>CAMAPE010000027.1:6845000-8113750 GCA_945859875.1 Cuscuta europaea | reverse complement strand
GTGATATGACACATAACGGTTTATAGGATGTTTGGTGCACTCACGAACTCCTTTCCTAAGTGCTATAGGTTCATTAAGGCTCGGATCAAGAGGTGAATTATGGTCATGGGAATCAGTCTCAGTCTCAAGAATAGGATCAAGGAAATGTGGAAAAGAAGTTGTGGGAATGATGTTACCTGGAACAATACTTTGGTCAGACGGTAGGTCGGCTTGAGTTGGTACTGAATCAGTACCTTGCTTCTTTTTTCTTCTCGAGTAAACACGTAGTTCAGATGTGGGATCCACATTATTTATTATTTCAGATCCTTTGTGAGGTGTAGAAATAATAGGTATGACAGGTTCAACATCAGCTGCCCTACTTTGATTATCATAATTTGTAAGAGGAATCGGTAACACAATATTTTCCCAAAATTGGTCTCCTATTTCTTTCTCCCCCTGAAGAGAAGTTTGATCAAAAAATGGTTGTTTTCAAAAAACGTGACATCCATACTAACTAATATCTTTCCCGAGCTTGGGTCATAACATTTATATCCTTTTTTAGTTGGTGAAACACCTAAAAAAAATACACTTTATTGCCCTCGGATCAAGTTTATTTCTGTTAAGATCATGAATGTGGACAAAACTAGTGCAGCCAAATACTTTAGGTGATAAACCAGTGAAAGTCCTGTTAAGAGGATATGATAATTGTAAAGTTTTTAAAGGGGTTTGATAGTTTAGCACTTTGCTGGGCATCCTATTAATTAGGTATGCAGCATGAAGTATAGCTTCTCCCCAAAAAACGTTTTGGAACATTCATAGAAAACATAAGAGCTCGGGCAACCTCTAGTAGATGTCTATTTTTTCTTTCGGCAACTCCATTTTGTTGAGGTGTAATAACACAAGAACTATGATGGAGAATGCCTTGGGCCGCGAGAAACGAACCAAGAGTGCAATTAAAAAATTCTCTACCATTATCTGTTCTAAGGACTTGTATTTGAGCTCCAAATTGTGTTTTAATCATAGAGTTAAAACTTTTGAATGTTTCTGCAACCTCTGATTTTTCTTTAAGAAGATAAATCCAAGTGTTTCTAGTGTGATCATCAATAAAGGTTATGAACCATCTAGTGCCAGAAAGATTTTTAATCCTAGATGGTCCCCATATGTCACTATGAATAAGAGAGAAAGGTTTAGATGACATGTAAGGCAAAGAAGGATAAACAGAACGTTTATGTTTAGCAATTTGACAAATCTCACATTGAAATGAATTAGCATCCTTATTTTTAAATAAAATAGGAAACACATGGCGTAAATAACCAAAGCTAGGATGACCTAGTCGATAGTGCCATAACATTATTTCATTCTCTAAGGATAAAAAACTAGAAGAACATGGTTTCTGAACTTGTTTACTCGAGAGGATGTCAGTAGCAAGATAGTAGAGTCCACCACTTTCTCTTGCACTACCAATCGTCTTCCCAGAGCGTTGGTCCTGAAACACACAACCATTTGACACGAATTTTACAACACAATCAGAATCGTGAGCAAATTTACTGACTGACACAAGGTTGCATAATAAGTTGGGCACATGTAGGACATTGTTTAAGGTAATAAACGGAGATATAATGATAGAACCTTTTCCAGCAATTGCGGATAGGGAACCATCTGCGATTTTTACCTTTTGATTACCCGAACAAGGAAAGTAATTAGAAAACATGTAGGAAGACCCAGTCATGTGATCAGTAGCCCCTGAATCAATGATCCAAGAGTTGGATTTTTCTAAACTTACACTAAGGGCGGCTGCTAAGATACCTTTTTGCGCCAGAGATGATGAAGGATGGGCTGAGATATTTGAGGTTGGGGTATTTGAAACTGATGTATATGGAGTATTGATGTTGGTATTAGCAGACCGATGAGTATTCCAGGACTGAAACAATTGTTCTAGGCTATCCTTGGTGAAGGAGAAGGTGTCGCTTGATGTGTTTGCTTGATCTCCAGATGCAGCGAGGAAGCCTCCTTTGGTATTGCGTGAAACTCGGTTGGAAGGGGTGAACTCAGCTGGCTTGCCGTGAATCTTCCAGCACTTTGCCTTGATGTGCCCGATTTTGTGACAAAAATCACACACCGGCCGTTCTTGATTCTTATTAGACTGCTGCAAAGGATGTGGAGACTTGAAATTTGGTTTTGAGATCATCAGTGCAGATGTTTCAATGGGTAAAGAGGTGGATTCATCTCTGAGCATCACATGTCGACGACTCTCTTCGCGACGAACCTCAGCAAACACCTCTTGTGCACTTGGCAGTGGGTTTCGGCCAAGGAGTCTCCCTCGAACTTCATCAAGTTCTTTGTTCAGACCAGCAAGGAAGTCGAAAACTCTTTCTTTTTCAACAATTTTCCGATAAAGGGCAGCATCCTTCGGGCAGTGCCATTTATAATCACAAAACAGATCATACTCTTGCCAAAGAGTCATGATATCAGTGTAGTACTGAGTCCATTTTTCCCTTTCAGATGCACTAATCTCATCGGCTCTTTTGGTCGAATGTTCAGACAAACCTTAGACAAACCTTGCCCTAAGAACCACAGTTCAACATAAACTTGCCAATACATGTAGTTTCTGCCATTAAGTTTCCCAGAGAAGACAAAGGACACAAGAGTCCTGGAAGAGTCAGGGGTCGTGCTGCTTGCAGAAGACATGACGTATACTGACTTGGGCACAATCTGGAATGACTAGGACTTTTATTCCTAGTGCTAGCAGACCAGTCTCGATGAAGATTGGCTGCAGGGATGACTAGGGCAAGTGAGGATGAGGCTCTGATACCAACTTGAATTTACTGATTTGAATGAATTTGCTTGAGAGAAACTACTCTCAGATGGTCTTTATTTATAAGGTTCAAAATTACAAGGAAAGAATCATATGTACATCAATCAATTACTAACTCCTGATTTGATACAATCTGTACAATAAATGCTAAAATCAAGAAGGGTATCACATAGAATCATATCAAATCTCAACAGATGTCTTGTCTCTTTTGGTCCTTCTTGATCCCTTATTTGGTAAACTTATGTACATTTACAATATCTTTGCCAGATAAGTGACGAAAAGGGACTGAAATTGGAAAAATTCCACAATCTTTCACTTAAAAGTGAAAAAATATAATTCAGGGACAAGAAGTGGGAATGAACTAATAGTTGTGTGTGACTTGCAGTGAAAAGTTTTTCATAGCACTTGAAACTTAATTCTGAAAAGTTTAGAAAATATGAAGCATCGGCAAAAGATGAAATTATGCTATCACTATATATCACTTGAAGTGCTTTTTAAGCACCAATCGGATGCTGTGACAACCATCGTAAGATGATATATAGTAATAGCACTTGAAGTAAGATTACACTATGGGATGAAGCATGAAGTGCTTCTTTTAACTCTTTCGCAAGATGATATATAGTGAAAGCACTTGGAGTGCTGTCACAACCATCTTACGAATGAGTTATAGGATGAAATTCTAAAAACTTCATCGCATACTTTTTATTTTTCACTTCAATGAAAATTATCATGAATGGCGATGAGTTAAAAGATCGCTATATTCGTTATGTCCCATTTGAAAATGTTAATATCATCTGTTAGTATGTTTCTAACATTAGGTCAGTTGGTGGGGAGAAAATACACTTTTTTCCTTTTTCTCTTACAATGCTATCATACACATACACATTTTTGCTCCACCCGAGTCAACATTGATGCTCAATTTTCAGCAATCTGATGGTTGCAGGTACGTGCAGAACAACATGTTATCTGGGAATATTCCATCTGCTCTCCTTGATAAGGATCTGAATTTAAAGTGAGTATCATTTCTGACAGATAATTAAAGTGAAAACCATATATGATTTCTAGGATAAGCAACTAATTGAAGACCACAACTGGTTAAAGGAGAAGCATGTAGACATCTTTTTTTGAGTATAGAGAGAGAGAGAGAGAGAGAGATGCTATAAGATGACACGCTGTAAAGTTACTAGTTACTACTCAACCATTACATTGCACTTATCTTTATGAAGTGAAGAGTATTATAATAATTTCACAAGGGATATCTAACCAAATTTGTTACAAGCTGTGTACCTCTCACATTAGTCACAGAAAACCTACTAAATATGAAGAGGGAAATTCCTTAAATAGGAGAAAAAATGTTTGGGAATTCCAAAATAGGACTGCTGTGTTTTTCTTCCCGAAACACGAGTAATATAGCAGTATTTTCTGCCATCTTGGAGTTATAACTGCCAAAATAGTTGCAGCACTAAGCATTAACATGGCGGTATTTTTCAATCATGGCAGTATTGATTCCTATTTTGGAAAGAAACATAACAGTCTTATTTTTGGAATTCCAGAAAGTTTTTATTCCTATTTAAGGCAATTTCCCATAGGAAGAAGGTTTTCTAGCACAAAGAGAAGTGTTTTATAGAAGAGTGCATTTGGGATGTTTTTTTTGGAAGTGCTCTTTATAGGAATAAATGCACTCTTATGTAAAAAGAAGCGCTTGTAAAGGAATTTAAAAAGGTGCTTTAAATTCTAGAAAAGCACTTTTTGTGTTAATTTAAGAAAGCAATTGGAGCTTTTGGGGGAAAACTTTGTGCTTAAATGAGAAAGCATTTCTTATACCATAAGTCATCCCATAGAAGCTATAAACACTTCTCATTTTAAATGTTAAGATTCACAAAGACATAATTGACTAGTGGAAATAGTTTCTCTATGATTTAGAACATGTCTTCAAATGGTCAAATAACGGGGAAATGTAAAAATAGTAAAATCACCCGTTTGCAATGAGGCCCATGATATGAGTGCAGTAAAGACTAACTGGATTACTCAACATTATTATACACTATAAATCTATACTTTTGAAATGTCACTTTGCACTATTTTAATTGCTACAAGTGAGCACACATGTGATCATTTTTCAGCTATACGGGAAACATTAATCTTCATATAGGGACCAGTGGAAGGAATCATAAGAAAATTATTGTCGGATCATTGGTTGGAGCTGCTGTTCTTTTAGCTGCTTCTCTTGCTTCTTGCATATTAATAAAGAACGGAAAGAGAAACTACCCCAAGAAAGGTGAGGCGAAGCAATAACATTAGCTCACTTTATAATCTGTTGGAAACCTTGATATGACTACCAAACTTTATATTCTCCATGACTTTTTTAGGCCATTTTGAACAAGTTTCACCTCCACGGAAATTTGTCTCTTCCTTGGGTGGTGTATCCACAGAAACCGCACATTGCTTTACATTGCATGAGATCAAGGAAGCCACCAGAGATTTTGAAAAGAAGGTTGGCTCAGGAGGCTTTGGCGTTGTATACTTTGGAAAGTTGAAAGATGGAAGGGAAATTGCTGTTAAAGTCCTTACAAATAATTCTTTTCAAGGAAAGCGGGAGTTTTCAAATGAGGTGAGTGGTGCATAATGGCAAGACTTGGTAATATGGTCCCTGATAGGGAGATAGAGAAAGGGAATGTACTTGGACAAGAAAACATTTGTGCCTTTTAAATTATTGCTGCGGAAATAAAATGAAGCCTCAATATCAATAAATTGGAAAAAGTAAAAACATAACCAGCCAGCCTAATATTTTTCGTGAGGCTTAAAAGCTCTAAATCAATTTTTGGTACTTCGTTGGTTGTATATTGCTCCCTCTATCCATTATAGATTTATAGAACATCCTGCTTTTCTTTTTGGGATGTCCCTAAATAAAGTCCTCTTCCCTCAATCGGTAGACACATTCCTATCAATTTACAGTGCTACCCTTAAGTAATAATGATGGTACAGTGTCAAACAATGTTAATAGTGCACTCTCAGTAACATTTACCCTCAGTAGAAACGGCATTTTAGGGTGTCAAAGAAAAGTTATTTCCGTAAAGTGTGTGCTATTCAAACTATGAAGTTCTTTAAGGGACGGGGGAAGTATTTGTTAGCATCAAAACAGGAGTAGCACATCAAGACTAACAAGAATTTCACGTGTTGGTGTTATAAATAATGGAATGCTTGCTCAAATATTCCCAACAACTTTAGCACTAATCATAGAAGAAGTAGAATTTATGCAATAAATCCAACAATTGAACTTTTTTGGGTGTGGGGATGGATTGCATCCTCCCGACTACTCCGTTTATTCTGGAGTAGAAGTGTAGTTTGGTAGACCATAATAACATGTAATATAGCGTTGTAATGTATACTGTAAAACCCAATAGTTCTGTCCCATCTTGTAAATTTCACTTTTGTTTTTTATTTGTCCACAATAATGGCCATTTTACTAAGTCCACTAAATATTTACAATTTCTAATGTGTCCTTTTATGACTTGACATGTTGACCCATTAACACAACTTTTTAAGAAAGTTCCACATTTAGAGGTTAAATCTTGAAATTAGAATATATCATTACACAAGCATATCCTTTCGTTATATTATTTCCTAGTCTTTCTATTTAGAAACTGATCTGTTTGATAATCTTTGTGGGTTATCACAGGTAGCTCTTCTTTCTAGGATACATCACAGAAATCTTGTACAATTTTATGGGTATTGCCAGGAAGATGGGAGAAGCATCCTTGTTTATGAGTTCATGCATAGCGGGACACTCAAGGAACACCTTTATGGTAATTCTTCAAGACTTATTTCTCTGTCTTCTAATAATCTTTATCTCAGGGTTTGATTACTTTTTCTAAATATATTTCTCGTTACATAATGGTAGTCCCAAAATCGCATGAACAAAGAATGAACTGGGTCAAACGGCTAGAGATTGCTGAAGATGCAGCAAAAGGTTGGTTATCAAATTTGTGAAAGAAGATGTTTCTTCTTCTTCCCTCCATCGATGTGTTTTTTTAACTTTTGTTGTATTATTTCAGGGATAGAGTACCTCCATACTGGATGTGTCCCATCAATCATCCACAGAGATTTGAAAACCAGCAACATTTTGCTGGACGGAAACAAACGTGCAAAGGTTTCAGATTTCGGTCTCTCAAAGATTGCCGCAGATGGTACTTCTCATGTTTCAAGCATTGTCCGTGGAACAGTTGGTTATCTTGATCCTGAGTAAGCAATCGTTCTTCAAAATATTCCTCTATTGTTCTTGAAGGCTAAGGTCTCATTTGTTATGTTTTTTGAGGTTTCATTTTCTCTTAAAAAGAAAAGAATGATAACATGTGATGTGTTTGACCCCATTTCCATTTCAGTTTCTGAAAGCGTGTCTGTGAAAATAGGAATTTGATGTTTTTATTTTTCGGGAACATGATTCTGATTTTGACACTATTTTTATGAATAAATCATTTACTCCCTCTAACCCTTAATAAATTTCACTTATTCCTTTTTCGTTCTCCCAATTAGACGTTCTAAGGGAAAGAACATGCGGTTATTTTCTTACTCTCATTTCTAAATTTGTAACAACCACACAATCTCAAATATATCAATGCTCGTCAAAAAGCAAAAAGGTTGCATTTATTAAGTTGAGGGATGGAGGAAGTATAATTTTTCACAAAACTCATATACTTTCATATAATATACTTGCACAAAACAGGCTTACCAAACATGTATT
Organism: Cuscuta europaea; assembly: GCA_945859875.1. Taxonomy (NCBI): domain Eukaryota; kingdom Viridiplantae; phylum Streptophyta; class Magnoliopsida; order Solanales; family Convolvulaceae; genus Cuscuta; species Cuscuta europaea. The sequence goes on along the minus strand of CAMAPE010000027.1, from coordinate 8,106,215 downwards.
ATATTTTAGGAATTTAAAAAAATATTATTTTTAAAACATAGAACAGGAAACATAGCCGAAAGAAAACCTAACCATATGCTTGTAAATTTATATTTTAAGTTCATATCTTTCTCTTCATCAGTATGCTTAACCATATTGCCATTTAAATCAACGCGAGTTGACTTTTCGACACTGTTTTTCTGCAGGTACTACATTTCCCAGCAGTTGACAGACAAAAGTGACATTTACAGCTTTGGAGTCATCCTTCTGGAGCTAATGTCTGGTCAAGAAGCCATCTCAAATGAGAAGTTTGGTATTAACTGCCGTAACATTGTCCAATGGGTAATGGAAATCAATTTTGAACCCAAAATGATTGAAATCCAAATAGTATGATATACTTGCTCTGGTCTCTTTTAACTGACACTAGAGAAAAATTGCTTTAAATAGTACTCCCTCCCTCCCGCCAAAATTGTCTCATCTTTCTTTTTTGGTCTGTCCCACTAAGATTGTCACGTACCAAATTTGGTAATGTTTGTGTGGTTCTAAATCGTTCTTGCTTTATTCTTACATTATCAACTCAATATCAACCACAAAAACTCATTTTTCTTGGTAACCACGCCACCTCCTCTTGTATCAAAGTTAGGCGACAGAGGTAGTACTTCACAACAACATTAGGGGTATTCCTGTCAAATTAGAGTAGGGATGGACAAGGTTATAATTCTAGCGTGAACCGGAACAGGACAATGGGTAACCGGGAGCCAAGCTGGAGGAAACCGGCTCTGGTTCGGGATTTTGAGTACAAAAAATGGCAGTTCTGGTTCCCATTTCATTTTTATTTCTAACATTAGAAAAGGAGAGATCCGGTTTGGGAATGGAACCACCAGAGAACCAAAACATACCCGGACCACACCATGTGCAAGCCTTAATTATATTGCTTTTACCTTGATTGGAAGGGGGAACTCTTGCTTTATTTAGAGGTGTGCATTTTGGTTTGGTTTTTTCACTTTGATCGGGTCAGTTTGGATTTGTTCCTTTCTAAAATATATCGAGGTTTATGGATTTTTAATTCGTTTTTATTCGGCATTGGTTCAGTTTGGATTTTACCAAAATAAAACCAAATTTCATATAGTTGCGGTTTGAATTAGTTTAGTTCTGTTCGGCCAAACTAAATTGGATTGCCCATCCCTAGCTTTTTTAGCATGTATGTGAAGACTTGAAAAATAACGGAGTAAATGCATTCTGGTTATATATATATATACAGGCAAAGCATCATATCGAGAGTGGAGATCTTCAAGGGATTATTGATCCTACACTGGGAAATGAATATGACATCCAATCAATGTGGAAGATTGCCGAGAAAGCCCTTATGTGTGTGCAGCCTCATGGGAGCATGAGGCCCTCTATCTCCGAAGTCCTCAAGGACATCCAAGACGCGCTCGCAATTGAAAGAGGGGCAGAAGGTCTAAGAGATGGCAGTTCTGATGATATATCTAAGCAATCTATATATTCTTCCCTCAATTTGAGCTCAATGGATCTCGGTCCAAGCGAGCATTGCCTTTCCATCGACGAATCTGTTGCTCGCCCTTCTGCTCGTTAGATTTTTTTGTTTGTATATATATGGATCACTATGTTGGGAGTCTTGTTCATACATGATTAATTACCTCATTTTTTCCTGGTTTCTGACCATTTTTTTTGTATTGTAGAGTAGGGGATTGATATTGCTTTCTCAACTCTCAAGTACTTGTTGCTAACAGAAGATATTGATTATTCTATTTTACTTTGTCGAAAAGAATGACAAAAGATCATCGTGGGTTATACCATATAGTTTCCACATGTCAACAGCCATACATAGGATAAAATCATAAAATAAAACTACAGCAACTTAGCTTTGCACACCATTGTCATGGTCCTCCCAAGTCTAAAATGTTTTCAAACACATCTTGTCTATTTGGATATTCATGTTTTGTGTTTTTTTTTTCAATACCACCTCTAAGACTACCAGTGATTTAGTTGGCCCCCAATTGACAGAAAGAAGAAATTTGGTCTTGAGTTGCAAAACAAAACTCAGCTTCAAGAAAATTTTGCGCCATGACCTCGTACTCCGTGGGTGAGTCCTTGGATTTGTATTTTGTAGGCGCTGTCGTGCGAATTGAAACCATAGCAGTCAGAGCTCACATGGGAGAATACCAAATATGTAATGAAGTAAACCCCATCAAAGAAGTATAATATATCCAAGGCTTACCAATAAATAAATAAGTATAAATATGACCCCTTTAATATTAAAAAGAGCTCGCTTTAACTAGGCATGGACTCGGGCCGGGCCAGTCCGGTTTCGGGCCCGGGACCGGCCGATACTGGTTTTGAAATAGTGAAGCTTGGCAGTGACCCAGTTTGGTCCGGTATCGGTTCCGGTCCGGGTACCCGGATGGGTCACGGGTCGAGTCGGTCTTCGGAACCCTACCCTCTATTTTAATTTTTTTTAAAGAGAAATGGTTGTTGGGACCGGAACAGACATCAAGGAGAGCTGAGGCGGTGGCATATGGTGATAGTTGAATGATTGGGAGGAGTTTGGAGATGGTTTTAGGGTTTTACTCGAATATTTATAATAAGGGTATGTAATTCCGGGCACTCATTTAAAATTAGTCTCTTTTTCTCTTGATTATAAAATGATCATATTTTTGTCTTTTGAAAGCTTATTAGTAGGGATCAACCGGGCCCGGTTCGTTCGACCCGTGAACCGGCCCTGGTTCGACCAGCTTGTGAATCGGCCCGGCTCGGTATTGTTTTGTACCGAACCGGACCACCGGCCGGGATCGATACCGGTCCATGAGGCCCGAACCGGGGGTGGGGGCTACGGGTCGAAGAATAAGGTGACCGGCATGGCCGGTTTGGGACCGGTCCGAGCCAACGGTCATATTTAAAAAAAAAATTAAAGCTTGTTTGTAAGTTTTTTTGTAAGTGTGTTTGTACTTCTAGCATTTTTCTTAAATGACTTTGGGGGGTGGGTGTCCAAACAAACGGCTTTGTAGCTGTTGGAGCCTGGTAGGGTTGTAAACGAATCGAATCGAACCGAATACTTGATAATATTATTCGTATTCGTATAATTATCGAATATTCGTATTCATATTCGTTTAAAATTCGAATCTTATTTTGTATTCGTATTCGATTCGTTTGATATATTTGAATCTTTTTCGAATCGAATTCGAATATTCGAATTCAAAAAACATTAAAGTTAATTTGTGAAAATAATTAAAATTATGATGTTAGTTTGCCCCTTTTAACTAATTTTCATATTACATATTTTATATGAAACAAAATTCATTTATAGAAGTCACTTCAAATTTAATATCAATATAGATAAATCAACGGAGAATTTTAATTGTAAATTAAGCTATTTTGACCTGGTAAAGTAAGAATTTTTAAATTAAAATATGCAAAATATTTACATGAATATTTTGTTATTAATATTTTTACATTGAATTATATGTATTCATTATATATATATACTTCGAATATATTCGAATCGAATATCATAGTATTTGTATTCGTATTCGTAAAGTATTCGAATCAAAAAATAGATTTGTATTCGTATTCGTATTCTACTTACTCGAATTCGAATCGGCATTTTCGAATTCGAATCACGAATCGAATCAAAACTATAAATACTCATAATTTCTAAACATTTTTCTACACCTATTTTCCAATTCTTCCTACTCTCTAATACTCTTTAATCATCTCCAATTCTCCATATTCATCTTCTCCAATTCTCTCAAACTCTCTACACCTATTAATATATATCATATTATTCATATCTATTTAAATTAGTTATACAATTATTATATCTACTTTGTGGATCGTTGCGCTTACCGCTACACCAAAAACAATTGTTGATAGTGTAGCACGCTCCTCTCCCTTTAGAGCTCAAGCGAAGCGCCACGTTTATTTACCCCTTTACACCGGCAGGCTGGCAGATTGCTGGCACCGCCTACCCGCGGTCTACGGCCCAACAATCTTCCCCAGCACCTGCTAGCCTTTAGCTGCGCAGCATGCTGTCGTCGGGGGTCGAACCCGTGACCTTGGCTCTGATACCACTTGTGGATCGTTGCGCTTACCGCTACACCAAAAGCAATTGCTTATAGTGTAGCACGCTCCTCTCCCTTTATAGCTCAAGCGAAGCGCCACGTTTCTTTACCCCTTTACACGGTCCAACATACTTATATATTTATTATCTACTTATAAACACATATATTATATCTACTTAATATATACTTATTATCTACTTAATATCTACTTATTATATATTACATACTTATATTTACATATTATATCTAATTAATATATTAGTATATATATTATTAGTATACTTATAAATTATATACTATAAACATTATATTATATATTAGTTATAAAATGATTATATCTACTTATATACTTATTATCTACTTATAAATACATATTATATATCTACTCATATTTATTATCTACTTAATGTATACGAGTACTTAATATCTACCTATTATATACTTGTTATTTACTTATATTTCCATATCATATTTCATTTTCATTTACCCCAGTGCCGCAAAGGCTCCCACCTACGGTGGGGTAAGGGGGGGTCGGATGTACGCAGTCTTACCCCTGTACTAAAGCACAGAGAGACTGTTTCCGGATGACCCATAGTGAAAATCCCGTCCAAAATTGCATGGACTGACTGCTGCTTCATAACAAAGAAGCGCAGACAGTTTAGTGAGTTATTTTGCTTTATTCCATCATAATCTCAAGCCAAAAAATAATGAATCTTTGGCTCCATTGCAAATGATGTAGTATATTTCCATATACTACATCTAATTAATATATTGAGTATATATATATATATATATATATATATATATATATATATATATATATATATATATATATATATATATATATTAAAGTATAAAATATAGGGAAATTGACAAGAAGAATCCAACCTTTCACTGATCTTCTCATAATAATCCTACCTTTACATAATCCCAAAATAATCCCACCTTTGCACCCTATCTTCTTTCATCGTACCCTGACCAAGTTTTTTACCTTTCTTTGAAAATCTTATATAAATAATCTCACATTTATAAAGATATAATAGAAAAGTGAGAGATGAGATTATTTATATGATTTTCAAACAAAGAGTAAAAAATATGGTCAGGGTCCAATGAAAGAAGAGGAGGTGCAAAGGTGGGATTATTTTGGGATTACCTAAAGGTGAGATTATTATGAGAAGACCAGCGAAAGGTGAAATTATTTTTGTCAAATTTTCCTAAAATATAAGTGTACTAATCATCTTATAGTAGTGTACTTATATATTATATACTATAAACATTATATTATATATTAGTTACACTTTAATTAATTGGGTCTTCGTACCTCTGTTATTGACAAGTGTATCGGTAAATTTTTTGAAATAGCCCACTAAAAAAATTACACATGTAAATTTTAAACTAATACTCTTAGAATTGAGTCCTTTTGCAAAGGCTCTGGTTTTTTGACGGTACATCAGACCATTCTACAAATCAAAGGCCAAGTTCCTCATGTAAACGCCTTCTCTAGGGGCCTGCGCAAAAATATTTTTCCACTTCACGTGCACAGGCGCCGCTCGAGAGGCATAACAGTTCTTAGCAAACACCAGCAGCTCATCGACGGCGAAATTTGGTCTAATAATTACCTCTCTTCTTCCCTATCTTACTCGGCGGCTCTTATTTCTCATCGCGTCAGTGTTTCTACATCCTCTGCAATCTTCACGGGTCCGCCGACGGGACATACACATAATAGTAGATTACTACTCCGTACAAAGTAATTAATTGGCTTAAAAAACTTGGGTACGGGTGCATCGGTTCGTATACGGTGCAACCGGCGCACCTTGAGCATCATGCTCCACTCCCCAAAACGACGTAGTTTTGCACAATTTAAAAAAAATCGCGTGAACAGTACACGCGTGAACAATACACGCGTGTACAGTAACTCACGTGTAAAGATATGTAACTCGCGTTATTGATCAATGTAACTTGTCAAATACATAGTATAAGAAATAAAATATTGATTTCGATGTAAATAATGGAAAAAAAAAGAGTCTAATTGCACAATTGTTTTAGGTAAATTGTAAATATGTTTTGTTTTCAGTATCATGACCATAAAAATTTTTTTTTTTAATAAAATCAATTTTTTGTTTCAATAGGAGGGGTTGATTTTTTTTATGTAACTCGAATTACGGAAAATGTAAATTACATGAAGCGAGATGTAACTTGATGAAGAAAGTTGACATGTAACTCACACTAATAGATACGTAACTTTAGACAAATGCTGGTGTAACTTGAGTGTGGGTAAGATGTAACTTGGTGAGGTCTAATATTATTCATAGCAGTCATCTTCAACATGTAACGACAGTGAGTCTTCTTCATTAGAATCAGAACTTTCATATCTAAAACATAGATACGGAGGAAAATCAAGAGACCCAAGCATCTAAATTAATTGAAAGTCATATAGACACCCAAGAGTCTAAATTAAATTTATGGAAATCTAGGAAACAAATCTGCGACAGAGATGAAATCCATTCACAACCTTCATCGAGAGAAATCTGCGACGGAGATGAAATCCAAATTCACACTTGGGAGCCTTCAACTAGACAAATCTAGGAGAGTAGGAGACCAACAACGGAGATGCGAATATAGTGCGGTCAAACACGACAAAGACAGGAACGAAGCACCTGGATCCCCATCTGCGACGGTAGACTGGACGACCATCTCCGATAGTAGATCTGGAAGACTACCTGCGACCAGACGAAGCGTGGTAAAGCACGGAACGAAGCAGATGCAGAGTAAATGAAGGAGCAATGGCAGAGGGCATGGGAGGCTTTGTAATTTTTTTGAGAAAGAACGGTATCGTTTTGAGATCGGTACACCATGAGGATGGTGGACGGATCTCACGGTATAATTTGTGCCGGTGCATTCTAAATTAAGGAAGTCACCGTAGAATTTTCCTAATTAATATTAGTTAAGTTTTATCCTATTACTTACACACTCACATTTCCATTAATTAGTATACATTCATACATTTTTTCTATTAGTTACATTTTCATTAATATTAATTAGTTAATTAGTTAATTATTAAATTTTTCATTTTGTCACCTTTAATATTTGTTACATACTCATACTATTTGCATTTGTTATAAGAGTAGTTGCATTTTTAGTTTCTTAAACTACACTTGTTATCTACTAAAATATAAAAGTAGTTGGAATTTTAGTTAATTAAACTACACTTGTTATATTAAAATATAAAAGTAGTTGAAATTTTAGTTAATTTTACTACACTGGTTAAATTAAAATATAAAAGTAGTTGGAATTTTAGTTAATTAAACTACACTTGTTATATTAAAATATAAAATTAGTTGAAATTTTAGTTAATTTTACAACACTGGTTAAATTAAAATATAAAAGTAGTTGAAATTTTAGTTAATCAAACTATAAAACTAGTTCGAATTTTAGTTAATTAAACTACTGATGGAGTATATGGCCCAGGAACCCCAGGCCCATAGACTCCCACTACTGTAGCAGAGGCCCAATAGGCCCAGGAAGCACAACAAGCCCAAATCACAGCGCCCCAAGTGCCAAGCAGCCCACGACGAACACTGGGGTGCCTTCGCCCCCCTGGCCGAAGGCTCATAAACTTACAGTACAGCTTCTTTAAAGCCCTCAAAGTGTCTGGGAGAAAGCGGCAAAAACAGTAGCCCTCGGCACCTAGAGCCCTCGGCACCTAGAGCCCTCGTCACCTAGAGGCCCCCGGTATGAAGAGCCTTCGGCCAATCATCTACGGCCGAAGGCATCTCCTCGACAGAATCTCTCACCCACATGCGCCGGATCAACGTACCGAGTACAAACGTCACATCCAACCACCGCATTTAATGCGGCCACATGCGAGTGTCAGTGTCACCCCGTTGAGGTGACCCCTCGACCACCAGAATGATGATACGTGTCCCTATCTGGCATTTATTACCACTATAAATAGCGCCCCTTTTTCCCATTTGTAATTCATGTTCTATACGCTCAACTCATTCTCAGCAATATATATATTCTCTCTCTTACTTCTGCTCTGACTTCTCTCTAGTTACTCCCGGGTACACTATCCATCAACTACACTTGTTAGATTAAAATATAAAAGTAGTTGAAATTTTAGTTAATTAAACTATAAAACTAGTTCGAATTTTAGTTAATTAAACTACATTTATTAAACCAAACATTCCAGCCTAGCTGGTTGTAAGGTTACCGTGCCTAGTGGGAGGTCTCAAGTTCGAAACCCGCTAGGCACATAAGGGTTTGAAACTCAATGGAGTGAGTTTCAGCCCTGATTACTCCAGACCCTCCCAGACCATCTGGAGTAAAAAAAAACTACACTTGTTATATTAAAATATAAAAGTATTTGAAATTTTAGTTAATTTTACTACACATGTTATATTGAATTATTAAACTAGTTGCAATTTTAGTTGGATTAAAGTATTTAGTATTTGCATTGTTTTTGTACTCACATTAACATATTTGTTAGAATTTAATATTTGTTACATCTTAAGATGGGAGGTGGTAGACATTCTGTAGATATGGGTAACTTCCAACGCAACCGAAAGAAGGAGACCGGGAGGAATCATCCTACTTCACGCAAAGGTAAATGGCATATCAAGTCTTGTTCTCAAAGCTGAGATGATTTTGAAACGGATTACCGACGGAGAGATGCAGATGCGAATATGCAATGTCCGACGCGCAACTACAACAACTATTGGCCCAACAAGATGGACACTTTTATCAACAACATGACATCTCCGACATTGAGGAAGAGCTCGAGGATGAGGATGCGGAGGGGGAGGATCCGTTGACGGTCTTGGACGAACAAGGCGGCTCTCAAACCCCGGACGATGACGCCAACGACGAAGACGAGGCTGGTTCATCCCAACCCGGTAAGAAAGGTGAATCTCTCATTATGAAAAATAATTATAAAAGTGGAAGGACCCAAAAAACGAGAAGTGGTACACAACTTGCAAGCATTGTAAGAAAGATATTTGTTTGGGGATTTCACAAGGATATGGTGGCGCTAATAGGCATATTAAGGCCCGTCACCCTGTGGAGTATGCCAAGTTAAAAGGCAAGGAGAAGCAAACTCAAATATCGAGGTTTGAAATTGGCCAACCTTATGGTAATTTCTCCTATGATGATCCTAACACTTAACTGCTATGTCTCACTTAATTGTTGAAAAAAAATTGTTTTTTAATTTTTTTGAAAGTCTTGCTCTTAATGAGAATATATCGTCCACCGTATAATGTTGATTATTTATTTATTTATTTGAAAAAAATTCGATATATTGATTATTTATTTATTTAAAAAAATTGGTATGTTGATTATTTATTTATTTGGAAAAAGTTGATAATTTATTATTGATTATTTATTTACCTTCTACCCTGTCACTCTATGGAGTGTGTACGGTACATATTTGAGAACAAATTTATTGAATAAATGAATTTCATGTTTATTTATTTTTTAAAAAATTGAATTTCATATTTATAAATTTACCCTTATTGGATTGATTTGATCATTTGATGAACTCGACCCTTCTTTACTGGAGCAATTGCAAATTTGCAACTCATCTTTATAAATTCAAAACCGACCCGGAAAGAACGAGAGAGAACCAACGGTGGTGATAGACCTAATCCCAACCCCAAGCTCCCATCTCAGTCGTCTCCTCTCCCCACTTTTCCAGCGTCCGATCTCCTCGATTCGCTTCGCTCGCGCCTATATACAAATTCTCACTCTCTAATTTTCAGGTGTACTTCACGTTTCTCTGCCTCCTATATTATATGCGCACACTTCTCTGTGATCTTATCTATTTACAGTGTAATTTGTTCGGCATATGGCGTTTGTAGGTTCATCTGCCGGTAGTTATGACGGACGGTCAGGTGCCGTTTCCCTTTCCGGGAAGCCCTGGCGGCGGTAGCCATGATAGCGGGGACCACAGCCCCGGCTCCAGGTCGAATGTTCGGGAGCAGGATAAGTTCCTTCCCATCGCGAATATCAGCCGGATCATGAAGAAGGCCCTTCCGGCTAACGGCAAAATTGCTAAGGATGCCAAGGAGACTGTCCAGGAATGTGTTTCCGAGTTCATTAGCTTCGTCACCAGCGAGTACGGATTCTTCTAGGGTTCTTTTCTCTTTTTCTCTTGGTTAAAGAATTATTGTTTGGTAATTCAATTTGGTGCCTGTGTGTTAAAGTTTCGTTCTTTTTTTGTTTGTGCTCATATTTGCGTATGGTAGAAGGACGGGTTTTCAATAAATCTGCTTACTTGGATGTGTTTTGTGAATGTATGCTGATTGTCATTTTCAAATGGTTTAGGGCAAGCGACAAATGCCAAAAGGAGAAAAGGAAAACTATCAACGGTGATGATCTGCTGTGGTCAATGGCGACTTTAGGATTTGAAGATTACATCGAGCCTCTGAAGGTGTATCTTACTCGATACAGAGAGGTATTTATCTTTCTCTCTGCACACGAATGCTGCATTTGGTGCTGCAAATATTGCCATAAGTCTATAACTTCATGGTTTATGAACTAATGCATTTCTGTTCTGTATGTTTTTATGTTCCTGTTGGATCAATGCATCTTCCAGATGGAGGTTAGTCACTATTGCTTTGCATTTCAATTATCATTTCTCTCTTCTAAACTCCCACCCTCTCTCTCTCTCTTAATATATTTCATTAGCGCTAAACAACTACTTTAATTGGTAGGGTGATACAAAGGGATCCGCCAAGGCTGCTGATAGCTCTGCTAGAGATGCTGGGCAACATAATCCTAACTTACAGGTTTCCCCATATTTTTATATGTTACTGCACTTCGAAATTTGGTTACTTTATGAAACACAACATTACAAGGGCTAGTTCTGGAACTCAGAAAATGGTTGGGAAATAAAAAACCAAAAGAAAATGGTTTTGATGTTTGATTTAACTCGGAAAATAATTAGGAATTTAACATTTGAGCAGGTTTTTTTTATGTATATATAGATTTCATATTCTTTATGTGATCAAAATTGTTGAAAAATTAAAGTTTGAGAACATCTTAACCTGATAAGTTGACATATTAAGTATTTCATTTGCTTCCAAATTTCCTCTTTTTATAGCATATTCTCAAGTTCTAAGCAGACCCTTAGAGTTATAGCATTGCGTTGTAAATACATCTAACAGGTATTGTTTCTTGCACTTCAAAGAGGGAAAGTTTTGTCTTAATCTATATCTTACAGTCTTACCGTAGCTTACTTATGCTTATTATCCACAAGAACTTTAATACTTGATCTGTCTGTCACATTTTGATCTTAAATGTGTTTAAGGGGATATTTTATCTCATTGGATCCCATCTTTTGATTTTTAGCTTTATGTTAATCTTTCTTGTTTTTTTCCATCATTTGCAATGGAGCCAAAGATTCATTATTTTTTGGCTTGATATTATGATGGAATAAAGCAAAATGGCTCACTAAACTGTCTGCGCTTCTTTGTTATGAAGCAGCAGTCAGTGCATGCAATTTTGGACTCAATTTTCACTATGGGTCATCCGGAAACAGTCTCTCTGTGCTTTAGTACAGGGGTAAGACTGCGTACATCCGACCCCCCCTTACCCCACCATAGGTGGGAGCCTTTGCGGCACTGGGGTAAATGAAAATGATGATGATGTTAATCTTTCTTGTTTAAGTAATCTCTTCTTAAAATACTCAGTATTTTGGCTGATTGACGTACATCCAATACAGTGCTCCATTTTACCTTCTCTGCATTGATGTTGAAATGTTAAAAGAGTTTACTTGTATTTTAGGGTCATATGCTTTTAAAAACTGCCTCTTTGATTTTTTAGTGATCATTGCTTGAGGAGTTGCACTTGCCGAGTGTGTGATTTTAAAGATGACACCCATGCACTTCTTCTGCGAAGGGGTTCCCAGTGTGTTCACAGGCAGAAGAAGTCATACATGTGTTCAGTCATGTGTGCTCATTGTTATGTACTCTTTACAAAGTCTTACACAATTGATGGCCCTTTTCATTTGTCTTCAATTTAAATAGCCTAGGACCCCTAGGTGGCCTTCTTGTGTGTGTATTTCTTTTTCGATTTTGGTGGTCTCGTTTCTATGTTAGGTGTACTACTTTTGTTGTGCCTATGAGGCTCCACACCTACTGCCACCATGTTTAAATAGCTGTATTTGTTTTTTGCTCCCAGGGACAACATATGGTGGTTCCGATGCGAGGCATGGAGTAGATATGGTTCTTCTTGGGGCTTTGACATCACTCTTTGGTGCCAACAGGTTGAACTGAATAGACTTCAGAATACGCATTCTAAATATATTTTATCCGCAAATCGTAACCACTCTTACTGGGGTTTATTATTAAAGCCCTTGTAGCAGTAGAAAGAAGTTCATGATTATTACTCGGTAAATGTATTAGTTTGCAATGATTTGTTACCCGGCATTTGTTTAGTCATTTTATTGCAATGAAACCAAATTAAGTTATGTTTCTACAAACATCAAGTTTATGTTTATTGCTTTTCCTATAAATGAGGGGAAAGTCGAGTGTTGTGCATGACGAGGCGCTTTTTGTTTGCTGAAGAATAGGGTGTTCTAATTGATTCTGATTGTGTGAATCAGTTTTTCGAAACTTGGTCTCCCTCATATTCTAAAAAATTGCTTGTATGACCAATTTGAAGGCACTTAAAAGTACTTGTTATGCACTTTCATTTAGACGCTCTAGTATATGCTTTTGTTCCGTGAATGAGTAGAAACAGATTTAAAAAGCAGATTCAAACACCTTATAGCACCCCAGGGCAAACCCGCACCGCATGAGCAATAGAATCCCCTCTGCTACCACAAATCACACAACCTCCTTGAATAATCACTCCTTTTTTCCTCGAATTATCCACTGTTGGAAACGTACCGTCAATAACTTGCCAAATAAAATATTTAAATTTTGGAGGTACCTGTGAGTCCCAGACTCGACTCCACCCCTCCCATGCTCCACTTCGTAAATCACCCATACAAGCTCTTAGGGATGGACTCGGGTCCGGGCCGGGTCCGGGTCGGGCCTAGGCCCGGGCGGGCCGGCGGGTCAGAAATGGTGGACCCGGGACCGGACCGGGTAACCATCGGGTCCGGTCCGGGTCCGGACCGGACCGGGTAACCACCGGGTCCGGGCCGGGCCGGGCTCATTATAATTTTTTTTTGTTTTCCTCTTCCTAATTAACCCCCCTCCCACCCCCAACCCCCAAATCACCCCAAATGGCCCAAAATACCCAGCCCAACCCAAAAATTTTAAAAAAATTGAAAAGAAAAATAGTTTTTGGCCCGAACCCGGCCGGGTCAGGCCTTGTTTTGGGTGACCCGAGCCCGGACCGGAAAACCCACGGGCCGGGCCTACCCGGACCGGTCACTGACCGGGCCACCGGGTCTGGCCGGGCCGGAACAGTACCGGTTCCGGGTCGGGCCACCCGGCCCGAGTCCATCCCTACAAGCTCTATAGCAGCTCTTCACCGAGAACACTCCATTCTTTTCCCCGCTCCACAAAATGTCATCTTCTCTGTTCTGCCAGCTAACTCGGATGCTCAGAACTTTCTTTTTATCTTTCTCATTGTGTGTGACTTTATGAACCCGTTTGGTGACACTGTTTTTCGACTTATCAAGTCTATCAATCAACTTAACTTTTGATTTTGGAGTTGTGTAAATAGTAATAATTGAATTCAAGAGAAAAAACAGAACCAAAAGTCAAAACACATCCCATACATATAAGACACCATTAACTTGGGAGTCGGGAATATAAAAAAAAAACTATTTCACGAATTATCACATCGATAAGATAATTACACAATGATTTCTTATAAGTTAACCCACTTCCTAATTTGGAAAAGGTATGCTCTATAGGCGATGCTTTCTTGTTTTTACCATCTTTCAGGACACTGGTCATCAAACAATACCAATTTGCAGATTAGGTTAGACAGTTTTACATTAAGTGTCGTTCTTTGAGGGGAGCAACCTGATACTTCGCTTACTTCCACTTTCCCAAAATGATTCTCGATAATACTTTTCTTAACCAATTCAAGAGTGGGTTGACACTTTTTATCCCTGAATATTTTATAAATGTCATTTTCCCACTTTTAGGTTTTAATCCTTCGGATATTGTAAATGACACTTTTGATACTCGACTTTAAATGGAGTGTTCCTAATTTCTACACCAAGCTGCAAAATATAACCAAAAATTAATTTCTACACTAAACTTAAAAATAATAGGAAAATGGGTTATGTAAGGATACTCTTTTGCTGAAACAACCTGAGAATATCTCGGTTGACACAAATTGAGAAAAAATAGAAACACTATAACGTATTTACCTACCAATGATCTTAATGAAGAGTAGCATTGCTATTTTTCTACTGATGAAGAAGAATGTCTGGTATATCATGTAATCTACATCTACAAATCTGATGCTCTACACCTCTTCTAGAACAATCTAACAGGAAAGACTTCTAGGCATTCATTTGTGATACAAAACTCACCCTGCTTGTGTCACTCACATGGTGACAAGTGGCAACCCTGACTCTTTTATCAGTGCAAATAATGCCTGACAAATGTAAGCGAGAGCATTTCTTTATACATTATTAGCAAAGCGACCTACTGAACCAGAAGATACTTTCCTCCGCCTACCCCGCTTCTGTCGAACACGCCAAAGACTCAAAAGTAGCAACACCCCTAACAATACAATGTGCAGAGTTAAAAGAGTTTGATTCAATAAATGAGGAAAAAAGTAAAATAAAAACACTTCCCGGAAAACCCAAAATTCTTCCAACTTACCAATAATTGCAATACCTACAGGAACAAGCCAATGGGTTGCTAAAGGCACATGCACATCTTGCTGCAAACAAAAATTCCTTGTTAAACAATGAATGATAAATCAATTAAAGCTACACAAGGAGTCAGCTTTAGGGAGGATGATAACTTTATTTTGTTAATTTATTCCTACAACAGTTGGTTAGAAGGGAAACAGGTGAAAACTTATAGAGATGCATGACTTTATTAAATAAACAGACAGTTAGTTCTTATAAAACCAATAAATGAAGATATAATTAGTAAAACTAATATCATTCTTACCCTCTCAACTTCCCCTCAGAACTCCTCAACAAGACAATCATTATTAGGTTGATAGCATAGAGCACAATAGGGACATGAACATCTCAATGTAAGAGGGGAATTACATGGAATTGAACACTAGCCTTTCATGTTAAAACAATGGACAATAGAACACAATGATGAGAATCAAGAAAGTATTACATCATCTCCATCCAGGTCCTTGCTTCTTGGTGAATAACCACCTTTCTTTTTAGTTGTGTTGGATATTTCCATCCATGAGCTCTCTGAGGAAGAATTTAAACCAGTGCCCAAATCAATAACAGTGTAGCCTGGTAATCTCCGGTTTCTTCCCCTGACATGTAAATTGTAGCCTTTAGTTTCCCATACTTCAAACCGAGAGTCATGCCTGCAGATCATATCCTTTCCAACAACAGCAGAATAGGTAGAAAAGTTCACATCAGTCCGTCTGGATGGTAATTGCTTCTCGTCCATGTACAATGGTTTGTCTTGTTTAACTGAATCAGAGAACAGTACGGGATCTTTATTACTTTTGCCAGTAAAATCTAGTATTTTCTTCAAAAGCCCGTAACAATTGGTAACCATATGACTGCTATCCAAACAGTTTGAGTCCCCATATACTGCAATGCGGCCCTTGCCAGCCTCCACTAGACCAAGAATCGGCATGTCTGCCTGAATCAATTTAAAGGCATACAAAACTTCAGAAAATGGTAGTTCCTATCTATCTATCTATTTATTTATTTATTTATTTATTTAGGGACAGAGAGGATAATAGTTAACTTTGAGAAGGCTCAGATTTCTATGAACAAGTTGAAGTAAAACAACATGTTCAAACTGCTTCCAATGTCATAAGTTTTCTCCAACTTTGACAAAAAATGTGGATTTAGGAATGTATATTTAATGTATTCACTAAAAAAGAGATTATTAAAAGAGTTTGGGGTCGGCTAACACGAATCGAAGTACAAATTCATTCACTAAAAAGGAGATCATTAAGTGCTGATATTTCTGTCTAGTATGTGGGACGATCAGCGAATAGGGTTGCTGATGCTTTGGCTAAGCAAGCTATTTCAGAGTCTGATTGTCTATGGTTTGATGTACCACCTGCTTCTATTTGTGACCTTCTTAGAAAGGATATCTATAATTAGTGAAAGTGTTTTGTTTTCAAAAAAAAGAGGGATCATTAACTGTGTAAAAAAATATTATGATTCAAAGATTCTTTTTGGTAGTAAAACAAAATATGTGGTTGAGTTTATTGAAAGGAATCTTTTGTTAGAGATTCAATATACTTTCGTATTAATGATGAAATTACTACGACTTTAACTGGCAGGGGTACCGCTTATTTACCACCCAAGGAAACTAGGAAATGCATAAAAACTCAAATGGTAAATGCTAAATAGTACTCCCTCCAGTCGCACTACCTCAAATTTCATTTTCTATCCATCCCACTACCTCATATTTCATTTTTTTTGTCTCTCACTAAGTTTGTCTCATACCATATTTGATTATATTTGCATGGTTCTAAACTTCTAATTCATTCTTACTTTATTCAAACGTTACCAATTCACTACCAAAAACACGATTCCACTTTTCTTATTAACCACACCACTCTCTCATATCCACATCTTAGGGTGCAAAGGTATAATAGTATCATGAAAAAAATACTGAGGATCAGAGCATAAAGAGGAGCCTTTTTATCTCACCTTGGCTGTGCCAGATAACATAACATTTTGTGTAGCCCCACTCTCTGAACTATCGTGGAAAGGGAAGCTATGCAGATATCCACCTCTAGGAAACTTGACAATGTCAGTTCCAGATGCATATCGACTCTGCTCACCATCGATGACAAAATCACCATTAAGAATTTTATCTCCAAATGCAATCCCAAATGGAGCCAAAAGGTCATTCAAAGCAGGCACATTAGCACCTCCAGTTACAGGGGTCCACCAACTTCGTGTGTTATCATCAAAGAATCTCATCTTCACCATTGTATCCACATTATACCAATCAGCAAATACAACCACACTTAACCCAGTGTTGATCACATCATCCCTGAGTTTCTTGATCTCTTCACCAAAGTACTCATCTTCAAGATCCACAAGGAGAAGGGTCCCATAGTGTCTTGCATCAAAGCATGTGAGAGGAGATCCAAGTGTTTCAACATAATACCCACCATCTCTTAACATGTCAAACATGATATGGAAGTTTGTATGAAGATGATCTCCATGCCAATCAAGAATGTCATTCCTAACATCCAAAGAATCTCTTGGTATATAACCAGGGGGGTACTTAATACTATGGAATTGATCCCATAAAATCCGAGCTTCTCTTGGTGGAGTAGGAATCACTTTCAGTTTCAACTGAAGGATACAGGTATCAGTTCGGCGGGTTTTTTCTCCTTTAGCTGGAGGGCTATAAATCTGAACAGTAATATTTCCTTCAATATCCCCAGAAAATTTAGCCGCTTCTTCCTTGATTTGCATATGAAGCGCCAGATAACCTGTCCATGGCCAAATAACACCAGAATAGGTGAAGTGTATATCAAGAAGATTTCCCATATCATCTGAGGGATTCCATGTCGGCAGGCCTTCAACATAACCAACAACACCCATCCCATTTAAAATGGTAGCATTAAAAATAACTGGCATAGCACCGGCATAGAGTGGTTGAGAGCAAAATGGCCATGAATAAGGACAATCTCTGTAATCAAGAACACTGGGAAAGATGCTGGCCCGAGGTTGATAGTTCTTTAAAATCTCAAAAGACTCCAATCTGTCATCAGTATTCAAGTTAACATATATATAAGTTATATGAAATTAAAATGCACTGTGTGCTTTCACAATGCACCAAAAGCACCTCTTCTAGCCTGAACAAACGTAAACTAATCTGAATTTTCTAAAATCTACTCAAGCAGTCAAGTGTGATCTAAATCTTTCTGGTCTGAGAAAGTTTCTGATCTTGTCTAGTTCTCTTTTTCAAATATAAGTATATAACACACTAACACCTATTCTGATCTGAATTTTTTTGTTCAGGCCTTGTCCAAATACTTCTGGTCTAGTTTGGATATTTCTTATGACCTTGAGTAATGAGCAAAAAATAAGGTTAACAGAACATCACTTAACTAACTTAAGTGTTCAAGAACTCACAGATTAACCCTGCCTGCACCCTGCTCATACATGTTAGGACCGAGAAGCTTTGCAGCTCCCTCAACAAGTGCCTGTTTCACACTGGCTGGGTTTAACAAGTCCTTCCGCTTGCCTTCAGGAATGACACTGACAAGGAGGCATACAATTCCAGCCACCACAGGACTCGCAACACTAGTGCCAGACAAGCTTTTGCAACCAGTGCTGATCTTGGAACCCATGATCTCCCGTCCATAAGCAACTATGTCAGGTTTCATGCGGCCATAACTGCGCAAAGCAGACATGCAATTACAAACCTACCTCGTAGCTCATTTTACTCTTTCATTCACCACAGCCCCCACCTCCATAGAGGGGGCTTTTATGCAAACCAGTTCGGTGAAGAAATTTAGTTATCACTTCCAGGTTTTATGGTTACTGTCCAGGTAGCATAACTCCATATACGAAAAGAAAAAATAAGAGGAAAGGGAGCAAAAATACACTACCCATGAGGAATCTCCCATGTACTCATGCCACGCGATGAAAATGATGCTATATGATCATTGTAATCAATGCCACCAACACCAATAACATCACTTTGATCTGCTGGATTGTTCAAAGTTCCATAAAGTGGCCCATCGTTACCAATGGCTGAAACCATGATAATATTATTTGCTGTTATCTCCCAAACCTAGCAGAGGAAGTAGACAATCGGGTCACTTGGTCACAGAAGAAAGTTTTTCATTCTAGCAGTGTTCTTTTTGGTATGCACCGATAAGAAGACACTACCATTCAAGTTCAGGACCACATTCCATTTATAAAAACAATTTATAATTCCATTTCGAGTTAGAACTATGACAAGGCCGAATGAAAATTAAACATCATAAAATGCTGAAATTCCTTCATAATAAAAATAGATATTTACAGCATAAAGAAGCTCATGAGAAGGCGCGTGTAAAAACTTGTTAGAAAATACTCCCTCCATCCCGCTAAGATTGTCCCATTTTACCTTTTCGGGAAATCCCACTAAGATTGTCCCATACCAAATTTGGTAAAGTTTGTGTGGCTCTAAATCATTTCTACTTTAGTCTTACTTTATCAATTTAATATCAACCACACAAACCCACTTTTCTTAATAATCGTGCCACCTTCTCTTGTCCCAATCTTAGTGGGACGGAGGGAGTACCATTTAAAAAAAACCAACAAACTGACCTTCTCCACAAATGGAAGATCCATATAATCAGGTCCACCTATGCTCAAATTCAACACATCCATGTCGGTTGCTATTGCATAGTTAAATGCATCAAGAAACCATGAAGTGTATGATACCTGCAATGAACTGAGGACATATTTCTCATATGGTTGCTAAGTTACAGATCAAAAATAAGAAAAACTCAATCATTTGGGTTCAGATTTATGCAGTAAAATTTTCAACTTATCACTGTACCTCATACTAGGGCTTATCAATGCCCTATGCAAGTCAGACCTCACACACACACTGTTCCGTGATTCTCACTAGAATTGCTATACACTTCCTTTATGGGATCAGTGAATTACTATGTCAAGACCTATGTCCATGTATCCAGCACAATATTATCTACAGTATAATTCTAGTGCTCACCAATGGTACTCCAGCTATGGCTGCTGGGAAGGTTTTATTTCTCCTGTTTATTATTTATCAGCATTTGCATATGGTTTTGATGTTTTTTTTGCTAGAAAAGATTAATTCTGTCCTCATTTAGGGATGTAAGCTTTGAGCCATGTTTGCTCTCAGTGGCTAGTAACTTTAAATTTGAGAAGAATTTGATCTTTTTACTTCCAAGATAGATACTACTTTGATTAGGTGTTGGGATAAAATGATATATATATATATATATATATATATATATATATATATATATATATAATTACCCCAGTGCCGCAAAGGCTCCCACCTACGGTAGGGTAAGAGGGGGTCGGATGTACGCATTCTTACCCCTGTACTAAAGCACTAAGAGACTGTTTCCGGATGACTCTTAGTGAAAATCGCGTCCACGATTTTATCTATATGAAAAGATACAAAGAAAAGTCTTGTAATTGATTTTATCTCTACTAAGATAGATCCTATTTGTCGAGATCATTCCTGTTTGTATTTTGAAAGAGTGATGAAAATTGAAATGTGTATTTGATAAATTGTTTACACCAAAATGGTATACCAATAAAATGAAAACAATGGAGGAAACATGGGTAGAAAGAGTAGTAGAAGGTAAGAAAAATAATTATTACCCATAAACAACACAAAAATAAAAAACGATGCAGGGCTGTGTGTGTGCGTAAAAAGTAGCTTCCAAAAAAAATCATCAGTGGAGTTGAATGCTCAGGTGAATGTATGTTTTATTCAATTATTCTAATGCAAAGCATCCATTACCTGTGTATCTGTGAATACTCTAAAAGCATAAATCTCAGTGTCTGGGGCAAAACCAAGACATTCTGAATCTTGTCCAGCAATAACTCCAGCTACAAATGTCCCATGTCCAAGATTGTCATTAAGAGTGTCTTCATTGGTCCAATTTGTACGTTCCTGTGTACCCAATCAATGATTAAACCAAAAGAATATTAAGGTGGAATAAAATGTGTCCACGTGTCTGGACCTAAGTTACATGAAATTCAAGTAAAGCATAGGTTTAAAATCATCCCCTCGGAAAAGATAAGTTACCTTGATATTACGAAAATGTGGATGATCTGCTCGAATGCCTGTATCAAATATAGCCATTTTTACTTTAGCACCAGTGTATCCCTTTGACCAGAGTGCTTCTGCACTAAACAGGGAGGTAACTTGAGACTTCTGAAAAAGGAACAATTCTAATTTAGAATTCATAGCTTCCAAGATAACAAAAAACAATAAGAGAACACCAGTGACTTGCCTGCATCAAAAGTTCCCTCTTCCAGCTTATATCAATGTTGCTTGAGTTAGACACTACATTTCTCTCTCCTTCACTGAAAGACATCGCCGTGAAGATCTTGCCCGGTCTCTTCTTCTCATCAAAAAAATCCCCAACCCGAACATTCTTCTTTCCAAGAACTCCTCTTTGATAGCTCAAATCTAATGATACGTCTTTCACACGCTTCAAATTTGTGAACTTCTCAATCAGAATTTCTATCACCGATTCCTCAATTGCCACCAATGCAAAGTCAGTTGGAAATTGAGAAGCAGGGTTTTTCCTTTCTATCCATTCCCAACCTTTCAATTTCACATTGTTTTGCAGATATGTCTGATGAAATTCAGATTTCAGATACTTAGTGAATCGAACAATATAATTCCTTGGTGAAGAATGCTGCTCTTGGACCACGTCGTGGTTGTGGCAGAAACTCTCTGTTAGTTCTGCTTCAAATTGTGCTTTTGATGTAGAGTAAAGCAGAGTTTTATTTTGGTCGCTTTCAGGGTACTGAAGAAACAAAAAAGGATGGAAAAGGCGGAGCACAAAGGAGAGGATGAGGAATGCAAGGGGGAGCATGAAGATGGAGAATTCACGACAATTTCGCATGGTGAAAAGGGAGGTGAGTCCCTTTCATCAATGGAGAGAGAAGGATGTGACACTTGCAGATAACCAGAAACTTATTTTCACGTTTTAATAGCCAATTTTTTCCAATAACACCCACTTCTTGCTACTGCACCACTGCAGTGGAAGTCACATACAATGCAATGAGCTTGTCTGGCTGCAGGTCGCATAATGACACACGATTAATGAACAAATAAAACATCAAGATCTTCCCCCATCAGTAAACAAAATTGATGATAAAAACACACAACTTTCCTCTAAGTCGACTCAAAGCTAACTCCCCTAAATACATATGATAGGACACTTGCACCAAATCTTGCACTCCCAAAAGTGGCCAAGCCAAATTTAGGGCCGTGTATTCATCATTTCATCGCCGGCAATCTGTTATTTGGCCCGCCCATGGCACATAAAATGATGCCAGATTTAGCACGAGTATCACTACATAATTAACATTTAACTGCAATCTTGTAACCAAGAAAGAAAGAAACTCAACGAAATAAAAGGTGGAGAATATAAGCGAATTACCAGAAGAAATGGCCTCCCATTGATGATTCGGGGCTCTGAATTGATATTACAGGGATACAAGAACTAGTCGGAGAGAGATGAGGCTCGGATCAGGCCGTGATAGCTTAAAGATTGTTATTACCTTCATAGTTCACGGCTTTGAGCTGTTGAAAACTTGAAATTACCTTCTTTAGCCCATGTTTTGGCAGTGAACTTATTAAACTGGCTTTATTGATTTTAAGGAAAAGTTGGAAAATTACATTTGTACATATTTTGCAAACCTCTCATACATTTTGTTGATATTACAGACAATTCGTTTACTAAGAATGCAAAATTATCTACTACACATATTAAATTACATTTGCACATATTACAAATGTAAAAATTACATTTGTGCACATTCATTTGTATATACCTCGTATATTTTGTCTATATTACAGACAGTTTGTCTAGCAAAAATGCAAAAATTGTCTACTAAACAAACAAAACATACAGAGCGTGTATAAAACATATAGAAATGGACATGTATATCAAGAATTGCTCATAGTACTATCATGTAATCCTTGACTTCATTTTTCCGGCTAATGTGATACTTATTTATTATTTCTACATGAAGGTTACATTTGAGTGTATGGTTCTTTTCAACTAGCTAATTTTATTGTGAGAAATTGGATATGAAGGAAGATTACGAACATTAAAGAAAACATTTTAAGTAGTTATCTCAACGTTTCCTTTAACCAAATCATGAACATGAGAGTTTGCTTCTTTATAGCAATATTGAGACCCCAAAATAAATTATACATCTCATTACTTATGGAAGCCTTTTTTGTTAAGATTTGACCAATGAATTACTTAGCTAATGGTCTTGAAGTTGATCTTGGAACACATATGAGGCTTGTATATAGAACTTGAGTGCAAAATCATATACCCATCTTGATTTTACATAGTTGCCTCCTCCATCATTGGAGCCCTATTCATGACCACTCATTTGATAGCAAACTCTGCACCGGTTCATAGTAGTGAATCTCAGTTGTCAACTTGTCTATTCAAGTTGTCAATTTGTTGATTTCTAGCCCAATTATTGACTCCATGTGCAGAGATGAAATGTGAGGACCATTGTAGTTGTTTCACTCGTGCATTGCACGAATATTCTAGTTATTAGACCATCATTGAATACCTAGTTTCATTACGAGTTATTTCTTTATTCATTTGGATTTGAAGTTGAGAAAAATAGAAAATTTAATTATTTTACGTTCAAATACTTAAATAATCTTATTTTACTTTGGAGCGTGGTTTAGGATGTAAATGCATTCAGTTATGTGAGAACAGGTGGTGGCGGTAACGCCCCGTGAATATTTACTTCCTCTGCCATATAAATTATGTTTAAACCTTACTATTTTAAGTAAATGTTATACTAAAGCTACTACTTGTAGTATGTGTTATGGGTACAAATTTGTGAGCATTACATGTCTGATGCAATTTTGATATTTTTCTTGATATTCTAGCATTAATAATTAGTGAATCTTGTTCTCGTGTAGACATAAATTCTCTCTTACTTTTTTACTAAGGTCATAGTATTTACGGCCCTGCTGGGCGCCCCACCAAACTTGATTTGCGCACCATTTTTTGTCAAAGTTGGACAAGTATGTCCTTAGTCACGCAGTCCACTACTTCCTATGGTCCTATGCGCACCACTTACTTTTCCTTATTAAAGTCAGTAACATATGTGGAGTACGTAATTACGGAGCTAGGCGATCCATTCATTCTTCCTATTGATTTTTGTAATGGGTCTTATTGCTTCTTTAAATAAAAATAGGTTTTCATATTTCCTAATATTGTTGTGTAACATATTTCTAAAAATAACGTAATTGTCATAAAAATTACTCAATTTCCTAATGTAATTAAGATTACACTTTCCAACTACTATCAAAGAAGTACTATATAAATATTTCAAACCAGATCAGACTAGACCAACCCATATCAGCAAATTTTAGTCCAAAATAAAAACATCCTAACAATTCAAAATAAATATATAAAAGAAAGTTTTGAGTTAGCTAACATAATAAATATATAAAAGAAAGTTTTGAGTTAGCTAACAAAATATCTAAGCCACACATGTCTAAATTAAATAGCATACAATTACGCAAATTAAATAACACCAAACATTGAAATGTAAAAAATAAGGCATCATCATTCATAAAGTAAAAAGATAGCATCACAAAGCCATAAGATATTAGACTAGTCAATATACTTATATATTTAAGAAAACAATTTTAAGCTTGATTTAGCGACTGTTCATGAGATTTGACCTTTTAAAAAAATATTACATATATAATATTGATGTCATATGAAAGATCATAAAAATTACTCCGTATTTAATTTGATGGAATTATTATAAAAATTGGAACAAAAATGAAAATGTTATACAGAGTAACATTTTATATAAAAAAGGGAATTATTTACCACACGACAGCATATTATTGCATGGAGATTGAATGTAAAATTGACATGGAGCAAGCCATGTGATCCTACGAGAACTAAACAACAATTTTATTAATTTTAAATTAATAATTAAAAAAGTCAAAATTGTCATGTAATGATTACAAGTATGAATAGGGTGCACAAAAAAATGTTAGCAAAACAACATCTTGACTAATACCGAATATAAAACATCTTGAATAAAAAATGATGTTTTTATATTTGGTATTAAAAAACATAAAAATTAATATTGACTGATCTGGGAGAGGAGAAAGTCGTGATTGATTACTAGGTAGCTATGACATAGGGGTGTCAAATTTAAAATTGTTGTTCGAAATTAATTTAAAAGCGATTGAAATTCAATACGGCTTCCGTTGGCAAGTTTAAAAGGGTAAATCAGTCTCTCTATAGTTAGATTTATTAATTATGGGGGTGCGTCTAGCAACTATTGTCGGTCTGCTGTTAATTATCCCAACTATTGTCGACTCGTTATTAATAATCTCAACTATCGATTATTTGTTAGTGGTTCCAACTTTATGCACCATTTTCCAAAAGTAGTCCCTAACCGCTACAACATGGTATAGCAGGTCAAATTTAAATGCGAACTATGCGTAAGTTATAAATAATCTCAAATATAGTTGATCTTTCTTTATTCATCTCAATTATCAACTTTCAATTTTTGGAAGGTATAGAAATATTTTTATAAATTTCCAAACTAAATATTTTTAAACATGTAAAAATAATTATGAAACTTTTACACATGTATCGAAGTTAAATAAAATATTTTAAGTCATTTTTTATTTATTTTCACTAAAATTTCATTTTTTTTCTTTTTTCCAATTTATTTTTTCCAGTTGTGTTAACAAGTTATGATTTCGTATTATTTTCCTTTATTCAATTTTACATTTTCTGTTTACAAAAGGTAAACTGTGACTAAATTTTTTACGATTTAAAGCTTTATTCTAGGGAGGATTATACTTTAACATTGGTTGACAAAACAATATTGACTTTTCATTATAGGTAGCCAAAACATATACACCAAACATATACCTCCAAAACATATACAACAAATTACTAAAATTAAACGATAAACTATGTAAGATATGTTATAGAATATATTAATATAGAATAAAGAAAATAGAAAGAAATTAAAAATACTGAAATGGAAAAATAGAAAATTTAGATTTTTAGAATTAAGAGTGCATAAAAAATTATGTAAAATATATTTTCATGAAAAAAGATAGAATAAATCTCTAAATCGTAAAATTCTTAATCACAGTTTACTTTTTATAAACAGAAAATGTAAATTTTAGTAAAGTAAAATAATACAAAATCATAAGTTGGTATCACAATTGGGGGAAAAAAAAGAAACTTTTTTAGTGAAAATGAATAAAAAATGACTAAAAATATTTTATTTAACTTCGGTACATTTGGAGAGTATCTACGGGACGCTACTTGATCAATCCACTAAAAAGCATGATGCATTGGTATCACAAAAATCCTTGTTACGTATATATCACCGTTCTCTATGATGTTTATATGTCATAATTTTGTGACACAAAAGTGACTTGTTAACGGTGACACTAAATTGTAAATTTAACGTCACTAGCCCCACTTTTCTTTGACACTTTCAGAGTGTCATTAAATCGTTTAGTGACACTAATTTAATGTCACTATAAGACATTTTTTACTAATTAATGATGGAAATCAGCTCCTTAATTTATAAAATTCCAGATATTGAACATTTGATTTCCAGAACAGATATACCTTGAGTCTTAATTAGAGAAGTTTTCTTAAAAAAGAAAACAAAACTGAAAAAATGTACTACCTCCGTCCCTTAAAACTTTGTCAAAGTTGACCGTCACGGAGAATAAAAAAGTAAAAACTGTGTGGTTGAGGTTTGTGCAGAGAAGAGAGAAATAACAGAAACCACAAAATAATTGATTAAAAGGGAAAATGACAAAGTTTTTTGGGACGTCCCAAAAAAGAAAGATGACAAAGTTTTAAGGGACGGATAGAGTAATAAATAATAACTGGGATTTTTAACACAACAAAACCATAGAACAAATCCTCTCATGTACCAATCTTCATTTTTCTCTCTCTAGCCACTCAATGGTGGAACGATGACGTTTAGAGACAATGAAAAAGGAGAAATCATTGTTGTAGTAAAATTCGGGAAGTCATCTAATCTCTAAAGAATAAAGACTAAACTGGACTTCTGTTATTGGGCCTATTATATTAAGCCCATCTTATATTTCATTTTAGAATAGCTGGAATAGCCTTATAGTATAAATACTACTACCTCCGTCCCTTAAAACTTTGCCAAAGTTGACCGGTACGGAGAATAATAAAGTAAAAACTGTGTGGTTGAGATTTGTGCAGAGGAGAGAGAAAAACAGAAACCACAAAATAATGGATTAAAAGGGAAAGTGGCAAAGTTTTTTGGGACGTCCCAAAAAGGAAAGATGGCAAAGTTTTAAGGGACGGAGGGAGTATATTACAAACCCTATTCTGTAACGATTGATTCATTCTTCTTTCTTCTTCCTCTGTCAACTGCTTCCGCTTCACGTTCTCAAACTTCACATGGTATCAGATTAAGGCTTCGATCCAGTAGTTTTGGGACGTCCCTATCTAGCATTTATTGCTACTATAAATAGCACCCATTTTCCCCATTTGTAATCCATGCTCAGTACGCTCCATACATTCTCAGCAATACATATTCTCTCTCTTACTTTTGCTCTGACTTCTCTCTAAGTTACTCCCGCAGTAACCCCCTCAGATAAACTACCCCCGGGTACACTTATCCATCATTTGGTGCTCTCGTTGAGAGGTCGAATAATCAAGTAAGAAACCCTCCCTTTCAGCTAAAAACACCTACCAGAATGGGAAGAACCACCCGTGCTCAGTCAAAGAACCTTGAGGACAACAACCTGGCCCTCGGTGAAGTCAACGCCCCCGGAGCCTCTAACAAGGCTCCCGAGGGCGGGGTCATCACTGAGTTGGAACAGGCTGCTGTTGACCTGCGCCTTCAGCTCCAACAGAACGCTCCCGATGCCCGCCTAGGCATCGAGACCCGAAGGAGGGACCAGAGCGAAAATCAAGTGAGCCCTCCGGTTCTCACTATCGACGTACAGTCGGCATTCTCTGCCTTCATCCAAACACTCACCTAAAACCCAGGTGCCTTCGGCACTCTAGTGCCCCTTCAACCCCAAATCAGGGAGAACGTTGTTCTTCTCCCACGGTCGCCCCCCATCGTGATCCCTACTCCTCGGGCGGGAACGACGAAGGGGTCGTAGCTCAAGACACCGCCTCCCAGGAAGTCCAATCCCGGGACCAACGCGGTGCGGACAAGGAAAGGCCTCAGACCTCAGCCCTCAAGAGGCTCGGAGGGGTGCAAGACCGCCGAGGGGTCCAAGACCGCCTCGGTGGAAAGGCGTCCCAAAGACCCCAAGAGAGCAGGGGATCCGTCTCGAGGGCAGACGAGAGGCGTCCCCTTCAAAACAAAGGCAAGGCACCACTCCAGGCCGATGACGCAAGACATCAAATCAATCAGGCCCACTCGGCCCGTGTTCGTTCGCAGGGGGCGGAGGCCCTCCCGAAGGATCCCAGGGACGAGATCATTGCGACCCATCAGTGCCGGCTTGATGAGATGGAGGCCCATCGGGCACCTACCGCCGTCACCACACCACATACAGATCTCAAATATGAGGCCATGCTGGCCAAGATGGAGGAGATACAGAAAAAGATGGCCGAGGGATCCGGGGAACCCACCATACAACTCCGGTTGACGGCGCCGATGACGGGACCCTCCTGGCCCTCCTGCAAACCGTCCTCTACACCGGAAACTTTTCGAGGAGTCTCATCATCGAACCTCCCTGCGATTACATAAGGGCCCTGCAGCGGGGGGACCGTTACGCCGAGACCGAAGAGGTAGAAAAATATCATCTCATCCCTGATCAGCAACGCCCTCGGCCAGATGACGAAGGCAACCGAAGGCCGAGGGCTCCCGCAAATCAATCCAAAGGCCACAACATCATCCTCGGCAGACCAACCCTCGAGGACCTCGAAGCCATCATCTCCATGAGGCATATGTGCCTCAAGTTCCCTGCCGAAGGAGGCATCGGGTACACAAGGGGGAATCAAAAACTTGTCCGCGCTTGCTACCTTCAAGTGACAAAGAAGGTTAGTAAGACCGAGTTCCGTGTTGACACCATCACCGGAACCGTGGAGGAAGAAGAGAAGATGCTGAGGGCTGAGCTCGTCGAGGAAGTAGAAGACTTCGCACTCGATCCGGCCAAGCCGGAGAGAGTTGTCAAGATTGGAGCCAAGCTCCCTGAAGACCTGAAGACCGGCATAACTGAAGCCCTTCGCGCCTACCGCTTCGGACTTGTCCCTCTCCGCCTCCTTGACGTTTTTCTTAATGGCCTCCGCGTGAATCCTCTCAGCTTCAGCCCTCTCTGCTCTGGCTCTCTCGGCCTCCGCCTTCACCTGCCGAAGGTCCTCTTCCAACTGGGCCATCTGCTTTATGGCATCAGAGTTCTCGTGGATAAGCTTTTTCAGCTTCTCATCATTATGGGCCTTCTGGAGGCGCCATTCTTCCAGCCGCCGGGCTTGCTCACCGAGGGCTATGCAGACCTGTAAGCAATGATCAAGGGAGTCAAGCTATCATCCAAGATGTACTAAGTGAATGAAAAATAAAAATGAGGAACAGAGACTTACGGTTAGGGAAGACCGGAGGATCTTGTTCTCGAGGGCCTCGTCATCGAAGGTCCCGAGGGCCTTCCTATCCAGGTCCGAGGTGATGCTCCCCAGAAAAGCCTTCGGCTCTATTGTGCCATACATCACTGCAGTCCCTTTGACGAGGGGAACCTGCAAGGTCTCCTGAGGAAATTCCCCCGAAGGGTCGTTGGAAGGGGTCGTCAGTGCGGTCGCAGTCGGGGGCTCGGCAGAGGACCGATCCTCTATAATCACCACGGGGGCCGCCTTCTCAGCAACATCCCCGACAACTTTCTGCTTCTTGACAGGGGGCTTAACCCCCTTGCCACCCTTCTTCTTCTGTGTGGCCCCCCCGACCACATCAGCGGCGGCAGCAACAACAGAGGGCTCCATCATCTCCTTCTGGAAGAAGGCATCAACAGGCTGCTGGCCCGAAGGGTCCTTCTTCTTAGCTTGGGCCTTGCCTTTCTTCTTCTTCAGAGCGAAGAGGGCGTTTGCATCCATACCGGCACCTGCAAAGCAACAATAAAGAAATAGCCCGAAGGGTAGAAAGCATGGACAAATATCAAAAGTACTAAAAATCTCCTAAGTACGAAACTCAAGGCCCTCGGTAATCACCTCTTGCGCTCTCGAAGGCTCGATCAAGGAGGGGGTACTTTTCATCTATTTCCCCCAGGAAACGATACCGCCGGAAGCCGAGGGCGTATAGATCACTCTTCAGGGTGCATTCTTTGATGGTTACGTTCTTGTTCCGCCCTTCCGGGATCTTTTTAGAGAAGTAAGAAACAGCTTTTATTGATAAGTGGCTCGAGGCCGAGGGTGGCGTTTGACCAACAATCCGTGGGAAGATGAGGGCTTTGCCGGCTGCACCGTCCCCGGATTATTGATAGAATTTCACCAAGTGATGTACATTTCACGTTCGTGGTACATTAGACCCATTTGGGTGTTTTAGTTTGTAGGTGTCAGGCTTGACTACGACACTGATGATGTAGGGGCCCTCGTACTTGAGTGGACAATTTGCCACCTTCTGTCGGCTTGCTCGCCTCTCTTCGGCGAAGGACATAGTCCCCCACTTGAAACTCCCGAGAACGTACCTTGGCATCATAGTATGATTTTACTTGACGCCGGTAGTTCTCTGCCCGGATGAAGGCCTGCTCTCATCTTTCTTCGATCAGGTGGAGGTCGATCTTCATGTTTTCTTCATTGGCCTCAAGCTCATAGTGCTCCACCCGTCGGCTAGGTATGGTGACTGGGGCTGGATTCGGTTCGGTAATTCGGTTACCGAACCGAAAACGAGAAAAACCAAACCGAACCGATTTTTTCGGTTTGACAAAAAATGTAACCGAAACCGAACCAAATATATTTGGGACCCAATTAATAGGAAACCGAGATTTCGGTTCGGTTTTTCGGTTTTGGTAAAAACCGAATAAAACTTTGATTTAATCTCATTCTAATAAAATATTTGACTAATTCAGTAGCTACTAAAAGCTCTTGAGCATCTTTAACCACCTGCTTGGATTCAACTCCAAAGTGGTGAATATATAGGAAGGTATGAGGAATAAAGTCTCAACTTTAACCGGTGTGGGAAACTGTCGTTGCTGAAGAAAAAGTAAAGCAAAGAGTCTGCACTAAACAAAAAATTTAAAGAATTCCGACGGAGGGGGGAATCAATCCTAGGTGGACGGGAGCATATGCATTCCGCAGCGCTGCGCGGCCACTGAGCTATTTTGTATTGTTGTTTTATATGGGACGCAAATTGTACTTATTACATTTACAACTACGAATAAAATAAAATAATTAAATAATTATTATTGAAAAAAAAGTCGGTTCGGTTCGGTTTAAATTGATTTATACTCGGGTCCCGACTTTCGGGTCCCATTCAAGTCGGTTCGGTTTCGGTTCGGTTTTTTATTGCTCGGTTCGGTTTTTTTCGGTTCGGTTTTCGGTTTTTCGGTTAAAAATGCTAGCCCTAATTGGTGACCTCTGTGGGGGCCTTTGCTTCAAAGCCATAGCAAAGGGCAAAGGGTGTCTCGCCCGTTGCCCTCCTCGGCGTAGTACGGTAGCACCATAGGATGTTGGGGAGCTCATCGGCCCAACTGCCCCCTGCGTCCTGGAGCTTCTTCTTCTTCAGGCCCTCCAAGATGGTTCTGTTGGCGTTCTCGACCTGCCAGTTGCCTTGAGGATAGGCAACGGAGGAGAAACGATGCTTAATTCCCCATTCTTGGAGGAGCTCTTGAAAGGGCGCGACCTCGAACTGGGTACCGTTGTCGGATATGATCTCATGAGGGACGCCGAAACGGGTGAGGATGTTTTTGTGGACGAATTTCTGACACCTGGCCCCTGTGATGCTGGCCAAAGGTTCCGCCTCAACCCATTTGGTGAAGTAGTCTACGGCGATGATGATGTATCGGACTATCGGTTGTTGCCAGCGGCCCTAGGCAGGGGGGCGACCAGGTCAATACCCCACCTTGAGAATAGGATCGCTGTGCTGACTGGGGCGTAGTTGACGGCTGGCCGACCAGGGGCTTTCTGAAGGACCTGGCATGCGTTACACTTTCTCGCAAGATTGGCACAATCCCGCACCATCGTCGGCCAGAAGAAGCCCTGGATGACGAGACGCCGGGACATGCTGAAGGGGCCCTGGTGAGAGGAGCAGACGCCACAATGGACTTCCTCCATGGCCACTTCGGCCTCATCTGGGTGCAGACATCGGAGGAGACTGCCGTTGTAAGATCTTTTATAAAGTTTCCCATCCTCGATGGTGTAGCTCAGGGCCTTGAGCTTGGCTAGCTTGGCTCTTTCCTCGTCCTGGGGCAATTCTGTGACACCGCTCCCAGTTTGAACTGGGATTAATGAATCCATTAATATTAAAATTCAATAGAAATTACAAATACCAATGTCGATGAGGATGACTAGTTGAGTTCGTGAATATTTATTCATTTTGAAAACTAGTTACAAAAAATATTAATCATATGAGAAATGATTAATTGATTAAATTAATACCGATTAATTATATTGTGTGTCGGACCCTAAAGAAAATGGGGAGGGACTAACTAGTATATTCTTGGACCACGTTAAATTAGTTAAAAGCCCAATGATAAGGAAATAAATTATATATGAATGTTTGGGCCGGATAAAAGGTAGAGGAATAAAATAAAGGGGCTTTTTGAGTCACTTTCTAATAATAGAAAAAAGGTAAAGGGGTTTAAGCCCGGAACATTGGAGAGAAATATCCAATACATTTTAGGATCGGTCTATTGAGGTCTACTAGCCTAAAATAATATAAGTAAACGAATAAAAGTCATTTGGGTCGGAGTAAATTAAAAGGAGCAGCCCGCGAACCCAACCCAACTAAATTGGCCCAACCTTCTAAAAATAGAAGATAAGGGAGGAGAGTCCCCTTATCCTCTCATTTTGGAGAAGCCTCCTACGCCACTTAGAGAGGGAAGAGAGCTCACAAGGAGCTTCACACGTTCTAGGAGCAAGGAAGGAGAAAGAAAGGGATTCCGGGAAGAAGAGAGCTCGTTTCTAGGTAACCGAAATGCTATTCCCGTCCTACTAGTTATTTAATATATTTAGTGATTTGATTTTGAAGAAATCATATGATGGATTCTAGGGGATGTTCTACATGTTTAAAAGTGTACAAATATGTTATAAAGTGTTGGTTTTTAACCTAGAAGAGTTGTGGAATCGATAGGAATCGAAATCGCCGGAAACCGCCATTTCTAGGAGCTGTTTTCGTGCTGCAGGGCCCGCAAGCCGGGCAGCTTTTGCAAAAGCCGGGCGGCTTTTGCCCTCTGCCAGCCAAGTCCATTTCGGATCATTTCCGATCGAAGGTTTAACGAAGGGGCTTCAATAGGAAGGCTTGCTGGACATATTTAAGGTGAGGATGGCTGACTATATTGCTTATAATTAGTGAGTTAATTTCATAAGATTACCTAAGGTAATTAAATGTGATTTTCATGGATTATTAATGATTAATAATGCCTAAATGAAAATACTTTTGATATGAGTAAATGAAGCATGATATACAAATTTAGAATAAATTGTGTATGATTATGTGATATGGAAGTGATGGCATGATGATGGAATTAACTATGAAATGTGGTGATAAAATATACTTTTACTTCATGTCAGGGATTCATGAATGGATAAAAGTGGTATTTTTATATTGGGATTAAATCATATTTAGATTGGAAAATCAATTGAGATGAAATATTTGGCTATGAATTAAGAACTTGGTTGTTCTAAGATTATCCGACTGGTATTGAAATACTAGTCGGGAGATTGATATAAATGAACGATGGAATTAATCCTAAGAGGTAGGACTCTGAATAGAGATGCCTTAAGTAGTCTTAAGAGATACTTTAAGGTCAAATTGTATGAACACTAAGGTGTGTTAGGGGTAGGCCTAAAGGCTATCCAAGTGAATTGATTCTAGGCATAGGATTTGCTTGAGAATTGGACTATGAAAATAAATTAGAGTCGGACTCTAGGATTGCATGGAAATGTAGTTGGGCCGAGCCCTTGCCATGTAATGTGATTAGCATGGAAATGTAGTTGGGACGAGCCCTTGCCATGTAATGTGGTTAGCATGGAAACGTAGTTGGGCCGAGCCCTTGCCATGTATTTGTAGTCTTCATGGAAACGTAGTTGGGCCGAGCCCTTGCCATGAAGTTATGGTTAGTATGGAAACATAGTTGGGCCGAGCCCTTGCCATACAATTTTAATGTGTTAAATTGAGTTGAAGGGTTGTATAGAAATGTAGTTGGGCCGAGCCCTTGCTATACAATCGGGACTCGAGGGAACCCTATGGGGTTGTCGTGACTTGTAGTCACCGGGAATTAAAATGGTGAATTCTAAATGAATATGGGCCCACGGGCCGACTACTTGACTTTATATAAAGTAAGTATATTATTTTAAAAAGGGGTAACCGAGGGTTATGGCCTATATATATCACCCTAGATTGGGGGTCTTAGAAATTGAAACGTTGATTATACTTAGTATAGTTGTCATTGTACTTGTCAAATGCTTCCAAGTACTGACCTCCCCTTCACGGGGGAGGCCACCTCACAGTTTCAGGTAGGAGTTGAGCTTGCTACCAGTGCCCGTTGCTTCGGGAAGATCTAGGAGAGAAGACGTGGTTCGTGCTTCCTCCGTTTCAGTTTCAAAACAATTATAATAATGCTCATGGATATTATTTTCAGAATAATTATTTTTGGGGGCTTGTATGCCTAATTATGCCAAGTGTGGCTTGAACACTTGTGTTAACTATTTCCGCTGCTTTAAATGAATATTTTACATTATGTTTGTTTATGGATGTACTATGTGTGAATGATATTCAAGACGCCTTGTATAGTATGGATGAGTTGAACTGCTGTTGACTATTCGTACTGTACGGCGGGTTGTTGACGTGTCCGGGTGGGTCCGGGGCGTGACAATTTAATTGGTATCAGAGCCTTAGTCCGTAAACATCATAATGAAGCTTCAAAATTCCTTTTTGAAAATGAAATTGAAAACCATGAGCATAAGATTTTGTACTTATAGAACTTTTGGTACTTGAGTTGCAATGTCTCTGATTGTTAAGATGGTACCCTTAACAATTGGTATGGCGGTGATTTGAGCCAAATGATGTCTTTAAGTGTCTATCCGTCAATTGACATTTGATACGAGTCTAATGACTCATTCTCAATTCCTTTCAGAAATGGAACGCACCGGTAAAGTAACTAGAAGGAACCCGACTGACCGGGCACCGGGAGGATCCGAGCATAGCAGTAGAGGGACTTCTAGTGTGTCCAGGGGACAAGGCCGTGCAAGCCACTCACTGACCGTAAGTGACGGTCATGTTGAAATAGTGGATGAGCATTATGAGTCCGAAGAGGATTCAACTTACCGACCGGGGACTGATCCGGTTGAAACCCCATTTGATGGGGAAGACGATGACGTTAGTGAAGAGAGTGATGATAGTGACGCTCTAGAAAGAATTGAGGAATTGCTCCGGCAATACCAACGAGATCGCCAAAGGCGCCGGGCAAGGCGTGCTTTGGGAGGGGCTTCGGGAAGAGGAAGCCACGTGAGTCCTAGAGGACATGTTGAGTCCCGGGGAGGTAGAGGTGTTGAGGTCCCAATAATAAGGATCTCGAAATACCTCAAAGAAGCCAGGGAGTTGGGATGTAAATCGTTTGATGGAACGGGAGACATCTCTATTGCGGCCGAATGGATCAAGAGATTCAATGAAGCGGCCCTTGATATGCAGTTCCCTCCAAACATGAAGATTAGGGTGGCAACGAGACTGCTAGAGGGAATGGCATCCACGTGGTGGGATGGAGTCAAGGGGAAGTACGGCGAGACCGCCACTTGGGAGGACTTTCGACAGGAGTTCTTTAGGCAATACTACTCCGACTTCGAAGTGAACGCGAAGAGGAGGGAGTATACAAACTTGACTCAAGGAGGTGAATGCACCGTGAAAGAACTTGAGCACAAATTTAGAAAACTTGCTGAGTTTATACCAGAGTACATCTGTGATGAGAACCGAATGGTGAACCACTTCTGGAATGCCTTGGACCTTGACATACGTGAGAGGGCAACACAATTGCCTAATATGACGTTTAGTCAAGTGGTTGAACAAGGTTTGAAGGGGGGAAAGGAGTGGGAAGAAAGAAAGATGAAAAACGCCGAAGAGGCGAAGAAGAGGAAGTGGGAAAACCACGGCCCCCAAGGTTCTAGCAAAAGGGGGAACCACGGGGGAGGAGGATTTTTCAGAGCACCCGCACCACCATCTAGGAGAAACTCGAGCATGGGAGGACAACACTCGGGGTCACACGCCTCGACGACCCCAAGGTGCCAAAATTGCAAGAAAAACCATACGTGCACATGTCGCGATCCCCCTAGGTGCTACCAATGCGGGGAGGCAGGACACATGAGGATGGATTGCCCTCAACTTGGTGGAGATCGGGTATCGGGGCCGAGTAGTGTTGCCACAGCGAGTAGAAACCAGATGGGAACACCTCATGCGAGTACGGGGCACGGCGGGCCAAGTACGAGCAACGCACCATCCGTGAATCAAGGTAAGACCCAAGCTAGGATCTCGGCGATGACGGAAGCGGACACACGTGCTAACCCGGACTCCGTTGCGGGTAAATCCTTAAACTCGTGTTGTTAACTCTATTATAAGTAATAGGAGCATTGTAAACTTGTAAATTGATGACCCCGGCGATTTAAGCCGGGTTGGAAGGCAAAGAGAGGAGGAGATCCTCGCCTTGGGCGAATGCCGCCTGGATTTGACGAAAGCCGCCCGGCTTTCGCCTGTATTAATTAAAGAAATAATACGGCGCCGAACGTCGGCCGGCTTCCACCGAAGACCGACCGGCTTTTGTATGAAAATGATCTGGGAATTTTCTCGCTGAGGAAAACCGGCCGGCTTCTGGCAAAGCCTGGCCGGCTTTTGGAGATATTTAATTAAATAAAACTACAGCAACGAGACCCGGTCGGCTTTCGTGGAAACCGGCCGACGTTCGTTGGAGCTGAGAAATCCTTCGCTGATGAAACCCGGCCGGGTTTCATAGAAACCGGCCGGCTTTTGGAATTTAATCATGAATTAAACTACGGCGGAGAACGTCGGCCGGGTTTCGTGGAAACCGGCCGGCTTACGGGAAAATCCTGACCGACTTTTGGGCTAGAACGAACACCGGCCGGCTTTTGCAAAGCCCGACCGGCTTTCAGCCGGTCTTGTCATAGGGCGATCCTAAGGGCTAGAAACCGGGGTGGTTCGGTAGATAACTGAATGGCTTTCATGTGAACCGGATGGTTTTCGTCGGTTTTGAACCGGAGTCGTCTTTTGAACCTTGAAACGTATCATTACGTTGGTGGATGTGCCTTGCACTCACATGGGTGTGTAGAAACGCTAAAGGTATGCGGGGAGGATGATAGAATCATCCTTAATACGGAGTCATGTTAAACAAGCATGACAGGGGCACTTGTAAATTGAAATGATACCACGATCGATACTTACTACTACATAACGATAGTAGGGAATAAAGGAAATGAAGTGTGAGGTTTAATATCGTTGAGTACGATTGAGACCCATATAATATTCCTAGATAAGGAATGATTTGAGAAGCATGGTGTTAGGGTTTGCTATTAACCGTGAGATCGAGAACTTAGGGAAAGTAAGGGCAATGCCCTACGCTCCGAGGTTTAAACGAATAAGTTGAGTAAGAAGAACATGTGTTACCCAAAGAGGGGGCAAGATCATCGGTAGGAAGAACCGTGAATAGTATATAACGTATGAATCGAGCATTAAAACTCGAAGTAAGAAATTGTTAACGAGGAGTCTACGTAAGACTTAGTGGAACCGGCGAATGGTTATCACCGAGTGATATAATACCATACAAAAGAGACCAAATAGTGGTCAAACACCTAACTGATTCGCCTTAAACGTTACTCATTATTGTATGGGTATCGGGAGCTCGCAAGGGGATAACAAAGAATCTGAGGAACCAAATGGAGGTGTAGTGTTATATCCATGCACCTATGGGTGGGCAAGTCAAGTATGTGAGGCAAATTTTAGAGCCAATGATGATTATTTATTTTGAAATCCCGTGAGAGTTGGGACTGACACTTGATACGTGGGAGTCCTCTTGTAGCAAGGGCTACCTGGCGAGTATTTGGTCGCTTCCACGGGAATCGTTGGGTGAGATGAGACAGTTAGCATGATCGTAATGAAACGGAATTTAAGCTTTGTTTCGGGCATTTCTTAAGGAAGAATCCGAGGTGACTAGATTGATGAATCAATCCTAGACTTACGATTTGCCTATGAGTTGCATCTTAACAAGTATGGATAGGCAACATGAATTGAGAACTAGATTGTTCTAAGATTAATCCGTCTAGTATTGAGATACTAGTTGGGGTGTATGGACTAGGAAAGAATAAATCCTAAGGGCTTGGATTGTGAAAGGTATACCTTAAGTAGTCTTATGAGATACTTTAAGGTGGGAATGTGCAAATGCTAAGTTAAGCTAGGAGTAGGCCTTAAAGGCTACTCAATATGAAGTGGTCCTAGGCATAGAAATTGCTTAGAGACTTAGTAACGGTGACTAAGAGCGAGGCTCTAGCACAATGTACGTAGGGTGACTAAGAGCGAGGCTCTAGCACAATGTGGGGTGACTAAGAGCGAGGCTCTAGCATAATGAAGGGTGACTAAGAGCGAGGCTCTAGCCCGAGGAAACGTGACTACGAGCGAGGCTCTAGCACGGTGTAATTATAATAAGTGAACGAGATTTTGAAATAGTGAAGTAACGCGTTAGGGCAAAGCCCTAGGATGGCGTAATAATTTACCATAAAAATATGGAGATCGTAACTAATGGTCACGTGAGGATGGACAATCCTAACAGTTTATACAGATTTTAAATGATAGGTTGAGAGTTTGTGCATTGGAGTTCCAAGGAAGTTGAGACAACCATCTAGCACTTGTAGAAATTCGCCTATAACAACAGTTACTAGGCAAGTGTTGGCATGCCTCCATACAAGGCATTGTATGGGAGGAGATGTCGTACACCTTTATGTTGGGATGAAGTTGGCATGACCAAACTAAAGAGCACAAAATTGGTGGAGATCACCAAGTCCAAAGTGAATATGATTCGGGAAAGGCTTAAGACGGCCCAGGATAGACAGAAGAGCTATGCCGATAAGCGCCGGAGAGCCTCAGAATTTAAGGTGGGAGACGATGTATTCTTGAAAGTTTCTCCTTGGAAGGGAATCATCCGATTTCAGAGCCGAGAGAAGCTTAACCCACGCTACATAGGGCCATTTGTAGTTCTTGAAAGAATTGGGGTCGTAGCATACCGATTACTAGTTGACTCCGGAATTGGAGAAAATACATAATATATTCCATGTGTCTATGCTTAAGAAGTATATTCCGGATCCATCTAACGTATTAGAGAAACCACCCGTGGAAATACGGGAGGGGGGGGGGGGGGACTTGAACTATGCCGTGCAACCGATAAGAGTACTTGATAGGCAAGTAAAGAAGCTCAGGAGCAAGAAAGTTCCAATGGTTAAAATCCTTTGGAAAAGCGACCGAGTTGAGGAAGAAACTTGGGAAACGGAAGCTTTGATGAAGGAACAATACGCTTTTCTGTTGAATAAGCATTGTGAATTTCGGGGACGAAATTCCCGTTAAGGGGGGGTGAACTTGTGACAGCGCTCCCAGTTTGAACTGGGATTAATGAATCCATTAATATTAAAATTCAATAGAAATTACAAATACCAATGTCGATGAGGATGACTAGTTGAGTTCGTGAATATTTATTCATTTTGAAAACTAGTTACAAAAAATATTAATCATATGAGAAATGATTAATTGATTAAATTAATACCGATTAATTATATTGTGTGTCGGACCCTAAAGGAAATGGGGAGGGACTAACTAGTATATTCTTGGACCACGTTAAATTAGTTAAAAGCCCAAGGATAAGGAAATAAATTATATACGAATGTTTGGGCCGGATAAAAGGTAGAGGAATAAAATAAAGGGGCTTTTTGAGCCACTTTCTAATAATAGAAAGGTAAAGGGGTTTAAGCCCGGAACATTGGAGAGGAATATCCAATACATTTTAGGATCGATCTATTGAGGTCTACTAGCCTAAAATAATATAAGTAAACGAATAAAAGTCATTTGGGTCGGAGTAAATTAAAAGGAGCAGCCCGCGAACCCAACCCAACTAAATTGGCCCAACCTTCTAAAAATAGAAGATAAGGGAGGAGAGTCCCCTTATCCTCTCATTTTGGAGAAGCCTCCTACGCCACTTAGAGAGGGAAGAGAGCTCACAAGGAGCTTCACACGTTCTGGGAGCAAGGAAGGAGAAAGAAAGGGATTCCGGGAAGAAGAGAGCTCGTTTCTAGGTAACCAAAATGCTATTCCCGTCCTACTAGTTATTTAATATATTTAGTGATTTGATTTTGAAGAAATCATATGATGGATTCTAGGGGATGTTCTACATGTTTAAAAGTGTACAAATATGTTATAAAGTGTTGGTTTTTAACCTAGAAGAGTTGTGGAATCGATAGGAATCGAAATCGCCGGAAACCGCCATTTCTAGGAGCTGTTTTCGTGCTGCAGGGCCCGCAAGCCGGGCAGCTTTTGCAAAAGCCGGGCGGCTTTTGCCCTCTGCCAGCCAAGTCCATTTCGGATCATTTCCGATCGAAGGTTTAACGAAGGGGCTTCAATAGGAAGGCTTGCTGGACATATTTAAGGTGAGGATGGCTGACTATATTGCTTATAATTAGTGAGTTAATTTCATAAGATTACCTAAGGTAATTAAATGTGATTTTCATGGATTATTAATGATTAATAATGCCTAAATGAAAATACTTTTGATATGAGTAAATGAAGCATGATATACAAATTTAGAATAAATTGTGTATGATTATGTGATATGGAAGTGATGGCATGATGATGGAATTAACTATGAAATGTGGTGATAAAATATACTTTTACTTCATGTCAGGGATTCATGAATGGATAAAAGTGGTATTTTTATATTGGGATTAAATCATATTTAGATTGGAAAATCAATTGAGATGAAATATTTGGCTATGAATTAAGAACTTGGTTGTTCTAAGATTATCCGACTGGTATTGAAATACTAGTCGGGAGATTGATATAAATGAACGATGGAATTAATCCTAAGAGGTAGGACTCTGAATAGAGATGCCTTAAGTAGTCTTAAGAGATACTTTAAGGTCAAATTGTATGAACACTAAGGTGTGTTAGGGGTAGGCCTAAAGGCTATCCAAGTGAATTGATTCTAGGCATAGGATTTGCTTGAGAATTGGACTATGAAAATAAATTAGAGTCGGACTCTAGGATTGCATGGAAATGTAGTTGGGCCGAGCCCTTGCCATGTAATGTGATTAGCATGGAAATGTAGTTGGGACGAGCCCTTGCCATGTAATGTGGTTAGCATGGAAACGTAGTTGGGCCGAGCCCTTGCCATGTATTTGTAGTCTTCATGGAAACGTAGTTGGGCCGAGCCCTTGCCATGAAGTTATGGTTAGTATGGAAACATAGTTGGGCCGAGCCCTTGCCATACAATTTTAATGTGTTAAATTGAGTTGAAGGGTTGTATAGAAATGTAGTTGGGCCGAGCCCTTGCTATACAATCGGGACTCGAGGGAACCCTATGGGGTTGTCGTGACTTGTAGTCACCGGGAATTAAAATGGTGAATTCTAAATGAATATGGGCCCACGGGCCGACTACTTGACTTTATATAAAGTAAGTATATTATTTTAAAAAGGGGTAACCGAGGGTTATGGCCTATATATATCACCCTAGATTGGGGGTCTTAGAAATTGAAACGTTGATTATACTTAGTATAGTTGTCATTGTACTTGTCAAATGCTTCCAAGTACTGACCTCCCCTTCACGGGGGAGGCCACCTCACAGTTTCAGGTAGGAGTTGAGCTTGCTACCAGTGCCCGTTGCTTCGGGAAGATCTAGGAGAGAAGACGTGGTTCGTGCTTCCTCCGTTTCAGTTTCAAAACAATTATAATAATGCTCATGGATATTATTTTCAGAATAATTATTTTTGGGGGCTTGTATGCCTAATTATGCCAAGTGTGGCTTGAACACTTGTGTTAACTATTTCCGCTGCTTTAAATGAATATTTTACATTATGTTTGTTTATGGATGTACTATGTGTGAATGATATTCAAGACGCCTTGTATAGTATGGATGAGTTGAACTGCTGTTGACTATTCGTACTGTACGGCGGGTTGTTGACGTGTCCGGGTGGGTCCGGGGCGTGACAATTTAATTGGTATCAGAGCCTTAGTCCGTAAACATCATAATGAAGCTTCAAAATTCCTTTTTGAAAATGAAATTGAAAACCATGAGCATAAGATTTTGTACTTATAGAACTTTTGGTACTTGAGTTGCAATGTCTCTGATTGTTAAGATGGTACCCTTAACAATTGGTATGGCGGTGATTTGAGCCAAATGATGTCTTTAAGTGTCTATCCGTCAATTGACATTTGATACGAGTCTAATGACTCATTCTCAATTCCTTTCAGAAATGGAACGCACCGGTAAAGTAACTAGAAGGAACCCGACTGACCGGGCACCGGGAGGATCCGAGCATAGCAGTAGAGGGACTTCTAGTGTGTCCAGGGGACAAGGCCGTGCAAGCCACTCACTGACCGTAAGTGACGGTCATGTTGAAATAGTGGATGAGCATTATGAGTCCGAAGAGGATTCAACTTACCGACCGGGGACTGATCCGGTTGAAACCCCATTTGATGGGGAAGACGATGACGTTAGTGAAGAGAGTGATGATAGTGACGCTCT
The DNA here is from genome assembly GCA_945859875.1 of Cuscuta europaea. NCBI lineage: Eukaryota > Viridiplantae > Streptophyta > Magnoliopsida > Solanales > Convolvulaceae > Cuscuta > Cuscuta europaea. The sequence continues at coordinate 8,063,368 of CAMAPE010000027.1, read as the reverse complement.
AGAAAGAATTGAGGAATTGCTCCGGCAATACCAACGAGATCGCCAAAGGCGCCGGGCAAGGCGTGCTTTGGGAGGGGCTTCGGGAAGAGGAAGCCACGTGAGTCCTAGAGGACATGTTGAGTCCCGGGGAGGTAGAGGTGTTGAGGTCCCAATAATAAGGATCTCGAAATACCTCAAAGAAGCCAGGGAGTTGGGATGTAAATCGTTTGATGGAACGGGAGACATCTCTATTGCGGCCGAATGGATCAAGAGATTCAATGAAGCGGCCCTTGATATGCAGTTCCCTCCAAACATGAAGATTAGGGTGGCAACGAGACTGCTAGAGGGAATGGCATCCACGTGGTGGGATGGAGTCAAGGGGAAGTACGGCGAGACCGCCACTTGGGAGGACTTTCGACAGGAGTTCTTTAGGCAATACTACTCCGACTTCGAAGTGAACGCGAAGAGGAGGGAGTATACAAACTTGACTCAAGGAGGTGAATGCACCGTGAAAGAACTTGAGCACAAATTTAGAAAACTTGCTGAGTTTATACCAGAGTACATCTGTGATGAGAACCGAATGGTGAACCACTTCTGGAATGCCTTGGACCTTGACATACGTGAGAGGGAAACACAATTGCCTAATATGACGTTTAGTCAAGTGGTTGAACAAGGTTTGAAGGGGGGAAAGGAGTGGGAAGAAAGAAAGATGAAAAACGCCGAAGAGGCGAAGAAGAGGAAGTGGGAAAACCACGGCCCCCAAGGTTCTAGCAAAAGGGGGAACCACGGGGGAGGAGGATTTTTCAGAGCACCCGCACCACCATCTAGGAGAAACTCGAGCATGGGAGGACAACACTCGGGGTCACACGCCTCGACGACCCCAAGGTGCCAAAATTGCAAGAAAAACCATACGTGCACATGTCGCGATCCCCCTAGGTGCTACCAATGCGGGGAGGCAGGACACATGAGGATGGATTGCCCTCAACTTGGTGGAGATCGGGTATCGGGGCCGAGTAGTGTTGCCACAGCGAGTAGAAACCAGATGGGAACACCTCATGCGAGTACGGGGCACGGCGGGCCAAGTACGAGCAACGCACCATCCGTGAATCAAGGTAAGACCCAAGCTAGGATCTCGGCGATGACGGAAGCGGACACACGTGCTAACCCGGACTCCGTTGCGGGTAAATCCTTAAACTCGTGTTGTTAACTCTATTATAAGTAATAGGAGCATTGTAAACTTGTAAATTGATGACCCCGGCGATTTAAGCCGGGTTGGAAGGCAAAGAGAGGAGGAGATCCTCGCCTTGGGCGAATGCCGCCTGGATTTGACGAAAGCCGCCCGGCTTTCGCCTGTATTAATTAAAGAAATAATACGGCGCCGAACGTCGGCCGGCTTCCACCGAAGACCGACCGGCTTTTGTATGAAAATGATCTGGGAATTTTCTCGCTGAGGAAAACCGGCCGGCTTCTGGCAAAGCCTGGCCGGCTTTTGGAGATATTTAATTAAATAAAACTACAGCAACGAGACCCGGTCGGCTTTCGTGGAAACCGGCCGACGTTCGTTGGAGCTGAGAAATCCTTCGCTGATGAAACCCGGCCGGGTTTCATAGAAACCGGCCGGCTTTTGGAATTTAATCATGAATTAAACTACGGCGGAGAACGTCGGCCGGGTTTCGTGGAAACCGGCCGGCTTACGGGAAAATCCTGACCGACTTTTGGGCTAGAACGAACACCGGCCGGCTTTTGCAAAGCCCGACCGGCTTTCAGCCGGTCTTGTCATAGGGCGATCCTAAGGGCTAGAAACCGGGGTGGTTCGGTAGATAACTGAATGGCTTTCATGTGAACCGGATGGTTTTCGTCGGTTTTGAACCGGAGTCGTCTTTTGAACCTTGAAACGTATCATTACGTTGGTGGATGTGCCTTGCACTCACATGGGTGTGTAGAAACGCTAAAGGTATGCGGGGAGGATGATAGAATCATCCTTAATACGGAGTCATGTTAAACAAGCATGACAGGGGCACTTGTAAATTGAAATGATACCACGATCGATACTTACTACTACATAACGATAGTAGGGAATAAAGGAAATGAAGTGTGAGGTTTAATATCGTTGAGTACGATTGAGACCCATATAATATTCCTAGATAAGGAATGATTTGAGAAGCATGGTGTTAGGGTTTGCTATTAACCGTGAGATCGAGAACTTAGGGAAAGTAAGGGCAATGCCCTACGCTCCGAGGTTTAAACGAATAAGTTGAGTAAGAAGAACATGTGTTACCCAAAGAGGGGGCAAGATCATCGGTAGGAAGAACCGTGAATAGTATATAACGTATGAATCGAGCATTAAAACTCGAAGTAAGAAATTGTTAACGAGGAGTCTACGTAAGACTTAGTGGAACCGGCGAATGGTTATCACCGAGTGATATAATACCATACAAAAGAGACCAAATAGTGGTCAAACACCTAACTGATTCGCCTTAAACGTTACTCATTATTGTATGGGTATCGGGAGCTCGCAAGGGGATAACAAAGAATCTGAGGAACCAAATGGAGGTGTAGTGTTATATCCATGCACCTATGGGTGGGCAAGTCAAGTATGTGAGGCAAATTTTAGAGCCAATGATGATTATTTATTTTGAAATCCCGTGAGAGTTGGGACTGACACTTGATACGTGGGAGTCCTCTTGTAGCAAGGGCTACCTGGCGAGTATTTGGTCGCTTCCACGGGAATCGTTGGGTGAGATGAGACAGTTAGCATGATCGTAATGAAACGGAATTTAAGCTTTGTTTCGGGCATTTCTTAAGGAAGAATCCGAGGTGACTAGATTGATGAATCAATCCTAGACTTACGATTTGCCTATGAGTTGCATCTTAACAAGTATGGATAGGCAACATGAATTGAGAACTAGATTGTTCTAAGATTAATCCGTCTAGTATTGAGATACTAGTTGGGGTGTATGGACTAGGAAAGAATAAATCCTAAGGGCTTGGATTGTGAAAGGTATACCTTAAGTAGTCTTATGAGATACTTTAAGGTGGGAATGTGCAAATGCTAAGTTAAGCTAGGAGTAGGCCTTAAAGGCTACTCAATATGAAGTGGTCCTAGGCATAGAAATTGCTTAGAGACTTAGTAACGGTGACTAAGAGCGAGGCTCTAGCACAATGTACGTAGGGTGACTAAGAGCGAGGCTCTAGCACAATGTGGGGTGACTAAGAGCGAGGCTCTAGCATAATGAAGGGTGACTAAGAGCGAGGCTCTAGCCCGAGGAAACGTGACTACGAGCGAGGCTCTAGCACGGTGTAATTATAATAAGTGAACGAGATTTTGAAATAGTGAAGTAACGCGTTAGGGCAAAGCCCTAGGATGGCGTAATAATTTACCATAAAAATATGGAGATCGTAACTAATGGTCACGTGAGGATGGACAATCCTAACAGTTTATACAGATTTTAAATGATAGGTTGAGAGTTTGTGCATTGGAGTTCCAAGGAAGTTGAGACAACCATCTAGCACTTGTAGAAATTCGCCTATAACAACAGTTACTAGGCAAGTGTTGGCATGCCTCCATACAAGGCATTGTATGGGAGGAGATGTCGTACACCTTTATGTTGGGATGAAGTTGGCATGACCAAACTAAAGAGCACAAAATTGGTGGAGATCACCAAGTCCAAAGTGAATATGATTCGGGAAAGGCTTAAGACGGCCCAGGATAGACAGAAGAGCTATGCCGATAAGCGCCGGAGAGCCTCAGAATTTAAGGTGGGAGACGATGTATTCTTGAAAGTTTCTCCTTGGAAGGGAATCATCCGATTTCAGAGCCGAGAGAAGCTTAACCCACGCTACATAGGGCCATTTGTAGTTCTTGAAAGAATTGGGGTCGTAGCATACCGATTACTAGTTGACTCCGGAATTGGAGAAAATACATAATATATTCCATGTGTCTATGCTTAAGAAGTATATTCCGGATCCATCTAACGTATTAGAGAAACCACCCGTGGAAATACGGGAGGGGGGGGGGGGACTTGAACTATGCCGTGCAACCGATAAGAGTACTTGATAGGCAAGTAAAGAAGCTCAGGAGCAAGAAAGTTCCAATGGTTAAAATCCTTTGGAAAAGCGACCGAGTTGAGGAAGAAACTTGGGAAACGGAAGCTTTGATGAAGGAACAATACGCTTTTCTGTTGAATAAGCATTGTGAATTTCGGGGACGAAATTCCCGTTAAGGGGGGGTGAACTTGTGACAGCGCTCCCAGTTTGAACTGGGATTAATGAATCCATTAATATTAAAATTCAATAGAAATTACAAATACCAATGTCGATGAGGATGACTAGTTGAGTTCGTGAATATTTATTCATTTTGAAAACTAGTTACAAAAAATATTAATCATATGAGAAATGATTAATTGATTAAATTAATACCGATTAATTATATTGTGTGTCGGACCCTAAAGGAAATGGGGAGGGACTAACTAGTATATTCTTGGACCACGTTAAATTAGTTAAAAGCCCAAGGATAAGGAAATAAATTATATACGAATGTTTGGGCCGGATAAAAGGTAGAGGAATAAAATAAAGGGGCTTTTTGAGCCACTTTCTAATAATAGAAAGGTAAAGGGGTTTAAGCCCGGAACATTGGAGAGGAATATCCAATACATTTTAGGATCGATCTATTGAGGTCTACTAGCCTAAAATAATATAAGTAAACGAATAAAAGTCATTTGGGTCGGAGTAAATTAAAAGGAGCAGCCCGCGAACCCAACCCAACTAAATTGGCCCAACCTTCTAAAAATAGAAGATAAGGGAGGAGAGTCCCCTTATCCTCTCATTTTGGAGAAGCCTCCTACGCCACTTAGAGAGGGAAGAGAGCTCACAAGGAGCTTCACACGTTCTGGGAGCAAGGAAGGAGAAAGAAAGGGATTCCGGGAAGAAGAGAGCTCGTTTCTAGGTAACCAAAATGCTATTCCCGTCCTACTAGTTATTTAATATATTTAGTGATTTGATTTTGAAGAAATCATATGATGGATTCTAGGGGATGTTCTACATGTTTAAAAGTGTACAAATATGTTATAAAGTGTTGGTTTTTAACCTAGAAGAGTTGTGGAATCGATAGGAATCGAAATCGCCGGAAACCGCCATTTCTAGGAGCTGTTTTCGTGCTGCAGGGCCCGCAAGCCGGGCAGCTTTTGCAAAAGCCGGGCGGCTTTTGCCCTCTGCCAGCCAAGTCCATTTCGGATCATTTCCGATCGAAGGTTTAACGAAGGGGCTTCAATAGGAAGGCTTGCTGGACATATTTAAGGTGAGGATGGCTGACTATATTGCTTATAATTAGTGAGTTAATTTCATAAGATTACCTAAGGTAATTAAATGTGATTTTCATGGATTATTAATGATTAATAATGCCTAAATGAAAATACTTTTGATATGAGTAAATGAAGCATGATATACAAATTTAGAATAAATTGTGTATGATTATGTGATATGGAAGTGATGGCATGATGATGGAATTAACTATGAAATGTGGTGATAAAATATACTTTTACTTCATGTCAGGGATTCATGAATGGATAAAAGTGGTATTTTTATATTGGGATTAAATCATATTTAGATTGGAAAATCAATTGAGATGAAATATTTGGCTATGAATTAAGAACTTGGTTGTTCTAAGATTATCCGACTGGTATTGAAATACTAGTCGGGAGATTGATATAAATGAACGATGGAATTAATCCTAAGAGGTAGGACTCTGAATAGAGATGCCTTAAGTAGTCTTAAGAGATACTTTAAGGTCAAATTGTATGAACACTAAGGTGTGTTAGGGGTAGGCCTAAAGGCTATCCAAGTGAATTGATTCTAGGCATAGGATTTGCTTGAGAATTGGACTATGAAAATAAATTAGAGTCGGACTCTAGGATTGCATGGAAATGTAGTTGGGCCGAGCCCTTGCCATGTAATGTGATTAGCATGGAAATGTAGTTGGGACGAGCCCTTGCCATGTAATGTGGTTAGCATGGAAACGTAGTTGGGCCGAGCCCTTGCCATGTATTTGTAGTCTTCATGGAAACGTAGTTGGGCCGAGCCCTTGCCATGAAGTTATGGTTAGTATGGAAACATAGTTGGGCCGAGCCCTTGCCATACAATTTTAATGTGTTAAATTGAGTTGAAGGGTTGTATAGAAATGTAGTTGGGCCGAGCCCTTGCTATACAATCGGGACTCGAGGGAACCCTATGGGGTTGTCGTGACTTGTAGTCACCGGGAATTAAAATGGTGAATTCTAAATGAATATGGGCCCACGGGCCGACTACTTGACTTTATATAAAGTAAGTATATTATTTTAAAAAGGGGTAACCGAGGGTTATGGCCTATATATATCACCCTAGATTGGGGGTCTTAGAAATTGAAACGTTGATTATACTTAGTATAGTTGTCATTGTACTTGTCAAATGCTTCCAAGTACTGACCTCCCCTTCACGGGGGAGGCCACCTCACAGTTTCAGGTAGGAGTTGAGCTTGCTACCAGTGCCCGTTGCTTCGGGAAGATCTAGGAGAGAAGACGTGGTTCGTGCTTCCTCCGTTTCAGTTTCAAAACAATTATAATAATGCTCATGGATATTATTTTCAGAATAATTATTTTTGGGGGCTTGTATGCCTAATTATGCCAAGTGTGGCTTGAACACTTGTGTTAACTATTTCCGCTGCTTTAAATGAATATTTTACATTATGTTTGTTTATGGATGTACTATGTGTGAATGATATTCAAGACGCCTTGTATAGTATGGATGAGTTGAACTGCTGTTGACTATTCGTACTGTACGGCGGGTTGTTGACGTGTCCGGGTGGGTCCGGGGCGTGACAATTTAATTGGTATCAGAGCCTTAGTCCGTAAACATCATAATGAAGCTTCAAAATTCCTTTTTGAAAATGAAATTGAAAACCATGAGCATAAGATTTTGTACTTATAGAACTTTTGGTACTTGAGTTGCAATGTCTCTGATTGTTAAGATGGTACCCTTAACAATTGGTATGGCGGTGATTTGAGCCAAATGATGTCTTTAAGTGTCTATCCGTCAATTGACATTTGATACGAGTCTAATGACTCATTCTCAATTCCTTTCAGAAATGGAACGCACCGGTAAAGTAACTAGAAGGAACCCGACTGACCGGGCACCGGGAGGATCCGAGCATAGCAGTAGAGGGACTTCTAGTGTGTCCAGGGGACAAGGCCGTGCAAGCCACTCACTGACCGTAAGTGACGGTCATGTTGAAATAGTGGATGAGCATTATGAGTCCGAAGAGGATTCAACTTACCGACCGGGGACTGATCCGGTTGAAACCCCATTTGATGGGGAAGACGATGACGTTAGTGAAGAGAGTGATGATAGTGACGCTCTAGAAAGAATTGAGGAATTGCTCCGGCAATACCAACGAGATCGCCAAAGGCGCCGGGCAAGGCGTGCTTTGGGAGGGGCTTCGGGAAGAGGAAGCCACGTGAGTCCTAGAGGACATGTTGAGTCCCGGGGAGGTAGAGGTGTTGAGGTCCCAATAATAAGGATCTCGAAATACCTCAAAGAAGCCAGGGAGTTGGGATGTAAATCGTTTGATGGAACGGGAGACATCTCTATTGCGGCCGAATGGATCAAGAGATTCAATGAAGCGGCCCTTGATATGCAGTTCCCTCCAAACATGAAGATTAGGGTGGCAACGAGACTGCTAGAGGGAATGGCATCCACGTGGTGGGATGGAGTCAAGGGGAAGTACGGCGAGACCGCCACTTGGGAGGACTTTCGACAGGAGTTCTTTAGGCAATACTACTCCGACTTCGAAGTGAACGCGAAGAGGAGGGAGTATACAAACTTGACTCAAGGAGGTGAATGCACCGTGAAAGAACTTGAGCACAAATTTAGAAAACTTGCTGAGTTTATACCAGAGTACATCTGTGATGAGAACCGAATGGTGAACCACTTCTGGAATGCCTTGGACCTTGACATACGTGAGAGGGCAACACAATTGCCTAATATGACGTTTAGTCAAGTGGTTGAACAAGGTTTGAAGGGGGGAAAGGAGTGGGAAGAAAGAAAGATGAAAAACGCCGAAGAGGCGAAGAAGAGGAAGTGGGAAAACCACGGCCCCCAAGGTTCTAGCAAAAGGGGGAACCACGGGGGAGGAGGATTTTTCAGAGCACCCGCACCACCATCTAGGAGAAACTCGAGCATGGGAGGACAACACTCGGGGTCACACGCCTCGACGACCCCAAGGTGCCAAAATTGCAAGAAAAACCATACGTGCACATGTCGCGATCCCCCTAGGTGCTACCAATGCGGGGAGGCAGGACACATGAGGATGGATTGCCCTCAACTTGGTGGAGATCGGGTATCGGGGCCGAGTAGTGTTGCCACAGCGAGTAGAAACCAGATGGGAACACCTCATGCGAGTACGGGGCACGGCGGGCCAAGTACGAGCAACGCACCATCCGTGAATCAAGGTAAGACCCAAGCTAGGATCTCGGCGATGACGGAAGCGGACACACGTGCTAACCCGGACTCCGTTGCGGGTAAATCCTTAAACTCGTGTTGTTAACTCTATTATAAGTAATAGGAGCATTGTAAACTTGTAAATTGATGACCCCGGCGATTTAAGCCGGGTTGGAAGGCAAAGAGAGGAGGAGATCCTCGCCTTGGGCGAATGCCGCCTGGATTTGACGAAAGCCGCCCGGCTTTCGCCTGTATTAATTAAAGAAATAATACGGCGCCGAACGTCGGCCGGCTTCCACCGAAGACCGACCGGCTTTTGTATGAAAATGATCTGGGAATTTTCTCGCTGAGGAAAACCGGCCGGCTTCTGGCAAAGCCTGGCCGGCTTTTGGAGATATTTAATTAAATAAAACTACAGCAACGAGACCCGGTCGGCTTTCGTGGAAACCGGCCGACGTTCGTTGGAGCTGAGAAATCCTTCGCTGATGAAACCCGGCCGGGTTTCATAGAAACCGGCCGGCTTTTGGAATTTAATCATGAATTAAACTACGGCGGAGAACGTCGGCCGGGTTTCGTGGAAACCGGCCGGCTTACGGGAAAATCCTGACCGACTTTTGGGCTAGAACGAACACCGGCCGGCTTTTGCAAAGCCCGACCGGCTTTCAGCCGGTCTTGTCATAGGGCGATCCTAAGGGCTAGAAACCGGGGTGGTTCGGTAGATAACTGAATGGCTTTCATGTGAACCGGATGGTTTTCGTCGGTTTTGAACCGGAGTCGTCTTTTGAACCTTGAAACGTATCATTACGTTGGTGGATGTGCCTTGCACTCACATGGGTGTGTAGAAACGCTAAAGGTATGCGGGGAGGATGATAGAATCATCCTTAATACGGAGTCATGTTAAACAAGCATGACAGGGGCACTTGTAAATTGAAATGATACCACGATCGATACTTACTACTACATAACGATAGTAGGGAATAAAGGAAATGAAGTGTGAGGTTTAATATCGTTGAGTACGATTGAGACCCATATAATATTCCTAGATAAGGAATGATTTGAGAAGCATGGTGTTAGGGTTTGCTATTAACCGTGAGATCGAGAACTTAGGGAAAGTAAGGGCAATGCCCTACGCTCCGAGGTTTAAACGAATAAGTTGAGTAAGAAGAACATGTGTTACCCAAAGAGGGGGCAAGATCATCGGTAGGAAGAACCGTGAATAGTATATAACGTATGAATCGAGCATTAAAACTCGAAGTAAGAAATTGTTAACGAGGAGTCTACGTAAGACTTAGTGGAACCGGCGAATGGTTATCACCGAGTGATATAATACCATACAAAAGAGACCAAATAGTGGTCAAACACCTAACTGATTCGCCTTAAACGTTACTCATTATTGTATGGGTATCGGGAGCTCGCAAGGGGATAACAAAGAATCTGAGGAACCAAATGGAGGTGTAGTGTTATATCCATGCACCTATGGGTGGGCAAGTCAAGTATGTGAGGCAAATTTTAGAGCCAATGATGATTATTTATTTTGAAATCCCGTGAGAGTTGGGACTGACACTTGATACGTGGGAGTCCTCTTGTAGCAAGGGCTACCTGGCGAGTATTTGGTCGCTTCCACGGGAATCGTTGGGTGAGATGAGACAGTTAGCATGATCGTAATGAAACGGAATTTAAGCTTTGTTTCGGGCATTTCTTAAGGAAGAATCCGAGGTGACTAGATTGATGAATCAATCCTAGACTTACGATTTGCCTATGAGTTGCATCTTAACAAGTATGGATAGGCAACATGAATTGAGAACTAGATTGTTCTAAGATTAATCCGTCTAGTATTGAGATACTAGTTGGGGTGTATGGACTAGGAAAGAATAAATCCTAAGGGCTTGGATTGTGAAAGGTATACCTTAAGTAGTCTTATGAGATACTTTAAGGTGGGAATGTGCAAATGCTAAGTTAAGCTAGGAGTAGGCCTTAAAGGCTACTCAATATGAAGTGGTCCTAGGCATAGAAATTGCTTAGAGACTTAGTAACGGTGACTAAGAGCGAGGCTCTAGCACAATGTACGTAGGGTGACTAAGAGCGAGGCTCTAGCACAATGTGGGGTGACTAAGAGCGAGGCTCTAGCATAATGAAGGGTGACTAAGAGCGAGGCTCTAGCCCGAGGAAACGTGACTACGAGCGAGGCTCTAGCACGGTGTAATTATAATAAGTGAACGAGATTTTGAAATAGTGAAGTAACGCGTTAGGGCAAAGCCCTAGGATGGCGTAATAATTTACCATAAAAATATGGAGATCGTAACTAATGGTCACGTGAGGATGGACAATCCTAACAGTTTATACAGATTTTAAATGATAGGTTGAGAGTTTGTGCATTGGAGTTCCAAGGAAGTTGAGACAACCATCTAGCACTTGTAGAAATTCGCCTATAACAACAGTTACTAGGCAAGTGTTGGCATGCCTCCATACAAGGCATTGTATGGGAGGAGATGTCGTACACCTTTATGTTGGGATGAAGTTGGCATGACCAAACTAAAGAGCACAAAATTGGTGGAGATCACCAAGTCCAAAGTGAATATGATTCGGGAAAGGCTTAAGACGGCCCAGGATAGACAGAAGAGCTATGCCGATAAGCGCCGGAGAGCCTCAGAATTTAAGGTGGGAGACGATGTATTCTTGAAAGTTTCTCCTTGGAAGGGAATCATCCGATTTCAGAGCCGAGAGAAGCTTAACCCACGCTACATAGGGCCATTTGTAGTTCTTGAAAGAATTGGGGTCGTAGCATACCGATTACTAGTTGACTCCGGAATTGGAGAAAATACATAATATATTCCATGTGTCTATGCTTAAGAAGTATATTCCGGATCCATCTAACGTATTAGAGAAACCACCCGTGGAAATACGGGAGGGGGGGGGGGGACTTGAACTATGCCGTGCAACCGATAAGAGTACTTGATAGGCAAGTAAAGAAGCTCAGGAGCAAGAAAGTTCCAATGGTTAAAATCCTTTGGAAAAGCGACCGAGTTGAGGAAGAAACTTGGGAAACGGAAGCTTTGATGAAGGAACAATACGCTTTTCTGTTGAATAAGCATTGTGAATTTCGGGGACGAAATTCCCGTTAAGGGGGGGTGAACTTGTGACAGCGCTCCCAGTTTGAACTGGGATTAATGAATCCATTAATATTAAAATTCAATAGAAATTACAAATACCAATGTCGATGAGGATGACTAGTTGAGTTCGTGAATATTTATTCATTTTGAAAACTAGTTACAAAAAATATTAATCATATGAGAAATGATTAATTGATTAAATTAATACCGATTAATTATATTGTGTGTCGGACCCTAAAGGAAATGGGGAGGGACTAACTAGTATATTCTTGGACCACGTTAAATTAGTTAAAAGCCCAAGGATAAGGAAATAAATTATATACGAATGTTTGGGCCGGATAAAAGGTAGAGGAATAAAATAAAGGGGCTTTTTGAGCCACTTTCTAATAATAGAAAGGTAAAGGGGTTTAAGCCCGGAACATTGGAGAGGAATATCCAATACATTTTAGGATCGATCTATTGAGGTCTACTAGCCTAAAATAATATAAGTAAACGAATAAAAGTCATTTGGGTCGGAGTAAATTAAAAGGAGCAGCCCGCGAACCCAACCCAACTAAATTGGCCCAACCTTCTAAAAATAGAAGATAAGGGAGGAGAGTCCCCTTATCCTCTCATTTTGGAGAAGCCTCCTACGCCACTTAGAGAGGGAAGAGAGCTCACAAGGAGCTTCACACGTTCTGGGAGCAAGGAAGGAGAAAGAAAGGGATTCCGGGAAGAAGAGAGCTCGTTTCTAGGTAACCAAAATGCTATTCCCGTCCTACTAGTTATTTAATATATTTAGTGATTATGATTTTGAAGAAATCATATGATGGATTCTAGGGGATGTTCTACATGTTTAAAAGTGTAGAAATATGTTATAAAGTGTGGGTTTTTAACCTAGAAGAGTTGTGGAATCGATAGGAATCGAAATCGCCGTAAACCGCCATTTCTAGGAGCTGTTTTCGTGCTGCAGGGCCCAAAAGCCGGGCAGCTTTTGCAAAAGCCGGGCATCTTTTGCAAAAGCCGGGCAGCTTTTGCCCTCTGCCAGCCAAGTCCATTTCGGATCATTTCCGATCGAAGGTTTAACGAAGGGGCTTCAATAGGAAGGCTTGCTGGACATATTTAAGGTGAGGATGGCTGACTATATTGCTTATAATTAGTGAGTTAATTTCATAAGATTACCTAAGGTAATTAAATGTGATTTTCATGGATTATTAATGATTAATAATGCCTAAATGAAAATACTATTGATATGAGTAAGTGAAGCATGATATACAAATTTAGAATAAATTGTGTATGAGTATGTGATATGGAAGTGATGGCATGATGATGGAATTAACTATGAAATGTGGTGATAAAATATACTTTTACTTCATGTAAGGGATTCATGAACGGATAAAAGTGGTATTTTTATATTGGGATTAAATCATATTTGGATTGGAAAATCAATTGAGATGAAATATTTGGCTATGAATTAAGAACTTGGTTGTTCTAAGATTATCCGACTAGTATTGAAATACTAGTCGGGAGATTGATATAAATGAACGATGGAATTAATCCTAAGAGGTAGGACTGTGAATAGAGATGCCTTAAGTAGTCTTAAGAGATACTTTAAGGTCGAATTGTATGAACACTAAGGTGTGTTTGGGGTAGGCCTAAAGGCTATCCAAGTGAATTGATTCTAGGCATAGGATTTGCTTGAGACTTGGACTATGAAAATAAATTAGAGTCGGACTCTAGGATTGCATGGAAATGTAGTTGAGCCGAGCCCTTGCCATGTAATGTGATTAGCATGGAAATGTAGTTGGGCCGAACCCTTGCCATGTAATGTGGTTAGCATGGAAACGTAGTTGGGCCGAGCCCTTGCCATGTATTTGTAGTCTTCATGGAAACGTAGTTGGGCCGAGCCCTTGCCATGAAGTTATGGTTAGTATGGAAACATAGTTGGGCCGAGCCCTTGCCATACAATTTTAATGTGTTAAATTGAGTTGAAGGGTTGTATAGAAATGTAGTTGGGCCGAGCCCTTGCTATACAATCGGGACTCGAGGGAACCCTATGGGGTTGTCGTGACTTGTAGTCACCGGGAATTAAAATGGTGAATTCTAAATGAATATGGGCCCACGGGCCGACTACTTGACTTTATATAAAGTAAGTATATTATTTTAAAAAGGGGTAACCGAGGGTTATGGCCTATATATATCACCCTAGATTGGGGGTCTTAGAAATTGAAACGTTGATTATACTTAGTATAGTTGTCATTGTACTTGTCAAATGCTTCCAAGTACTGACCTCCCCTTCACGGGGAGGCCACCTCACAGTTTCAGGTAGGAGTTGAGCTTGCTACCAGTGCCCGTTGCTTCGGGAAGATCTAGGAGAGAAGACGTGGTTCGTGCTTCTTCCGTTTTAGTTTCAAAACAATTATAATAATGCTCATGGATATTATTTTCAGAATAATTATTTTTGGGGGCTTGTATGCCTAATTATGCCAAGTGTGGCTTGAACACTTGTGTTAACTATTTCCGCTGCTTTAAATGAATATTTTACATTATTTTTGTTTATGGATGTACTATGTTTGAATGATATTCAAGACGCCTTGTATAGTATGGATGAGTTGAACTGCTGTTGACTATTCGTACTGTACGGCGGGTTGTCGACGTGTCCGGGTGGGTCCGGGGCGTGACAAATTCTCCCGAGGTGATGAAAGTTATGATGTCGGTAATCCAGTCCTCCGTTCGCCTGTTGGATGCACGTAATCGGGCTGGCATGGATGCTGGACATGCTCAGCTCTTCGACCTTGGCTATCTTGGGGATGTGCTCTGGAGTGTCTGAGCTGAGCTTGGAGAGGATGTCGGCCTCAGCATTCTCCGCCCTTGGGATCTGGGTGATCTCGTGGGTTTCGAATGCCTTAAGCAACTACTCGGCCGCCTGTTTGTATTGCCTCATCCTCCCTTCTTTAGCCTCGTATGAGCCCTCAATTTGGCCCACTTTTAGCTTGGAGTCGCATCTGATTTTGATGTGCCGTGCTTTGAGGCCGGCGGCGAGTCTGAGGCCGCTGAGGAGGGCCTCATACTCGGCTTCATTAAAGGAGTGATTTTGAAGTCAAGAGAGCTCAAGAATCAAGTATGATATCAAACATGAACAAATAGAGCTTAAAAATGGAGATCAGGATGACGTTCTGTCAATCGTTCGAGCATATCTTTTAGTAGAAACATTAAAATGATGCTATTAAAGTTTCATATGAAAGATAATTTAAAGGGTTACAATTCATGTGAAGACAACATGACGAAAATGTGAGAAGATCAAGGTGAAAACATATGAGAAAGTCAGATAATCGTTGTTGAGAATTCATGATGCGACCTTCCACCATTTTATTCATATCTTTTATTTTAATGATCTGACCTCAATTTTTCAAGTTGCGGTGGATAGAGTACTTCATTAGCTACAACTTTGGTAAAAAATCATGGTCAAATTCGGATGGTAAAGGCACACTCCATGCACACGAAGAATGCACGCCATGCGCAGAAGAAGAAATTAAGGAAAGACTACTAGAGGTCACGCACGCCGTGCACGGCGATTTTCATGCTCATGATGCTCCGAACGCACGGGAGAAACGCACGTCTTGCGTGCGCTCCGGGGTCCCTTTTTGACCAAAAGTGCTCCATTTTCTATTTAAATAACCTTTAAACACGTGCTTTTAGGGAGAGAACTTAGAGATAGTGTCTAGGACGAAATTTTCAGAGGATTTCAACCTTGGATCTTTAATATGTTGGGATTATTTGTAATTTCTATTTTTTTAAATTAATGACAATTAATTCTTTCCTTCTCAGTTCTATTGTTAATTCAATTATGAATTGTGAGTAGTTTTAATTAGGGATTTGAGATTGATGAAGGGGTTAATCATGATCTATGGTTAATTACTTGATGGTTTAATTGCATGATCTTTATTAAATTTGTGTTTGAATAATTTAATTGATATCTTTTGTAACTTGGAACGACCGCTAGAATTATAATTGCACATAGAATAAATTAAGAGAGATTTAATTTATTTTAGAACGATCTCTTACACACTTAATCGTTCGCTAAGAGATTAGTAATGATTAGGGAGCCGCACGCTCACTTGTATTGGCAATAATTTAGAAACTTGTCACATGAGAGATCTGCAGCCCGGTTCCCTGAATTATTATACTCTACGCCGCGAGAGTGGTAAGAACTTATTATTGAGCAGTGTTGCTCAATCAGTAATTTTCATGTGATTAAGTTTGATCAACCCCAAAATCTGATTACCCCGAAATTAATTCATGTTTCGCTCTGTCTTTATTTAGACGAACCCTTTAATCTAGCTGCTTATTCGAATTTTAATTTTCCATAAATCCAAATCTCGCACATCACATTATTTTATTTATTTATTTTTAAGAGCTGAATTTATGTAATTCTTGATTGCCATTTCCGTCCCTGCGGAGACGATACTCGCATTTTTAGCCCTATAATGCTACATATTTTTAGTACGAGAAAACTCACATCATGATGCAAAAAAAAAAACATTTCCTAGTATTTATTGTCTTTCCCTAAGAATTATCCACTCATGTAGTAACAAATGATTTTTGAAAATTTAACATTCCGTGATAATATATCCTGTTATAATACATCTTAAGATATTGATATACTCTGTATGTTTTATTTTAGTTGTTCTGCAGTGTCTCAAATATATCAAATTAACCATCAACTTTAAAAAAAATATGTTTATGTATTTATACGCTTTTGTTCTGGTTTGGAGCCCCTTTAGGAAAACCCTCGCTCCGCCTTTGCCTACAAAGTCGATCTAAATCTTTTTTATTGAAAATTACCCATGTAGTCTACTTTGTGTGTCACATATCATTTATGACCCAACTATTTTTTTTGTTAATAGTCTTTTCTGTTTTCAATTATGTTTTTTTAATTTCAATTTTAGATTGAATTTACGTTCGACCTCCTAACTGGAGAGACACAAAGAAAACTACGATCGGATAAACACAAATGGCAAATAGCACCCAAACCAGAAGAGGGGAGAGGAGGAGCTCACCTGGGCATGTAGTATATATGGTCGCCATTCATTGTCTTTGACGCTCATTCCACCTAACTAACATTGATTTGACGTAGCCGGTATTCATCACAGAGTTAGCAGTTTGTGAACTCATGCTGAGAGGCTTTGCAAAGCATTTTTGGCACTCCAATTTAGTTTTGCTCCTACGATAACACACGGAAAAGTAGTAGTCCTATGTTTTGATCCATTTTGAGAAATCTACTCTTAGTAAAATTAATATGGGTACCGAACTAAAACCGGCATCTAGCTCTGCCTACCCACATTAAATTCCATGGATTATTAGGGCTGATTTGCTGTGAAGTTTTGGGAAACTCGTCATATAATTGCCTCACAATCTTTTGTATTTATATTCAGGGAGGAGCTATGGGGAACTTGGCAATCAGTTAACCCTCAAACATATACTACATCCGTTCCGAAAAGGTTCGTCATATTGATTTTTCTTTGTCAATAATGCAAACTTTGGACAATGAATAAGAAACATTTTGATATAATTCTCATATTCAAAACAAAGTTGATTGTATGTATAAAACATTGAGATTAATAACATGCATCTAAATTTATGAATCAAGTTACGGTTACATTCCTTAAAAATTAGTAACATGCATTTAAATTTGAAATGAGTAAAATTAGATTCGTAATACTACTTTTTAGTTTTTTAATGAATCCACATACTTCGTATTAGTTAGATCTCAAATTTTAAGAGTAACATCTTATTTACTCATTAATGAATATATACCGACCCAAGTTGTTAATTAAAACTAGACAGAATTCGACATGTAGGAGCAAAACATATACGGAGTACAAAGTGCAAAAATAGAAGTGAATTTGTAAAATTCCTCAAATAGGAGGTTTTTATTTGTGATTGGACCAAAATACCTCTCACGGCCTTTACCACTGGTGCCTTAGGACTGTCGGACCGCCGCCTTCGCCGGATATTTCCAGAATATTTTCCTGGCAGCCTGCCAGATTTCTGTCATCAGAGCCGTTGCCGGAGTTCGCTGCCGCCGCCGGAATTTGCTGCCACCATTGCCGCTGCTGCCGCCAACCTGTCGCCGTCACCGAAATTCCGCTACCAACGGACTCCCTTGGTTGTGCAAGAGAACTCGGGGGGGGGGGGGGGGGGGGGGGGGGGGGCAATTAATTGGGTTAATTAGTTGATGGAGTTTGCCACCGTCACTGGAATCCGCTGCAGTGTTGCTGCCACCACGGACTGCCCCGGCCCGCCACGGAAGGACTGCCTTGGTTGCCCAAAGAAACTAGAATAGGGGTATTAGGGGTAAAAAATTAATGTTTACTCCTATTTGGGAAAGATTAGAAGTTAACTCCTATTTAGGGAAATGTGTTATGTTTTACTCCTATGGAGAGCAATTACTTTTAAAACTATGGAAAATAGATGAATTGATATATTGAACCTGCTGCATGAATAGTGAAAAGTATTTAAAAAATACGTAGTATTTGATGAATAAAGTAACGAAATACTACAAAATGAAAAGAATTGAAACTAATTAAAATGATCTTCGATAAATATAATAATTCAGCGCACTTTCAAAGTACCTTACATACACACGTAGTGTTTCATTGTTTATCAAATTAACGCATGCATGAAATCAGATTAATAAGTCCCGCAAGTAGCAAAAATTAAAGAAAGAAAGAAAGATAAGATTAGTCAATTGATCATCACACTACTACATTTTTAGCAGTGCTTATACCTAGGGTGGAACCCGTGCATGGTGAGCACCATCATCCTTTGTTATTTTTTATTTCTCTTTTTCTTAAAATTGTTAATAATTTTTTTATTTTTGATCCGATTTTTATAAAATGTATATCAAAATTTTTTATTTTTCATGATCTTTCAAATGAGACCAATATTGCCTATGTAATTTTAATTTTTTACATTCATACTTTTTTTATAATATATTTTTATATGCATACACTTTTTCTATAATATATTTTTTATCACTTTTATACGTTTTTAGAGGTTTTAAAGATATTGAGTTTGTTTATTTTGCTTCTAGCTTGGAGTTGCATTTGATAATATACGAAGTTACATCATCTTATACTCCAGTTACAAGTTATTATGTGTGAGTTACATCTTGTTATGTGTGAGTTACATCTTGCTATACACGAGTTACATATTTTTATGCGCGAGTTACATGTAATTATGTGTGAGTTACATCTTGTTATGTGTGAGTTACATCTTGTTATACACGAGTTATATACTTTTATGCGCGAGCTACATGTAATTATGTGTGAATTATATCTAATTATTTATGATTTTTTACTTATCTTTATCTTGAACTAATTCAATTATAACTGAATTAATTTTTTTCTTTGCCAATTTAATACAAAAATTTATTAATCCACATAAAATAAGTATATTGTATTTCATATTCATACACTATTTTTCAAATGATAAAAATGAAAAATGTAGCAGGGGTTTATTTCATGGTGTAACTCACATACATTAAGATGTAACTCGTGCATATTAAGATGTAACTCGCGTATATTAAGATGTAACTCGCGCAGAAGAAGATGTAACTTCATGATATATAATCAAATGTAACTTCAAAATAATTTGTTAAAATTACATAAGTAATATTGGTCTCATTTGATAGACCATGAAAAATAAAAAATAAAATTGATATAAAATTTATAAAAATCGGATATCAAATAAAAGAGTTATTACAATTTTTAACAATAAAAGAAATAAAAAATAATGGATGTTGCGTCGTTTTGGGATCGGGCGCACCATCCTCACGGTGCGCCGATCCCAGGATATAAATTGCCCATTTTTAGGCCTAATGTAAGTAACATGTTTATAAAAGTGTTACAAATTTAATCTAATGTAACAAATTTTAAGTGTATTAATAAAATGTTACATTTTATGATACAAATGTAACATTTTTTTGAATAATGTAACACTTGCGTATATCTAACACACAAATGTAACACTTTGATAAAAATGTAACACAAAAATGTAACACAAATATTTAGCGTAACTAATACTCAGTATGCACTATGCCCATTAATTAGTAGTCCACTTCATTTTGGGCCTTAACTTTTTAAATGTCTAAAGCAGCACTCGGTGTAATTGGAACTTGGAAGCAGGAAATCTGCCCGGGATCGGAGACCCGCCTAAATCAATGAAGCAGCCGGAAACCCTACCCATCGATTATTCTCTCTTTCCCGTGTGTATCAATCTATGGCTTCAACAGCCTCACCTCTCATGCCAACGCTTCCTGACCGCTCTTCTTCTCGCAAGCCGCACAGTTCTAGAGCTTTGCTTCGGGGCTCACCGGCCATCAGGAAGCTGAGCTTCTGGTGAAGGAAGGTTTTGAGACGGCGGACAAGGGAATTGAAGCCGCAGAGAAGGAGACTGAATCGACGGAGAAAGAGATCGAAGCGGCCCTCGATGGAAAATTTAAATCATATATAATCAAGATCAAATAACATCACACAATTAATCATAATTGTAAATTTATAGGGACTTACTTGGAGAGCATCCAATTCATTTGAGAGAGTTTGGAAGAAGATGATGACATTGTTTCTTTTGAATAAAGTAAATGTGTAATCCCTTATAGGACAAATGATAGATGAAGTATATTTAGGGAGCTGTGATCTCTTTTGAGTTGGTGTTTGTGTTGTACATGTATCATTTAGCAAAGGAGATAGTAGTTATATATTGAGAAATAAGCAATAGACACAACCCTTCAACTATTGTCCTAAAGGGTGTTACCACAATGGTACCCCTTGAGTATTATTTCCATCAAATAATACATATATTATATATAATACATAATTATATATAATACATAAATATAGAACACATTAATATTGGTCATTAGGCCATATTAATTGGAAATATTCCAACATTCTCCCACTTGACCTAGTGACCAATAATCGTTAAGTTGGTCAAGTATGTGTTCTAAATACCCAATATCTATACTATAATAAAGAAGTACAATCACACGCATCTATATAGATACGGGACTCCCACTAATCATACTATAGCACATGTATTAGGACTTTAAGGTCATAAAACATAAACGATCAAATGTAATGTGGTGATTAATATTAATTTGTCTATGATACCAAAATTAGTGCGCACAGTATACATATGATAGACATTTAAATATTCAAGTAAATCCTTATATTAATTCAGGACCCGAAAGATAGACGAATTATCAATTCAGGACCCGAAAGATGAAACATATCGGTATACGACCCGAATGATGGAAAACTATCAATTTAGGACCTAATGTTCCATATATTTTGATTTATTTAATTTTTTATTAATTCCATTACTAATTTTTGATAAACTTTTCTTCACAAAAGTTTATTAGTTTAATAAAACTAAATAGTATTTAAAAAATTTAAAATAAAAAATAAAATAAAATTTATGACAACTTAGGTCCTAAAGTAATAGTTTTCAATCATTCAAGTCCTAAATTGATAGTTTTTCATCATTTGGGTCCTATATTGATGCATTTCATTTTTCAGGTCTCGGATTGATAATTCGTCTATCTTTCGGGTCCTGAATTGATAAAATTCCTATTAATTTTATGTGTTCAACGTTTTGACGTCAAAGGCTTCACAATTGCCGGCATGGCGAATGGACGGCTTACTCATAAGTCATAACGGCGCTACTACACGCTGGTCCCGTGGAGTTCCTTCATTATTGGTTGCATCGGGCTTTGCACCACCACTATCTCTACTCCCGCTATAACTCCCACCACCACTCCTCCGTCATCACGCAACCTATTACTTGTATGAGTCTTGTCTTAGATGCGCTGTGAAATTGCCCGAATCGACCGAAACTATTAAAATTGTTGAAATTGTGGTAAAAACATGCAACTCAAGTAATTGAAATTGTTGAAATTTGGATTGAAACAACCGAATTGATTGAATTTACCAAATTATGAAAAAGCATATACTCCGATCCCTTCGTTCTGAAAAGATTCGTCAAATTGACTTTTTCGTTCTGAAAAGATTCATCAAATTGACTTTTTTATATCAATGACAATCAAATTCGACCAATAAATTTTTTTAATACGAAACTATTTAGAATATGAAAAATTATATCAAAATATTCCTTATTCATCAAAATAATTTAATAAAAGTATAAAATTTATAAATTATATATAAACATAATAATTGAAATCATTCTCCAAAGTTTGTCATCACTGTCCAAGAAAAGTCATTTTTTCGGGACGGAGGTAGTATAAATCTAAAAATATATGCAGTATTTTATTAATATAATAATAAAATCATATGAACAAATTAAAGTTGAAGGTTTATTTCTGTTTGACACATGAGTATTTATTTATTTTAATTACAGCGGTGATTCATCCATTTGGAGAGCATTTGGCCTACTTTTTGTTGTTTGCAATTCCAATGCTAACAACTGTGTTCACTGGAACTGCATTACATACATTGATCTTATGAACAATTTGGGACATGGCTCTTCTCTGGCCCCCTCTCAAATATTTGATGTCACCATCGTAAGTACACTTTCTTCACTACAACTTAATTTCATTGAAAATTTACGAAATAGGAGTAAAAAAACATTTTGGAATTTCAAAATAGGAGTGCTATGATGACTTAAATAAAAGTAATGATTGTCAAACTTAGAAAAAACATGTTTAAATTAAGGATGTTTTTACTTGGAATATTTTCAGTCCTAGATCAAACCAAACCAGACCAGAGCAGATTAGACCAGACTTGGATATTTATAAAATACACAGACACCAAACATTTACCAGAACAGATCATACCAGACCAGACTAGAAAATTTCAATCCAAGTACTCAGAAACTACATTAAAACCGCTACAAAACTTGACGAGGCGCACCTTTCAGTATTTTTCTTTTGATTTTTCGGGCACTTTTGAAAATGGGAGTTACTTTTAACGGTCTTTTTCTGACTTTTTTAACGGCGTGACCCTCTTGTGATAACGGAATTTAAACACATGAACTAATTTGATAAAGAATGAAACACATGACCCTATCTGAAAATGGGCCTAACCACAAGTACCTTTTATGTACTTTTCCCTACATATATTAATGTATGTAGGTATGAACAAAAAAACATATGTATGTGCTACGTCCAAGTGAAAACATCCTTAACGTATGTGGATACAAATACATACTATATATAATTATATACTTACTTCGTATAATACTATATGTGTAAGTGTGTAACCCGCACGGGTAGCTCAGTGGTGGGAAATATGGAACAATGACTAAGGTTCGAAACACGCATCGGCCCTGCGGAGGTTACAGCTCCTGCGTGTTGGGCTGGACCTCTGGTGCGCACGAGTATAAGACCTATCATCATTGGACCGATTGAGTCACCGTGACTTACATTCTCCCAAAAATCTTGTCGAGTCGGGGTGTGTGGGGCTCCTGGGGTGGGAGATTCAACCTTTTTGGAACAACAATATATATATATATATATATATGTACGTGTGTACAAACAAAAATATATATACAGAATCAAAATGGATCAACTACATAATTAGAATGGTATGGAATAATTAAATTAATATTGGTGCATATTGTACAGGTACCATTCACTCCATCACACTCAATTCCGTGCCATTCACTCCATCACACTCAATTCCGAACAAGTTTTCTTAAGTAGGATTAAAAACAATGTGATTTCCTTAAATAAATACTTCCTTAAATAAGTATCATGAAATCATACTGACATGCTAAAATCATATTGCTACCGCGCGTTTTACTCTGATAATAATGACATAATATGACAATATGATTTTAGAATGATAATACTTGACTCCTATTTTGTGGAGAAGAAAAAACACAATACTCATGATATAGCAAATCACATTATTTTTATTCTTATTTTGGAGTACTATTTTTGGAAATTACTATGTAATTTCCTAAACTGTGTTTAGTATAAATACATTATTAATTACTAGCTTCAGCTAGTAAATATATTTAAGTTTGTTCATTAATTTATATATGCATCTCTTTGTTTGCAGTACCTAGTTAAATGGCAATCACAAATGATCATCAACAACTTGATTGAGAAAGCTATATTAGATGCAGAAGCAAAATGTGTCAAAGTTATATACTTCATTCCATTCAACTTGATTGAGAAAGCTATATTATATGCTTCACAATCAACTCACACTTGGGAGGTCCATTATATTAAATAGGTGACCTACAAGTCGATCTATCATATATATTGATGGATGGTCTACCCGGGGGTATATATCCGAAGGGTTATTACGGGGAATAACTTAGAGAGAAGTCAGAGCAAACAAGTAAGAGAGAGAGTGTATATTCGATATACATTCAGCGTGTTATGACTTTTCAGCGTGGTTACAAATGAGGAAATGGGGTGCTATTTATAGCAGCAATAAATGCCGGGCAGGGACACGTGTCAAGCGCTCATTGGCCGAGGGGTCACCTCAACTGGTTGGCGCTGGCAGCCGCATGTGGCCGCATTTAATGCGGCTGTTGGATGGGACGTCTGTGCAGAGTACGGTGATCTGTACGCATGTGAGGCGGATATCTTGTCGAGTGAGATGCCTTCGGCTATAGAGCAGTAGCCGAGGGCTCTTCCTCCCGATGGCACCCCTGGTGCCGAGGGCTCACAGTGCCGAGGGCTGCTGTTTTCGCCGTTTTCTCCCAGTTTCTTAGTTTGCTTGAGAAACCCGTTCTGTGAGAATTTGGAGCCTTCGGCCAGGGGGCCGAAGGCACCCCTGGTGCATATTGTGGGCTGCTTGGTACTCCGGGCGCTGTGAATTGGGCCTGTTGGGCATTTTGGGCCTGTTGGGCCTTTGCTGGAGTAGTAGGAGTCTGTGGGCCGGGGGTTCCCGGGCCATATACTCCATCAGGAGTCCCTCACTCCTTTTGCCGAAAGGTACTTGAGGGAAAAGGAGTAATTTGTGCTTGCCCTTTGATGTTGTCCCGTTGTGATCTCTGAAGTTGGTGAGGAGTTGTTGCTTTTATGTCCCTGCCGAAGGCAGTCCCTCAGTTACCCACATGTCGGGACTTGAGGGCTTGCTTTGTTGTTTGTTGGAATTTCGCAGATTTTGTAATTTAATGATTTTCCCGAAGGGGTCCTCCAGTCCCCCACTCCTTGAGGCACTTGTAAAGTGGTGAAAAGGAGTAAAGTAGTTATGTTGCTGTTGTTGGCCGAAGGCTGACGTTTTTCGTTTCATTTTGGGGGGATGCCTCGTTAAAAACCTCATTAGGAAAAACCCTTTGGGAAAAAATCCTAATGAGGGAAAAAGAGTGCACCGAATTCCCCCAATGATGAATCGAAAATATCAAACCTTGGTAAAAAATGGAGAATGACGGGAATCCCGAAGGCTCTCTCCTCTGAGGGCTCCTGTGTTGATTAGCCGGAGGCTTGCTGTTGATGTCCTGGTGGCGCCGAAGGGGAGCCCCTCAATCCAGGGATCGAGGGCCTGCCAGATGAGGGCAGCAGTGAAGCTGTTACCGGGGGGTCCACTGTTTGTTGATGAGTTGGTGATGAAGATACCCGAGGGCTCACATTACCTGTGTGCCTTGGGCCATCCGTCAACGAGGCACTCCCCGGGGGCTACTCGGTTTTGCAGTGCTGAGGGGGAAACCCCGAGAGGTGCCCTGATATGCAGCCCTAGGGATCTGAAGGAGTGATCCCGAAGGCGTGTGTAATGTGCTGTGTGGGGCACAACCCGGGGGCACTTCTGGGTGAGTGCACCCGGAGGCTGTCCTTGAGGAAGTGGAGTGAATTAGAAAGCCCGGGGGCTTCCAAAATATAGCTGTTGGAAATATAGCCGTTGGAATATGTAACGACGGGATATAGCCGTTGGGGGGGGGGACACGTGTAGTGTGATGGCTGGCTGTCCGTGGGCGGCGCCACCGGTTGGGAGAAGACGCGGTGAGTAATGATGGCGTCCATCCGGAGGCCCGGAACCCAGGCCCAAGCCCGGATTCCAGCGCCTATAAATACCCCAAGGCCGGGCATTCCTCTGTGTGCGAAAAACTTGTACGCGAAGCTCTGCCAATTTTTCTAGAGAGAGAAACAGCAGCCCCCGGTTGAATCCTCTGTTCTTAAGGTCAGTTCTCCAGTTACCCTTCACCCCTTAGCTACCTGTACTGCGCCCCTAGGCTAGGAGATAGAACATTTAGAAAACACTAGTTGTACGAGCCTTCGAACTAGAGCGCGAATGTCGTCCGAGAGTGATTCTCAAGATATCTCGAGGACGCCCTCGATGGAGGACGAAGGCATCTCTGACGTGGAGTCAAGCAGTGGTCAACCCTCGGATGGTGGTGATGCGGCCCTGGCCCGGGAGGTCCAGAAGGAACTCACTGCGGAGGTTGAAGCCGAGGGCTTCGAGCAGGAGTGCGATGATGAAGACTTAGCCCTCGCCTGGCTGACAGCGGAGGATGAAGCACAGAATGAGAGCTCGAAGGTTACGATTGTTGTTCTCCCCCCTCGGGGTTCCGGGGAGGCCAGTAGCTCGAGGCCGTTGGATCCGATACCTCTGAGGGCGGTTTCCGGTGCGAAGAAGAAGAAGGCCGCTACCAAGAAGAAGGAGAGGGCCGTCGATCAAGGAAAGCCCGTGGACATGCCCGAGGGGTATAGTTGGCTGAACACTGAGGCCCTCGAGATCAGGTCGAAGGCTGACAGGGTAGATCTGTACGTGACTCAGCTGCACGTGGGGCCCTCGGGCGAAGTGGTGGAGCCAGGTCCCGACGACGTGTTGTCCAGGGCGCCCGAGGGGTGTATCGCTATTCACGTCCTTTCGGTTTCCATGGGACTTAGGTTCCCTCTGCACCCATTCCTCCGGGAATATTTGCGGTTTGTTGGCTTGGTCCCCTGCCAACTCACGCCCAACAGCCACTCCTACATTGCGGGGTTCCTTCAGCTCTGCAAGTCCCGAGGGGTGAAGCCCAGCCTGGATCTATTCTTCCAGAGTTTTAATCTGTGCCGGGGGGGGCACGAAAACGGCGAGGGGTACGCCAACCTGCAGCAGATTGCCCGTTTCAAACTATTCTCCGATGCTCCTTCTTCCAACAAAGGATGGAGGGAACGTTGGTGCTACGTGAAGTTGGATGAGAGCCCCTTCCCGAGGGAGCTACGTGACCGATTCCGAAGGCACGAAAAGATCCGGAGTGCCGCTCTCGAGAAAGACGGCCTAAAGCTGGCCAAGTTCCCGGAGGGGAAAAACAAGAACGTGGCGATCAAAGACTGCACCCTCGAGGAGGATTTGTACACCCTCGGGTTCCGGAGGTACCGCTTCATAGGGGAGACCGATGAAAAGTACCCTCCCTTCAACAAGGCCTTCGGAGGGGCCGGAGGTAGGAGCCGAGGGCTTTAGAATTTTGCACTTAGTTTTTTTTTTTTTGCTTGGATGTTATCGTCCCTTCGCTTAGACCCGTCGGACTAACCCTTTGTCTCCTCTGTGCAGGTATCCCCGTCTCCATGGTGAATGTAAAGGGCCTTGCCCGTTTGAAGAAACAGGACCCGAAGGGGTCGGGACAGGGCATCCAGAAGCCCGCCACCGCCCTCTTTAAGAAAGCCGAGGGCGATGCCGCTGCCGGCAAGAGGAAGGCAGTGACCAAGGGGTCCCCCCCGGCTACCAAAAAGCCGAAAAAGGGGGATGTCGCCGAGAAGGAGCCCTCGGTCATTATCGCTGATGAGCCCCCCGCCTCCGGGGTGCAGGTGGAGAAGCTGCCGGGTGGAACGCCGGCGGGGGCAGAGGAGTCGTTGCCTGAGATCCTCACAGTCGCGTTCCCGAGAGGTACATCTTTGGCCAGCGGCGCCGTCGACCCGGGGGCCATCCTGAGGGGTATGACCCCTGAGACGGATAGGGCTGCCCTCGGGGCCTATAATGATGCGGCCCTCGAGGACCACATTCTCCGCTCCTCCCTCTCTGTAAGTGTTTACCTGGCTTTCTCCATCTTCTCCTTTTATTATTTTGTGTGACTGCCTTTAACTGTTTTTGTTGTTGTTCTGCAGGCTTGCTTAGCCCTCGGCGAACAGGCTCGGAGGCTTCAAGAATGGCGCCTCCACAGAGCGGAGCAAGACGCCAGAATGAGGGAGTGCCTCCTCAAGAACCAAGAGGCGGTGAAGCTGGGGGCCCAGCTAGAAGAGGAGCTCCGGCAGATGAGCTTGAAACTGGAGGCTGCAGAGAAAGGCAAGGCTGATGCTGAGGCCGCTGCCAGGAGAGCTGCTAAAGAGGCCGAGGACTCCAAAGCGCTAGCTGTCGCCAAGGCTCAGGAGGAGGCCGTTGAGGCCTTTGTCGCCGAGGGTTGGAGAGCCGAGGGGCGCAAGATGTGGGTGTCCTCGGTCGTGGAGGCCTGCGTTGAAGAATGGGCCGAGGGCCCTGGGTGGGAATGGATGGTCCGGAAGGGCAGAGAGTACTATGAAGCCGGCGAATTCTTCACCCAGGCCCTCATCTACCGGAGGATGGCCCGGCATTTGGGCATTGAGCAAAAGGACTTCTCCCCCTCGGCGTATGGCCTTCTTCCCTTGCAGCCTGATGTCCGTGAGCCGCTCCCGGAAGGTGTTCAGAGGCCCGACCTTGAGGACACGGTGTTGAAGAATGAGGCCGAGGACGACGCTGTCGAGACCGGAGCGGAGGCATCATCGAGGCCGGCTGTAGAGGGCGCCCCAGTGAACGATGCTGTCGTAGTTGTGGAATGACTTTGTACTTAAAAATCTTTGAACATCTTTTGTAATGAACAACATTGTTCCTTCGGCTTCGGCCCGTTTGTAAATTCACACTTACTCTTGTTTTTGATGAAATGCATGCTGCCTCCGGGCTTTTCATGTTTTGAATGTATGCCTTCTCCTTTGAATGTATGTCTAGGACTTAGAATACTATCTGATTGTAGCTAGCCCTTAGGAGCCTTCGGTAGTTGGGCACCCTCTGCTGGATATGCAACCGATGGTTCGGCAGCAATTAGGACTTAGAAAATTTTTTCTAAGTGTAGCACAGCATGAGGCCTTCGGGCGTTTGTAGTAACCCGCCTCCTAGGACTTAGAAAAATCTCTAAGTGTAGATTCCCCCTTGAGAGCCTTCGGGATACGGCGCCCATTCCTGATGTGTGAATGTTGGACCGAGGGCCCAATGCACAGGACTTAGAGATTTTTGCAAGTGTAGTATGCCATGTAGCCTTCGGCTACTGTGGAGCCCCACCTGTAATATTGAATAGGCCGGGGGCTAATTCTTTTAGGACTTAGGAGATTTTCTTGAGTGTTGATTCCTTGTGAATTGTAGCCCTCGATTGATAGGTAGCCTTCGGCAATTAGGTCCCTTGAGATGAGGGTGAAATATGTAGGACTTAGAAAATCTTCTAAGTGTAGAGTTTCCCTCGAGAGCCTTCGGGAGGTGTCATACCTCCATGATGTATGAGTAGCTGACCGGGGGGAAAGCATGTAGGACTTAGAAAATATTCTAAGTGTAAAGTCTCCCTTGGGAGCCTTCGGGAGATGGCATCCCTTCTTGATGTATGAGTAGTTGACCGGGGAAAACATGTAGGACTTAGAAAATATTCTAAGTGTAAAATCCCCCTTGGGAGCCTTCGGTAGATGGCATCCCTCCCTGATGTAAGAGTAGTTGACCGGGGGGGAAATACATGTAGGACTTAGAAAATATTCTAAATGTAAAATCCCCCTTGGGAGCCTTCGGTAGATGGCATCTCTCCTTGATGTAAGAGTAGTTGACCGGGGGGAAATACATGTAGGACTTAGAAAATATTCTAAATGTAAAATCCCCCTTGGGAGCCTTCGGTAGATGGCGTCTCTCCTTGATGTAAGAGTAGTTGACCGGGGGGGAAATACATGTAGGACTTAGAAAATATTCTAAGTGTGAATTTTCCCTTGGATGCCTTCGGGTGATGGGTGCCCTCTGATTCCACATCACTTTGCGAGATGCCCGGGGGCTACTCATTTAGGACAGAATACCCTCTTTTTTTTAAGTGTTGTTGTATTGCATGGCCTTCGGCCATCATATTCCCTTGGCTGTGATATTGATTGGGCCGGGGGCTCCATCTTTAGGACTTAGAATTTTTTCAAGTGCTGCTTCCCTGTGTAGCCTTCGGGTGCCCGGGGGCTGCTCCTTCAGGACTTAGAATTTTTTCTAAGCATAAATTGATGTTGAATCCTGTTGTCGTGAAGAAAGCCAATGAGGAGTGTGTGCCCTCGGCATACACTCTAAAAGTCGTAGAATTTGATCCTTGTCATGGGGAAAGGGCCCTCGGTATTTGTGCATAACGGATGCCTTCGGTGTTTGTTTGAAGTACCGTTTAGTGGACCTTGGACAGTCCAGTCCCTTTGTGTTGTTGAAGCCTTCGGTGTCTTTGTGACCGGAGGTGACCAGGTAGTGGACTTAGCGTTTCCTGATGATATTTCCTTGAGTAGTATCCTTCGGGAAATAGGAGTCTTCAATTGCCGGAGGTGTTCCCGTGGGGAGCCCTCGACATGTTGTGATTTTGTTGGAGTGTACTCTTTGATTTCTCGCTGAGTCTACTCCCCTTCACCCTTTTTTTTTTTTGGTTGGTGGTGAAGGGAAGGCATCAAGAAACTTGGTTTCTTGGTAAGGCTGGGCCTATTAGGAGACCATCAGAATACACCAATGGCTCTCCTCCCTCGGGTTAACCTTCCGAGTGCCGAGGGGATCGAGGGACGTTTCCTGGGCACAAGATATGGTGGTCTGTAACCTGCCTCCCCTTGGGGGATGGCGCGGAAAGCGCCTCATTTTTGAAAGTCGTCCCCTCGGCGCTAGACATAGTCTGTGGCCTGCCACACCCTTGGGGTGGTGGCGCGGGGAGCGTTTCGGTTTGGAAGTCGAATCCTGGGCATTTCTCATGCCTGTCATACCCTGGGGGTAGTGATGCGGATAGCGTTCCGTTTTTGAAAGTCGAATCCTGGGCATTTCTCATGCCTGTCATACCCTGGGGGTAGTGACGTGGAAAGCGTTTCAAGGAAGGGTTTTCATTTTCACACTAGTTGCAAATGGCCGAGGGCACTACGTGCCGCCGGCACCGATGGTGGCGCCTTCGGTATATGCGTCCTCATGGGGCACGGCTTTTAGAAACAACACTTGGTGTTAGTTTCGATGTGTAGCCCCCGGTACTTGGTACCGAGGGGTCTCCTGTAGGAACACTTGGTGTTCTCTTTTATCGTAGTTGATGGAGGTGTCTACCCTCGGTACTTGGTACCGAAGGGTCTTCAAATGAAACACTTGGTGTTTTCCAACAAATGTTTGGAAGTTGATAGGAGAGCATATCCCTGGCATTGGGTGTCGAGGGGTCTTGTTTGATGATGTTTGATGATGGAGGTGTACCCTCGGCACTGGGTGCCGAAGGGTCTTCTGTAGGAACACTTGGTGTTCTCATCTTTTCTTTTTTGGTGTTGAAGGTGGGGATGTACCCTCGGCACTGGGTGCCGAAGGGAAATGAATTACATGGCGTTCTTTGTTGTTGGTGATAGGAGTTCCCTCCCTCGATACTTGGTACCGAGGGGCCTTGACTGAAAACACGTGGTGTTTTCACTGATGTTGTGGGTGTTGATGGCGGCCGCCCTCGGCACTTGGTGCCGGAGGGGGTTTTTCTCGTGGTGAGGTCTGGGGCCTGTAGTCAGTATGAGGGCTTGATGTCTTGAATGTACCTTCATTCTTCGAAATTGGAGGCCTCGGGCCATAGGATAGTACATTTACTAATTATGAGGGCTTGGCCGCTCTTACATTATTGATAAAATTTAACTAAATGGTGTACATTCCAGTGCCTAGGGACTTCTTTCCCATTGGGGCGTTTGAGCTTGTAGGTCCCGGGTTTGATGATGGCTGCTATGATGTAGGGGCCTTCGAATTTTGGTGCCATTTTTCCTCCCTCGGTTGGTTGGCTGGCTTCCCTCCTCCGGAGGACATAGTCCCCCACTTGAAATTCTCGGGTGCGAACTTTGGCGTCGATGTAGCCTTTAACTTGCCTTCGGTAGTTTTCTGCCCGGATGAAGGCTTGCTCCCGGCGTTCTGAAATGAGGTGGAGGTCGAGGGCCATGTTGCTGTCGTTGACCTCGGGGTCATATTGGATCACCCTTCGGGTGGGAATGGTGACTTCCGTAGGAGCTTTGGCTTCAAAACCGTAGCAGAGGGAGAAGGGTGTTTCACCTGTTGCTCGCCGAGGGGTGGTGCGATAGGCCCAAAGGATGTTGTGGAGTTCTTCCACCCAGCCACCTCCCTCGGCCTCCAGCTTCTTTTTGAGGCCCTCGAGCAAGGTCCGGTTGGCATTCTCTACTTGCCCGTTGCCTTGAGGGTAGGCAACGGAGGAGAAGGCGTGTTTGATGCCCCATGCCTCCAGAAGGGCACAGAAGGGGGCTGCCTCAAATTGTGTCCCATTGTCGGAGATGATCTGCTGGGGGACGCCAAACCTTGTGAGGATGTTCTTGAGGACGAAGTGACGGCACTTCGCCTCTGTGATGCTGGCGAGGGGTTCAGCCTCCACCCACTTGGTAAAATAGTCGACGGCCACAATGATGTATCTGTTGTTGGAGGTACCCCTCGGCAGAGGGCCCACAAGGTCTATCCCCCATCGAGAAAATGGGATAGAGGTGCTAATGGGGGCATAGTTGACCGCTGGCCTGCCGGGAGCTTTTTGGAAATGTTGACATGCGGTGCACCTCCGGGCAAGATCAGCACAGTCCCTGGCCATGGTTGGCCAGAAGTAGCCCTGGAGAATGAGCCTTCGGGACATGGAGAAGGGTCCCTGGTGAGCTGAGCAAGTGCCACTGTGTACTTCCTCCATTGCGACCTCGGCTTCATCTGGATGAAGGCACCGAAGTAGCGTGCCATTGTAAGATCGTTTGTAGAGCCTCCCATCTTCGATGGTGTAGCTAGGAGCCCTCAGTTTTGCCAGTTTAGCGCGGGTCTCATTCTCGGGTAGCTTCCCTGTGGAGATGAAGGCGGTGATGTCTGAGATCCAATCCTCCTGACGTTGTTGTATGTTCATCACGGGGCTTGCATGGATGCTTGAGAGGCTGAGTTCCTCGATTTTGGCAATTTTGGAGATGTGCTCGGGGGAGTCTGCCGAGAGTTTAGATAATATGTCGGCCTCGGAGTTCTGAGCCCTCGGTATTTGGGTGAGAGAGTGTGCCTCAAATACTTTAAGCAACTCCTTGGCCGCCTCCTTGTACTGTTTCATTCTTCCCTCCTTGGCCTCATATTCTTCGGAGATTTGGCCAACGACCAACTTGGAGTCGCATTTGATGTGGATCTGTCGAGCCCTCATGTTGGCAGCCAGCCGAAGGCCACATAGGAGGGCCTCATATTCGGCCTCGTTGTTGGAGACCTTGAAGGAGAAGCGGATTGCATAGTAGGCCCTGAAGCCCTCGGGAGTAATGAGGACTACCCCTCCCCCGCATGCTTTGGTCGCGGAGGAGCCGTCAGTGTAGAGGGTCCACCAGTCGTCCGAGGTAGCCGAGGGCTCCCCGTCCGTGGCTGCCCTTGCGGTACATTCCGTCACAAAGTCCGCTAGGGCTTGGCCCTTGATGGCAGGCCTTGGACGGATGTCAATGTTGTACTGGCTCAAGAAGATAGCCCATTTAACCATGCGGGAGGAGCTGGTGGGGCTCCTCATGAGGGCGCCGAGGGGTTGATGAGTGAGGACCTGAACGGGGTGAGCCTGAAAGTAGTGGCCCAACTTCTTGACAGTCCAAACGATGGCCAACACCGTTTTTTCCACAGGGGAGTACCTGAGCTCGGCCTCCCTTAGGGTCTTGCTAACGTAGAAGATGGCATGTTGGATGCCGTCTTCCTCCCTTATGAGTACAGAGCTGATGGCCGCCGGGCTAACCCCGAGGTAGAGGTAGAGGGTCTCCCCTACCTTGGGTTTGGAGAGCACAGGAGGTGAAGATAGATATCTTTTGAGCTCGTCGAAAGCCCCCTGGCATTCTGGAGTCCATAGAAAGCCAGCCGTCTTCCTCATGATCTGGAAGAAGGGTAGAGATTTTTCCGCCGATTTAGATAGGAAGCGGTTGAGGGCTGCCAGGCGGCCCGTCAACCGTTGAACTTCCTTCACATTGCGTGGGGGCTCCATGTTGATGATGGCCTGGATTTTCTCGGGATTGGACTCAATACCCCTTCGGCTCACCATGTAGCCTAAGAATTTGCCCCCTTGGACGCCGAAGGTGCACTTCTTCGGGTTCAGCCGAAGGTTGAATTTTTGCATGATGGCGAAGATTTCCCGGAGGTCGTCAGCATGGCTGGAAGATTGCCTGCTTTTGACGATCATGTCGTCGACGTAGGCCTCCATGGTGCGTCCCAGGACGGCTTGAAAGACCCGGGCCACCATCCGGGTGTAAGTGGCCCCTGAGTTCTTTAGGCCGAAGGCCATTACCAGGTAGCAGAAGATGCCCTCGGGAGTCATGAAGGCAGTTTTTTCGGCGTCCTCCTCTTGCATGAATATTTGATGGTACCCTCGGAAGGCATCGAGGAAGGACATGATTTCACACCCCGCGGTCTCATCCACCAATTGATCAATGTTTGGTAGAGGGAATGGATCCATGGGGCATGCTTTGTTGAGATCGGTGTAGTCCACGCACATGCGGAAGGTAGGGGGCTTCTGTGCGAGGACTACATTTGCTAGCCATGAGGGGTATTTCACCTCCTTGATGTGCTTGATTGAGAGGAGCATGGCGACCTCCTTCTTCACGAATTCCCTCCTCTCGGCGGAGAGGGGTCTCCTTCGCTGCTGTACTGCTTTTGCCGAAGGGTCCACCGAGAGGCGGTGGGTGATGACCCTTCGGCTGATTCCCGGCATGTCCTCCGGCCCCCATGCAAAGACAGTGGAGTAGGCGCGGAGGGCGTCGGTGATACCGGTCTTCAAATCTTCAGGGAGCTGGGCTCCAATCTTCACGACTCTCTCCGGCTGGGCCGGATCGAGCGCAAAGTCTTCTACGTCCTCGGCCGGTTCAGCCCTCGGCCTTCTTTCCTCTTCGTCGACGGCTCCGGTGATGGTGTCAACACGGAATTCCGTCTTGCTTACCTTCTTAGTGACCTGAAGATAGCAGGCGCGGGCAATTTTTTGATTCCCCCGGGAGTAGCCAATGCCCCCTTCGGCGGGAAACTTGAGGCAGAGATGCCTCATGGAGATGATGGCTTCGAGGTCCTCGAGGGCTGACCGGCCGAGGATGATGTTGTGAGCGCAGTCAATGTTGACGACGACGAACTCCACTTCGAGCTGGGCTCTATGGATCCCGTCGCCGAAGATCACCGGGAGGGTTATTACCCCCTCGGAATCAATAGTATCGCCGGTGAAGCCGGCAAGAGGGGTCTTAATTGGCCGAAGAGACCCCCTCTCCAGATGCAGCTCTCTGAAGGTACTGAGGTACATTACATTGACGGAGCTGCCCGTGTCAACGTAAGTTCGGTGAATGATGGTGTCGTTGATCTCTGTCCGAATCACCAAGGCATCCCTGTGAGGAGAAGAAGTAGGAGGGAGATCTGCGTTGGTGAAGGTGATGGGTTCCTCCCTCAATCGCTTCACCGGGGGCATATGAGTGACTTCCCCTACGTAAAGCGATTGTGCCCACTTCTTCCGTTGGCTGGTGGAATCGCCCCCTGTATTGCCACCGGTGATCATGAGGATGTGCGTTTCTTCTCCTGGTAGTGGGGGTACTCCTCCTCCTCTTCTTCCAAGTTTCCGATCTCCCTCTTCTTGCCGAGGGGGATGGTGTTCGGATTCACCCAGGCACTTACCTTCGTATGGTGCCCTCGGGGAGGTCCCTGATGAGAAGGTCCCTCCTGCTGAGGGCTCTGGACAAACTGGGACAGGTGCCCTGCTTGTATTAATCTCTCGATGGCCGTCTTCAGTTGATGGCAGTCATCGGTCCTGTGCCCCTGGTGTCGATGGAAGCGACAGTAGGGGAACTGAGGGTTGATAGCGTGTACCTCCGGGGGTGCGCGAGAATCGCGCTCAACGAGGCCCCTCTCCTCTGCAAAATCGAGGATGATGCTGACGGGGTGCGTCAATGGGGTCCGAGGGCGGTCCAGGAGAATGGGCTGGGCCCAAGTCTTAGGGTTGCTCCTATACCCTCCCCCGGGCTTGGCTTGGCCTTGCCGAGGGCGGTCATCAGAGGGTCCCGAAGCCTTGGGGCGATTTGGAGGAGCCCCCGGCCCTCGGTTGTGCTTGTTGTCAGCCCTCGGGGGCTGCTGGTCCGGATGCTGGTGATACTTCTCCACCTCCTCGGCCTCAGCATATCGGCCCCCCCCGCTGCAAGGCCCTTATGTAGTCGCAGGGGGGTTCAATGATGAGGCTCCTTGAAAAGTTGCCGGTGCGGAGGACAGTTTGTAGGAGGGCCAGGAGGGTCCCGTCATCAGCACCGTCGACCTTGTCGGCCTCCGTCCTCCAACGCTCCAGGAAATCCCGAAGGGTCTCATCCTTCTTCTGGCGTATTGTTAGGAGGTGGGAGAAGTGCTTCCTTGTGCGACGCCTCCCGGCAAATTGTGTCAAGAACCGCTGGGCGAGTTCTTGCCATGAATCAATACAGCCCTCGGGCAGCCTGTTGAACCATTCGTATGCTGGTCCCTCTAAGGTGGAGAGGAACCAATGCCACAAATATTCGTCTGACGCCCCCACCATCATCATGCTGTTCTGGTACTTGTTGTAATGTTCCTGGGGGTCCGTTTTCCCGCTGTAGGGCTGTATGTGTTGCCCTCGGTATTTCTCCGGGATCCGGGCCGCCAATACCCTTGGGGTAAATGGCGTCCGAGTCCGGAGCTGGATGACGGGTTCCCCGGAGCCCTCGGCCACCTTCTTCTGTAACTCCTCCATCTTGGCCATCATGGCCTCGTATTTGAGATCTGAGTGAGGGGTGGAGGTGGTGGCGTGAGCTTTGTTGGACTCCATTTCGTCAAGCCGGCGCTGGAGGGCCGCAATAATCTCGTCCCGGGGGTCCCTCGGGAGGGTTTCCGCCCCCTGCGAACGAACCCGGGCGGAGTGGGCCTGGTTGATTTGGTGCCGAGCATCATCGGCATGAAGGGGTGCCTTGCCTTTGTCCCGAGGGGGACGCTCCTCGTCTGCCCTTGAAATAGAGCCCCCGCTTTCCTGGGGCCTTTGGAGTGCTTTTCCCCCCGAGGCGGTCTTGGACCCCTCGGCGGTCTGGCCCTCCTCCGAGCCGGTTGAGGGCGGAAGTACGGGGCCTCTCCCTGTTGTCATTATGGCGGTCCCGGGACTGAACTTCCTGGGAGGATGTTTCTTGGGCCACCACCCCTTCGTCGTTTCTCACCCGAGGGATGGGATTTCCGAAGGGGTGTGTCAGAGGGGGAAGTATGATATTTTCCCCGATCTGAGGGTGAGCTGGAGGCAGGGTGCCGAAGGCACCCGGGTTCTGGGTGAGCGTCTGGATGAAGGTGGAGAGCGCCGATTGTACGTCGATGGTGAGAACCGGAGGGCTGACTTGGTCATCGCTCCGGTTTTTCTTCTTGGCCTCGATGCCGAGGCGGGCATCGGGGGCATTTTGTTGGATCTGAAGGCGTAGGTCGACAGCCGCCTGTTCCAGCCCAGCGATGACACCGCCCTCGGGAGCCCTGTGAGAGGCTTCGGGGGCGTTGACGTCGCCGGGGGCCAGGTTCTTGTCTTCTACGTTCTTTGAGTTGGCACGTGTTGTCCTCACCATTTGATAGAGGGCTAGTGTCTGTGTTTGGTCGAGGGGGAGGGTTTCTTACTCGATTGTTCAACCTCTCAACGAGAGCACCAAATGATGGATGGTCTACCCGGGGGTATATATCCGAAGGGTTATTACGGGGAATAACTTAGAGAGAAGTCAGAGCAAACAAGTAAGAGAGAGAGTGTATATTCGATATACATTCAGCGTGTTATGACTTTTCAGTGTGGTTACAAATGAGGAAATGGGGTGCTATTTATAGCAGCAATAAATGCCGGGCAGGGACACGTGTCAAGCGCTCATTGGCCGAGGGGTCACCTCAACTGGTTGGCGCTGGCAGCCGCATGTGGCCGCATTTAATGCGGCTGTTGGATGGGACGTCTGTGCAGAGTACGGTGATCTGTACGCATGTGAGGCGGATATCTTGTCGAGTGAGATGCCTTCGGCTATAGAGCAGTAGCCGAGGGCTCTTCCTCCTGATGGCACCCCTGGTGCCGAGGGCTCACAGTGCCGAGGGCTGCTGTTTTCGCCGTTTTCTCCCAGTTTCTTAGTTTGCTTGAGAAACCCGTTCTGTGAGAATTTGGAGCCTTCGGCCAGGGGGCCGAAGGCACCCCTGGTGCATATTGTGGGCTGCTTGGTACTCCGGGCGCTGTGAATTGGGCCTGTTGGGCATTTTGGGCCTGTTGGGCCTTTGCTGGAGTAGTAGGAGTCTGTGGGCCGGGGGTTCCCGGGCCATATACTCCATCATATATATATATATATATATATATATATATATAGACACACACACACACACACACACACACACACACACATATATATATATATATATATATATATGTATATATATATCACATATATATATATAGGGTGCGATTCCAATGAGAACGGTGCTTAACGTGAGAACGTGAGAACACTCACAATTAACTCAATGTGATGCATAATAGAGTCCGTTTGGTGCACATTTTGACTTTGCTCCAAATAAGCCAATATAAAAATGACGGTGGCATTTCGGTAAATACTATGCCACCGTCATTATTATATTGGCTTATTTGGAGCAAAGTCAAAATGTGCACCCAACGGGCTCTATTATGCATCACATTGAGTTAATTGTGAGTGTTCTCACGTTCTCACGTTAAGCGTTGTTCTCATTTGAATCCTATATATGTGTGTGTGTATATATATATATATATATATATATATATATATATATATATATATATATATATATATATATATATATATATATATATATAAAGAGAGAGAGAAATTCTCAGATCCCACCGTTTGGGGTGGTTTCCAGTCGAATTTTTTGATGAAATTTTTATGGTATGTTGTTCATCAAGTCTAGTTTATCCACAACAAATTTAAGCTCAAAATTCGTTCGGAAAGAAATTCAAATCATTTTTTGAAGTTGACTGTGTTTTTCTATGTATAATTTTGCGCAGTTAAATTCAAGAAATTATTTGACCGCCTTCGCGATCGAATTTTAAGCTGAAATTTGGTATGAATAAACTAGACTTGACGAGGAATATGCTCAAAAATTTCAACAAAAAATTACACACGGAGCCAGCCCAAACGGCGGTGTGCTAACAGAAGTCGTTTACGATCAGGTGAAACGAATTCCAAAAAGAATTGTGGGGTGAGAGAGGCTCGAACTCTCGACCTCAGGATAACTCAGAAGCTATGAGACCTACGCGCTAGCCAACTGCGCCACCACCCCTTGTTGATAAGTCTTCCATCTGTAACCTCTTATACTACATCATATACGTAATTACGTACATAACTTGAGATGTTTGAGCGGGAACACTAGCTGTAGCACTTTGGACAGATATTTATTTAGTGCAAATAAAAAGTTATTGATAGGATTGAAGTTATAAGGTATTTCGCGTTTTAAGAAAAATTAGACAAATCCACCATGAATGGTGGAGGATAATTATTTAGCCACCTTTTTTTTGGGTTCCTCAAGATACATTCCATTTAAATATCTATTTCGTGGGACCGTCTAGAGAAAATATGAGGTTCTAACCCGTCATATAGTTTTTTTTATTTAAATACATGTTTTCAACATAATAATATAAAAAACCAGAATAACAATTATGCAGACGTAAATTACGTATGAAATAGATCATATACTATTAACGTAATGAAAATATTCTTCTAAAGTAAAAGATTCAGAATTGATCAAAAATACATCCTCTCACTCAATCTCAAATACGATATTTGTACCTTCGTTCTCAACAATATTTCAGGGAGAAGGTTTTGTGATCACGTCCGATAACCGATTCATAGAGCCAGCAAGCGATTTTATAACCAAACCCTTTTTTAATTTGTTCTTTCGCTTTGTACATCTCGAATCATGTTTCCGTTTTCTTGTCATCATAAGTCCTACAATATTATTAAAAATAATACAGAGTACTAAATAAGTTAATGGTTTATAAATACAAATTTAATCAACCGTTTTTAATTGCATATAAAAGCTTATAAGTCTTCAATATATCAATAAATCAAAATCACATATTACAAATTCAATATGTCAAGATACATATAATATACCCTAAATCCCTATGCCCTACTGCCCAAACCAAGTCAACCGACTAACAATTTTAAAAACAAAAAGATCTAAACATTAAAATACTAATTAGCAAACAAGTAAACTGAAAAGTTGAGAATCCTTCAAAGGTTTTTCTTGATGGCAAGAAGCCAACTATTGAACTGTTAAAAGGTTTTTCTTAATTTCACACTGACAAAATTGTACGGATCGAAATTGGGTGCAAATGATAACTCCGGTTCTAAAATACCAATTATAAGTCGTAACATACAAATTATAATGGCAATGTTGGATATTGATAAAGTATGGCAAGCCACCCTGTTGGTATTGGCCCTCTATTCCCTAAGCCCAACCCATTTTGTATGTACCCGGCCCATAATTAGTTTTACCGATCGGCTGTCTCTTGGTACGATTATTTCTTTCCTTCCCTGGACTGTGCGATAGCTTCCTTCTTCCTGGTGCGATTTTGGGAGCATCTCTGTGTAAGGTAAGTTACCTTCTAAAAGCTTTCTCCTTGGTCTATATATTTCGCTCGTCTTCCGCTGATTCTGTGTGAGCCGGTAACCCTATTCTCCAAATTCGAATTGCCGCTTCTTCTTTGTGGGTTCGCCGGACGAATTGGCCGGGAATAGCTAGTCGGTTGTTGCCCACAACCTTACCTTGTGATCATAGTGGTGGAAATTCATCCTTTGTGGGTGTCAACGAAGTGAGACCTGAGCTGGATTCAAGTTCTTTCAGTGGTATCAGAGCCGGGAGAGGTCTGCCGCCGCCACGCCGCCGCCACGCCGCCGCCACGCCGCCGCCTGCTGCCGCGTCGACGCCCTCCACTGCTGTCCAGAAGTCACCGGAGGTCCAGGGGTGCTGCCGCCGTCTGCCAGGAGCCAAACCAGTCCAGTCCGCTGCCGGTCCAGACCTGCTGCCGCCAGTCTGGGAGCTTTGCCGCCACGCTCTACAGCAGCCCACGCTGCCTACGGTAAGTCGGGTAACCCAACCTCGGGCCCCGCTCAGGTAAATTGGCGTTAACCACCCTTGGTGTACCGGAGTGCCACCGGATTTATTTTGTTCCCTGCTCCCCGCTGCTGACCTGCGTGGTCTTGGATGCCGGCTGTGCCCGGCCCCAGGTACGTTTACTAATCCTTTGTGTGATTTTTATTCGTAGTTCATTCATTTTAATTTCAAGTTGAATTACAATTACTTGTTTGTTTAAATTGTGATTACTTGTTGGTTTGTGATTAATTTTTTCGGTGAAGAATATTTTTGTTTGGATACTCGTTGTCCAAAGTTGTGAATATTTCTTCCGGTTTAAATTTAATCACATGTTGGATTTTTTATTTTGATTTTTTCTGTTGACTGATTCGTGGATAAACTCTCCGGTTAAGAATATTTGTTTGGATACTTATTGTCCGAAGATGGAAATATTTCTGTCCGGATTAGTTTTAAATCCCGTCTCTTTGTTTGTTGATTTAATTCTAGCCTATTTGCGCTTGTACGAAAGAA
Organism: Cuscuta europaea; assembly: GCA_945859875.1. Classification (NCBI taxonomy): domain Eukaryota; kingdom Viridiplantae; phylum Streptophyta; class Magnoliopsida; order Solanales; family Convolvulaceae; genus Cuscuta; species Cuscuta europaea. The sequence continues at coordinate 8,022,078 of CAMAPE010000027.1, read as the reverse complement.
CAAGGAGATTGTACCCGAGCTTTGTGTTCATTGGTCTTCTCGGCTTGTTCGTGCTAGTTGCTTCGTACAATTGATAGCCCTATAGGTTATAATTAATCTTTTATCTGTCTGTTGATTAAATAAAAAAAATTTTTATCTGTGCTTGTACGAAAGAACAAGGAGATTGTACCCGAGCCTTGTGTTCATTGGTCTTCTCGGCTTGTTCGTGCTAGTTGCTTCGTACGGTACGAAAGAACAAGGAGATTGTACTCGAGCTTTGTGTTCATTGGTCTTCTCGGCTTGTTCGTGCTAGTTGCTTCGTACCGGTTGACAGCCTGATAATTTTTTTTATTTACTCTCTTGTGTGCTGTGCTTGCTTTCCGGTTAATATGGCTGTCAATCAATATGGCATGCTTCTATTTAACGGAAAGACAGATTTTGATATCTGGAAACAGAAAATCAAATGCGTGTTGATCCAACAGAAAGTCTATAGAGCTGTGACCGGTCTCTATTTAGATTCTGAGGATGCTACCAAGCGCGTTGAAATGAATGAAACTGCTTGTTCCTCTATTTACCTAAACCTTTCTGATTCAGTGCTCAGGAAGGTGGGTATCATAGATTCTGCAAAAGAGTTGTGGGACAAGTTAGATAAGTTGTATACCGATACTTCTTTGCCTGGTAAATTGTTTTTGCTTGAGAAGTTCTTTAGGTTTAGGCTTGACCTGACTAAGGACATAGATGAGAACCTAGATGTGTTTAACAAGCTTATTCAGAACATTAAGCAAGCCGGCGATAAACACATAGATGACTACACACCCATAGTGTTGCTTAATGTCATCCCTGACTCTTACAATGACGTCAAATCTGCCATAAAGTATGGTAGAGACGATATCACGCTAGATATAGTCGTTAATGGGTTAAGGAGTAAGGAGTTAGACCTTAGACACTCGAGGGGTAGTAACAATCAATCTAGGGACTCTGGTGAAGCGTTGCTTGTGAGGGGTAGGTCTAAGAGTAGATCTAGAAACCATAAGAAGGGTAGCAACAATAAGAACCAGACCAATAACAATGACCCGGGGAAGAAGAGAGGTAAGTCTAAGAAGAGAGTGTGCTATAATTGTGGTAATTCTAGTCACTTCATTAAGGATTGTCCCCATCCTGAGAAGTCTGAACATGCTAATGTGGTAGATGATAATAACTTGCATGAAGAAGTTTTTATGGTCTGTGATTTTGCAAATTCTGTGTTGAGTAGCATGACTGAAAATGAGTGGTTAATTGACTCTGGTTGTACTTATCATATGACACCTTTTAGATCTCTGTTTGCTTCTTATGATTCTTGCAATGATGGTTTTGTGTCTCTTGCTGATAATAAGAAATGCAAAATACATGGGGTGGGTGATGTATGCTTGAAGTTTGATAATGGGACTGTGTTTACTATGAAAAATGTGAGGCATGTCCCTGATTTGCGTCATAACTTGTTTTCTGTCGCTGCTTTTGAGGGTAGTGGGCTTGAGGGTAAATGGGGAAATGGGTGCATGAAAGTTTTGAAAAATTCCCTTGTTTTGTTTAAGGCAAAAAAGGTGAATAATTTGTATGTGTGCCATGCTCAGCCTTTCTGTGATTCTGCTCATGTTGTTAGTTCTGATAAAACTGCTTTGTGGCATAATAGATTAGGACACATGAGTAATAAGGGTTTAGAGATTTTGCATAAATCTGGTTGTTTTGGTAAGGATTCTGTGTCCTCCATCCCTTTCTGTGAATCTTGTGTGTTAGGCAAGCAGCATAAGGTTACATTCCCCTCTTCCCCTTGTCCTAATCCCACTAAGTGTACCTCTGTGTTAGAGTATGTTCATGCAGATGTGTGGGGTCCTGCTAGTGTCTCTACCCACGGGGGTAAGAGATATTTTCAGTCCATTATCGATGATTTTTCTAGGAAGGTGTGGGTCCGTCTTCTTGAGCATAAGTCCGATGTCTTTGTGAAATTTAGGGAGTGGAAAACCCTTGTAGAAAATCAAACCGGTAAGATGGTCAAAACCCTTAGGACCGATAATGGATTAGAGTTTTGCAATAAGGATATGGACCAACTCTGTGTTGATTGTGGGATTAGAAGGCACAAAACTGCGCCCTATACTCCCCAACAAAATGGGATAGCCGAGAGAATGAATAAGACTGTTCTAGATAAGGTTAGGAGTATGCTTGCTACCTCCGGTTTGTCTAAAAAGTTTTGGGGTGAAGCAGTCAATACTGCTGTCTACTTGATTAACCGGTCTCCTTCTGTTCCCTTGGGTGGGAAATGCCCTGAATCTGTTTTTTCAAACAAGCCCCTTGATTTGTCTAATCTTAGAGTGTTTGGGTGTGCTGCGTATGTACACCAACAAGGTGACAAATTGGATCCTAGGTCTAAGAAAGGAGTCTTCTTAGGTTATCCTGAGGGTGTGAAGGGGTACAGGGTTTGGGATAGGAACCAGGTAGGTTTCAAGGTTGTGGTAAGTAGAAACGTTGTTTTCAATGAATCCGAGTTCCCTTGTCTGGTTAAGTCAGTTCCTGATTCTGAGTCGAGCCCTAGTAGTACACCTGTTGAGGTGGAGTCCATACCATATGCTGCTAGTCCTTTGTTTGCTAATCATGATTCTTCTAATTTGCATGATTCTTCTGAATTGCATGATTCTTCTGAGCATGATAATACCACCACTTCGAGTGAGGTGGAGCATTCTCATGTGCATTCAAATGACAATGAATCGCATGATGAGAGTGCTGACCCTAGTGATAATGTTTTGCATGATTACCAACTTGTTAGAGATAGAAGTAGGAGAGAAATTAGGAGAACTGCTGATAGCATGCCTGATTTTGCTTTCCATGCGTGTGATATTTCTATGTTTGCTTTCTCTGTGTTTGAGACCCTTGAGCTTAACGAACCTAAAACCTATAGGGAGGCCCTTAAGTCTAATGAGTCCGCTAAATGGCTTTGCGCCATGGAGAGTGAGATGGAGTCACTTAGAGCGAATAAGACTTGGACGTTAGTTCCTAGACCGCCCAATAGTTCCGTAGTTGAGTGTAAGTGGCTATTTAAGGTTAAGGAAGAGCCTAACGACATTAGATATAAGACTAGGTTAGTAGCTAAGGGTTTTACTCAAAAGGAAGGTGTTGATTATGCTGAAATCTTTGCTCCTGTTGTTAAATTCACTACGATTAGAATGATGTTTGCTCTTGTTGCTCATAATGATTGGGAAATGAAGCAAATGGACGTCACCACTGCTTTCTTGCATGGTGATTTAGACAAGAAAATCTATATGACCCAGCCTGAGGGCTTTGTGGATCCCATGAAGAGTAATCATGTGTGTTTGCTTAGGAAGGCCTTGTACGGCCTGAAGCAGTCCCCGAGGCAGTGGAATATCAAATTTGACCAGTGCATGTCATCTTTGAAATTTCACAAGTCCGAGTGCGACCATTGCCTATACTTTAAAAATACTTCTTCTGTGCCTGTATTTTTATTGCTTTATGTGGATGACATGTTGATTGTTAGTCCTTCGGGTGACGCCATTAAAGGTGTGCAAAAGCGTCTCAGTGAGAACTTTGCAATGAAAGACCTAGGTGATGCCAAGAGGATCCTAGGCATTAACATTGTTAGGGATAGGAGTAAGCGTGTGTTAGTACTCAATCAGATTTCATACATTGAAAAGATTTTGAGTAAATATAACATGCATTCTGCTACTACCGTCTCTATCCCTATGGCGTCCCACTTTGTGTTGAGTAAGGATCAGTCTCCCAAGACTGTTCCTGAAATTGCTAAAATGAAATTTGTGCCTTATTCCAATGCTATTGGGTCCGTGATGTACCTCATGGTGAGTACTAGACCCGACATTGCCTATGCTGTTAGTTGTTTGAGTAGGTATATGTCTAATCCTGGTTTACCTCATTAGAATGCTCTTAAGTGGTTGCTTAGGTACTTGAAATCTACTGTTAATCATGGGTTGGTTTTCACTAGGTGTTCTGAGGGTGTTAAGTTGAGTGGGTATGTGGATTCGAATTTTGCTAACGATAGAGACAATAGGAAATCCACTACCTCTTATGTGTTTACCCTTTGCGGGTCTTGCATTAGTTGGAAGTCTCAACTTCAACCCATAGTTGCCCTTTCCACTACTGAGTCCGAGTATGTGGCCGCTACCGAAGCATTTAAGGAAGCCATTTGGCTTAAGCGTCTCCTAACGGAGATTGGTAGTCTTAATCAGGATATTTGTGTGTTTTCTGATAGTCAATCTGCTATTCAACTGTGCAAAAACCCTGTTTTTCATGATAGAACTAAGCATATTGATGTTAGATTTCATTTTATACGTGATATTGTTAGTGCAGGTGATATCAAGTTGATTAAAATTCCATCTGAATTTAATCCTGCTGACATGGGGACTAAATGTCTCTCTGTCGAAAAGTTGTTGTCGTGCAAGCGCACGTTAAACATTGATTGCGGTTAAGTTGCCTGGTGATCTTACCCCTTTGCCTGAATGTGTCTTTGTGATCATTCGGGCAATCCAGCGATGATGAGTCTCAAAATTGTGTTAGAGCTTTGACTCTAAAACCACTATGGTCCAATAAGGTGAAGATTGTGTTGGTATTGGCCCTCTATTCCCTAAGCCCAACCCATTTTGTATGTACCCGGCCCATAATTAGTTTTACCGATCGGCTGTCTCTTGGTACGATTATTTCTTTCCTTCCCTGGACTGTGCGATAGCTTCCTTCTTCCTGGTGCGATTTTGGGAGCATCTCTGTGTAAGATAAGTTACCTTCTAAAAGCTTTCTCCTTGGCCTATATATTTCGCTCGTCTTCCGCTGATTCTGTGTGAGCCGGTAACCCTATTCTCCAAATTCGAATTGCCGCTTCTTCTCTGTGGGTTCGCCGGACGAATTGGCCGGGAATAGCTAGTCGGTTGTTGCCCACAACCTTACCTTGTGATCATAGTGGTGGAAATTCATCCTTTGTGGGTGTCAACGAAGTGAGACCTGAGCTGGATTCAAGTTCTTTCACACCCTTAGTCATGGTTTCCGACCACTCCCATTGCATGTGCATTACTGCAGAATTTCATCTATTTTCCTTCACATGTTTAATGTTGTATTATTTCTCTCAATCAAGTGTGTTAAAATTTAAATACATTATTAGAACATATATGGTCGATTTATCTTATATTTTCGGGGCACCTTTAGTGAGATAAGAAGACCGAAGTTAAGTGCCCTTCATTATTAGTTGAATATGTACTATATTACCTTCTTTGCATTATTCGTTTCAAAATCATGTAATTTTATATATCATGCTCAAATTTCGATATAGATTATCACACACATAAAAGGAAAGTCAAAATACTTAATTTATTGTGTATTTTGTCATGCACCACTACAAAAAATTATCAATTGCAATTTAGAACATTTCTCTAAGGCCATCTCTAGTGAGCGGGCCCCTAGGCCAAGCAATGAAAGTAAAGACGATATTACATATTGGTATCATTGTATGTGTATCATGGATTAAATCCAGAATGGTAGGTGGACTACAAGTCTATTACTACAAATATCATTGACATTGTATGCATGTATTAGTATCTTTAGAATATATATTATAAGTAGCAATATTAATAAGGGTGCAATACTACAAAAAAAACATTAAAGCCGCCTAAAAACACCTCTTATGTGTTGTCTTTGATGAAATGCATAAAGTAAGGAAACTATTGTATCATTTTTTGTGATGCCATAGTTAGCTTTATAAAATGCTTATTTGGATGATGCAACACATAAGAAAATTTATTAAAAAAGTATGGGCCATAAGCATAACTACTATGAATGAAGAGACTCATAAGTTTTGTATTTTGAAACATGAGCTTACACAACACAATCTCAAAATTAAATTATTCTCTTAGATTATAATTGCTAAATATAATATATTATGTTTGAAGTGCAACAATGACCAACAATGGCTAACAAATAGAATGGCTTAAAAGTTAACACAAAAAAATAATCACAGTTTATAATTGAAATGTAGAATATATATTCTCAATTCATAATCTCAAAACATAACAAATATAACCTGAAATAAAGAAATTATCAACAAATATAATGTCTTAAAACCTCCATACAAATGTAGGTTCTATGTCTAAAAAGTAATCTAATCGAACTACATACAATTACTAGTAAAATATTTATCTCAATTATCATGAATCTCATTGATCCACTCTTGAGTGTATGGCTATTGAGGAAAGAGAAACTAAATTCAAGTTATGAAGTTTGTATCCATTTTATTACTATATACTACGTACAAAAGGAAGAGGAAAAAATGAATAGTACTCCCGCTCAAAACCATCACAATCAAGCTACAATAAATACACCATTGAAAAAACAATCTCATTCATTCTCGCATGTTCTATGGATAAGGTTTCCACAAGCTATTTAAAAGTATAAACCATGTATACTTTCAGAAATATAAAAAAATCAATTCAATCCAATCCCGGGCCACCCTTACATTAATTAATATAAAAAAATATATCGTGTATATGAGCATGTATCGGAAGAAACTGATAGAACACCTCTATTCTTGGTAGACCTCCTTATTAGATGAGATTAAAAATTGCAGCAAAAAATTGTAAAATACCGGCAATCAATTTATTGCAATTTAAGAAAATCAATTTAAAAAAACTAATAACACTAATAATGACCTAAAATGAAATTGGTGATACACTAGCAATGTAATTTGAGAAGTCTAGAGGAGGATGTGCAGAAAATGAATCAATTTAATCTGACAAATTTTAAGAACTCCACCTTCTTATGAGAGAAGTGCTTGGAATAAAAATTTAATATTAAGGTATAAGACAGACTCATAATAATGGATGCATGTGCCAAAACGATATCTTCATGATGAATTGATTGATTAAAGGTGTTAAATTGATGATAGTGTGGCGAAAGAAGATGATAACTTGCGAGTAGCGGTTGAGGTGGATTGATTCTCAGAAAACATAAGATTGGGAGCTTTTATATGCGATGGAGCTAGATGGTTGGTCAATGAATTGATTGGTCAATGAATATTTAAGGATGAGGTTGGATCCTGTAAGAAATACAATTGGACCGGGTTGCTTTGTTCATATTACATGGACTGTTTCTTGGGTCGTATTACATGAACTATCACTACAATAAAATTGACTTGTAGAGGCATGACAAAATTGCCTCTAAAAGTAGGAAAATTGCCTCTAATGCTTTTTTGAGGCAACTTGGTGGTTGCCTTCAAATAGTTTGTCGCAAAATCATGGTTGCCTCGAAAGCTTGCCTTTAGAGGCAAACAATGGTATGCCTCTAAAAGGATACATTTAGAGGCAACCTCAACCTTTTGCCTCAAAATATCATTGGAGGCATTCATGTTATGTTGTTGCCTCAAAATATTATTAAGGGCAACTATTATTAATGACTCAAAATGTTATTAGAGGCACTATTATACGCTGCTCCTAAAAAATATTAGATGCAACTTTATATGTTGAACCAAACCATATACATTTTGCGACAATTATATTATTTTTTATCAATATATGATCAATTGCATATAATTTTTAAACTATTAAAAATACACTATTGTTGAACATAAATACCTCACATAAATAAAGGCTAACAATAGAATATTCATTTAATAACTGAATGTTGTAACTACAAAAAATATGGTTCAATCTAATCTACCATGAATACGTGTAAAACGAAACTAACTAAAGTCTAAAACTAATAAAACATTTTGTCCTAAAACATGAAGATGTAAGAACATAGGTCTAAAACTTCAAGGATAACACATAGTGTAGAGAGATCATTCTTCTTCTTCTTCTTCTTCTTCTTCTTCTTCTTCTTCTTCTTCTTCTTCTTCTTCTTCTTCTTCTTCTTCTTCTTCTTCTTCTTCTTCTTCTTCTTCTTCTTCTTCTTCTTCTTCTTCTTCTTCTTCTTCTTCTTCTTCTTCTTCTTCTTCTTCTTCTTCTTCTTCTTCTTCTTCTTCTTCTTCATGGTCCTCATCGTCATCACCATCATCACTTTTCTCTTTATTATGCTCCTTATGAACCTGCCATATAGCAATTAAATTCTAAATAAATATTTTAAACAACTTTAAAAGTTATTAACAAAAAATAATGAAATAAAAACCGATGCAATACCTCATTCGCAATCAACTTAGAAAAATCACCTCCCATAAGGTTGAAAAATTTCTCCATAACACCCTTCATAACTCTGACCTCGTTTTTGAAACTGTTTAACTCCTTAGTGAGTGTTTTATTTTTCTCGTTAGCTTCACTTGCTTCTTTCTTAGCCTCATTAGCATCTTTCTTGGCCTCTTAAGCCTCTTTACGCAACTTCTCTCCTTCACTAAATGGTCCAAACAATGATGTAATGGACGGACTCACACCCGTGCCACGATCACGTCCACATTTACCTTCAGGTTTAACTGATTCAAAAATCTCTTCATCTGTAATAATGATTTCTCCTAGCTCACGTTGCTCAACAAGCTTTTCTATCTCTGACTGCAAATAAAAGATGTTATCTATGCAACCATGCAGCAAGTGTACCACAAAAAAAGGCAAGGTCTGCAATTGGAGCTAGTATATCCAATTCAATTTGCTAAAACATTTTGCAAGTATGTTGTATTCATGTTTGCAGCTATGTAACAGCTTTTTACTTTTACTGCATAAAAAATAGAATGTGTGCATCAAGTAAAAAACAATATATGCAACAGTAACCGCAACTAGCATATTTGATTTGGTAAACAATGTACCTAATAACAAGGTAAAGAGGTAAACATAATTTGATCTGGTATCTTCAATCTGGTTATAAATTCAGATTGTATGATCCTACATTATATTCAAGATATGCAATCATTTTAAAGAAACCAGATTGTAGGATCCTACGTTATATGATCCTACAACCATATTAATGAAATTTGACTTTTATGGAACTCATTAAAGAGGACCTAACAAAAGTTTAAAGCACACTGCGAATTTAAAACTCATAGATTAATATTTAGTCATTGTGATTGAATGATAGTCATTAATTACCATAGTTTCCTTGGCAGTATTAGTCACAAGAGTTTCATCATGCCGGGTGTAAGTCTTCTTGTACACTAGCAACATGCCGGGCATTACATGGTCATTTTCGAACTAATATGACAGAAATATTGTTAAAACTGAAAAAGAAGAAGAACAAGAAGAAAAATAGAAATAAATAACAATGTAGAAATCAATGTTACCATGTCTTCTATAACTTGAGCAAAACTCTTCGAACCTGCAGTGTGTCCAACGTCTAAGCATGAGCGGTTATCACGGTTCCGTTTACTCATTTCTTATTACAATAAAATTATATTGTTATCACTAAAATGAATTTCTGATAAATATTTAAATGGCATAACACAAATGAGCATGGAAAATGATTAAGGCTATAAATTGAAATACTTTGTGTAGTGAAAAACGATTAAGGGTTTTAAGTTGTTGATAAAAACATTTAAACCAACTCAGGATTCATTTTAAGCCCATACCAGTTTCAATTTTAATGATTACTAGCATAGAGTGCTAAAGATATATGACATATAGTAAATAATAAATTGTTCATATACGAAATTCTCAATTGTACCAAGATAAAGCAAAATTGTGAGTGAATTGATTACTGAGCTAAAATCAACCCACATGACATTCTGTAAATCAATCTGCAGTTTTTGTAAAAAAATAAACTTCAACCCAAACAAGATAAAACAGTCTCATACGCAAAACAAGGTTTCATTCTGTAACTCAAGCTATGTAAAACAAAACAGTGTTTTATTATGAAACTAAATGAACAACTGAGTATAGGTGCTAAGAGGTTTTTACACCAAAGATGCAGAAAACCAATTGTCAGATCACTGTATTATTGAAACGGTTAAAACAACAACAATAATTTTCAAAAATAAATGCAACCTCAATTCAATAATAATGCAATTGTCTAACTCTAACTGAGCACTATCATAAATACAATTCTACGTGTTAAAAAAATGCAGTTGTCAAACTTATACTTAAAAGAACAACATAGGGTGTTTAAAAAAACAAAGAGAACTTAATTACCTGAAAGTCAGGAGAACCAAAGTACTGGACAAGCCACTTCCAATCCTTTTCCTCAATTAATGGTGGCCTGTTCTCTTTTTTTAAACGTTCAACATCTGTTTCTTCCGTATCATAAAAAGTACTTTTCAGTCTTGCTCTATAATTCCTGTATTTCTTATTCAAAGATTTCATCAGAGTTATACGTCTCTCTTTTTTTATCTTTTCACGGTGCTCCTCATCTTCATCATCTTCAAGACCAATATCGAATTTTCCTTGCAAAATCAAGTGATTCTATTAGAAAAAAGGAATCAATATATATAAAGAGAATACTTTATAGGTGGATTAAAATAATTTTGATACCAGAATTAGCTGCCACATCTTGTCTTTATTTTTTTCTGGAATATCAAAAAAGTCTTTAACTTTATAAAGGGGCGCATTTAGAGTATCTCTCACAAGGGTGCCACAATAGCTTGCCAAGCTAGCTCTATTTATGCCGATAGGTTGGCCCTTTATGTTAAAATCTACCTTTTTCCTCTCACCCGGCCTCAAATTAGCTATAAGAAGATTTCTCGTAGGACCTCTAGGAGTTTTTGTTTTGTACATTTTTTTCTTTTGATTAACTACTCAAAAATAAAAGCAATACATTAAGCACAAATCAGATTAAATCTAAAATCATAAACATAGAATAGAGGTACTGATGGAGTATATGGCCCAGGAACCCCCCGGTCCACAGACTCCTACTACTCCAATAAAGGCCCAATAGGCCCAGGAAGCACAACAGGACCAAATCACGGCGCCCAGAGTACCAAGCAGCCCACAATGCGCACCAGGGGTGCCTTCGGCCCCCTGGCCGAAGGCTCTGATTCTCACAGGAGGGTCAAAACAGGAAAACAAAGTTAATGGGAGAAAACGGCGAAAATCAGTAGCCCTCGGCACCTAGAGCCCTCGACACTAAGGGGGTCCCCGGCACTCAGAGCCCTCGGCTAATCACCTACAGCCGAGGGCACCTTTTCCGACATAATATCCGCTCCACATGCGTATAGATCACCGTACCCAGTACGAAGTCACATCCAACAGTCGCATTAAATGCGGCCACATGCGATTGCCAACGCCAACCAGTTGAGGTGACCCCTCGGCCAATGGGTGCTTGACACATGTCCCTGTCTGGCATTTATTACTACTATAAATAGCACCCCATTTCCCCGTTGTAAACCATGCTAAAAACGCTGAACACATTTTCTAACATACTCTCTCTCTCTACTTACTTGCTCTGACTTCTCTCTAGTTATTCTCCGCAATAACCCCTCGGATAAGCTACCCCCCGGGTACACTATCCATCATTTGGTGCTCTCGTTGAGAGGTCGAACAATCAAGTAAGAAACCCTAACCCTCGACCAAATACAAAACACCCAGCTAAAATGGTGAGAACAACTCGTGCCAACTCCAAGAATGTAGAGGACAGGAACCTGGCCCTCGGCGAGGTCGACGTCCCCGAAGCCTCTAACAGGGCTCCCGGGGGCGGCGTCATCGCCGGGTTGGATCAGACGGCTGTCGACCTACGCCAGCAGATTCAACAAAATGCCCCTGATGCCCGCCTCGGCATCGAGGCCAAGAAAAAGGACCGGAGCGAGAATCAAATTAGCCCTCCGGTCATCACAATCGACGTGCAATCGGCGCTCTCCGCCTTCATCTAGACGCTCACCCAGAACCCGGGTGCCTTCGGCACTTTGGTTCCCCACCAACCTCAGGTCGGGGAGAATATTATGCCTCCCCCTCACCCACGACCCCTCGGTAACCCGGTCCTCCGGATGGGGAACTCCGAGGGGGTCGTGGCCCAAGATACGGCCTCCCAGGAAGTCCAGTCCCGGGACCGCCACAACGTGAACAAGGAACAACTCCGGACCTCCGCCCTCGAGAGACTCGGAGGGGCGCAAGACCGCCGAGGGTCCAAGACCGCCTCGGGGGAAGGCGTTCTAGAGGCCTCAGGAAAGTGGCGGGACCGTCTCCAGGGCCAATGAAAGGCGCCCCCCTCAGGACAAAGGTAAGTCACCTCTCCATGCCAACGACGCCCGCCAACAAATCAACCAGGCCCACTCGGCCCGGGTCCATTCACAGGGGGGCGGAGGCCCTTCCGAAGAACCCCCGGGACGAAATCATTGCGGCCCTCCAGCGCCGGCTTGACGAGATGGAGGCCACCAAAGCACACGCCGCCACTTCGGCCCCTCATGCAGACCTCAAGTATGAGGCGATGTTGGCCAAGATGGAGGAAATGCAGAAGAAGATAGCCTAGGGCTCCGGGGAACCCACCATACAGCTCCGGACCCGGACGCCATTTACCCCAAGGGTATTGGCGGCCCGGATCCCGGAAAAATACCGAGGGCAGCTCATCAAGCCCTACGACGGAAAGACTGACCCCCAAGAGCACTACAGCAGGTATCAAAACAGCATGATGATGGTGGGGGCATCGGATGAATATTTGTGCCGCTGGTTCCTCTCCACCTTGGAGGGGCCGGCTTACGAATGGTTCAATCGATTGCCCGAGGGCTGCATTGACTCATGGCAAGAACTCGCCCAGCGATTCTTAACGCAATTTGCGGGAAGGCGCCGCACAAGGAAACACTTCTCCCATTTGCTAACGGTGAGGCAGAGGAAAGAGGAGACCCTTCAGGACTTCTTGGAGCGCTGGAGGACGGAGGCTGATAAAGTTGATGGCGCTGACGACGGGACCCTCCTGGCCCTCCTCCAAACGGTACTCCGCCCCGGGAACTTCTCGAGGAGCCTCATCATCGAACCCCCCCGTGATTATATAAGGGCCCTACAGCGGGGGGACCGGTACGCCGAAGCCGAGGAGGTGGAGAAGTGCCACCACGTCCCAGATCAGCAACGCCCTCGGCCAGACGACAAAGGTAACCGGGGGCTCCCCGCAATCATCCCAAAGATTCTGCCCCCTCCGGTGATCGCCCCCAGCACGGCCAAGCCAAGCCCGAGGGAGGTTACCAGGGGAACCCGAGGGCTTGGGCACAGCCTGTCCTCCTAGAGCACCCTCAGACACCTTTGACGCACCCCGTCAGCGTCATCCTGAATTTTGCTGAGGAGAGGGGCCTAGTGGAGCGAGATTCACGCGCACCCCCGGAAGTATTCGCCATCAATCCAAACTACCCCTAATGTCGTTTCCACCGGCACCAGGGGCACATGACCGATGACTGCCATCAGCTGAAAACGGCCATCGAAAGGTTGAAACAAGCGGGCCACTTGTCCCAGTTTATTCAGGCCCGTCAGCAATAGGGCCCCCCTCACCAAGGGCCAATCCGAGGGCAGACTGCGAGAACAAATGCATGGGTCAACCCCAACACCATCCCCCTCGGCAAAAAGAGGGAGCTCGGGAACTTGGAAGAAGAGGAGGAGGAGTACCCCCGGTACCAAGAAAAGAAGCGCCACATCCTCATGATCACGGGGGGCAATACCGGGGGTGATTCTACGAGTCAACGAAAGAAGTGGGCTCAATCACTTTACGTGGGGGAAGTCACTCATATGCCCCCAGTAAAGCGGTTGAGGGAGGAACCCATTATCTTCACTAACGCTGATCTCCCCCCAGTGTCCTCCCCACACAGGGATGCCCTCGTCATCCGCACAGAAATAAACGACACTATTATTCACAGAACTTACATTGACACGGGCAGCTCCATCAATGTAATGTACCTCAGCACCTTCAGAGAGCTGCATGTGGAGAGGGGGTCCCTTCGACCCATCAAGACCCCTCTTGCCGGCTTCACCGGCGACACCATTGATTCCGAGGGAGTTATAACCCTCCCCGTACTCTTCGGCGACGGGCTCCATAGAGCCAAGCTCGAAGTGGAGTTCGTCGTCGTCAACATCGACTGCGCCCACACCATCATCCTCGGCCGGCCAACCCTCGAGGATCTCGAAGCCGTCATCTCCATGAGGCACCTCTGCCTCAAGTTCCCAGTCGAGGGGGGAATCAGTTACTCAAGGGGGAACCAAAAGCTTGCCCGCGCTTGCTACCTTCAAGTTACAAAGAAGGTTAGCAAGACGGAGTTCCGCGTTGACACCATCACCGGAACTGTGGAAGCGGAAGAAAGGAGGCTGAGGGCTGAACCGGCCGAGGAGGTAGAAGACTTCGCGCTCGATCCGGCCAAGCCGGAGAGAGTCGTGAAGATTGGAGCCAAGCTCCTCGAAGACCTGAAGACCGGCATCATCAGCGCCCTCTGCGCCTACTCCATTGTTTTTGCGTGGGGGCCGGAGGACATGCCGGGGATCAGCCGAAGGGTCATCACCCACCGCCTCTCGGTGGACCCTTCGGCCAAACCAGTACAGCAGCGGAGGAGACCCCTCTCGGCCGAGAGGAGGGAATTTGTGAAGAAGGAGGTCGCCATGCTCCTCTCTATCAAGCACATCAAGGAAGTAAAGTACCCCTCATGGCTGGCAAACGTAGTCCTCGCACAGAAACCGCCCTCATTCCGCATGTGCGTGGACTACACGGATCTCAACAAGGCGTGCCCTATGGACCCCTTTCCTTTGCCAAATATTGATAAACTTGTGGATGAAACCGCGGGGTGTGAAATCATGTCATTCCTCGACGCATTCCGCGGATATCATCAAATATACATGCATGAGGAAGACGCTGAAAAAACTGCCTTCATGACTCCCGAGGGCATCTTTTGCTACCTTGTCATGGCCTTCGGCCTAAAGAACTCAGGCGCCACCTACACTAAGATGGTGGCCAGAGTATTCCAAGCTGTCCTAGGGCTTACCATGGAGGCATATGTTGACGACATGATCGTCAAGAGCAAGCAGTCAGCAAGCCATGCTGACGACCTGAGGGAAATCTTCGCCATCATGCAGAAGTTTAGCCTTCGGCTGAACCCAAAGAAGTGTACCTTCGGCGTCCAGGGGGCAAATTCTTGGGCTACATGGTGAGCCGAAGGGGTATCGAGGCCAACCCCGAGAAGATCCAGGCCATCATCAACATGGAGCCCCCACACAACGTAAAGGAGGTCCAACGGTTGACGGGCCGCCTGGCAGCCCTCAATCGCTTCTTATCAAAATCGGCGGAGAAGCCCTTACCCTTCTTCCAGATCATGAGGAAGACCGCCAGTTTCCAATGGACTTCAGAATGTCAGGAGGCCTTCGAGGAACTGAAACGGTACTTATCTTCACCCCCTGTGCTCTCTAAACCCAAGGTGGGGGGGATCCCGTACCTTTACTTGGGTGTTATCCCGGCAGCCATCAGCTCAGTACTCATCCGGGAAGAGGATGGCATCCAACATGCCATCTTCTATGTTAGCAAGACCCTCAGGGAAGCGGAGCTCCGATGTTGGCTATCGTGTGGACCGTCAAGAAATTGGGCCATTATTTCCAAGCTCACCCGATCCAGGTCCTCACTCACCAACCCCTCAGCGCCTTGATGAGGAGCCCCACTAGCTCCTCCCGAATGGTAAAATGGGCTGTCTTCTTGAGCCAATACAACATCGACACCCGTCCTAGGCCCGCCATCAAGGGCCAAGCCCTAGCGGACTTCGTGACGGAGTGTACAGCAAGAGCAGCCACGGACGAGGAGACCTCGGCCCCTTCGGGTGATTGGTGGACCCTCTACGCCGACGGCTCCTCCGCCGTCAAGGCATGTGGAGGAGGGGTGGTTCTCATCTCACCCGAAGGCTTCCGGGCCTATTATGCAGTCCGCTTCTCCTTCAAAGTCTCTAACAATGAAGCTGAATACGAGGCCCTCCTCTGTGGCCTTCGGCTAGCAGCTAACATGAAGGCCCGACTGTAATACCCGAGATTAATATAAGAGGATTATTAGTACTACTCATACCAACAGAGGTGCATCTCCTTTTAAGGGAGCTCATCACCCAAGAACTCCAAAGTTAAGCGTGCTTGCACGGGAGTAGTCTTGGGATGGGTGACCCCCTGGGAAGTTTCTCAGGGCGCGCATGAGTGAGGACAAAGTGCGCGGTAAAGGCTCGTGGTGGTTTGTGGGGACAGTACTAGAGGTCTAGAGTAACTACCTCAGGTCCGTGTGGGGCCCGGGGTGTTACAGGTGGTATCAGAGCAACCCTGCGACAGTGTACTGACCCGTTAGATATCGGGCGGGCATTTAGCGGGGCAAGATTCTGAGGTTTGATTGAGATTGTTAAGGGCGCAACGAGGACGTTGCGATCCTAAGTGGTGGTGATTGTAATACCCGAGATTAATATAAGAGGATTATTAGTACTACTCATACCAACAGAGGTGCATCTCCTTTTAAGGGAGCTCATCACCCAAGAACTCCAAAGTTAAGCGTGCTTGCACGGGAGTAGTCTTGGGATGGGTGACCCCCTGGGAAGTTTCTCAGGGCGCGCATGAGTGAGGACAAAGTGCGCGGTAAAGGTTCGTGGTGGTTTGTGGGGACAGTACTAGAGGTCTAGAGTAACTACCTCGGGTCCGTGTGGGGCCCGGGGTGTTACACCGACAAATTCACGTCAAGTGCGACTCCAAGTTAGTCGTCGGCCAAATATCCGGGGAGTACGAAGCCAAGGAAGGGAGAATGAAGAAATACAAGGAGACGGCCAAGGAGTTGCTTAAGGTATTTGAGGCACACTCTCTTACTCAAATACCGAGGGCTCAAAACTCTGAGGCCGACATTTTATCCAAGCTCTCAGCTGAATCCCCTAAGCACATCTCAAAGATCGCCAAGGTGGAAGAACTCAGCCTCTCGAGCATACACGTTAGCCCCATCATGCACATACAACAAAGGCAAGGTGACTGGATCTCAGACATTGTCACCTTCATCACCACAGGGCAACTGCCCGAGGATGAGGCTCGCGCCAAGCTGGCAAAGCTGAGGGCTCCCAGCTACGCTATCGAGGACGGAAGGCTCTACAAAAGGTCCTACAACGGGACATTACTTCGGTGCCTTCATCAGGATGAAGCCGAAGTAGCGATGGAGGAAGTGCACAGTGGCACTTGCTCAGCTCACCAGGGACCCTTCTCCATGTCCCGAAGGCTAATAATCCAGGGCTACTTCTGGCCTACGATGGCCCGGGATTGTGCAGATCTTGCCCGGAGGTGTCCCGCATGCCAACACTTCCAGAAAGCCCCCGGCAGGCCAGCGGTCAACTATGCCCCCATCAGCACATCCATACCCTTCGCTCAATGGGGCATAGACCTTGTGGGCCCTCTGTCGAGGGGTACCTCCAACAACAGGTACATCATCGTCGCCATCGATTACTTCACCAAATGGGTGGAAGCTGAGCCCCTCGCCAGCATTACTGAGGCCGGGTGCCGTCACTTTGTTCTTAAAAACATCCTCACAAGATTTGGCGTCCCCCAGCAAATCATCTCCGACAACGGGACTCAGTTCGAGGCAGCCCCCTTCTGTGCCCTCCTAGAGGCATGGGGCATCAAACACACCTTCTCATCCGTTGCCTACCCTCAATGCAACGGTCAAGTGGAGAACGCCAACAGGACCTTGCTCGAAGGCCTAAAGAAGAAACTGGAGGCCGAGGGGGGTGGCTGGGTAAAAGAGCTCCACAACATCTTATGGGCCTACCGTACCACCCCTCGGCGGGCAACTGGCGAGACACCCTTCTCCCTTTGCTACGGATTCGAAGCTAAGGCCCCCACTGAGGTAACCCTTCCAACCCGAAGGGTCACACAGTATGATCCAGAGGCCAACGACGCCAATATGGCCCTCGATCTCCACCTTATTTCAGAACGGCGAGAGCAAGCCTTCATACGCGCAGAGAACTACCGAAGGCAAGTAAAGAGTTACATTGACGCCAAGGTCCACTCCCGGGAATTCCAAGTGGGGGATTATGTCCTCCGAATAAGAGAAGCTAGCCAACCGACCGAGGGCGGGAAGATGGCACCGAAGTTCGAGGGCCCCTACATCGTGGCAGCCATCATCAAACCTGGAACTTACAAACTTAAACGCCCTAATGGGACTGAAGTCCCTAGGCACTGGAATGTACATCACTTAGTTAAATTTTATCAATAACATCAGAGCGGCCAAGCCCTCATAACTAGTGAATGTATTATTTTACGGCCAAAGGCCTAAAAATTCTGAAGAACGAAGGCATTTTGAAGACACCAAGAACAGGGAACATGATTTTTACGAAGGGCCAAGCCCTCATATCACCCCCGGGCCCAAGGCCTTACCACAGGGAAAAACCCCTCGGCAAAAAAAAAGAGGTACTAATTGTCCTCAAATAGAGACCCCTCGGCACCCGGTGCCGGGGGGACACACCACTGACAACCTTCAACAAATGGGAAGAAACACCAAGTGTTTCCCCAGAAGACCCCTCGGTACCAAGTTCCGAGGGTGGACCACACAATCAACTGCGATAAATAAAGGAGAAACACCAAGTGTTCCCATAGAAGACCCCTCAGTACCGAGTACCGAGGGTAGACAACAGAATCACCTGTGACAAATGAAGAAAAAACACCAAGTGTTGTTTCTGAAGCCGTACCCCTCAAGGACGCCTATACCGAAGGCGCCACCTCTCGGTGCCGGCAGCACGTGGTGCCCCCGGCCATTTGCAACCAGTGTGCAAATGAAAACCCTTCCCTGAAATGCTTTCCGCGTCATTACCCCAAGGGTATGACAGGCACGAGAAATGCCCAGGATTCGACTTTCAAAAACGGAACGCTTTCCGCGCCATTTCCCCAAGGGATTGGCAGGCATCTAAAAATGTCCAGGATTCGACTTCCAAATCGAAACGCTCCCCGCGCCACCACCCCAAGGGTGTGGCAGGCCACAGACCACCATATCTTGTACCCAGGAAACGACCCTCGATCCCCTCGGAACTCGGAAGGTTAACCCGAGGGGGGAGCTAATGGTGTATTTTGTTACCTCCCGATAGGCCAAGCCTTACCAAGAAACCAAGTTTCTTGAAGCCTTCCCTTCACTACTCAAAAAAAATGGGGTGGTGGAGGGGAGTAGACTCGGCGAGAAATCAATGAGTACATCACTCCTACAATTCACGAAAACATACCGAGGGCTCCCCATGGGAACGCCTTCGGTACCTGGAAGCTCATGAGCACAAAAGATACCATTCACAACAGGCATCGTCAACAAATGACTAAGTCCACTCAATGATTGCCTCCGGCCACACTCGAAGGCTACTATATAACCAAGATATCAGATGGTGGCCAAACCAAATCAAGAATCCCCTCCGGCACCTCATTACATGCCGAGGGGATACATCCAGACAATTCCCGAGTGAATCTGCCTTTTTTATGCTAGACTTGGATTACAAACTCTCCTATATCAACATTGGGGGGACATAACAAACAACCGAAGGCACCCAAACAACTGAAGGCCTTTTGTTGCCACAAGCCAACATAACGAGGCAAAGGAAACTATCCTAAACCTACAACGTATACAGCCAAAGGGTCCCCTCCCGAAGGCCAGCAGCAGGAAATACTTAGAGAAAATAATCTAAGTCCTAAATACTTTGCCCCCTGTGGAGCCACCAGTAAACCGAAGGCATATCTGAGACAAGGTCCTCACATTCACCCGAGGGCTCCTACCTCACACAACTACACTTAGAAATATTTTCTAAGTCCCACATATTTCGACCCTCGGTCAAATCTCCATGCTGCCCGAGGGGCCATACGGTTGAAGGCTTGGTGAAGCTACACTTAGAAAAAATTTCTAAGTCCTAACTGTTTTTGGGCCCTCAGTCATGCATCCAGTCAGCGAAGGGTACCCAATTACCGAAGGCTAGACTGTATTCAAACACTCAGAAAAATTCTTCTAAGTCCTAAACACCTCGACAGCTGTGGAGATAGCCTCGCTTTCGGCCTCATCCCCATCACCTCCGAGGCCACACTCCCTCAGAGTCTCCGAGTCTTCAAGCACCGGTCTCTCTTCGCCTTCGGGGAGCGGGATCCTGACGTCTGGCTACCGAGGGGGGAGGCCATAAGCCTCGGGCTGGAACTCCTCCGATGAGACCTTGAAATGCCTCGCGAGCCTCCGGTATATGAGGCGCTAGGTGAAGAACTCCCCGCCTTGGTAGTAGGAGTCGCCCTTCTCAGCAAGCCACATCTTGTCGGGGCCTCCAACCCAGTCATCCACCGAAGCCCCCACCACCGAAGAGAGCCACTCCTTCTGATCTTCAGCTTTCCATCCCTCGGCAGTAAAGCCGGCCACAACATCCTCTCGGGCCCTGGAGACGGCCTCTTCTTGAGCCGCGCGGGCTTCCTCAGCAGCGATGCGGGCGGCCTCGGCAGCAGCCTCCCCGCTGCTCCATGCTGTCGGTGGCCAGGAGGAGAGAATCCTCGGCCTCGGCGAGCTTCTTCCTAAGGAGGGCAGCCTCCCCTTCGGTTGCGCCCTTCGCCTCCTTCATCTGCCCCACCCTTCGAAGGTGCTCACAGAGGCCCATGAAGTTCTACAATCCACAAGGGCGAAAGTTAGATATAATGAACACAGTACGAAAGAACAACAACAAACACAGAAGAAAAGATAGGCGTGACTTACGGAGGCGGTGTTCAGAAGGATCTTGGCCTTGAGGGAGCTCTCGTCCAGTCTGGCGAGGGCCAAGCGATCAGCCGATGGCAACATCTGGCTCATCAGCGCCGAGGGGTTCAGGCTACCCTCCAGTACGGAAGCCCCCTTCGGCACTATCGCCTCCAGCTTCTCCCGCCCGAAGAATTCTTGATTTATATGCTCCTGAGAGGTGGGGGCAGAGGCGTGCCCCTCATCCACAATAACGACCACGTCAGTGGTCGGCTGCTTGGCGGGGGCGGCGGCTTTTAGCTTCTTGGTCGGGGCTCGGTCCCCTTGCCATTGTTTTTCTTCTTCACGGGCCCAGCACCTCTAGACCCCCCGGCGCCAGCGCCAGCGGCAGCGGCTTGGGAGGGCTCCTCCCTGGTAGAAGTGCCCGTCGGGCCCTTCTTCTTCCCTTTGGCATTCTTTAAGGCGAAGAGAGAGCTGATGTCCATGTTGTTACCTGCAAGAACAAGACACAGAATGGTTAAACCGAAGGGTGTCAGTTACAATGGCATAGAGTAAAACCGCTCCTTCCACCCCTTGCGGGACGAAGGCACATAGTCGAAGAGCCTAAACTCTGGTACCTGCTGAAGGTTGGCAAAGCCCTCGGCGTTTGAATGCCCCCCGGAAGAGGTTGAAGGACATGAAGAACTGGTCGAGGGTAGGTGGAACCCCCCGGCTCCGGCACAGGGAGAGGAAGCCGGCCACGTAAGAGTGGCTGTTGGGCGTTAGCTGGCAGGGGGCCAACCCCACGAACCTCAGGTATTCCAGCAGAAAGGGGTGAAGTGGAAAGCGAAGCCCCATCTCCACCGACAGGGTGTGAACAGCAAAACACCCTTCGGGCGCATATCGCAACAAGTCATCTGCCCCAGGCTCCACCACGCGCGCCGAAGGGCCAACCAGGATCTGAGTGGCCTGGTACTCTGCCGGGGACGCCCTCGTCTTCAGCTCTAGGGCAGCGGTGTTAAGGAATGAGTGGCCCTCGGGTATGCATACCGGCCGCCCGGCATCAACGGCCGCTTGTTTCTTCATCGGGGCTGCCCTCATCTTCTTCTTTTTCCCGGGAGCCACACTGATCGGCGTCGGGTTCAAGGGCCGGGAGGAACTGGATTCCCCGGCACCACGAGGGGGAAGGACAGCAACCGTCACCTTCATCCTCTCCCTCTCCTCTTCCTCTTCAGCAGTCTTGATGCACACTATATAGTAGTGCATAATTGCATGTTTTTATGTTTGATTTATGTTGATTGTTTGACATTTTATTTAGTTTGAAAACATTTATGTAATTTCAGTTGTAATTGTATTTTATTCTTTATTTATAAGTTGTAAAGTATAGTTAGGATTTGTGGTGTTGGAAAGGAAGACTTTGAAGAGCAGAAAACAAGAAATTTGACTGCCCAAGAGTGAAACCCGACCGGGTAGAAACCCCCACCCGATCAGGTAGGATTTAACATACGAAATTGCCAAGAAAGTCACTGGACCCGGTCGGGTCCCCTACTTGACCCGATCGGGTCAGATGTGACCCGAGACAAAACGACGTGCGAAGATCACCAGAACGTGGCGAATTATCTGATTTTGATCGGACCCGGTCGGGTAAGTACTTGACCCGGTCGGGTACCCGGCCAAAGGTGTTGAAAAACACCTATAAATAGCACTCTTTTTCTTCTCTAAAAATCATCCCTTCTTCCATACTCTTAAGCTCAGTTTAGAATAGCATTTCTTTATATTTTTCTAGCTATGTTTAGTCTCCAAATGAGGAGCTAAACTTCCATTCTTGGTGTTGCTCTTGAAGCTTGTTGATTATTAAAGTTGTGAGTTATTTTCTTAACTTCTTTCCTTGAATATTAATTAATAGTTCTTTCCTTAATACCATCTCTACATTAATGTTGGGGGGTGTTGCTAAGATGACAATTAGTTAACATCTTGATATTAATTATAGTAGAATTCACCTTCTTTAATAATATTCTTCCTTGAATATTAATTAATTCCTATTCATATTTCATATTAATATTTTGAACATTACTTAAAGGATCAACTAGTTTTGTTTCATATATTAATTATTACTAAACGATCAACGAACCGATGGTTAATCGTTGATGGTTTCACAAGTAAGTAACTTCGGTTTATTAATGCACGGTCGTGGTTAATAAACTTAAGAGGGATTAATTTTGTTGGTTAAACCAAAACCGTTGTGTTGAGGTTATCAATATCAATTGATTTCATCAAGGAGTTAGAAAGATTAAATGCTACTATTAAATCGGTATAAGACGTTGTTCTATATTTGATTAATAGTAAGGGTTATTAATGAACGGTCGTTGTTAATAACTACCCTCGATGAAGTGGATATACTCCCCGATTGAGTATTCGAGAGGGAATAAGTTATAGATATAACAAAGATCGACTAAAATATATCAACAAGTGGAAAGTAGCAATGCCAAGTCCTTTTTATCTTTGAATTAAACACATATAGGTTGTTCATCTTAGTTTCTTAATTAAATTAAATCATTCAAAACCAAAACCCCCCTTTATTTACTAAGTTTCATAAAAAGAGAATTATTCCTTTCCCTGTGGATACGAACTCTACTACGCTATACTACGTATAAGTGTTAGAATTGAAAATTATTTTGACGCACTGTGACAAAGTGCTCGTCAAAAGGGCACCTAGGCAAAGTGCTCGTCAAACACATTTAACAAACCCCGAAATAGAAAAAGCTCTCGAGCGGTTAAAGAATAAATTCTCAAATACCGACTCGGGGGAATCCTCAAGTGCTAGTTCTCAATCTAGCGAGTCCGAGGAGTCAATATCAATGGCTCTTGAAACAAGAACGCTGAGGGAGCTCACAGCCCCCAATCTAAATCAACAACCCTTATGTATCACCTTCCCAACTCTTGATGCGGGTGCTACATTTGAGTTGAAATCCGGACTCATACATCTACTTCCATCTTTCCACGGGCTAAGAGGAGAGGATCTGAATAAACATCTTTCGGAATTCCACATCGTTTGCACAAGCATGTGCCCGAACGGTGTTACCGAGGAGCAAATTAAGTTGAGGGCTTTCCCATTCTCCCTCAAAGACACCGCCAAAGATTGGCTATTCTATCTTCCCTCGGGATGCATAGACACTTGGGCAGCCATGAAGAAGAGCTTCCTCGAAAGGTATTATCCCGCCTCCATCTCCTCATCTTTAAAGAAACAAATCAGCAATGTGGAGCAAAAAGATGATGAATCGGTCTACGAATTCTGGGAACGATTCAAGAAACTCTGTGCGAGCTGTCCGTATCACGGCTACTCGGAGCAAGACCTCATCCTTTACTTTTATGATGGTCTTTGCGATGATGATAGACGGATGATCAATGCTGCATGTGGAGGAGGAATAGTCAACAAAACTCCTTCTCAAGCTAGGAATCTTATCTCGGAGTTGACCGAAAATTGTAGACATTATGATCGGCGGTCAACAAAGAGAGTTATGGCAGCGGAATCCAACAACTCGTTGGAGAGTCAAGTAGCCGGCTTGACTTCTTTGGTTAAAGATTTCCTTTTGAATCCAAAAACCCAAGAAGTCAAGGTCTGCGGCATCTGTTCAACACAAGGGCATCCCACAGATTCTTGCCCAACTTTACAAGAGGAGAACTCCGAGCAAGTCAATGCTTTGGGGTTCCAAGGCCAAAGGAGGTACGATCCTCACGGCAACACCTACAATCCAGGATGGAGGGATCATCCAAATCTAAGGTACGGAAACCCTCAACCCCCTCAACAAACAAACCCTCCCCCTCCTCAACGATTTAAACAACAAGGCCAAACATCGAACTCAAGCATGTCCACCGAAGACATGATTCGAGCATTAGCCATGAATATGACTACGATGCAACAAAGTGTGGCCCAATTTCAAGAAACCACAAAGTCTAGCATCCACAATTTGGAAAGCCAAATGAGCCAAATCTCAAACGCCGTGAGTAGGCTAGAAGCTAGGGATTCGGCAAAACTCCCATCTCAAACGGAGCCGAACCCTAGGCAACAAGCTCATGCGGTCACTTTGAGAAGTGGCAAAGAGTTGGTTATGGCTAAGGCGAAAGCAAAGAGCCATGTGGGAGAAGAGGAGGAGGAGATCTTGATGCCAAGCACAAACCCTCAAAATGAAGAAGAAAAGGAGGAGGAAATCACACCTCAAAGAAAGTTCCCACCGCTCAACTCATATGAGCCGGTGCCACCTTTTCCGGAGGCTCTCAAGGATAACCGGAGATACAACAATGACAAAGACATCTATGAGACCTTCAGCAAATGTGAGGTAAATATCCCTCTTCTCAATTTAATAAAAGGTGTTCCTAGGTTTGCAAAGTTTTTAAAAGAACTTTGCACAATTAAAAGGAAACACAAGTTGAATGGCAAGCATAAAATCCAAGTAAGTGAAAGAGTGTCGGCCGTTTTTCAAAAGAAACTTCCTAAAAAGTATAGTGATCCGGGAATGTTCACTATACCATGTAAACTTGGAAATTCTAGTTCTTCTAGGGCTATGTTAGATTTGGGTGCATCAATCAATGTCATCCCATATTCTCTATATAAGTCCCTAGAACTAGGACCTTTACATGAGACGGGGGTCGTTATCCAACTTGCCGATAGATCCAATACCTACCCAAAAGGTGTGGTAGAGGATGTTCTCGTCATGGTGGATAATTTAATCTTTCCCGCTGATTTTTACGTTCTTGAAATGGAGAACGATAAAAATGCAGTCCCAATTTTACTAGGCCGACCCTTTTTGAAAACGGCTAAGGCAAAAATTGACGTCTTTAGTGGAGTGTTAACCATGGAGTTCGATGGTGAAAAAGTCGAATTTAATATCTACGACTCCATGAAATACCCCACTGAGGATCACTCTCTATTTGCGATTGACACTTGCGACACTTGGGTCCAAGATGTATTTGAAATTGAGGGCAAGGATGAAGCACTAAGCGCAATAGAAAACGACATAGAGGATTTTACATTGGAATACTCTATGTCAAATAACATGAAGATTATGGTGGCGGAGTTAAATCAACTCCCACTTTTGCCACCGGGCTCTAAAGCCCTCCCACTAACCATTCCAAGTGAGAAGCCGCTACCATCTGTTTTGCAGGCACCGGAGGTGGAATTGAAACCACTCCCTGAAAATATGAAGCATGTGTTCTTAGGTGAAAATCACACCCTACCGGTGATTATTTCAAATGCCCTGTCCCAAGAACAAGAAGAAAGATTGATCGCGGTCTTGAAGGAATATAAATTGGCCATTGGATGGTCTATTGCCGACATCAAAGGCATTAGTCCATCCACATGCATGCACAGGATCTTGCTCGAAGATGAGGCCAAAGCGGTGAGACAACCGCAACGAAGATTGAACCCACCCATGATGGAGGTGGTGAAAAAGGAGGTAATCAAATTGCTTCAAATGGGAATTATCTTCCCCATTTCCGATAGCAAGTGGGTGAGTCCTACTCAAGTGGTGCCAAAGAAGACCGGAGTAACGGTCATTGAAAACAAGGATGGCGAGATGGTGCCAACCCGAATTCAAAACGGGTGGCGAGTTTGCATTGACTACCGAAGACTCAATTCGGTGACTAGGAAAGATTTCTTTCCATTGCCTTTTATTGATCAAATGCTAGAGAGGTTAGCAGGGCACAAGTTCTATTGTTTTCTCGATGGTTACTCTGGGTATTTCCAAATACCAATAGCCCCGGAGGACCAAGAGAAAACAACCTTCACATGTCCATTTGGCACTTTTGCCTACCGACGAATGCCCTTTGGATTATGCAACGCACCGGGCACCTTTCAAAGGTGCATGATGAGCATCTTTTCAGAATTTGTGGAGGTATTCATGGAGGTCTTTATGGATGATTTCACAATCCATGGCGACTCTTTTGACTCTTGCCTCTATCACCTCACTCTTGTGCTAAAGAGTTGCATTGAATCCAACCTTGTGCTGAACTCTGAAAAATGCCATTTCATGGTAGAACAAGGGATTGTTCTTGGGCATGTGATCTCATCAAAGGGGATCGAGGTGGACAAAGCAAAGATCGATGTGATTCAAACGCTCCCGTACCCCACAAATGTACGGGACATCCGCTCTTTCCTCGGTCACGCCGGTTTCTATAGGAGATTTATCAAGGATTTCTCAAAAATCTCATCTCCTCTTTGCAAACTTTTACAAAAGGAGGTGGAATTTAATCTAAACGATGAATGCAAAGAGGCTTTTGACACTCTGAAAGCAAGATTGGTGACTGCCCCGATCATACAGGCTCCCGACTGGTCTCTTCCTTTTGAGATCATGTGCGACGCAAGTGACTATGCGGTGGGGGCTGTTTTGGGCCAGAAAGTGGGAAGAGCCTCCCATGTCATCTACTACGCCTCATCAACCCTCAACGAAGCCCAAAAGAACTACTCCACCACCGAGAAGGAAATGCTAGCGGTGGTTTTTGCTTTGGAAAAGTTTCGTTCCTACCTTCTTGGAACAAAAGTTATTGTCTACACCGACCATGCCGCTCTTCGATTCCTTATGAATTTTTTTTTTGTCAAAGGCGCCAAATTTGACGAGCACTTTGTCACGGTGACAAAAGGGCACCTAGGCAAAATGAGAGAACGAGAGAAAGTATTTTCTTTTATTTTTGCAGGATCCTAAGGGTAACGGAAAAAAAAGGTTGAGGTTGATAAAGAAATATGGAGTTGAAGACCCTCTTTACTGTTATATTTTTGGGGATATACTTTCTGTGTTTCTAAAAACTTGTGGATGTTGGTGTTGCTACTCTTGTCAATTAAGGACCCCTTGGACAGAATATGTTTTACTCGAGACTAGTAAAAATTCAAGTGTGGGGGTGTTTGATATGCACTAGTTTATAGTGCATAAACGTATGTTTTTATGTTGATTGAGAGTGGATTTTCCATCATTTTTAGTTAGTTTGTAAGTACTTGTTTTATTTTGTTTGTAATTGTTCTCTCCTTCTTTTTCGGAGTTTTAGAATAGCGATAGAGTTTGTAGCAAGGAAAAAGGGAGAAAAACTGAAGACAAAAAGACCCAGGAGCACAAAAACCCGACCGGGTCAGACCTTGAACCCGGTCGGGTCAGTTGAGGAACAGATCTAAGAAGAAAAAGTAAGACCCGGTCGGGTCCCATACCCGACCCGGTCGGGTCAGATATGACTCGGAACACCAGAACATGCTGAAGATCACAAAGATTTTGGAAAAAATCTGATTTAGACCAAACCCGGTCGGGTCCCTCACTTGACCCGGTCGGGTCTGACTTGACCCGGACAAATTAACGTGCTGGAACAATGAAACGTGGGAGATTATCTGATTTTGACCGGTACCCGGTCGGGTATGTACCTATACCCGGTCGGGTACCCGGCCAAAGGTGTTGAAAAACACCTATAAATAGCACCCTTTTTCTCCTCTTAAAATCACCCCTTCTTCCATTCTCTTTAGCTCAGTTTAGAATAGCATTTCTTTATATTTTTCTAGCTATGTTTAGCCTCCAAATGAGGAGCTAAACTTCCATTCTTGGTTTTGCTCTTGAAGCTTGTTGATTATTAAAGTTGTGAGTTATTTTCTTAAAAAAAAAAAAAAAAAAAATGAATTTGGAGTATACCCGGTCGGGTATCACAACTCACCCGGTCGGGTATTACAAGAATACAGGGATACCCGCACGCCTACCCGGGTGGGGAAATGAAAAATTAAAAAAAAAATAAGGTGACCCGACCGGGTATGTGAGTTCACCCGGTCGGGTATTGCAGACAGACGGAGATACCCGCATGGCTACCCGGGTGGGGGAGTGAAAAAATTGATAAAAGAAGGCAAACCAGACCGGGTACCTTATTTCACCCGATCGGGTATCAACAACCAGACCTCACTGGTTAAGAACGGAGCTTACCCGACCGGGTCAAATAAGGAGACCCGACCCGGTATCCAGCCAAAAAAACATTCTGCCAACCTCCGGAACGCTGACCCGATCGGGTAAATAAGGGGACCCGACCGGGTCAACGACTTTTCAGCATATACCAGGTCGGGCATTTCTTCTTCTTCCCCATTCCTTCTCCCCAAATTTCGAACCAACCCTCCCCAAACCTCCATTTTCATCCACCAAAACTCCCAAATCTCCCCCATTCCCACACCAAATCCATCAAAAAACATCAATTTCTTCATCTCTTATCCTCCCTCTTCCACCCTACACCAATTAATCCCTCCAAAATCCCCCAAATCAACCAAACTCAAAAACCCTACCCCAAATTTCGAACTTCTCCATTTTCGGACATTCAAGGTCCAATTTCAAGCCAAATTCCCCAACAAACACCAAAAACCTCTTCTCCTCATCATCTTCTACAAAACCATACCACTCACCCTCACCAAACCTCACCTCTCCAAAAAAATCAAAAACCCTTCAAAAAAGAGAGGAGGAAAACAATTCCATGGCACCAAAAAAGGCAAGAGCTTCTTCTTCAAGAGCTCCAAGAGCTATTCCACCAGTAGAGGGCTTCGAATCAGTGGAGTTTGAGACCGAATCACAACGCATCCGCTTCCTTGAGCAATCCGAACGAGAGGTAAAACCCTCCCGCTTTGTATGCCAATTGACTTTAACAATGTTCTGGATTCATGACATTATGAGAGAGATATTCCAAAGGTGTGGCATGCTTAAAATATTTGATATGCACTATTGGCCATATTCTCGTTTGGTATATGAATTCTACAGTTCCGTTGAGCATGTGAAGGATGAAAATGATCACACAAATAACACGATCAACTTTCGTTTGCTCAACGAGAACCGCTCACTCACCAAACGAGAATTCGCTGAACACTTCGGTCTACCTTTGCTTGATGACACGGTAGCGTATAGCTCACCGGTGGCCTATGAACTATGGGGAAGAATGACCGGAATTGTCAAAATTCGTACCTCCCACCTCAATGTCAACCATGTCCAACACCCGGTCTTCCGAATTTTCTTAAAATTCTTGGCTAATTGCTTTTTCGGAAGACCAAACAACCATCAAACTAGGGTGTGGGATGTATGCCTCTTAGCACAAGCTGTTCTTCCGGGTGTCGGGCCATATGATGTGACCACAGTTCTTTGGGATCACATCATCAATGTTAAAAGTGGTGGAGGAAAAATTCTGATAGGGGGTCTAATTACCCACATTGCCACGTTATATGGTTTTGTATGCAATGGTGCACAAAACCACAGGACCCTTCTTGGCCTTCAATTTTTAAAGAATGCCGGCGATGTGACCCTCTCACATATCGAACATGATGGCCTAGAAATCTATAATTGGCACATCAAACCAGGCCAAGAACTATTCTACCCCTTCCCTTCCGAAAACCTCCCGCTTAACATCATCGATCACCAAATCGGTGATGGACACCACTATTGTATGCCCGGGGGAATTCCACCACACTTTGCACCCCGAGAAAATGAGGCGGGGGACAATGAAGCCGCCAATGAACAGCCTGCCCTTGAAGCACCACCCATCATTCCTGAACAACCTCGCCCACAACCCCATGCTCATCAATACTCTCCATTTGAGCAAGAAATGCTAAACAGCATGAATGCTCTCAACCTCAATTACACCCAACTTCGGGAGGAAGTCGGGCTGTACAGAAATGAGTAAAGGCACAGCTTCGAGAGGATTGAAGAACAAAGGCGAGAAGATTGGCGCCGATATGAAGAGGATCAAAGGAGGACTTTTGGGCCTATCTACTCCTATATCGCGCATCAGGGAAACTTCACCTCCATGACCACTCCTCCTCCGGCACCTTCATGGTACAGCCCCACTGAATGGGGTTATTTTGGTGGCTCAACCTCTAGTGGTGGAGGTGGGGAAGACGGATACAGCGGGGATCATATGGACGAGGATACACAGTACAGAGGCTATGGAGGATTTTTCGATGGCGGAGATGCGGGCGGGCACTAGGGACTGTGCCACGGACTAGTGGTGGGGGAGATCTTCCCGGTATGTTCACATTCACACTCTTTATTCTTGTTATCTCTTCAAAAAAAAAATTAAAAAAAAAATTAAGGGGAGTCCTCAAGTGCGGTTAAATGGTGTTGAGGAGGGGGGTTAAAATATTGAGAATTTATTCTTTAACCTAGGCAAAGTGCTCGTCAAAAGAGCACCTAGGCAAATTTGACGAGCACTTTGTCACGGTGCGTCAAAATAAATTCAATACTAAACACTTATACGTAGTATAGTGTAGTAGAGTTCGTATCCACAGGGGAAGGTATAATTCTCTTTCTATGAACTTAATGAATAAAAAGGGGGGTTTTGGTTTGAGTAGGTGAGTTGGTTTATGGATCGGGTTTTTACCATATACTCAAACAAAGCTCAGCAAAAATAGAAAACTTTATATATATATATATATATATATATATATATATATATATATATATATATTTTCTAAATATAAAAAGAAAATTAATTGCCTTTCCCCGGCAACGGCGCCAAATTTGACGAGCACTTTGTCACGGTGCGTCAAAATAATTTTCAATTCTAACACTTATACGTAGTATAGCGTAGTAGAGTTCGTATCCACAGGGAAAGGAATAATTCTCTTTTTATGAAACTTAGTAAATAAAGGGGGGTTTTGGTTTTGAATGATTTAATTTAATTAAGAAACTAAGATGAACAACCTATATGTGTTTAATTCAAAGATAAAAAGGACTTGGCATTGCTACTTTCCACTTGTTGATATATTTTAGTCGATCTTTGTTATATCTATAACTTATTCCCTCTCGAATACTCAATCGGGGAGTATATCCACTTCATCGAGGGTAGTTATTAACAACGACCGTTCATTAATAACCCTTACTATTAATCAAATATAGAACAACGCCTTATACCGATTTAATAGTAGCATTTAATCTTTCTAACTCCTTGATGAAATCAATTGATATTGATAACCTCAACACAACGGTTTTGGTTTAACCAACAAAATTAATCCCTCTTAAGTTTATTAACCACGACCGTGCATTAATAAACCGAAGTTACTAACTTGTGAAACCATCAACGATTAACCATCGGTTCGTTGATCGTTTCTAGTAATAATTAATATATGAAACAAAACTAGTTGATCCTTTAAGTAATGTTCAAAATATTAATATGAAATATGAATAGGAATTAATTAATATTCAAGGAAGAATATTATTAAAGAAGGTGAATTCTACTATAATTAATATCAAGATGTTAACTAATTGTCATCTTAGCAACACTCCCCAACATTAATATAGAGGAAGAAAATACCATTCTAACTAATGTCGAGATGGTAACTAATTGTTATCTTAGCAACACCCCCCAACATTAATATAGAGATGGTATTAAGGAAAGAACTATTAATTAATATTCAAGGAAAGAAGTTAAGAAAAAACTCACAACTTTAATAATCAACAAGCTTCAAGAGCAACACCAAGAATGGAAGTTTAGCTCCTCATTTGGAGACTAAACATAGCTAGAAAAATATAAAGAAATGCTATTCTAAACTGAGCTTAAGAGTATGGAAGAAGGGATGATTTTAAGAGGAGAAAAAGGGTGCTATTTATAGGTGTTTTTCAACACCTTTGGCCGGGTACCCGACCGGGTATAGGTACATACCCGACCGGGTACCGGTCAAAATCAGATAATCTCCCACGTTTCATTGTTCCAGCACGTTAATTTGTCCGGGTCAAGTCAGACCCGACCGGGTCAAGTGAGGGACCCGACCGGGTTTGGTCTAAATCAGATTTTTTCCAAAATCTTTGTGATCTTCAGCATGTTCTGGTGTTCCGGGTCATATCTGACCCGACCGGGTCGGGTATGGGACCCGACCGGGTCGGGTATGGGACCCGACCGGGTCTTACTTTTTCTTCTTAGATCTGTTCCTCAACTGACCCAACCGGGTTCAAGGTCTGACCCGGTCGGGTTTTTGTGCTCCTGTGTCTTTTTGTCTTCAGTTTTTCTCCCTTTTTCCTTGCTACAAACTCTATCGCTATTCTAAAACTCCGAAAAAGAAGGAGAGAACAATTACAAACAAAATAAAACAAGTACTTACAAACTAACTAAAAATGATGGAAAATCCACACTCAATCAACATAAAAACATACGTTTATGCACTATAAACTAGTGCATATCAAACACCCCCACACTTGAATTTTTACTAGTCTCGAGTAAAACATATTCTGTCCAAGGGGTCCTTAATTGACAAGAGTAGCAACACCAACATCCACAAGTTTTTAAAACAAAAACATAAAGCGTCTCCAAAATCAAAAGAGTAAAGATGGGTCTTCAATTTCAATCCGAACTCTCTATAGTACTCGCCCTCAGGATCCTGCAAAATCAAAAGAAATAACTTTCTCTCATTCTCTCATTTTGCCTAGGTGCCCTTTCAGGTTTTCAACCTAGCTTCCCACATTTTTTTTTATTTTTTTTCCTCACAAACTCACTCCTATTTTTGCTTTATTTTTGCTTAAGCTGCCCTTTGTGGGTTTTCAACTTAACAAACTTTCGTTTATTTTTTTTTTTAATTTTTTTTTTAATTTTTTTTTGAAGAGATAACAAGAATAAAGAGTGTGAATGTGAACATACCGGGAAGATCTCCCCCACCACTAGTCCGTGGCACAGTCCCTAGTGCCCGCCCGCATCTCCGCCATCGAAAAATCCTTCATAGCCTCTGTACTGTGTATCCTCGTCCATATGATCCCCGCTGTATCCGTCTTCCCCGCCTCCACCACTAGAGGTTGAGCCACCAAAATAACCCCATTCAGTGAGGATGTACCATGAAGGTGCCGGAGGAGGAGTGGTCATGGAGGTGAAGTTTCCCTGATGCGCGATATAGGAGTAGATAGGCCCAAAAGTCCTCCTTTGATCCTCTTCATATCGGCGCCAATCTTCTCGCCTTTGTTCTTCAATCCTCTCGAAGCTGTGCCTTTGCTCATTTCTGTACAGCCCGACTTCCTCCCGAAGTTGGGTGTAATTGAGGTTGAGAGCATTCATGCTGTTTAGCATTTCTTGCTCAAATGGAGAGTATTGATGAGCATGGGGTTGTGGGCGAGGTTGTTCAGGAATGATGGGTGGTGCTTCAAGGGCAGGCTGTTCATTGGCGGCTTCATTGTCCCCCGCCTCATTTTCTCGGGGTGCAAAGTGTGGTGGAATTCCCCCGGGCATACAATAGTGGTGTCCATCACCGATTTGGTGATCGATGATGTTAAGCGGGAGGTTTTCGGAAGGGAAGGGGTAGAATAGTTCTTGGCCTGGTTTGATGTGCCAATTATAGATTTCTAGGCCATCATGTTCGATATGTGAGAGGGTCACATCGCCAGCATTCTTTAAAAATTGAAGGCCAAGAAGGGTCCTGTGGTTTTGTGCACCATTGCATACAAAACCATATAACGTGGCAATGTGGGTAATTAGACCCCCTATCAGAATTTTTCCTCCACCACTTTTAACATTGATGATGTGATCCCAAAGAACTGTGGTCACATCATATGGCCCGGCACCCGGAAGAACAGCTTGTGCTAAGAGGCATACATCCCACACCCTAGTTTGATGGTTGTTTGGTCTTCCGAAAAAGCAATTAGCCAAGAATTTTAAGAAAATTCGGAAGACCGGGTGTTGGACATGGTTGACATTGAGGTGGGAGGTACGAATTTTGACAATTCCGGTCATTCTTCCCCATAGTTCATAGGCCACCGGTGAGCTATACGCTACCGTGTCATCAAGCAAAGGTAGACCGAAGTGTTCAGCGAATTCTCGTTTGGTGAGTGAGCGGTTCTCGTTGAGCAAATGAAAGTTGATCGTGTTATTTGTGTGATCATTTTCATCCTTCACATGCTCAACGGAACTGTAGAATTCATATACCAAACGAGAATATGGCCAATAGTGCATATCAAATATTTTAAGCATGCCACACCTTTGGAATATCTCTCTCATAATGTCATGAATCCAGAACATTGTTAAAGTCAATTGGCATACAAAGCGGGAGAGTTTTACCTCTCGTTCGGATTGCTCAAGGAAGCGGATGCGTTGTGATTCGGTCTCAAACTCCACTGATTCGAAGCCCTCTACTGGTGGAATAGCTCTTGGAGCTCTTGAAGAAGAAGCTCTTGCCTTTTTTGGTGCCATGGAATTGTTTTCCTCCTCTTTTTTTTGAAGGGTTTTTGATTTTTTTGGAGAGGTGAGGTTTGGTGAGGGTGAGTGGTATGGTTTTGTATAGGATGATGAGGAGAAGAGGTTTTTGGTGTTTGTTGGCGAATTTGGCTTGAAATTGGACCTTGAATGTCCGAAAATGGAGAAGTTCGAAATTTGGGGTAGGGTTTTTGAGTTTGGTTGATTTGGGGGATTTTGGAGGGATTAATTGGTGTAGGGTGGAAGAGGGAGGATAGGAGATGAAGAAATTGATGTTTTTTGATGGATTTGGTGTGGGAATGGGGGAGATTTGGGAGTTTTGGTGGATGAAAATGGAGGTTTGGGGAGGGTTGGTTCGAAATTTGGGGAGAAGGAATGGGGAAGAAGAAGAAATGCCCGACCTGGTATATGCTGAAAAGTCGTTGACCCGGTCGGGTCCCCTTATTTACCCGATCGGGTCAGCGTTCCGGAGGTTGGCAGAATGTTTTTTTGGCTGGATACCCGGTCGGGTCTCCTTATTTGACCCGGTCGGGTAAGCTGCGTTCTTAACCAGTGAGGTCTGGTTGTTGATACTCGATCGGGTGAAATAAGGTACCCGGTCGGGTTTGCCTCCTTTTATTAATTTTTTCACTCCCCCACCCGGGTAGCCATGCGGGTATCTCCGTCTGTCTGCAATACCCGACCGGGTGAACTCACATACCCGGTCGGGTATACTCCAAATTCATTTTTTTTTATTTTTGAAATGATTTTACACACACACTCTACTAAAATAAAAAGAAGAAAAACATACAGTGCATGGGTTGCCTCCCAAGAAGCGCTTTATTTAACGTCGTGGCTCGACGATATCTTCTGTTGTTCCTCATTCGTAGACCGGTTCAGAAAGTTCTACGACTTCCACTTTTTTGGGTTGAAAACCCTCAAAGAAGGGTTTTAATCTCTGTCCGTTCACTTTCAGCACCTCTCCCATCTCCAGGTCCTGAATTTCCACCGCCCCGTGTGGATATGTTTTGACCACTTTGTATGGTCCGGTCCAACGGGATCTCATCTTTCCCGGAAATAGACGAAGGCGTGATTGGAATAGGAGGACTTTTTCATCAAGTTTAAAGTCTTTTCGTATGATCATTTTATCATGCCACTCCTTCATCTTTCTTTTGTATATTTCTGCATTGTCATAAGAATCCAGGCGAAGTTCTTCCAATTTTTGTAATTGGAGCTTCCTATGTACACCGGCCTCGTCAAGATTGAGGTTGAATTCTTTAACCGCCCAATAGGACTTGTGTTCGAGCTCTACATGGAGATGACATGCTTTTCCAAACACAAGTCTATAAGGAGACATACCGATTGGGGTTTTGTAAGCAGTTCGGTATGCCCATAGCGCATCATCAATGCGTATACTCCAATCCTTCCTGTTCGGGTTCACTGTTTTCTGGAGTATAGATTTCAACTCCCTGTTTGAGGTCTCCGCTTGGCCATTTGTTTGAGGGTGGTAGGCTGTAGAAATTTTATGAGTCACACCATATTTTTTCAGTAGGGATCCCACAATTTTATTGCAAAAATGTGTGCCTCGATCGCTAATTAAAATTCGAGGGACCCCGAACCTTGAAAATATGTGTGATTTGAGAAAACTAGCCACCACCTTGGCATCATCAGTTTTTGTTGCTTTGGCCTCCACCCATTTGGAGACGTAGTCTACTGCAAGAAGGATGTATAAGTTACCTTGGGAATTTGGGAATGGTCCCATGAAGTCGATACCCCATGCATCGAAAATCTCACAGAAGAGCATGGGGTTTTGTGGCATCTCATTCCTCCTGGAAATGTTGCCCGCTCTTTGGCAATTGTCACAAGATCGACAAAAGCCGTGTGCATCCCGAAATAGACTCGGCCACCAAAAACCGCTTTCAAGTATCTTCATTGTTGTTCGTTTCGGGCCGAAATGTCCTCCACAAGCATAAGAGTGACAAAACTCTATGATGTGGGCTATCTCATATTCAGGGATGCATCTTCGGATTATTTGATCCTTACAATGCTTCCACAAATATGGGTCATCCCACACATAGAGTCTTGAATCCATTCTTAATTTTTCTTTTTGAGATTTTGAGAGTTGTGGAGGAAATTTGCCGGAAACGAGGAAGTTCACGATATTTGCGTACCATGGTTGTGCGACTTTGATGGAGAAGAGAGTTTCGTCCGGGAATTCTCCTTTGATGAGATTTGTGTGGAGGTCTTCGATGTCTTTGTGAGGAATGAGGCGGCTTAAATGATCAGCTACCAAATTCTCCGCTCCTTTCTTGTCTTTGATTTCCACATCAAACTCACTCAATAGAAGGACCCATCGAATGAGTCTTGGTTTGGCTTCTTTCTTTGTCATAAGGAATCGAAGAGCGGCATGGTCGGTGTAGACAATAACTTTTGTTCCAAGAAGGTAGGAACGAAACTTTTCCAAAGCAAAAACCACCGCTAGCATTTCCTTCTCGGTGGTGGAGTAGTTCTTTGGGGCTTCGTTGAGGGTTGATGAGGCGTAGTAGATGACATGGGAGGCTCTTCCCACTTTCTGGCCCAAAACAGCCCCCACCGCATAGTCACTTGCGTCGCACATGATCTCAAAAGGAAGAGACCAGTCGGGAGCCTGTATGATCGGGGCAGTCACCAATCTTGCTTTCAGAGTGTCAAAAGCCTCTTTGCATTCATCGTTTAGATTAAATTCCACCTCCTTTTGTAAAAGTTTGCAAAGAGGAGATGAGATTTTTGAGAAATCCTTGATAAATCTCCTATAGAAACCGGCGTGACCGAGGAAAGAGCGGATGTCCCGTACATTTGTGGGGTACGGGAGCGTTTGAATCACATCGATCTTTGCTTTGTCCACCTCGATCCCCTTTGATGAGATCACATGCCCAAGAACAATCCCTTGTTCTACCATGAAGTGGCATTTTTCAGAGTTCAGCACAAGGTTGGATTCAATGCAACTCTTTAGCACAAGAGTGAGGTGATAGAGGCAAGAGTCAAAAGAGTCGCCATGGATTGTGAAATCATCCATAAAGACCTCCATGAATACCTCCACAAATTCTGAAAAGATGCTCATCATGCACCTTTGAAAGGTGCCCGGTGCGTTGCATAATCCAAAGGGCATTCGTCGATAGGCAAAAGTGCCAAATGGACATGTGAAGGTTGTTTTCTCTTGGTCCTCCGGGGCTATTGGTATTTGGAAATACCCGGAGTAACCATCGAGAAAACAATAGAACTTGTGCCCTGCTAACCTCTCTAGCATTTGATCAATAAAAGGCAATGGAAAGAAATATTTCCTAGTCACCGAATTGAGTCTTCGGTAGTCAATGCAAACTCGCCACCCGTTTTGAATTCGGGTGGGCACCATCTCGCCATCCTTGTTTTCAATGACCGTTACTCCGGTCTTCTTTGGCACCACTTGAGTAGGACTCACCCACTTGCTATCGGAAATGGGGAAGATGATTCCCATTTGAAGCAATTTGATTACCTCCTTTTTCACCACCTCCATCATGGGTGGGTTCAATCTTCGTTGCGGTTGTCTCACCGCTTTGGCCTCATCTTCGAGCAAGATCCTGTGCATGCATGTGGATGGACTAATGCCTTTGATGTCGGCAATAGACCATCCAATGGCCAATTTATATTCCTTCAAGACCGCGATCAATCTTTCTTCTTGTTCTTGGGACAGGGCATTTGAAATAATCACCGGTAGGGTGTGATTTTCACCTAAGAACACATGCTTCATATTTTCAGGGAGTGGTTTCAATTCCACCTCCGGTGCCTGCAAAACAGATGGTAGCGGCTTCTCGCTTGGAATGGTTAGTGGGAGGGCTTTAGAGCCCGGTGGCAAAAGTGGGAGTTGATTTAACTCCGCCACCATAATCTTCATGTTATTTGACATAGAGTATTCCAATGTAAAATCCTCTATGTCGTTTTCTATTGCGCTTAGTGCTTCATCCTTGCCCTCAATTTCAAATACATCTTGGACCCAAGTGTCGCAAGTGTCAATTGCAAATAGAGAGTGATCCTCATTGGGGTATTTCATGGAGTCGTAGATATTAAATTCGACTTTTTCACCATCGAACTCCATGGTTAACACTCCACTAAAGACGTCAATTTTTGTCTTAGCCGTTTTCAAAAAGGGTCGGCCTAGTAAAATTGGGACTGCATTTTTATCGTTCTCCATTTCAAGAACGTAAAAATCAGCGGGAAAGATTAAATTATCCACCATGACGAGAACATCCTCTACCACACCTTTTGGGTAGGTATTGGATCTATCGGCAAGTTGGATAACGACCCCCGTCTCGTGTAAAGGTCCTAGTTCTAGGGACTTATATAGAGAATATGGGATGAAATTGATTGATGCACCCAAATCTAACATAGCCCTAGAAGAACTAGAATTTCCAAGTTTACATGGTATAGTGAACATTCCCGGATCACTATACTTTTTAGGCAGTTTCTTTTGAAAAACGGCCGACACTCTTTCACTTACTTGGATTTTATGCTTGCCATTCAACTTGTGTTTCCTTTTAATTGTGCAAAGTTCTTTTAAAAACTTTGCAAACCTAGGAACACCTTTTATTAAATTGAGAAGAGGGATATTTACCTCACATTTGCTGAAGGTCTCATAGATGTCTTTGTCATTGTTGTATCTCCGGTTATCCTTGAGAGCCTCCGGAAAAGGTGGCACCGGCTCATATGAGTTGAGCGGTGGGAACTTTCTTTGAGGTGTGATTTCCTCCTCCTTTTCTTCTTCATTTTGAGGGTTTGTGCTTGGCATCAAGATATCCTCCTCCTCTTCTCCCACATGGCTCTTTGCTTTCGCCTTAGCCATAACCAACTCTTTGCCACTTCTCAAAGTGACCGCATGAGCTTGTTGCCTAGGGTTCGGCTCCGTTTGAGATGGGAGTTTTGC
Source organism: Cuscuta europaea (assembly GCA_945859875.1). Classification (NCBI taxonomy): domain Eukaryota; kingdom Viridiplantae; phylum Streptophyta; class Magnoliopsida; order Solanales; family Convolvulaceae; genus Cuscuta; species Cuscuta europaea. Next base: position 7,982,525 of record CAMAPE010000027.1, on the reverse strand, counting down.
CGAATCCCTAGCTTCTAGCCTACTCACGGCGTTTGAGATTTGGCTCATTTGGCTTTCCAAATTGTGGATGCTAGACTTTGTGGTTTCTTGAAATTGGGCCACACTTTGTTGCATCGTAGTCATATTCATGGCTAATGCTCGAATCATGTCTTCGGTGGACATGCTTGAGTTCGATGTTTGGCCTTGTTGTTTAAATTGTTGAGGAGGGGGAGGGTTTGTTTGTTGAGGGGGTTGAGGGTTTCCGTACCTTAGATTTGGATGATCCCTCCATCCTGGATTGTAGGTGTTGCCGTGAGGATCGTACCTCCTTTGGCCTTGGAACCCCAAAGCATTGACTTGCTCGGAGTTCTCCTCTTGTAAAGTTGGGCAAGAATCTGTGGGATGCCCTTGTGTTGAACAGATGCCGCAGACCTTGACTTCTTGGGTTTTTGGATTCAAAAGGAAATCTTTAACCAAAGAAGTCAAGCCGGCTACTTGACTCTCCAACGAGTTGTTGGATTCCGCTGCCATAACTCTCTTTGTTGACCGCCGATCATAGTGTCTACAATTTTCGGTCAACTCCAAGATAAGATTCCTAGCTTGAGAAGGAGTTTTGTTGACTATTCCTCCTCCACATGCAGCATTGATCATCCGTCTATCATCATCGCAAAGACCATCATAAAAGTAAAGGATGAGGTCTTGCTCCGAGTAGCCGTGATACGGACAGCTCGCACAGAGTTTCTTGAATCGTTCCCAGAATTCGTAGAACGATTCATCATCTTTTTGCTCCACATTGCTGATTTGTTTCTTTAAAGATGAGGAGATGGAGGCGGGATAATACCTTTCGAGGAAGCTCTTCTTCATGGCTGCCCAAGTGTCTATGCATCCCGAGGGAAGATAGAATAGCCAATCTTTGGCGGTGTCTTTGAGGGAGAATGGGAAAGCCCTCAACTTAATTTGCTCCTCGGTAACACCGTTCGGGCACATGCTTGTGCAAACGATGTGGAATTCCGAAAGATGTTTATTCGGATCCTCTCCTCTTAGCCCGTGGAAAGATGGAAGTAGATGTATGAGTCCAGATTTCAACTCAAATGTAGCACCCGCATCAAGAGTTGGGAAGGTGATACATAAGGGTTGTTGATTTAGATTGGGGGCTGTGAGCTCCCTCAACGTTCTTGTTTCAAGAGCCACTGATATTGACTCCTCGGACTCGCTAGATTGAGAACTAGCACTTGAGGATTCCCCCGAGTCGGTATTTGAGAATTTATTCTTTAACCGCTCGAGAGCTTTTTCTATTTCGGGGTTTGTTAAATGTGTTTGACGAGCACTTTGCCTAGGTGCCCTTTTGACGAGCACTTTGTCACAGTGCGTCAAAATAATTTTCAATTCTAAAACTTATACGTAGTATAGCGTAGTAGAGTTCGTATCCACAGGGAAAGGAATAATTCTCTTTTTATGAAACTTAGTAAATAAAGGGGGGTTTTGGTTTTGAATGATTTAATTTAATTAAGAAACTAAGATGAACAACCTATATGTGTTTAATTCAAAGATAAAAAGGACTTGACATTGCTACTTTCCACTTGTTGATATATTTTAGTCGATCTTTGTTATATCTATAACTTATTCCCTCTCGAATACTCAATCGGGGAGTATATCCACTTCATCGAGGGTAGTTATTAACAACGACCGTTCATTAATAACCCTTACTATTAATCAAATATAGAACAACGCCTTATACCGATTTAATAGTAGCATTTAATCTTTCTAACTCCTTGATGAAATCAATTGATATTGATAACCTCAACACAACGGTTTTGGTTTAACCAACAAAATTAATCCCTCTTAAGTTTATTAACCACGACCGTGCATTAATAAACCGAAGTTACTTACTTGTGAAACCATCAACGATTAACCATCGGTTCGTTGATCGTTTAGTAATAATTAATATATGAAACAAAACTAGTTGATCCTTTAAGTAATGTTCAAAATATTAATATGAAATATGAATAGGAATTAATTAATATTCAAGGAAGAATATTATTAAAGAAGGTGAATTCTACTATAATTAATATCAAGATGTTAACTAATTGTCATCTTAGCAACACCCCCCAACATTAATATAGAGATGGTATTAAGGAAAGAACTATTAATTAATATTCAAGGAAAGAAGTTAAGAAAATAACTCACAACTTTAATAATCAACAAGCTTCAAGAGCAACACCAAGAATGGAAGTTTAGCTCCTCATTTGGAGACTAAACATAGCTAGAAAAATATAAAGAAATGCTATTCTAAACTGAGCTTAAGAGTATGGAAGAAGGGATGATTTTTAGAGAAGAAAAAGAGTGCTATTTATAGGTGTTTTTCAACACCTTTGGCCGGGTACCCGACCGGGTCAAGTACTTACCCGACCGGGTCCGATCAAAATCAGATAATTCGCCACGTTCTGGTGATCTTCGCACGTCGTTTTGTCTCGGGTCACATCTGACCCGACCGGGTCAAGTAGGGGACCCGACCGGGTCCAGTGACTTTCTTGGCAATTTCGTCTGTTAAATCCTACCTGATCGGGTGGGGGTTTCTACCCGGTCGGGTTTCACTCTAGGGCAGTCAACACTAGTACAAAAAAGGCATTTTACATCACCTTATTAACATGTGTTATATCAAAACCCATGTAGAATACTGACATGGGGTTATTTTTACAATTTTTAAAAACTTTTTAACATCAACTGTTGTGATGACCGATGTTAAATAGTGAAAACGGGTAAATTTTATAATTTTATTAAATATTTTACATCGGTTGTAAGTAAAACCGATGTTAAAGAAAAAACGGGGTAAAGTTTTGAATTAATGAAACTTTAGTTTACATCGGTTAAAACTGACCGTAGAAATAAAGCAAAAAAAAACAAAAAGTCGTCCCTAAACCAGATCGGTTATAACCGATCTAGATGAGTTTTAAGTTAATGATGTGTATCTGCTACGTAGTATTCGTTTAAAACCTAATCGAGCGAAATTCATCCACACAAAGTCACAAACATAGCAGCGACTATAGGCGACCGAGCGGCAGACACTTGGACCAACGGTCACAGACAGACCCGGCGGCATACTCCTTGCCTGAATTGGACCAGCGACCAGAGACGGACCAGGCGGCATACTCTTGGCCTGAAGTTGGATTAGCGACCAGCCGCTACTGACGCGCACGATTGTGGCGCATAGTTGTCACTGCTCTGGCATCGCTTGCAGGCCCTAAGCGAGCACAACACGGCATTCTAGAGAGTAATAGGACGGCATCGAGTTCAGGTTTGGATTTTGACTATTATTTACTATTTATTTGATGAATAAGTCTTTTACTCTGCTAGTATCTCATATTGAGTATTATCATTGTTTTTTTAATCTTTATAATAATCGTATTTATTTAGTATAATATGATATTCCATATTTATTATAATTTGATGAATAATCTTTATTAAGTATATATTTATTGCTTATTACAAGTGGATTGAATATTAACTATGAAACAACATACACTTCATGTAACCACACACTTCCCCGGATTTCCTTTACTTTCGCAGAGCCTGTTGTTGAGAGTAGCTGCTGGACATGTAGGTTATTGCGGTGCTCGTGATTTCCCAGTAGATTGGTATGCAGAGCAAGATAATTATTACTTTTCATCAAATTTCCACAGAAAATCTTAGGCTATGGTTGGATCCCAGAACAGCAGAGTGGCAAGACGGCATTCGCGCGATAGACTGGTAAATTTAATGACTCATTTCACCCATCAATACCTAGATTAATGCTGAATGTTCATAAATTGTCTAAACCAGTTTGTTACCAGTATGTCCTCATTCATATGGATTGATACAAATAAGGTTTATTCTAATGTGGCTCTTGTTATCCTGCACCCTACTTCAGCATTCACTTTTATTATTGCTAAGTGAAAGTTAGGGTGGTAGGCTGCTGCCTTCGAACGCAGAGTCGCAGAAGGCTCTTTTTAAGTTCAAGGTTTTGAAATAAGGTCATTCCAGGCAAGTATATGCTCATAGAGTTCTTTTGTAAAGCTTTTTATTAGTTTGGAACCAAATAGGATCATGATCTCATGCTTTTCATTTTAAATGATCAAATAACAGTCTGCATGCTCTTTTTAATTAAATTACTTTCATATTAGCATATTAATTAAAGGTGAAATTGTTGTAATGGAGTTATTTTGTAAAATTTGTTACACGTAGAAAACCAATATGGATATGTTACATATCTTCCTGCTTTTGTTTTCAAAGGTGAAAAATATCTTCACACAGTAACTAATTTATATGGTACTCTTGTTTTCTTCAACTGCTGCTTTTAACTTTTAAATTGAACTATGAAATATGGTTTTGAACTTCATACTCTAACCTGATATTCTATTTTTATGTACTCAAATGCTTTTCCATCTTTCCTTTTCAGCGTGCAAAACATGTACAAAGTTGTCAAGGCAAGAAAGGGAAGTATGCTAGTAGCAATAGCCATGGTATGAGTGCAAATAAACTAAAATTTAATGAACATGATTCCCGGCGACCAGACAGACCCGACAGATTGCAGGTGCACCCGGCGGCCATAGACAGACCCAGCGACAAGGGACCAGAGAGCAAAGATGGACCCAACGACTAGAGGTGGACCCTGCGAACAAATTTGGACTAGCAACCAGACGCGACTGTGGGTAAAGTTGCCGGGCTCCGGCGTCGAGTGAAGGTCGGACAGCTTAGCTTAGGATTTCTGACCAACAGTTTGAGCTAGTTGCCGAGCATCATGTAAGTTTACTAATGGTGTATTGTATGTGTGCTTAAGGTCTCTGGCTCTGTGTAATCCAAAAAAACTAAAAAGTCTTGAATCCTTGGAACGGTTAGAAGTAAATGTAATTCTTCAATAGATTGAACAGTTAGAAGTGTAGGTGGATTTTGCAACGTGTGTATTTGTGCTTTGGGTACGTTTAAGTTGCCGATGTCTTAACATAGACCATAGTTATTTTTATAGAAATATCAAACCTAAAACAACCTAAAATTAATGAGAATAGTAAACTGTAATACTTAAATAGTGAGGATTACTCTTAATTTCTGTAAGTAAACATGTTTCTATACTTCAACACTCCTCAAGCTGGAGTTTCATATGCTCCATAAACCTAATGTGAATCGGAAAATTTAATGCTTTAAGATGGATTCTGATCAATATTCATGTTATTATTGATCTTCAGGCCAATATTGGTGAGGTTAAGAAAGATAAACATCCTGAATCTATTTGTTTGTATGTCATTGTTGATGATAAAAAATATGTTCTTGCTACACTCAACACTGAGAAGCTGCCACAGCAACAATTTGACTTGTATTTTGAGAGAGACATTACAATATCACACAACTGAAAAAATGGAAATGTCTACTTTCATGGATACGTGGGTTCAGATGAAATTAGTGATGATGAAGATGGTCAGTGCAACATTCAGTTCAGCTCTACTCTCCATATCACATCCTTACCGTAATCAATCCTTGATGGCATGGCACTAACTCTGCATTTCCTTGTATACAGATACAAATATTGAAGAATCTCTCCAAATTGAAACCAAAGTAGCTAATGGTGCAAAAGGCTGAATGACTGCATTACTGACCATAATTCTGTATTTTTTTACTAAACTCAGATTTTGTGTTTAGGTCAACTTAGCTAATGGTGAAATGGAAGATGATGATGAAGATTCTGACTCAGGAGCATCAATTGAGGTAATGCATATATTTAATCTATGGTTTATAAACTGCATTACTAGTTTCTTTTTGTTGACCTCATCTACTATTTTTTATTGTTAATATTACTATTAATAATTTGTTCGGGGCATCAGTCTTTATACTGCAATTGTCAATTATAGAGGCCTTCTGTTGTACTCCGAAATTTTTATGTGCTTGTTGTTGGAGTTCTGTTCCAGACTTTCTGATATCTGCTATTGAGGATACCTAGGCTTGTAAGGGGGTTCACTTTGTTTTTTGTGTTTATGGTGTGTGATTTGGCAATCCATGTTTGAAGTCTTGATTTCAAATGATGATGGTGTACATCAACACAATCATATCATTTAGTATTTGTAATTGGTATAAATTTGGTATGGAAGTAGTTTTATTTTTTCCTTGCCGTTTGCTAATTAAGTTTTTCCTTTTCTCTAGGATGAAGAAGAGGATTCTGAAGAAGAGGAGATAGAGGAAACACTGAAAAAGGTATTATAGAAATGACAATGACCTTTTCCTACTTTACTACGATTTTGACTTCACTCAGTATCTGCTATTTGATTGGTCTTATATGGTTGAAGGTTGAAAGTGACAAGAAAAGACAGGTTGAATCTTCTGCAAAGAAAACGCCACTAATTCCTGCCAAAAAAGTCAAATTGACTACTCCCCAGCAGAAAACTAGTTGGTGTGCTGCTTATCTCCTCTGTTGCATTTAATATATGGCGTGTGGTGTTTTTATTTGAATCTCCAATACATCACTTTTCTATTGCAAATATGGATGTCTTATACATAAATAAATATTGATTTTCTTTAAAAATGATGGATGTCCCAGATGGGAAGAAGGGTAATACTCATGTAGCTACTCCACATCCTTCAAAGAAAACTAAAAAGACACTTGTTGCTGAGAAGACTCTAAAATCAGGAGGTTCTCATCAATGCAAAGAATCCAATAGGTAAAAATATAAAGGGCTTCCCTAAATTCAGAGTTCTATTCAGTTCCCCACTACCAATTCTCTAATTGCATTTTGCTTCAGGACTTTTGGCTCTGAAAGTGTTCTTGGTTCCCACTCACAAGTCAAGCATAGTGGTGGAAAGTAAATTTGACCTCCACCCAGAGACAGGAGTATTTATAGGCAGTCCGAGACTTTTCTTTGTTCCCGCGGTTATAATAATAATGGAGAGAGGCGATCTAGTATGCTTTGGTTCCAGCAACTCGTTGGGCATCATATTTCTTAGAAATGATGCAATCCATCAACGACACATGATGAACATGTTTGTTTAAGTTTTTGAGTGATGATGAGACTTGTAACTTTATACAATGTGTTACTACTCTAGACTTGTGCAAGAATTGTTTTATTTTAGCTTATTATTATGTACTAAGTTGTTACTTGAACTTGTTTAACATTTGTGGAAGAATTGAAAAATAGCTTGTGTTATTGTTTTAGATGGATCAAGTGAACACATGAAAAATTGTGCTATACTAGTTGATGATACTGTTAATGATGTGATTATAGTATAATCGAGGGTCATATTGCAAATTTTTTCCCTGAAAAATACCGAAAAATTGAAGCTTTTCACATCAATTGTAAAATAACCGATGTGGTTGCTTTTCTACATGGGTTATAACCGATGTGAAACACGTATGCTCCGGAAAAAAAATAAGCTTTTCACATCGATTGATATGATGACCGATGTGAAATCTTTTCTACATGGGTTATAACCGATGTGAAAAACCTATGTTTTGGGGAAAATTTGACCTCCACCCAGAGACAGGAGTATTTATAGGCAGTCCGAGACTTTTCTTTGTTCCCGCGGTTATAATAATAATGGAGAGAGGCGATCTAGTATGCTTTGGTTCCAGCAACTCGTTGGGCATCATATTTCTTAGAAATGATGCAATCCATCAACAACACATGATGAACATGTTTGTTTAAGTTTTTGAGTGATGATGAGACTTGTAACTTTATACAATGTGTTACTACTCTAGACTTGTGCAAGAATTGTTTTATTTTAGCTTATTATTATGTACTAAGTTGTTACTTGAACTTGTTTAACATTTGTGGAAGAATTGAAAAATAGCTTGTGTTATTGTTTTAGATGGATCAAGTGAACACATGAAAAATTGTGCTATACTAGTTGATGATACTGTTAATGATGTGATTATAGTATAATCGAGGGTCATATTGCAAATTTTTTCCCTGAAAAATACCGAAAAATTGAAGCTTTTCACATCAATTGTAAAATAACCGATGTGGTTGCTTTTCTACATGGGTTATAACCGATGTGAAACACGTATGCTCCGGAAAAAAAATAAGCTTTTCACATCGGTTGATATGATGACCGATGTGAAATCTTTTCTACATGGGTTATAACCGATGTGAAAAACCTATGTTTTGGGGAAAATTTGACCTCCACCCAGAGACAGGAGTATTTATAGGCAGTCCGAGACTTTTCTTTGTTCCCGCGGTTATAATAATAATGGAGAGAGGCGATCTAGTATGCTTTGGTTCCAGCAACTCGTTGGGCATCATATTTCTTAGAAATGATGCAATCCATCAACAACACATGATGAACATGTTTGTTTAAGTTTTTGAGTGATGATGAGACTTGTAACTTTATACAATGTGTTACTACTCTAGACTTGTGCAAGAATTGTTTTATTTTAGCTTATTATTATGTACTAAGTTGTTACTTGAACTTGTTTAACATTTATGGAAGAATTGAAAAATAGCTTGTGTTATTGTTTTAGATGGATCAAGTGAACACATGAAAAATTGTGCTATACTAGTTGATGATACTGTTAATGATGTGATTATAGTATAATCGAGGGTCATATTGCAAATTTTTTCCCTGAAAAATACCGAAAAATTGAAGCTTTTCACATCAATTGTAAAATAACCGATGTGGTTGCTTTTCTACATGGGTTATAACCGATGTGAAACACGTATGCTCCGGAAAAAAAAAGCTTTTCACATCGGTTGATATGATGACCGATGTGAAATCTTTTCTACATGGGTTATAACCGATGTGAAAAACCTATGTTTTGGGGAAAATTGATGCTTTTCTACATCAGTTGTAAAATAACCGATGTGATTGCTTTTCTACATCACATCGGTTATACCCATAAAATTGATGTTATGGGTTATACCCGATGTGAAATATCATTTTAAACGCCGTTTGGACTATCTTCTAGATCAGGCACTGAACGACCGATGTAGATATAATTTCCACATCAGTTCATTGACCGATGTGAAAAGTCAATACTTTTCACATGTGCTGGAACCACATCGGCTGTTTGACCGATGTGAAAAGCCTTTTTTGACCGATGTGAAAAGCCTTTTTTGTACTAGTGCAAATTTCTTGTTTTCTTCTCTTCAAAGTCTTCCTTTCCAACACCACAAATCCTAACTATACTTTACAACTTATAAATAAAGAATAAAATACAATTACAACTGAAATTACATAAATGTTTTCAAACTAAATAAAATGTCAAACAATCAACATAAATCAAACATAAAAACATGCAATTATGCACTACTAATTAGTGTGCATCAAACACCCCCACACTTAAACCTTTACTCGTCTCGAGTAAATCAAATCCGGTCCAAGAAGTCCTTAAAATGACAAGAATATCAACACACACATCCACGAGTGTATTTAGAAACACAGAAAGTATATCCCCAAAAATATAACAGTAAAGAGGGTCTTCAACTCCATATTTCTTTATCAACCTCAACCTTTTTTTTTCCGTTACCCTTAGGATCCTGCAAAAATAAAAGAAAATACTTTCTCTCGTTCTCTCATTTTGCCTAGGTGCCCTTTTGGATTTTCATCCCAGCTTCCCACATTTTTCTGTTTTAATCCTCACAACTCACTCTTATTTTTGCTTTATTTTTTGCTTAAGTTGCCCTTTCGGGTTTTCAACTTAACAAGCTTTTATATTTTTTTTTCAAGAATAAAGGTATGAATATGAGTATTCCATAAAACTCTCCCCCAAGCTAATCAAAGCACTGTCCCTAGTGCTTGTGTCTGAGGATTTTTTTTTTCTTCTTTTTTTAAAGAAAATAACTCACAACTTTAATAATCAACAAGCTTCAAGAGCAAAACCAAGAATGGAAGTTTAGCTCCTCATTTGGAGGCTAAACATAGCTAGAAAAATATAAAGAAATGCTATTCTAAACTGAGCTAAAGAGAATGAAAGAAGGGATGATTTTAAGAGGAGAAAAAGGGTGCTATTTATAGGTGTTTTTCAACACCTTTGGCCGGGTACCCGACCGGGTATAGGTACATACCCGACCGGGTACCAGTCAAAATCAGATAATCTCCCACGTTTCATTGTTCCAGCACGTTAATTTGTCCGGGTCAAGTCAGACCCGACCGGGTCAAGTGAGGGACCCGACCGGATTTGGTCTAAATCAGATTTTTTCCAAAATCTTTGTGATCTTCAGCATGTTCTGGTGTTCCGGGTCATATCTGACCCGACCGGGTCAGGTATGGGACCCGACCGGGTCTTACTTTTTCTTCTTAGATCTGTTCCTCAACTGACCCGACCGGGTTCAAGGTCTGACCCGGTCGGGTTTTTGTGCTCCTGGGTCTTTTTGTCTTCAGTTTTTCTCCCTTTTTCCTTGCTACAAACTCTATCGCTATTCTAAAACTCCGAAAAAGAAGGAGAGAACAATTACAAACAAAATAAAACAAGTACTTACAAACTAACTAAAAATGATGGAAAATCCACACTCAATCAACATAAAAACATACGTTTATGCACTATAAAGTAGTGCATATCAAGTCTGCACGGCAAGGGCGAGCTCTTTGTCCTCATTCACCTGCTCGAAGTCTTCGGCTTCGACTTCGGCCCGAAGGTCCTTCTCCACCTCCATGGCCACAGCAGCGTCACCACCCACCGAAGACTCCTCGCTCGAAGACTCGACGTCGGAGTACGTCTCCATCTCAACTGAAGGCTCCCCCGAAATATCTTGGGAATCACTTTGCGAGGACATTTCGTACTTAATCAAGGGTCGAAGGGAGGTCCTAAAAGCTCTAAGCTACGGGCACTTAATCTAAGACCGAAAGGTGAGAAAGAAGGAGAGTATGCAAGAACTGACCTTGAAAGGTGGGGATTCGACCGAAGGCTGGATTTTCTCTCTCTAGAAATTTGGGCAGAGCTTCGCTAACAAAGGATCGCACAAGAAGAGTGATGCCCGGCCATGGGGTATTTATAGGCGCCCAGATCCGGGCTTGGGCCTGAGAACCGAGCCCCCGGTCACCAAGCCATCATTACAAACTGTGGTTTCGCCCAATCGGTGACACCCGCCCACGGGTGGCCAACGAGCGCGCACCACGTGGAAGCTCCCCCCCAACGGCTATATTTTGACGTTAGATATTCCAACGGCTATATTTCCAACGACTATATTCTGGGAGCCTCCGGCTAAATTTAGCAGCCCACTCCTTCATCAACCAAGGAACTGGCCCCCGGGCTTTTTACTTCACTCCACTTCATGAAGAAGAGCCCCCGGGTACACTTACCCAGAGATGCTCCCGGTTTGTGCCCCACACACTACATAACAAATGCCTTCGGGCTCACTCCTTGAGAAGCCCACGGCTTCATAACAGGCCCACCCCTCGGGGATCCCCCCTCAGCACTTTGAGGGCCGGGTAGCCCCCGGGGAGTACACCTCATTGACGGATAGCCTACGGCACACAGGTAACGGGAGCCCTCGGATACCCTCCTCACCAACTAATCAACAAACAGATGACACCCCGGTAACACTTCAACTACTACTCGCATTCATCATGCCCTCGATCCCCAGATTGAGGGACTCCCCTTCGGCACCTCCCAGGATATCAACAGCAAGCCTCCGACTAATCAACACATGAGCCCTCAGAACAAGGATAGCCTTCGGCATCACCATTATACTCCATTACAAACCAGGGCTTCACATTTTCGATTCATCGTTGGGGGAATTCGGTGCACTCTTTTTTCCTCATTAGGATTTTTTCCCACAGGGTTTTTCCTAATGAGGTTTTTAACGAGGCATCCCCCCAAAATGAAACGAAAAGCGTCAGCCTTCGGCCCAATGCAGCAACATGATTACTCTACTCCTTTTCACCACTTTGCAAGTGCCTCAAGGAGTGGGGGACTGGAGAACCCCCTCGGGAAAAAAAACCCCTCAGGAATCACAAAAATCACAAACATGACCCCTCAAGTCCCGACATGTGGGTAACTGAGGGACTGTCCTCGGCAGAATAAACAAACAGCAAACTACCCACAACTCTACAAACTACAACGGAACAACAGCAGAGGACAAACACAATTACTCCTATTACCTCAAGTACCTTTCGGCAAAAGGAGTGAGGGACTCCTGATGGAGTATATGGCCCGGGAACCCACGGTCCACAAACTCCTACTACTCCAATAAAGGCCCAATAGGCCCAGGAAGCACAACAGGACCAAATCACGGCGCCCAGAGTACCAAGCAGCCCACAATGCGCACCAGGGGTGCCTTCAGCCCCCTGGCCGAAGGCTCTGATTCTCACAAGAGGGTCAAAACAGGAAAACAAAGTTACTGGGAGAAAACGGTGAAAATCAGTAGCCCTCGGCACCTAGAGCCCTCGGCACTAAGGGGGTCCCCGACACTCAGAGCCCTCGGCTAATCACCTACAACCGAGGGCACCTTTTCCGACATAATATCCGCTCCACATGCGTATAGATCACCGTACCCAGTACGACGTCACATCCAATAGCCGCATTAAATGCGGCCACATGCGATTGCCAGCGCCAACCAGTTGAGGTGACCCCTCGGCCAATGGGTGCTTGACACGTGCCCCTGTCTGGCATTTATTACTACTATAAATAGCACCCCATTTCCCCGTTGTAAACCACGCTAAAAACGCTGAATACATTTTCTAACATACTCTCTCTCTCTCTACTTACTTGCTCTGACTTCTCTCTAGTTATTCTCCGCAATAACCCCTCGGATAAGCTACCCCCCGGGTACACTATCCATCAGGTACCATTCAGAGAGTCATACCTTGAGAAATAACTTGTGTTCCCCTGTTAGCATCAGGTGAATCTACATCATCGCTAGTCCTCTTATTTAGAATGATATTATCTTCTTCATCGTCTAAGTATACATTAGAATATCATGCAGAGAAGGAAATACACAAAATAACGCATTGTTTTCTACAACAAATGAAATAAAACTATAATACGACATATTTTTATATATCGTATACCTTCATCCATATGAGAATCTTCGTTGTCTGTATTGTTATATTGGTCCTCCAGATCTATATCATGCAAGTCTCCAATAAATATATAGTTAAGATAATCATAGAGGAAGACATCAAATAAAATTTAACAATCTGGACTATCATCATTTATCACGGACACATAAAATGGTCGAGACAAGTCTCCAATAAATATATAGTTAAGATAATCATAGAGGAAGGCATCAAATAAAATTAATAGTGATTTGCATACCTTCATCAAAAGCGATGTTGTCTTGATCATCTTCTAGTTGTTCGATACTACTAATGCTTGATTCATATATTTTCCCTTTATTACTCGTGGCTTTGAAAAGTTTATGGAATTGAAATATATAATTGAAGTACACATTTTACCTTGTTGAACATCTTTAATAGTAGTGGATACCGATCTAACTTCCTCATGTGCTTTTGTGTGATGCTTTTTGTTCATTCTTAACATCTTTGCAAGTGACGCTGGTGGGATGAAGTTTCGCTTTTCTGCCCGCTCTTTGACTGATGCTACTCCTTTAGTCTGGAAGTTCCTTTTCTCAGCCCGCTCTTTCACTGGTATACTTTTACTCTGAAGTGTTAAATAGAAAAGTGAGTGATGCATCATGCATCTAACAACATAATAACTAACACAAAAAACAGTAAAAGTAAGCATAGTAACTACTGGTAGTAACTTTCTTGCAGCAGGGAAACTAGATTCACTCTCATAGTTAGAATCATAGTTGAGAATATAATCATCATGTTACTCAATGCTATGTTTGGGCTTCATTTTTCTTTTCTTTCCTTTGGTGCTATCAACAAAACTATTAATTGATGCAGCAATACGTTTGATACCCAAAGATTTCATTTTGAACTTGTTAGACTGAATATTCTTGAGTCTTTGTTGTTCATACGTATTTTGTTGCATCTCAACTGGTTGAGCATGTGCATTTCCTCTAGCTCTTAACATAATAAAGCTATTGCCAAAAAATGACTTTTAAATAAATCACACCACGGAATAGCCAAATAAGGGTTAAAATTAAGAAACGCATGCATAGGAAATATATTGAAACGTTAAACTGCAGTAATATAAAGACTTTGAACAATAAAAAAGAAATTAAAACTTGAATAATTAGTACTATATGTTTATATATGAAAAATCAAAAGAAAGGATCTAGTTAAAAGTCAACTCAAAATCTAAATATTTTCTATAGAAAGGTAAGCTTATGGATATGTTTCATCCATGTTATTAGTTCCATTTGACTCCTCAGCAACATCGTAGAAGTTTCTTGGCTTAGTCTTAACTACAACCTTCCAATTCGGTTTCACAACATCATCAACATAGAAAACTTGTTCTACTTGAGAAGCAAAAACATAAGGATCATTAGCTAACACTTTTTTGGTGTTAATACTAGTGAACCCATAGAGGTCAGTAACTATTCCCCTGCCATGACTGTGAACATCTCACCAATCGCATTTAAACAATGTCACATGATTCGCTCCAATATATTGAGCTTCTATGATTTCTTGCAGGACTCCGTAATACTCAAGATTCTCCACTCCACTCTCACCCTTCGCAACAACCCCATTGTTTTGTGTTTCCCTTCCCCTTTCAGATTTTACTGTGCGAAACATGGAACCATTAATTATGTAACCATTAACAGAAGTGACTGCGCGATTTGGACCATGAGCGAGTGCTAGTAGGTGTTTCGAAACACTCGAGTTATTTTCCTTGGACAATGTTGTCACCTGTACATACCGAAAATATGTATTTATTACAATGTTATTATCAGAGACTGAAAAATTAAGAAAATGTGATTTTCTTAGAGACTCTTACTCGATCTCTAAACCATAGAATGAATTTTTTTTTCTGAATGGATGTCATCGTTGTGCTACTTGCAACTTCACTTTGGTAATCACTATAATAAAAAAAATATGAAATATAATTTAGATACTTTTAAGTGATTAACTAATTTATACAAAACACTAAGAAACACTTACACGATAAATGGCTTTACTTCGTCACAATTGTTTAACACAAAAAAGTGAATTTCTTCCCATTCATTTGTTGTAACTAATTTCGGAGTTGCCTTTCCCAATGCTCTTCCTCTTGTCATAAAAATAGACAAACAATATGAAGATAAATGCACATCAAAATCATCTGAAATTCTATCTTTCTTAGTGAATTTCGTTTCTATATCATCCATATATCTTGAGCAAAATGTCAAACACTCCTCCAAAAGATACTCTTCTGTTATTGAACCCTCAGGGTGACCTTTATTGCGCACTTACCATTTAAGTTTACACAGATACCTATTAAATTATTAAATATTAGCATATTCAAAATTAATATTGATAATAAGTAACAAAAAAAATTCAAATTTACATTACCTTTCAATGGGGTACATCCAGCGATATGGAACAGTCCCACCAATGATAGCTTCTCTTGCTAGGTGAATGGGCAAGTGTACCATAATCACAAAAAAAGAAGGTGGAAATATTCTTTCCAATTCACACAGAATTTGAACAATGTTGTTCTGTAGTTGTTCTAACTCATCAGTTTGTAATGTCTTAGAGCATAACTCTCTAAAAAAGGCGCTCAATTGAATAAGTGGTGCTGACAAAGTGTTATGTCAGCTACGTATTGCAAGAGGTAACAAATGCTTCATGATAATATGGTGGTCATGGCTTTTCAATCCAGAAAGTTTTTTCTTTTTTAGCAAAGCATTTTGTGAAATATTAGAAGCATAGCCATCAGGAAATTTCACACTAGTCAAAAACTTGCAAAAATCTCTTTTTTGTTGAGAGGATAAGGTATAACGAGCTGCAGGCATCTCCACACTTCCATCATTATGCCTTTTAAGGTGCAATGATTTTCTTATATTCATCTCCTCCAAATCAAGACGTGCACTAACATTGTCCTTACTTTTCCCATCAATATTTAGAAATGTCCCAAGTAAAGCTTCAGAAATATTTTTCTCGATATGCATAACATCTAAATTGTGGCGTAATGGAAGACTACTCCAATATGGCAGTTCAAAAAAATGCTCTTTTTTCTCCACAAAGTTTTTCTCTTTCTCTTCTTAGCTTTACTGTTACTTGAAGTTGATACAACTTCTTTAAGATCAACTAATTGCTTTAGAATTTCATCGCCAGACAACACTTTAGGTGCAGGCCTTAACTCAAGCTTCTCATCAAAGCTACTTATGTCGTGTCTCCATTTATGATTAGCCGGTAAAAATCTGCGATGCCCCATGTAACAGTATAAATAAAAAAACTTACAATGTACATTTTATTAAATGTGTTTATATTTGGGGGGTTTCTTAAATATTACTAATAAAAATGACATGGACAAAAAAATTGACTTAGTAACTATTAGTGACTACAACTGTGTTCAAAATTTACATAACAATAACATACATTTAGTTACTACGATGTAAATTTTAACACAATTGTAATCACTAATAGTTACTAAGTAATATTTTTGTCTAAAAATAATTTGAGTGCAGAGATGGATCCGTTTGCTTTATCGTTGGTCAAACATCGTAAAATGTAAAGTGTCTTACAAAGTGGGACGGAGGGAGTAATATTTTTGAAATTTTGTCTTTATATTATTTTTAACCGATAGTAATAATAATACTTACATACACTTCTTTGTGTGTTTTTCTAATTAGGGGTGTGATGGGTCTAGTCTAAGTCGATTTGTGCTTAATTTGAAAATTATCTTAAAGATTTCGGGTGTGAAAATCGGAGACTGGAACAAGGCTCATTGATTTTATATTAGTTAAAATCAGGGCTATAGATTTTAGGTGTCGTTAGTGAACTCGAATTTTTGGGTTTGTTGACTTTGTTCTAGATATTTTATTCGGATAATCTAAAAAGATAAAATGAACCGTTGACATCTTTCTTCTGATTTTTCTCACCTCTACTTCTAACATATAAAGAATACAATTATGATAATGATTAACCCCGATGAGTTGAACGAACTGATAATAATATAGAGATAATTACCCTAGGTATGACTAAAACTCTCCCACTTTCCCAATCTATGACCTAACTAGTTTTTTTTTCAAAATAATATTTAAATTGGTAATATATAATTAATTTCGTAATTAATAATTAATTAGTTAATTTGTATGGACTAATATACCCTTTAAGCTATGTCTATAAAACCCTAAGCTCTTTCTCATTTTTTCCAACCATAGCCTCTTGTCTCCAACCTTAACCGCACAGCCACTTCCACAGCCGTTCTACGACCCGTTGTCCAGCCGCCCAGCAGCAGCACCGCCGCCGTCGAGCAGCACCGCCGTCTGGTCCTCACCCTCCTTCCTCTCGCCCTCGCATACCTCATATGACACCAATCGGACAGCCTGCCTCATACCTGTCTTCGATGCCATAATGTCGAGGGCAAAGAGACGCACTGGTCCATGGACGGTCTCAGCTTCAACCACCACCGCCTTCAAGGTTGGACCCTCAAGGAAGATGCAACAGCCCTCCCTGCCATCGTGTTGTTCACCATGGGCGTCATAGTTCTTGCCTTCCAGGCAGTAGCAACCAGCCGTCCAACCACACGAGTTCCTTCTACAGCGATGGTTTTTGGTTAATCAAGATTAGGGTTTGTGGGCTTCTTAATTTCGTGTTTTCTAAAATTATGGTTTACAGGCATTGAACATGTGCAGTGAAAATGAACACTGAAGTTTATAATAATGTTGTTGAGTATGTGAGTTTACATGGCAATAATTAATGTTATACATGGACAATGAATAAATGCATTGAAAAAGTGTTATGTGCAGTGATTCGAAGGCAATAGATAGTGGTACAACATTGGCGAGAATTGTAGTGAATATACATGGTAATAGACATGTTGTACAAGACAGTGAATGAATGCATTAAGAAATTTTGTTATGCAGTGATTATGACCATAATTGCAGTAGCCCAGAGCAGAAATATCATCATGAAATGTAATATACTTTATTAGACGTAAAATAATACAATTATTTAATCTAAAAAACAAAAACTAAAAAATAAATTCCTCAAGTGAATGAGAAGAGAATAAATATGGCGGAAGTGCAGTGATAATTATCGGACGTGCAGTAAAATCATGCATTAATGTTGCGCATTAACGGCACTATAAAGTGCTGTAATTTTAATGGGAAGAAATTAGTGCAAAATGAACATAATTTAAATAAGGGTATTTTTGTCATTCAACCTTTATATATAAACGAAATTTATTTATTTTTTTGGATTTTGGTCATACAAAAGTCGAAAAACTAGTTCTGGGCCTGACCGGCGCCGGTTGGGCCTGACCCGGGCAGTTTCGTGGGTCGGTTAACCGGTCGCTAACAGACGAAAAACTTTCAGGACAGGCGCCGGTTGGATCCATGACCGGCGCCGGTTGGGGGAAAAATATGGGTCGGTTGGGCAAAAACCGGAGGTCCGGTTGATTACAGAGGATTGGCCGCTACAACCGGCGCTGGTTGGCCAGGGACCGGCGTCGATAGCCCCCTGGACAGCCTCCTTTATTCTTCTTTTGGCTAGAAAACGGCCGGTAACGTCGCCGGTTAGCCCGTACAAACCCGTTATCACATTTTAACA
Organism: Cuscuta europaea; assembly: GCA_945859875.1. Taxonomy (NCBI): domain Eukaryota; kingdom Viridiplantae; phylum Streptophyta; class Magnoliopsida; order Solanales; family Convolvulaceae; genus Cuscuta; species Cuscuta europaea. The sequence continues at coordinate 7,963,985 of CAMAPE010000027.1, read as the reverse complement.
CATAATTACATGTATATTATCAAGCTTTAACAAGGGATTACCTGCAACGGAGTTGGGTTGGCCCGAGCATCAGCCTCGGTCATGGCGTAGACCCTTGCTTGGGCCCCGCCTTGGTTAACGGACACGGTGTTGCTTGTTGACGCGCCGCCTCTTCCTGTGCCTCCGTGTGACGGTCCCGCATGGTTTCTCCCCGTCATGATCCCACCTCCGGCTCCCGATGCGTTATCTTGCGTCACTTGAGGGAAATTGGGCTTCATATGGCCCGCATTCCTACACTTAAAGCACCTCGGTGGTTCATTGCACTTTCCAAAGTGCTGCTTTGTGCAGTTGGGACATCTAGGTGCCCCCAAATTCTGTGGCCTAGGTCCGTGCCACCTTGCATCTCTATTCTTCTTTGCCGGCTGCGCCGGTGGTCTTAATGAACCAATCCCATCTCTTGTTTTTCTCTCATTCCATTGGGTCTCCCCAAGCATGCCTGGCTCCACGACCTCGCTAAAGGTCATGTGGCACGAGTATGTGGCCCGATTACGGATGTCTAAGTGTAGGGTATCCAAAAAATGTTCAGTCATACGGTCCTCATCGGCCGCATACTCATGTAAGAACGTAGCCAAGATTCTAAACTCTTGCTCCAATTGCTTAATAGTTGCACCTTTCCTTTGCTTGAGGTTAGTGTACTCCCAATGCTTCATATTAACTTCGTAGTGAGAGTAGTATTGAGCGTAGAACTCCTATTCAAAGTTCTCCCATGAAATAGTTCCATGATCTTTTCCTTCTACACTTTCCCACCATGTAGAAGCTATCCCCCTCAAGCAACCGTGAAGCAACAATTAACTTCACGTCAGATGTGATTTGCATGTCTTTCGATGCATCCTTCAGTTTCTTGATCCAATCGGCGGCAACGCGCCGGTGCCATCAAAGGACCTACACCCAATGGCCCTTGCCTCCTTGGGAGAATCAGGCATCACTCTCATCATTGTCCTCCTCATCGGTGTGGATGTCACCCCCATCTTACGGGGTCTCCTCACGTTCCGTCTCGGGAACAAAGGTTGAGTCATAGTTCTCGGTGTTAGTTTCATACACTGAGCTAACATGACTGTCGCTCATAGTTTGGGCTCGATGGCCCCCACGGCTTCCACAGCCTCCACGGCCTCCCCTTCCACTTCTTGATCCCCGAGATGCGGCTCGGCTAGCCCCAATAGAAGCTACCAGTGTTTTCCCTCTCGGATTGTTTCTTGTTTGCATACGTCTACCCTCCATTTCTGAAAAGGAATTTGAACGAGTCATTAGACTCCAATCAATGTCAACTGACGGAAAACGTTATAGACACATATTGACCCAAGTCACCGCCATACCAATTGTTAAGGGTACCATCTTAACAATTAGAGACCTTGAAACTTAGGTGACAATCGTTCTATAAACGCCAAAATAAAATAATGCTCATGGTTTTCGGTAAAACTCTTTTGTAAAATCTCTTGTGAGAGGTTGATTACATAGTTTAGAAACTAACCTGGCTCTGATACCACTTAATTGTCACGCCCCAGACCGCATCTAAGCGTGTGTACAACCGTCGTGTGATCAAATGACGTCACTTGTAAGTCAACCTCACTTAATCACACAAGTCGTTCATGAACATCGTTCACACCATACTCAATAAGTAAACATACCTAACAACATCACATCATAGATTGATAGAATAACGGAAAATATTCAACAGTCAATCATAAGCCACATATGGCAAAACGTAGGCTCGCAAGCCAAAAACAATGTAGTATTAAAAAAGTATCCATGAGCATAGTTTATAATTTAAACAATGTAATATTACAAAAGTACCCAAGAGGGCGCATCCGTAGATCCTTCCAAGATTGAAGTGGTGATTGAGTGGCGTGCACCTACCTCGGTCACGGATGTAAGAAGTTTCTTGGGATTAGCCGGTTACTATTGGAGATTTGTTTAAGATTTCTCCAAGATAGCAAGACCGTTAACCAACTTGACGAAGAAGACAACCAAGTTCCATCAGAATGAAGATTGCGAAGCAGCATTTTAGGAGTTGAAGAAAAGACACACAATCGCGCCGGTCTTGACATTACCTTCAGGGACGGAAGGGCACGCGATGCATCTAAGAAGGGGTTGGGGTGTGTGCTTATGCAAAATAGGAAAGTGGTGGCTTATGCATCAAGACAATTAAAGGTGCATGAAGTCAACTATCCTACTCTTGACTTGGTGTTGGCCACAATAGTGTTTGCTCTGAAGATGTGGAGACATTACCTATACGGAGCACAATGTAAGATATATAGTGACCACAAAAGTTTAAAGTACATATTCACTCAAAAAGAGCATAACATGAGGCAAAGAAGATGACTCGAACTTATAAGTGATTACGACATGGAAATCCAATAACACGAGGGAACAACTAATGTGGTGGCAGATGCTTTGAGCCAGAAATCTGAGCACTCATCCTGAGCAACGCGGGTATTACCAGAAGAACTATTCCGAGACTTCCAAAGATTGAACTCGGAAGTAAAGCAATATGGAGAATTATAGGAACACTTTAGTCAAGCTCTTAACATGGTTTTATCATCACAAAACCCATATCAAGTTATCAACACAAATAACCTCTAAAAGGTTATTTTCCGGCGAACCGGTCATTTTGGCTTCTAAGTCCGTTCTTGGACTTAGAACCACCTTCCAACCCCTCATTCTACACTTCTAAACATGTGGAACAATTCTAGGGTTCCTCCATATGATATATATGTCATATGATAGTTAAAAAGTAGGAGAAAAGTTATTATAAGGTTATAAACTTAATCCTTCACACTTTCCCTAACTTTTTTTCTTCTTTAATCTTCTTCCTTGGATCAACCTTGCTTGAGCTCGGTTTGCAGCAATGGAGGATGAACTTGGAGCTTCTTTTTCTCTCTCTTGGAAGGCCTTGGTCGAGCTCTATGGTTGAAGGGAGGAGGGGATGCCACTTTTTGTCTCTTTTGGCAAATGGTGAGGAAAAAGGGGACCCCTTATTACCCTTATACATTGATGCTCATCACCTCACCTCCAAGTCAAACCAGCCCCCTCTCATTAATTTGAGCACAAAAAACGTGGGGTGACCCCCACTCATGTGGGAGGTCATCCCTTTGTGCCCTGGACTGTACATTCGGTCCCGGAAGTTGTATTTCTCGGTCTGTTTTAATTATATTTTATTTTATCGGGTCAAATAAAATATAACACATGTTTTTAATCACTATAGGCCTTTATAATGAAAGTACATTCCCCAACTTTAATTTAGATGTCTCCGAAACTCATTTCAGGCTGTTATCCGATAAATTGCCAATAGTGGTAATTGGGCTTCGTTTGACCAACGGGTCAACTCTATGCCTTTTCTCTGACCCAACAAAAATATCCACCACCATATACATATTATCTAGACCAAGATGAATAGAATATGTGGTCCCATAAATATAGTGTGGTCCCCGCTCCCGATGTGGGCCCCACGTGCAATTCACTATGCACGCAAACGTAATAACAAAAATTTACAATCTCATAAATTCATTAACCATTTCAAAAGGTTCAATACATGATTTACATAAAAGTAAATATATTTAGGGACGGTTTTACATACTATAAGAAGTATCATATAAGTACACCTACTTTAAAAAATTGACCCATTTGGTCGGTTATTCAATTTTAACCTATAATAAAAGGTTTTATATATTAAAAAATTATATATATTTTTAAAAAATTATAGAAATACAGATAAAAATTATGAAAATTTTTAGAAGCTCAAAGTCATTTTTTTTTGAAAATTTGAAATTATTTGTATATTCTACATCTATTTAAAAGGTTGTTACATTTTATATTTTCTATTTTTTTACATTTTCACTGTTTTTTTTTTGTTTTATTTTATGTTGAGAGCTTTGAAATATTTATCCATTTTTACATTTATACTATTTTTATATTATTATTACATTATTTTTCAAATTTATACTACCTCCGTCCCGATGGACTTTGCCAAGTGCAAAGTAGGTGAGAAATAAGAATATTAAAACATGTGTGGTTGAGATTTTGTGCAGAGGAGAGAAAAATGTGTGGAACCACAAATTAGTTACTTTAATAGGAACGTGACAAATTTTGTTGAGACAACCTAAAAGGGAAAGTTGGCAAAGTCCAACGGGACGGAGGGAGTATGATTTTTTTATAAAATTTGTCAATACCCCTAAATTACAATTGGAAATTTATTTAAAAAGTAAGCGTACTTATATGATGTTTTCTTTAATAGAAGGGCTTAAGTGATGAATTGGAAATTATTTAAGGGTCTTTTTAACCATTTTCCCTTAGAAGAACGGATTTAGACTTTTGTAACAGTCTAAACCTAGTTTATTTATTCAAAAGAACATGCAACACCAAAACCCTAGCCGCAAGACATGAGTGGAATGTTTTCTTCTTTGTTCTTCACCAAATCTAGCGGAAATTCTTAGATTGTCTGGATTTTTTATCTATCAATCTTGGTACAAGTTGTTTGGATCAGATGTTATGAATACCAATTTCTCTATAGCACTAATTTCATAGTTCTTAATTTTTGTTGGGCTTCTCAAATTATCGGGTATGTCACTAGTATTCTTTGAGTTTTTTGTCAAGCTTCTCATCTATCTTGAACTAGTGTCAACGACACATCATCCGCATAAATCGTGATCACTCTTTATTCTCAGATCAATTATTTATATTGTTTGTGATCAAAGTAATTTGGTAAAGTAGTGTATGCTTAATTTGATTAGATCGTTACTTATTTGCTGGATCGAAGTAATCTCATGGACGAGTTGTGTGAATATGATATGCATTCATTTTTTCACCTTTTTTATTGTTGTTGTTGTTGCCTAGTCCAATCACATTCATTGTTTTTTCAATGGTTTAGTAGATAAAAAAAAGGATGACATCCCAATTCGTTTAATTGATAATGTTGGTGTTTTGTCTATTCATTTGCTAAAAGGCTTGTGTGGTCAATGATAACTTCGGGAGTGCGTGATGGTCAATGGTCACTTATTCAATGGTCAATTGATAATTGTTTTTTATGGTTAATGTGTTGTTTTCATATGTGATTGTTTGTCATGTCTGAAAAATGTTTCCAATCTTTATTCATGATAAAACTATTGTCTCCTTGCCTCCAAAATCCTCCAACAAAATGGAACCTTGGTGTGGAAGTTCTCTATTTTCTTTTAATATATGTGTGAAAGTTCTCTATAATGATTGCAATAACCATGCATTCATTAAAAATTAAAGGACAAATAAAGGAAGGGGAGGAATACGGAGTGCTAATAATAAGGCCATTATGTATGTATGTATGCATGCATCCATGCATGGATGGGTCATGGGTGTATGTAAGTATGTATGTGTAAGTATGTATATGTGTGTATGTGTATGTATATGTGTGTGTATGTGTGTACACCCACATACCTACATATCTACATACCTTCATACATGGTATTTACTTGCTTCTAGCTGCTCCTAGGTATTTTTGTAATTAAATTGAACTTTAGGGATGATTATAATGAGAAATGATTTATTTATCTTAAAACGAAATTACCCAATCACTTCTTTGTCGCATGTTCCGCATCCAAGCTCTGCATCTCCTCTGCTCCTTCTTTCTCCTCTACGTTTTTCGGACTTCTCCTATTTCTCTAACTGGGTCATAAAGAATTGTGTATTAGTGGATTAGATATGAGTGGCAAGAATTGTGTATGGAATGGATTTTGGGGAATTGTGGAATTGTTGGCACATCCTCTTTGTTTAGGGTCCTAGGAATAGTCGGTGATTTTGGCCTTTGTTGGTCCGTTGAAGTTGATGGTAGCCGGCAGATTAAGATTTCCGATGGATACTCCGGAAAGATATTACAAAGGACAACATGGTGTTCAGGGGTGTTTTTGTACTTTGATAAAATATTACTCCCTCCGTCCCGAAATTATCTTCCTTCTTTCCTTTTCAGTCCTTCTCAAATTTATCTCTTCTTTCCTTTTTTGATAAAGAATATGTGGTTCACAATCATTCTTACACATTTCTCTCTCCTCTGCACAACTCTCCACCACACAAATCCCACTATCTTAATTCCCGTGCCCAGTCAAAACCGAAGTTAATTATGGGGCGGAGGGAGTACAATTAAAATCACTCTTTTATCAAACACTACAAGTTTTACCTTTTAATCAAAATCACTTCTATTCTAAAACACTATCAACTTTTACTAATAATCACTTTCTCCAAAATCACTTTAAAAATCACTTTTTAAGTAGAAGCAAATGCAAACATTCCCTAAGCCTTCTACTATTTCCAAACTACTCCCTCCGTTCCTAAATAAACTTCCATTTTCTTTTTTCGTCCGTTCCAATTAAAACTTCAACTTTCTCTTTTTAGTAAAAAATTTGTGGTTCATAACATTTCTTACACATTTTTCTGCACAACTCTCCACCACACAATACATGCTATCTTCAACTGTGTGCCAAACCTATTTGAAAGTTTTAATAGGAACGGAGGTAGTATTACTTAAGCCCATGTACTAAAAGAAGTATACAGATAAATATGGGACGGAGGGAGTATCATATAAGTACACATACTTTAAAAAATTGACCCATTTGGCCAATTATTCGATTTTTAACCTATAATAACAGGTTTTATATATTTAAAAATTATAAAAATTTGTTAAAGTTTATAGAAATACATATAAAAATTATGAAAAATTATAGTAGGTCAAAGTCAATATTTTTGAAAATTTAAAATTATTTGTATATTCTGTATCTTTTTAAAAGGTTGTTACATTTTATATTTTCTATTTTTTTACTTTTTCCCTGATTTTTTTCTTTTTTATTTTATTTTACGAGCTTTGAAATATTTATCCATTTTTACATTTATGCAATTTTTATATTATTATTACATTATTTTTCAAATTTATATGAATTTTTATAAGATTTGTCAATACCGGCCCCTAAATATTTTTTTCAAATAGCTTGATTGATTGTATTTAAAAAGTAAGCGTACTTATATGATGTTTTCTTTAATAGAAGGGCTTAAGTGATGAAATGGAAATTATTTAAGGGACTTTTTGACCATTTTCCCTTAGAAGAACGGATTTAGACTTTTGTAACAATCTAAACCTAGTTTATTTATTCAAAAGAACATGCAACACCAAAACCCTAGCCGCAAGACATGAGTGGAACGTTTTCCTCTTTGTTCTTCACCAAATCTAGCGGAAATTCTTAGATTGTCTGGATTTTTTATCTATCAATTTTGGTACAAGTTGTTTGGATCAGATGTTATGAATACCAATTTCTCTATAACAGTAATTTCATAGTTCTTAATTTTTGTTGGGCTTCTCAAATTATCGGGTATGTCACGAGTATTCTTTGAGTTTTTTGTCAAGCTTCTCATCTATCTTGAACTAGTGTCAACGACTCATCATCCGCATAAACCATGATCACTCTTTATTCTCAGATTCGTTATTTATATTGTTTGTAATCAAAGTAATTAGGTAAAGTAGTGCATGCTTAATTCGATTAGATCGTTACTTATTTGCTAGATCGAAGTAATCTCATGGATGAGTTTTGTGAATATGATATGCATTCATTTTTTCACCTTTTTTATTGATTTACTTTTTTGGTGTTGTTGCCTAATCCAATCACGTTCATTGTCTTCTTCATTGGTTTAGTAGATAAAAAAGGATGACATCCCAATTGGTTTAATTGATAATATTGGTGTTTTGTCTATTCGTTTACTAAAAGACCTGTGTGGTTAATGATAACTTCGAGTCTGCGTGATGGTCAATGATCACTTATTCAAATCGCTCATGTTAATGTGTTGTTATTTTCAGATGTGATCGTTTGTCATGTGGTCTCACAATTCTTTTCAATCTTTATCCATTATAAAACTATTGTCTCCTTGCCTCCAAAATCCTCCAACAAAATGGAACCTTGGTGTGGAAGTTCTCTATTTTCTTTTAATGTGTGAAAGTTCTCTGTAATGATTGCAATAACCATGCATTTATAAAAAATTAAAGGACAAAAGGACAAGAGTAATAGGGAGTGCTAATAATAACGCCTTGAATTGAAGGCATAAAAATACTGGTGTGGAGATATGAAAACAAAAAACAAGTGGGGAGAAAACCACAGAACTTAATTTGCCCAGTTTCGAAAGAAAAAAAAAGATGAAACAGTGTTGATGACTCTCCTCCCAGAAACCTAAGCATTCACAAATTCTGTATAGTGTTAGATTTTCATCTCCGTTTTTATTTATATTTATACATTAAAAGCTTCACACTCAAACCCAGAGCGACTTTGCTTCTCGCCACCACCAACATCATCTCTGGCCCTATTTACAGGCACGCACATTCATCTTTTAATTATTTGCATATATATGGTGAAATACAAAACGAATTGTTATTAAAGGACGGAAATTTTAATTATTACTATAATTAAAAAGGCCTAATATTTCCAGCGATGATCGAGTAAGCATCATCATCATCACCGCCATTAGGAACCGTGGCAGTAGAGCTTTTTGTTTAACTTTGATTTATTATTATTATTACTATTGTATTCTTGTTATTGTTTAAGTTTTTCTATCTTCTTTTTGTACCCCGTGATATTGACAAAGTATACGTACAATCCATCTGTAATTTGATCACTCCTATTATTATTTTGAGAAAGAATTATGAACAGAGTACTGCTGATGCTGCTCTGTTTGATGGACAATCCGAGCTGTATCTCTTTTTCTTTTCTTTTTTTGAGAAATTTGTGAGTGGTTTTTATGGGGAGGGTTCTCTTTTCAGGATTTGTGGTCCTGGTATATCATTGATGCTAGTACAAATTTTCTAATTAGATTTTTCCTCCACTTCTTCTTGTTTTTAAATCACTTTTAGTCAATCGCAAGGATAGAATAACAGTGATGAGTAAATAACAGTGACTAAACCATATTCATGATCATACCATGAAAAATGGGATTTGTTTGTTATTTTGTTTCTGCAACTATTAACAATATATTTTAACGTATGCAGGAGAATATAGAAGGGATTTATCAATGGAAAATCGAGGACAAAAGAGAACAGATACGGACGAAGAGCTCCCTGCTGATAAGAGAGCCTGTAGCTCATTAGAGTTTAGGGCAAGCTCATCAAACTCATCAGCTCAGACAAACCCTCATGAAGTCCATGAGGGCGAAATGGATACATCCTCAACAACTTCGGGATCAAATCCTTCAGATGAAGAAGGTGAAAGGGAATCCACATACGGGTCTTGCGATTCGGACAACTACAGAGACTACTACAGACAGAGATCATCCGGTGATCAAACCAAATTCAAGAATATACTGTCAAGCTTGAGTGAAGAGAGTGAAGAGTCAGGGCAATTGGCTGCCCTTACTGAACTGTGTGAATTGCTATCCTTTTGTTCTGATAGTTCCCTTTCAAGTATGATGGCAGATTCACTCTCTCCTGCCTTAGTCAGATTGGCTAAGCGTGAGAACAATCCTGATATAATGCTGTTAGCAATCCGGGCTTTAACTTATTTGTGTGATGTGCATTCTCGGTCTTCTGGGTTTCTTGTTAGACATGATGTTGTCCCTGCTCTTTGTCAAAGATTGATGGCCATTCAGTACTTGGATGTTGCTGAACAAGCATGTTCTAATTTTTTCACTTCATTATTATTACATGATACTCCCGCCATCCCTTAAAACTTTGTTAGCTTTCCTTTTTTAATTGTCCCACTAACTTTGTCACTTTCCTTTTTAGTAAAGAATTTGTGGTTCCAGTTAATTTTCTCTCTTCTCTCCTCTGCACAAACCTTGCACAAATCTCAACCACACAGTTTTCTTTATTAATATCCGTGTCTGTCAAACTTGGCAAGTTTTAAGGGACGGAGGGAATATATTATTATATCAACTGCTTTGTTACATGTTTTGAATGATATGCATTCTCTATCCGTTATGCAGTGCTTGCAAGCACTGGAAAAGATTTCACGTGAACAGCCACTTGCTTGTTTGCAATCGGGGGCAATAATGGCAGTTCTAAATTATATTGATTTCTTCTCAACTAGTGTGCAGGTAAATCATAAATAACAAAACAAACTATAAATGCACTAATTATTAGGAACCTGCAACTCTTTAGAAGTTAAGTACTGATTTTTTTACTTACCTTTTTGTTCCTCATGCATAGCGGGTTGCACTTTCAACAGTGGTCAATATATGTAAAAAACTTCCATCGGATAGTACCTCACCTTTCATGGAAGCAGTTCCAATATTGTGTAATCTGCTCCAGTATGAGGATAAACAGGTATGCTTAAAGTTTAACGAACTGAATCTTTACACAATATTTTTTATCTCCTTTTTTGCTAATCGAAGTGTTCCCCTGCTATTCAGATTGTTGAAAGTGTGGCTAGTTGCTTGATCAAGATTGTCGAAAAAGTGTGCCATTCTTCTGAGATGCTTGAGGAGCTTTGTAAGCATGGACTAGTTCAACAAGCCACACATCTAATAGACTTGAATAGCAGAACTACTTTGTGTCGACCGGTTTACATTGTAAATTGACTTCCTTTTCCGGGGTGGGTGGGTGGGGGTCATGCTCTTAATTTCTTCAAATTCGGATTTTAATTGATGAGTTTTTTTTATCTGGCCTGCTGGTTGGCAGGGCTTAATAGGCTTACTTGTAAGACTGGCATCTGGTTCCATTTTGGCCGTCAAGACACTCTTTGATCTCAATATAAGCAGTGTACTATGTAATATATTGTCCATCTATGATCTCTCTCATGGAGTGCCATCAACTGCCATAGTTGTTGATAGGCAATGCAATCAGGTCTGTCACTGATTCCATCTTGTTTTTCTTGTTATATGTTTTTGATCAGCTATGGTGTTCAATTTGCTAATCAAGTAAGGCAACCAAGTTGACCACCTTGGCACTAAGCTGCATTGGTCACCATCATCTAAGACATATTGGCTGATATTATTAGCTAGCCCACTAGTAGGCGGTAAACCAAGGCATCCTAGGCTGCTATTTTAGTTTTAAGTTTTGGTAAAAACAAAATGGTTTTATTCATGTAGTTTTTTGTTGTGGACTTCTATATTTCAATAATATATATTTTAGTGAGACCTTCTCATGTAAGTATTAATGTTTTCCCAAATATATATTTTTCGTATAACAGTATAACCTGAAATGTACTTTAGAATAATTTAGATATTTAGATATTTAAGCAACCATATACTCCTTCCATTCACTTTTAGTCGCTATAGTAGGGTTTCACCTTAATTAAATGTTAGTTGTAGGGATAGTGAATGGTGTAGAAAATGGGAGAATATACGAAGCATAAAGCTCTTTTGTTTAGCAGCTTCAAGACTCCAAATGGCCTAAAGCTACGACATTTATATTGCAATTTTTTATTTGTATTGTTCTGGGTAAGTACTGTTCCACATTGTTCAGAACATCCTACTAGTGCTGATGTCAAGAGGTAGCACATGATGCTTAATATCCGTGATTAGTGATTTTTGTGAAATAAAATTCTTTAATTAATAGCCTATTGTCTGAAATCAGTAGTTTCCGCAACCAGGGGCCTATCTAGGGTGGGGCAGCTGCCCCCTCGACCCAACTCAACCCATATAGGAGTAAAATGTGGGAAAAGTTCTAAAATAGCTCAAAATAGGAGTAAAACGTAGGAAAAGTTCTAAAATAAGACTAAGTGTGTTTTCTTCCCCAAATGTGTAATCCTAATTAAAACAATAAAAGGATAAAAGATTCCCTAAATAGTAGTGAAGAAGTCGTATTTTAGGAAGAAAACAACGATAATCCTATTTCAGAAGATGTGTTATGTTTAACTCCTATTTAGGGAATTTTCTCAAATTTGATGTGCGGTTATATCTTTGCACACACATAATTATATAAATTGATCTTCTTTTTGTACATACCTGTACATATATAACTTAGAATAAGTCTAATTACACAATATTAATAATGTGATCTTTTATTTGCGATACGTTTGACTAAATTGTAGTGTAAGTTCGTCCCCTCAAAAGATAATGATTTTTTTAAATTTGTTGCAAAATTAAATTTGGATTGGGAAAAGGGCGTAAAGTCCAACTCTCCCCTTAATATTTGCACACTTGAAATTGTAGTTTACATCCCATTTCTCCCAAAATTGGACTTTGTGCCCTATTTTTAAACATTTTTTGAAATTTCAGGGTGCAAATATTAATGCTTTCAGAAATGGAGTGCAAACTCAAATTTCAATGAAAAATGGGGTGCAAACTCAAGTTTCAATGAAAAATGATGTGTCACATAACTGTGTATACTCATAAGCCCTTTCTCGTGACCAAATCAATGCTGAGCTTTTGTGTTTGTTACTCCCCCGGCCTCCAGATATCATTTCAGCTCATAGTATGATAGTAACACACTACTAACACTATTGGATTTGGCTTTTGATTTCTTACTATGTATATGCTTTAGTTCCACATTTGTTTGATCATTTGTGGCATGTGGCATTGCTCTAGGTTGCATTTTAAGAGCTTATGCTATATGTACTTGCTAGTTTTAAACAGTCAAAGTATCAATACCACTATGTACTTCTTGTTTCGATTAATATACACTTGCTGTTTTAAAGGTACATGAAGTTTTGAAGCTGTTGTATGAGCTACTCCCTCCTATAGTCAGAGAAAGTGAAACTCAACCAGCTACCGACAAGGAATCTTTTCTCATGAACCGCCTTGATCTTTTGCAAAATTTCAGCATTGATTTACTTCCTGCTCTTCTTCAAGTGAGCTTGACAGATGCAATGCCTAGTTTATTACTCCCTCCATCCCAAATAATTGTTCAAGTGATTTTAGTTTAAGTAATTCAGTGTAGTTTTTTATAATCATCCAAATTTGCCAATATTAACTCTTCCTACACGGATTGCTTTTGTACTTCTAAAAAATTGGATGCAGCACTTGAACAAGGGTAGAAGTGCCTATTTACAAGGCTTCTTAATTTGTGAACACTTTTCTAAAACGCCATTATTTTGAGACGGATGGAGTATATTATTTTTATTGTTTATTATGCTTTGCATTTTGTGATTGAGGAATTGTTGCGGTTGTATGTTTTAACACTTTCCTTTCTTATGAATTAGTTGGTTAACTCTGGTGCAAATTTATCTGTTTGCTATGGTTGTCTTTCCATTATCCACAAGATAGTCTTCTTCAGCAATTCAGAGATGCTTTCCGAGTTGCTTCAAGGCACTAACTTGTCAAGGTGCAAAAGGGTTTTCTTTTGAATGTCCTGGTTTTAAGCTAACATTTAAGTAAATATATTCTTGTTAACTGAAATATTTGAAATTGGTTCTGTATCATCTTATAGTTCTTTGGCTGGAGTGCTTTCTCGAAAAGATCACCATGTGTTGATTCTAGCTCTTCAGATAGTGAATACCCTTATGCAGAAGCAATCAGATATTTTCTTAAACCCCTTTGTCAAGGAAGGTGTTGTTTTTGCAGTCGATGCACTTCTTTCCCCAGGAAAAAGTTCACTGAATGGTGCACAACCCTCAAATGAGTCAACATATAAAACAAAAACACCAAGAGGTGTTCTGAAATGCTTGTGTTTTGCTTTTGATGTTGTTGGCCAGTCTCCAACCAATTCAGAATCTGCTTGGAGTTGCAAGCTTGAGAGAGAGACTGTTCAGAATCTTGCACAGCGTATTAAGACAGATTACTTCATTCCAGAATTAATGAGTCCGGAGAAAGGATTAACTGTTGTTCTTCAAAAGCTAAGAACTTTATCCTTGGCATTGACTGAACTGGTCAACAAATCTTCTTGTATGCAACAGGAAGATGACTTTTATGATTTGCTGACCCAGATCATGTCACAGCTAAATGGGAAGAATGCTATTTCCACTTTTGAGTTTGTTGAGAGCGGAATAGTGAAATCTCTAGTTAATTATCTATCTAATGGTAAATCTCTTGACGGGAAGACTGAAAATGTTAGTGTTGCACTTCTCCAGCAATATGATATTGAGAAGAGAATTGAAGTGTTCGGGAGATTGCTTTTGTCTTCATCAGAATCATTATTTGCAGACTCAAATTTTTTATATCTAGTACATCAATTGCAAAGTGCACTGTCATCGGTGGAAAATTTCCCTGTGATCTCAAGTCAATCTCCCAAGTTACGGAACTCATATGCTAGTGTACCGTTTGGACGGTGCACCTCATACCCATGTCTTAAAGTTCAATTCATCAAAGGAGAGGGGGAGACAGACCTCTGTGCTTATTCAAAGGATGTTGTGAATGCTGATCCATTTTCATCTTTGGATGTAATCGAAGAATATCTTAGACCAAAAGTGAGTAATAAAAAAACTCACGATAGTTCAAAATTGCCCTCTCAAACAATGGCGGAAGGGCCAGCTTCACAGTTTACACCTGATTTGAACCCTTCTAACGAGCAAGCTACGGATCCTATAGAATCAGAGAACATACATGTGGATATGAATCAAATGCAGCTTTCCAAAGTACTTTTTAACTATTTCAACTGATTTTATTCATCTCGGTATATTAGAGCCCGTTTGGTGACCCTTTTTTTCGGCTTATCAGGCTTATTAGTAAGCTTTTTTACCAAACACGTAACTTTTGATTTCGCGCGCTGAATTTTGTAATAAGCAGAAAAAGTAAGGTTGGAGTTACTTTTTTGGCTCTATTGACTGAAGTTACTGTAGAGGATCATTTTAGCTATTTTTCATATAATTTTTTTATTTAATTTATTAATGACAAATATTTTAAATACAATTTTTTCATGAATCAGCAGAATTAGCCAATTAGCCAATACAACCACTTTAGCCAGAACTTCATAAATTTCACCAGAATCAGCCAATTCAGCCAATTTTAGTGTTACCAAACAGGCTCTTAATGTTCTAGAACCAAGTGAGAGTTTTCTGTTTCACCTTTCTTTCCCTTGTCTTTTCTTCCCTCAGGGAGAGGATAATGCCATAGCTTCTTCATCCACACCAGTGGAAACAGAAAATACAAAGCAGGCCAATGTGAACTCAATGGACATAACATTTCCTATGGTTAGTTGATTATTCATAGAGTATTTGGTTGAGTAACATTTTTGTTTCAATTTGTTCAAGGTATTATGCAATGAGTTGTGTATGAATCTGTTTTTGTTACATGCTTTTTGTGTTGATACCTTTCTCATGAATATATTTCTTTATTTTTAGTTTCGGTGATCTTAAGGCAGACCAGAAATTATTAGATAAATCATATTGATAATTCCCTCAACCAAAATTTTCCATTGACTCATTCTAGGCCACTGAACGTTTTTTTATTCCTTCAGATTGAAGTATTCCTTGTATATGAAAGGAATGCTGTTGTAGTACCTTTTAAAAGTCTACTTTCATTTTTTAGTAAAGTTCCTGTGATAGGTTTAGTTACTCCAAACAATCATTGTAATATGTTTTTGGGGTATAGGTACTACGTGACCCATTCATAAATTGTAAAAGCTTATACCTTTTGTTGAGTTAACTAAAAATGAAAACAAGTACCTTGCAAAAATCACGACACTTTTCATGGGGTAAGGGTGAATGGAGTATTGATTTATGCTCTTGCAAGCCATTTTAATTGCCTATTTAAGGATTTGTCTTACATTATTTTAATTATATCATGTTAAAGGAGTCTGTGGAGCAGGGAAGGCTAAATCTGTCTGAAGAAAATAGTATTACCAGTACACAGTGTTCTCAATGCAGTGATGGTGGTGAAACTGAAGACATTCCGCTGAAATTGTTTTTCTACTTGGAGGGAAACAAACTAAACAATAAACTAACACTGTATCAAGCTATACTTCAGCAACATATTGAAGTAGAAGATGATTCAATTACCAATTCCAAGGTTTGGAATCAGGTCCATAAAATAATTTACAAGTCATCTGTGAGTCAAAAACAAAATTGCGTCGAGAACTGTCTTCACAAGACGCGTCATTCGCCTTTACACGACAAGCATACATTGTGGCAACAATACACTCCATTTTTCTCTAACATGTTTTCCTCAGTATTGGTTGATATGGACAGATCCGATCCAACCTATGATATTTTATCTCTCCTTAGATGTTTGGAACACATGAACAGGTTCAGAATTCATCTGATATCTCGTGGAAGAGTATTTGCTTTTGCAGAAGGGAGGACTGATAACCTGGATAGTTTGAACTTTGAAAACTTTCTTGTCCCTCAAACTGAATTTGTGAGCTGCAAATTGACTGACAAATTAGAACAGCAAATGCGGGACGCTCTTTCTGTATCTGTTGGTGGCATGCCTTACTGGTGTGTCCAATTAATGGATTCATGTCCGTTTCTGTTCAGTTTTGAGGCAAGATGTAACTATTTTCGCCTGGAAACATTAGGCAAGAGGCCAGTTGAGCCTAGTTTACCATCTGATAATAATAGTCGAGGCCTGAACGGCAGGCATCTAGCCAGTGGTGGTGGGGTTCCCCGTAAAAGGTTTATGGTTTACCGCGAAAAGATTCTTGATTCTGCTTCTCAGATGATGGAACTACATGCTCGTCAAAAGGTCGTAATTGAGGTGGAGTACAGTGATGAGGTGGGTACTGGTCTTGGACCAACCTTGGAATTTTACACATTGGTCAGTCACGAGTTTCAGAGAAGTGGTTTTGGCATGTGGAGGGGTGACTGTATGTCATGTGGAAACGTTGGTGTGGCGGTTAATAATAATAATACAGATCATCAAGGGGGGAGTCTTTTGTCTCCTTTCGGCCTATTCCCCCGCCCATGGTCACAATCTGTGAATGTCTTGGGTGAAATTGGATTTTCTGAAGTGCTTAAAAAGTTTGTCCTCCTTGGCCAAATTATGGCGAAGTCTCTTCAAGATGGCAGGGTTTTGGATCTTCCTTTATCCAGGGCATTTTACAAGCTAATTCTTGAAAAGGTAAATGTCTTCAGAACCTGAGTTCCCATGATTCCATCTGATATCTTTTTTTTTTGTTGCGAGCATCTGATATCTGTGTGTATTACCTATCACCTATTTTCAACCTTTGATCTGCAGGAGCTCAGTCTATATGATATCCAATCATTTGATCCTGAGTTAGGAAGGGTTCTTTTGGAGTTTCACGCTCTTGCTGAAAGAAAAAGGCATATGGAAGGAAAATATACTCTAATGCCCAACTTGTATTTCCACAACACCAAAATAGAGGACCTTTGCCTTGACTTTTCTCTTCCTGGCTATACAGATTGCATCCTCACTTCTGCTTCTGATTCTGAAATGGTTAGCACTTGGTGAATGAAATGGCTGCTTGTGTCTAGTATGTGGGAAATTGAAGAGTTTAGGATGTGACTTGGCATTTTGTGTTTCCTCTTCAGGTGAATATATCCAACTTAGAGGAGTATGTTTCGCTGACCGTGGATGCAACTGTAAGGTCTGGAGTTTCCAGACAGGTGGAATCTTTTAAGTCTGGTTTTAACCAGGTTTGCACTGATATCCCATTCATAGACCTTTATCACTGAAGTTATTATGTTTCTGGAAGCTTTTTCCTTGTTATCATAATTATTCATTGTCCTCAATTTATCTTTTTAGATAATTGCTCATTTCAAACATACTAGCCATGTTTCTTGCTTCCAAAAATTTGATTTTATACTCCCGCTGTCCAATTCTGCATTATTCTTTGGTCAAACTGTGTATTCTATCTTATTTCCTCAATACCAGTATCATTTTATAACCAAATAGTCACGTGGCGTAATTAATTTAATGAACTTTTGATGTAGTTTTTAAATCTGAAACTTGGTGTTTTCTTATTTTAAGTTACAATTTAAAAATGGGAAGGAGGGAGTCATTCATAATAAAGATAATCTAGAATTAAACCATTTCATTTTTCCGGATCAATCTTATTGATTTGATCATGACAATGTTGAATTTTGTTATTCTGTGACATTCCTATTTTCCAAAGTTTGCTTCTCTATGGCATAGTGAATTATCCCTTACCCTCTTAATCCCGTATCATTATTGCGTCATTTCATTTCCAATCAAACCTAAATTCCAATATATTGACTCCTTCAGGTCTTCCCTATCAAGCATCTCCAGATATTCACTGAAGAAGAATTGGAACGTTTACTGTGCGGAGAACGTCAGATTTGGAATGTACGTGTATCAATTCCATGCTATAATTTTGTTAGAATATACCAAGTTTCTCGCCAAATGGGATTTGCAATGTATGCGGATAGATTAATCCCATTATATTATTCTTTTGTCAGTTGAATGAACTTGTTGATCACATCAAATTCGATCATGGTTACACTGCCAGCAGCCCTCCTGCTATGAATGTAAGTACACTCATCCTTCAAGCCTCGCTTTTGTCAATAAATGTTGTCCCCGTTGCAATAACCTTTATATAAAATGCAGTTATTGGAAATCATAAGAGAATTTGATCTCGCTAAGCAGAGAGCTTTTCTGCAATTTGTGACTGGAGCTCCAAGGCTGCCTCCTGGTGGCTTGGCATCTCTTAACCCTAAACTCACAATTGTTCTTAAGGTCTGTATGAAGACATGCTTCTTAGTTTCTCTTGTCTTATTTTATTATCATTAATTTCATGCATATGTCTGCTGCTCTATGATTTTTCACAGAAATGCAGCAAATGTGCTGATAACGACCTCCCCAGCGTGATGACATGTGCTAATTATCTTAAGCTGCCGCCTTACACTTCTAAAGTTAATTCTTTTCTCACTCTACTAGAGTCTGTTTGGAACTCGGAAATAGAGGAAATAAAATGTGAGAGATAATAAAACATTCGCTCAAACTCAATGAATTAATTTTGATATTTGTTGAAACTACTTTTATTTATCTTGTTTTGTTATAAAAACACATAAATCTGAGTCTATGTAAAAAATTTAAAATACATGGACCATAATTCACTTTCCTACGCATTTTCCATGGTAAGACCAAACACAAGATTTCCTTAGCATTCTCCGGGATCCAAACATGCCCTTAATTTTCTGTCGTGTTCATACACTCACCGGAAATTAACAAATGGCGATGAGTTTACTATTTTTATTTTATCATTCAGGAGAAAATGAAAGAGAAGCTCTTATATGCCATAACAGAGGGGCAAGGCGCCTTCTTCCTTTCATAGGGTGCACATATCAGGCAAGCAGGTACATAGTGTGAATACTTAGTTATCAGGCTAGGAAGACAGTGTTGGTGTGTACATACAATGACTAGGTGGTGTGGCCTTGAGGAGGGAGTGATTCTGGCTTTTGGATCTGACTGAAGAAGATGAAGACAGTAGGTTAAGGTTGTTACTTGTTAGTGTCAAGCAAATTGTGTGGTGGATTGGTATTAATATTTACACTGCTTGGGAGTGAATAATTTTTTTTTTTGCATATTCTTGGAGTTAATAATTTCCACCATGTCTCCATGCATAGAAATGTATAGAAATGTTATGATCTCACTGCCCTCACATGGTTACTCCAAGTAGGTACTCGGGTCTCAGGGTGTTGCAGTTTGTACAAAACCTAAGTTCAACCCTCGTTGGGGTAGAGCATGGTATTCTAGCCTCCCAGAGACCAATTAATACTCCAATTTACCACATGCCTTGGGCGTGCAGTGGGCGACCGGAGGGCCGCACAAGAAGGCACGGGTCAATTCTAATACCCGGACCTGCCCCATTATATAGGCGGGGCGGGGCAGACCCTCCCCATTTGCAAGACGGGGCGGGGCGGACCCGCCCCAAATGTCTCGGGCCAGGGCGGGTCATTGCGGGTCGGGTTTTTTTGACATCCCTACTTCGAATGATCGCGCAGTCAGTATTTTGTCTCGCCATGAGAGTTAATATCTTGTTGAGAAGTTGTTGGTGTTTAATCAATCAATGGTAGTTCTCAGACACACACTCAAGTACTCAACTAGTTAAGAACGATTTCTTATACATCATGGATTGTTTAAGTGACACAAATTTATTTCCTTCAAAGGTTATTGACAGTCAATGATAAATTCGGTGAAGTTGTGTGATCACTTGTGATAACAAAAAAACTAGGGTTGTGCACAACTTGGAATACGATATTGAATTTGTAGAAACTATATTTTCCATGATGATTCAAGAAGGTTTGGTATGATCCATTTTGGGATGTTTTAAATTGGATTGATTTTCGTCCCCAACTAGATTAGATTAAATTTAAATATATCACACCATATCAGATCATACCTCGACGATTGCAAAATACACATAGAAACAAATATCTATCACACTGGTTTAAATCAGATCTGATCATATTAAACTAAACCATCTCTAAATATGATAGAATGATGCCATATAAATGCTAAATCGTGTATATTTTATTTGGGAAACACGAGTTCAAGATCAAGGGCATTAATGAAACAAAAGTTATGCTTAGTGTTTTTTCATCCATCATCACGTCAATTCTTAGTTACCTAAACCCAAAATTAACATTGTTTCTCTAAATGATGTTTAGTGTGCTTTCATCCACTCAACTTTGCCAAGTTAATGTTGGGTGTGAAATTAGAATAGTAAAAATAGCGTGGTTGAAGTTTGTGCAAAAGAGAGATAAAATGAATAGAGCCACAAATTCATTGCTTTAAAATGAAAATGACAAAATCTTTTAAAAAAACAAAAAGGGATAATTGGAAAGTGAAGTGGGACGGGTATATTTTGTAGGGAAAATTCCCGAAATAGGACTAAGACAGTTTGAAAATTTCAAAATAGGACTGTCATTTTTTTTATTCCCAAAATAGGAGTAATTACTGCCAAGTTTAGAAAATATTGTCATGTTTGAAGTCTGGTACTGCCAAAACATGGTAGTAATTAATCTTATTTTGGAAATAAAAACATAGCAAGCCTATTTTGGAATTTTCAAACCTTTTAGTCCTATTTCTAGCAATATTCTCTATTTTGTATACCTAATAAATAAAGTTCAGGAATCAGGAATAACCCGACTTGCTTATTTGATTATCATTGACTTATGGAAATGCTTTTTCAGAAAATTTTGTAAAACAATAACTTAGAGAGCGCTTAGCAAAAATGTGTTTCTCCCGAATTGATAGCAATAACGAAAGAGAAATGAAACAAGATTTTGCACAATGTTAAAAATATGCTCACACTTGGATACCAACATTTTCTTTAAAATAAAATATGGAGGTTTCTGTCATAAAATAAAAAGTAATTATTGTTCACTAAAATAAAATAATTTTAATACTTTTTAAATGTACATCTAACCTATTGAAAATAATTACCTTTCTTAGTACGAACTTTTGTGGCATGTTCAATAATCACTACAAAAACCACTGCATTTGTCTCAAATATTAGTAAGAGATATCGTCCCTAATAAGCTTGTCAGAAATTTGCCAGGAGTTTTGTTAGGAATATAGATAAAGAGTGCTAAAACAGGTTCGTCATAGGAAAAATTCCTAACTTTGTCGAGGATTACACCGTGACAAAATACCTGACTTAATATTTAAAACGGCTGGAAGCGGGCTCATTTTGGTCGGAATTTGCGATTTGATTTTTCATGGATTATATTCCTGACAATGAAGTAGTTGTTTGGATTTGTCACGAAAATAATCCCTGACAAAAATTAAAGTTGGTGTTTTCACGGATAATAACTATTGATGCCTTTAATGAGTGGTAAAATATGAAGATTAAGGCAATTTTTGTTTTATTTGTTGTAGTATGTGTTTTAATTATAAGTACGAAGAAGTTGTTTTAAGCTTTAATTTTTTGTAGGAGAATTCAAAATTTGAAGCACTTCGAGAAGAAGGAATTGAACCACAACTAAGATGGATCAAATCTTTGATTTTTATTCTTAATGAACTTTAAAACACACTTTGTTGTCTAATTACCCAAAAGGATATACGAGTATGAAAATTGAAGATAATGTGTATGTTTGGATCCACCTCATAGTGATACTCCTCATAATCTTCTTGATGGTATGGATGTTGGATATGGTGATAGCAGTTATAATACCCGTGAAACATGAGATGATGTTTAGTCACACATGTTTTCAACGGCAAGGAAGGAACAACACATGATGCTCGCATTTTCCTTGATGCGCTCAATTATCCAAGTCTCAATTTTCCAAAACCAACATTAGGTACTTAACTTTTTATACTACTCACATGCTAAATGAATGTTCTAATGTATTAATTTTATGTGCATGTATGTAAGTATTATTTAGTGGATACAGGTTTCTCATAAAGACAATGATATCTCACCTTACTTCAAGACAAGGTATTATCATACAGAATTATGTGGTGCAAATCCAAGAGGATCTTGAGAGGTATTTAATCGAGCACATTCATCTCTAAGAAGTTGAATTAAGAAGGTTTCAGAGTTCTTAAGGCGCAATGGAGAATATCATAGAAAGAGTCCATATATGAACTTTATAGGTGAAAACTGAAGTCACTTAATAACATGATACATTTAGAGGACGCTATTCTACGATCTTATGCTGACGGGGCTAATGACGAGGTCTTGCTTTTGACCATAGAGCAACATCTCTGAAACAAAGAAAGAGAGAATATAGAAAAGAATGAACCAACATATCCCATTGGAACGGGATTATCTCCTAACATGATCTTTCCATTCTTGAAGACGAGACTCTATGCACATGAGCCTAGTTGTTCAACATGTGATTTAGTTGTTTGTTGTATTTGTTTTTATGACTTCAAAGAGGGATCTGGTTCAAATTGTTGTTAACATGAGTTTCATATTAAGTGTTTGATAAAATGACTCTATGATCAAACATCGTGTCCTCTGTTCAGAATCTGGATGATACCACTCGAAATAGAATTTCCAAATTAGGTGAAGGACATGGACATGATAAAAAAAAATCTTAACCGTGATGCAGTGATGCCTCCTAATGAATGAACACTTCTGATACTACTTTAAAGTGACTTTACATAAGCGTATGGGTAACTCTCTTGTATATTCATGTTGCAGATTGTTTTGGTGCATCTGAAATGTGGGTAAATCTTATTGACTGTACATTCCATCTCAGCGTTGTCATTAGTGATTGTATAATTGTTCAGTTGTCCTCTCTAATTAGATATTTTCAAGAGCACAACTCTTATTTCTTCTTAGCTCTTCCCGAGCAAACAAAAAAAAGATAATCTGTTCATGTTTTACACTCCATACCTACATTCAAAAAAGCACGATTGGCGATCCTGATTTTAATATCATTGATAAGGATCCAGACTTCATATCAGATGATATATTTCGTGACGTTGAATCTACTTCTACACAATGCGCTAAGTATATGAGATTTTGTGAAATGGCAGGTATTCACGATAGTATTGACTCAAGGGTGATGATCGCGAACAGTTTCATTACTTACGTCCTACTCCCTTTGTCCCTTAAAAATGTGTAAAGTTTACTTTTTTGGTTGTCCACTAACTTTGCAACTTTCCTTTTTAAATAAAGAATTTGAGGTTCCAATTAATTTTTTGCACAAACCCGAATCACACAATTTTTACTTTATTAATCCTCGTACTGATCAAACTTGGTCAAGTTTTAAGAGGAGGGAGTATTACGCAAATTTCATCAATTTTGATTTTTAGCAGGTAACTCGTCGATCAACAAGTTACCTTGTGACATGGCACACACATGGATTGAAGTGGTGCACACGTGGTGGCCCATGTCACCTTTTTACTTTTTTATTTTATTTATTTAGCAGGTAACTCGTCGATCAACAAGTTCCAATTTGTTCTTTTTTATTTTATTTATTTTTCTCTCTCCCCCAGCATTTTAGATCTCGAATAACATCTTGGTTTTAAGAGAGTTGGTTCATTACATTAATATGAAAACTAGAGGTCATAACATTATTTTCAAATTTCACATGATGAAAGCTTTTAATAGGCTGTTATGGGCCTTTATTAATCAAGTTCTTCTCAAATTTGGCTTGCACCCGTTCTTTGTCAATCTTATTTGCAATAATTTGAATGTTACTTGGTGCTCAGTGCTTATCAATGGTGTTCCTAAAGGTTTCTTCAAACCGAGTAGGGGTGTTAAACAAGGTGATACCCTCTCATCTATCCTTTTTATTATTGCTTCTCAGATTCTATCTAGACATATTAATAATCTTTTCCACTCGGGTAAGGCTACGCCTTTCTATACTCTTCAAGGTATGCCTCTCATCAATCACTTGTCTTTTGCCGATGATCTTATTGTTTTATCAAATGTGGGAAAAAGAGCCTTATTTTACTCGATAATATTATTACTGATTATGAGACCTACTCTGGGCAAATGATAAGGAAAGAAGAGTTTCTATCTCATCTCGAAGCATTCCAAAAACCACTCTTGGTTGAATGTTGAAAACATTTTCAAAATTAAGCAGGGATCTCTCCCCTTTACCTACATGGGTGCTAGTATTTTTATGGGCAGGGCTTTGAATTCTTATTTTGAGCACATTCTCACCAAAATTGAGACTAAAATGTCGAGGTGGAAGCATAAACTTTCATCTCCGGGTGGTAGGATTATTCTTATCCAGCATGTGTTGAGTACTATTCCGCTATATTACATGCTTGTTTCCCTCCTCCCCAGAAATATTGTCCATTTTATTGAGAGGAAACTCTCCAATTATTTGTGGGATAAAAACAGTGATAACCACAGGCACACTTGGCGGGCATGGGAGAGGGTCTATTTCCTAGTCTCTGGAAATGGTTTAGGGTTTAGAAGTATTCCTCATATTAAAAAAAAACATTTTTCCTTAAGCTTCTTTGGAAAACTACGGAAAATGAGGGTATATGAGCTAAATGGTACAATGCTTTAAAATATGATACTTCCTCTGTTATGTATCAGTCTATTGCTTCTGTCTGGACTACTTTTTATGCTAATGTTTGTATTCAAATTAATAATGGTTGCAACTCTTATTGGTTCTCTAATTGGTGTGATATAGGACCCAAATTGTCCCAAACCTTAAGCGACAATCTGCCCCATTATCTAGTCAATAGCATTAATGCTACTACCAAAATCGTTTACAACACTGAGGACAGGTTTATATGGAAACCCAATTTGAATGGCAATTCCTGCTTTTTTTGGAACAGCCCTAAACAAATATCCCTTTTTCTTTGGAAAATTGAAAACTCATTACTACCTTTTCAGAAAAAGCTTAATCAGTTTGGTATTTTTGGGCCTTTCAAATGCCCAATCTGCCCCTATAGTGATACCATTGATCATTATCTTTTTTAACTAGAAACTATTTATATTAGAATATCGAAAGCCAACAGCCCAACATCTAAACCTCCCACAACCCCAATGTTTTCCTCAGACAATCTATAGCCAAAAGGCCCCCTCAATCTCTGATCTGGTGTAGAGTAGTCTGCCCGATGATGAGCAATACTACTCGCTGAACATGCGAGAGATTCAAAGCTAACTTCGGCTATCAAAATCTGCTTACTTTCTACCCTCTTACTAGTAAACACCAACAAAATAAAATTATCCATGACACCAAACAGACAAACAAAACAAAGGACAACGTAATGAGAAGTGGAATAAAAGCTGAAAAAAATTAAAAATTAAACGATAATAGGGAATCTTCGGGTCATCCTCTCCCTGGTGAGCTTGCAAATATCTCAATCCTGTGTTGGGCGGGCCGTTGGCTTGTAGCCGGCCTCCGCCCCATTTTTTGATTGTCCCTGCTCCACATCCATATCTTGGATCCTGGTCTCCTCCCCTTCACTTGCAATGTGTCTACGCTTTTGGTCTGTATTGTCACTCATGGCCTTTGTTCCACTTGATGTTGTCCAACTCTGTTTACCCCTGCTTCTGCAACAGGGTCAATATCACCAGCCCCTTTGTAGCTCTAAGCCAAGGACCAAACAATTTAGCACTCCCCTCCAAACTGCTCCGCGTGCCCGATTATTCCGCACAGAAAACAGAAGCTGGGTAATTTCTCATAACGGAATGAAACACAATAGCTATTGCCCTCCTCCGTTTGCAAAAACAGTTTTCTTTTCAATGGCTTGCCTATATCAATGGTGGCCCGAATGCGCAAAAGAGGATTCCATTTTTCATTAAAATTGTGATTGTCCATCATCACAAACTTTCCGGGAAATTACCTATTCTTTCAGCATTTTTAGAGAGAAATAACTTGTCGGGATTGCATAAACCTGAATCCAAAAGTCGGTCTTATTCAAAGCCACAGTCAATGGTAGATCTTCCTCGAGTTTTTTTAGAACAATCATATTTTGATCAAATAACCATGGTCCTTCAAGCGTCACTTTAAGCATGTCACATTCATGATAAAAATAAAACATATAGCGCCTAGTTCCAATATCTGTTATAGTAAGGCCCTTAACGGGTTTCCAAACTGACGCCATACTGTCTCTAAAGATAGAGAAATGTACCGGTTTCTCCGATGTGATAGTGCCAATAAAAGTCAAGTTTGCACCGCTTGCCCCTGAATTCTCAGCTTCCACTAAGATTGCTTCATATCCCTCCTCCATCTCCATGTTTCCATAGGCTTGGGCAAGAGCCTCAATCTCTTCGTGATGAATATCAACTATTTCAAACCCATGTCCCCTTAGAACGTGAGAGCCTGCCACATGTTGTCGTCGAACCGACGACCTGCGTGAGCGTTGTCCTACTTCGATGTTGTTGGCTTCCATTTCACCGAAAGTTGGCTTTTCCGCATGGCTTTTCCGCATGGCTTCGAAAGTTGGCTATTCCGCGTGGACGGATCCCTGCTGCGAATGGATTCGTGCTACGAACGTAACTCTGCTGCAAACTATACCTGAGGACGAAGAAGACTGCGGCACCAAAAAAAACCTAGGATGCTCCTGGCCGTCCGCGACATGTATGTGTGTTGCTAATATATGCAGTCCACTTGCGAGGGGGTTATGAAAAGTCCCATTGATCATGATTTTAAATCTTGCACCCTTAGTACTACTGCTTGGGATCATTTTGAAACCATTTTTAATTACCATCCTAAACCCACTAACTCTGTAAAACAATACTTTTTAAATTGGTACAAAGGGTAGAGGAGTAACATTGTGGATCTTAATTATGTTCTTCCAAATACCATCACATGGATCCTTTGGAAAATACGCAATAAAATTATCTATGATAATAAAATGGCCACTGTTTCTGAGGCATTAAAAGCTATTAAAGCTGAAATTTTTGCCATGTCAAATGTTACTCCTTTCTCTACCTTGAACCCTCATACCTTGAAATGTATCCCTCAATTGTTCAAATTGTTATAAAGGTGATCCTTTGAGGGGTGATATGTACAATGTGGGCGAGATGTACATTTCACCCCTCGAATGACCATATTTACATTAATTTGAACAATTGAGAAGAGACATTTACAGTCTCATAAATACGAGTCTGATATTTCAATATGAGAACTATTTCAGGGACTAAAACGGGAGTTTCTCTTCTTTTTATTTTTTTAATAAAGAGGTAGGGCCGCAGGGAGTTCCCTAGCCCTTACCCCAAAACATCCTCTGAAAAAGAAAAAATAATAATACGAGTAATTATTCCCTCACCACCCAAAAGCCAAGCAATTTTGCTATAGGTACCCCAAATTTACCCCATTTTCTACCTCATATAAAAACTCTTCCCACTTCTCCACTTTTCTTCTCCCCCTCCCCCACTTTTCTTCTCCTTCCCTCCCTCTCTCCTCCTTCTTTTCTTTTTACATACGCAGCCCCCCTCCCTCCCCTTTCTTTCTCTTTTCTCTAAATATTGATTTCTTCCCCATTCCAACATCTCTCCATCAAATCTTCCCATTTTTACAATCTTTTCTCCCTCCAAGCTTCTTCTCCTGCTTCTCGCCTCTTCTTCCTTTTTTTCATTTCAAATGCAAGAGCTACAGTAGATCGGGCGAAGGGGAGAGCTGGGTGACGTTGGTTAGCTTGACATGGAGAGGCAACGACGAAAGTGCGGACCAAGAAGCTTTGAATGACTTGAGAAGATCTACTTTTCTTGATATTTTTCTTGATTTTTGGTGTGTTTTCGAAAAAAAGGGTTGTCTGTCTGACATACAACTGTAAGTGCAGTGTCTGTATTTGTTAGTAAGACTCGTCAAGTTGTCTGTCATTTGATCGTTAGTTGTCTGTATTTGTTTTGAGTTGTCTGTATTTGTTTCAAGTTGTCTGTCATGTTGTTGTGAGAAGTCTGTAAGAGTCGTGAAGTTGTCTGTCTGTTTGTAATTGATGGTTAATTATCTGTATTTGTTTTGAGTTGTCTGTATTTGATTGTGAGTTGTCTGTATTTTGTGATGTTTATTTTTT
Source organism: Cuscuta europaea (assembly GCA_945859875.1). Classification (NCBI taxonomy): domain Eukaryota; kingdom Viridiplantae; phylum Streptophyta; class Magnoliopsida; order Solanales; family Convolvulaceae; genus Cuscuta; species Cuscuta europaea. The sequence goes on along the minus strand of CAMAPE010000027.1, from coordinate 7,935,776 downwards.
GAGATGTAATTAGTAAACGAGACAGACATTAAATATACACATCCAGACAATAAGTATACACATACAGACATTACTTTATTGTGAATTACCATTTTGGAATATGTTTCATAAAGAAGACAGACAATATGTATAACTAGACAGACAATAGAGATAACGAGACAGATATTATTTTCACCACAAATTACATACAACTCACAATGAAATGACAAACAACTAAGTATGAGTTACAGACAACTTCACAACTCAAAATAAATACAGACAACTAACAAACAAATGACAAATAATTAAATATCAATTACAGACATTTATTTTTCAAATAACAGACAATTTCATTACTCTTACAGACATTGCACTTACAAGTTGTCTGTCTGACAGACAACCCTTTATATTTCCAAAATACATCAAAAATGAAGAAAACAAAATCAAGAAAAGAAGATTTGCTGCTCAAGTTGTTCAAATCTTCTTGGTTTGCCTTCGTCGTTGTTTTCCCTTGAGGTTGCATCCGAAATAGCAACCAACGTAGACCCACCGTCGACAACCGGCGTAGATCCGCCGTCGGCAACCGGTATAGACCCGCCGTCATCAACGTCACCGGTGGAAGTGGAGATAAGCAGGAGAAGATTTAAGGTTGGAAGAGGGAAAAATGGTAAAAATGGGAAAGATTTTGAGATGGAGAAGAAAGGGGAAAGGAGGGGTGCGTGAAAAGAGGAGACGGGGGAGGAAGAGAGGTGGTGTGCAGGAGAGAGGAAGGGGGAGAAGAAAAGGGAGGTGGGTTTTTATATGGAGTACAATTGGGGTAGGGTTTGGGTACCTATGACGAATCAATCAAAAATCAGACTACCATAAAGATCTTATCCCCAAATCGAATGTCCAACTCTCTCGTCCCGAAATTTGCTAGTGGATAAAATAAGCAACGACTCTCTTCCACAAGCAAGCACAAAACCCAGATGGAGCAGCTATGAACACAACCACACCTCCCTCCGACTTCTCCTCATTTTCTTCAACAAACAGTAGGCTCTCACTCCGGCGACTTTCCCCACCGCCGCCTGGTTCAGCCAAGCTCACAATCACCTCTGCAGCTAGCAGAGCCAAAGTTACACAATCATCACATTCTAAAACCCCCAATACAACTACAACTACTACTACATCTCTGATTATCACTACGCCTGACCAGCTATCTAACAAGAATCCTCAACAAGACCAGCCTCTTCTCACCCTTCTCCAGCAGAGGAAAATTGAAGAGGCCTGGTTGGCTTACACCGGATCCGACCAACTTCCCAACTCCACTTGCCTTAGCCGTTTAGTCTCTCAACTATCCTACCAGAAGACCCACGACGGCCTCACGCGTGCCCAGTCCATCGTCCGTCGTCTCCACCATGACAACCAGCTCCACCTCCTTGACTGCAACTCCCTCGGCCTCCTCGCAGTTGCCGCAGCTAAATCCGGTCATATCCTGTACGCCACCTCCATCATCAAGTCTATGCTCAAATCCGGATACCTCCCGCATGTCAAGGCCTGGAGCGCCGTCATCAGCCGACTTTCCAGCTCAGGTGATGATGGCCCGACTGAGGCCTTGACTTTATTTGACTTGGTCACCAAAAGGGTCCAACGGATCTCGGACCCCAATGTGATTAAGGACTCCACACCCGACACTGCTTCTTACAATGCCGTGCTGAATGCATGTGCTAACATTGGTGACACGAGGAAATTCTTGCAACTGTTTGAAGGGATGAGTGAGTTTGGTTGTGAACCAGATGTTTTGACATACAATGTGATGATGAAGCTCTGTGCTAGAGCTGATAGGAAAGAGCTGCTAGTGTTTGTGTTGGAGAGAATAATCCAAAAGAGAATACCTTTGTGTATGACGACACTTCAATCCCTTGTGGCCGCTTATGTTGGTTTTGGTGATTTGGAATCAGCCGAGAAAATTGTTCAGGCCATGAGAGAAGGGAGGAGAGATCTCTGCAAGATTCTAAGGGATTCAACTGTGAAAGAGATAGGTCTAAGGTTTGTTCTTTAAACTTATTGTTTGAGCTTATGACAATCAAACCAAAAGATTTAGACCAGGTCAAACCAGACCAGATATTTATTCTAGATAAGATTAGAAATGTTCATATTATTACTGACTACACCCCATCATACCAAAATAATAAGACCACACCAGAAAGGTTCTGATCAAATCTTAAGAAATTCAAACCATATCACATTTTTCAGGCAAACGGAACAGATCCTAAATGAGAGTGATGTATTCAAAGAGCTGCTTCCAAATTGTTTAAACTCAGGAGACAAAGAGCCACCAGAGTTACCTCATGTGTTTGAACCCAATTCAAGGATGTATACTACTTTGATGAAAGGTTATATGAAGGTGGGCCGAGTTACAGATACAGTAAGGATGCTCCAAGCAATGAAACATCAGGAGGACATGGAAAGCCAACCTGACAATGTGACCTACACGACTGTAATATCTGCATTTGTGGAACAAGGATCAATGGATCAAGCACGAGATGTCCTAAATGAGATGTTCAGAATCAGAGTTCCTGCCAACAGAATCACGTACAACATTCTCATTAAAGGGTATTGTCAGAAATTGCAGATAGATAAGGCTGAGGAACTGATGAAGGAGATGGTAAATGGTGAGGGGATAGAACCGGATGTGGTTTCTTATAACACTTTGATTGATGGGTGCATATTGGTTGATGATAGTGCCAGGGCGCTTTTGTACTTCAATGAGATGCGAGCAAGAGGTATTACCCCTAATAAAATCAGTTACACGACATTGATGAAAGCTTTTGCTTTGTCTGGCCAGCCGAAGCTAGCTAACAAGGTGTTTGACGAGATGGTAAAGGATCCTGGGATCAAGGTTGATTTGGTGGCTTGGAACATGTTGGTTGAGGGGTATTGTAAGTTGGGGAAGGTCGAGGAGGCTAAAACCATAATTCAGAAGATGAAAGAGACTGGGACTTTTCCAAATTTGGCTACATATGGGAGTTTAGCTAATGGGATTCAATTGGCTAGGAAACCAGGAGAAGCACTACTACTGTGGAGTGAAATAAAGGAGAGATGTGGGGTTGAAACAGGAACAATAAAACCTAATACTTCTTCAGCTGCCCTCCCGCCACTGAAACCCGACGAAGGACTCTTGGTGACACTGGCTGATATATGTGTCAGGGCAGCGTTTTTTAGGAAAGCGTTGGAGATAATAGCTTGCATGGAGGAGAATGGTATATCTCCAAACAAGACAAAGTATAAAAGGATCTATGTGGAGATGCATTCAAGAATGTTTACAAGCAAGCATGCTTCAAGAGCTAGGCAAGAACGAAGGAAAGATAGGAAAAGAGCAGCAGAAGCTTTCAAGTTTTGGTTGGGATTGCCTAATTCTTACTATGGAAGTGAATGGCGCCTTGATTCTGCTTCTGAACAAGAATATAGTGATTCTGACTTCATAAACACATGAAGTCAGAAGATAGTGTTACGGAAAAAATATATCCATGAGATTGTTTCATAATACATATATGAATGTATCATATTGAATATATATAACCAGTACTTGAATTCCCCGTCTGAAAGTCAACATTAAATTATATATTAACGCTCTTACAAAATATAAAATCTACACGGGCACGTGGCTTTTAGGCAGGCTGGGAATTTGACAAAATGAGAGCTTATCTGTGAAATTACATAGCCAACCAAAATAACCTGCAATGTTTTGGAAGTAGTTAAGTGGGGCATAAATACAGACTGGGAGATGTATAGCTTATAATCCTTCTATGTTTTAGTACTTGGAGGTGGTCAAAAAGAGATTATTGTTCAATAAAATAGGGGCAGAGTGATGAGAGAGAGAGAGAGAGAGAGAAACATTGCAAGGGGAATATTTTTAATGTATATTACCATTGCTGCAAAACTATCCCCTTGATGATTGACTTCTTGAATAAGATGATGATAGCACCTGCATAATATACAAACTATCATTTTTATTACGTTTTCCACTTGGCTAGCAGGGATAGAGTTCAGCTAGTATTAGTTTAATTTGAATGGCAAAAGTTTAGTGATGGGTTAAATACTTAAAAGTAGTTGAATTAGTAAAAGGCGTACCTGATATTTCTTTGGGCCCTTCTTTAGTAAATAGCCTGCAGTATTAAGGGTATCCAGGAACGTATCAATATCTGGAACCCTCAAGCCTATGTTATCTGCCAAACTGTATAACTCCTGAAGAGGGGAATGAAGAGCATGTGAGGTATACTCCATGAAGCACAATTGATTTTTTTTAATCTAAGGTTGATTTGGGAAACTAATAGTTGTGTGCAGAGGCTTACAGATATTGAAAAGCAATCCTTTTGCTGCACCTCAGACTGCTTATTTAATGCACCCAAAAATCTCTTCTTCTCTTTTTCTTTACTCATTCCTCCACTTCGCCCAAAATCCACAAAACCATGCTCATCAACATACTTATCATACAAGGACTCCTTCATTATTTCGACAACATCCTGAACCGTAAGAATTTAAGATACAGATTACAGAAGGCACTGGTATCATAGGCATGGATAGCCAGGATTAAGTGATAATGGCAAAATCTTAAATGCTGCATAATTAAATTACTCGATTCTGAAATATGAACATTAATATGTAGCTAACTATATTTGGAGAATGGAGCCATGGAGGGGGGCATCTACTGCTGTGATGGTGGAACTCACCAAAGCATCTTGCTCCGTTATTTGCTCTCTTAGATCAACCTTAGCTCGAGCTTGAGCCAACCTTACCAGACTTTCTAATTGCCTAGCAGTTATTGGTGTACTATCAGCAGATGTGTTACGATCTCTCAGTTGCAGGTAAAACTTCTTCAAGATGGCTGCCGCATGCTCGGTCATCCTTACCCAGTATAAAGAAAGCAAATCAATGAAGTAGAAGTCCCCAATTTTCCCTAATTTAAGAAAAGGTGCTAGACTACCTTGGAAAGACATAAGCTTTTGCATAGGCAATGTATTTACGCAGAAGAGGACCAGGTAATGGAACAAAACCCCTGTCTTTATTTGGGTCAAGCTTCAGTCTTGAAGTTAAAGAATTGTGCTCTACATTCAGGCTACTTCCCCTGACATCAAAAGGTGCTGCAGTGTAATATAGATGCAAAATAATGAAATCATCATATTAAAATGATCTCATACTAACAGGAATCGTATAAAAGGCCTTACCTGTACATAATTGCTTTGTCACAGGTGGATGTTCCGGAGTTTTTGCATGAAGCTGCAAAAGAAAGTTTAATTTCACACATGCTTCTGATTATAAGGGAGTGGCAAGTGGATTTGCATTAACCTTAAGAAAATACAATAATAATTAAAAATGCATCTGGCAAATGATAGCACTCTTCTCAACAAATTCTAAGCAAACATCCCAAAATAAACAAGAAATGCAAAATGTAATGTACTAAACGCCAACTGCTTGCAAGCTAGTAGTGAGAAACCCTTACTACATCCACATCACTGAAATTGTGCATCAACTATTCACATTACTAGCAATCCACATCAGATCCTGGGAATTGCTTTTAACAGCAATACATCATTGCCAATAATATGTTCACACTGCCTATTAAGTCATCGCTTTGTGGTGCATGTCATAAAAGGTTTGGCAGTAAAGTTGAAAATGTTGTTAGATACGGAGTAAGTACTATACCTACGGCTACAAGCAACAATAACCTAACACTTAAAGTAATATATGGAGGTTTATTTTGAATAAATAGTTCAGAAAGAAAGATGCTCTTTTTTAATGTCATGTTCTTCCATATTCATATTCATTTTCTGGGCATCAAGGTTGGATATGTTTATTTGATTATTTCAAAGGTTAATTCCTTCTAACTCTTGAAAAGATTGAGGAAATTGACACTACAAAATTTTATTGTTGACAAGAATAGGATATATTTCTAATTAAAACTGTATATAATATTTCTAACTAAAATTGCACCATTAAGGCTAGAATTTGTTTTCCTTTCTTAGAGATTGTATTTCCATATCTATCATAGATCTTTAGCCTATATATTTTATATTGTAGTGTGTAAATATTCATTCAGAAATGGGTCTTTCATTCATCATATAATTATGCATGAACAAATAACACGGAGTAATAATGTTAATGGTCAAAAAATAGTTCTACCATATACTAGCACAAAGTGGAGAGAATGACTCACAGACATGATGTGCTTCGAGAGCCGCTTATCCAGTAGCTCATCGGGCTTGTCAAGTAATATGAAAACCAAATCAAATCTCGAGAGTAAAGCACTACTCATTTTCAGGTTCTCATTTACAGTTTTTGTACGGCTGCAATCGAAATTTGAGCAATATCAATGCCCAAAAAAACTTTAGGGCCCCTTATTATGTATTGGAAAATATGTTTAAAATGAAAGCCAAAAGAGCGTGTTGAAAATGTGATAAAACTATAAAAGAATAATGTAATTAGACATTTAGAATTGTTTCTGTTGATTGTTTATTCACTTCATATTATTTCTTTAGCACAAGCCACTGTTATGGTAGGGGACAGATATCATCACAATAATTTCAAAGTATCAAAAACATAGCCACAATCACTCGTGCAGTCAATAAAGCTACTGGCAAAAAAACACTGCATATCTAAATTTTCAAATAACTACTAATCAAAGACAAGTTAATTAACAATACTCATAATGACCCCCAACAGGGTTTGCAGCTGCTAAAATAGATGTTCTTGCTGATAAACTTGCCACAAGTCCTGCCTTTGCAACAGATACACACTGTTGCTCCATAGCCTCAAATAAGGCCTGAAATTATCCCATAGTAAAGTACTAATATTACTTGTGGAAATAACAGTGTGCATGAGCCTATGAGGATGAAAAACCCGAGTAGAACCTGATGTCCAGCAGACATTTTGTCGAACTCGTCGATGCAACATAATCCATGGTCTGCAAGAACCATTGCCCCTGACAAAGAAAACCTATTTTGTTGACAAATAGATGACAGTATATGATGCCAACAAATAAAAACAAAATCGATTGTAAACACTATAGCTTGGATCATTGTTTAATCCAGATGCACTTTTTCCCAAGGACTGCAATCCAGACGATTCCTGAGCCTTCTAATTAACATGTTTATGAATCACTATTTAACTAATAGATGAATTGACTATATAGTTGGTGATGAATTTTAAGCAATTCTGTCCAGATCCGCATATTTCTACTCTGTAGCGCCCACTTTACATGACCTCTCTGTTTAGGAAGGGCACTCTCCAAGTTTTATAGTCTTAATCATTATCCAGTCTAGATAGATCTGGAATAATGCCTGAATTTGATCACCTCAAATAAAGACAAGAAACATAATGGGGCATAAGAAAGACTATTCTTAGGTGGAGCTGTGGAGTTACACGAGTACATGACTGACAGGAAACTTTAAAATGAAAAATGCCTAGAGTTGCAATTTACAAATGCTTGTGCTTAATTTAAGTCAATACTGAATTGGCAATGAAAACTCGAAGTCACTCTCCACGTATGAATACTCATCCTGATATCGGCTGAAACTGCAATACTTTGGCATTCAGTGTTCCTCACAGTTCACACAAAGCACGCACATAGAGAGGGTTTACCAGCTTCAAAGGCATAATCACTAGTTATTGGATCCTTGACCACGGCTACAGTGAGGCCAGCATTGGTTGTAGTATTACCACACACATATATGCCACGAGGAGAAACAGAAGCTGCTGCTTGTAGCAGTTGGCTTTTACCTAGTCCAGGATCACCTAATAATATGGTATCAAACAGAGTTATGTATGCCCTCAGTTATGGCATAGTGTGGGAAAGAATGACATCCTCAGGAGACAAGAACAAATATGTTTACCAACTATTAATACATGGATGTCCCCCCTTACAGGAACCTTGTTCTGATCCATTGAATGCTTTTGTACACCTCCAAACATAGCTAGAGTAATTCCGGCTGTTGATGGAAGAATGATGATGAAAATAAATGACAGTGTAAGTGAAAGCAATATTATCAGTCAGGCATCAAAAGAGAAGTATCAGGTAAGTGCTTTATATTGATAGGATATCAGGTTTAATAAGAAAATAAAAAGATCCATTACCATTTACCAGTAGTCAACTAGGAATTCGAAACCTACAAAAGAGATGAATTGCACCACTATATAATAGTATTGAACAAAATAACGATAACTAGTATACAAACCCTTGACAAGCTCATGTCCATAGATTGAAGGACATATTGAATGAAGCATTTGCCGAAAAGTGTCTGGACCGTGTTCTTCAGAAAATTTAACAATGAACTCTAGATCCCTTGGAGAAAATGATACTAAGTCAAAAGGCTCTGTGGCTCTTGCATTGGAACCGTCCATCATATTCTCATGCACTGGTTGAGTCTTGGAATTTCTTATTGAGACTGTTTCGAGATACAGATAGTAAAGTGCTTGATTCTTACTTTTTGATTTTCCTGTAGCAGTAGCTTATATGATTAGTCCATCTGGAAGAATTTATAGTGAAACTTAGAGAACATCGGAAAAAAGAACCATCATTGTTTGTAACACTTATAGCATAGGGAAGTATTTAGAGTGAAACTTATAGAACATTGGAAAAAAGAACCACCATCATTGTTTTTAACACTTATATCATAATAAATTATCAATGTCTGGATATAAGAGATCAAGACTTCCAGCAGTAAGTTTGAGAGCAATAAATGATCAACGTCATCTACTGGCCAACAAAGGCTCAGTTTAACTAGATCTACATCTACGACATATGAAATACAACACAGCATTTCAATTGAAGTAAGATAAGCATGTTAATGGAAATACCTCCTCCGATGTCCATGTAGTTGTTAATCACTCTAACAATACCAGTTACAGTCACAATATCTCCAGGAATACAGGCATCTACAAGATCTTCCGTTAACTCACATTCAACAGTGCGTGGAACACGCCCTTCCTCATGATGTTCAGATCTTAGCAGCTCCTGAATTCTGGAAAAGAGAATACAGTTTATACCAACTACTTAATGCAGTGATGAAAACATGTGCTGCTTTATAGCTTTATGATGATATGGTGGCACAAAACTACAGAAAAGAACTTACCTAATCTTCTGAAAGTCTATGGGTTGTGCACTGGATCTGATCGGATTAAAGGTCTTACTTTTGCATCCATGCATTTCACATACTGAAGGGGGTGAAAATTTCCCCTCTGGAAAGTCACGACCAATGTTGGTTCCACATTTTGTGCAGGCAAAACTCATTTTTATTACCAGAGGTCTAACTGTACTAACTTTTACCACAGTGCCACGTACAGAAGCAAGCCTGTCTGATACATGAACATAAAATGTCATTATTAGTGCAACATTAGTTTGGATTTTACATGGAACATAACTTGCTTAAGAACCAACGCGTTTAATAAAAAATTGCAAAGTTACCAATATATGCGGCTTTTAGATTTTTTAGTGCAATCACTTGAGGGTAATTATGCAGACGAATATTTATCTTTGTACAATCACCAAACATTTCATTCTCCAATTCCATGAACATAACCTGCTTTGAAAAACTAAACTAATCAGGCAAAAATAGATGGAAAACTTTGAAAGACTGATGAAGTCTTGTTAGCATTATACCATGTGCAATGCAGCACTCATACATAACAGAGCTTCTTTCGGTCTATCAGCCAAAGTCAAATAGAATTTCTCAATTTCACATACTTTCTGAAACTGCTCAAAGTCAAGTGGCAAGAAGAATATACCATCATCATCTTTAACCTACACATGTGATTGAAACGGGCAGTTTTTAGCAGTAGATACGATTTCACTGCACAAAATATTTTAAACAAGAAACAATCAGGGAAGATCTCCAGTGCGTGTCATTATTAGCAATCTCAATGTGTCCCAGTACAGTTTTTGTCTACTACAATCTCAAAGATCAACACCAAGCTAGCTCAACCACTACACTGAAATAGCATTTCCTTCTATTATCAGCATGAGAACACGGATTTCTTCCGTCCTCAGAATCCTCATTCAGTGAGTGCACGGGTACAATTGATCAAAGTAAGTCACAAAAACACAATACTCATCTATAAATGAAGCTTGCGGATTTCCTTTAATCAGAACTGGCCAGTGGCCAATCAAGCATCTGAAATGCACAACAACTTTAATGGCCTGGGAATTAAAATTTTAAAAAAGGACAGCTATTGTCTTTGACCTTGAAATAGGAGTCATCCGATGCTCAAAACAAAATTAAAAAAAAAAACATAAATATGCAGAGCGCGAGAGATGAAGATAAATGAGATGTTAAAGAAACCTGAGAAACAAAGCATTCTCCTTCTGTAGAGAAGAAGTCAGCAAGTTCGGACGCGAGTTCGAATTTGAACTTGGACTCTTCCAGAGTAAAGTCGATTTTGGGAAAATATAAGTCTAAGAACTTTGAGAGACCGCTTGAGTGCGAAACAACATAACGATTCCTGGTCCTTGAAACCTCGCCGTGCATGACGACTTTCCGGCTGCGTGTGGCCAACAGATGAAATGAAGTCGTTCTGAGTAATTGCCCGTTCACTTTTTCTGGCGGGAGATTGACATCGTTAGTGCCAACATTTTTTTATGATGATGATAATTTCCAACCAAAGTACGTAATGAGATTTTATTATACATAATATCTCGAATTCAGAATTTATTCAAATTTTTGATTAAAAAATCATCAAAAATTAACGTGTACGGTCACCCTATAATGATAAAACAAGGTGAGGTGGTCTTTATGCATAGAAATTTGAATAAAATTTCAATTCGAACCATTTATATATAGCTAAAGGTACAATTTTGATTTTCAATAGTTAAGGTACCATTTATGCATTTGACCATAATTATGTCACATTAGACCAGATTTCGACACTTCTAAAATACTAAATACACGTATATGAGGCGACTATCGACTCTATCATAAGTTTAGATTGAATAAAATTAGGTCATACCAAAAAAATAAAATCCAATTAAGAACATTCGTCTTTCGACTATTATCTCGGTAACACTTGATACTCATCTTGAATACATATATATCGTGCTATAAGAGCAGATCAAACAAACTTAAATATATCATATCTCACCGTACTTAAACAGAGCAAATCAGATTATAAATTTTCATTCGAACCCATTCACCCAATTCAAGAACAAATAATGCAACTACGATTGCTAAGTAGTTATCATTATTACGTGACTACGTAAAATAAAAAATAACTCAACCACATGCCCAATACCACACTCAAAGCCCGTTTAATAACACTAAAATTGCCTAAATCGATTGATTCTTCTGAAATTTATGAAGTTCTGCTGGAAGTGGGTGAATCGGTTGGTTCTGCTGCTTTATAAATAAATTATATGTAAAATATATTCTATTTATTGCTACCTCTGTTCCACTAATATTGGGACGGAAGGGGGGTGTTGTTGTCATTAAGAAAAGTGAGTTTGTGTGGTTGATATTAATTGATAAAGTAAGAATAGAGTAAAAATGATTTAGAGTCACACAAACTGTACCAAATTTGGTATACGACAATTTTAGTGGTATTTCTCAAAAAGTTAAAATGAGACAATATTAGCAGAACGGGGAGAGTAAAATTATATGTAAAATAGTTATATGGTCCTATATGGTAACTTTAGTCAAATTAGTTAGAAAAGTGACTTCAAACCTGCTTATTTTGATTACTACACAATTCAGCATGCAAAATAAAAAGATACATGTTTGATGAAAAATTAACTGATAAGATCGATAAACTGAAAAACAAGATCATCAAACGGGCTCTCGTATATTAAATTAGTTTTTTCTTAAAATGACGCGTAGTCTTGTTTACAATTTTTCAAAATTTTAAACCATTCATACAATAAAAAAACTCTACTCTCATTTATTTATGAACACTTTTATACTCACAAATAATTTCACTATTATTTGTATCACATCATTGGACAAATTAAACCTTAGTTCAACCATCACAATAAAAACCTATGGAGTATTTGATAATCCTTAGTTCACCCTATTAGCCTTATCAATCATTTCTTTCATCAAATACATAACATTTGATTTCTTATGTTAGATTAAATGTCTTTTTGGTAACATATATTTTCAGCTTATTAACCTTATCAGCCAACTTTCGTATTAAACGGTTTTTGACTTCGCGCGATAAATCATGTAATAATTAAAATAAATAAGGTTGAATTTATTTTTCTGGCTAAAACGGGTGAAATTACTGTAAAAGACTTTTTTTCCTAGAGCAAATCACTCGAAGTGGGGGGTGTCGGGGAACGCTTTCCGATTTTATTGATAAATAGTTTAAATATACAAGAGAAGAAACATACAAAGGGAATAAAGAAACATTAGCATTTAAATTTTTTGTAGGAACTCCGAGTGTAATTGAGATATTCTTGTTGAATTTATTATGGAATTTGATCACATTCTTCATGGAGATAGGAATGGTAGGTGTTGGCCTCAATTTGTATTGCTTGTATTGCTTGAGAGCGGCACAAATTTGTGTAGTGAATCAAACATCAGGTCTACAGAGTACAAGAAGTAAACTGTTTTCTTTTGGGGATTTTTTAGAGTGACTTCTTGTGACCATGGGGTTGTGACGTCAATCCAACTTGATAGTATTGTTGTTTGTCCTATTGATTTGCGACTTGCGTTTGGTATTTTGTTCGAAGATAATTTTAGATATCTTTCGTGTAATCTTTTCTTAATTTTATTAAAAAAATAATGAAACAACAAATTCAACCAAATCAGATACTTCAGCCAGAAATTCATAATTTTCAAATGATTTAGCAGATTTATCCAATTTCGATGTTGCCAAACGGGCATGCGTAATAATAAAAATAAGTAAGGTTTAAGTTATTTCTCTATTTGAAGTGAGTGAAGTTTATTCTTATGAGCATGTTAGTTGTTTTTCATATGTTTTTTCTTTATTTTAATAATAAAGTACATTGAAAAATATAATTATTCACAATTCAGCAGATTCAACCAATTTTAGTGTGCCCAAATAGGTCTGCATCCAAGCGGAAGAATATGCTCGGCGTATTTCTGCTAAAGGCGCACGACGGGTACCCTTTCTTCACTCCATTCGCGCTCCCCGTCACCCAGATATATGAGGATATAAAGGACCTGAGAATCATTGCACCCCCTACGAGCACCGACATGAAGATGGGTCACAAGGACGTCTACTTTCAATATCACCGGCGTAAGGGACACAACACCGAGTAGGCACCTCGGTGAGCATATCAGGGAGCCCGCGCTGCAATACCAAGCACGCCCGAACAGGAAGTCGGGCACCTGGCGCAGGGATAACAAACAGCAGGCCGAACCCTGAGGTGTGAATTACCGCAAGGTGGATAAGCGTCCCAAGGGTTCTCTGGGGGGGGGGGGGGGGGGGGCAGGCCAAGGAAAAAATGGAGATCAAAGTGATCTTCAGTGGGACGGAAACTGGTGATACCCTCAGCAACAGGAAGAAATTCGAGTGGTCCCTATATGTGGCTCCTGTGTCCGCTCCACCCCCCAAGAAGAATAAGATCGAGCCCATCACCTTCGTCCCCCTTAGATCGGTCCAACACCCCTAGACCGCACCGCGATGAGCTGGTCATCATCACTAATTCCTACCATACATACAAGCAAATAAAATCATGTACAACACACGAGTGATACGACTAGTTACTACTTCCTATTGTTCTCATCACACTTAAAGCTCGTTTGGTAATACCCAAATTGGCTATATTGGCAAATTCTGTTGAAATTTATCAAGTTCTAGCTGAAGTGGTTGAATTGACTGATTCTGCTGATTTATGAAAAATGTATATGAAAATAGCTAAAATGATCATCTACAGTAACTTCAGAGAAGTAATTTTAATCTTACTTTTTCTTATTATTACATAATTCAACGCGCAAAATAAAAAATTATTTGTCTGGTAAAAATTGAGTGATAAATCTGATAAGTTGAAGATCAAGATCACTAAATGAACTCTTACTTTATCAACAATATTTATTTTAATCATAAATAAATAATGTACTCCCTCCGTCCCGAAAAATAGTTTCTGGTTTCCTTTTTGAGCCGTTCCAAAAAATAGTTCTATTTTTCCCTTTTGGAAAGTTTTGTGCAACTCATATTCATTTATCTTTTTCTTAGACAATCACAATGATACATTTCTACTATATTCTCACTTTCCTAAATAAAACAGTGAATGAGAGAGGAAAATGCGTAGTGTACATGAGTTGTACACAAAACCTCCCTAACTGCCTGTGTACACAGACAATTCATTTAAAATGGGACAGTACTTGATGTCAAATTGTCTGTGCACACAAAGAATGGAGAACTATTTTTTGAGAGAGGGAGTATCTAATTATTTCAATTTTTTGCCTCGTAACGTGGGGCGGCCTCTGGTGGCCTACGTTTCCTGGGACGTGCTCTAATATTCAACAGGAATTCGCTTTTTAAAGGAAATTTATATTTTCTATTCGTTTCACCATCTCCAATCCTAAAAAACGCCCCATCTGTACATTCAAATTTTTTCCCGTTATTGCTCTGATAGTATCTCTCACCTTTCTTTCTCTTCGCACTGCTGTACAGCGTTTACCCATTTCTTCAATTTCAAACGCCCACTGCAAATAACCATCGAAATTGAAGTAGTAAGGGAATCTGCAAGCGAATCTTTTGGATTACATCAATGGCGGATCCCGAGCACATCGATCTCGAAGTCAAGGGCCTCAGTCTTATCGACGACGCATCGGAGAATGACGATTTCGTCTTCACATTGTCCCCTTCCCCGCTCAAGCCGACTGGTACTCCAGAACTCCATGTTTCTTGTCTTGTTTTTACTATCCATATGATATAATATTTTTTCGATCTCTGTTATTGATGAGAATGTTCAGTTCTACCAGCAGACTAACCCTACTTTTTTGAAATAGTAAAGTATAGGGAGTTATAGAGTAATGGAAATTTGTTTGAGCTTACAAAAAATCAGCTTCCTTTTAAAGGATCTGGAACGTGTGATAAACCTGATGTTGGCTCATAACAAGATTAGTATTCCATATGTATGTGATCTCTACTGTGTAGGCGTGTAGCTCTGTTGACGTGGAATTCCCTATCTGGGTTTATTAACTTTGTATACCCCCATACATGTTTT
Source organism: Cuscuta europaea (assembly GCA_945859875.1). Taxonomy (NCBI): domain Eukaryota; kingdom Viridiplantae; phylum Streptophyta; class Magnoliopsida; order Solanales; family Convolvulaceae; genus Cuscuta; species Cuscuta europaea. The sequence continues at coordinate 7,920,634 of CAMAPE010000027.1, read as the reverse complement.
TAAACTTCTAAATCAGTGAGACGATGCAAGCCTGAACAAGCTTTTGTATGGACTCTACTACTCCCTATTTTCTTCACCAGGATTCTGTGGACTTTAGGTTGACTCTGATAAACTGTTTAGTCTGTTCATTTTTGCTTTAGTAGTTTAGTTAGAAGTGGACACCTATTCTCTCATGCACGACACAGGAGATAAACTTGTGTAATTTCAGATAATCACAAAGGTTTAAAGTTGGAGTTTTCAGGTAAAATGGATGTTCAAGAACAAAGGGATATGGATGATAAAGGTAACCTGCTTGACATATTGACTGAAGTACATGTATCAATGGAACCAGAAAGAATCAAAAGGAAAGGAAAGTTTAACTTACGCCAGAGCTTAGCATGGGATACTGCTTTCTTTACAGATGCAGGTATTTACCCTGTTTTGTGTGCCCCCATAATATCAAAAAAATTTCACACAGTGCACTACATAACTATATCCATCAATTGCAATGGAGCCGAAGACTCACTGTTTTTTGGCTTGAGAATATGATGGAATAAAGCAAAATGGTTCACTAAACTGTCTGCGCTTCTTTGTTGTGAAGCAGCTGTCAGTCCATGTAACTTTCGACGTGATTTTCACTATGGGCCATCCAGAACAGTCTCTTTGTGCTTTAGTACAGGGGTAAGACTGCGGACATCCGATCCCCCTTACCTCACCGTAGGTTGGAGCCTTTGCGGCAGTGGGGTAATGATGATGACGACGACGACAGTGCACTACATAACACTTCATATTCTATCTTATGCTTTAGTCATTACTTTCAAATTCAAGCCCGCTGTTTATTCTGACCTGCTTCTTTTCCCAGGCGTTCTGGATGCAGATGAGTTATCTACCATAGTCAAGGGAGCTGAAAAAAACTTACTGCCTATGATTGATGAGGATGTTAGTAGATCCACAGATACAATAACGACGTTTGAAAGCGATAATGTGCCGCTAGAACACCTTGAGGCTGAGTTGTTTGTTGACATTAGAGCATCAATACAGAGATCCAACAATAAAGTCTCTGATGCCACGATCCAAGTCAGGAAAGAAACATCTTCTGATGCAGATTCTGGCAAGTCTAGCTTTACTTGTTTAGTTTTTCCTGTCACTGACTTGTTCATTTGTTATTAACGGATTGAAGATTTAACGTAATAGACGCTGAACCTTTGTGTTTATGTACCTTCCTTTTCACAGCTTCAAAGAAGACAGGCACCACTTTAAGAAATATGGTAAGCCCAACTCAACCAAGTGCACATCTGGATTCACATGTAATCTTTTAAAGTAATTTTTTCTTTCCAGTAAGTAGTTCGTCGATGACAGTACTGTTTTAAATTTGTCAGCCAAAGCCTAAACTTCCTCCAAGTAGAACCAATGGGGCACAAGCGCTAGGAATGCCAAAAGGTCAGCAGAAACCCACCGAGGGAATACAAGGCTACAGGAAAGGTGTAAAACCAGACATTACACGTGCTACAAAGGCATGTGAATTTTTCTATTTGTTTATTTCAAAACTGGAATCGGTATCAATCACATAGTCACATCCGGTTTTTCCCTTTTTTCTTTAATACATTTTCTTTTATTAGCAATATGACTGAGTTGCTATTGTTTCTATGCCTCGTTTTGACTGGGTTGATTTTTAAACCAAATCAAATTGCCACTCTTGATTTGCACTTAGCTGATGTTGTTCTATATGTTGCTTAATGTAGTCCATCACTAAATCTGGGGACTCGACTTCATCGCTTGCTAAGCTACCAAAATTTATGGGTAAAGCCAATCCCATTCCAGCAACTATGGTGAAAAGAGCTTCTCTGAGTGCTAATCAAAATAAAATTGATAATGACAAAACAAAAACCAATACTGGTAAGAGAACAGATTTCAAATTCAATTTACCATTTCTTGAACTGCTATATCATGTCTGTGCATTCTGAAGAAAAATGCCTGCCATTTTAATTTTATTACCACTAATCCATCAATTAATGGAAATTTTCAGTTACTGGTAAAGGAGTGCAGACATCAAGAGTATTTGACTCTACTAATGCCTGCAAGGTGTTACCAAGACCTACATTGCTTTCCAAGTCATCATCTATGAGAATTTCAGGTGCAACAAAGATGCAATCCTCAAGAACTTCAACTGATAGTACTACTGGAAGTACTTTGTCTGACAAGGGAGGAAAACCTGTTTTACCTGTGGCAAGAAGAAAGATTGTTACTAAACAACCCGTTAGTCAACCTTCCACTGGATCAACACATAAAACTCCTTCAAAAACACCATTGAAGAATCATAAAGTGTCAAGTGGAAATTCCACAATTTCGAATTATCTTATTTCTTCTAAGATCAATAATTCAAACATATCTCCTGCCAGTTCTATAAGTGAATGGTCATCCGTGTCTGCAGCATCATCATCCTGCTCTAACATCAATGGCTGGTCAAATAAGTCAAGGGTTAGTTTTGATACCAGTTCATGTAGATCATTGGAGAGTGTTGTGACTAGTTTGGACAACGCTAATTGGTATAGTAGTCAGAACTCGGAAGTACCAAACCAAGGAACAACTTCACCTAGAGAAAATGACAGGAAAGCTTCTTCGACAAATCCACTAACCAGACCATCGGGCCTACGGAAGCCATCCCCAAAAATTGGATTCTTTGATGGGGTTAGTGTGCTTTTTATCTTTCTTTTTTTCATTTCCCCCTTGCTCCCTCTGTTCTTAAATAATACAAGTATTCCGTTAAAGAAAAGTTTTGATTTTTAGGTAATAATAATAAATCTATTAAAAAAATGAAAACATACCCTATGTAATGCACAGGGATTAAAAATAACTAGCAAGAAAAAAGGTATCAGTTTTATATGTTTGACTTTCATATTTGCCAATGTAAAAAATTTGGCCATCAATATAATTAATAGTAAAAATCATATAAGAAAAAGTATTTTCAAAAATACATTCAGAGACATGTAATAACTTCTTACATATTTGATCTACTTTTATATAATAGCAAAAATGGACAAAATAAGAGGTATGTCAATAGTAAAAGAAGGGAGGAAGTATTTATGAGCAAAATGTCTTTAGTTGACAAAAGGGTTGATTAGAATCGAAGGGAGTAATTAAAAACTATTGGTCATTGCAAGTTTAGGGTCAATTGAAATCATGATTTGTTAGTCCTGCATTTTGATTAAAAATGTTTGCAGGGGAAGTCGGTGCGCACACCAAATGGAACTACCAAACAGAGCACAGCAATGCCCAAAATTGGGGCCGCAACTACTCTCTGCAGTCCAAGTGGGATGTCAGATGTGAAATCCAAGGTCATATTGTTGAATGCCGCCGACGATCCAACAGATAAGCAATGCTTTCCTAGCTTTGCTCCAGAAGCTCATAATTATGACAATAAGTCGAATGAAGCAACAGAACATGTGGATTCTGTTTTATTGGATACAGTTAATTATAATCATGCTGGTGGAGACCAAGGCACTCTAAAGAGTGAAGTGTGTCGAAATGGGAGTGAGAAAGCCAAGTTGAAATCAACAGAACATGTGCAATCTATTTTATTGGATACAGTTAATAATAATCATGCTGGTGGAGACCAAGGCACTCCAAAGAATGAAGTGTGTAGAAATGGGAGTGAGAAAGCCAACTTGAAATCAATAGAACATGTGGATTCTGTTTTATTGGATATAGTTAATAATGATCATGCTGGTGGAGACCAAGGCACTCCAAAGAATGAAGTGTGTAGAAATGGGCGTGAGAAAGCCAACTTGAAATCAACGATATCTGTGCTTGAAGCTAGCAGGACACCATTTGCTGACAGGAATTACTCTAGTGGGAATGTCGATTTGCTTGATTTGTCTATGGAAGCAGTTGTTCGGGGTGGTGGTTGGGAAGGGGATAATTATGTCCCTCCTGAAATTGATTGCAGAGAAAACATCACTTCATAAATCATTTGGGAGTTCTCCCCCATCCCCACTGGTTTCAAGTTAGTGTAGTTTTTTCTCCTATTTGTTCACATGTGTACTATGTTAGAGAGGAAGAGAGATGAGCGCAAGTACTGTTACAAATGCAATTCTGTGTTTTTTAATTCTATTGTGCTTGCTCTAATATTCAAAGGACCGAATGATCCCACAAGCCAGAATTTAACGGCTAGGTAAACCGCTAGTTGCGGGTGAGTTGAAGTAGCAATGACGCATGAGAACTTTTTGTTTCGGGATTCAAACAACTTCCAAGTTGACAATAGGAGATTTCTTTTATCCCTTCTCCAACCCTACCATGTCTACTATAGTGATCAGTCATTGCGACCAGCTCCAAAACAAGAAATACATTAACTGTAATACTGTATACCCTGCTAGGCACTAATAGCTTTTCTGAAGAAAAGCAGGAGCTTTGAAGTTTAATAAAAACCAAGAAAAAAAACTTAAAAAGCAAAGTGTGATATAATGAAGTATCATTATGCCATACTTGAATTGAAAAGAAAACAGAAATCTATCGTCTTTCATACATTTTGCATGAAACTATTTAAAACAAAAAGAAGGAAAAGTGAAACCTATGAGACCAGAAAATATTACAAAATTGAAGGGGTGCTTTAAAGGGTTTAGAATATTCACATCTCTTCCGAGCATTTCTTTTTTTAGACTGCATGGTCACTGCAAAATTATCATCAAGGTCACTATATTAAACAGCAAGGACAACCAATAAGTAGAATACGATGAATATAAACATAATTCATTTATATAAATTTTACAAAGAAAATTTACACAAGAAGAATTTTTTTTACCAAACTAAGGCCACCCCCCATATATGCTCATTTTTATCAAATATTGAATATTTGAATGACGGTATAGTCACCATTTGTATAATCTACACATTTAGGAATTGAAAAGTAGCTCTCTAATGTGTAGAAACTAGACATTAAAAAGAACATAAAAAGAACAATATTTAAAGAAGAAGTACTACATCTATCCCATATCCATTGTCATGTTTCAATTTAGCACAATTATTAATAAAGTGGTTGAAAATTAAAAGTTGTGATTGATATTTGAGTAGAATAAAGTAAAATGATAAGAACCACATATTTTTTGCCAAAAAAACAAGACATTCATTTTGGAACAATCCAAAAAGGAAAATAATACAACCAAAATGGGACTGAGGTAGTATCATTTTACATTATTTTATCTTACTATATACACACACACAATAAGAAGAAAATTGGAACTTTTTCCCACCCAAAAATCCGGATAAAAAGTCCAAAAATGTGTCACAAAATGAGTTGCAGAAGATGGATAAAAAAGACCTTGAAGCGAGACCGGCGTCGAGTATACTAGTTTCGGGTAGGCCTGAGCACGGGTCGGGTTCGGGCGGGTTGGGTCGGGTCTGCTGACCCTTAACCCGTTCGGGTTATTTAATTGAAATACTTGGCCTGACCCTGTGATTTTTTAGCATATTTTTTCGGATATTTTAAAATCAGATATTTTCGGATATCGGATTTCGGTTCATTCGGATATAATAAAACACATTAAAATTGGACATATAAAATAAACACAAGTACACAAGTATGCAGTTAACACTTAACACATTCAATTTCAAATTACACATTTGATAACTTAACAAAATGTAACATAATAAGTTACAACTTACAGCTTACAAGTTAGAAGTTCTACAAAAACGTATTAACTTAACATAATGTAACATGATATGTAAGATAGCAAAATGAGATACAAGTTCAGTTTTAATTTAGAAGTTCTACAAAATCAACTTGTACTTTGAAAAAAATACAATAATAAAGGAAGGCCATAAAGACCATAACAACTTCCAAATTCCAATACATTGAGCCTTTAATCCTGCATATATAAATTATAAAGATAAGTAGTCAGTTAGTCACAAAATATGTGTGAATAAACAAATGCCATAAATTACTTTTCACAAATCATAAAGTAGATAAAATTTGGTTCAGGTAGCTTTTTTTCCAATTCATAATAGATTAAGGGCATCCAAAATATTTAGTGCCTTACACAACTATACACACAACCTTACACAAAATAGAGTGTTTGAGTCAATCAGGTAACTTCTAAAACAACAATAACCAACATGTAATAGACAACATCTATACACACAACCTTACATAGCTTCCACTATTAGAATTCACAATTCACAAAAAACGAGCAATCATTCTTTCGTCATCATTCATTCATTGTTATTTGGGGCCACAATCAGTCTGTTTTGTACATAGTTTTCACCATTTGAAATCATTTTCGGTCAATGCAGGCATAGAAATCAAGTCTGGAACAATCACCAAGGTGATTTACAGAATAGTGTAAGCAGCAGGCTTCACTATTCTCTACAGACTTAGAAGAACCAATTAATTCTTACTACTCAGCTTGAGTGTTTGAGTCAATCAGGTAACTTCTAAAACAACAATGACCAACATGTAATAGGCAACATCTATACACACAAACTTACACAGCTTCCACTATCAGAACTCACAATTCACTCTTTTATGTAATAGGCAACATCTAAAACAACAATAACCAACATGTAATAGGCAACCACTCTTTCATCATCAATCAAGCATTCTTTTTTGGGGCCACAATCACTCTTTTATGTACATAGTTCATACATAAATACAGTTTCAGACAGACTCACAGACATGCCTACAATTCAGTCACTCAATATTCATGAAACACAAACACTGACATACCCTAGCACAAAAACATCATTTTTACTTCCACAGTTTGACATTCAAGGTTGCTTGAAGTCACACGATTTGTTAGATATGGGCCTTTCAGCCCCTCGATCCGGTCAAACCCGCGACTCTTAAACCCGCCTCTTCGGTAGGAATGCCAAAGAATCCCACACTGGTGGGCTAGGAGAGTCATTGGTACCTTATAAGGCCTAGGCTCTCCACCAATATTGACGCGTTTTAAATCCGTGAGAGGCAACCCAAAGCGGACAATATCGATAGTCTGCCTCTCGGCTGTGGGATCAATCCTTCAATTGGTATCAGAGCCAGGGGCAACACCGGTGAGGGGGGTTGTTAGGTATGGGCCTTTCAGTCCCTCGAGCCGGTCAAACCCGCGACTCTTAAACTCGCTTCTTCGGTAGGAATGCCAAAGAATCCCACACTGGTGGGCTAGGAGAGTCCTTGGTACCTTATAAGGCCTAGGCTCTCCACCACTATTGACGCGTTTTAAATCCGTGAGGGGCAACCCAAAGCGGACAATATCGGTAGTCCGCCTCCCGGCTGTGGGATCGATCCTTCACAATTTACAACAACTCACAAGCCACAACCACAATTTACACACTCTTCATCAAGTAGAGAATTGAAGTTATACCTCACGCTCGAGTGTGACTGAGATGAGAGGATGTGAGACTGAGAGTGAGTTTAAAGGGGAAATGCTTCCACAGTTCGACCCTGACTTTAGGGTTTCAAATTCAGAAGCGTGTGAGAGGGAGTGACGTACATAGGGTGAGAGTAAGAGTGCGAAGAGAGTAGACTCAGCCACTGAGGCTTGAGGAACAGATTGAGGCCCTCACAGAATCACCGTCTCACAACCAGAGTCCGAAGAGATGAAGTGGTCAAGAGAGGCGGACAACCAGTAGAGAGATAGAGAAGGAGGCGGAAGTGGGTTAGGGTTTATTAGGAGAGTATATATATTAATATATATGGGCTGTATACTGGGCTGAGGGTTCGAGTTTTCGGACGGGTCGGGTGCGTTAAATCCAAATCCTACCAGGCCCATTAATATTTTGGCATATCGCCGGACGGGTTTTCGGGTAGATGTTCGGGTCGGTTGACCCTACCCGGTCGGGTGAAATCCGAAGTACCCGATCGGGTTTTCGGGTTGGGTCAGGTTTTGCACAGCCCTAGTTCCGAGGCAATTCTGATCCCCTGATCGAATTTCAAATTTCATTTTTTATTTTTTTATAGCCTTCCTATCTCGTCATTATCGCTTTTGAGCTTTTAAATGAATTTGTACCTCTTTTAAATTGCTTATAAGCTTTGAAATTATAAATCTAATCGGGACTAACACCATCTTTGACCTGAACCATAAAAACATGCCTGATCCAATCCCATGATTTGGTGGATTCCCGTATGAGACAATGGAGCAGGTCCACCCTAGTCCCATCTATTAAGTATTACTACTCTGTATACAAAACGAGACACCTGTTGGAAAAATGGATCTACAAATTAATATTATGGTCATTAATATTATTTGTAAGAAACCATTTTGAAATGAATGAGAAATTGTTTCCCGAAAGATAATCGTGAAATTATATCTCACACCCAAACACCGCCACCGCCGTCTAGTCGGCCGGGTCGGGTTTCGGGTTTGGTTCTTGATCCGCCCCGTCCACACGACTTAGAGATAGATTTCTATTTTTTGCTCCTCCATTTTTCGAATAAACTCTTGGCTTAATAGACAAGTATATTCCTTTTGAAAGAAAGGTCACAACCTTTCTTTTATCAGGTGTCTTTTGGTATAGTCTCCTGGCCAGAGAACTCTATAAATATGTCTTCATGCCTGCGAGTAGGGGTGGACTCGGGCCGGGCCAACCGGCCCGGAACCGGACCGGACCGCTACTGTGCGGGCTCGGACCAGCCCGGTGAACCGGTTGGTTGGCCGGTTCGGGCCACCCGGTCCGGTGGGATGTCGGTTCGGGCTCGGGCCCTTCAAAAGGTGAAGCGGCCCAGCCGGTTCGGGGCCGGGCTGGGCCAATTTTTTTTTTTTTTTGAATTTTTTTAAGATTTTGGGTTGTGCTGGGTATTTTGGGCCATTTGAGGTGTTTAGGGTTGGTTTGGGGGTGAGGGGGAGGGTTGAGGGTTAACTAGGAAAAGCCAAAAACAAAAAAAAAAGAACCGAGGCCCGGCCCGAACCCGGGGGTTACCCGGGCCGGTTCCGGGCCTCCCCTTCCTGAACCGAGGCCCGGCCGGGCCCGAACCGGAACCGGTCCATCCCTACCTGCGAGTTTGGTATCCGAAAAATCCTCCTACAGTGATGCATCTTTGAGCTCGTCGGTGTCCTTCGGAAACGCAGAAACCGTTCTGTCCTGAGAAGGGATTGCTACTTGTGTTGTAGACAAATTCGTCTCAAGGAGACAACGATTCATTGGGTTCAGTTTCATCCAAGTATTTCTAATTACTTCTATTTTATTTAATTATTGCATGGAAATTTATATGAATTTTCAATAACAACACCTTATGCACGAAGATGAGCAAAAATTTTATGTAATCTTAGCTGGCTCATATTAGACTATTAGGCATTCACTTTTGTATGGATCTATAATGAATAGATTTTCAATTTCAAAATCACGAATTACACTTAGCACATAGGGATGAACTCGGGCAGGGTCAACCGGCCCGATTCCCGGGTCCGGACTGTATTTTTTCGGGGCGGGCTCCGAGTCTCAAAAAATTGAGCCGGCCCAGCCTGATCCGGGTCAATTTTTTTTTCAAATTCTTTGGGAGGTAAATAGATTGGGCCGGGTGTTTTGGAGAGGTTTGGGGTGTGAGGGGTAGGAAGTAATTAGAAAAAAAAATGTACTCGACCTGGGCCCGACCCAAACCCGGTAGCTACCCGGGCCGGTTCCGGGTCTCAACAACACAAAAAAAGCCCAATCGGGCCCGGCCCGAGGCTCGACCCGAACCAGCCCGAGCCCATGCCTAATGCCACATACTTCTTATGTTATGTGATTCCATAATGGATTCATATAGGGTTCCATGAAATTTATTGGAAGATTATTGTTATCAAATTTTAAATGGTTAGAGAAATTTTAAAAGTCAAATTTGAAGGGTTAGAGAATGGGTAGTACATGACCAAGGCGTTAAGATAGAAACACTGTCTTCACAGCAACAAAGCAAGATAATTCACATGATTGGATTCCTCTCAACAACAAATTACGCAAGATTGTTTGTAACATATAGAGCTGTCGGGAAATGATAATACGTTGCAGAGTTCCAGACTACCAAACTGACGTCTAACTGGCAAACACAAAATGCAGGGCAAAAATAAACAAATGAACTACAGTTTTCCAACTATCTTTTACAAGTGATCCAGGAATTTCTCCATCTCCAAATAGCTATACAAAAGTCTGCAGGTATTATTCTTGCTTAAACGACCTGTTATTTGGAAAAAGAAGAAAGAAACGGTTATAAATAGATATTTGCCTTTATTTAAAGCCAACGGCTTCTGTTTATCACTAAAATAATCAAGTACTTTTGCATTTTTGGACCTCTAACTATTTGAAAGTGACACTAGTGGATCTCCATTTATTGGGGAAAATTAAAAAACGTGCTTTAAATCCTTTAATTTATGTCACTTTCAAATAGTTCAAAAACAAATCAAAAGATGTCTCTTGCAACAGTCAAGGGTTAAAAGTGAAAAACTTTCAAGATGGGTAAGAAACTTATTCTTGGCACAATAATCCGATGACTAATATGCCAAAAACTCAAGTAGTTTATGACTTACCTATTTGGTTGAAACCGATCTGATTAATGTTTTTTCATTTAAAAGATTCATCCATTTCAGCCATGCAACTCTTATTGAACAGACTCCAAAATGCAAGTAAAATGACTTAAATGAGTCTAATATGACATATACTACCCTCTGTCCCAAATTGATTGTCTTGTCTGGTTTGGCGCACTTGTAAACAAGTGGTTGAAAGGTAAAATATGTGGATGTGATCGGAATAGAAAATGGTGAAATGATATAAACCACATACTTTTGCCTAAAAGAAAACTAGACAATTTTTTTGGGACAGAGGGACTAACACAAAAGAATTCATTTCGAACCGTCCATGGGAAGTCCAGAGCATGTTTTCTTTTTTCCTTCATCTACTTTGGGCTCTTTTTCAGCAAAACCCCGATCTTCTTGAGCATGTTGTTGCCATTCTTCTTCTTAGGAGAGTCGTCATCAGCCTCCTCTGAGAAAGGTGATCCTAACCTCCCTCCAATCGTATGGTGGTAATCCATAGAACCCGTCCTCCCCACATACTTTGCATTGTGGTTTCCAGCAGTAGAAAGCATTGCGGTGGCTGCCTCGGCAGCTTTCCTCCACTGATCAGACTGCACTTTCAGTCTCCTCATCTCCGTCTCCAGCTCACCGTTTGCAGTTTGTGCTGCATCCAGCTGCTCGGTCACATATATTGCCTTTCTGCTGCTTCTCTCTGCCTCTTCTTTCATGTACCCAAGCCTCGCCAATGCTTCCCTTTCTCCTGCCTTCGCCTCTTCAACTGAAGCAATTTCTTCATTCCTCTTCTTGATTTCAGACTTCAGCTTTTCATTCTCCTGAGTTATACTGTCCAACTCTGCTTCTAAATCAGGTACAGACATGTTTTCTCTGCCTGAAAAATATGCTATCTTATATGATTTTCTAAAAATGTAGCCTAGCCTAAATCTTTCTAGTCTGGTTTGGTCTAAATTTAACAACCCCATAATATTTTGAAATTTGTGTGCTATGTTTGAGATTGGCTCTGATGTTTTTTTATAAAATTGTGGTTTCATCATCTGTATATCTTCATTCATATTTGAATCAGTATTAAATAGTTGACTGGTTTGAGATAACATAACATCTTCTCGTTATGTCTCGCCTAAATCTGATTAGTCTGAACTGCTCTTTTAATCTTGATGTTTTAGAGATTCAAGTTTCTTGTCTGAGATATAAGATATGACTTCTTCTAGCATGATTCTTTATTGGTATGGTTGGTTTGAACCTTTAGGTAATCTGGTATGATCTACTTCTTTATTGGTCTCTATGTTTCAGGTATGGTCTAATTCAAATGACAATAGTTCAAATATAAGTTGAAGAAAACTTTACCTAAATCAGACTCTATTGGTTTTCCATCAGTTTGCGAAAAATCCAGCCCCTCATTCACGCTTCTAATGCTAGCTTCCATTTCCGTCAGTTTTTCCTTCAAAGCTTCAACATCGGCTCTTGATGCTTTTAGTTCTAATTTCGTCTTCTCCATTTGTTCATAGGCGCTCCTGATCTGCAATGTGCTCTGAATATACTGTTCCTCATTCCTTCTTTCTGCCTCTTCCAGTGCAGCTCTTAGTTGGCTTGCCTCTGTTTTTAAGGCCATGAAATCAATGGCTTCCTCATTATCTTCTTTTTCCAGATAATTATCAGCTTGACCTCGACCAGACAACTGCAGTTTTCCAACAAACTCCTCAAGACAACTCACACGCTTCTTTGATTCCTCCAATTCCAACTGAACTTTACTGAGTTCTTCAAGAGCCTCGGCATTTGCTGACTCAGCCTGTATAGGTGGTGCAACCATTTTGGATTCAAGCTGGTTTTTTAGCTTCTGGATTTCGGCATTAGCTGAAGCAAGGGCAGTAGAGTCCAATTCGTGCTGTTTTTGGAGAGCTTCGAGTTCGGATTTCCAGGCTTGGTCACGATCGTGTGAGATCTTGCGCAACTCTTGGAGACGAGCTTTGTCAGAGTCTGAGAGCTCCGAAAGCTGTTTCTGAGACTCCTCCACCTGCTCTGACATGGCGGCAAGTTGCTTTTTGACCTCTTCTGCCTCAAGATGGGCCTTTTTCTTCGACGCTTCAGATGAGCTTAACTGGTCCTTCGCCTTCTTCAGCTCTTCTTGGAGCTGTGCACGCTGTGCCTCTAACTCTGGCATTTTGGCTGGACGTTTCTTCTGGAATTTCAAAAAATAAATCAGAAGTATATCAAATATGTTTCTGTGGAAATAAAAAGAGAGAAAGGAAGAGGAGGAGGAGAAAAGAGGAGAAACGAAGCATTACAAAGTAAAGAATATAGAGTGATAATTTATAATTATTCTTAGCAATAAGTTAGCATGGTAAGGGTAATACTCAATAAATAATTAGGGACTCTTGTTCTTAGCATTCACTTGTTTGTAGAGCAAAGAACAAGAGATAATTCACGTGTTTCGAGAGAAAAGAACAAGAGATGAAAGAACATAAAAAATTGTTGTACTTCGCATTTTTTAAGTCTCCTCTCCCATTGGTGGAAAAGTGTTATGATTGGTGCATAATATATTTCAATTTTGTTTTGTTCTCCCACTTATTCTTTTCTTCTTAAATATTCCATAATATATTACAATTGAAAGGCAATTTTTCATTTTCACAAAGACACATTTCTTTCAAGCCATGATATTGAAATAACGGCAATTATTTAAGTGAAATAAAAGAAGATAGAATGTGACTTTTGCGCTTAGTGACAGATGGTAATTTTATGCTGACTGTAGTGAACATGATGATGTTATATTTTTCTTTGTAGTGATTATGTTGCCATTTTTGTAGCGACTATATACTCAGACTTTTGTCCATTGGTCCTTTCGTATTATTATAGGAAATTGTCATCCATATTTTGTACTTTGTTATAAAGTAACGGGATATGTTCTTTCAGAAAATAAATATAGCATCTCTTGAAACTTATAAAACAAGTAAATAGGCGTAGGAACAACATCATTCATAATCGGTTATTTTTTAATGAAGTGGAAGGTTTTCCTACACAAAACAAATGAAGTGTCTCAAAACTTATAAGGACAAGTGAAAATTGAGCATTGCAGTATTGTCAAGAAATTGAACGATAAAGGTTACACTGTCACACATGTAAGAATATACAGCTTTGACTACCTCAATTGTGGGGCTTCGTGGGGACCGTCGATCAACGACTCTTGGGCTTCTTTCCTTCGGTGTCCGGCTTGATTTATTAGGTGATGAAACAGATTCAGAATCTGCATTGACGGTTCTCACCTTCCGATTCGTCTTTGGTGTAGTAGGAGATGACCTTTGTGGCACATCCGCAGTAGTTCTGCATTGATGAAGCATCAAATACACCGTTTGATCATAATAAAATCATCTTTAATTTATATTAGTTATGAACTTGGATATCTTCAACTTTAGTAGCTCTTCATGTAACATTTAAAAATGCATCATCTAACATGAAAAGTCTTTCCGAAAAGCCTTGAACGTTTGTATACAATCATCAATTAAGGGTCTGTTTGGTAGGAGTTATTTGATTCAGAGAGCTGAATCTGCTCATCTGCTGCATATATTTAAAGGTAATGTGTTTGGTAACATCCATTTCATCCGAATAAAAAAATGTTGCTTATTCTGCTACCAAATGAGGACCAAGTTATAACCGCCTTAGCCATTGGGGTGTGTGATTTTTTCATATAACATTAGGATTGTTTGATGAAAAAAAGTTCAAACAAACCATTCACTAAGAAGTTTTAGACGAAGTGGGTGTTCAGTGTTGACAAGTGGTGGATTTTGGTACATCTCTTCAACTCTTTAGTACCATTTCCCCTTTTTCTTATAACTTCATTTTCAAATAGTTTATGCCAAAGGAAGCCTGAATTCAGTGAGATAGTCCTCATAAGAAATAGAGATAAGAAAAGGGCGAAATGATTCTAAAGAGTTTATTACTAGTAGTAGAGATAACATACACAAATGAGGACATCCACATTTATGTATAGTCCTCATAGGATAGTTTATTACGAGTGAGACTACTAGAGATAAGGCACCTCAAATAGAAATGGGATTTATGATTCACGAATAACATTCTGAACCGAAAACTACTTAGGAAGCAGTTTATTTAAAGTTTAAAGTCCTACTTTAAACTTAAAGTATTTAAAGTACCTTGTTTAGGAAGCAGTTTATTTAAAGTCCTAAATAACCAGTAATAAAAACTTAAATACCTTGCTTTTGATGTTTGCATATTTAATTTTCACCGGAAGGATGTTTTCCCTGTCCCCAGAAAAAGCCCACCTGTCACAATGCACCAGAAATAGTTCAAACAAAGCCCAGTCGGAGACAACTTAAACACTATAGTCAATGAGGATTATACAAGATTGTACACAATTTAAACAAACTACCGAATTGCTTCAAAGAGACAACCATTGAAATCGCATCCGCAGATCCACACATACCAACCAAGACTACATAAAGATGAAGAACGTGTATACAGTTTATATGGCCCTTCCCTGAACTCTTGTTATTTAATGACAGGTCTCTCTGTATTCACTTATAATATGGCTCATTTGTATACATTTTCATAAACTTTTCCAAATTACTCTTCATCCGTTACCCGATTCTCACATAAACTGCTCAAAATAAAAGGAAAAAACACAAAAGAAAGCTAAAAAGAACAGTTCTAGGTAAGGAGTAAAAGCCATTTATTCACTTGATGTTCTTTCCTTTTTCTTATTTTTTACCTTTTAGCCTACAATGCATAGTAATAATAAAATATGTTCTTACATACATAGGAAAGGAGTAATAATAATAATCATAATAAAATAAATCGTACAACATTACTTGGGAAAAAGGAATAATAATAACTAACCTTACATTTCAAGGTTGCCCCCATAAACAACTTTGCTTCTTTGTTACTCATATTTTTCTATATCGGTGTACTAAAGGTGACTCCTCTACACATGTCTTTCTAATTTTATTCAACCGCAGTTATCTTTAAACAATAGAAGGAAATAAACCAAACTGGAACTTTTTTCTTTTCAAAAATTAAAACTTTCCATAAAAAGAACCAAGTAACTTTGCTCCTAAAATATGTAAACACTTAAATAAAGCTAAGAAAATCATAACAACAAATACACCCAGAGTTGGGCAGAAGAGAACAAAACCAGCACATTACAGAGGTTTGAAGCCACAACCGAGGGCCCCACCTGCCCTGGCAGGTGAGTAATATCTCACGGGACGCATACATGATGACAGCAGGATTTGACTCCAGTTTGAAGATGGAAGAAGGGGACGGTGAAACTTGAAAGCCACCCGAACCAAAGACCGATTGAAAGCATCAAAAAGAAACTTGGCTTTAGTTTGGAGTCTTAATATCATTTTGCATTCTTACTTTGATCTTTATCATGAAAGTTCACTTATTGGGTTTATAAATTTATAGATCTGACGAAGAGAAACGCGAACTCTTCGGATACATCTGCTGCATTGATATGAAACCCAACGTACCAAAGACTGAAGCTTTAAAGGCTAAACCACAAACCACCCACTGACCCACATTGTAAGAACAACTTATAACCTTCCCGAAACCCGGCCCGAACAAACCCATAGAGAGAAAGGGAAAGAACCAATACCTCCTAGTCTCTACATGTCTCCAACTACAAGAACAGTACAGAAGACAAACCCAAAAATAGCGAAAAAAGTAACAACAAAGAGAGAGAACCATATTTTTAACGTGCTTTTGACCAGGAAGCAAGGTGGGCTTACCAGAAAGATCTGCACTGAGCTAAAGTTGAAAGCTTTAGCTGCTGAAGATGGAAGATGAGAACTTTCACAAAAAATGAAAAGAAAATGAGAACTCCATCCCTTCCGAGTTCCAAGAAAATGAAGGAGAAAGAAAGGCTTGATGGGTGGCTGAGAGGGTGTTGGTGGGGAGTGAGTGAGGGGGTTATTGCTGGGTAGTGTTGAAGGGAGGGAGCTGGAGAAGGTACAGGCGCACTGTTCCCAAGTCTCTTTCTGTGTAAATGAGAGGAGAGAGAAGCGGAGCAATCAGGCAATGAGTTTGGCTCGTGTAATTAACTTTTCATTCCCACTCTCTCCCCGTGATACACGCGCGGATGCATGCCCCCTCCCCTTCTTATCCTCTGCTACTTTTATTTTACAAATAAATAGTAAATGGCAGAAATAGGATTCCTGCCGACTTCTATTTAACAGCCTATTTGATTATACCAAATTTAATTAAGTAATGAATTGAGTAGCTGAATACGTTAAATTATAAAACAAAAATTTAAATATTTTTTTGTAAAATAAAGATCAATCATATGAAATTAGTTAAAATAGCTCTCTTAAACAATTTCAATTAACTCAACAAAAAAGTATATACAATCTTACTTATTTTGATTAGTATATTTGTATTCTAGTGATTGTTATTGCTGCAATAAGACTTCACCTATATTTAGAGGAAAAAGTAGGAGTAGTGAATAATGTAAAAGTGGTATGACCGTATGAGAGACGGTGAAAATGTGAAAGAAAATACTCTGTATGTAAAAGTGGAATAAGTAAGAATAATTGAGTATTACTAAAACGGAAACTTATCAAAAAGATGAAGTATATCAAACAAAAGAATACAGAGAAAATATCACATAATTTAGAGTTTAAAATCAAAAGTCATGTGTGTGAAAAAAAAATTGTTGATATATCTAATAACTCGAAAATAAGATGTGCACGCATGCCCTAAATTTAATGTGCCAAATCATCTCATGATATTTAAACTATGCACATTAGCCTTAATAAACTTGTTAAACTTTGTTGTGTTATAAAAAACCAGGTACATAACATACACAAACAACAAGTTTAGCAATCAAATAATAAAATGTCTAATATTTTTCTTTAATTTACAGATTTTAATAAAAAATTTCGTTCATGTTTAGCAATAGCACTAAAATGCTTGCTTTATAGACGGTTAAAGTCGTTAATTCATAATTTTTTGCATGATTAATAATAACATCGGGGGTGGCATATATTTCAATTCATAAGGGTTTAATGCATAATTTTTTGTATCACGGAGAAGTTTGACACTCTAGTATCCCTTTTATTTAAGATATTACCTTTTAGACGTGCATAACACGCGAGAAATTATGTCCAATGCCATGTAATGTGTGTGCGTACAATGGCGCACTTTAATTATGAATCCATAAAACAATGATGTGTTTTTAAGCATAGCTATTATATAAGTGTACCTGAGGTTTGAGTCAGTAGTTCCAAACATAAGTAATTGAAAATATGAAAGGGAAGGATTACCTCCATCCTAACTTAAATTTTTCATTGAAAATAGCACTATCATTAAAAAACAAATAATTACATATTTATATCTAAAATAAAGATATTTTGCAAAAATGTGACTAGAGTAGTAATGGAATTATAACAACTCTGTTCATTTTCTGAACTCAAGTTACCATGACACGACATTGTAGTAACTATAAGTCATATTTTTGTAAATATGTTTTATTGTAGTAATATTTTTTGCTAAACCCCCCTTTAGAAAATAACTAAATAAAGTTATTTGAATGTACTTTAATAAGTACTTTTGATGGATATATAATATAATAAGGTCATCGATGATAACTATGATGTTATAGATGTATTGGTTTTAATTTTTTGATGGTTAATCATCATTAAAAGTGCTAATTAGTTCTTAAAATAAAATGGGAGCCTTTGATTGAGACGTCTAAAAGAGACAAGTGAGAATCCTAAGTTAAGATGAAAGAAGTAACAATTAATATGTTGTATTAATTAAATGAGGAGAATTGGAGAGATCAACCGTCCATCGATGGAGGACAAAGGCGGGGCACAACTCAATAGAGAAGGTGGCGTTGTGGTTTTATTTGTAATATATACTGTGTATATTAGGGGTAATATCATCTTTTCAATTCTATTTAGCCTCCTTTTTTCATTCAAAATTAGATGTGAAGGTCTTGAAGATTGATTTAAAATATAATTCATAGTATTAGTCCTTGTAATTTTTTACTACAAAATACATTATAATTTCATATACTATGTACAATTTATTATTAGAGAACAATTTTATATACAAAAGTTTAACGTGGTAATGGTCATATGTGATACATATGATATTATCATTAATATGTTACATCGAAACAATGAAATGGATATTTAGCTACTACAAAGTGGAGCTCAGGGTTGGCTCGATAGATTATTGTGTTCGATTTGAGCGCTCGAAAAGCTCAATAAACATGCTTAGGTGTAGAAAATTAGACTATGCTTGTTAATGGATTCTTGTACGAATTATTCAATATATACTCGAATCTTTATTAATCATTAATAAATTTATAAAATCGCACTAAGACGTTTAAATTTTAAGATATATTGTCACGCCCCAGACCGCGTTTGAGTACACCAACAACTGTTGTACAACTCATCACTCGTAAGTCACACTCATTTAGTTATACAAGTAGTCCACGAACTTAGTTCATAACAAGCCCGGTTAATAAACATATATAACAACATCACATTAAGTCAAACATTAAAGAGGAAATATAAGATGGTTGATCACACGTCAGACACGGCAAAACGTGGGCTCGCAGGCTCACAATAGTTTGTATTAAATCCAAATATCCATGAGTATTTATTATAGTAAAATATGAATGGGAAGTACAAACCACGTCTTCATTGAATCATACCAACCGATGCAAAGGTGCATGTAATAAGCTCTAGCAGCTTCAACCTGACAAATTGTGAGGGTCCCCAAAGTGGTCAGTACACGTGTATTGGCGAGACGCAAGCTAAATATAGAATAACTAATATTTCAAGCATAAAACTCGAGCATAGGATGATACATAAAGGTATATATTTTCCTCCAAGTCTTTGAATACATATCAATATATACACTTAAAAAATATTTGACCCTTAGGTTACATTTGTTTACTTGGGAAAATATATTAGTCTTAGCCCTTGTCTTATCTATTTGTATTCTCATCCAAATACATATGAGTGTAGAGGACTCCTCCTAGTCCAATTTAATATTTAAGGACATCACCTGGTCCTAAATTACTGACACGAATTCTATGAGTTTGAGGATAATTCTCGTCTTTGGTTACTCCACTAATTGTTTCTGAATTATGAGGACAAAAACGGTCCTTGGGTACTCCATCAATAACCTATGAGTTTTGAGGACAATTTCCGTCATTGGGTACTCCACCATAATCTATGAGCTACCACATATCATACATATATAGGGTCTATATCATGACATTACATAAGATTAAACCATGTCTTGTAAACTAAGCAAAATAATCCATGCAAAACAAACCATTCCAGGCAAATTCAAGCATAACCGACGTTGGTTCTACATACAACCGGTGCCGGTCCTATTTGAATTAAATAGGATACCAATGTCATACTGTAACTAACGCCGATTCTAGCCCTAAAACGCGCCGGTTGTATGTTTTACAATCGGTCAACGCTTTGTTGACTAATCAATTCAACCCCAATTTCTATTAAACTTAACCATAACATGTATTAAGTCATAACAATCAATATATGTCTTCATGGCCACTCAAAACATTACATATATTTTTATATGCATTTTAAATCATTTACACACTCTGGACCGCATCTGTGCCACATAGACAACCACCGTACAACCCAATAAGAACAACATTAGTTCGTCCTTATTGAATTATACAAGGCATCCAATAGATTCTATTGTCAAACCGATTAGTAAACACATACAACCAACATGAATATAATAATCTAACAAAATGCGGAAATAATACATAATACGTTTGATATTTAGCCACACGTGGCAAACATGAGCATGCAGGCCCCCAAATGTTTTGATAGAAAACAATGTTTAAATATCCGTGAGAAATTCCATAATTTCAAATAAGAATGGAAGCATGAGCCAATTATTCCTTATTGATGATCACACTGAGCAAAGGTGCATGTAGTAGGACTCTAGCCTTAACTTGAAAATAGTGAGCCCCCCAGAGGGGTCAGTGCTCCACAAAAAATAGTACTAGTGACAAGCAGGCTATATGAGAAATAACTAATGTTTCAGACATAAGGCCCACAATAGGGTGATACATATATTTATAGGTGTAACTACTGTTACCCCACCCGCAAGATGATACATATCGTAAATATTTGTAAGATACTCAACTCATAGATCATTTTCATTTAAAGAGTCTTTTAGAGAATAAGTCTATACTCGACCCTTCTCATTCTTTTTCCCGAATGTCTAGCTCGTAAGCTAGATCCTACATTCGTAAATACTACCGAGTGTTTTAGTATCATTTACCACCCAAGGGTGCTCAAACCAAATCTGAAGTATTTAGGATCATTTACCGCCCAAGAGTACTCAACCCCAACCTGAAGTATTTATGATCATTTATCATCCATGGGTAAACAACCCTAACATGAAGTATTTATGATCATTTACCGTCCAAGGGTACTCTACCTCAAGTATTCATTCCATAATCCTAACCCGGATATGGCTAACACCTCATACATTCATATATAGACTATTCCTAGTCCTATACTCTTATATAATTCCTTAGAGGTCATCATGGAAGATTCCCACCTAAATGAACCATGATGAACCACCCAAAACTGTCCATTTCTATAATTGACAGATTTTTGCCTTGGAGGTTAACGCTCGTTTGACCGCCCAAACTAGGTCCAATCTCTATGAAATTTCATACACATATACATATCAAGTTAAGGAATCCAAAAATACCTTTTTGGACCCCTGGAACATCATACATAATAAATGATGACATTTTTAATAGCCAAACTTGCTGAATGTGTTTTTCAACTATAATCATGCTTTAACAAGGCATAACGCATACTTAGATGTAATTAATAATTTCATAATAAATAAAGCATAAAGCATAAAGTTCTAAAGCATAAAGTTATAAATCATAAAGCCGTCTTCTCACCTTAATGAAGCTTATGAAGTTCTAGCCTCCGCGGTTGAGCTCTGGCGAAACTCCTGCGAAACTTCGGCGAGCTTCGGCGACCACTACGACCACTTATCAACTCTTTAAAAAAGTCAACTTCACCTTTAACAAGTCCCTCACAAGGTTTTCTGTCCCAAAGACTCATATTAATACTTATGACTTCTCAAAAGTCACTTTCCTGCGAACTGGTCTACTTTGGCTTCTATGTCTGTTGTTGGCTACAAACCAACCTTCCAACCCCTCATTATTCGCATCTAAATGTGTAGAAAAAGCCTAGGGGTCTATAACATGATTTACTTAATCATATGAGAGTAGTAGAGAAGGAGAAAGCATAAGTGAGATCATTACCTATGTTGAGCTTGGTTTTTCCTTCCTATTCTTCTCTTTTCTCTTCTCTTTCTTCCTCCCTTTAGCTTGGTTCGAATAACAATGGTGGAGATGATAATTTTCAGAGCCTCTCTCTAAAAAATGGATGCTAGGGTCGAGTGCATGGCTAGGGGGAGATGATATGACCTCCTATTGACTTTTACTTCAATAATAATGAGACTATGACCCCCAAATGTCCTTTTGATGTCATTTCTCTCAAGTCAAACCCCTTTCATTCTTCTCCTATGCCTCTAGACGTCCATTCTATTCAATTGTCTCAAATAATTTCGTGGGGTTTCCCCCACTCATGTGGGAGGTCACCCCTTTGTATCCCGAAGTGTACACTTCGTCTCGAAAGTTGTATTTTCTGGACTGTTTAATTAAATTTCATTTTATCGGGTCAAATAAAATATATATCATTCTCCCACGTAATTTGAGCTTCTAAATGAATATATATTTCCCAACTTTAATTTAGTGGTCCCCAAAATTTATTACGAGCATTTATCTGCCAATATGCTGATACTGGTATACGGGCCTTGTTTGTTCAACCGACAAACTCTACATCGTTTATATGGCCCACATGGATATATACCATTATACAAATATTATCTAGACCTAGACGAATATAATATGTGGTCCCGAAAATATCGGCTGGTCCCCGCTGCTGGTGTGGGCCCCACTTGCATTCTACTATTCACGTAAAAAGAAATGACAACAAATTACAACCACGTAAAATTCATTAACTCATTTCTCAGGGTTCAACACATAACTTGATAAAAGTAAATATACTTGGAGACGGTGTTACATGTATATTGTACTAGTTCAATTCATATAAACTCAATCACAATAGATATGCACATGCTTAAACACTTTTAAACATAATCACAAAACATATAATAACATATATTTAGGCAAACCCATACTTAATTCAAGAGTTATAAGACATTAAGCCGCAAACTCACCTGATACGAGCTTTATGAAGTTCTACCATCTTCGATTTGCCTCTGGCGGAACTCCAACGAAACTCCGACGACCTTCGACGATACCTCCGGCCACTCCTCAACCTCGTGATAATTCTATGAACACCTTAGACAAATCCCTAACAAGGTTTCATAATCTCAAAACTCATGCATATTAACACGAATAACTTTCAAAAGGTTACTCTTCGGCGAACCAGTAACATTTGACTTCTAAGTCCACTCTTGGATTTAAAACCACTTTCCAGCCCCTCATCCTACAAATTTAAGCATGTGGAACAATCCTAAGGGTCATTCGTATGACTTATTTAGTCATATAAGATTTGATAAAAGGAGAAAAGGTATAATGGGATCATTACCTTGATTTCATAGATTCTCTCTTCTTCCTACTCATCTTTCTTCTATTTTATTGATTCCCTTTTCTCCCTTGTTCTTAGTCTAGTTAGAGATGGTAAATATGGTGTTTTGGAGACCTTTTCTCTTCATGCTTGGTGCTTGGGTCGAAGTGTGGGAGGTGAGTGAGTGAGAATATAGCCATTTTGTTTTTTCTCTCAAAACCATGTGGGAAGGGGTCCTATTTGCCCTCTTCGTTGGTATCTCCTTATGCCTTCTTGTGTTCTTCCATCATGATAAGTCATTCAGTCACCCTTGGCTAACTTTGAGAGATATTATTTCATGGGGTGGCCCACACTCACGTGGGAGGTTATCCTCTTATGCCCTATAGTTTATTTTCGATCCCAGTAGTTATATTTCACGGATTTGTTTTAATTTAATTCATTATCGAGTCGAATAAAAAATATATCATTTTCTAAATATGCGTTTCTAAGATGAATGTATATTACTCAACTTTAATTTGTTAAAGTGTTGTTATCCGGCAATTTACCAACACTAGTATATGAGCCTTGTTTGATCAATCAGACAACTTCATGTTGTTTCTTTGGACCATCACAAATTTATATCATCATAAAAGTATTATCTAGATCAAAATGAATATAATATGCAATCTCAGAAATATCGGCTGGTCCCTGCTCCTGGTGTGAGCCCCAGGTAGGGGTGGACCGATTCCGGTTCGGGCCCGGTTCGGGCCTGGGCCCGGCCGGACCTCGGTTCATGAAAGGGGAGGCCCGGAACCGGCCCGAGTAACCCCGGGTCCGGTCCGGGCCGGGCCTCGGTTCATGTAATTTTTTTTGGCTTTTGCTAATTAACCCCCAACCCTCCCCCCTCACCCCAAACCATCTCAAACCACCTCAAATGGCCCATCATACCCCGCCCAACCCAAAAACTTAAAAAAAAATCAAAATTTTTTTTTGGCCCGGACTGGGCCCGAACCGGCCGGACCGGTTCACTATTTAGCAGGTCTGGCCCGAACCGCCTACCTCACCGGGCCGGGTGGCCCGAACCGGGCACCAACCGGTTCACCGGGCCGGTCCGAGCCCGCACAGTAGTGGGTCGGTCCGGTTTCAGGCTGGTTGGCCCGGCCCGAGTCCACTCCTAGCCCCAGGTGCATTTTAATATCCATGTAAAAGTAATAACCAAAATTTACAACCACATAAATTCATTAACCATTTCTCAAGGTTCAATACATAATTTGGTAAAAGTAAAATATTTGGAGATTTTGTTACATATATAATGTATTCGTATAATTTATAAGTGATCGATAGACTTGAGTGCAGATCGAACTGGACATCACTAATGTTCGAACTCGACTTAATGAACTATACAAGGTGTGTTCGAATTCGAAGCTCGGTCATTAATTATATTCGAAATCAAGTTTCAATCTCGAGTAGCTAAAAAACATGAATCGATACAACCTTAAATTAAACCTTGTGTCTTGTAATGTTTTTTTGCTTAGATCACCCTACCTCTCATTCTTGAATCCACCCTTACCCAGTGCCTACTTGCCTCGCATTGCAATTATTTTGGCAATAATAATTACAAATGGTCGTAACTATTGCTAGGCAGGACCGTCTAATGAATTTGGAGGACTCGGTTTCAAAGGCCAATTGAGACCCCCTAAAACAAGAAAAAATACAAAAAATTTAAATGAAATATAAACAGATTAGATAATTCATATAAATATAAGTTTTATAATGTTTAAAGTGTTGGGTGTGTTTCGAAAAACAAAGAAATGTAATTAATAAAATTAATTAATTAAAATGACTAAAGAACAACAAAAAGAAGATGCAGCAGAATTAGCCAAAGCTCGTGCAATGCACGATGTTCTTAAAACGTATTTGTTGCCTCCCGGGGTGCTAGGAGCGTTGCAACAATCGTTTCCCAGGATACGATGACTACGAACAATAGTTTGAGCACTCAAACAAATTGTTCCGGCGAACGAGAACAAGCATGAACACCAAGGAATTTTTCAGGAATGCTAGAGGTGTTTTTGAGAGCTAAAGAGTGCGTGGTGAACGTGTTTATTTGTTGTTGCAAACCACCTGCTAGCCAATTTATAGAGGAAGATTTGTTGTGTGTTAATGACGTTTTAATGGACATTACCGTTGGACATCAATGTCCAAAACGTTGGCATTGAATCGCCCGTAACTGTCCATTTAATTGAAAGGAACGTTGGGCATTTAATCTCCGTAACGGAAGCAACAGGCTGATAGCGAGCAGGCGGCTCAAAAAGTGGCTGAGGGCAGCAGGCGGCTCAGCGGGTGGCTGCCTGGCAGCAGGCGGCTCAGCAGGCGGCTGCCTGGCAGCAGACGACTCCAACGGGCAGAACTTTGAGAATCAATTTCTCATTCATCCGTTATCCGTTTTGAGTGTAACACACATCGAATTGTAGCCCTTAACAAGGACAATCCGAAACCACTTTGACCCGACCCAAATTGGAAGTGGGCCCCACTCAAAATATTGCCCCAAAATGACCATTTAATGCAATTTCTTAACACATTTTCCAACAATCCCCCACATGAATGAAAATTGATTTTCGAGACTTAAAAAAGACACGAAGATAGGAGGACACGTTGTGTTCACCGGATGATCCCTGTATACGGAGAGGTAGGTTTTATCCTTTGAACCTTCCGATGTAAAGACATGTTTATTTACTGGTTGTCTAGTAGACTCGATGTCCTTGAACTATACTGTCGCCGTGTAAACATTGACTTATCTTTACACAAGAACCTTCCAACTTTGTTCCGTTCTCATGGGTGTGCCCGTGTTGGCCATGGGTCACCGTCCTGGTTCTGTAAGAGTTTCTAAAGAACTGAGCCTATACAGTTCTCCTTTGAAGCGGCCCCTCTTCTCTCTCACATAGGTGATTCTTTCATGAGTATCCTGCATACTCTTCCAAAGTTATCGAGTAGATCAACATTTTAGAATCATTAAAGCAAACGTTTTTTCTAACCTCGTGCTGGAGTCACTATTTCAACGAGGAGTGGGTAGGAGTTCAGGACCCCCACAATGACCATCCTTCGCTCTATAATTTAGTTGTCCCTTTTGAACCTAGGACCAACTAGGTTGGGTATCCACTGTAGAACTTTTCAATTCACGTGCTTTAGTCCCATTCCCCGTGACAACTTCTCCAACAATTCTCTATCCAATGCCTTGGTTAGCGGATCCGCTATGTTATCCTTTGACTTCACGTAGTCAACAGTGATAACACCCGTTGTGAGGAGTTGTTTAATGGTGTTATGTCTACGACGAACGTGTCTAGAATTACCATTGTACATATTGCTCTGTACCCTTCCAATTGCCGCTTGACAATCGCAATATATGCATATTGGAGGGACAAGCTTTTCCCAACTTGGAATATTCTCGAGAAAATGGTGTAGCCATTCAGCCTCTTCAGTGCACTTATCCAAGGCTATTAGCTCAGACTCCATCGTGGATCTAGCTATTAACGTTTGTTTTGAGGATTTCCATGACACGGATGCACCTCCCAGAGTGAAAACATATCCACTTGTGGACTTTGAGTCCTTAATGTCGGATATCCAACTAGCATCGCTATACCCTCCAAGTACAGCTGGATATCTTCCATAGTGCAGTCCAAGGTTTTGGGTTTTACGTAAATACCTCAAAACCCTTACTATTGCCTTCCAGTGTTCATCACCGGGGTTGCTAGTATATCTACCATATAAGTCCGTGGTTCATTTTCTACCAAACATGTTAGAAAATCCGGTTCATTTTCTACCATACATGTTAGAATATCCGATTCAAATTCTACCAAGTAGGTGAGAAAATCCGATCCGAATTATTTTTCAACTCTAGCACGTTTGCTACGTCTGGGTTCGGCTTCTTCTTCGGAGCCCTCACTAGTATTTTCTATAGCTACGTCAAATGTTCGTTTTGACGTGATTGGTCCTTCGTTGGACTTGCATGGAAATACGTCTTCAAAAAATGATGCATTCCTTGATTCAATTATTGTGTTTTTATGTACATCCGGATTATTCGAATCGTACACTAAAAGCCGATAAGCACTACTATTTTGTGCATATCCAATAAAAATACAATCCACCGTTTTTGGACCTATTTTTATTTTCTTAGGTGTTGGTACAAGCACTTTTGCCAGACACCCCCACGCTTTTAAATATTGATAGGAAGACCGTCTGCATTTCCACAACTCGTACGGAGTTTTATCATATTTTTTCCGGGGAACCTTATTTAAAAGGTAATTGCTTGACAAGACTGCTTCGCCCCACATATTTTGGGAATTTCAAATAACACATAACATCTAAAAAATCAATTTATAACGACCACCACATACTAACGAGGGTGTATCCATTTGAGATTTATTGAGACTTTTTAAATTTGTGACAATATGAGATTTATATGGACTTATCTAGATTGTTGGATTTTTATGCAAGACATTTCAATATTTGTCTGGAAGACTACCTCTCCCATACGTGCAAGTCACCATTTTTGTGCGGAAGCTTTATCTCTCCGTATATTCCATACTTCAAAGAATAAATATTGTTGGGCCTGGATCTGTCAAGCGAATCGGCCCATTAAATTGGATTTAAGTTTATTGGACGGATCAGCCCACGTGACCTTAAGGAATCTACAGAATCCGGCTTGGTCAAATGATATGACGAAGTGGATAAGAACGCCTAAGAAGTTGAGGAGAAAATGGAGGAACGGATCCCGATTTAGTAGGGGAAGGCTACCATTTCGCCGGGCAGTTCGTCCACATGGGGGAAAGAGTTGGAAATTCTATTTTAAATAGGCTGGCGGTAGAAGAGAGAAAAACCTGCTTAATTATCTATGCACTTGTAATACCACTCTTTGAATCATACATCTAGATTAATATATTTTCATTCATTAATTTTCGGTTTTTATATTGTGTTTCTTGTACGATCCCTACATACATATAATTTTAGACTAGTTTAATTCTTGCTTAAACAATTTGGCGCCCACCGTGGGGCATTGTGCAAGAAAAGATCATCAACCATGACCGGAAACAGCCCTTTGTTGGAGGAAATCCACGCTCAAATGGAGGCAGTTCGAACGGAGTTTCGCCGGGAATTGGCGGAAAGGATGGCACATCTCCAACGAGAGAACGATCTATTACGATCCCAAGTTCAGTCAGCAGTCTCAATCGCATCCAACTCTAGGGGCAATCGAAGGAACGATCTCATGTCCGTGGTCGCGAGGCTAGATTTGGAGTCCATTCCGACGGCAACGGACACGCCCACCATCGCTTCCGAGCCCATATCTCTCACGTTGGGCCTCTCACCGGCCGGGGAATCACAAACCACCGTCATCTCTCAAGTGATACCGTACACGCCTCTCATCCCTGAAACGACCCCTATCCCAAGCATTCCGACCTGTTTCTTCCCGGAGTCGTTGCTCCCGGGATCAAGAAGGATGGGGTTGCAGGCGGCCACTCAAAGCCTACCCATGACATCAGGCGTGCTAGCCCCGACGGAACCGTATGTCACTCATTACCAAAGCAGAACCCGTGACGAACCCGGACCGTCTGGTCTCATGCAGGATAGGACCCGGAGTATATTCGACGAGTTGCCACCTGTATTTCAGGCACAACGGCAGCGTAGACCAGCCGCGTCAGCAGGGCAGAATTGTGGAGGACGACGCCCTGAGGTCATAATCATTCAGTCGCCAACCCGTCCCGAAGCAACCCCGATGGCAGGATTGACGGTCTCGGCGCCTGAATCCGTTCAGCCAGTCCAGGTGGATCCGATAGCAATGATTATGGAGCAACTCCGACAGATGCAGGATAAGATCAACGGATTGCCCGGAGTACCCCTTCCGTTGGATCGGGCCTCAAAGACATGTTATGCGGACTCGCCCTTCAGCAGACAGATTACAGATGTCGAAGTGTCACGCAAATTCAACGTTCCCTCCATGAAAATGTTCGACGGCACATCTGATCCGGTGGAACATGTCGCCCAATACAAACAGCGAATGCTTGCCGTATCGCTCCGACCGGATCAAAGGGAAGCATGCATGTGTCGCGGCTTCGGGGCAACATTAGCTGGCCCAGCGCTCAAATGGTTTGTCAATCTGCCTAATGAGGGTATCGAGACATTTGCAGAACTGGTCGATTCATTCAATCATCAGTTCGCGAGTAGTCGAATACTTGAAAAACAGACTAGCGACCTTTACAGAATCATACAGCGACGCGGCGAATCGTTACGGGATTACCTACACCGTTTTAACAAAGAAAAAGTTTCCATTCCACGGTGCGATATACCGACAACAGTTGAAGCATTTCGGAGAGGCTTATCCGACGACTCAGAATTGTACCGGGAATTGACGAAATACTCGTGCAGAACCTTTGAAGACGTCCAGGCTAAAACCTTGGCCTTCATCAGGCTAGAAGAAGATCAGCAGACGCGACATCGGCAGGATGCATATGACGGAGGGCAACGTAAATCAAGCACATCCAAAAATCACGATTACAGAACCGGAAAACCCTATGTCAGAACCGAGGATAGACCGGTCTCGTCGATAGTAAATTGGCTCGACGATCCAGACTTACCACCAGTCATCAATGATTATTGTTTCAATGTTGCCACTCCGGGCCTCATTCATTCTCTGGAAAAATTGGGGGGAAAGGTCAGATGGCCTCGAAGGACGGACAAACCAGCGGGCCGTCGAGACCCGAATAAACGTTGTGATTTCCACGGCGATATCGGACACAACACGGAAGATTGCGTCGCATTAAGGAAGGAGGTGGCCTATTTGCTGAAAAACGGTTATCTGACGGAGATCATGTCTGAACGCACCAAATCACTGCTAGGACGGAATGATAAAGCGTCACCGGATGAGTCTAGGCCGCCTTCACCCTCTGCGCCATGTAAGGTAATCAACTTTATTAATGGTGGATCTGATTTATGTGGACTAACATATTCTGCAGCAAAAAGACACGCCCGGGATTACACCCGAGACAAGTCGTTGCAGGTTTATAGGATCGGAAAACGTCAAGAGGAATGGAGGAATGCGTCAATCACATTTGACGAAACGGACATTTCTGATCCGATACAATCTCATCACGATACATCGGTGGTCTCCCTTAGAGTGGCAAACTGCGAAGTCAAACGAATCCTCGTGGACAACGGGAGCACCGTGAATATTACCACCATGAAAACATTGAAAGAACTGGGGGCCAAGGAGGAAGATATAACAGGGTCCGGGTCAAGCTTGGTCGGATTCAATGGAGAGCCGAGCAAAACCGTAGGTAATATTTCGTTACCCGTATATACCCATGGTCTAAACATGCAGGTCAAATTCGACGTAGTCGAAAGCATACCAGCGTACAACATGATCTTGGGAACTCCCTGGTTGCATCAAATGGGAGCAATTCCATCGACTTATCATCAAATAATCAAGTTCCCAACGCCGTGGGGAGTACAAAGCATCAAGGGGGATCGACAATCAGCCAAATCATGCTACCAAACGGCGATGAAGCCAACTGCGGACCAAACTGCCTCCAGGATCGCATAGCAATTAAAGGGTGGCCCCGCTCTGGTGGAAGATGACGCCAAAACAGAAGAAGTCGCCATCGACTCAAAACATCCAGAAAGGGTCATCCGCATCGGGAAAGACATACCAAAGCACCTCAAAGACGAACTGATAAACTTCCTCAGAGAACATAAGGACGTGTTTGCATGGAGCCACGACGACATGACAGGTATTGATCCTAATATCATAACTCACAGGTTAAACGTCAGCCCATTACACAAACCCGTCAGACAAAAAAGAAGACGCTTTGCAAAAGAAAGGAATGCCATTATAAACCAGGAAGTTGATACGCTGCTTCGAACCGGCAAGGTAAAGGAGGTAAAGTATCCTGATTGGTTAGCTAATGTTGTTGTTGTTCAGAAAAAGAAAGGGCAGGAAGAAGGCAAGCCCGTCAAATGGAGAGTCTGTGTGGACTTCACTGACCTGAACAAAGCGTGTCCCAAAGATTCATTTCCAATGCCACACATTGACGCTTTGGCTGACGCTACGGCAGGGCATGAAATGTTATCCTTCATGGACGCATTCAGTGGATACCATCAAATACAGCTTCACCCCGATGACCAAGAAAGCACAGCCTTCATCACTGAAACAAGTACGTATTTTTATATTGTTATGCCTTTTGGACTAAAAAATGCAGGCGCGACGTTTCAGAGACTAGTCACCTTAATGTTCAAAGATCTAATGGGGGACACCATGGAAGTTTATATCGACGACATGATCGTCAAATCAAAGAAAAAAGAGGATCATATCTATCATCTGACGGAACCCTTCAGAAGACTGAAAAAGTACAATCTGAAGATCAATCCAGCAAAATGTACTTTTGGAGTGACGTCAGGAAAATTTTTAGGATATATCGTCAGTGAACGAGGAATAGAGGCGAGCCCGAAACAAATACGAGCAATTATTGACATTGAACCTCCAAAATCCGTCAAAGATATCCAGAGGTTGACAGGACGAATTGCGGCTTTGAATCGTTTCATTTCAAAATCGTCAGACAGGTGCCATTTGTTTTATGACGTCTTGAGAAAAAACAAAAAATTCGAATGGACAGACCGACACGAACAGGCGCTTCAACAATTAAAAGAATATATGATGTCGCCACCATTGCTCGCAAAACCTAAAAATGACGAAGAGCTACAACTTTATCTGGCCGTTTCAGAGCACGCCGTCAGCGCAGTACTGACAAAAGAGGAGCAGGGGCAGCAAACTCCAGTCTATTACGTAAGTAAATCCCTAAATGGACCGGAATCCATGTATGCTTTACTTGAGAAGTTAGTTTTAGCTTTGATCGTTGCTTCGATTAAATTACGTCCTTATTTTGAATCACATACCATTTGTGTTAGAACTAACTATCCCATGAAGTCAATCATGAGGAAACCAGAATTGACAGGTCGCATGGCTAAATGGTCGATTCAACTTGGAGCTTATGACATAAGATTCGAATCGAGAACAGCCTTGAAATCACAGTCACTTGCAGATTTTGTGGCAGACTTCAGTCCAAAGCTCCAAGAGGAAGCAGAAAAAGAGATTTGCACTCTGATCGGTGGATTCCCAAAGCAAAAATGGACATTGCACACTGACGGAGCATCAAACCAAAACGGCGCAGGTCTGGGCGTGATACTGAAGTCACCACAGGGGGACACCATGCTCCAAGCAGTACACTGCGATTTCACCGCTACGAACAACGAGGCAGAATACGAGGCGCTAATCGTCGGACTCACATTGGCAAGGGACTTGGGCGTCAAAATCTTGGAGGTAAAATGTGATTCTTTACTGATAATCAATCAAACTAACGGTGTGTATGCAGCAAAGGACCCCAAGATGACATCTTATTTGCAAATTGTCCGAGAATTGATAACGACATTCGACGAAATAACCCTTGAACAAATCCCACGAGAAGAAAACACACAAGCTGACGCTCTGGCCGCCGTCAGATCATGTCTAGGGGTAGAAATCAATCGCAACATCCCCTATGTGCACTTGATGAGCCCAGCAATTTACAGATCAGAGGTTGCCTCTACCATTAAGACCCCGGCACAAGACGACAGGACACAACAATACGTAGCGTACTTAAAGCACAATACTCTCCCAGAGGACAGAAAAGAGGCCAAGGCTTTCCTATCTAAGGCAAGTAAGTTTTTACTGATTGATGATGTGCTATTTAAAAGATCTGTCGCAGGTCCACTCCAAAGATGTCTGGCACCGCAAGAAGCCGCCAAAGTATTGAAAAACCTTCATGAGGGGGAATGCGGCAATCACGCAGCAGGACGAAGTCTGTCTAACAAAGCTCTTAGATTCAGTTATTACTGGCCGACCATGAGAGAAGATGCGACCACATTCACCCAAAGATGAAAGCCCTGTCAGATGCATGGACCAATTCGTCATCAGCCCTCCGAGACGCTTCATCCAGTCCTATCACCATGGCCCTTTATGAAGTGGGGCATGGATATTGTAGGAAAATTGCCAGAGGCACCGGGGCAGAAAGTATATATGCTAGCAATGACGGATTACTTTTCAAAATGGGTGGAGGCTGAGCCTTTTCGGCAGATACGAGATGACCAGGTGATTTCGTTTATTAAGAGAAATATCCTTTGCAGATTCAGCGTTCCTTCAGAAATCGTTTGTGACAACGGATCGCAGTTCATAAGCGCTAAAACCAGACGCTTTTGTGAGAAATACAATATCAAATTGGAAACATCGACACCTAGGTACCCGCAGTCTAATGGGCAGGCCGAGTCTAGCAACAAGATTATCATTGCCAACTTAAAGAAAAGGCTTGAAAAGGCGCAAGGCCGATGGGCTGACGAATTGCCCTTAATACTCTGGGCAGACAGGACAACTCTGAAAAATGCAACCGGACAAACCCCATTCTCTCTGGTGCATGGCTGCGAAGCGGTCATTCCTGCTGAGATTGAAATACCTTCTTCGAGGTATGGACTCATGACTGAGGAATTGAACAATGTGGAGTTGGTGCACGACTTGGATACCATTGACGAGATCCGTGAACGAGCCAAGATCCGTTTGCAGACATATCAACAAATGGTGGCAAAGAGCTATAATAAAAATGTTCGGGCAAAGGTGTTTCAAAAGGGAGATTGGGTCTTGAGGAGAGCATTTGGCAATGAAGCAGCCGGAAAATTAAGTCCTAATTGAGAAGGACCTTACAGAATCATTGATGTCATCGGTCAGGGGGCATACTGCCTGGAGTCAATCGATGGTAAACAAGTCCCTCGAAGTTGGAATGCGGTTCATTTAAAGCGTTTTCACTTTTAACAAAAGTTTCTTTTGTTTTTTGCATTTCTATCCCTATTACTAAATAACTAACTTGGCCGTCGGAGGGCCGTTGGCTTAAGGCCAACGACCGACCCTGACGATAATTATAAATACAGGAAGGCACACAAAAATGGCCAAGTCGCAGGTAATTAGTCACAGTTCACATAATCTTAAATATAGTAAATACAATTCATCATTCACTAACTTGACCGTCGGAGGGCCGTTGGCCCCAAACCAACGGCCGATCCCAACGGAACGGTATCATCGCAGGAATATGACAGGTTAAGATCAAAATACCAGGTGACCGAGTACCAGAACAACAGATAGAACATCAGATCTGCTCATGACAAAAACATCAACATACAGGGGACATGAGGCTCATTATGGAGAAACCATGAATGAGGTTCCATGAAACCGAATAAGTTTTGGCCAAAACACAAAACACATATATATTCCTCTACGCGCACATGGCAGGTTACATACATAAACGACATATATAACAACACACACGTCAACATAAACGTAAGTCAGGTGACCAAAAGGAGTAGCAACGGAATCACCAAACAACATGGATTTGACTTGGATAAACCACCAAGCACAATATCCATAAATCCACAGGAAAATATTAAAATTTCTAACAGGAAACCATGATGCAGGGGCAGTAATAGCAGAGTGAGTCTTGGAAGCAAAAACAAATGTCTAGAGACGAGAAAGTAAAGGGGAGAGGGTGCAGTTAGTTATCTCGGGAGCGTCTGGATTCAGCCTCGTTATCAGACTGGCCTACGTCAAAACCATCTTCCCCAATCGGGGGATCCATCTCATCTTGAAGCTTTAACCAGGTAGCAACGTCCTGTTCCGCAGTCCAGTTTGACATCTCGCCTGCGAGGAATGAAGTCATCAGTTCACCCCTGGTTTTCCAAGCATAAAAACAGGCCGCGTCAGTAACCTCTTGTTTCTTTTTCCTCCCATACGCCTCCAACGACTTAATACGGGTTTTTAAAGTTGAAATTTGAGTTGTTAAAATCGAATTGTCACTACGGAGACTTTGGATCGTTCGAGCATCAACGTCAGCACGAGCGTGAAAACTTTTCTCCTTTCTTTTTAATTCGTCCACAGCCTTTTCCAGCAGAACCAACCTTTCTGCAGCAACAAGGCTAGCTTGAACACTCTGCCAGATTAAAACAAATTTCTCTCGTCAAAAGAAGGATTAAAATTCTACAGGTACCGAGCATTTACAAAACGACGAGATACCTGGAAAGCAAAAGCCGAGGAAGCCAATGCCAGGCCAGCCGAGGACACATCCTTGAATACAACAGATGAGGAGGAGAGCAAGACTTGAGGCATTTCACTTCCCATCACAAGAGCATCCTTCAAACAGCAAAAGTCACGAGAGAAAGAAGCATTCATCTTCCCACCAGAGTCAGGATTGGTGGCGGCACTCACTGGACGAGAAGGAGCAGATTTCATCTCTGTATTTGGGCATTGTGGAGTTTTGGAACAACCAGATGCCAACTTAGATGGGATTTTCTTCTTTCTTGAAACCATGTTAAGAAGGCCGTAATCAGAAGGCATCGGCCGTGTGTTAGACGAAGAAACAGCTGTAGCAAGGGAAAATATATAAACATTCTAAATAACGCAACATTTGACGAATAATTGAAATAGCAGGAACAAGTACCAGCATGTTGTGCAGAACGTTTTGCTGGAAGAGAACAGGAGTCCTGACCACCGGGAAACACCATCTGAAGAGGAACAAAAGCACTTGCATTTTCACCTCCACCCCTCGAAGTTTCTGATTCATGGTGTGAATCATCTACAGAGACCGCGCGTGAATCTTGGGCATCGTCAGGGACGTTCTGAATATTACGGCGAGAGCGCCTTAATCCAACGGACCGAGAATGGTCAGGAGTGGGAGACATACCTTCATTATCAACCACTAGATTCCCAAAGGTCCGTTCGGCAGTAGTTATAGATAAAATTTTGACAGTCCTTCCTTCAGAGTCTGGACCATAGCTCAAGGGGATAGTCTTCCTATCTAAAACAAAAGAAAAAACAACAACAGTGAAAACGGTAATTTTGACGTATTGCAGACCAGCCATATAGCAACTAAATACATTTGAAATTCATATGTAAAACAAGGAGTTGTCAAGATACCTTTGTGTAAACTCTCTTCAAGAAATGCGCCCTCAGAACCCAGGGAATCTTTTTGCACAAAGAAGAACTGGCTCATCCAGCCACGATCATTAGCTTTGTCCGCCCTCAATATCAGCGCCTCGCGAGCATCTTTGACAGCCAGGGTAAACCGACCAGCTCCAGAAGAACGAAGATCATAGGTAAAACCCAGATCTTCGAAGGAGAAGGGGATGCTGTGTTTTTCGCTTAATACTTCTAAACCACGCAGAACCCTCCATACTTGTGGCATTACTTGGGAAGGGGAAACCTTGACAAAGGCTAAGAAATCTCTAACTAGGGAAGAAAAAGGGAATTTCATACCAATCTTGAAGGGATACATGAAGAAGTTGACCCAACCATCACAATGCCAATCAACCCGTTCGTTAGCGGCCGGAAACCGGATGGATGCATGCGCTGGAAATCCGGAACCATTCTTGATAGCTTCGATATGATTCTCCGAGAGTTTAGCCTGTTTTGCATTCTTCGGATCAAGGATGTGTTGAGGGATAAACTGTTGAGACGCCATAGATTCTCACGATGAATCTCTGCAAGAATCGAACGAAAGGTATTTCACAAAAGAAGAGTTATGACTGAAAAGAGGCTAGTCTGACAGAGGGTTGGTTACTCGAGGAAGGAGGCTGACGGTTTTGTCCATTTCGAGGTAGCATCAAAACGTTTAAAATTCAAAGAAGTAACCGACCGGTTGGATTAAGTTGGTAACGATTACTACTTCAAATTTTAGGGGCAATTGTTGGGCCCGGATCTGTCAAGCGAATCGGCCCATTAAATTGGATTTGAGTTTATTGGACGGATCAGCCCACGTGACCTTAAGGAATCTACAGAATCCGGCTTGGTCAAATGATATGACGAAGTGGATAAGAACGCCTAAGAAGTTGAGGAGAAAATGGAGGAACGGATCCCGATTTAGTAGGGGAAGGCTACCATTTCGCCGGGCAGTTCGTCCACATGGGGGAAAGAGTTGGAAATTCTATTTTAAATAGGCTGGCGGTAGAAGAGAGAAAAACCTGCTTAATTATCTATGCACTTGTAATACCACTCTTTGAATCATACATCCAGATTAATATATTTTCATTCATTAATTTTCGGTTTTTATATTGTGTTTCTTGTACGATCCCTACATACATATAATTTTAGACTAGTTTAATTCTTGCTTAAACAAATATATGAGGCACTCAACTTTTGGAAAAGATTAAATACAAATCTAACCCAAATTCCAAGCCATCCAGCACTCAACAGGAGATGAAAAGCCAATTAATTAAATTTTAAATACCTCGTATTTGTTCAGTCACTGATTGGGGTCGGAGCAGACAAGAGGAAGAAGAGAAGAAAATGACGATCAAAAGAAGACTTAAATAAGGAGAGCAGATTCGTGTTCATGGGGGGTGGGGGGTTAGATGATTGCTGCCTCACCGCCTCACCAAAATACCCATCCGTCTAAACTCTCTGCCTCGAGCTTCAGCCTGCGTCGCGGAGATAAGTCCAGATCGTAAATCTCATGTTAGGGGATGAGATTTTGAAAATGGGATTTCGGTCTTTATTTGGGTTTGGAAGTCTCAATATGTCTTCATGGTAAATAGAATCCAAGTCTTGTGTCTCAATTAAATACACCCAAACATTTTAGGAGTTTTAAAATGTCTTGATTGAATAGATTTCACAAATCCCAAAATGTCTTAAAATGTTTAAAATGAATACACCCCCTTAAATATTTGGAACCACTTATAAAAGTGAACTATGATGTCAACCACCTATTGCACATTACCGCTAGGTTACCGAGTTTTTCCTTTTAAAAAACTTTTTTGTGAAGCAAAAGAAAAACATCATTCTTGACCCTTGACTTTATTTATCACACACACATCGAGATAGTTGCACTTGGAATTTGAACCGTCAGATTCTGATCAACGGTTCTTAGAAACTCAAATACCTATGCAGATAATATATCCGTATTAATGATATATCGGGTTTATCCACTTCCCGGGCAAACATACTAATTACAGAGTGCTTCTATGCTAAGCAGCATTAATGGAACTGATCTTCGTTAATCGATGATCAGCACTGATAATGATCTTAAGTAAAGGCGTAAGACTATGGTTAGTGACATTACGGTGACTCTTTACAGCTAAGCCAGCCGCCCTCCTTTTCCGCTTTCCGCCACCGCCTTGCTCCTCCCTTTATATGAACTCTTTACTTATCGTCGTCTTCCAGTATCTTCGTATTCGGCGTATCATTTCACCTTTTTTTTTATCAGGGGTTCGGGATGACGGAGGGTATGGAAGTGGAATCTAGCTCCTGGCGAGATGAGTTGGCAAGCCTGATGGACGACCCCGGTGGGGTCGACGATGCTGCGCCTGCATTCGAGGCGAAGAGGTCTTCGGCGTTTTTGTTCCGGGAGAGTGAGCCGGCGAAGGAGAAAGAGAGCACGAAGGACCAAATCAAGGGTTTTGTCAAGGCATGGGGGGAATTGTTGCTGGAGTTGGGGAAGGTATGCAAGGACGTGGTGAGGCAGAGCTTGTTTACTGAGAACTCCTACATTGTGCGGAAAACGAAAAGGCCGATATCGGCGGTTTCGAAGAGATTGAGTTTCTTCAACGAATACTTGCCTGAGGATCGGGATCCCGTGCACGCTTGGTTGGTGATTCTGTTCGTCTTCTTTTTGGCATTTTCAGGTATTTTCATCTCGGTTCCGTTTCCCATTTCCGTTTCTCGACTGTCCTATCTTATGTTCCTTCACACTGGCACACTTTCAAGCTCCCCGCACAGTTCCCAAAATTATGCCATTATTAGTGGGAGTTTTATTGTTGTTCAGACTTCAAACTGTCCGCAAATTGTTTCTCTTCATTTATAACTTCAAACTGTCAGCGAATTGCTTCTTTTCATAAATGATTATGGAAACCTTTTTGAATATTAACATTGTTCCAAAAGTTGGAATCTCCCGCTCCGGAGCCCCACACCGACCAGACAGGATCGTGAGGAGGTACCTTTTTGAATATTAACATATTTGGCACAATGGCACCCATCACCCATGAGGTTGGGCTTTCGAATTTATGTTTCCCTAGAGTCTGTTTGATGGATCCTTTGGTCGATATAATCTATTTCTTGATAAACAGAATGTTTCCACAAATGATAGAAAGTTGATTGTCATGTTATAACTTATTCGATCATGTCAATCTTTCAAGTATCTTATAAATCTTAAGTATGTATCTAGAAGATATAGACTAACCTCCAAAACGTTTTTACCCAAGCCCCTCCATCCAAACAAGCCCTAGTTGATTGCTGCAATTGCCATCCCTTAATCATTATCCTAAAACTTTAAAAGCTTTGCAGTTTTGGGTCTAAATAATAGAAGAGATACTATGGGCTTAGTAGAAGTGAAGAGAGTGCGCATTCATCCTCCTAGTGCCACCAGGATAGTACTTCCAGATGGCAGGCACATGGCATATCAGGCACTAGGGGTTCCATCTGATAAAGCTAGACATTCCCTAATCATCCCTCATGGGTTCCTCTCTTCTAGGCTTGCAGGTAGAGGTGTCACTAAAATCTATTATTGGGATTTATGCATTTATAATAAATGACTAAACAATTCATTTGGTTTTTCATGTGAGAAGGCATACCAGGAGTCAAATCGTCGCTGCTGGAGGAGTTTGGTGTTCAATTGATAACTTATGATCTTCCAGGTTTTGGTGAGAGTGACCCTCACCCTGAAAGAAATCTACACACATCAGCTCTGGATATGGCATTCTTGGCAGATACTGTCGGAGTAAACGGTAAATTTTGGGTATTTGGTTATTCAAGCGGAGCTGTTCATGCTTGGGCTGCGCTCAATTACATTCCCAATCGAATTGCTGGTAATATGCTCGGCATTTTATCAAGTCACATGTTACTCTGTTTATATAATAACATGTATGTATAATATGGCACTTAGGGTCTGTAATTATGTTTTTTTGGAGGGCTTACATTATATCTTACCAAATAGAATGCATCTTTAAAAAAAGGTGATTGAAATATTAATCTCTCAGTTTTTAGAAGTATCTAAGATATATCGAGATATAGAATAAGCCATCTGAAAACTTCCCCTCTAAAGACCTCCAAAACCTTCCATCCAAACAGGCCCAAAGGCAATGCTTTTTTGGTTTGGTAAGTTTCATGGTGTCCCTTCGAAACATGCCATGAAGATGATATATTAACGGCTAATGAAGGCCCTAGCTCTTTCAACTGAATTGTAGGCTCTGTTGGTAGTTAGTTCTTGCTTATAAACAGACTAATTATAATTAGCAGCATAATTAGCAATTTTGGCTTATACTTATTTGGCTTTAATGAAGGTTGCCAAGCACTTCATCTCTAATAAAATTCAGCAGATTCGCCCATTCTAGCCAAATAACCCTCTTACTAAAGAGGCCTTATTGATGTTTTTCGGTCTAATCACAGGAGCTGCCATGCTTGCTCCCCTAAATAATCCATATGATTCAAGCATGACACGTGATGAAATGACAGGAGTGTGGGATAACTGGATGCGAAGAAGGAAACTAATATTTGGTTTAGCACGCAGATTTCCAATGTTTTTAGGCCCCATGTACCGCAAAGCATTCCTCTCAGGGCAGCATGGTAAAATTGATGAAAGGTTATCTTTATCACTGGGAGAGAAGGTAATGTATCTATCTGCCTCTTTAGAGTCTTATCTGCTTTCATGTAACATTAGTAGTAGCTGTGAGGTATGCTTAATTGGTTATTGCATTGTCACAGCATAGCCATGGTGTACAACATCTCATATTTGTTTTTTGAATTACATCGTTGAATCATTGATTAATTTATCAGTGACACAATAGGTCAAGTCATGAACCAGTTTGAGATTCTAAATGTGTGTGTGTATGTGTGCATATATATGCTTTTTTCAGATAATAGAGAAATGACGGAAAGAAGTATGAGAGAAGAGAAAATGTGTAGACCTGTAGTGTGTTTTGATGGGAATAATTATTAAAAAATAAGAGAAAAATAAGCTGAGAAGTATCTCCCTTTTGGGTGAGGGCCCCGCATGAGAATTTCTCCCATCCCTATCTCCTCTCGATCCAAACAACAATTAAAATTATTTTCCATCAATTTCTTCCTTTCCTACTACTTTCCTCCAAACCTCATGCTAAACAAACAGAGTCATGTGCAGTGCTTATATTCACAAGCTATTGTGACATTGACAAGAAGAGCAAGTGTCATGTGGTTTTGATAGTCTTGGTGCTATTTCTTATAAACAAAGATGTTCTTTTCTAATCATTAGATGCCTGGTGCCTACCTCATCTTCAACACATGGTATTATTGCAGGATAGGGTTCTAACTGAGGAACCAGCCTTTATGGAATTCTGGCACCGGGATGTTGAAGAGTCTATCCGTCAAGGGAAATTTAATCCGTTTGTTGAGGAAACTGTGTTGCAAGTGTCGAATTGGGATTTTAGGTTACAGGATTTACAAGTTAAAGAAAAATGTGACTCTTTCGGACTTTTCCCCTGGTTAAAGTTCATCTATGGTCAACCAAAATGTGAATTGACTGGATTTCTTGGACCAATTCACATCTGGCAGGTTAGTAGATCTTTGCTCTCACTAGCAAACTTTCTCCATTGTGCTATTCGTCATGAAATTTAGAGCCTGTTTTGTAAGGCTTAAGATGGTTGAAGTATATATCTTGAAATCGTTGGAGTTGCGGTTGAAATGACTCGATCTGTGTAGAATTATAAAAAGACAACTTAAAATATTATAGAAAATAATACGGAGTATCTAAAATAAGCCGAACGTTTCCATTTCAGCCAAAAATGTGAGTAATGAATTACCTTTTTTTCATTATAAGCTGATTCAGTGCACTGTTTTTTCTGTGTGTTTTGGGGTAAGAATTGGTTAATAAGCCAAATACAAAGCCTACTAAATGGATCCTTATTAATGTGACCCTCTGGTGTTTGGAACAGGGAATGGATGATCATGTTGTCCCGCCACCAATGACCAAATACGTCTCTAGGGTTCTTCCAGATGCCTTTGTGCATAAATTGCCAGGAGAGGGGCACTTGTCCTATTTCTTTTTCTGTGACGAATGCCATAGACAAATGTTCTCAACCATTTTTGGAAGACCACAAGGAACCATCAAAACCATCATCTATGATGGATGATACTTCAGCAGCAGAAGATGGTGGAGAAGAGGATTCAATTTCCACAGAATGAGCTGGTTGTCTCCTCATCTGTCACTCAATGACTCAATGCCGTGATGTATATAAATATTGAAATGGAGCTTTCTTTTGGCCTTGGAAAGCTTATGTATAGATTCTTGAGAGGAGTACATTTAGTTTGGTGTTAATCATGGTCATGGAGGTTCACGTCTAGCAGTAGCCATTGTGAAGACAGTGATAGCAGTCTTTCTTTGAGTGTGGCAGGTGACCACTGAATTGCTCATTTTGTGTTGCCAGGTGACCACAAAATAGAAACATGGTAAACAAAACATAAACTCCGAGGTACTTGAGAATAGGTTCTTTGGTACCACTACAATGTGGAGGAGTTTTTGGTATACAAGTTTTATTAACTTATTAATTACGTAGCTCAATGATATCTCATACCTTGGCAGTTGTGCATAGAAATGCGGAGTCATTAACAATTTAGTTCTTGCAATGTCATTCACTCTTTAAAAACTGAGTGCTATGTTTTAATTTCTGAAGTGCTAGAAATTAACCAGAAACCAATGTTTTAAAACTATGCCCGGCCGTCAGAAATTAAGTTAGGCTTTAGGTGGCATAGTGCATTAGTGCATAGTTGCATACCTTATACTACATACTCCGTATTAAGGATGTTTTCACTTTTGCTAATTTTTTTACTGATCTGTTCAAGTGTTCTTTTACTGATCTGTTTAAGTGTGGTCTGATACATGACTCATATATGTGTATTTTAAGTGTGGCATGATACATGACTCATATATGTGTATTTTATCATTGTCTTTGATATAGTGCTTTTATGTCGGGTAAAGGCTGGAACAAGTTCAGGTTAAAACATCTCAAAACATTATAATACTTCACATTAAGAAGTGCCACAAGTATTTATACAAGATTTTGCCAAAAAAAAGTGGGTTTCTTCATAATCTGCTTGCCATGCATCATGATCTTTGGCTTTCAGCTACCCACAAAAATTGGCAAATTAATCAAACACACAAAATTGTTTCTTCATTTTGAAACTCGGAGATTCCATAAGAGGACTCTTGAGCAGTCTTCTTGTGGAATCCCCATCACATTGGCTTCATCTTCAATCAACTCCTTCCTT
Organism: Cuscuta europaea; assembly: GCA_945859875.1. NCBI lineage: Eukaryota > Viridiplantae > Streptophyta > Magnoliopsida > Solanales > Convolvulaceae > Cuscuta > Cuscuta europaea. Next base: position 7,877,204 of record CAMAPE010000027.1, on the reverse strand, counting down.
ATAAATTTCAATGAATCCTGTAAACAGTGTTATAAGATAAATCATTGGACTGTATAATAAAATTAGAACCAACACAAGTGAGTTTGATTTTATACTGTACCTAATACCAACTACTTAATACTACTAGTTGTCATGTTTTTCCTCTAAGGTACACAAAACATTTTCTGTAATTCTTAAAATAAAATGCGATGGAGCAGCCATCATACTTGAATACAATTTTTCTATACAATAATACAATATTGGTCACGACAAAAACTTATAAAAAATGTCACATGGGAGTATTAAGACATGAAAAGTTCATCTTATCAAATTAAATAGGAAGAATATTCTAAATATTAATATGTTATTTTTAAATTAAGTCTATATTTGTTTTCATTATATATTGGTCTTCATAATAAAAAGAAGGTATTATATTCTTGTATAACAAAACGGTAAAAATGGGAGAGTTCAAACAAGTAAAAAAAAAACTCCCTCTGTTTCGAAACTAACTTCCACTTTTTCTTTTTGGGATGTCTCAAAATTAACTTCCTACTTTATTGTATTTCTACTTTTGAATTTTTTTGCTTTCAAAGTACCTATTTACCATTTTCTTTTACTATTCACTTACCTCCTTTAATTAATTTGGACTACTACTTTTAAGGGTACTCTTGGAAAGTCAATTTTTATTTTTTTACCTACCTTTTTGGGAAAGGGTGGACCCGGGCCGGGCCTAGGCCCGGGCAGGCTTTTTTTGGGAATAGGGGTGGACCCGGGCCGGGCCTAGGCCCGGGCAGGCTTTTTTTGGGAAAGGGTGAACCGGAACCGGCCCAGGTAGCCGGCGGTTCTGGGTCGGGCCGGTCCCGATCCGATCTGGTCCGATTCAATGCTTTTTTTTTTTGTTTTTTGCTTTTCTAATTAACCCCCGACACCCTCCCCCCCCCCCCCCCCCTCTTCACCCTCCACACCCCAAACCCCCCCAAAACACCCAGCCCTACTCAGGGAAAACAAAAAAAAAGGCCTAGCCCGGCCGGGCTGGTTTACTAAATTAAGGGTCCGTACCTGGCCCGCCCCAATCCCCCAACCGGTAGGCCTGGAACCGGTTACCCTAGACCGGACCGGTCTGGGCCCTCACAGTAGCAGGTCGGACCGGTTCACGGCCCGAGCGGCCCGGGCTCGATCGATCCCTACTCGTGAAGTCAAACCTGGAAGTTAATTTCGGGATAGAGGGAGTATATTATATACCTGAGAGGTGTCTTGAAGAGAAGATGCACGACCCCATCTCTGGGAGTCCCAAAGAATTGAACTGTTAAAGGCAAAGTTGGAAATCCTAATTGGAGGACTTTCATCTGTTTGGTTGTTCACTTTCTTCAAATGCCATCCTATTACCCCGGAAGAAGAATCGCACACTGGCCCTTCTATCCCCACTTCACTCTTGTTTGATCCCAATAATGCCACTGGCCATGTCCCAAAACCCCTGTAAATTAATATCCAAACCCCATCTTTATTACCTATAAATAAACACTATTGGCTTAATTTTATATTCTTGTGTTATTTTCATCTTCTAGCTTTTTTATGTTCTTTTATTTATTTTTCTTTTATCTTGGTTATATTCTTGTGTTATTATTATCTTATATTTATGTATCTTTATTTTATTCATTTTATCTTACTTTTTTTTTCCTTTTCTTGTCCGTCTTCTCTTTTTGGCATCGATATCATAGATCGATTCATGTTAGCCGATCCCAAATTCTTTTGGGATTAAGGCTTGGATGTTGTTGTTGTACAATTTCACTGTAACTTTTGTTTGTGTTGAAATATTTGGTTCCACAATGGCCTTATAATGGCTAATCAACTGTTTTTAATGGCCTTACAAATTTCACTTGATTTGATTAATTCACCAGCTACAATAGATGTTCCTGTGCAAGGCATTACACGATGATGTTGTCATGTTTTTGTTTTCTTTTGGGGAATTTGACTTTTGAATCTATGTTTAGGCTATAATTAGACTTTATATCGCATTTTCAGAACCAATAATGTATGCATTTCATTACTTCAAAAATTGTGAAGGAATGACTATGTAAACTCAAAGGATTTGATACTAAAAGATACACCAATAATGATTTTAAAATGTGATGCAAAGTTCATTATAACCAAAAAATAGAGTGCAAAGTAAAATCTATCTTTTTCTTCCTAAAATTTTAAGTTATTCAAAAATCTATTATTAGATTACTTTAAGAATAAAGAAAGAAATCTAATTTATATAACTAAATATTTTTTCAAAAAGAATTTGCTTGTATTTAAATAGAAATAATACTTAATATATTATCAAAATGAAGATAAATGACAAAATTATAACTTGATATTTTTTCACTTGATAACTTTTCACTTGATCATAAAAGTGCACTCATGATAATCTCAATAACATTGTTATCCATAAAGTCTATTTTAGTAATATTTCAGCAAAAAATCCAATGTAGAATGTGCATGATTTTGTGATTAAATGAAAAGGTATGAAGGCAAGGTATTAAGATAAGTGTTGAAATCCCACACTCCTAAAATATAAAAGAAATAATGTATTATATTAATAACTTAACATACTTCTTCTATTAGGTTGACTCTTTAGAATTGAACTCGAGTCTTACCATGGTATGAGAGTCAAAGTTGGTTTATAACCATGGTGTGGCTTCCACATGAAAAATGACGACACAATTATAAAAAATGACAATGACGAATTAATAAAGAATGAATGACAACACGGTTCAGACAGAGTTTCTAATCGTTATGAGGGGCGTTGAAGTCTCAGACTCATAAAATATAAAGTAATAAATTGATATATTAAAAATTTGAGTTACTTTTACAACAAGTAATGAAGTGAAAGAAGGAGGAAGGAGAAAATGAGATAAAAATGAGGGTAGGGAAATTATATATGATTAGGTTACGTATACTAAATTGAGGGTATTAAGGTATTTAAAGGAAAAACTTTCCAAATAAAGAAAGGAGGGCAAGTAATAAAAAATTTCTCAAAAAAGATTAACTGACAGGTAATAAGGAACGGTGAGAATATTTTGTTTAAAATGCAATCCTACTTATCATGCTTTAGTTAGTCAAATATTTTGGTTTTAGCACAAAATATTATATTTCCAATCTTATACTTAACCTAATACACACGCACATTATCATTAGATGAGTACTGTACATAATTTTATTTATGAATTACTTTACGTGAAAATGTTGCAAGCATGGGTCATTGAATAGTTACTAAACAATAGGAGAAAAGGCATACTCTATTGTTCTGAGGTGATGAAAGAAGTTGAGATCATAAACATTGAGGAGTCCAGCAAAATGAATAATCCCACTCAGCCTGTGGTGCTCAATGTGACTAAGAGCAACGTTTCTCTGGTGATCAAGCTCTTGGTAGAAGTCAGTGAAGTTCTCCTTGACCACCAGATGCCTATACATGATTCCCGTCATCCTTAGTATCTTAGAAACCTCGGACGACGATTGCTGCTGCCCGACAACCACCCACATGAGGGGCTGAGGAACCAGCTTCAGCGTGTTTGCTAGCCTCCTTAATAGCACCCCCACTCCGATCTTGTGTTTCATGGCTGTCGGGGTGACAATTATCACAAACCTCCGGGGAGTCCCCTTCTCTTCCTGCAACTTCAGTGTATGTTTAGGTTTTGCTGCAGAAAAGTTGCTACTATCCATCAAAGTCTTTTTAATTAAGTTGTCACTGTGACATGGGATTTCAAGTGTGTAATTTGTTTGGGGTTTTGGCAAAAAATGTCTGGCAGAAAACATTGAGGAATTCCCAGTTGTTGGAGCAAAGCCTGTGAAAAAACCCATCACAAAGCAAAGCAGAATATGGCCTACGACTTTCTTCCATACTTGCACCTTCTTCTTTGATCTTTCCATGGGTCTTGACTCTTGAGTCTTGACTAGTTGGTTAACATGCAAACTAGTATGCGTAGAATTTGGCAAACTGTGCTAGAACTATTTGTATCTTTCAAATATTTATAGTTGACTTCTAACTAACTACATGATTGAGTGTTGATTTAACCTCATATCAATTGCTGAAGCTTTGCTTGGAAAGGTCACAGCTTCAAGTGAAAGGAACAAAGAAATATAGTTGGGATGAATGTAGCTTTCTTGCACCTAATATTAGTTGGGTGGTGCAAGCTCATGACCTAAAACCATTCAACAAGTTATTCCGATTTCAAATTTTCAATCACAGAACAGCTCACATAGTCACATCTACCAATTTCAGTCTGCTTATTTCATCTTTAATGTGTGTTTGAAGGGAAAAAATAGAATATTCTAACTGTAGTTTGCAGCATGCAGATCATGCATATTAAGTATTAACTGTCAACCTCACAGGTGCTAACAAATAAATTTAATAACAATAATAATACGCTGTATTGATAAAAACAACAATAAAAGCAATACCGAGTACATTTTTATAATCTCTTCATATCAACAAGAAGAGCATAAAAGCAGATGTCAGATCAATATGAACTGCTAACAAGTCTGCCCATTGTGCACTTCAAGATGAACAGTATTCCTGTATTGTCTACTTGATGAACACTACCATATGAATTAATTAAAGTTAAAAAATCAAAACAAAACTTCCTTCCACGCAAAGTTGAGGGTTTAATATGTCAGTTTTCAGGTTGTACCCAGATGGATTCTCTTTGTGGTCTGTGCTTCCTCCATTTTTTCTTAGTCATAGACATAATCCAGTCAGGAACCTCACCTCCAGATGCATTAATAACATTTGCTATGTTCCTCAGAAAAGGAACATCAGCTTCTGTGTAAAAGGTAACAGCCTCCCCGCTCCTTCCTGCTCTCCCGGACCGCCCTTGATTTAGAACATGACAAATCACAGTTTCAGTAAAACAATAATGTAACAACCACCTTCGTACCCAGAAGAGAGAAATTTGATATTGTGTTTTAAATGAAGGCTGGAAATGAGTGAAAGCTGTGAAACCCCCAATTATTATATACCAATTCTGTGAATGTATGCTGAAGCAGAATCTGGGAAATCATAGTTAATGACACAATTGACCCCTTTGAAATCCATACCACGAGCAATTACATCAGTCGCGATTAAAACCCACGTTTTACCCGCTCTGAAGTTATCAACGGCATCGTCTCTCTGCACTATATTAAGGTTAGAACTTGGAAGATAAAATACAAACACCATGTCTGCCCAAAAAGAAAGTGCCATCTTTGACCAATCATGATTTTTTAATTTTAGTGAGATACAACAATCAACAATCATAGTTAATTTTTAAATATCATTTGTTGGTGACTCTTTTTTCGGGAATTTATTTACATGAAAAATTAGCTTCATGTTATTAATGTAGTTACTATGGCACCTATATGAACAACAATACCACCAAATACAGGTGAGCAATGTTCACGAGAAATATATTACAACCGAACAATGTTACACCAATTTAGACACTTGCCTGTCCTTGGGAGAGATCAGAGTGTATTACATCCGCTCGGATGTCATCAAACTTCACTTCATTGTACAACTGCTTCGCCCTCTCTTTGTTTTGAACAAATAATAGAATTGGTGGGTTCAAACTCTGCAAAAGAATAACATTATTTCATCTGCCATCTATGTTCTAAGACAAAACCAAAGGGGTAGTCATATAAAACCTGCAAGTATATACTCTACAAGTAATTAGGACCGACAATACAGATTGGAAAACTTGGGAAAGAAAAAGCTGTTTCTGCATTGAGATCATCTAGATAAAAATGATGTTCAGAATTCCGGTTTTGCAGCACAATAATGCAAATGAAATAACAAAATGAAAGTTCAAGACATTTCCACTTAGAAAGGGGTAAGGTGCAATAATTAATGCAGTCCTACAAATCAGTATGATGGACAAAGCTAATGGGTACAAGATGAAGAAATAAAGACAAAAAGAGAGTAATAGAAGAGTAGGGAAATCTTTCATCTGCCAATAATGAACTAATGAGCATACCTCTGAAAAAGTTTGACGAAGAGCAATAAGTTTCCCTTCTTCACTTCCTACAAAGACCAGTTTCTGCTTTATTGTTTCAGATGCAGAATTTCTGTACAAGTTAGAAAGAATTAAAATCTGAGGATAATGAGACCACTTGAGGTCCTTATACTATAAGAATTTATACTTACTTCCGGCCTATGATAACTCGAACAGCATCATGCATAATTGTCCGTGCAATATTTTCAACCTCATCCGGTAAAGTAGCACTGAACAGTAGATGCAAGATTGAAGGATTTGAGCAAGCTTTGAAAATTGAATCAACCTGCTCCATCAATCCCAGCTCAAAAAGCTTATCAGCTTCATCCAAGACAAGAAATTCAACCCTGTTTATATATGCACACAAAAAGAATGATACTTTACACAACCATCAAAGATACTTACGTTTTGTTACTATAATTTTGTGGTTTAGACAATTGACCTTAAAATAATGGAGGTTGTTTACTAATGACAGAAGTTCCTAGAAATTTGAAAAGCATGAAGCATAAGATATGCTCACTTCATCATTTATTTTTATTTCTCTTCTCAAATAAAAATCAGATCTATATATGTACTTCCAAAGTGAAAAACTGATTTCTAAAGCTAAAAGCAACCACTGGTTAATCAAGTACAGTGACCACCTTTACCACTACCAGCCACGAGATCACTTCCACCACTGGGCAATGGAAGCGACAACAAATAGGCGCCACACCACTCGAGCAATCATAACCACCTTTGGCAGTGCTGACATCCCTTCCATCACCACATCAATGCCACAACTGTCAAACACAGCTAAAGGTGTCAATGATGAAAACAGCCTCCACCCCAGGCGACGACTTCCATCCCCGGTAGCAACGAGCATCCCCTGCTACCATCAGAATCTGTGTCCGCACCGGACTCCGCCGCAACCAACCATCACCAACAACCATTGTCAGCAACCACCGAACCGGCCGTCTTTGGAAACATCAGCACCCACCATTACCCCCTTGCACCACTGTCACCATCAACAACCACTGCCACAATTACCATCCCATACTGCCGGCGACCACCCCTGTGGTTGACCATCTCTGTCACAACCAGCAATACCAAGTTCCCGAACACCGTAGGATAAACAACACCCATGGTTGTCATGGTGGCGATGCGAGGCGCCCAGCAACCGCCTTATCGCGTAGGCGACAAGTCACGCCATATGTAAAATTTAAATATAATATAATACAGCATTATATATTATGAATTACTACATTGAATACATTTAAACTGCGAACTTTAAATATCTCAAGAACTAATTCAAAAATATAAATATTTATTTAATAGTGGTATTCAATAAAAAACAAGTAAAAAAAACAGCTGTCAAAAAATATAATATAACGTGTAGTACATAACCAAATATGAAAAGATGTAGTCCAACAGTCCAACTGGAGTCGACTGATCGTCATGCAAAAAAGAGAAAGACGACTAAGTGAAAGAGATCGATCGGGCATGGGCGACAAAGTAAAAGACAACAGAGTCCGGACTTCGATCTAAAAATACGCAGAACGAGCAACTGTAGAAAACGGTGGAGCGAAGATCTGTGTAAGCAATCATTGGGCTTGAAGGGTTCTAACATATCACATTTCTAGGCTGGGTCAACAAAAACAACCGAATCTGGCATCACACAGCAACTGGATGACCCCTAATTGATGCCTCAAAACTCCTAGGAAATTTCAAGCGAGCCAACAGAGTATGGCGTGGCTAATCCATCGCCGGGTTGCCTAGGCGGCGCCATGACAACAACTATCTATTCATCTTAGCCGACCCAAAAACTTTTGGGACTAAGGCTTGGGCGTTGTGGTTTGTCTTTGTAAACATGTGTTGGAACCACAATTTCTAAAGTCAAAAACACACTTAAAAGAGAAGGAAAACGTGAAAACGCAATAACGAAAACTGGAAATAAAATCTGGCGGACATATGTAAAACAGGTCCTAGAATTTCATTTTTTTCACCCACCAGTGTGTTGTCGTACATTGGAGGTTTAAAATCCAGCCAATCTATTGGCATCGGTTAAATTAACTTCTATTTATTTACTATAAATTATTGGTACAAATTAACATCCGAGGACATACCAAAAGGATTGTGATCAGAAGCAAAACAATCTCTTTCATTCCTCCCCTTAAAAAAGGGTACTTCCACTTTGGTAGCAAAGTTACAAAAAGTAACACATATTTTGATATTATGGTTTGACATACCTGCTTAAATCAAGCTTTCTGTTCTTAATAGCATATTGTAAGCGAAATGGTGTTGATATGAGTATATCACAATGCAGTACTGAAAAGTCGGCAGTTTTCGTGATCTGTTTAGTCATCAGTTTGATATGAAATTCCTTTCTTCTGGTCAACTTCTTACATTCTCTTGCTGTCTGAGCAGCTAACTCTCTTGTGGGGCAAAGAATTACAGCTCGGACTCCATCTTTGGAAGTGTGCTGGACATGCAAAAAGTAGTATTAGAAATTTAGGAATGGCTGTCTAACTCAAATGCATCAAATATTTGCACCAGTCTGTGAAGTACCTTCATCTTCATAAGTATTGGGAAGACGAATGCAAATGTTTTTCCTGAACCAGTTGGTGCACATGCAAAACACTCCCGTCCCTGACAGAGTTCAATCAAATAATATTTGCAGATGATGGCACCATTACATAAGAATTAATTGTATGTTGAAGATCATAGTTAAATGAGACCATACAGCTAGGATGACTGGAATTGCCTGTCTTTGGATTGGTGTAGGCTCTTTAAATCCCAGTTTTGCCAAATTGTGCAAGAGGTAAGACTTAGCTCCAAATCTGTATGGCCAATAAGATTTACCATCTGGAAAGATGATGCTTGAAAGCACATTACTTACATCTAAACTAAGGGTGAAACTGTAACAAAAAGGTATGAAGAACACCTTGATTTTAACTCTTTAAAGCTCTGTAGACATGAAGGAACGTTGCTCCCAGAAACATGGATATTGTGTTCCTTCCGAAAAATTGCATCCCTCTAGATGTCATTTCCGTCAAGCAAAGAAAAAGAGGCTTGTTACTAATCTCATTTTGCATTTGCATTCCCAAACAAATTCAGATGGTCCAACTTCACAACATATGGCTTGAAAGAAAATGAGAAAAAAATATGAGAGGAACCTCCAGCTGCCTATAGTATTCCTTTTTGCCCTCTGAAATTTTACTTCTAATATGCTCCTTTCCTTCTCCTTCGGCTTTTGTTTTGGATTTAGAACTCGTGAAGACATTGAATCCTTCAACTGGATCTAGAGTTGATTCCATATTACCAACAGAATGAGCAAAATAAGTTATTGACAAGGTCATCGTCCAACACTATCTTAGATCTCAGTTTAGGAAATGGTTAAGAAAAGCAAATAACCTGAAACTGCTCCCTTTCTCTTCCTTTTCTTACTAACCCGATTTGATGTATGCTCCTCCTTCTGAGGACTTCCATCCTCAATGAAATTCAGCTTCTCTGGTGGTTCATCACTTTCTTTTTTCTCCTAAGCCACAGATGAAGACTGAGATGATGAACTATGACAGCATAACTAATAACGCAAGCACACGAAATAAAGGCCTCTGTCTACTAATGCAGATATTAAAACTTAAACTCGCCTCTGTGAACTTTACTAAGCAAATTAGGGTCCTTGTAGAGTTGTTATACATACTGACATTTATCACTTACAGAGCACAGCGTAAAGAAGACATTTTTATACATTTTTAAGACTCTCTTTTTCGAAGTAAAAGAGAAGTGTCTGATGAAATTACATTGAATCTATCAAAAACATCCGCAAACTTCTTGCGATTGAAATGTGTTCCAGTGAACAGAAAAGAAGCGTCTCGATCCATTAACGGACTACAAGCTTAGCAGCGCAAAATCCGACGCTGGAGTGTATACAGAAATAAGTGCTTATATTGAGACTGCTACTAGGGTTCTTCCTTAGCTGAAGGTTTTGGAAGTGTTTGAATGTTTTGTTGATTCCAGTTGGGCGAAAACAGGTCGGAGCTTCTGCCAAATTGCCCCCTCTGCTTGCTATTGGAGTTTGGTCGATTATCGGCTTCTTCAAAGAATTTTGGTACACATGGATGGATTAGGGTTCATGGAACTTCTTTTGGTAATGAAAAATGATTTTCTGGATTTTCCCTCCTAAAATTAACAATTATTGTCTTAAATAAATAAATAAATATTTTGATTATCAGTACTATGTTTTGACAATTTACACGTACTATTTACATAGTTTGATGGAGTAAAAAAGTAAATTTTTCAGATAAATTGTGTTTGTATTAGTGGGTAATATTTAAATTTTAAATTTTCAAACAATATAATATACATTTTATTTAAACTCAAAAGTAAAATTCAAAAATGATAAAAACATTTTGATTACGTTGTTATTTGTTTAGAAGTAGTTGCAAAAATTGTAATGAAATGTAATACGAAAAATTCACATTATCAATATCAAGTATCAGTAATTTTTCATTATTAATTAATCATATATACTAGTAATTCTAATAAAGTGTAATCTAAACTACTAGAGTTCTAGTATCTATAGATATATAATAACAAAAGAGTCTGGGAGGGAATTTGGGCGGGACATCGGATGGACAGCTGGAATTCAAAATTTAAAATTTGTATACTATGTACAGAGTGGAGGAGTGGTAGATTACAAATAGGGATGTGCAACTCAATTGGTCCAATAAACTGAAAATTGAAGTCTCATTACTCTCTGAATAATTACTCTATATAATTACTTTATATAATAACGGAAGTGGAAAGCCATTTAGGCCGGAAGTGGTGCGCTCACTGGCGGAGTCTATTCTAGAACTCACTTTAGCAATTCTGCTTTTCGAAACATCTCATTAATTAGATGGTGCATTGGATGATGTTCTTAATTTTAATGTTTGGACTTCTCTCGATTTATTGTTTAATTGCATTGGAAGTAGTAATTGAGTTTTGTCTACTCGAGAAATTGAAAGATCATACAAGAGAAGCTAGCCTAGATAATGAAAAGGCACTCCCTCCACATCTTGTGTATAAAAACCACATCAAACGGAGAAAGATTTTAGTCATCGACGGGTCAGGGGGAGCGGTGGAGGGTTTCAAAGGCCATTGGGGTTTGGGAAGGCGGCGAATGCTTCGATCACAGATGGGGTTCTACAAGTCATGTAGCGTACTTTCCGGTCACCGGTGTCACTTGGGAGGGTAACAAGAGGTGAAGAGTTATCCTCACCATTATATTTTATCGGTTTGTAAATTAATTTATGACTGTTAGGGGTTCAGTTTTATGATGGTCCGATTATGTAACTATATTTATCTTTTATATGATATTAAATACGTAGTATGGAGTATATGTTACTCCACCGCCCTATTATGAAGTTTCTTTGTGTCCCATGCGGAAGATGAGATAACAAGAGGACAAACACTTCAATCACCAATTTGGGAATACCAAAGCCAAAGGATAAGAAGGGGAGAGTATATTTGATTTTTTAATCGCATGTTATAGTTTATAAGTGTTGGTTGCTTAAATAATTGGATTGAAAAAGTTGAAATTTATAGATTATTATTTGGCTACTTTGTAAATCAAGACATATCTGATTTTTGTGCCCAGGATAGTTACAGACATGGTATACATAGGTCGTATTTTGAAATATTAAAACCTACTCGATTTGTGGGTTGAAATTTAAGATACGATATATGTTTCAATATATCTTGTTTATGTATTATAAACACTTATGAGTATTTAATTTTCGAAATATATATTACGGAGTATATAACACTCTACTTTGAGCAAGAGCTTGAAGCTGCAAAGAGTAGTTTTTCTATTGAGAAGAACTATGAGTTGTCTCATAAGATAGACATCAAACCTTGGGGGAGAGGTTCTTTTTTCTAGAAGTCCTTTTCCATCCATCTTTGAGTGGGATAGAATCTAAGTATTAATGAGACCATATATTAACATACAACTCCATCATGAAGTGTGGTGTACATATGGTCTCTAAGTCTATAATCTATAACTAATATGGTAATATTCTCAACGGTGGTTCTACTATATTCCCCAAAATTGTTGATCGTATTAAAAAGGAAAACACTGTCTTGAATGCGATTGCTAACACCTGGCTCCCCTAAAAGAAAATTCTGTTTTTGGATTGGTGAATCCCATAACACATTATATTCTACATGAATTGCTTCTTAGGTGCTTCTACTATTACATTATATGGCTACTACTTATAGGGGAATGTCACCACTCTTTGCCTCTTCTGCCTTAGACATGTCATTACTAGCAAGTGGTGTGCGTTTGATTTGATGTATTTTCTCTTCTCAATTTCTTATTATATGGCGGTTTAAGCATCAGGCGGACTTATATATGTCATGGTACCCTGTTTTGGAAAAGTATTGACAGCGTCAAGTTTGAAGGTTGTACGTTTTTTATCTCTGTCGATGGATGCATGTAAAGTTTGGGCTTTTTCATTTTGGAATTCTCTGCTTAGAATATTATATTCTCAATTAGTTTTTGTACAAAATGCATATATATATATATATATATATATATATATATATATATATATATATATGTATATGTGTGTGTGTGTGTGTGTATGAATATGTGTGTGTACGTGTACGTGTGTGTGTTACTAAAATTTGGTATGTGAATAGATATTATTTTTTATTTTATCTAATCTAAAAATATACTCTGTGCTACATTATCAAGTTTCCAAAGGCAGAAATATCAAAAGGAAAATAAGATCTTGAATTAGAAATACTTTATCACTAAATACAACATTTATCTAATGTAGAGACATTCATGTGAAAACCTGTTATTTCTCTTTCACGTGTTATCAAGATACTTAAGGAACCCTTTCATAATTTATAAAACCTTCAGATCATAATATTCACATTTTAATGTAGTTTCAACTTTCAATATATTCATCTTTTATTTCTTACCACTCATATGATCTATATTGATATTTTTTGAATTAGTTATTTTTACTACATATTTACAATTAATTAATACGGGAGTATTAGTAAATATTATCAATTTAAGACAAACGTAATATTTCAACAAAATACTCTTGCATATGAAACATAATTCTTCCCGTGCATCGCACGGGTACTATACTAGTTTCCAAATTAAGTCGGTTACCCGAGACTCTTTACAAAAATAAAGATTCTTTACAAAAATATGACCAGAGACTAAATAATACTGAAATCATAATAGTTTATGTTTGATTTTTAAATTATTAATCATATTTGTGTAAATGTGTTTTAGTTTAGTAATGTTTAAAAAACAAAAATAAATAAAAATACTATTGTTACACACTTTTTGGGGTACACACTTTTAAACACTGTCTGTGCAGACATAAAGTCTATAAACGTTTTGTATGTACAGTCAAAAAATGTCTGCACAGACAATGTGTAAAAGTGTGTACCCCAAAAAGTGTGTACCCAAGTCCAACTTATCAAAAACCAATTCAACAAGTCGACCGAAACACGTGGCATACTTAGGGGTGGGGGAAATACCGAAATTTTGAAATTTCCGAAATTTGGGTATACTAGACTTACCATATCGAAAAATACCGAATTTACCGAAATGTTTGTTATACCGACGCTTTTGGTACGGTATGATACCGTACCGAATTACTTCAGTATGGTATCGGTATATATTTTGGAAAAAAACGGTATACCGGTATACCGTCATACCGTAATTCCAAGTCAATAATTTCCTTAAAATTGTAAAAATAACTAGAAGCACAACACTAATTCAAGGATAAATGCCTTTATATCCATGTTTCTTGAATTATTTATACTTTTTGTTGGAGATCGGTGTTATTTTAGTTATATTTATGTTGTTTAAATATTTTAGCATAATGTGTTGTTATCTTCATATATCATGCGTTGAAATATCTATACATATTTATAATATTTTTTGTCAAAAGTTGAATAGAACACAAATAGGTTATATCATTGGTATTTTATAATTAATTTCATTAATGATTTTAGTATATCACTATTAACACTGATTTTCTTTATTTCATTTGACATATAATAATTTGTTATATTAAATCATGGTAATTTACCGATACCGTACCTTACCGTACCGAAATTTTGGTATACCGAAACAAGGTATACCGAAATTTCGGTATGGTAATGGTATGTATTTTTGCATACCGAAAGTTTACGGTATGGTAAAGGTATGCGATAAAATATTCAGTATACCGTACCGAACCACCCCTAGGCATACTTTATTGGTTTTCAGATTTCTATTTTCTTTTATTTCTTTTCTCTTTTTCCTTTCCTTTTTCCTTCTTGTGCGTTTTTTTATACATTTGCTTTTGGCAAACGTATGGAAAATATACTTGTAATTGGACCAATTTTCAGATAGAGTCACGTGTTTCATTATTTTATCAAAGTAGTTCATGTGTTTGAATTTCATTATCACAAGAGGGTCACGTCGTTAAAAACGCTTGAAAAAGACCGTTAAAGGTAACTCCGTTTTTCAAAAGTGTCCGAAAAATTAAAAGAAAAATACCGGTAGGTGCGCCTCAATGAGGTGCGCTTCAATGACTCGTCTTACTGTGGCGCACCTTTCGTTATTTTTCTTTTAATTTTTCAGGCACTTTTGAAAACCGGGGTTACTTTTAACGGTTTTTTTCAAACGTTTTTAACGGCGTGACCCTCTTGTGACAACAGAATTGAAACACATGAACCACTTTGATAAAGAATGAAACACATGATTCTATATGAAAATGAGCTCAACCACAAGTACTTTTTCCATACTTTTCCCTTTGATTTTTATACGTCCCTCCTCCGATGGTTTGCTGAATATGAAACAGAAGGTGAGCAACACCTAAGATTATTTCCTCCCCTCTTGGCCTCTTCCTCTTATTCTTCTTCTTCCTGGGATGTTCAAGCCTCCATGTAGGGGCATCGTCCAATACTTAGGCTCGGGCTGTTGGAAAATTGGGAATATTTCAAATGAATAAAATATACAAAATTATTATCTCTATTATCTAATATTTTTGTGTTGTATTGTTTAAATGAATTAATAAAGTTTCACATTGAAGCTCTTTTGAAACCGTTGCAGCTCTTTATTTTTTAAACGTTGCTAACCAACGTTTGAGATACTTTATTATTAATGTCATTATTAATTACATTTATTATTGTAATAATGTTATTTACTAATAAAACCGTTAGCATCAAATGATGCGGAGTAATTTTTACTCATCTGTTGGCAATGAACGCTTCTAGCTTTCTTTTACTAGAGTTTTTAAGTATATATATGTGTGTTCGACCAAACTAGTGGGTGTGGGAAAAAAACATTATTTTTGAGCTAAAACATCCCTTCTATTTTTACTCTGCTGGATTAGTAATTTTCTACTCTCGTTGTTCTGTTACCGGCTTACGCCGAAGAGCTCGTTTTATCTTGGGGAAAGATTTTCGCTAGTCGGAAATACTTTCTTGAGGACAGCGTTTACACGACTCGAGCTATATTATTTTCTAACGCTTTTTTGAAGGTATATCCGGCGAATTTTCCAACAACAATCTCAAGAAAGTATCATTGAACGAAGTATGCTCCTGCGATTCCAATCAAATAGGCCGCTGAAATCTTTGTTCACAATGAGGCTGCCAAACTTGGTATTTCCATTAATTACCTTAGTGTTGGCAATTTTATACCTGCATGAATCTGCCTGCATTATTTTATCTCAATTTGTGATTATGTTATGTGTTACCCTATTCACAATAAGCCTTATTTTAATCCCACTTATTATAATATATGTCATTTTATGTGATAAAAAGACAACTATGAAAAACAACAACCCACTTAAATCAAAATCAAAATTGATTAAAAGTGATGATATTTTTATTGCGGTTGTTTCTCAAAGTTGTAAAATAAGTGATGTGAATGAATGGATGGTAGACACCAGGGCTACCAAGCACATTTGTAAAAACAAAAGTGCCTTTACCTCTTATAGTTCTACTATGGGAGATGACGAAGAGCTCGTGTACCTAGCGGACTCAAAAACCGCAAAAGTGCACGGTAAAGGGAAAGTTCTTCTTAAACTCACATCGGGGAAAACTTTATCACTAAATGACGTACTTTATGTGCCTGAGATTCGAACTAATTTAGTTTCTGTTTCTCTCTTGGTAAAAGCTGGGATTAAAGTATCTTTTGATTGTTATGACCAAAAATGATGTTTTTGTGGGCAAAGGCTATTGTAAGAATGGATGTTATGTGCTTAGTATTCCAAAATTAATGCGTGACAATGCTTCTGCTTATTTGATTGATTCATATGATGTGTGGCATGCTAGATTAGGACATGTGAGTGATTCTTATATTAAATTGTTGCATGATCGTGGCTTGATTTCTAGTGGAAAGAAATTGACACTAGAAAAATGTGATATTTGTGTTGAATCAAAACAAACCAAAAAATCATGTCCTACCACACATAGAGAGTCAGAATTGCTTGAATCAATTCACACAGATTTAGGTGATTTAAAAAATACCATGACTAGAGGTGGTAATAAATTTTATGTCACCTTTATAGATGTTTTTTCGAGATACACTAAAGTTTATTTGCTTAAAAGTAAAGATGAGGCTTTTGATAAATTTTTAGTGTATAAATCCAAGGTGGAAAATCGATTGAATAAGAAAATTAAGAGAGTGAGATCGGATAGAGGGGGCGAATGTATTTTAATAAATGATTTTTGTGAAAGGGAAGGGATTATCCATGAGATAACTCCCCCGTATTCGCCTGAATCAAATGGAATAGCTGAAAGAAAAAATAGAACATTAAAAGAAATGATGAATGTTCTTTTAATTAGTTCTGGTGCGCCCGATAATTTGTGGGGGGAGGCTATTCTTTCTGCTTGTCACTTACAAAACAGAATTCCTTATAAGCATAATAAGAGAACACCCTATGAATTGTGGAAAGGTCATGCACCTAATTTGAAATATTTGAAAGTGTGGGGGTGTTTGACTAAAGTCTTATTGCCTGATCCTAAGAAGAGGAAAATTGGTTCTAAGACATCTGATCGCATGTTTATTGGTTATGCTAACTCTAGTGCTGCTTATAGATTTCTTGTTTTGAAAAGTGATGTGCTTAATTGCAATACTATTATTGAAACAAAAAATGCTGAATTTTTTGAGAGTGTGTTTCCTTTAAAACCAGAATACAAGACCGTTGCACCGTATCGTGAAAGTGAGCCATTAAAAGAAATGAAACTTTTAATGATGAACCCTCTAATTTGAGAAGAAGTAAGAGGCCAAGAATAGAAAAATCTTTTGGAAATGATTTTTATACATATCTTGTTAATGATGAACCTTTTACTTATTCACAAGCTATTTCATCAAAAGAGGCTCCTTTTTGGCTTGAGGCAATTCAAAATGAAATTGCTTCTATCCAGAAAAATAAAACTTGGATTTTAACTGATTTGCCTAAAGGGTGCAAACCAATCAGATGTAAATGGATTTTTAAAAAGAAATTTAATCTGGATGGTTCAATTGACAAATATAAAGCGAGGCTTGTGGCAAAAGGATTTTCTCAAAAACAAGATGTTGATTATTTTGATACTTTTGCACCGGTAACGAGAATATCTTCCATCAGAACTTTAATTGCTTTGGCTTCTATTCACAAACTTCTTATCCATCAAATGGATGTTAAAACAGCGTTCTTAAATGGTGAATTAGAGGAAGAAATTTATATGGTGCAACCGGAGGGGCATGTAGTTTCTGGACAGAAACACAAAGTGTGTAAGTTGATCAAATCTTTGTATGGTTTGAAACAAGCTCCAAAACAATGGAATGAAAAATTTGATGAAGTATCATTTGCTCATGGTTTTACCTCACTTGAAGTAGATAAGTGTGTATACAGTAAAATAAAAAATGGTGTGTGCATTATTATTTGCTTGTATGTGGATGAAATGTTAATTTTTAGTAGCAACCTTGAGCTAATAAATGAGACAAAATCATTTCTTGCCTCAAAATTTGATATGAAAGATTTGGGTGAAGCAAAACTGATTTTAGGTATTAAAGTCATAAGGAAGGATGATGGTGTCATACTATCTCAAGAGCATTATGCTGAAAAACTTCTAAAGAAGTTTGGACATTTCAATGTCACACCTGTGAATACCCCTTATGACTCTAATACACATTTGGCAAAACATAGAGGTGATCCTGAGACTCAATATGAATATGCACAAATAATTGAGAGTTTATTACATTTAATGAACTATACGAGATCCGACATAGCCTATGCTGTCGGAAGATTGAGCCGATATACCCATAATCCAAATGGGGATCATTGGACCGCGTTGAGGCGGTTACTGAGATATTTGAGAGGTACCATGAATTATGGTATATTTTATAGAGGTTTACCCGCTGTACTAGAGGGATACAGCGATGCTAACTGGGTCTCTGACTCAGATGAGATTAAATCCAATACAGGATATATATTCACCCTTGGAGGTGGTGCTATTATGTGGAAATCAACCAAACAATCTCTCATTTCTAGATCCACTATGGAGTCCGAGCTTATAGCTTTGGAAGTGACTAGTAATGAGGCGGAGTGGTTGAAAAATTTCTTAGCAGAAATTCCGGTTGGTACAAAACCAACACCATCGGTGTCTATTCTTTGTGATTGCCAAAGTGCAATAAATACTGCTAAGAAAATGTGTTATAATGGGAAGAATAGACACATTCGTTTAAGACACAAAATCATTAAACGATTATTGAAGAATGGAATTGTGTCCATTAATTTTGTGAGGTCAGAAGGTAATCTAGCGGATCCTTTGACGAAAGCCCTAGGACGAAAAATGATAACCGAAACATCGAAGGAAATGGGACTAGTGTCACTTTGAAACAAATGGGGATGGGAACCCAACTTGTGTGATTGGAGATCCCATGAAGCAAGTTCAAATGGGTAATAACAAGTCTTCCATTTAGTTCTGCTAGCCTAATTAAATTTGCCCATTTCCATGATGTGAGATATAGGCTAGAAACCGCATTCTCTGTGAGGGTGAGCTAAAAGCTCTTAATGATTATCATAGCCCTGAATTTTAGGGTGGTGTGCAAAAGCGGTACACACTTGATGATATCACCTATATGAGTGTGAGGTGGGGCCGCCTCCACGAAGCATGACAAAACTTCTAGAGCACTCATGAACACCAAGCACGCGCATGGCCTTACGGCGCACAACGGCGTAATAACGAGAAATTGTGCGGGGTGAGACATGACCGTTAAGATCCTTATTTACCAATAGTAGCTTATTGGTTCAAGAAACTATACGTTTCACCAAAAGCTCGGTTTATTAAGACTTAATCGTCTCAGTCTGGTTCATAGTCTACGGACACCAAACTTAAAGTCTCATTCCTTTAATCTAGTAGATATTTTCTAAACTATTTTTCCAAACTCCAAAAATTATTCATTTGAAATATGTGGGGGATTGTTGGAAAATTGGGAATATTTCAAATGAATAAAATATACAAAATTATTATCTCTATTATCTAATATTTTTGTGTTGTATTGTTTAAATGAATTAATAAAGTTTCACATTGAAGCTCTTTTGAAACCGTTGCAGCTCTTTATTTTTTAAACGTTGCTAACCAACGTTTGAGAGACTTTATTATTAATGTCATTATTAATTACATTTATTATTGTAATAATGTTATTTACTAATAAAACCGTTAGCATCAAATGATGCGGAGTAATTTTTACTCATTTGTTGGCAATGAACGCTTCTAGCTTTCTTTTGCTGGAGTTTTTAAGTATATATATATATGTGTTCGATCAGGCTAGTGGGTGTGAAAAAAAACATTATTTTTGAGCTAAAACATCCCTTCTATTTTTACTCTGCTGGATTAGTAATTTTCTACTCTCGTTGTTCTGTTATCGGCTTACGCCGAAGAGCTCGTTTTATCTTGGGGAAAGATTTTCGCTAGTCGGAAATACTTTCTTGAGGACAGCGTTTACACGACTCGAGCTATATTATTTTCTAACGCTTTTTTGCAGGTATATCCGACGAATTTTCCAACAACACGGGCTGCACCCCACCCGACATCTACCATCCTTGAAGTGTCTTTGGATGCAAACTACTGCCAGCGAGAAAGGAGGCTGTTCTTCTTCGTTTTCATTTTACGGTTACTAAGTTATAGGTAACCCGGATCAATATGAGAAAATGACATTTAAATTTCAATTTTGGATTAATATCGGAAGATTGTTGATACTTAGATTATTCGTGTGATTTGTTTTTCAATGTAATATATATTTTCTATTAGGTCATCAAATCCCACTAATCTATTTTCTCATATTGATCCGGGTTACCTATAACTTAAGTAAAAGCGAGTAAAACCAAATAATCATAAATTAACTTAAAAGGAAGGAAAAATTCAATGTCAACATAATAGAAGTTGAAGTCTAATGTCACCTAAAGCGAGACAGTAGATGCCTCTCTCTCTAGGGTTGCCGCCTCAGACAACGTTCGTCAAATCCCACTAATCTATTAAATCAAAATAACGTTCGTCACATGGCTGATAATACAATCAAGGAAAAAAAAGTAAACAAAACGATAAAAAGTCTTATGTCTGCCATCCGCTCTCGAACCAGATTGAGAATCTATCACCTCTGTAGAAGCAATAACATTCGCTGATCCTGTAATGGGCATAACTGAGCCAATGACTGGCAAACCAGACTTCTCATCACCTAACCTAAATTTAAGAATTTATCTGCTAGGAAAAAATAACACGTCCAAAACAACATGCAATTCGACAGAAAAACACAAACTGAATAAAACGCAATTAAAATAGAGTTCACCCATCTTCTTCCAAACCCTATATTTGCTTGCACTCCATGGCAGCGGCTCAGGAGGGGGACGCGCCCGCCGCTCATCCGCCACACCCTCAACATCAGCTTCAACTAGATCCAGTTCTTCTTCCTCTGCCCCGATCGCCATCTTCTTGTATTTTTCCACGAAGCTGTCCATACAAACCTGTTGCTTTAACCTTTTGCCAGAACCTTGCCCAAATCCTCCTTGTGATCCCCTCCTTGTTCCAATAACAACAACCTTCTCGGCGCCGTACTCGCCTAAGCGAACATCGCCGAACAAAACAAGCTAGACGTTGTCTGAGGCGGCAACCCTAGAGAGAGAGGCATCTACTGTCTCGCTTTAGGTGACATTAGACTTCAACTTCTATTATGTTGACATTGAATTTTTCCTTCCTTTTAAGTTAATTTATGATTATTTGGTTTTACTCGCTTTTACTTAAAGAACAACGACACAAATATTACTTTTAGATTTGTGAAATACAAAAAAGTGGTTACTTTTCATTTTTCCAAATATGACTAATCTTTTCTTTTCTTTTCTTTAATAAATTTATCCTTTTTCATTGTAATTTATATGAAATCTCTGCTCCCCCACACCTACCCATCGCGGCCAGACTCGTTGCCAAAAAACGCCATCGGGAAAGTCGTTGACATTTTGTGATGATATTTTTCCTTTGTTTTTCTCATTTTTCGAAGCCAATGGAAAAAACCGTCTACAAAATTTACGACGATCAGAGTGGCATGTTTCACAACCGGAGTAACTCCGATTGTGACAAGAAAATATGGCATAGACATCTGCTAGTGACAAGAAAATATGGCATAGACATCTCTACTAGTGACATGAAAATTTATAGTGTCATCATGTTTTTCTAAAAATATGACATTGTTACGTACATTTTTATTCACATGTTAAATGGCCAGTTTTTAAAATTGACTTGAGTGTAGTTATATTTATGGAAAAATTCCTTACTTAATTTGTGCTCTAATAGTTGAATTTCCTCAATCTATCCCTCTTTTTTGTCAACATATGATGTTTTTTACTTAGACAATTTTGTGTCTCAAACCATATTAGATCAAACCAGACTTGAATATTTATAAAATACACATAAACTAGACATTTACCAGACTAAACAAGACCAAACAAAATCGATCTGACCAAAAAAATTCATTCCAACTAAAAACATCCATAAATACGCATTTTCTCGAACATTGTGAAGTTTGGACTAAATTTTAGTATACTTTAAAAAATCTGTATTCATTACCTTTAAACTTCTTTTTTGGTAAAATTTTACTTTTAAACTTTTAAAAATTAAAATAAATAAATTTAAAAATGCGAATACGTAGACCGTAGTAACATACGGAGTATAAATTTTGCCGGAACCGGACACCTAAGAGTTTTCATCTGGTCCAATCTCGTTCTTCTTACGAACTCCTGAGTACGAATTCCTCTGCGCTTTCTTCCTCCTCCTTCAACGGATTTTCCCTTTCTTTCTCCTCACTATACTGTGATTTTGTACATCTTAGATCGCATATCCTTCCCGAAGCGCAACAATCCATGTCTCATGTTCCACTGAAGGCCGTGACCCTCACGCACGTCCGGTACCGGAAGGGCGATCAACTGGGGCATTTCTTGGCCTGGGTCTCGCTGGTCCCCGTCTTCATCAGCCTCGGCGGTTTCTTCTCCCACTTCCTCTTCCGCCGAGAGCTCCAGGGCATATTCTTCGCCATTGGCTTACTCATTTCCCAGTTCATCAATGAGATCATAAAAAAGTCCGTCCAGCAGGCCCGGCCCGAAACCTGCGCCATCCTTGAGATGTGCGATTCTCACGGATGGCCCTCTAGCCACTCTCAATACATGTTCTTCTTTGCCGTATACCTAACCCTCCTCACCCGCCGGAGGCTGGGATCCCTGTTTCGGTACCAAATGTGGGTCGCCGTTCTCGTGATCTGGCCGTTATCGATCTTAACCCTCTATTCGAGAGTCTATCTGGGATATCATTCTGTGGCGCAGGTTTTTGCTGGGGCGGGGCTCGGAGCTGTGCTTGGTGGCGCCTGGTTCTGGGTGGTTAATTCTCAAATTAGACGTCATTTTCCATCCATGGAAGAGACCGCTCTAGGGAGGTTCTTTTATATTAAAGACACATCAGATATTCCAGATGTATTGAAATTTGAATACGAGAATGCTAGAGCAGCTAGGAAGCATGTCTCTTACAAGCGCTCCCATTGATAATGTGATTTGGTATGTAGGATTTCTTTTATTGTTTATTTTCTCTATCTTTGTATATTCTTATGTTATTTTTATATTCTAGCTTTTTTATCTTTTATTTTTCTTATATTCTTGTGTTATTGTTATCTTATATTTATTTATCTTTATTTTATTCGTTTTATCTTACTATTTTTCTTCCCTTTCTTGTCCGTCTTTTCTGTTTGGCATCGATATCATTGATCGATTCATGTTAGGCGACCCCAAATTCTTTTGGAATTAAGGCTTGGATGTTGTTGTTGTTGTGTTTGATGTATATCAGTTTAATAACCTGCAATAATGAATGCTAATACTCCTAATAGTCATCAAGCTTGCATCTTGAGAAACATTAGTGTAACACTCAGGTTATTAAAGGAGGGAAAAGGTAAACGGATGATTATGAGAAGTGCTCAGTTTGAACAGATTTCATCCATCACTTACGTTTGTTGTGAAGATGATAAGGACAAACACTTCGAAATGGAGCTATTTTGTTATAGACTTATAGTATCTCCCAAGGTTGTAATGGTTGGGCACTCATGCATTTGTTGAAGGGACTTCTCATAAATGTGTCCTATGATAATTAGAACATTTAACTACTTTTATTCTTTTTGGGGCCGAATCAATACTGTATTTAGCACGAAACAATATAATGATGACCAAATTGAATAACAATAAGTTAAATTATGAGATCATAAATATTTGTCTTAAATTACCCATTTGGCAAGTTTTTCTTTTCTTTTGGGAGATGGGAGCAAGTGGGTGGGTCTAATCTTGGTATGTTCTTCCTATGATGCTCAGAAACTCATAGGGGGTGACATTTCTACTTTTCTAAAACTTTTATGTAACCTTTAGGAAATGATGCTTTTAGTCTCTAATGAAACCTTTATTACAACCGTTTCTACTCTTAATGATGTTTCTCGTTGCATGATTATGTTTCCTGTTTTGCGTTTGTGTGCTGCTCAGGGTGCTTATACACAACTTTATTTTGATACTCTTTGCTTCACTGATTAACATAAGTTACATTGTCATGCTACTCTGTATTACAAATGTCAATACTCAATATTTGTCAAGTTTGTGCTTTGAGAAACCTTAAGATCTATGTTGCTTACTTTTGTCAATGGGTGTATCACTATATACTCGTAATGAATTCAATGAAGTTCCGGCTCAACAAAGTGGCACACTAGGATTAGCTTGTCTTTCTGTTTCTTGAGCGAGGTACTACAACTATAGGAGAATGTATGAAGAACCATTGTTGGTGTACGCATATTATGTACACCCCTCTAGTTGTCTGGCAGCTTCTGAACGAATTGCTTGTGCAAGCAGTCAACTAGGGGGGTGTACAAAATATGTGTACCAACGGCATTTGTGATGCATAAAAGAAAGCGGCCTTCTGTTTCTAGTCTGTACTCTTAGTTATAGAATTATAGTAGCTTACAGCGTAATGGTTACTTGATTACGCACTATGTAGTACTGAAATGGGAAATGGGATGACGGCCATGGGGGAACAACCATTTTTCAAAGAAGAAGAAAATTATTACAAGAAAACCTGAGGGCACGTGTAAACATTAGAAAAAACGTGGATATATAACTATACTTCTCATTTAAACATGTATAAATATTAGTCAGTCACAAGTGTCATCAGCTAAAAACAATGATATTGTTATACTAGAAAGTGCATTTTAAGTGATAAGACAAACTCAAACATGGGATTGATGACACTGTGTGCCTGGGTCGCTGATTTGTTTTCTTCCCTAAAAACATATTTTCTTCTTCTAAGAAATAGATTATAAGTTATCTTCATTTTGGAGAACAGCCCTAACACTAGAGTTTTTTTAGAGAATGAGTTTTTCTTTTCTTTCAAAATTTATTTGTTCACAGAAATGACGTTTGTAGATGTTTATATCTGTATAGAAATGGCCCCTAACACCCTTCTTGTATGCTACATTCAACATGACATCCAAAAACTAAAAAATATGCTCAGAAATGTGTGCTTGTTCAGTCTTCTTGATGTTGCTAGGTAGCGCATAAGCAACTTTTGCTGCCGAGCCCGGATTGAGCTGGCTGGAAGAACACTTTGACATGGTTTTAGATTTTACGACCTCGTATGACTTGAATCTTTGGGTTGTGAACGTTCACTTTTGGGTCTGTGATTCATACATTTGCAGAAAATGCTGTTATTTTTGCCAACCACATGCATTTGAAACATTAGATGTATCCTGTTCTCTTCTAACCTTCATAAATTCATCTTCCATTTGGGATATCTTTGGAAAATATATCCTTTCAATTTTATATCATTTTGTTCCCTTTTTCAGGATTATAGTTCAGGCTCAAAATACTCAACATAGGCTATTTATTATTCACCGGAAGCAACTATTTCATAATGCTGATCTTGTTGCAGTTTCTTTCCCCAAAATTGCTAGCATCTGGACTGTGAATGTTCTTGCTGCAGCTGTTTAAAGAATCCATGTTGGCACATGAATAGATGACAGGAAAAAGAACATTTTGACACCTTACATGCGTGTTTTATTGCTTGTTGGACATGTTATACACGGTATTGGTTCTGCTTTACATATCTCGGAAATAGTAGGACTAAATTTTAGAGAAAATTACTAATAATATGACTAAAAGAACCGTAGATTTCTAAAATATGATTTAACAGTTTTTTATTTTTAAACGGAAAAAGGGGCAAATAAGCCCACATACTAACAAAAAAAAAGTCAAATAAGCCCTTAGATAGGAGGCACTGTCCGGCCGTCACCATTTGGGGTACTTTCCTGTGGAATTTTTTGATGAAATTTTTTGAGCATCTTCTTTATTAAGTCTAGTTTACTCATACCAAATTTTAAATAAAAATTCAATCGGAAAGACATTCAAATGAATTTTTGAAGATAACTGCGCGATTAGACAGCGTATCTTCTTCCCTATTGCACATGAGAATCTCTGTCTCTCTCTCTCGGACACATATCTATAAATCGGTAAAATAAAGACAATTGAAGAGTTTCAGGAGGTGGTAGTTGAAATGCAAACATAGTTTTGTGTCGATGCAGAAATGTAGAATTTGACAGTTTGCAGAAGTTTTATGTCGATTTTGTTTGACAATCAGTCCGTTTTTTATCGACAGTGAATTAATGATTGTAATATATTTAATTGCTCAAGTTTTTGTTGTTATTCAATGAATTCTTAATTTTTTATTTTTAATTTTCATTATTTCTCTATAATTTATTTATTTTGTTTTTCAAGTTAGACCATTTATATTCGCTTGTTAGGATGTTTTTACTTGAACTGTAATTGGTCCCAGACCAGATCAGACCAGACCAGTTCAGACTAGACCAGACTTGGATAGTTATAAAAATACAAAGAAACCAGATCAGACCAGATCAGACCAGATCAGATCAGACCAGACCATACCAGACCAGTTCAGACTAGACCAGACTTGGATAGTTATAAAAATACAAAGAAACCAGACCAGACCAGATCAGACCATACCAGATCAGACCAGTTCAGACCAGACCAGACTTGGATAGTTATAAAAATACAAAGAAACCAGACCAGACCAGAGTACCAGACCGGATCAGACCAGACCAGACTAGCAAATTACAATCCAAGTAAAAACATCCTTACTCACCAGATCCACCCGATAACCCATTTATGATGGATGAGTTGGATGTGGATGTGATGTTTAATGGATAATGGACGGATGAGTGAAATATGAAAAGTTAACGGGTGGACATGGATTGGCCTTCACCTGATATAAATCCGACTCGTTGTCACTCCTACCGATGAACACCCTAGTTTTGACACATCCCAAATTTTATTATTTTAAGGGAAAAGGGTCAAAGGCCCCTGTACTTACATAAAAAGGTTAAATGGATAACTATCAAATAAGCCTTCGAACTTTCATAAAAAGTGCAAATAAGCTCTTTTTTAGGAGGCTTTGTTCGGCTGTCGCCATTTGGGATGGTCTCCGGTAGAATTTTTTGATGATTTTTTTTGAATATCTTCTTTATTAAGTCTAGTTTACTCATACCAAATTTCAAATAAAAATTCAATCGGAAAGGCAGTCAAATGAATTTTTGAAGATAACTGCGTGATTAGATAGCGTAGTATATTTCGAAAATCATTTGACTCTCTTCTCAATTGAATTTTTAGCTTAAATTTTGTATGGATAAACTAGACTTAATGAAGAAGATGATTAAAATTTTTCATCAAAAATTGTCACCGGAAATCGCCCCAAATGGCGACAGCCGGACAAAGCCTCATGTAATAGGGCTTATTTGCATTTTTTATGAAAGTTCGAGGGTTTATTTGATAGTTCCCGGTGGAAGTTTTTGATGAAATTTTTTGAGTGACTTATTCGATATAAGTTTAGTTCACTCATACCAAATTTCAGCTAAAACTTCAATCTAGAAGGCATTCAAATGAATTATTGAAGATAGCTGCGCAGTTAAAAGACACAGTTATCTTCAAGAATTCATTTGAATGTTTTCCCGATTAAAGTTGTAGCTGAAATTTGGTATGAGTACACTAGACTTAATGAATAAGATGCTAAAAACAATTGTTAAACTTAACCGTATGAGACGGCCGGACATAGCTCTTATTTAAAATTGTATGTGATTTTTTTACCTTAACCGTGTGTCCAACACACCCACTTAGTAGAGTAGCCCGTGCCTACATAGATGAACAGACATATGACCAAACCAAGTAAAGCGTGATAGAATTATTGAGGGAGAAGACGATGAATGGAAAGAAGTGGGCCCTATATCTCTGAACCATACAATCAATCAGTGGCCCCAATGTGAGAGAGTTCGACTTTTGAGCTCCTAAACCTCAAGCTTCAGCACAGTTTGCGTCGCAAGTACGCCGCGGTAAGGATGGTTGCACGAATCGTTTTTCTTTGTTAAACTATCGATAAAATAAGGAATTTTACAGATCCAGGACATGAAATGCTAGGTTTCAGATAGATTGATATCCTTTTATCATTCGGGTCATATTTGGGTAAATATTATCTTTCACATCTCATATTCATAATTGGTCTATCTTTCAAACTTCGAATCGATAAATTCAATGTAAATGTTACTCCTTATAAAATAGCTAAAATGATTCTTTAGAGTAACTTAAATCAATTTAATCAGAAAATATCTTTAATCTTGCTTATTTGATTATTACACAATTTAGTGCGTGTTTAAAAAACTACATGTTTGATAAAACAATTGACTGGTAAGGTTGATAAATTGGAAATAGATGTTACCAAAGAGGTTCCTCTGCATAAAAGAAACGACTTCCTCTTGAAGAGAAGCACTTTTAATCTTATTTCCTTAAGGTATTTTTTAAACTTATTCGTAAAAATAGGGGGAAAATTGCACTTTTCGTCCTATGACTATTATATCACTTCCACATTTAGTCCATTGCTTTCAGATTGTCCACATTTAGTCTGTGACCATTATCGCCTCACCACCCCTCGTCCTTCCGGCCAAAATTTTGTCAAATTTAATGCAGATTTTAGGTATGAAAAACCAAATTTAATGCAAAGAATGATATGAAAAACCCAACTTGATACAAAATTTAATGCAAAGACTGATTCTAAGGCTGAGAAGTAGACTAGATTTACCGGAATTTTGGTCAGAAGGACGAGGGGTGGTGAGGGGATAATGATCACGGACTAAATGTGGACAATCTGAAAGTAAGAGACTAAATGTGGAAGTGGTATAATAGTTATGGAACCAAAAGTGGAATTTTTTCAAAATAGGGGCAATTACTGACAAACTATAAAAACAATGTCACTTATGGTAGTTCACTGTCATGTTTAAAATCTCATACAACAACATCTAAGTCCTAATTCCAATTTTTTTTTAAAACCTTATACTGCCAAAATATGATAATAAATTTTTGTAATGACAATAACACCCTTCTATTTAAGAGAAAAAAACTCATCCGCCATATTTTTAAATTTCCAAATATTTGTACCTCTATTTCAACAATTTTTCCCTTTAAATTATTAAAACTGATTAACTATCCATTAGGTGATTTAACTTTATTGCCAATCAACTTTAAAAACTGCAAATCCAAATTCAATTTGAAATAGATGATGTAAATACTATAAAATAGCTAATATAGTTCTTTATAGTAATTGCAGTCAATTCAGTCAGAAAAGTTACTCTAATCTTCCTTATTTGGCTATTTCATAATTCATAATCCTAGTGTGTGAAATAGAAATCCATGTTTGGTAAAACAATTGAGTAATTGACTAATAAGGTTGATAAGTTGAAAATAGAGCTTACCAAAGGGATCCTATATATAAAAGAAATGATTTCCCTTAGGGTACTTTCTAATCTTATTTTCCAAATTAAGGTATTTTTAAACTTATTTGTCAAACATAGGTGTTTTCCTAGTCATCGAGTTGTAGGTGTCATGTCACGATTTAATTCCATTTCCACATCATTTATCCGCCGCGCCACAACTCTTTGCCGGTAGATTTACTTGTTTAAAATATTTAAAAAATGGATAATGAGAGTCGATTCCAGGCCAATGGACTTGAATTCATAACCGCCGTTAGTTGTTACACTTCTTCTTTAAAACTATTTCAAACGCAAGATTTACGAATGTTTTTCATTTGACTAAAATTTTCTGGCTTGGTCTGAAATGGTATGGACTAATATGGTTTGCGTGTATTTTATATTCGTCGAAATTTGGTCTTGTTTTTTTAGGTCAGGTCAAGTCTATTTAAGTATGCTCTGGTCCGGGACCGAAAATAGTCCATGTAATAGCATCATATATCATACTACATATATGTCATATTGTCATAGACGTGTCTATATTTTTTGTCATTTTATTACTCTAAAGCCATATCTCAATCTGCTAGACACTCCTCAATCTGCTAGACACTCCTCCAGGAATCCAATCATAATCCTTAAGAGCTGCCGTCGTTGTTGCCCTCCTTCATTTTGTCATCGCGTTCCAATTGTGACCATCATCATTTCCTTACTTCCAATCGTGATTTGCTACAACTTCGGCTTCGTGAGCTCTAGACTTCATCTGATTCTATTTGGCACCAGGGCACCAATGGTTGAGCCTTCAAGATCCACCCAATCCACAACCCACAACTCCATTGTTAGTATATATGTCCTAGTGACAATCACTTTTTAGAGATATATGTACTTGATCACATTCAGTTTTATATATTTGATATATACGGTATTACACATTGTTAGTTTTATAACTCGTAAATAATTCAGTAGGAGAATTAAGTCGAAGAATGTCTCTAGGAGTATATCCTTCAGCTAGTGGGAGTAATATAGGAAGCGCTTCGCACCAGCAGGTGATTCTTATGAAGAAAGTGATGGCATGGTTGTCATTCCTCCTGCACCTAACTCTCTCTCTCTCTGAGTAAAGCACCAGAAACTCTCTGAATATTGGATAGTCCAATGAAAGAGAACCTCTTCATGATCAGAATGAACAGCCTGAACAAAACGCAAAACATTCAACTTTGTGGGTCTACTAGGATTCGTCATGAACTAACTAGGTTTGGCTTCCTCATGGAGGATCATGATGATGTTAAGATTCCTGATACGGATGAACCTGAGACCCACATAGAAGCAATATTAGATGTTGATTCATAGAGGTGGCGAGAAGCCATAAAATCTAAAATGGACTCGAAGTGTATCAATCAAGTATGGAACTTGGTTGACTTGCCTGTTGGGGTTGGACCCATTGGATGCAAATGATTTTCAAGAAGAAAATTAATGTCGAAGGAAAGGTGCAAACATACAAAGCTAGGCTAGTGGTTAAAGGTTATAGTCAAAGAGAAGGAATTGACTATAGTGATACCTATTCGCCAGTTGCAAAACTCAAGACCATTCGGATTTTGTTTGTGACAGCTACATACTATGATTATGAGATTTGACAAATGGATATCAAAACCCATTTTCTTAATGGAAACCTCAAGGAGGAGGTGTACATGGTACAACCTGAAGGCTTTTGCATCCATGTCAAATTCTAAATCATTATGTTAATTAGAGAAATCTATTTACGGGCTAAAACAAGCCTCTAGGAGTTGAAATATTAATTTTGATGAAATAGTCAAATCGTTTGACCTCATCAAATGAAATGAGGATGTTTGCGTGTTTAGAGTGCGCAATAAGGATAACGTGGTCTTTATAATGATATATGTTGATCATAGAGAATGATATCCCCTCATTGAAGTCCGTGAAAGGATGGTCACCCAAAATCTTCATGAACATCTTTTTGTCTATGGTAGACAAAAAGGACTAGTAGAATTTAATTATTCTAGCACTAGTTTCATGTATGATAAGAAAGACTACGAGTCACAGTCAATATATGTTTTTAGTCTCAATGTAATAGTAGTGCTGAAAGAGTTACAAGTTAGAAACTACTATAAATTCGACAACTAGAGCCTAGTAAATTGTTGCATTTGATACAACCAAGGTAAACGTTTAGATATGTTAATTCCTTAAAGACACA
The DNA here is from genome assembly GCA_945859875.1 of Cuscuta europaea. Classification (NCBI taxonomy): domain Eukaryota; kingdom Viridiplantae; phylum Streptophyta; class Magnoliopsida; order Solanales; family Convolvulaceae; genus Cuscuta; species Cuscuta europaea. The sequence continues at coordinate 7,845,673 of CAMAPE010000027.1, read as the reverse complement.
GGGGTAGTTCCTAGCGACAGTTATCCAATAATTGTTATTGTGATTGTACCTGGTGCATTTGCACAAGCTAAGGAACCAAGATGCGAAGTAAGGAACTAGAAAATACCAGTATGCTATCATGTTTTGATAACAAATAGCAAGATGAGAAGTTGCAATAGAATGCCTTCCCGTAGAGGACAATTTGGCTCACCCATTCACCAAACCTCTGAGATGCGAGAAACATACTAGACTTTTAAGAGACTAGGTGTTAGATGCATCGGTGATTGGCACTAGGCCAAGTGGGAGATTGTTAGTATATATGTCCTAGCGACAATCACTTTTTAGAGATATATGTACTTGATCACATTCAGTTTTATATATTTGATATATACGGTATTACACATTGACGATTAAGTATTTCAATTGTCAATATCTTATTCATAATTGTGTTCCCTTGGACTTATGTTGTCAATAAGTAAGTGGGAGCTTATATGATATAACATAAGGTCCTAAAATAGCCCCAATCAATGATCATCAAGAATGGGATATTGATGATATGCGATAAGATTGGTATGTGGACTGCATCATACTTTTAGAAAGTATAGTTGATCTCACGACTATGAGTTCCTGTAATTCATGATGGTCACATAGATATTTTAGAGAATATTGGCATACCCACCGAGAAACCATTTGATAAGTTCTATTCATGTGTCTATGGGATTATCGGCGTATAGAGTAGTGTAATAGTCCTCCGACTTGAGGTCAATACGTACTACATGTGCGGAGTGATGTACTTTGACCATGACCAACGCTTGCATTCCAATCGGGGTAGATACGGCATGTGTTGGGTGCATCACGAAGCACATGGAGTAGTAGTTGAGCCAAGAAAGGATTCATTCCTCGTAATAGATTAAGAGAGAACATTCTACTTCTCATATCTAGATGGATCATAAAGTCATTGGCCAATGCAAAGATATATTCGTTTTGGATATCGAATATGATCGTTATGGATCATTTAGAAAGATTGAGAAACAGAGACTAAGTTATTGGAATAGACACAATATCATGTTCTAGACTTAGTTGAATGTTCGCTGAATGAAAGGACCGTATCACTATGAGCTCTATATCACAGGGAGTTTGAATAGTCCTCGCAAACGTCCTTATATATTAAGTTTGTCTGGTAAATCGTCTAGGGATTCTACTAAGACCTTAATTTGATTAGTGCTTAATATATAAGGCCCTATGGGTCACACAACTAGTGATTATACCTTCCGATTGAACTGTTAGAAAGAATTAAATATTATTAATTAGATTAAATAATATTTAATTAGTAATACTGAAAATGGATTAAATATTAATTAGATTAAACATATTTAATTCGTGATGTTGAAGGAGAATTCTATTTGATAGAATTAATTAAGTCTGATAAATTAGATTTATTATACTTAATTAAAATGTATTTATAATTAAATAAAGTTGGTATTTTCTTGAGTGAAATTTAGAATTAAAATGAGTTCAAGAAAATACAAATAAAATAATAATAATAACAACAAATGTACATAAAGAGAATGAGGTGGCGGATTCCCCATTCCTCTCTACTATGTACGTAGGTTTTATTATTATTAAGGAGTATATCTTTATTTAATTATTAAATGGTATTGGTCCTAGTTAGACTAGAACTCATTAATGAATTAATGAGAAAGACCTTTATTGTGATTGGGAAACTAGTTTAGAACTAGTATAAATACATCGTCCTCCTTCATTATTAATAGACCAGTTTTCAGATTCAGTATTACCAGTTTATTTCCCTGCGAAGAGATTTCCTAGCCTCTCTTAGGGAGATCTAACCGTTCTTTCGAAAGGAGAAATCACGTGGATACCAAAGGTCAAGGATTATCACCGCTAGGCTGGAAGATCTGTAAGTTCTAACTCAGATCTGTTATTATTGTTATATTCGTTGTTCTGTCATAATCAGGGAAGATCTGTTTGGGAAAATTTTAAACTTCCGCTGCCGTACTTTCGAGGTACGTTACATCAATTTCCTAACAGTGCTATCAGAGCCAAACTGATTAAAATGACATTATACGAATTTGATAATATTTTTGTGGGTTAAAATATGTAATTTTTCAGAAATTATATTTTGCCCTAAACTAATTTACGAAATTGATTAGATTTGAAATTTGAAGATTTTTACTTATTTGATTTGTAAAATCAAAGTCTGCTAGAGGTTAATTTTAGAAATTAAAATAAATAAAATCTGGGTTTTTCCATTTGGAATCGGAAATCCTTTTTGTGTTGCGTAAATCAGAAAATTAGCTCGGCAATATTGTCATCTCCAAGATCTTGTTCTGCAATTCTGGTGACATCAAGGATTCAAATTGGACCACCATTAATGGTGTCTCGCACTTCAAAATGACCGGTAAGTGTAGCCGCGACCGGCGAGTTGCGGCCAACGAATCAGAGGATAGAATTCGCATCCACGACATCTTAAAAAATCGTTCGTTGCCTAGTCTGGCGAGTCGTGTCAATTAAAAGATTTGTTGGATTCAATCTTTGCAAATAGATTTTCCATCTACTGTTGTAATTTTGTTGGGCAGCGTGATTTTTCTGATGTGATCGGCAAATCCGAAGCGAATTTTTCTACTGCGCATGATTAGGAGATGACTCGTCTATTTCAGGACTTCTTCTATTAACTTCCTAAAACTCATCTTGAGGCCTATCAAGACTCCTACAGTCCTACGATAGTGGTAGTAAAGTTTTAGGGATGATTTTTAAATTACGATCATTTTAAATAGAATATTTATGATTGTAATTTTTAAGCATGCTTTATCTTAATTATTTGATTTGATCGATAATTATATTATTATCATTTGTTTTTAGCATGTTGATATTAATTGTTGTTTATATCTGTTTATAAATTAGAATTATATTGCATGCTTTAATTTTACATGTCTGAGTTAGATCTCGCGCGTTAACATATTATTTGATAATATGTTATAGCATCTTGATTAAATAGAATAATTTAATACCCCGATAAATGTTCTCCATAAATTAAAATTTAAGTCTTATCTAGGATAACGATATCACCCATCATAATTAAATTAGTAGAAATATTTTTTTCGTTGAAGAATATTTCACCCAAGTGTTTATTCCATTCGACAAAATATAGAACTAATTTATAGATACACATGTTTGTGATCGTGTGATGGTTATGACTTACTTAAATTAGCTCGAGTCGCCCAAGCGTCAGTGTTAATTTAAGGATGTCGATCAATTTAAAAACTGATCAACCAAGAGTTGTTTGGATACAATTGGTCTAGGTACCTACCCTTGATATTATTACAGTGATCAGTCCAAGCTGGGACTATAATAGTATGAATGTGGATCTTGGCCACTATGATTGTAAAACATCCCATGTTCTTTTTATTGGGGTCAAAGAGCATGAAAAAATAGTGGGAGCTAAATAATTAAAAGTCCATATTATTTAGTTAACTAGATATGATCATAGGAATTAATATATGATTTTAATTCCGTTTTATTTGAACTTCTTTAGGCTTTTAGGAATGTCGAATTTATCATTGAGAAGTATCTTGGATACATGCAAGCTTACTGGACCAAACTTTCTGGACTGGGAAAGAAATGTGCGTTTAGTTCTTAGACAAGAAAATATTGAATATGTGTTAGACACACCAGTACCCAAGATTCCTGATGCTAACTCTCCCGAGTTTGCCACGTTTGACCTGACTGCTCGAGAGAAACACGTTACTGATGCTAAAACTGTGCAATGTGTTATGTTGGCTGCAATGTCTATGGAGTTGCAAAGGCAACACGATAGGATGAGTGCCTTCGAGATGCTTGAACACTTGAAAAGTCTGTTTGATTCAGAGAGTCAGACTCTAGAGTATGAACTTCTGACAGACATTTTCAAGTGTAGACTTCAAGAGGGTGGCAACGTGTCTGAGCACGTCCTCAAAATGATTGGCTTAATTGAAAGAGTTGCTACCACCGGAATTAAGTTTGAGGATCGTGTCTCAGCTGCTATCATCCTATATTCGCTTCCGAGTTCATTTACTAACTTCATTGTGAATTATAATTTGAACAAAACGAAAGCAACCATGCCTGAACTCCATAACATGCTCAAGTCTTATGAAGCCTCAACCTCTAAAGGAAAGACTGTTCTTATGGTAAGCTCTAATGCTAAGTCTCGTTCTAAGAACAAGAATAAGCAAAAGAAGAAAGGTAAGGTTGGACCTACTCCTACAACTCTGAAGCCTAAAGGTGGAGGTCATATGAAGCCAAAGGTTGCAAAGGATGTTTGTCTCTACTGCAAAGAAAAGGGACATTGGAAGAGAGATTGTGAGCTGTATAAGGCTAATCTAGCCAAAGCACCAGGTGCTTCAAGCTCAGGTATTTTTATCATTAAATAAATATGTCTATAACTAACTCTCATTGTTAAAGTATTAGATACAACTTATAGCCTACACATTTGTAAAAATGTGCAGAAGCCTGAGAAGCAGTGTAGAAGTTGGACTGGGTAAAATTGACCTACGCGTGAAGGCTGGAGCAAAAGTTGCTGCTGAACGTGATAGGATCTTATAGTTTAGATTTGCCCGATGGTTTTAGATTAGAATTAAATAATTGTTATTTTATTCCTTCTATTACCAAGAAGATTATTTCCATTCATATGTTAGACATTAAAAGATTTATATTTCCATTTTGCTAATAATAATTGTTATTTTCATAAAATGGTGTTGTTGTGGAAATGCTTTTCTTATGAATGGTTAATTATCAATCGACATATCAGATATTAAATGAATAAAATAAAAAGATCTCGATTAAGTAATCAGAAAAATTACTACCTATCTATGACATTGCAAACTTGGTCAAATTAATGAAACAAGAATAGCAACGCTAAATAAATTAGATTATTTAACACCTTTTGACTTTGAGTCATATGGAACTTGTGAATCTTGTCTTTCAAGTAAATTGACTAATAAACCTTTTCTAGGAAAAAGGATAGCAAGCCAAAGAGTACTTAAGTAAAGTTTCTGATTTATTTAAAAGATCGAAGAATTCGATCATAATGAACTCCTCCAGAACACCTCAGAAGTGTGACGTTCTGCAAGGAGGAATAGGGCCTTGTTAGACATGGCTAGATCTATGATGAATTCATTTTCTCTTCCAAACATTCTTTTTAGGGTACACACTATAAATCTCAATATGCATTCTGAATAGTTTGATTAGTGCAAAACGTACTATATGAGTTGTGGTATAATAAAAGTCATTTTCTTCACATATTAAATATGGGTTGCCCTACATATGTAAAGAAATGTGCACTAATAAAATTGAAAGATGAAGTAACATAGAGAATGAAGATTTGTTAGATGGTCTGACGAAGGATTCAGTAGGAGAATTAAGTCGAAGAATGTCTCTAGGAGTATATCCTTCAGCTAATGGGAGTAATATAGGAAGCGCTTCGCACCAGCAGGTGATTCTTATGAAGAAAGTGATGGCATGGTTGTCATTCCTCCTGCACCTAACTCTCTCTCTCTCTGAGTAAAGCACCAGAAACTCTCTGAATATTGGATAGTCCAATGAAAGAGAACCTCTTCACGATCAGAATGAACAGCCTGAACAAAACGCAAAACATTCAACTTTGTGGGTCTACTAGGATTCGTCATGAACTAACTAGGTTTGGCTTCCTCATGGAGGATCATGATGATGTTAAGATTCCTGATACGGATGAACCTGAGACCCACATAGAAGCAATATTAGATGTTGATTCATAGAGGTAGCGAGAAGCCATAAAATCTAAAATGGACTCGAAGTGTATTGTAAGGAATAATTGTATTTTAGATTTTGATGATGCTATATTAATTAGGACTTTAGATTACCCCTTTAGAAATTATGTATTAGAATTTTCCTTTGTAAAATTCTTAGATGTATTCGACTTGACAGAAGTGCTTCAAGAGCAGAAGTGCTTCAAGAACAGAAGGGCTCCCAGAGCAGAAGTGCCTCTTAAGGCTTTATTGAAACAGAGGACCTTTGGTTCTCTGCTCCAGAACAGAAGTCCTCAGGACCTCTGTTAGTATTGACTCTGACAGAAACCCTTCTGGGTCTCTGTTGGATACTCCCAACAGAAGTGCTCCAGACCTCCTCTGTTCTACTCTCAGACAAAGACACCAGAAGGTCTGACACTTAGAAGATTTTCAAAGAACCGGGAAGTCAACTTAAAGATTCCTTCAACGGCTAGGAGTATAAAACGGAAAAGCTACAGTGCATGCATTAAATGCTCATTTAATGCACCCCATGCTACGTAGAGTAATTGCAGATGATTGGCCGGAATGTCAGGAATACTTTATCCCAAAATAGTAACCCGCCAACCTTACCGGGCTCTACTAGTCAAGTCAACTGATCGCTCATTTAATGCAGTTGTCCTCCTACTCCTCCAACGGGAAGACAACCTCAGTATAAAAGATACACTACGAAGAACAACCGAATAACTTTGCCATAACTTTGCTATCACATTGCTAATCAAGCAAGATATTCAAACTCTGAAAAGCAAAAGCCTCCTTGAGATTCAAACTTAGTATACTCTACAAGAGAAGGCAGAAGTTGGAAAAATACTCTTTCCAACTCAAGCAAAGTTCCAAGTGTTCTTCAACTCTTCAAGCTTTTCACATACACATATTTTGTAACGAAGCTAGTTGGAGGAACCTCAGTTTCAACAGAAACTCTTCTTGCTACAAGAAGGACGTCCTAATAACTGGAGTAGTGAAGTGGTGATACTTCAAGGAGACTCAGTGAAAGGACCAGTGTTAAAGGAAGCCAGGCAGTGCATCCCAGGACACATCTAGACTTGAAGAAGACGTGGAGTGCTTCTTAAGTGCTAGGACTAAGGCTTTGTAAACGGCAGTTTTTACAGCTTAGTGGAACAGTGGATTAGAGGAACGAGTTGTTCCTTGAACCACTATAAAAATCCCTGGTGTCGTTTACTTACTGCTTTTAATACTTGCACTTAGATAGAACTGTATAACTCCTTGGACTTGGTATCTGTGTTCAGCAGAACTGGTTCTACGAGTTAACAGAAGGCCTTCTGCCTTTGCTTCTCTGAGGCTAACAGAACTCCCTGCCAGAACCCCATCCGCTGCCAGTCTGTTCTTTCAACAGAACAGGCTATTCTGAAAATCTGGTACTTAGTCTAAAAAGCTAAAAACCAATACAGTCTATTCACCCCCCCCTCTAGACTGTATCCAGTATAACCGGGACCAACAAGTGGTATCAGAGCCTCCTTGTTCTAATAATCTTTTAGGTTATTTGTTGAACAAAGATCCACTTGTTTTTCTGTTTTACCTCATTTCTATCTGATATAATGGATCACTCCTTGTCCAAGAATCTTATGTTTTCAGATCTTAAGTTTGATGACCGGAGGATCCGGATGAAAGCACATCTCTGTGCCCTGCATAATGAGATGTGGGAAGTTCTTGATATTGGCCCCTTCACTAGCTTCCAGAAGGTCAACCCTGAACATGCCATAGACAATACCAGGCCCCAGATGATTAGCAAAGCCAAGTCAGAATGGACCACTGAAGAGAGGAGAAAGTACAACTTAGACAATATTGCCAAGGACATCCTCTACAAGTCCATTGATGATAGATACTTCAACAGAATCAAGAAGTGCAAGACTGCTAAGGAGATCTGGGATACTCTTGAGCTCATTGGAGCTGGTGATGAGCAAGAGAAGGACAACAAACTAACCATAGCCAACAAGAAGTTTGATGACTTCAAACTTCTCCCTGGCGAAAGCATCTCCAAGATGTATGACAGGCTCCTCACTCTCACTGGAGAGATTTCTGAGCTTGGCAAGGATCTCACAACCAAGGAGATCAACCTGAAGGTGTTGAGGGGACTGCCCTCAGCATGGAAGATGAAAGTAGTTGTTGTCCAAGCCAGCAAGGATGTAAAGACTTATCCCACTGATAAGCTCATTTCAGATCTCAAAGCTCATGAGTTTGAAATGATTGAAGAAAAGGAAGATGTACCAGAAGAGAGGACCACTACAGCCCTCACTGCCAGCACATCTAAGGTAAATGATTTTGACCCTTCAGTACTTTTATCTGATGAATATATGGCTGCCTTTGCCAGGAGATTCAAAAAGTTTATGAAGAATCCCAAAGATGGAAGGAGTCCATCTTTCAACAGAAAGCCATACCAGAAGGTCAAATCAACAGAAAGCAGTGGAGAGCTTCTCTGTTACAATTGCAGACAACCTGGTCACTTCAAGGCTGATTGTCCCCATCCTAGAGTGTCCAAGAAGCAAGGACAGGATGGAGAAAAGAAGAAGTACGAGGACAACTCCAGAAGGAGAAAGGCACTTGTGACAGAACAGGTGGAGAAAGACCCTCTGTCAGAAACAGAATCCAGTTCTGACTCAGATTCTGATGAGGCCTTCTGTTGCCTGGATACTGAGACAGAAGACCTTTGCCTGATGGCTCATTCTGATGATGAGGTAACCTCTACTTCTGAATCTAGTTTTTCTTCGGTAGGCTTAGCTTTTGATTCTGATTCAATGTCAGAATTTTGGGAAGAGTTTAAGGCCATACAAGCCACTTATTCTTCTGTAACAGAAGAAAACAGTAAGTTAAAAGCTGAAATTCTTGACTTAAAGAAGGAGGTTGAGATCAAAATCGATCTTCTAATTGAGGAAAGAGATCAACTGGAGACTGAAAATGTTTCTCTTCTTAAGAGAATAAGAGAAATAGAGCCTCTCGAGATTAAGTACAAAGCTTACCAGAAGGCCCAGTCTTCCATGGAAAAGATTGTGCTTGATCAACAGATTCGCACTGGTTTTGGTCTTGATTATGGCTCAACAGAATCAGGTGAGCCTTCTGTAATGCCTAGCACCAGAGTTGCTAAGGCAGATAAGGTCATAGAGCCACTGATTTCTAGCCCCATCTGTCAAGCTGGTGTATCTGGCACCAAGGTTGTTCATGAGGAAGTCAGACCAGAAAAGGGTAAGATAAAGGTTCAACAGAAACCCTTTTTGAAAAATAATGAACCTGGCAGAAAACCTAACAACAGAAGAGGTTTTCAGAATAACAAAAATAAAAGACCATTCATTGACAGACAACCTCATGTCAATCGTACCAGAGATGATCACCAGAAGGGCAAATATCAAGAGAGAGTTAACTTCAGGAAGAAGAGGTTGGCTGGTCAACTTCAGAAGCCCAAAGTTAACCGTCCCTCCGCTCTTGATAGTATATGGGACTTCTTTCCAACAAAGAAAGCTATGCAAAAGTATGTAAACAGGAAGCATGACCCTCACAAGCATCTGCCCAAAGTGAATCACACTTCTGTCTACTACAACTACCAGGTGGACAATGGGTACCACCCACCAAGGTTTCACTTGATGAGACCAAAATGGTACCAACTACCCAGACTCCATGACCCCCAGGACCCAGCATTGCTTGGGTACCTAAATCTTTCTTTTGATCTTGCAGGAACTATGTGCTGGAGCTATCTCTGAACAAGAATGGTTTATTGATAGTGGATGCTCCAGGCACATGACAGGTGACAGAAGTTGCCTAACAGAGTTCCAGAAATGCAAAGGACCCAGAGTTACCTTTGGAGGTAATGACAAAGAAGGTCATACCAAAGGAAGAGGAAAGCTGATCAAAAACCAGATCATCATTGATGATGTCTCATATGTCAAAGGACTGAAGTTCAACTTGCTGAGTGCTAGCCAGTTCTGTGACAAAGGCTACACTGTTGAATTCACAAAGGACTTCTGCTATGTGAAGCATGAGACAACAAAGGAAGTGGTTCTTACAGCATCAAGGAAGAAGAACATCTATGTAGTTGATTGGAACACTGCAAAAGATGGAGTTTGCCTGATAGCCAAAGGAGATTCAAAACTGAGTTGGGACTGGCACAAAAAGCTCAACCATTTGAATTTCAAAACAATCAACAAACTAGCCAGAGAACACATTGTAGAAGGGCTACCAGACATTGTGTACAAAAGAGAGACCCTCTGCAGTGCATGTCAGAAAGGCAAACAAGTGAAGAATTCCTTCAAACCCATTCCTGGAGATCTTTCTACAAGTCCTCTAAATCTGATTCACATGGATTTATTTGGACCTGTTGAGACTCCAAGCGTTGGTGGCAAGAAATATACCTTAGTCATGGTTGATGACTACTCCAGATACACATGGACTGTTTTTCTGACAAAGAAAAATGAAACTCTTCAGAAGTTGCCATCTCTGTTAAAGCAACTTCAGACTGAGAAGAACTTGAAAGTAAAGACAATCAGATCAGACAGAGGAACTGAATTTGTCAACCAAGTCATAAAGGACTTCTGTGATCAGAATGGAACTTTTCATCAACTTTCAGCCGCCAGAACCCCTCAACAGAATGGCGTAGCAGAAAGAAGGAACAGAACTCTAAAAGAAGCTGCAAGAACAATGATTGCAGAATCTGGATTGCCTATGAGATATTGGGCTGAAGCAATCAACACTGCATGCTATACTCAGAACAGAAGCATGATCAACAAGAATCACCAGAAGACCCCTTATGAACTCTGGAAGGGAAGAAAACCAAACATCAGCTACTTTCATGTATTTGGATGCAAGTGCTACATTCTCAACAATGGAAAGGAGCATCTGAAGGTATTTCAAGAAAAGGCTGATGAAGGAGTCTTTATAGGCTATTCAAACACCAGTAAAGCCTATAGAATACTCAACAGAAGAACTCTACATGTTGAAGAATCCATACATGTGAAGTTTGATGAAAGCACCTCTGTTGAAGAAGTAACAAAGATTCTCAAGGATGTCACCATAGAAGACAGAACACCAGAACCAACAGAAGAGGTGGCAGACAACCCTGCATTTCCAACACCTGCACCAAACCCCCTTCTGTTGAATGAAGATGAAGACTCTGAAGATGAGGAACCAGAGAGACCAAGACAACAACTGACAGAACCAGATCTAACATGGTTAAGAGATCATCCTCCTAACCAAGTGATTGGTCAAATCAGAAGTGGAGTTCAAACCAGATCCACATCAAGGAGAGAAGCAATGCTTGCCTGCTACATATCTCAGATGGAACCTATGACAGTTGAAGAAGCTCTTGCAGACTCAGATTGGATCAATGCTATGCAAGAAGAGCTCACTCAGTTTGAGAGGAACAAAGTGTGGGAACTTGTTCCTAGGCCAAAGCACCAGAATGTCATTGGAACCAAATGGGTATTCAAGAACAAAGCAGATGAAGACGACAACATTGTAAGGAACAAAGCAAGGCTAGTAGCTAAAGGATACTGCCAAGAAGAAGGAATAGATTTTGATGAAACCTTTGCACCAGTTGCCAGACTTGAAGCCATCAGAATCTTTCTAGCCTATGCTGCCTACAACAACATCAAGGTCTACCAGATGGATGTCAAGAGTGCATTTCTGAATGGAGATCTTGAAGAAGAGGTTTATGTGGAACAACCACCAGGTTTTGTCATCCCTACTCAATCTTCTTGTGTCTACAAGCTTAAAAAGGCCCTCTATGGTCTTAAGCAAGCTCCCAGAGCCTGGTATGACACATTGTCCCTTTTCCTAGTGAACCATGGGTTTACTAAAGGAAAGGTTGACAAAACTCTATTTCAAATCTCTGTTGCTAATCATATTCTGTTAGTACAAATATATGTTGATGACATTATATTTGGTAGTACTAATCCAGAACTATGCAAGAAGTTTTCTCAAGTAATGCAGAGTCAATTTGAAATGAGTATGATGGGAGAACTCAGTTACTTCCTAGGACTCCAAGTCAAACAAGTTCCAGAAGGGATCTTTATCAATCAAGGGAAGTACACCAGAGATCTAATCAAGAAGTTTGGAGTGGAAGGCAAATCATCAGTGAAGATTCCCATGAACACCTCACAAGGAATTGGTCCAGATGATGAAGGAAAGGATGTAGATGCAACAACATACAGAGGAATCATAGGATCTCTGTTGTATCTGACTGCAAGCAGACCAGACATCTCATTCTCTGTTGGAATCTGTGCCAGATACCAATCAAAGCCCAAGGAAAGCCATCTAAGTGCTGCAAAGAGAATCATCAGATATATCAAAGGAAACCCCAATGCAGGCCTATGGTATCCCAAGGGAGGTAACTTTGAACTAATTGGTTATTCTGACTCAGATTTTGCAGGTTGCAGACTAGACAGAAAGAGCACCTCTGGTCACTGCCAATTGCTAGGAGGAAGGCTTGTTTCCTGGTTTAGCAAGAAGCAGAACTCCATCTCAACAAGTACAGCTGAGGCAGAGTACATTGCAGCTGGGAGTTGCTGTGCTCAGCTACTCTGGATGAAGCAACAACTGAAGGACTATGAATTCAAGCAAAGGAGATCAAGCTGTTGTGTGACAACACCAGTGCCATTGCTATCACTCAGAATCCAGTTCTTCATTCCAGAACAAAGCATATTGAGATCAGACATCACTTCATCAGAGATCATGTGGAGAAGAAGCACATCTGCATGGAACATGTGCCAACAGAAGACCAACTTGCAGATATCCTGACAAAGCCTCTTCCTGAGGCTAGGTTCAACAAACTGAGAGAAGAATTGGGAATGATGGATGAGATTCCAAGGGAAAGATGAAAAGGAAGGCCCTCTGTTGCTCTTTTGCTGTTGACAGAATCCCTGTAGCAGAACCTCTTCTGTTAACACTCCTCTGTCAACCTCTTCTGCTCTCTACCCTGACAGAACACCTATGCAACAGAAACCCTTTCTACAGAAAACCCTCTCTTGTCTAAACAGAAGGTGGTGGACTTGGAAAAGAAAATTTGTAAACCGGGTGACCTAGTAACTTATTAAAGGTCTTTTACCCTTTTACCCTTAAAACGGTATCCAGCCGTACAAAATTTACTGCGCCCCCGTTTATTTACTGCGCCTCTTTTTACATTTATTGGTTTCTTGGAACCGTAAATTATCTCAAACGTCCACTAACTCATATCCATAAAACCCCCTTTCGCAAACCTAAACCGTTACTGCTCTCATAACTCTCAAGCTTTTGAACTCTTATCTCTCAGAAATTTTCCAACCGCAGTAAACTCCATGGCCATCTTGAGCTTCTCCGATCTTTCAAAAGAACAAAAGGCAACACTTCTCAAGAATGTCTTGACTGGCCTGAGATGCGAACTGGACGTACTCCCCAGGTTCGCAGAGCAAAAGGAGAGGATGACCTCCATTGTTGACGGACTGTCACAATGCCAACTGAGCAAGGTCATCTCTCATGGTTATGAAGCATACAACAACGTGGACACAGTTGAGTTCTATCTCAACGCATCCTTCAAGGATGAAGTCATCTCCTCCGTCGTCCAAGGAGAAAAGGTGGTGGTTGATGCTGACGTCATCAACAACATCTGACTTGGAGGAAGGGACTCTCTACTTGACTTGGAGGATATTGACATCCCTCTGTCAGAATTCAAGAAGAAGTTCTGCAGAAAAGGGGAAGAAGTTGAGAAGGTCAACATAAAGAAGCACCTGCTCAAGAGGGAGTTTGAGCTACTTATAAACATTTTCCACAAATGTTTATGGTGCAAGTACACCTCCACTGATGATGTTACAACGGCCAATGCTAAAGCCCTGTATGCAGTGCATCATGGGGTGAACATCGATTGGGGACAAATCACGGTGAAGTCCCTGATTGAAGTGATCAAAAAGAAAAATCCCAAGACTAGCCTCTATTCTGGGAAGCTGGGGCATGGACTGCTCATTTCTGAAGTGCTCCTCAAACAAGGAGTAAGCTTGAGGAAGGCTACAGCCTTGGATCACACCAAGGTAATTTTCCTGACTGCCTCTCCCAATAGGGAAAAAGCCATAAAGGCAGAGCTGAAGAGACAGCTTCAACTTGAAGCTAAGAGAAAACAGGGAGAGAAGGTACAGAAACCTCTTTCTGTAGCCACTTCTGCTAAGAAGGCAGAAAAGAAGAAGAAGAAGAAGAAGACTGAAGGGGAAGCACCTCTTGCCCCCCTAAGGCCGGACAGAAGAGGAAGAGGACCTCCAAACCAAAGAAAAAGGTTGCTCAACCTCTGGTTTCAGAATCTGAAGGAGTGGCAGACACTCAGGGGGAACCAGAGATCCCCACCTCTGCTGCATCTCCTGAACAGAACAGGGTGCCAACTCCACCAGAGCACCCCAGTCCTGTGAAAGATGGGTATCTGTCCTTGCTTGACAGACAGTTTACCCGGGTCCTTGAATGGAGAAGATGGATAATGGGACCCCTCCACAAGATAATCCAGTTCTTTGATCACTATGAGGCAGAAGAGGAAGCCATCCTGAATTGGGTTGGGACTGATGATGTCTCAAAGTGTTTTGCCCTCAACTTTCTTCACTTTGTCCTTGAGAAGAAGAAGGCCAGCTACAAGGGTAAGGCTATTCTCATTTCTTCACCCTCAGAGGAAGTTGTCAAACCTCTTGAAGATGGGGAAATTGAAGCCTTTGAAGAATGGTTGTTCACCAAGATGGCAACTGACTCTGTTCAGCCCAACTTCAACCCAGGAGAGTCCTCTGTACTCAAGACAGAAGGACAAACAATGATGGAACAAATCAAGGAATGGAGGACTTCCTTGCTCGTGGACAACATCATTGAGGTAAACACTCCAACCCCTTCTGTCTCTATCCCAACAGAACCACATATTCCCTCACCTTCCACCAGCACAGAAACCCCCCCACCAGAACACCCCCAACATAAAACTCCTGAACAGAACACCCCCACCCCTCCTCCATCACCCAAACTGAAAATTGCATCTCCTTGCAGAGCAATTGTTCCCCACAGAAACCGCTCACCTTCACCTCCCCCATCTCCCCCTCACCAGAATGCCTCACCTTCTCACTCCTCACCTCAACACCAGAACCCCTCACCCCAACAGATCTCCTCCTCCTCATCCTCATCAGAATCTGATCATCAATCTCCTCCACCAGAATCACCTCCTCCACAACAACCTGCAGGAAACCTAAAACCTGTATGGTTCCTCAGAGATTCTGATCCTACAACTATCTCCCCCATCTCTGCACCCAAAGGTTATTCTAGGGACTCTGTTGCTCCCAATCCCTCTCTGAGAAAGAAGAAGAAGGTGGTTCGCAACATAAAACCTATCTACTCTCCATATGAGATATCCTCTGACATGGATGGATTCATGGTCAGCAAATCATACAAAGCCACATCCAAGAGACAGAAGACCCCTCCTCTGACTCAACTGGAACATGAACAGCTTGTTCACTCTCTATCCTCTGTCCAAGAACATCACCCACTACCTAGGGGAAGAGGTCTAGAGATGCCTCAAGCAGATGGACAAAAGAATGACATTCCCTTCAACAAGTTTGTTGAATCTGCAGAAGAATTTGGAGGGCAGATTCTCCAAGGCTTGGACAAACTGATAGAGATAAATGATAAGCACTATGGGCATCTTGCTCATGTGAATGACAATCTGAATTCAGGGATGCAGTTCATCTCTGACCGTTTTGAGAACCTCACAGGGACCCTCAACAACTTCATCGCCTCCTCAACTGCCAGAACAGATGTCCTATCAACAGAAGTGGTAGGCATCCACAACACTTTGTCAATCTTTCAACAGACTCTCCTGAGTCAAGGTCAGGCAATCCACCATATCTCAGAGCATCTTGAGGCTCTGAAGACATCTGATGCCAGAATAGAGAGGCACCTAACCTCTATTGAGCAAATGTGCAGAACTCATCAAGAACAGGCCCAAGCCCTCCTATCTACTGACAGAGACCGGTATCAGAAGATGGTGCTCCTTGAAGCCAACAACAAGGACATCTTCTCTGCCATCCAGAAGCAGCAAGGTCTGATTGAAGGCCTTACATCTGTCACTCAGACATTACCAGAGGCCCTGGAGCAGATAGCCTCAACCCAAGCATCAGAATTCCAGAAGATCAGTCTTATGATAGAAGACTTGAATGATGCCAAAAAGGGGGAAGAGGACCCTCAACAGACCAGGCCTAGGTCTCACAGAACTCCTACCAGAGCACCCTCCTCTGGTGAGCCTGCAGTAGATCCGGCTCCCTACTTTGAGGCTGCCTTACAAAAGAAAAGGGCAGCAGGCATACCTAGACCCCCATCTCCAGTCAAGAAGAGCACCAAGAAGAAGAAAGTTTTCAACTTTACTGAATGGAGATTGGGTGGCTCTCAGAATATTGACAGAGCCCAATTTGAGGAAATGAAAGCTAAAATGACTCCTACCCAACAACAGCACCTCTATCTAGATAAAGATGGTGTTGTCAGAGTTAGGTATGGAGGATCTCTTGAAGAAGCAGAAGAATGGTACAAGAAGAACATTGTCCCTGGAAAGACCGTACATGAAGGTGTCCTCAACTACTTGGACTGCAAACTCTCTCCAATATGGGCATCTTATCAAAGGTCGGGCAATCTGTTCAAAATCAGAGCTGAAATAAATGAAGAACTGCTCAGGCTTCAAAGACTAGAGGAAGAAGCTCTACAGGCAGCTAATCTGGAGAATGTGTAAGGTTTAAACTCTGTAAAACCTATCTAATAAAATCACATCTCTGCCTTCTTACTTTGAAGTGCTTTTCCTCAATTTCTTGCCTTTTTTGCCTTCTGTTTGTGTTTATTTATTTCTGCTATATTCTGCTATCTGAATGTATCTTACTCTTACTATTTTCCTATGCCAAGTTGCCCACCAAGATTTTAATGGAAGTTTTTAAACTTAATATTTTTATGGTGAAGGCACTTCTATGGAAATAGTTAAAGAGTTTTGGCATCATCAAAAAGGGGGAAATTGTAAGGAATAATTGTATTTTAGATTTTGATGATGCTATATTAATTAGGACTTTAGATTACCCCTTTAGAAATTATGTATTAGAATTTTCCTTTGTAAAATTCTTAGATGTATTCGACTTGACAGAAGTGCTTCAAGAGCAGAAGTGCTTCAAGAACAGAAGGGCTCCCAGAGCAGAAGTGCCTCTTAAGGCTTTATTGAAACAGAGGACCTTTGGTTCTCTGCTCCAGAACAGAAGTCCTCAGGACCTCTGTTAGTATTGACTCTGACAGAAACCCTTCTGGGTCTCTGTTGGATACTCCCAACAGAAGTGCTCCAGACCTCCTCTGTTCTACTCTCAGACAAAGACACCAGAAGGTCTGACACTTAGAAGATTTTCAAAGAACCGGGAAGTCAACTTAAAGATTCCTTCAACGGCTAGGAGTATAAAACGGAAAAGCTACAGTGCATGCATTAAATGCTCATTTAATGCACCCCATGCTACGTAGAGTAATTGCAGATGATTGGCCGGAATGTCAGGAATACTTTATCCCAAAATAGTAACCCGCCAACCTTACCGGGCTCTACTAGTCAAGTCAACTGATCGCTCATTTAATGCAGTTGTCCTCCTACTCCTCCAACGGGAAGACAACCTCAGTATAAAAGATACACTACGAAGAACAACCGAATAACTTTGCCATAACTTTGCTATCACATTGCTAATCAAGCAAGATATTCAAACTCTGAAAAGCAAAAGCCTCCTTGAGATTCAAACTTAGTATACTCTACAAGAGAAGGCAGAAGTTGGAAAAATACTCTTTCCAACTCAAGCAAAGTTCCAAGTGTTCTTCAACTCTTCAAGCTTTTCACATACACATATTTTGTAACGAAGCTAGTTGGAGGAACCTCAGTTTCAACAGAAACTCTTCTTGCTACAAGAAGGACGTCCTAATAACTGGAGTAGTGAAGTGGTGATACTTCAAGGAGACTCAGTGAAAGGACCAGTGTTAAAGGAAGCCAGGCAGTGCATCCCAGGACACATCTAGACTTGAAGAAGACGTGGAGTGCTTCTTAAGTGCTAGGACTAAGGCTTTGTAAACGGCAGTTTTTACAGCTTAGTGGAACAGTGGATTAGAGGAACGAGTTGTTCCTTGAACCACTATAAAAATCCCTGGTGTCGTTTACTTACTGCTTTTAATACTTGCACTTAGATAGAACTGTATAACTCCTTGGACTTGGTATCTGTGTTCAGCAGAACTGGTTCTACGAGTTAACAGAAGGCCTTCTGCCTTTGCTTCTCTGAGGCTAACAGAACTCCCTGCCAGAACCCCATCCGCTGCCAGTCTGTTCTTTCAACAGAACAGGCTATTCTGAAAATCTGGTACTTAGTCTAAAAAGCTAAAAACCAATACAGTCTATTCACCCCCCCCTCTAGACTGTATCCAGTATAACCGGGACCAACATGTATCAATCAAGTATGGAACTTGGTTGACTTGCCTGTTGGGGTTGGACCCATTGGATGCAAATGATTTTCAAGAAGAAAATTAATGTCGAAGGAAAGGTGCAAACATACAAAGCTAGGCTAGTGGCTAAAGGTTATAGTCAAAGAGAAGGAATTGACTATAGTGATACCTATTCGCCAGTTGCAAAACTCAAGACCATTCGGATTTTGTTTGTGACAGCTACATACTATGATTATGAGATTTGACAAATGGATATCAAAACCCATTTTCTTAATGGAAACCTCAAGGAGGAGGTGTACATGGTACAACCTGAAGGCTTTTGCATTCATGTCAAATTCTAAATCATTATGTTAATTAGAGAAATCTATTTACGGGCTAAAACAAGCCTCTAGGAGTTGAAATATTAATTTTGATGAAATAGTCAAATCGTTTGACCTCATCAAATGAAATGAGGATGTTTGCGTGTTTAGAGTGCGCAATAAGGATAACGTGGTCTTTATAATGATATATGTTGATCATAGAGAATGATATCCCCTCATTGAAGTCCGTGAAAGGATGGTCACCCAAAATCTTCATGAACATCTTTTTGTCTATGGTAGACAAAAAGGACTAGTAGAATTTAATTATTCTAGCACTAGTTTCATGTATGATAAGAAAGACTACGAGTCACAGTCAATATATGTTTTTAGTCTCAATGTAATAGTAGTGCTGAAAGAGTTACAAGTTAGAAACTACTATAAATTCGACAACTAGAGCCTAGTAAATTGTTGCATTTGATACAACCAAGGTAAACGTTTAGATATGTTAATTCCTTAAAGACACAGGGGTAGTTCCTAGCGACAGTTATCCAATAATTGTTATTGTGATTGTACCTGGTGCATTTGCACAAGCTAAGGAACCAATATGCGAAGTAAGGAACTAGAAAATACCAGTATGCTATCATGTTTTGATAACAAATAGCAAGATGAGAAGTTGCAATAGAATGCCTTCCCGTAGAGGACAATTTGGCTCACCCATTCACCAAACCTCTGAGATGCGAGAAACATACTAGACTTTTAAGAGACTAGGTGTTAGATGCATCGGTGATTGGCACTAGGCCAAGTGGGAGATTGTTAGTATATATGTCCTAGCGACAATCACTTTTTAGAGATATATGTACTTGATCACATTCAGTTTTATATATTTGATATATACGGTATTACACATTGACGATTAAGTATTTCAATTGTCAATATCTTATTCATAATTGTGTTCCCTTGGACTTATGTTGTCAATAAGTAAGTGGGAGCTTATATGATATAACATAAGGTCCTAAAATAGCCCCAATCAATGATCATCAAGAATGGGATATTGATGATATGCGATAAGATTGGTATGTGGACTGCATCATACTTTTAGAAAGTATAGTTGATCTCACGACTATGAGTTCCTGTAATTCATGATGGTCACATAGATATTTTAGAGAATATTGGCATACCCACCGAGAAACCATTTGATAAGTTCTATTCATGTGTCTATGGGATTATCGGCGTATAGAGTAGTGTAATAGTCCTCCGACTTGAGGTCAATACGTACTACATGTGCGGAGTGATGTACTTTGACCATGACCAACGCTTGCATTCCAATCGGGGTAGATACGGCATGTGTTGGGTGCATCACGAAGCACATGGAGTAGTAGTTGAGCCAAGAAAGGATTCATTCCTCGTAATAGATTAAGAGAGAACATTCTACTTCTCATATCTAGATGGATCATAAAGTCATTGGCCAATGCAAAGATATATTCGTTTTGGATATCGAATATGATCGTTATGGATCATTTAGAAAGATTGAGAAACAGAGACTAAGTTATTGGAATAGACACAATATCATGTTCTAGACTTAGTTGAATGTTCGCTGAATGAAAGGACCGTATCACTATGAGCTCTATATCACAGGGAGTTTGAATAGTCCTCGCAAACGTCCTTATATATTAAGTTTGTCTGGTAAATCGTCTAGGGATTCTACTAAGACCTTAATTTGATTAGTGCTTAATATATAAGGCCCTATGGGTCACACAACTAGTGATTATACCTTCCGATTGAACTGTTAGAAAGAATTAAATATTATTAATTAGATTAAATAATATTTAATTAGTAATACTGAAAATGGATTAAATATTAATTAGATTAAACATATTTAATTCGTGATGTTGAAGGAGAATTCTATTTGATAGAATTAATTAAGTCTGATAAATTAGATTTATTATACTTAATTAAAATGTATTTATAATTAAATAAAGTTGGTATTTTCTTGAGTGAAATTTAGAATTAAAATGAGTTCAAGAAAATACAAATAAAATAATAATAATAACAACAAATGTACATAAAGAGAATGAGGTGGCGGATTCCCCATTCCTCTCTACTATGTACGTAGGTTTTATTATTATTAAGGAGTATATCTTTATTTAATTATTAAATGGTATTGGTCCTAGTTAGACTAGAACTCATTAATGAATTAATGAGAAAGATCTTTATTGTGATTGGGAAACTAGTTTAGAACTAGTATAAATACATCGTCCTCCTTCATTATTAATAGACCAGTTTTCAGATTCAGTATTACCAGTTTATTTCCCTGCGAAGAGATTTCCTAGCCTTTCTCTTAGGGAGATCTAACCGTTCTTTCGGAAAGGAGAAATCACGTGGATACCAAAGGTCAAGGATTATCACCGCTAGGCTGGAAGATCTGTAAGTTCTAACTCAGATCTGTTATTATTGTTATATTCGTTGTTCTGTCATAATCAGGGAAGATCTGTTTGGGAAAATTTTAAACTTCCGCTGCCGTACTTTCGAGGTACGTTACATCAATTTCCTAACAGCCTCCACACCCTGTTACTTGCTAGTCTCTTATTTCACAAATTATAACTTAGTTTTTGCAAGCCTAAACTGAATTTGTGAGAAACATTTCCTCGTTCTCAGTCATTTCATGCAATTAGACTTGAAATATTGGAGGTACAACTAAGGAAACAATCAATTATTTCCTCTACGATTTGCTATTGTTGATGAAGAATATATCTTCACAATAATTGGAGATGATTTCTTAATTGTCTTACAGAAAAAGTAATACAACATTGATGAGTTTGTTTGAATTTTTATCATTATAAATGAATTAGTGTTGTAATAAATGATCTTTGCTTTATGTGGCAAGAACCTTGGGGTTACTACATATAGTAAACAATGAAAAAAGTTTCATAGTAAACAATTAAAAGTGCTTATGTATAGAGAAGAAAATGCACACCAAGTGCAAAAGTTTGATGTCACAGTGAAAAAATAATTGACAAAGTCAACTCGTAAATGGTTGGACAAAATTCAGCTACCACAATTGTCATTGGCTCATGATGGAGATCCTCGTTATGGAATAATGACTGCTAACTTATCTTAGGTATTGATAGTATGCTAAATGGTGCTAACAATTTGCCTATCTCAACATGTGTGCAACTAAGTTGTTATCGGTTAGTTGAAAATATCACGTGAGATGAGATTTTGTGGGACATGCAATGGCTCAACGATACTCATAAACACCACATGGTCTTGCATTTATTCAAGAATATCGAGTGAAGACAAACACATACGACATTGTTTTGTTTGATAGAGCACAAAGATTCTGTGAAGTAGTAACCGCCCCATATGTGGAAGGGATGGAAAAGGGAACAATAAATTTGTAGTCCACCTTGATGAGAAAAACATGCACTTGTGAAAATTGACAATTTTATAAAATTTCACGCTAACATGTAATGGCGATATGTGAGCAGTTATGACTTGATATTTGCTAGTACATTGAAGATTACTACTCCATTCAGAACTACTCCAAAACCTGGATGTCTCAAATTAGCCCGATCCCTCATGATGACTATTGGCCAAAAGGGAATATCCCTCAATTGTTGTCAGATCCTACTCCTAGATATTCCAAGAAAGGACGACCACAATCCACACAAATTAGAAACGAGATGGATATCAAAGAAGGTAATACTAAAATATATTGTGGCATTTGAAAAGAGTCGTGTCATGATAGGCGAACATGTAAAAAGAAAAAAAAGCACACGGGGTGACATTCATATATATAGTATTATTCATGTCCGGAATTTCCTGTCCGGAGCCCCGTTCGGCCTCCACCATTTGGGGCAGTTCCCGACGATATTTTTTGATTTTTTGTATGTGTCACGCCCCGGACCTACCCGGACACGTCAACAACCCGCCGTACAGTACGAATAGTCAACCGCAGTCCGACTCATCCATACTATACAAGGCGTCTTGAATACCATTTACACATAGTACATCCATAAACAAACATAATGTAAAACATTTATTAAAACAGCGGAAACAATAGATACAAGTGTTCAAGCCACACTTGGCATAATTAGGCATGCAAGCCCCCAAAATAATTATTCAGAAAATATTATCCATGAGCATTATTCATATTGTTTTTCAAAACAAGAACGGGAGAAGCACGAACCAAGTCTTCTCCTCAGAAACTTCCCGAAGCAGCGGCTAGTGGTAGCAACCTTCAAGTTCTACCTGAAACTGTGAGGTGGCCTCCCCCGTGAAGGGGAGGTCAGTACTTGGAAGCATTTGACAAGTACAATGACAACTATACTAAATATAATCAAAGTTTAAATCTATGAGGCCCTCAACTAGGGCATTATTACATTATAGTTGATCCGTTCATTTAATATCAATTCATCATTTTTTTATCACGGTCTAGAGCCCAGCTCATAATCACCGTTATCTACTACGGTCTAGAGCCCAGCTCATAATCACCGTTATCTACTACGGTCTAGAGCCCAGCTCATAATCACCGTCATCTACTACGGTCTAGAGCCCAGCTCATAATCACCGTCATCTACTACGGTCTAGAGCCCAGCTCATAATCACCGTCATCTACTACGGTCTAGAGCCCAGCTCATAATCACCGTCATCTACATCGGTCTTGAGCCTGGCTCATAATCACCGATTCCTTATAATTCAAATTCTTAGGATCTAATTCATCCATTTCTCAACTAACATTTCCAACTAATATTTCAATGCTAGTTATTTATTTATTTCAATATAATTCCTTCTTCTTGCATAATTGGCCTTAATATCAAGTATCACTTTCACACCTTCATGGCTTCTCCTCATGGCATCAAAGTATACTATCCCAAATGATATTCATGGTTGGTACAACCATCATACACACATATTCATAACATCCAAACATACACAATTTATTCATAAATTTGTGTATCATGCATACTATACTTTTAATCAATAGTAGTTCTATTTAAGCATCATTAACCATCAACAATTCATGCACATCACATTTATATTCACTTAGGAAATCCCATGAAATTAACCCAAAGATTATAAGTAACATAGTCGGTCATCCTCACCTTAATTAAGCTTAAGCGCGTTCTACGTTTCTCGATTGGACTTTGACCAACTCCGGCGAACTTTGACCAACTCCGGCGAACTTTGACCAACTCCGACGAAACTCCGGCGAGGCTCAAAATTACTTTAAATCAAGTTCCTAACAAGGTTTTATCATCACAAAACCCATATCAACACAAATAACCTATAAAAGGTTATTTTCCGGCAAACCGGTCGATTTGGCTTCTAAGTCCGTTTTTGGACTTAGAATCACTTTCCAACCCATCATTCCACACTTAAATCATGTAGAACAATACTAAAAGTCTTTTATATGATACATACCTTATATGCTAGAAGAAAAACAAAGGAAAAGTTATGATAAGGTCATTACCTTAATTTTCACACCCTTTTCCTAGCTTTTTCCTTCTTAAACTTTCTTCTTGGACTCCCTTTAGCTTGAGTTCGGATTTGGGCTATGGAGATGAAGTTTGCAGAGCTCTTCTCTCCTTCTTGGTGTATTTGGGTCGAAAATGATGAGGGTAAGGAGGTAGGGGTGGTTCCTTCTTGTCTCATCTAGACAATGAGTGAAGGGAGGGGGCCTACTACATGTCAAAAGTGTCTCCCCCATCCTCTCAATTGTTGTTCAGCCAATTTGGCACTCATCCAGCCCTCAAGGGTTGACAATTTCGTGGGGTGGCCCCCACCCATGTGGGAGGTCATCCCAATTTGTCCCAATGTGTGCAATTTGCCCCGAAAGTTTGTATTTTTCGGACTGTTTTAAGTATATTTTATTTTATCGGGTCAAATAAAATATAACACTTGTTCCCAATTCTTAATGGACCTTAGAATCAATATGCATCCCTCAACTTAAATTTAGAAGTCTCCGAAACCCCTTTTCGGGCTGTTATCTGATAGATTTCCGATACTGATAATTTGGCCCCATGTGACCAACCGGTCAACCCTATGCCATTGTCATGGCTCAACTAGGATATCCACCACCATATACATATTATCTAGTCCAAGATCAATATAATATGTGACTCCGATAATATCGGGCGGTCCCCACTCCCGATGTGGGCCCCACGTGCAATTCACTATTCACGCGAAAAAAATATTATACAAATTCACAACTTCGTAAATTCGCTAAAAACTTCATAAGGTTCAATAAATTATTCGCTTAAAGGTAAATACATTTGGGGACGGTGTTACAAGTTCACCCCCCCTTATTTGGGATTTCGTCCCCGAAATCCACGTGTCTAATCGAAAAGGAAAGGGTACTGCTCCCTCATTGAGACCTCAGTCTCCCAGGTTTCTTCTTCGACTCGATCACTCCTCCAAAGGACCTTTACCATAGGAATCTCCTTGTTCCTTAGTTTCTTTACCTGTTGACCCACAATCTTCACCGGTTCCACCGCATATTGTAGGTCTTCACGTATTTCTACCGGTGGTTTCTCAAGGATATGAGACGGATCTCGCACATATTTCTTGAGCATCGATACATGAAACACGTCGTGTATCTTCTCAAGTTCTGGCGTCAATTTGATACGGTAAGCCACGGCCCCTATCCTTTCAAGGATTTCAAATGGGCCAATGTATCGGGGGTTAAGTTTTCCCCTCGATATAAACCTGATGATACCTTTCCAAGGAGAAATCCTTAGAAAGACCTTATCACCGACCTCAAACTCCAATGGCCTGCGTCGTTTGTCAGCATAACTCTTTTGCCGATCTTGGGCAGCCCTGAGCCTATCCTGAATGACTTTCACCTTAGCCTTGGTGATTTCGACAAGTTCAATCCCCTCGAGCTTGGCTTCGCCAACCTCATCCCAACACAACGGTGTTCTACATTTCCTCCCATACAATGCCTCGTATGGAGGCATGCCAATACTCGCCTGATAACTGTTGTTATAGGCAAACTCAACCAGAGCCAAATGCTTGTCCCAACTCCCTTGGAACTCCAGAGCACATGCCCTAAGCATATCTTCCAAAATCTGGATCACCCTCTCGGATTGCCCATCCGCCTGTGGGTGAAAGGCTGTGCTAAACTTTAGCTTCGTACCCAAGGATGCTTGAAATTTTGGCCAAAATCGGGATGTGAAACGTGGGTCCCTATCTGAGACAATGGATATCGGAACTCCATGCAGTCTCACAATCTCCTCCGTGTATAGCTTTGCCAATCTTTCGAGAGGATAAGTAATGTTGATAGGCAAAAAGTGTGCACTCTTGGTGAGCCTATCAACCACTACCCATACTGCATCATAGTTGTTCACTGTTCGTGGCAGCCCCACCACGAAGTCCATGGTCACGTGCTCCCACTTCCATTCTGGAATGGTAAGTGGTTGCAAAAGTCCCGCCGGGTGTTGATGCTCCGCCTTGACTTGTTGGCAAGTAAGGCACCGACTCACGTACTCTGCGATGTCCCTCTTCATACCCGACCACCAGTAACTTTCCTTCAAGTCTCGGTACATTTTAGTACCTCCTGGATGCATGGCATACGCCGAAGAATGAGCCTCCTCCAGTATAGACTTTTGGAGCTCCTCGTTCCTTGGTATGCATACACGGCCTTTAAACAATAAAAGACCGTCATCACGTACTCGAAAGTTCTCAACAGGTCCCTCAAGGATCTGTTCACGGATCTTCTGACATTCTTCATCAATGGTCTGACATCTACTGATCTCACTCAGCAATGTGGGCCTAACCTCGAATCTAGCAATGAGGACCCCACTCGTGGACACCTCCACTTGTGCCCTTAGTGAGCGTAGACACGTGAGTAACGTCCCCGATGTACTCTTTCTGCTCAGTGCATCGGCTACTACATTGGCCTTCCCGGGATGATAGTCGATGATCAAGTCATAGTCCTTGATCAACTCCATCCATCTCCTTTGTCTCATATTCAACTCTTTTTGAGTGAATACATACTTCAAGCTTTTATGATCGGTGAAAATGTGACATGTCTCCCCATAGAGATAATGCCGCCAAATTTTCAGTGCAAACACTACCGCTCCCAACTCTAGATCATGGGTAGGGTAGTTTGCCTCGTGTTTCTTCAATTGCCTTGAAGCGTAGGCAATCACCCGACCGTTTTGCATTAGAACACATCCAAGCCCTTGGATGCTAGCGTCACTGTATATGTCGTACCCTATCCCCTGTGTGGGTAGAGTGAGGACTGGTGCTTCTGTAAGCCGTTTCTTTAGTTCGAGAAACCCTTTCTCACAATTGTCGTCCCATATGAACTTGGCCCCTTTCTTTGTGAGCTTTGTCATAGGAGACGCCAATACAGAAAATTTTTCAACAAACTTACGATAATATCCTGCCAAACCGAGGAAGCTACGTATTTCTTTCACATTCTTGGGTCTCTCCCAATTCATAATGGCTTCTATCTTGGCTTTATCCACCGCAATGCCCGAACCTGACACGACATGCCCGAGGAACCCGATCTCTTTGAGCCAAAACTCGCATTTAGAGAACTTGGCAAAGAGTTGTTTTCCCTTTAGCCGTTCAAGTACAAGTCTCAAATGATCTTCATGCTCCCACTCACTCTTGGAGTATATCAAAATATCGTCAATGAATACTATCACGAATTGATCTAAGTATTCACTGAACACACGGTTCATCATGTCCATGAATGCCGCCGGGGCGTTGGTTAGCCCGAACGACATAACTAGGAACTCGAAATGACCATACCTTGTGCGGAATGCACTCTTCGGTATGTCATCTTCCTTTATTTTCAGTTGATGGTACCCCGACCTCAAGTCAATCTTCGAAAACACCGTCGCCCCTCGGAGCTGATCAAACAAGTCATCAATTCTAGGCAAGGGATACCTATTCTTGATTGTGACCTTGTTCAGTTGACGATAGTCAATGCACATTCGAAGTGTTCCATCTTTCTTTTTCACGAAAAGGACCGGTGCTCCCCACGGAGAGTGACTCGGCCTTATGAAACCGTTATCCAATAGCTCTTGCAATTGGGTTTTCAACTCGTTAAGTTCAGCGGGTGCCATTCTGTATGGCGGTATAGAGATTGGTTTGGTGCCGGGTTCGACCTCGATCACGAACTCAATCTCCCTATCGGGTGGAAGTCCCGGTAAGTCTTTTGGGAAGACATCCGGATACTTGCACACAACTCTCACATCATTGATGTCTATCTCTTCTTTGGTTTTGTCCACCACATACGCTAGGTATGCGTGACACCCCTTTCTCATCATATTCCTTGCTCTCACGGCGGATATGATACAACAGTTTGATTTGCCTCTATCTCCCTCGAAGCGTAAGGTCAACCCTTCGCCGCCTTCGAGTTCAAGAACCTTCGTGTAGCAATCGACCCTAGCATGATGTTTCTCAAGCCAATCCATCCCGAGGATTGCATCAAACTCGATCATACTCAGCGGTACGAAATCACACATCAAGTTCTGTCCCTCCACCTCCACCTCACACGATGGATAGTGGCTTTCTCTCTCGATATCATCCCCTAGAGGCGTGGACACCAATAGGGTTTGAGTCATCGGTACAAGTGGTCCGTTGAATCCGCTGGCGAACGCCTCACTCACAAATGATCGTTGCGCCCCGGTATCAATAAGGATCCTTGCTTCTCTCCCGTTTATCTTTAGTGTTCCTACATTCATAAGTAATGTAAGACACACCATCTAATAAATAGGTTCGTTTCTTAAGTCGTAGAGTATGTTGGTTGTGTTTCGGGTGGGGTCCGTTCGATACCCTTCTGAAATTTCCCGGTTTCTAACCCTTAGGACCGTTTTAGGATCAATCCGGGTGAAAGCCGGCCGCTTTTCACGAAAGCCGGCCGGTTTTCGACTGCGAGAAAAATTCTAAGTTTATAATCACGAAAGCCGGGCGACTTTTGCGAAAGCCGGGCGGCTTTCGTCGCCGTAGTTTTTATTCAGGGAATGATTTCGAAGCCGGCCGGTTTCTATGAAACCCGGCCGGGTTTCAGCAGCGCAGAAATCCCAGGCTTAACGAAAGCCGGGCGGCTTCCATGAAAGCCGGGTGGCTTTCAGCTGCGAGAAATTTTCCAAGTGAGGTGTTTATGAAAGCCGACCGGTTTTCACCAAAGCCGGCCGGTTTTTGGTTGCGAGAAATTTCTCTGTTTCAGTCTTGACGAAAGCCGGGCGGTTCTCAGTGGAAGCCGGCCGGCATTCGTTGCCGTAGTATTATCCCAAATAAATCAAGACGAAAGCCGGGCGGCTTTCGTCAAAGCCGTGCGGTTTTCACCCAGGGCGAGGATTCTCCTCCCCTTTTTCCTTCAAACCCGACTAAACTCGTCGGGATTATAATTTTACAAGTTCCACACCCCTATTGTTTACGAAAATTAATACGTGAGTTTAAGGAATTACCCGCAACGGAGTCCGGGTTGGCACGTGCATCCGCCTCCGTCATAGCATAGACTCTAGCTTGAGTTCTTCCTTGATTCACGGACGGCGCATTGCTCGTGCTCGCTCCCCCTGGCCCACGCTAGCATGAGATGCTCCGGCCCGGTTCCTACTTGCCGTGGTAGCGCCGCTTGGTCCTGACCCCCGGTTCCCACCAAGTTGAGGGCAGTTTGGCTTAATGTGCCCTGTACTCCCGCATTGGTAGCACCGTGGCGGATCACGACACTTACCAGTGTGGTTTCTGTTGCAATTCCTGCACCTGGGCGCCGTCGGGACTTGTGAGCCCGAGTAGTGCCCGCTCGTGGCTGGGTTTCCCTTGGATGGTGCTGCCGGTGCCCTGAACGATCCACCTCCCCCGTGGTTCCCCTTCTTATTGGGACCTTGGGGGCCATGGCTCTCCCACTTTCTTTTCTTGGCCTCTTCGGCATCTCTCCTCTGCCTCTCCTCCCATTGCTTTTCTCCCTTCAACCCTTGGGCAACCACTTGGCTGAAAGTCATATTGGGCAATTGAGTTGCCCTGTCACGTATCTCCAAGTCCAAGGCCTCCCAAAAGTGATTCACCATTCGGTTTTCATCACAAGCATACTCCGGTATGTGATCAGCAAGGCCTCTGAACTTGTTCTCAAGTTCTTTCACCGTCATGTTACCGCCTTGGGTTAGGAGAGTGTATTCCCTCACCTTGACGTTTACTTCAAAGTCAGAGTAGTACTGGGCAAAGAATTCTTGTCGGAAATCCTCCCATGTAACAGTTCCGCCATACTTACCCTTGGTTCCATCCCACCATTTGGATGCCAACCCCTCGAGTAACCTTACCGCGATTCTCAGTTTAAAATCGGGGGTGAGCTGCATGTCAAGGGCTGCCTCGTCCAGCCTCTTGATCCACTGGGCGGCAACCGAGATGTCTCCCGTCCCGTCGAACGGTTTGCACCCTAAGTCCCTCGCCTCCTTGATGTATTTGGAGATCCTTATGACTGGACCTCCATCGCCCCGACTCCCATGCGCTTCTACATGGGTTCTCGAATCACAAAAACTCCTCCCTCTTGGAGCCCCGCCCGAAGGTTGCCCTGCACGGTGCCTTCGGCGTGCCCTCCTTTCTTCGCGCTCCCGATGATACTGTTGGAGCAGCGCTTCGATTCTGGCCAAGGAGCCACTTGCCTCTTCATCACTCACATCGTCATCATTCTCTTCGTAAGGGGTCTCAACTGGCTCAGTCCCCGGCTGGTAAGTTGAGTCCTCATAGGACCAATAGGTCTCACTCTCGGTATCAACGTGGCCATCGCTCACGGTTTGACGTTGGCCTCCACGGCCCCTTCCTCTTGATCCCCTAGAGGACCCCCGGCTACCGCGCTCGGACCCACCCGGTGCACGGCCCAACGGGTTCCTCCTAGTGATCCTTCGAATTGGTTCCATTTCTCAAAGAAATTAGAATGAGTCGTTAGACTCGTATCGAGTGTCAAATGATGGACGGGTACTTAAAGACATCCTTCGGCTCAAATCACCGCCATACCAATTGTTAAGGGTACCATCTTAACAATCAGAGGCATTGCAACTCAAGTACCAAAAGTTCTATAAGTACAAAACTTATGCTCATGGTTTTTCAAATTCATTTTCAAAAGAAATTTTGAAGCTTCATTATGATGTTTACGGACTAAGGTCTCTGATACCATTTAAATTGTCACGCCCCGGACCTACCCGGACACGTCAACAACCCGCCGTACAGTACGAATAGTCAACCGCAGTCCGACTCATCCGTACTATACAAGGCGTCTTGAATACCATTTACACATAGTACATCCATAAACAAACATAATGTAAAACATTTATTAAAACAGCGGAAACAATAGATACAAGTGTTCAAGCCACACTTGGCATAATTAGGCATGCAAGCCCCCAAAATAATTATTCAGAAAATATTATCCATGAGCATTATTCATATTGTTTTTCAAAACAAGAACGGGAGAAGCACGAACCAAGTCTTCTCCTCAGAAACTTCCCGAAGCAGCGGCTGGTGGTAGCAACCTTCAAGTTCTACCTGAAACTGTGAGGTGGCCTCCCCCGTGAAGGGGAGGTCAGTACTTGGAAGCATTTGACAAGTACAATGACAACTATACTAAATATAATCAAAGTTTAAATCTATGAGGCCCTCAACTAGGGCATTATTACATTATAGTTGATCCGTTCATTTAATATCAATTCATCATTTTTTTATCACGGTGTAGAGCCCAGCTCATAATCACCGTTATCTACTACAGTCTAGAGCCCAGCTCATAATCACCGTTATCTACTACGGTCTAGAGCCCAGCTCATAATCACCGTCATCTACTACGGTCTAGAGCCCAGCTCATAATCACCGTCATCTACTACGGTCTAGAGCCCAGCTCATAATCACCGTCATCTACTACGGTCTAGAGCCCAGCTCATAATCACCGTCATCTACATCGGTCTTGAGCCCGGCTCATAATCACCGATTCCTTATAATTCAAATTCTTAGGATCTAATTCATCCATTTCTCAACTAACATTTCCAACTAATATTTCAATGCTAGTTATTTATTTATTTCAATATAATTCCTTGTTCTTGCATAATTGGCCTTAATATCAAGTATCACTTTCATACCTTCATGGCTTCTCCTCATGGCATCAAAGTATACTATCCCAAATGATATTCATGGTTGGTACAACCATCATACACACATATTCATAACATCCAAACATACACAATTTATTCATAAATTTGTGTATCATGCATACTATACTTTTAATCAATAGTAGTTCTATTTAAGCATCATTAATTATCAACAATTCATGCACATCACATTTATATTCACTTAGGAAATCCCATGAAATTAACCCAAAGATTATAAGTAACATAGTCGGTCATCCTCACCTTAATTAAGCTTAAGCGCGTTCTACGTTTCTCGATTGGACTTTGACCAACTCCGGCGAACTTTGACCAACTCCGGCGAACTTTGACCAACTCCGACGAAACTCCGGAGAGGCTCAAAAATACTTTAAATCAAGTTCCTAACAAGGTTTTATCATCACAAAACCCATATCAACACAAATAACCTATAAAAGGTTATTTTCCGGCAAACCGGTCGATTTGGCTTCTAAGTCCGTTTTTGGACTTAGAATCACTTTCCAACCCATCATTCCACACTTAAATCATGTAGAACAATACTAAAAGTCTTTTATATGATACATACCTTATATGCTAGAAGAAAAACAAAGGAAAAGTTATGATAAGGTCATTACCTTAATTTTCACACCCTTTTCCTAGCTTTTTCCTTCTTAAACTTTCTTCTTGGACTCCCTTTAGCTTGAGTTCGGATTTGGGCTATGGAGATGAAGTTTGCAGAGCTCTTCTCTCCTTCTTGGTGTATTTGGGTCGAAAATGATGAGGGTAAGGAGGTAGGGGTGGTTCCTTCTTGTCTCATCTAGACAATGAGTGAAGGGAGGGGGCCTACTACATGTCAAAAGTGTCTCCCCCATCCTCTCAATTGTTGTTCAGCCAATTTGGCACTCATCCAGCCCTCAAGGGTTGACAATTTCGTGGGGTGGCCCCCACCCATGTGGGAGGTCATCCCAATTTGTCCCAATGTGTGCAATTTGCCCCGAAAGTTTGTATTTTTCGGACTGTTTTAAGTATATTTTATTTTATCGGGTCAAATAAAATATAACACTTGTTCCCAATTCTTAATGGACCTTAGAATCAATATGCATCCCTCAACTTAAATTTAGAAGTCTCCGAAACCCCTTTTCGGGCTGTTATCTGATAGATTTCCGATACTGATAATTTGGCCCCATTTGACCAACCGGTCAACCCTATGCCATTGTCATGGCTCAACTAGGATATCCACCACCATATACATATTATCTAGTCCAAGATCAATATAATATGTGACCCCGATAATATCGGGCGGTCCCCACTCCCGATGTGGGCCCCACGTGCAATTCACTATTCACGCGAAAAAAATATTATACAAATTCACAACTTCGTAAATTCGCTAAAAACTTCATAAGGTTCAATAAATTATTCGCTTAAAGGTAAATACATTTGGGGACGGTGTTACAGTATGTTCTTCATCATGTCTAGTTTATACACACCAAATTTCAGATAACAATTCAATCGGTAAGGCAATCAAATGATTTTTGGAAGATAACTGTGTTTTATATGTATATTTTGACGCAGTTCTTATATTTTTATATTTATATTCCAATTTCTTTGTCTGTTCATTTTAATTTTTAATACATTTTGTTATCACATATGGGGTCATTAGTATTTGGATGATTTTGAGTAGAATATGATATTGTAAAGAAACTTTGTATGTTAATATTTTTGTAGGAAGGATGCTATGTTTTCTAGAAAAGTAGCTTAATATTTGAAAATAAATAAATTATATGTATACATAACGCGTTTAATAGATTTTGGTTTAGATGTTTGTTGTGGTATTCTAATTAACTGAATTTCCCTCTTTTTGCTAAACTTTGTGAATGTTTTAAAAGTATATTTTGAAGTTTGAATCATATACACTATATTTAAAGGTACCGCTATATAGGTTACACTCATGTTATCATTTCTTTATTTCTCATTATGTTCAAGTCATTGTAATTATTTATATTAAAAATTACATATTTGTCACACACACACATTTGTCATATATTTGCACAATTTTATTTATGTGCAGATGATAGCAAATGTGAAGATGACACAAAATTATGAGCCTAAATACTTGGAGCATTTTAAGTAGAACTCTAATGTAATGTTGAGATGCTCATATTTGAATAATAGGGAATCCTATAACTTTTTTACTTGTTTATAATCTTTTATACTCTTTTTCTGGACACTGAATGTATTGATTGCTACGATAATATATTCAAGGTCATATGTAGTGCCTTTTTTTTCATTTCGCCCTGTTGTTGGTGTGTTTCGAATACAAAGAAGGTGACTAGCGATATATATATATATATATTTGAATTGTATAGATGCTTTTTATTGTCTATTCTCACCATTTGCATGGTTTATACACTACTAACTTGAACATTATTTCACTGAATGACGAGAAAAATATTCTCCTATTACGTGGGCCCACACTCCTAGAGCGTGATGGATAAGTTGCGCTATTTATTGAAACCTCTTAATGGATACTATAAATATTCAACCTTATTGGATAAATATTCATTGTTTTATTCTTATTATTATTGTTCAAAAATATAGTGAAACACATCTATGTTATGGGGCCGGTGAATAAGTATATATGAAAACAATAAAGTGGCAACCGAATGTCTTGGTATACTAGTTAATGCACCTATCATGTATTTGATTCTCGTCGATGACGTAGTTTTAATTTTTATATGATACATGTAAATGTGAAGATATGGACTTGTGATGTGGCGGTTAAACAATGTGAAAATGTAATTAAATTGAGTGTTGCTGACACGCATGACACTTTTTGAGATTTAAGGTACTATAATTTGAAAAATAAGATAAGAAAATCTTATCTCCATGAAGAAAACTCTAAAAGAAATACAATGTTTGAAGGCACTAACAAAACTATTTTGATGGTACATGATTACATGATTTATGAAATAACATCAATAGTTTAAAATCCTAGATGATATCAATGGTACCAAACAAAATTTGTGACTATTTTTTCTAACATTGATATCAATATGACATGACTAGTACACAAAATCTAAAACTATCATATGAGCAACAAAAAAATAGACCAAACAAGGCAACCCAATTACCACTCACCAGTTAACTCAATATTGATGACGATCATTTCACACATGATCGCACCAATAAATATATAAAATTACGTTACTTTACTCTAGATTAGTGAACATCATTGACACATTCTCTCTTCAATGAAACATTAAAATTATATAACTGCACGATACTCATATATTAACTTTAAGTCACATTTTTTTCAAATTTATCAATCCAAATATACGATTAATTATTCATTGGGAAAAGGGTCAAATAGGTCCTCGAACTAACTTAAAAAGTGAAAATCACCCCTTATATATATGTAGAAACTTGAATCCAGCTCAGGTCTCGTCCAAGATTCACCCACAAAGGATGAAGAACACCACTATAGTTACTAAGGGGAAAGAGGGGCGTCAGCCAGCAGGCTATTTCCGGCCAATTTATCCGAGCACCCACAGAGAGGCGGAAATCAGAGAAGCAAGGGTTTCGGCCTCACTCACACAAACGGGAAGCAGCGATTTAAATAGGCGAAGGACTGGAATTAGATATGGAAACTTACCATAGTAGGAGATACGCAGTGCCCGTCAAAGGAAGGAAAGAGTTCCGCAAGTTTGAAGAAGAAAGGGGCTGTGCGAACAAGGCAAGGGTCGGGTAAAAAACCAAATGGGCTGGAACCTCCTCAAATGCAATTGGGCTTAAAGAAATGCCGGGCCAATACCAACACATTCTCCACCTTATTGGACCATAGTGGTTTAGAGTCAAAGCTCTAACACAAATTTGAGACTCATCATTGCTGGATTGCCCGAATAATCACAAAGACATATTCAGGCAAAGGGGTAAGATCACCAGGCAACTTAACCGCAATCAATGTTTAACGTGCGCTTGCACGATAGCAACTTTTCGACAGAGAGACATTTAGTCCCCATGTCGGCAGGATTAAATTCTGATGGAATTTTAATCAACTTGATATCACCTGCACTAACAATATCACGTATAAAATGAAATCTAACATCAATATGCTTAGTTCTATCATGAAAAACGGGATTTTTACACAGTTGAATAGCAGATTGACTATCAGAAAACACACAAATGTCCTGATTAAGACTACCAATCTCCGTTAGGAGACGTTTAAGCCAAATGGCTTCCTTAAATGCTTCGGTAGCGGCCACATACTCGGACTCAGTAGTGGATAGGGCAACTATGGGTTGAAGTTGAGACTTCCAACTAATGCAAGACCCGCAAAGGGTAAACACATTAGAGGTAGTGGATTTCCTAATGTCTCTATCGTTAGCAAAATTCGAATCCACATACCCGCTCAACTTAACACCCTCAGAACACCTAGTGAAAACCAACCCATGATTAACAGTAGATTTTAAGTACCTAAGCAACCACTTAAGAGCATTCCAATGAGGCAAACCAGGGTTA
Organism: Cuscuta europaea; assembly: GCA_945859875.1. Classification (NCBI taxonomy): domain Eukaryota; kingdom Viridiplantae; phylum Streptophyta; class Magnoliopsida; order Solanales; family Convolvulaceae; genus Cuscuta; species Cuscuta europaea. The sequence goes on along the minus strand of CAMAPE010000027.1, from coordinate 7,809,556 downwards.
GACATATATCTACTCAAACAACTAACATCGTAGGCAATGTCGGGTCTAGTACTCACCATGAGATACATCACGGACCCAATAGCATTGGAATAAGGCACATATTTCATTTTAGCAATTTCAGGAGCAGTCTTGGGAGACTGATCCTTACTTAACACAAAGTGGGACGCCATAGGAATAGAGACGGTAGTAGCAGAATGCATGTTATATTTACTCAAAATCTTTTCAATGTATGAAATCTGGTTGAGTACTAACACATGCTTACTCCTATCCCTAACGATGTTAATGTCTAGGATCCTCTTGGCATCACCTAGGTCTTTCATTGCAAAGTTCTCACTGAGACACTTTTGCACACATTTAATGGCGTCACCCGAAGGACTAACAATCAACATATCATCCACATAAAGCAATAAAAATACAGACACAGAAGAAGTATTTTTAAAGTATAGGCAATGGTCACACTCGGACTTGTGAAATTTCAAAGATGACATGCATTGGTCAAATTTGATATTCCACTGCCTCGGGGACTGCTTCAGGCCGTACAAGGCCTTCCTAAGCAAACACACATGATTACTCTTCATGGGATTCACAAAGCCCTCAGGCTGGGTCATATAGATTTTCTTGTCTAAATCACCATGCAAGAAAGCAGTGGTGACGTCCATTTGCTTCATTTCCCAATCATTATGAGCAACAAGAGCAAGCATCATTCTAATCGTAGTGAATTTAACAACAGGAGCAAAGATTTCAGCATAATCAACACCTTCCTTTTGAGTAAATCCCTTAGCTACTAACCTAGCCTTATATCTAATGTCGTTAGGCTCTTCCTTAACCTTAAATAGCCACTTACACTCAACTACGGAACTATTGGGCGGTCTAGGAACTAACGTCCAAGTCTTATTCGCTCTAAGTGACTCCATCTCACTTTCCATGGTGCAAAGCCATTTAGCGGACTCATTAGACTTAAGGGCCTCTCTATAGGTTCTAGGTTCGTTAAGCTCAAGGGTCTCAAACACAGAGAAAGCAAACATAGAAGTATCACACGCATGGAAAGCAAAATCAGGCATGCTATCAGCAGTTCTCCTAATTACTCTCCTACTTTTATCTCTAGCAAGTTGGTAATCATGCAAATCATTATCACTAGAATCAGCACTCTCATCATGCGATTCATTGTCATTTGAATGCACATGAGAATGCTCCACCTCACTCGAAGTGGTGGTATTATCATGCTCAGAAGAATCATGCAATTCAGAAGAATCATGCAAATTAGAAGAATCATGATTAGCAAACAAAGGACTAGCAGCATGTGGTATGGACTCCACCTCAACGGGAGTACTACTAGGGCCAGACTCAGAATCAGGAACTGACTTAGGTAGACAAGGAAACTCGGATTCATTGAAAACAACGTTTCTACTTACCACAACCTTGAAACCTACCTGGTTTCTATCCCAAACCCTGTACCCCTTCACACCCTCAGGATAACCTAAGAAGACTCCTTTCTTAGACCTAGGATCCAATTTGTCACCTTGTTGGTGCACATACGCGGCACACCCAAACACTCTAAGATTAGACAAATCAAGGGGTTTGTTTGAAAAAACAGATTTAGGGCATTTCCCACCCAAGGGAACAGAAGGAGACCGGTTAATAAAGTAGACAGCAGTATTGACTGCTTCACCCCAAAACTTTTTAGACAAACCGGAGGTAGCAAGCATACTCCTAACCTTATCTAGAATAGTCCTATTCATTCTCTCGGCTATCCCATTTTGTTGGGGAGTATAGGGCACAGTTTTGTGCCTTCTAATCCCACAATCAACACAGAGTTGGTCCATATCCTTATTGCAAAACTCTAATCCATTATCGGTCCTAAAGGTTTTGACCTTCTTACCGGTTTGATTTTCTACAAGGGTTTTCCACTCCCTAAATTTCACAAAGACATCGGACTTATGCTCAAGAAGACGGACCCACACCTTCCTAGAAAAATCATCGATAATGGACAGAAAATATCTCTTACCCCCGTGGGTAGAGACACTACCAGGACCCCACACATCAGCATGAACATACTCTAACACAGAGATACACTTAGTGGGATTAGGATAGGGGGAGGAGGGGAATGTAACCTTATGCTGCTTGCCTAACACACAAGATTCACAGAAAGGGATGGAGGACACAGAATCCTTACCAAAACAACCAGATTTATGCAAAATCTCTAGACCCTTATTACTCATGTGTCCTAATCTATTATGCCACAAAGCAGTTTTATCAGAACTAACAACATGTGCAGAATCACAGAAAGGCTGAGCATGGCACACATACAAGTTATTCACCTTCTTAGCTTTGAACAAAACAAGAGAGTTTTTCAAAACTTTCATGCACCCATTTCCCCATTTACCCTCAAGCCCACTACCCTCAAAAGCAGCGACAGAAAACAAGTTATGACGCAAATCAGGGACATGCCTCACATTTTTCATAGTAAACACAGTCCCATTATCAAACTTCAAGCATACATCACCCACCCCATGTATTTTGCATTTCTTATTATCAGCAAGAGACACAAAACCATCATTGCAAGAATCATAAGAAGCAAACAGAGATCTAAAAGGTGTCATATGATAAGTACAACCAGAGTCAATTAACCACTCATTTTCAGTCATGCTACTCAACACAGAATTTGCAAAATCACAGACCATAAAAACTTCTTCATGCAAGTTATTATCATCTACCACATTAGCATGTTCAAACTTCTTAGGATGGGGACAATCCTTAATGAAGTGACTAGAATTACCACAATTATAGCACACTCTCTTCTTAGACTTACCTCTCTTCTTCCCCGGGTCATTGTTTTTGTTCTTATCGTTGTTGCCTTTCTTAGGGTTTCTAGATCTACTCTTAGACCTACCCCTCACAAACAACGCTTCACCTGAGTCCCTAGACTGACTGTTACTACCCCTCGAGTGTCTAAGGTCTAGCTCCTTACTCCTTAATCCATTAACGACTATATATAGCGTGATATCGTCTCTACCATACTTTATGGCAGATTTGACGTCATTGTAAGAGTCAGGGATGGCATTAAGCAACACTATGGGTGTGTAGTCATCTATGTGTTTATCACCGGCTTGCTTAATGTTCTGAATAAGCTTGTTAAACACATCTAGGTTCTCATCTATGTCTTTAGTCAGGTCAAGCCTAAATCTAAAGAACTTCTCAAGCAAAAACAATTTACCAGGCAAAGAAGTATCGGTATACAACTTATCTAACTTGTCCCACAACTCTTTTGCAGAATCTATGATACCCACCTTCTTGAGCACTGAATCAGAAAGGTTTAGGTAAATAGAGAAAGAAGCAGTTTCATTCATTTCAACGCGCTTGGTAGCATCCTCAGAGTCTAAATAGAGACCGGTCACAGCTCTATAGACTTTCTGTTGGATCACCACGCATTTGATTTTCTGTTTCCAGATATCAAAATCTGTCTTTCCGTTAAATGGAAGCATGCCATATTGATCGACAGCCATATTAACCGGAAAGCAAGCACAACACGCAAGAGAGTAAATAAAAAATTTATCAGGCTATCAACCGGTACGAAGCAACTAGCACGAACAAGCCGAGAAGACCAATGAACACAAAGCTCGGGTACAATCTCCTTGTTCTTTCGTACCGTACGAAGCAACTAGCACGAACAAGCCGAGAAGACCAATGAACACAAGGCTCGGGTACAATCTCCTTATTCTTTCGTACAAGCACAGATAATTTTTTTTATTTAATCAACAGACAGATAAATGATTAATTATAACCTATAGGGCTATCAATTGTACGAAGCAACTAGCACGAACAAGCCGAGAAGACCAATGAACACAAGGCTCGGGTACAATCTCCTTGTTCTTTCGTACAAGCACAAATAGGCTAGAATTAAATCAACGAACAAAGAAACGAGATTTAAAACTAATCCGGACAGAAATATTTTCAACTTCGGACAACAAGTATCCAAACAAATATTCTTAACCGGAGAGTTTATCCACGAATCAATCAACAGAAAAAATCAAAATAAAAAATCCAACACGTGATTAAATTTAAACCGGAAGAAATATTCACAATTTTGGACAACGAGTATCCAAACAAAATATTCTTCACCGGAAAAAATTAATCACAAACCAACAAGTAATCACAATTTAAACAAACAAGTAATTGCAATTTAAACTTGAACTTAAAATGAATGAACTACGAATAAATAATCACACAAAGGGTTAGTAAACGTACTTGGGGCCGGGCACAGCCGGCATCCAAGACCACGCAGGTCAGCAGCGGGGGAGCGGGGGGAAATAAATCTGGTGGCACTCCGGTACACCAAGGGTGTTTTATCGCCGATTTACCTGAGCGGGGCCCGAGGTTGGGTTACCCGACTTACCGTAGGCAGCATGGGCTGCTGTAGAGCACGGTGGCTGGCGGCAGCGGATTTGAGCGGTGGCAGAACTCCTTGGAAGCGCGTGGCAGCAGCTTTCCCGAACTGGCAGCAAGTCTGGACTGGCTAGTTCGGCTTCAGCACCAACTCCCGGCGACTCCAGCAGGCGATGGCTGGACGTCCGACGGCGGCAGGCGGCGGCGAGACGGAGGCTGGCGGCGGCTGGCTCTGATACCACTGTAGAAACTTGAATCCAACTCAGGTCTCGTCCAAGATTCACCCACAAAGGATGAAGAACACCACTATAGTCACTAAGGGGAAAGAGGGGCGTCATCCAGCAGGCTATTTCTGGCCAATTTATCCGAGCACCCACAGAGAGACGGAAATCAGAGAAGCAAGGGTTTCAGCCTCACTCACACAAACGGGAAGCAGCGATTTAAATAGGCGAAGGACTAGAATTAGATATGGAAACTTACCATAGTAGGAGATACACAGTGCCCGTCAAAGGAAGGAACGAGTTCCGCAAGTTTGAAGAAGAAAGGGGCTGTGCGAACAAGGCAAGGGTCGGGTAAAAAACCAAATGGGCTGGAACCTCCTCAAATGCAATTGGGCTTAAAGAAATGCCGGGCCAATACCAACAATATAGGAGGCTCTGTCCGGCCGTCGCCATTTGGGGCGGTTCCCGGTGGAATTTTTTAATGAAAATTTTGGATCATATTCTTCATTAAGTCTGGTTTATTCAAACCAAATTTCAGCTAAACATTCAATCGGGGAGACTGTCAAATGATTTTTTGAAGATAACTGCGCAGTTAAACAGCGCAGTACATTTCAGAAAATCATTTGTCTGTCTTCCTAGTTGAATTTTTGTCTCAAATTTGGTATGGGTAAACTAGACTTAATGAAGAAGATGCTCAAAAAAATTCATCAAACAACTTCACCGGAAACCACCCCAAATGACGACGGCCGGATAGAATCTCCTATATAAGGGTGATTTGCATTTTTTAAGTTGATTCAAGGGCCTATTCAACCCTTTATAAATTTGAGTAAACCAAGAGTTGAAGTTAATATCATAATTATTTTGCGATTAGTTAGCTTTACTTTTTGCTATCATTAATTACTTACTTTTACTTTTTAATGGTTACACAACGCATGAGGTTATACTCGAATATCAATAATAACAAGGGAGAACAATCAAATAAGCCCCCGAACTTTCATACAAAGTGCAAATAAGCCCTTTCATAGGAGGCTCTGTCCTGACGTCGCCATTTGGAGTGGTTTCCGGTAGAATTTTTTGATGATTTTTTAGCATCTTCTTAATCAAGTCTAGTTTACTCATATCAAATTTTAGATAACAATTCAATCGGGAAGGCAGTCAAATGAATTTTTGAAGATAACTGCGCAGTTAGGCAACACAATATATTTCAGAAAATCGTATGGCTGCCTTATCGATTGAATTTGTAATTGAAATTTGGTATGGGTAAACTAGACTTAATGAAGAAGATTCTCAAAAAATTTCATCAAAATATTCCACCGGAAACCGTCCCAAATGGCGACAGCCGGACAAAGCCTCCTTGTAAAAGGGCTTATTTGCGTTTTTTTATGAAAGTTCGAGAGTTTATTTGATAGTTCTCCCATAATTTTAGAATGACAAAATGGGAAAAATTGAATGTCCGTTAATATTTGAGTTATCTTTCAATTAGGAGCAAACAAGGTTCGAAATACACTATGGGCCGGTCTGCATCGGGTATTCCACTTACAAGTAGCTAGGGATTGGCGCTGGAAGGGTCTTCCTAGTTACCTACTTTTGGGATCGCTTCTTCCCGATCCATTTTCTGGTCAGCCCCAATATTTATTTACTCCCTCCGTCCCAATTTGATTTGCAAAATTTCTTATTTTGGTTGTCCTAAAATGGTTTTCCACTTTCTATTTTAGGTATGTAAATATGAATAAAGTGACAAATTTATCTTTACTTTTACTTTTTTCCCATAACTTAAAAGCATCTACTTTTAGAATGGTGGGCAAAAGTGTAAAAAGCAAACATCATTTATTGTCATTTCTTAATCTTTATACCGGTCAAAGTTTGCAATTCAATTCGGGACAGAGGGAGTATGTGTTTTGTTACTTGTTGGGTAAGTCAAACTGGTGTTGGAGAGACACTGTAGCCTCCTCCCACATTTATTGGGACATTGGAGGAGGTGGGGATGGTAGTTTTTTAACAAATACCTCTTATTTTCATTGCACGTTTTATTTAATTTTCTAATCTTTATTATCAATCTGTATATACTCTTGTATATTACTCCATCCGTCCCTTAAAACTTTGTCATCTTTCTTTTTGAGACGTCCCAAAAAACTTTGTCACTTTCCCTTTTAATGAATTATTTTGTGATTTCTGTTATTTTTCTGTCCTCTGCACAAACCTCAATCACACAATTTTTACTTTATTATTCTCCGTGTTAGTCAACTTTGGCAAAGTTTTAAGGGACAGAGGTAGTATATATTCTCACATTCGATCTCTAACATTCCTTACCATTAGATGTTTATATCTATATACATTCCCGAATCCTCATTTAGTATTCATCATTATTCATGGAATCATCGCCCCCCAACTTCGTTTTAATGAAAAGTCACTACTTTTTCATTAAGAATGCTACAAATTGTTGGGTGTGTTTCGGAAAATAAAGGAAATTAATTAAAATTAATTAATTAAATAAAATGACTAGAGAAAAACAAGAAAGGAGATGAAGCAGAATTAGTCAAAACTCATGCTACGCACGATGTCCTTAAAACGTATTTGTTGCCTCCCACGGTGGTAAGAGCGTTGCAACAATCGTTTCCCAGGATACGATGACTACGAACTAATGTTTGAGCACACAAACAAGAGTTCCAGCGAACGAGAACCAAATATGAACACAGAAGGAATTTGCAGAGTAGCTGGAAGTGTTTTTAGCTCAAGAAAATGTGAGGAATGTATTGTGCGTTGTGAAACCGTGTTTGTTGCAAAGCACCTGCCAGCCTTTTATAGGAGGATTTGTTGTGTGTTAAATGGGGTAGTAATGGACCTGAACGTTGGACATCAATGACCAGTCCGTTGGGCATTGAATCATCCATAAACTGTCCATTTAACGCTGCATTAAAAGACAAGAACATTGGACATTTAATGACTGTAATGGCTTGGAGCAGTTATGGTGCACGATCAAAATACCCCCATCAGAGTTGGAGCAACTCTGATGCTACCAGAATACCTCCACCAGAGTTGGAGCAACTCTGATGCGAAGCCACCAGAGTTCGAGCAACTCTGGTCCTGGGAAAAATAACACGTTACGGTAAGAAACAAAAATTAGACCGTATCTTTGAATGATAGGTTTTCGGACGACATTCGTGTCCGCAGGTCGCCCGCGCACACGAGTCACGGTTTTTCTTCTCCGTTTCGGGATTTGATCGACACCCCCCCCCCCCCCCTACGCGTAAGAGAGAGCCTTTACCCTTAGGAATCTTAACTCCTTAAAAGAGGCTTCCCTTTATAAGGGGGTGAAAATCCCTTGAGTTTTTCGGTGTGGGATAAAACACACTAGAAACCCATCATTTTCCCAGTTTTTCCATTTCAATGAGTGAACTTCGAGAATCAATTTCTCATTCACCCGTTATCCGTTTTGAGTGTACCATATATCGAATTGTAGCCCTTAACAAGGACAATCCGAAACCACTTTAACCTGACCCAAATCGGAAGTGGATCCCACTCAAATAATTGCCCCAAAATCACCATTTAATGCAATTTTTAACACATTTTTCCAACAATCCCCCCCATGAATAAAAATTGATTTTCGAGACTTAAAAATACACGAAGATAGGAGGACACGTTGTATTCACCGGATGATCCTTGCATACGGAGAGGTAGGTTTTATCCTTTGAACCTTCCGTTGTAAAGACACGTTTATTTACTGGCTGTCTAGTAGACTCGATGTCCTTGAACTATACTGTCGTCGTGTAAACATTGACTTATCTTTACACAAGAACCTTCCAACTTTGTTCCGTTCTCATGGGTGTGCCCGTTTTGGGCATGGGTCACCGTCCTGGTTCTACAAGAGTTTCTAAAGAGCTGAGCCTTTACAGTTCTCCTTTGAAGCGGCCCTCTTCTCTCTCACATAGGTGATTCTTTTACGAGTATCCCGCATACTCTTCCAATGTTATCGAGTAGATCAACATTTTAGAATCATTAAAGCAAACGTTTTTGCTAACCTCGTGCGGGAGTCACTGTTTTAACGAGGAGTGGGTAGGAGTCCGGGATCCCCACAGTGACCATCCTTCGCTCTATAATTTAGTTGTCCTTTTTGAACCTAGGACCAACTAGGTTGGGTATCCACTATAGAACTTTTCAATTCACAGGCTTTAGTCCCATTCCTCGTGACAACTTCTCCAACAATTCTCTATCCAATGCCTTGGTTAGCGGATCCGCTATGTTATCCTTTGACTTCATGTAGTCAACAGTGATAACACCCGTTGTGAGGAGTTATTTAATGGTGTTATGTCTACGACGAACGTGTCTAGACTTACCATTGTACATATTGCTCTGTACCCTTCCAATTGCCGCTTGACAATCGCAATGTATGCATATTGGAGGGACATGATTTTCCCAACTTGGAATATCCTCAAGAAAATGGCGTAGCCATTCAGCCTCTTCAGTGCACTTATCCAAGGCTATTAGCTTAGACTCCATCGTGGATCTAGCTATTAACGTTTGTTTTGAGGATTTCCATGATACGACTGCACCTCCCAAAGTGAAAACATATCCACTTGTGGACTTAGAGTCCTTTATGTCGGATATCCAACTAGCGTCGCTATACCCTTCAAGTACAGCTGGATATCTTCCATAGTGCAATCCAAAGGCAACATATCCACGTAAATACCTCAAAACCCTTATTATTGCCTTCCAGTGTTCATCACCGGGGTTGTTAGTATATCTACTTAGCTTACTAACCACAAAGGCAATATCAGGCCTGGTACAACTCATTAGATACATCAAGCTTCCAATAATCCTAGCGTATTCTACTTGAGAAATACACTCTCCACGATTTTTGGTAAGTTTTACGTTTTTATCTAATGGAGTCCTTGCCTCTTGATAATCATCCTTATTAAATTTCGTAAGGATTTTATCAACGTAATGGGATTGGCTTAGCGTAAGACCGTCAGGTCCTCTAATTATTTTAATCCCAAGGATTAAATCGGCCAGCCCCATATCTTTCATGTCAAATTTAGAATTTAACATGCTTTTGGTAGAATTAATCATTAGATTATTGCTACCCACGATGAGTATATCATCCACGTATAAACATAAAATGACATAGCCGTCTACCGTGCTCTTCACATAGACGCATTTGTCACTTTCGTTTATTTTAAATCCATTAATTAACATTGCATGATCAAACTTTTCGTGCCATTGTTTAGGGGCTTGTTTCAATCCGTACAATGATTTAACTAATTTACACACTTTCCTTTCTTGGCCTGGAACACGAAAGCCTTCGGGCTGTTCCATATAGATTTCTTCGTCTATATCGCCATTTAGAAAAGCGGTTTTTACGTCCATTTGATGAACTTCCAATTTCCGCAATGCGGCAATTGCTAGTATCATCCTAATGGAATTTATTCTCGTCACAGGAAAAACGTATCAAAGTAATCATGGCCCTCACGTTGCTTGTATCCCTTGATTACAAGTCTGGCCTTGTACTTATCGATGGAGCCGTCAGGTTTCATTTTCCGTTTAAAAATCCACTTGGATCCCAAAGGTTTATTTCCCGGAGGAAGATCAACCAATTCCCATGTGTGATTTTTAAGGATAGAATCCACCTCACTTTTGATGGCTTCTTTCCACATAGGACCTTCAGTAGACGTCACGGCTTCCGTATAAGTCCATGGCTCATTTTCTACCAAACATGTTAGAAAATCCGGTTCATTTTCTACCATACATGTTAGAATATCCGAGTCAAATTCTACCAGGTAGGTAAGAAAATCCGGTCCGAAGGATTTTTCAATTCTAGCACGTTTGCTACTCTGGGTTCGGGTTCTTCTTCTGATCCCTCGCTAGTATTTTCCATAGCTATGTCAAATGTTCGTTTTGACGTGCTAGGCCCTTCGTTGGACTCGCATGGAAATACATCTTCAAAGAATGAAGCATTCCTTGATTCAATTATTGTGTTTTTATGTACATCCGGATTATTCGAATCGTACACTAAAAACCGATACGCACTACTATTTTGTGCATATCCAATAAAAATACAATCCACCGTTTTTGGACCTATTTTTATTTTCTTAGGTGTTGGTACAAGCACCTTAGCAAGACACCCACACTTTTAAATATTGATAGGAAGGTCGTCTGCCTTTCCACAACTCGTACGAAGTTTTATCATATTTTTTCCGGGGAACCTTATTTAAAAGGTAATTGCTTGTCAAGATTGCTTCGCCCCACATATTTTGTGGCAAGCCCGAACTTACTAGCATCACGTTCATCATATCTTTCAATGTGCGATTCTTTCGTTCGACAACACCGTTTGATTGAGGTGAATAGGGTGCGGTACGTTCGTGTACTATACCCACACTAGCTGAAAAGTCACCAATTGGTGCTTCATACTCACCACCTCGATCACTCCTAACCGTCTTAATCCGTCGATTAAGTTGGTTTTCCACTTCATTCTTATAAAGAATGAATTTATCGATTGCTTCGTGTTTATTTTTTAATAAATAAACGTAGCTTTAGCGAGTGCTATCATCGATAAAGGTAATAAAATATTTATTACCGCCACGTGTTTGTATTGATTTAAAATCACAAACGTCACTATGAAATAATTCAAGTGGTTCCGTTTTTCTTTCAACTGATTTGAAAGACGTTTTCGCTAGTTTTGCCTCTACACAAACCCCACATTTGTGCTTCACATCAATTGTGAATTTAGGAATGTGTTTCATGTTAATTAATCTACGTATAGAATTAAAATTAACATGTCCTAGTCTACCATGTCACACATTAGAAGACTCAAGCAAGTAAGCAGAAGGTATTTTATTATTATTATTAATAATAGTCATTACATTGAGCTTAAACAACCCATCAAGTGCATATCCCTTGCCCACATACATTCCCGATTTAGACAAAACTAGTTTGTCCGACTCAAAGACCATGCGGAAGCCATGCTTGTTCAACAACGAACCGGAAATCAGGTTTTTGCGTATTTCTGGAACAAACAGCACTTGGTTGAGAGTCAGCTCCGTGCCCGAAGTCATCTTCAGGACCACTTTTCTCACGCCTTCAACCGCGGAATGAGCCGAGTTACCCATCCACACTTTCTCACCATTTGATGGCTCAAAAGTTGTGAATAACTCCCAGTTTGAGCAAATGTGCCAGGTTGCACCGGTGTCCACAAACCACTCCTTGGAATTAGATCCAACGAGGTTGACTTCCGTAACCACAGACGCTAGGATGATGTCTTCATCCTTTTGCCCACCTTGCACCAAGTTGACTTGGGAGTCTTTCCTCTTCCGTGGTGCCTTGCAATCCGAGGACTTGTGTCCATTCTTGTTGCAATTGAAGCATTTTCCATTAAACTTTGTCTTGGAAACGCCTCCCTTGGGACCGAGCTTGGTCTTCCCATTATTCTTGGTTTTGGAGCCTTTTGCATGCTCCACCATGTTTGCCTTGGCGCCATGAACAATTGGGAGTTTCCCATCGTTCCTCCGGTTATCCTCTTGAATCCGCAGACGGAGGATCAATTGCTCCAAGTTCATTTCCTTTCGCTTATGCTTAAGGTAGTTCTTGAAATCCTTCCAAGCCGACGGCAATAAATGGATAATTGACGCCACTTGGAAAGACTCACTAACTGTCATTCCTTCATCTCGAATTTCGTTGAAGATCATTTGCATTTCCTCAACTTGACTCAAGACCGTCTTTGAATCCACCATTTTAAAATCAAGGAATCGAACAACAACAAATTTCTTTGCGCCGGCATCCTCGCTTTTATATTTGTGGTCCAAAGCATTCCATAGCTCCTTAGCCGTAGCTAGTTTGCTATATACGTCGTACAAAGCATCATGCAGCCCGTTCAACACATAGTTTCGGCAAAGGAAGTCCGAATGCTTCCATGCCTCAACCGCGTTGAAAGATTGCGCATCCACCTCACCCCCGGTTGCTACCGGCGCATCCTCGGTCAAGAACCTCGCAAGACCGAGAGTAGTGAGATAGAAGAGCATCTTTTGCTGCCACCTCTTGAAGTTTAACCCATTGAATTTCTCGGGTTTGTCCACAGAGTTGGTTGGCACGGTCACCATAGGGATAGCCCTTTGGTTGGCCAAAGCAGATGCACCGCGTTGTGAACTATTGTTCACCGGTGCTCCGCTTTCAGAGTGATTGTCGTTCAGAAGATTCTGCTCAACACCAATCTCGTTTTCTTGAGAAGTCATTTCCGTTTCTTAACGTTTTCCGAAAACACAAAAAAAATAAGTTCGTTCACCAAAGTGACAAACTACGATTTAAGATTGTTTACCACAGTAGAACAATCCGCAAATACGTTTTAAGATTGTTTACCACAGTAACACAATCACAAATACGTTTTAAGATTTATGGGTGTGTTTCGGAAAATAAAGGAAATTAATTAAAATTAATTAATTAAATAAAATGACTAGAGAAAAACAAGAAAGGAGATGAAGCATAATTAGTCAAAGCTCGTGCTACGCACGATGTCCTTAAAACGTATTTGTTTCCTCCCACGGTGCTAGGAGCGTTGCAACAAACGTTTCTCAGGATACGATGACTACGAACTAATGTTTGAGCACACCAACAAGAGTTGCAGCGAACGAGAACCAAGTATGAACACAGAAGGAATTTGCAGAGTAGCTCAAGAAAACGTGAGGAATGTATTGTGCTTTGTCAAACCGTGTTTGTTGCAAAGCACCTGCCAGCCTTTTATAGGAGGATTTGTTGTGTGTTAAATGGGGTGTTAATGGACCTGAACGTTGGACATCAATGACCAGTCCGTTGGGCATTGAATCATCCATAAACTGTCCATTTAACGCTGCATTAAAAGACAAGAACGTTGGGCATTTAATGGCTGTAACGGCTTGGAGCAGTTCTGGTGCGCGATCAAAATACCCCCATCAGAGTTGGAGCAACTCTGATGCAAAGCCACCAGAGTTGGAGAGTCTCTGGTCCGAAGCCACCAGAGTTCGAGCAACTCTGGTCCTGGGAAAAATAAAACGTTACGAGAAGAAACAAAAATTAGACTGTATCTTTGAGGACAACATTCGTGTCCACAGGTCGCCCGCGCACACGAGTCGTGGTTTTTCTTCTCCGTTTCGGGATTTGATCGGCACCCCCCTGCGCGTAAGAGAGAGCTTTTACCCTTAGGAATCTTAATTGCTTAAAAGAGGCTTCCCTTTATAAGGGGGTGAAAATCCCTTGAGTTTTTCGGTGTGAGATAAAACACACTAGAAACCCATCATTTTCCCAGTTTTCCATTTCAACGAGTGAAATTCGAGAATCACTTTCTCATTTACCCGTTATCCGTTTTGAGTGTACCATATATCGAATTGTAGCCCTTAACAAGGACAATCCGAAACCACTTTAACCCGACCCAAATCGGAAGTGGACCCCACTCAAATAATTGCCCCAAAATCAACATTTAATGCAATTTTTAACACATTTTCCCAACACAAATAACTTTGTGTATGCACAATGTCTTTATTATCAGAAGATTATATTTCATGTTTTGGAAACATGAAAGCACCGAATACAATACACCATGAAAATACTTCTATACAAAGCACTCAATAATCACGCGCACCGACAATGAATAAGTATTGTGTAACATTTTCAAATTGAATAAGGCTTTATGCCTATTGTAGTATTGTACTCATTAAATGTTTTTGTATTTGTATTAATTTTAATTTTGAACTAAACATTGTCTAAATTGTTGCAATTCTATTGAAATGATTATAATAAATATCGTAATGACATTATAATTTATACAAGTTTAAACTTATAATATAAAACTACTGTTTTTACGATGAAAAATGAGCCTCAATCGGTCTCCCACCCCATAAATTTTTCCTTAAGGTCGGCCAAGTTTGGGATTGGCACCACTCATTCATGCAATTAGTTAATATAAGTGCTATATACTGATTTAAAAAATGGAGGTACTGTTTTAATTGGTTTATATATGTTTAAAATATTCAACTGCAATGTTTTAATTGGTCCTTGGGAACAATATACTATCTATCATACATGTATGATACTCCCTCCGTTCCCATTTTATCTTCCATTTCCCATGTGCACACAATTTAAGAAAAGTAGGTATTGTGTGGTGGAGAGTTGTGCAGAGGAGAGAGAAATGTGTAAGAAATGTTGTGAACCATAAATTCTTTACCAAAAGAGGAAAGTGGAAGTTTAATTAGAACGGATGAAAAAGGAAAGTTGGAAGATATAATAGGAACGGAGGGAGTACCATATAATTTACCTTAGTTTTTTATTGGTCAAAAAACGTGTCCACTATTTTGGATGCTGATGTGGCATTTTGACATTGATGTCAGTATGAAATTTTACAGTTTTCTAGTGGATAGTACATTTCTTAATTATCAATATTACCTCGGGTTGAGCTCGGTTTGTTCGTTTCGATTTGATCCAAAATCAAATATGAAATCAAAGTAAAAAGTTCAGTTCAATTTTAGTTCGGTTTTGCATTTTGACACTTAAAACCATGGTATAATTAATTCAATTTGTGTCAATTCGGTTTTGATGTTTTCAAATTTTTTATTAAAAAATGTCATATGATTAAAATGATGCAATAGTCGGATGAAGTGGGAATCAACCATTTTACATAAGGATGAACACATACTAGATAAAAATAAAACAAGATAAAAAAAGAATAAATCAATATGTCTTGAATAATATTAGTATGCGTGAGAGAAAACATATTTTTCCCCTTTTCTAGAACAAGAGTGTGTATATTCTTATTTTAAATTTTTTGTGACTAGTTTGAAAAAAGTCCATCTACATTTTCTGAGTTATAGTTGAGATTAATATTTATTTTTTTGTCAATATAAAAACATAGGGTTTATAAAAACCAAAGTTACTAGTCATAAGCCGAAAACCGTATCACCGTCATGTAACAAACTCTAAATACACAAGTAAAAGACATAATAGATCAATATAGTCATATCATTGTAGGAAATGAAATGCACTTATAAACTAAACTATTCCACAAATACAATAACTTAGCATTTGTTTAAAAAAGGGAAAAGGGGCAAATAAGTCCTCGAACTAACCGAAAAAGTGCAAATCACCCCTTTTATAGGAGGCTTTGTCCAGCCGTCGTCATTTGGGGCGGTTCCTGGTGGAAGTTTTTGATGAAATTTTTTGAGCATCTTCTGCATTAAGTCTAGTATACTCATACTAAATTTCAGCTGAAAATGCAATCGGGAAGGGGGTCAAATAAATGTTTGAAGATAACTGTGCAATTAAACAACGCAGTATATTTCAGAAAATAATTAGATTGCCTTCCCGTTTGAAGTTTTAGTTGAAATTTGATATGGATAAACTCGATTTTGATTCAGTTTTTGATTTTCGATTTTTGGATCCAACCCTACCTCCATTCCCACTCAACCTTCTTGATATAATAATTGTATTACTCATAACTTTAGATAATATTATAAGTTTTGGAGAAAAATCGACAAATATGTCCTCGAACTATTAGTGATTTTGCATTCGGCCCCCAACCCGAAAGATCTTACACTACTCAATTAATTAAAATCAAGCAATTGAGCTCTTTTTAATGCGGCTATCAATAACGCGGTAACTTTCTTGTGAAAAGGCGTCGACTTCAACAGACAACAAGAGAGTTTCATTTCTTCATTTCAATGAATGGATGATTGTATTTGTGAAGTCTTTTAGTTCAAATATGTAATTGTCTATCGTTAATAGTTTGAGGGCTTACTTGGTAGTTTTCTCTGAACTTTAGTTTGAACGTCTAAAAGAGGAAACGAGTAGAAATGCAATATTTCTCAAAACTTGGGGGCAAATTCAAATTGCACCCCTATGACCATATATTCCTTTTTACCATAAATGAGTCATAAAGTCTACGCTGGATTTCGTAAACAGGTGTATAGTAGTTGTGCTCAGTACTCCAACGATCAACTAAGCCAACCACAGACCGTCCCATCCTTTCCTTTTTGTTCATCTTCTCAACGTCACAAAAACCCCCAAATTCTGCAGTCGATAGATTAGTCTGGTCGAAGATATCGTGCGAAAGGAAGAAATGAAAGGTCCAAGCAGACCGCCGGCGTCGAGTCCAGGCAGAACGGACAACTTCCCGCCGCCATTAATGAGGTTTCTGAGGAGCAATGCAGGGAGCAGAAGCAGGGGAAGGTCACGTTCCAGCCCACTGTTCGTTCGCAAGAAGAACTCATCCGCCGCCATTGAAACCACCGAGGAACCTTCTTCTCCCAAGGTCACTTGCATCGGCCAAGTCCGCGTTCGGAAACCTTCCGTCCCCGCCGGAATCAGCCGCCCGATGTCTAATCGGGAAACCGGAACCTCTAAACAGCCCTGTTGCTGGCCGGTCCATCGAATTCCACCGAAATCCCTAAAGCCCGACTCGATTTGTTCCGTGCTCCGAAAACGGGTCGGGTTCGGGTGTTGTAAGACCGGCGATATCGTCGATTCTCCCTCGCCAGTGGAATCGAATCTCAAAATCCCTCGCCGTGAAGAGATTGGTAGAAACGTTGAGGGTGACGGTTCCGTTTCCGGTTCCGGAGCAGTCGGCGGCGGGGAACGCGCGTCTGGAATTCAATTATTATTGTTGTTCGAAGAAAATGACACATTATTGACTAGGTGTAGATCTGCTCCGTATAAATCTACCTCCCTGGCCTCTAGATTCGCCGAAGCAGAGGAGGAGAAGCCCAGCAGCTGTTTGAATGGAGAAAATGAAGAAGAGGAAGATTTTGGGGAGAAATTGGAAGGGAAAGAAGAAAAACAACAAGAGATTGAAGTAATAAGAAAAAAAGGAGTTCATCCATTGCTGTTGACTAGGTGCAATTCGGAGCCATCTAGAACAGGGGAAAGTTTGAATCCAGACGCAGGTTACTGGAGGCTAAGAAGGTTTGATGATCATCATCTTCATCCTCAGCCTCTGTAGCTCTACTGTTTGTACTTTTATTTTGTTGTAAAGCAAAGTTCATGCAAATTTAGAATAATCATGTGTATAAACGTTTTGTTTGATATTCCAATTCATGTGTATTAACGCTTTTGCCTTGCCTTTTTAGCAGTGCCAAAATACTTTTATAATTTATTCCAAAAGGAAGTACATCATAGAGAAAGTGTGGACTTATATGTACTCCCTCTCATGAGTTTTTCACTTGTCCCTCTCTAGTTCTATTTCGGAAAGAATTAGTATTTGTAAATGAAAACTTAATAATCAAATATCAAGAATAAAGCGAAAATGTGTGGTTGAGTAAGAAAAGGGTAAACGAATGGTACTCATACAAAACTTTATGAAAAGGGAAATCTGAACAATTTTTTGGGACGGTTCAAAGAGGAAATTGGGAACTATTTTCCGGGACGGAAGGAGTATTTCTTAATATCACATTTATCATCAATGACTTTATCATAATATTTACTCATCAAAATTATTTATTAAAATATATTTAAATATTTATTTATTGACTATGTAAATTGTAAAAGGTGCAATTTTTCAACGAATAATTTAAAACACTAAAACTTTCCATTTTTCGTGTAAATCAATCTAATTTCAAGATGAAAACAATAAGGCGATATCAAATTTATTAGAAATACTGAAGAATATATGACTACAATATCGATAATGGTTAAAATTTAAAAATATTGTTTTTATACTTCGACTACAATATTAACTTTTGTGATCATGGCGATATTCAAATTTACATTATGATAATCATGATAATATGTTTACAATAACTTTATTCATATCTTTTGTCTACAAATTTTATCTCAGTGATATTTAAAGAAAATCTCAATTAATTATACATGACTTATATAAAAAGTTTTTTCATCTGAAAAAACTTTGCAATTAGCTCTTACCCCTATAAGCTAAGAATATCTCCGTCGTCCTACTAAACCAAAAATATGTAAACTTTTTTTAGAATAAACCAAATTCTGAATTTTATATCCCTTCTCATAAAGATTTTTAAACATATACTCCGTTTTTTTAGTACTACCTATTTAGATAAGTGAAAATGTACATTCATTCCAAGTTTCCAAGTTTACAATTTATGAGCCCGTTTGGTGACCTCTTTTATCTGTTTATCGGACTTATCAGCCAGCTTTTTCACCAAACACGTAATTTTTTATTTCGCGCGCTGAAGTTTGTAATAAGCTGAAAAAGTAAGGTTGAAGTTACTTTCCGGTTATTTTGGCTGAAGTTTCTGTAGAGGATCATTTCAGCTATTTTTTCATATAACTTTTTATTTAATTTATTGATAACAAATATTTTAAATATAATTTTTTCATAAATCAACAGAATAAGCCAATACAACCACTTCAGCCAGAACTTCATAAATTTCTGCAGAATCAGTGAATTCAGCCAATTTCAATTTTAAGAAACGAGCTCTATAAGTTTAATTATTTCTGAAAATAGTCAAGGGCGGGTATATATATCCTTTGTCACATAATTCAAGGTATATTAATTCTTTTTTTTTTGAATTAAGGTATATTAATTCTTTCTTATCCCAATTTCAAAATACCAACTCCGTACGGCTTTATACATTTTAGCGTGGCATAATTTGTCCGTCACCAAATGGTAAACACATAATTCCAAATACTCAATACACTCTATTTTTGTAGCATAGTGACCACGCCTTAGAATTATTGGTGTTCTACTTATAGTAGAAAGTCAAACTCATCATTTTTTAAGGAGAATTGAAGGTCCAACACCGGATATAAAAGTCGTTTTATTTCCTTTTTATTGCATCATTTTAGCATAGTTGGATACTTGGATGGCACTTATTATGGGACGCTCCAAAGGGCTATAAATGAGGTCTGAATTGTATACTCATTAGGTTAAAATAAAACAAGTGTCATATTCATAGATTCCACGATTTAAGGTGATACCTAAATATGATCTCAAAATAGATAAGTTTAACTTCGTTTATATTGCAATTATATTATACACATGGAAAATGACAAATGAATTGAAACCTATAGGCTTCGGCATTATTTGGAGTAAGCAAAAAAAAATTGAACTATTGAAAAATTGTTGACTCGCATTCTTTTTAAATATTTATAGCATTTTTTCAATACTAATATAAACTTTAATTTGATGAACAAAAAATACTTTAATTTGATCAACCGCAGCATCAACGGCCTTCTCAGCAGTCTTCTCGGCAGCCTTCTCGGCCTCAGCTCTGGCCTTCGCGCAGTGACGGATCTAGGCATCGGAGCTCAGTGTATGCACATAAATAATACTAATAGTATATTACATGAATTAAAAAAAGGCTAAATAAAATATACAGATATAGTAAAAGAAAAAGTACCTTTTATAGCTGTCCTCGACGTGCTTGCATATTTTGAAAGTGCTGAATAATTAACTCATCATCAATGCTATCAAACACATCACTTTTTCTATATAAGGAACTAAACAGTCATTCATCCACTCATCTCCCATCAGATTTCGCAACTCGGTCTTCACAATTTTCATCGCTGAAAAGGCTCTTTCAACCTTGGCGGTAGCAACAGGTAATGTCAATGCCAACTTCAGAAGTAAATAAATTAACTGATAAACACGATGTTTTCCCGTCTTCACCAACATCTCCGCAAGGCAAGCAATTCCTTTCAAGTCTGAAAATTCATCATTACTACGCATATCAATAATATAAGTCTCCAACTGATTTTCAAGAACTACCAGCTCCAAATTTGAGAAATCACTTGGATAAAATGTAGCAAACTCAATCAACTTGAGCTTGTCAAATGCTTCAAAGGACTTGTCTGGACTCAAGCTGCTCAAACAAAGAAGCACCTTAGTGTTGGACTCACTAAAACGATAATTAAGTTCTTGAAGCTGCATATCCACAATTGTATAAAATAAGTCATACTGATAATGCTCCCAGTATTTTATATCCTTAGCTTTGCGCCGTGACCTGCCTTTTGGTATAAATTTATCTTCCATATTAGGAATGTCAAGATCATGAACTCTACAAAATGCAGACACTTCCTCCAATAATGGATCCCATCCATTATCCCTCATATCTTGCAAGCGCCCCTTCGCAATAGATACCAACTGCATCGCATTAAGGATATCTTGATCCTTTCTTTGCAATGCTTGAGATAGTTCATTTGTAATTCCCAAGACGATCTTCATCAAATGCAAAAAGAATGCAAAATCAAAAGTTTGTATAGAGTCTAAATGTCGCATAGCCTCACCCTTTTGATCTGAAGTCACCCCATCTTCTTTGATAACTTCAAGAACATCAATCACTGAGGAATACATTTGAACTAAACTAATCAAGCTGCCATAGTGTGAACCCCAACGAGTTTCACCACTTCGTTTCAAACCAATTCCTTGATTCATGCCTCGCCCAGTCTGAATTTCACCTTTTTCAATTCCTTCTTTAACTCTAGCTGCATGTGTTTCACGAAGCAAGTCGTATCGCTTGCACGACCCCCCAACAATATTGATAAGTGTAGAAATTAAACCAAAAAACAAAGCAACATGATCATGTGTTTTTGCAACATAAACAAGAGCCAGTTGCAACTGATGAGTAAAGCAATGAATACAGAAAGCAGATGGATTTTCTTTCAAAATTAAACTCTTAAGCCCATTAAATTCACCTTGCATATTGCTAGTTCCATCATAACCTTGGCCTCGTATCCTTGATGCACTTAATCCATACTTACTAAATACTAGATCAATCCCCTTCTTCAAAGTCAAAGCACTTGTATCCTTAACATGAACAACCCCTATAAAATGCTCAACAATGCTTCCATTTTTGTCAACATAACGTAAAGCAATGGCCATTTCTTCCTTGATGGATACATTTCGAGACTCATCAACAATAATAGAAAAATATTCATTGCCAAGGTCATTTATAATTGCTTTGATGGTCTCTGTAGCAGCAGCATGAACAATGTCTTTTTGAATCTTAGGGGCAGTTAAGCGATGATTATCGGGAGCGTTTTGTAAAACACATTTTTTTATATCTTCATTACAAGCCGCAAGAACCTTTAGAAGTTCAAGAAAGTTACCTTGATTAGAAGATGCATCAGATTCATCATGGCCACGAAAAGGTAACCCTTGTTACAGAAGGAAGCGAATGCAAGTAAGTGAAGCAGATAATCGACGCCGATATACTTCACGAACTTGATCGGATTGTTTGAGAATGGCAACATCAATATGTTGGGTTTGTTTCATCAAATCTTCACCCCTTCTATAAGCAATATCATGTGCACTGTTTGGCCCTCCAACATGATTCTGAAGTCTACCTTTAACACTCCAATTAGAAAATCCTGTGGTAACAAATGCATCTCCACCGGACTGTTTTCCAAAGTCAGCTCTGAATAGATAAGAATACAAATAATATGCAGCATCCTTATCTATGCTATATTCTAACCAACTTTCAAATTCATTAAACCAAGACGGGCAAAATCTTCTGGACTTAGTACCAATTATTCGTTGAGGAAACTTATGAGTGCGCGGCTGACAAGGCCCTTTTTGTAAATAAAACCTTCTCACTTTATCTTGATCATTTGGATGATAACTACAAATTTTTGGACGTAATCCAGGGTCTGTGGACAAATCATCTAAATTGACCTCAATCCGAGGTTGTTTATAAGCACGAGACCCGCTAGCTTCATTATGAATTACATCACGACTTGCTCTTGTAATAGTAACAAAATTATACATGGACATTGTATCTATAGAAAATGTATAAATCAAAACACGATTATAAATATGAACTACATATTAATTAGGGTTTAATAATTTAAGAAAAAATTGGTTATTGTTGTTCCCCTAGTTACAAATACAAAATTAATAACATAAAAAAGTAAAAGTAGAGTACTAGTTGTTTAAGTATAAAGTATGTTTCAGTACTAGAGATTAAAAATAAAATATTAACAATAATATTAATTAGGCTTTAATAATTTAAGCAAAAAGAAACGAATAAACCTTGTGAATTCCCGATTTCAACTCCGGTCCTCTACTGCTCTGCAATTTAGATAATTGTTAAATAAATTCGAACAATAAATAAACTATAAAAATAATTAGTAACTACAATAAATTAGTAAAGCTTTAATGTAAAAGAAAAAAAAACCTGAAATAGAGATAAGGAGTGAAAATCGCAGAGCCGCTGACCCGCTTTCCGTTGAGCAATACGTACGTTAAGTTGAAGGTTTGATTATTGAAAGAAGAAAGGAAATAGGTTAATATGTTCTAGGGCTTTTCAAACTGGGTGTAAATTATTAATTTCTCATGTGCTATACCTATCATTCACGATCCACTCAATCAAAGAAACAACAAATAAAAGGCCCACTTGCACAGCCCATATGCAAAAAATGCCACATGAGAAGTTAAAAAAAAATTGGGTGTAACCTAAGGGGGGATTCGAACCAGTGACCTGAAGCATAATGGACCATCTATTATTTTTGCTACTACCACATAGGCTAGTGGAACTTTTTGAGGTGAAGCCAGTGCTTACCCACCTTATACCGTAGGTCCGCCCCTGCCTTCGCGGCGTCCTCGGCACGACGCAGGGCTTGACGGTAGGCTGCATCAGCGCCTCCTCTTTCTCCCTCAGGGTATCATCCCTATCGGCCGTTACTTGACGGTAGGCTGCATCAGCCTCATTGACCCTCTTCTTCAGGGCCCCCACTTCGTCCCGGAGCCGATCCAGGCAGGCCATGGCCTCTTCGGCCGATGCAACTTTCTGCTCGGCCTCTTTCAACTGAGCAATCTCTTGTTTCTGCCTCTCATGGCTCTCCATCAGCATAAGAGACCCCTGCAAAAAATAAAGGGGTAGGATGATGCAGACACTCATGACGACAAGAAAAAAAGAAATAGTAAAGTACAAAGATCTTACTTGGACGACGAGGTTCATCCCACCGTCATAAGTCCTGACACGGCCAAGCTTCTTCAGATAAGCCCGGTCCTCGAACGGGACAGCTTGTGCAAGCACATCATGGCCGTCAACAACATCATTGAAGACACACCCTTTACAGTGTACTCGACCTCCAGCTTATAGGTCCCGACGGCCAGTTCCATCCCGACCCTCTTCTTCCGGGAGTCCTGGACGGTAGGGGGTGGCTGGGACATAGCAGTCGATGAAGGGGCAGAAACCATGTCGACAACAACGACGACATTGGAACCCCCAACATCTTCGGCCGGTACAGTCGAAGCCCCGACATCAGCTTCGGTTGAAGGAGAAGCCCTCTTCAACTTCTTGGAAGGCTGCATACCAACCTCGGTCAGCTTCTTCTGATCGTCATCCACCGACCGCTTTTTCTTCGGCTGGGTGGGCGGTTTCTTCAGCACACCCGAGCTTGGCTGTGCTTCACCCGCAGTGGCCAACCTTGTGGCCTCCTTGGCAGCCATCTCCTCGCGCGCCTTTGCCTTAGCTAAGGCCATAACGGATCTGCGGTCCAACACAAAATCTACATAAAAAAAACAACAGATAGCAAGGAGAGGAAGCAAAAATAAGACAAGGACGTCGAGGAGAGCATTACCATCAGCTTCGGCAAGGACGCCGAAATCTGGGCCATCGTCCTCTTCATAGGTGGTGGCAATCTTCGACCAGATAGCAACATCATCCTCAGCATCCCCGTACACGAAGTACCTTACGAAGCCGAGGGCGGCCATCTTGTACTTTGTGATATAATGTTTCACGCTCCTCGGCCCCCCTTCCATGAACGTCGCCACCTGAGCATCCAGAATGGAACTCCTCGGTACATCATGGAGGTTAAACCTCTCGCTGTGGCCGATGGAAGGAAACTCGGTTCCAACCTCGCCCAATGACACGAAGACGAACTTTCCATCCGTGGATAGACGTCGACAGGTCGGAGAAGGACCTCCTGTTCTTCACCTGCTGCAAATTGGCGTAGCCGGCACAGTTCTGATGGCTCCCCCGGCCTATCTGATACATGTTCATAAAGAGAGTCGTGGTCGGCTTGAAACCTAACTCATCACAGCGGAGGAGGAAGTCGATGATCAACGAGTGGCTGTTCGAGGTCAATAGGGCCGGAGGAAGTTCCACCATGTCCAAGTACTCCGTGATGAACGGATGGAGGGGAAACCTAAGCCCCTTGGCAAAGCTCATGGGGTATACTCCAAAGTACCCCGGAGGCAGATTCAGCACGTGGTCCGTCGGCTTAGGGGCCCTAACCCTACCAAACGGCCCCACATACATCTGAGCAACCAAGTACTTGGCCGCGCAGCTCTGCGTCCTGATGATGCGGACGTTGCCTAGATCCAAAAAGGAGACAACAGGCCCCTTCTTCGGCCGGCGCCTTCTCTTCGGCGCAGTACCTTTAACGGCAGAGACCGGTTTCGGGCAAGGTATGGCAGTAGACGTAGATGCCCCGTTCATGGCACGAGAGACTCCAACGTCCTCACCCTCAGACGATGAGGCGGCCTCTTTGTCTTCACCCTCACCGTCCTGCTGCCCTGACTGGAAGGAGCTCAGGTCCTCTATCTCCTCGCAGCACTCCTCTACTACCCGGTAGTCAAGGGATTTAACGGAGGCCTCATCGTCATATGTGTAGTATTCATCGTCCAAGGGTTTCATCATAACGGCTAACTAAGGCCCAGAAGAGACTACTTAAGATCTAAAGTTGGTTTTTCACTAAAACTAGATCGAGGCCCTAGGGATGTAAAATATGCAAAAAAGGGGAGAAAAGATTGATGAACTGACCTTTGAAGTTATGAAGTTTTGTAGAACACTCGAACAACCTTTATCTCTCTAGAAATTTGGGCAACGCTTCGATCTCAGAAAGCAATAGGGAGTTCCTTCAGATGGAGAGGGGTATTTATAGACCCCCCAACGGTCACTACACGTGGCGCTCCCCCACTGGCCACACGAACGATCACCACTCCCAAAGCCCATTGGGCTGGCACCAGTTCAGAAGATGAGTCAGGCCCACTTCCATCAGTACCAGTCCATCACCAACGTGCCAGCAATAAGTGTCCATTACGGTCAGCCAATCAACGGCCACCCCACGCGGAAATACTTGCCCTCACAGGGCACGGCTACCACGGCCCTAGCAGTCAACAATCTTTCCAAACAGCTGGTCACACCACAATGTGTACCCATATCGGCTTAACATACTCCAAGCAACATGGCCCCCTCAACGGCCACAATAGCAAAGCACAAAACAACCTAACAGCCATCGGTCTTGTATAAAACCCTGATGATAACTTCTTGAAAGCGACTTGCGCCCAAGGGTTCTCCCACAGGGTTACCTTGGCTAGGAAATCGCCAAGGGGTTGGATTCAGGAGAATACAAGGATCCCGCTTCGGCCTAGGGTTACACCTCCTTCACCCCTCGCTCCCTCTTCGGCCTGAAGCAGTGGGGGACTGGGGGACTACACCGACCTCCGGGACACAGGAAAGGAAAAAGAAAAAAATCCGAAAATACACCAAGTCCACAACACAACATTAGGACATATGTGCACCATAACGTCCATGACTTGTGGGGCACCTTTGGTCGCAACGAACACAGCAAACAAAGACTCCTCCCAAGATGTGACGCGTATCGTCCCTAAATGCGCGCCACTCAACGGCTTTGAGATCACATACTCTACTCTCGGCCAGGAAATTAAAATAGGAACCCAACGTCCTCAGGTCACCATCGTCCATGGAATCAGGATACGCACTACTCCTTCCGGATCAGTAACGCTATCGTCCTCAAAATGGGCACTCAAACTATGTATGCCACCGCTTCGGCCTGTGGCCCAAAAGCGATCATTTGGCCTCCTCGGCCAAGACACCAAAAGCAACTGCCAGCGACCAGAAAGAAGAAACATCACCCACATCGGACCAAGAGCTCATATCGGCCACTAAGCCAGGGCACTCATCGTTCTCAAGCGAACTTACCCCCTCGAAGGAACATCAACCCTCTTCGTCCACAGTGAAGGCCATGCAACGGCCAGATCGAAGAGCGCCCATAACGGTCAAAAACAAGGAACCAGAACAAAGGACGCCCATAACGGCCAAAACAGGGGAAAACCCATAGCGGTCCCACAACGGCCAGAAAACGTCAAAACCATGGAATCTACTCTCCCTCACTTCATCCACATCTCAGCTCAGAGAGTGGGGGACTCCTGATGGAGTATATGGGCCTGGACCCCAGGACCCACATACTCAGAAGAATGAGAGGCACAACTGTCACCCAGTGGGGCCTCCGTCGGCCAGATGGCCCCCATCGGCCAGAAAGACACCAACTCAGAACATGGTCCAAAACCTAGGAGAACCGGGTGTCCCCATCGGTCGGGGCTCCGTCGGCCATGGCCGCGTCGGCCATGGCTCCGTCAGCCACAAAAGGCTCCCAGAACCGGATTTCATACTTAGTTATTTCTACATATCTTGTACTCAGCCCAATAGTGGCCCAATTGTAAATGGGCCTCCGAAGCCCAAGACTTGGGAGCCCAGTCCTAATTTCCTCTATAAATACTCCCCTTGGGGGTAGTTGTAGGGGGTTCACAAATCATTTATTGCAAAGAGTTATTGCACTTCTCTCTCTAGCTCTCACTTCTCTCTAGAGACTTATACTCTATCATCGAGTATATACAGGGGCGGACCGTATTAGAGATCCAAGGGAGCTACTGCCCCCAACAATTTTTTTAGTGTATATATATACGAAAAATAATTTTTGTCCCCCTCAAAATATAATTTTTGCCCCCCTCAAAAACATTTTGAACCCCCCAAATATTTTCGTCCCCAAAGCATAGCCCACATGTAGAGGCCCAATTGTTTAAAAGTCCAAGACATATTAAATGCTATGCATTTGGTGTCAAGCACCAAAATGTTGATCCAAAAGTTAAGGGAGGGTGGATGCGATAACTTCTTAGAAATTGTTAAAGAGTTTTGCAAAAAGCATGAGATTGAAGTTTCTAATATGAAGTCTCCTTATGTGGCAAAACACAAACGCTATGATGAAGAAGAGTTTGATATTGAACATTACTATCAGATTGATATGTTTTACGCACCCTCGATTCACAATTGTTAGAGTTGAATAGCGGATTCAGTGAACAAATAATGAATCTTCTTACTCTTAGCAGTGCTTTGGATCCTAAGGACTCATATAAGTCATTTAACATTGATGATATCTCTTCTTTAGTGGATAACTATTACCCTTTTGATTTTATTGAGCAGGAGAAGGCGGGCTTGAGGTTTCAATTGCAACATTATAAGCTCAATGTTCTAAACCATCCAAAGTTGACGAAATTGTCTACAATAGCTTAACTTTGTCAAGGATTAGCAGAGACGAAGATATCAAAAGTGTACTTTATTGTTGATAGATTGACCCGACTTTTGTTGACTTTACCAGTTTCGACAACAACAACAGAAAGGTTTTTTTTTTCAGCAATGAAAATTATAAAAACAAGGTTTCGTAATAAAATGGAGGATGAGTATCTTTCAGACAACCTTGTTGTTTATATTGAAAGAGAAATTGCTAAACCTTTTGACTCAAAATTCGTGATTGATGAATTTATCTCGTTGAAGGAGCGTCGGGCATGCACAATTTTAAGATAGTGACTTAACCATTTTGTAATAATATATTTGTCTCTTCTTTTATTTTTTTTGCTTAGTGTGTACTATTTTAATGCTTCATTTTATTACAAGTATTATATAAAGGTTATAACTTATAATAATGAGCGCCTATAGTTTTTTTTGTTTAAATTACCGCCCTTCTGAGATTAATTTCCCGGGTCCGCCCGTAAGTATATATATTTATCCGTAAAAAAGACAAAGGACGGTAGCACCACTATGATTTTCATCATGCAAATGTGTTTCATGCAAAAGCTAAAATTACAAACGACTTATGAAAAATCAAAGTTGAATCGAAAATAAAAATAACTAATAGGGAAAATTTATTGAAACCTAGCCTCTCGTTCATTTCATGATGGTGGTTTTGGAGAAGGCTAGCCATCAAGACCGTTGTGATTGATTCTTCATCGCTGGCCGAACTTTGCCCTTCACCAAATCCATCGTCCGTCAGCAAACTGCTACTCGCTGGGAACAAGGCTTTTCTGCCGGCCATAATCAGTGCTTCTCCATCAACAATGTCCTCCATCCCACTCCTCTCTCGCTGAAGAGATTGCACTGAAAGTCCCGCCGACTAAATTTCGGCACCAAAATCCACCGCAGAAGCTATGCACCTGAACTGCCACCTTGTCTACTTGGAAGATCAATGCCGTTCGTTAAACTTGTCGAAAACCTACGGGTAAAGTTGCCGCAGCCAAAATCCTAGGCCAAACGGAAACATTTTAATGGTCAATACCTCGTGGTATGATGGCATCAGCGTTGATCTCGAAAAAGGAGGTCACAAGTTGAATTCTATAATAAGTTTATTAATAATTTCATTATTACTCGTACTATTATTACTCGTACTATTTACGATGATTGATGAGCATATAACCACGTACATACGTAGTATGAAAATAAATCCGAACATTATGTTCTTGTGGAGCCTTTCTAGTATCCATAATCCATATATATACACATTTAATTTGTGATCTGTCTCTTGTTTATTTGAAAGCCACTAATCATCATAGCATAGCATGGTCTTTCATCATAGCTCCAAGCAAGTAGCAAGTAACAACCATATCGATTACTACGTATCATTCAAATTCAAATTCAAATTCAAATTCAAATATTAATTAAATTGGATTAGTCTCGAGTATTATTAAAAAATATTTGGAGAGAAATGTAATTAAAATTTAATATGAGTATAACTTAAAATCAACAAAAGTTTGAACATATTCATAGAGGACCATTAAATGTTATTAAATCACTTTTACCTACTCATTATGATGATATACTCATTATGATGATATATTCTATCTATACTCTTAAGGTTAAAGTTGTTTTTACTTGGACTGTAATTCGTCCCAGACCAGACCAGACCAAAACAGACCAGACCACAACAGACTAAAACAGATCAGACCAGACCAGACCATATATTATTATTATTATTATTATCATCATCATCATCATCATCATCATCATCATCATCATTATTATTATTATTATTATGGGTGTGCACCGGTTCAAAACCGGACCGGACCGTACCGAACCGGACCGGACCGGATATCATTCCGGTTCGATTCGGTTCCGGTTTTTCCGGTCCGGTTTTCCGGTTTAAACCGGATAGTGCACACCCTAATTATTATTATGATTATTATTATTATTATTATTATTATTATTATCATTATTATCATCATTATTATCATCATTATTATTATCATCATCATCATCATCATTATTATTATTATTATTATTATTATTATTATTAGGGGTGTGCACCAGTTCAAAACCGGACCGGACCGTACCGAACCGGACCGGATATCATTTCGGTTTGATCCGGTTCCGGTTTTTCCGGTTCGGTTCGGTCCGGTTTTCTGGTTTAAACCGGCTAGTGCACTCCCCTAATTATTATTATTATTATTATTATTATTATTATTATTATTATTATTATTATTATTATTAAGGGTGTGCACCGGTTCAAAACCGGACCAGACCGTACCGAACCGGATATTATTCCAGTTCGATCCGGTTCCGGTTTTTCCGGTCCGGTTCGGTCCGGTTTTGTGGTTTAAACCGGATAGTGCACACCCTTAATTATTATTATTATTTTTATTATTATTATTATTATTATTTTTATTGTTGTTGATATTATTGTTATTGTTATTGTTATTGTTATTTGTAATTATAACTGAATAAAATATAATGATTTATGGATTATAATATATATATATATATATATATATATATATAATAAAATCTTTATGCAAAAAATATAAAATTAAAATTTCAGACCAGACCAGACCAAAAAACACCAGACCAAAACAGAGCAGACTAGACCATGACGAGACCAGACCTAATAAGTCTGTATTTTGACACGCATTTGATGCGTGTTCGGGTTGGATTTTGATGGTTTTCCTAGCTTTAAGTTGTTGCAAGTCTCAATTTTAGCTCAAGTTGCGATTATGAGGCGTTGGGTCGAGTTTCTTTGCATTTGGAGTTGAATTGTAGAAGTTAGAGTCCGACAATCAGCGCTTGAGAGGCATTCAGGAAGGATTTGAAGGCAATCGAAGAAGATTTGAGAGATTTGGAGGTCATCGGGAGATTCACGACGAAATTCTGATGAAGAACGAGTATTTGGATTGACCTCGTATACATCCGGGAGCGTTTGGAACAAGAAAACGAAGAAAAAGTGAAGAATAAGGTCACGCACGGTCGTGCCCGGCGTTAGGCACGCCGTGCGTGCCTAGGAATGAAGACATGAAGCGGATGAGCTACTGGAACCCAGGAACGGTCGTGCCTGCCTGAAGAGAAACGAGGAACAACTTACTAGAGGTCAGGCATGGTCGTGCCTGACAGTTAGGCACGCCGTGCCTTGACGCGTTTAAACGGGATGCTTCTGCAGGCACGGTCGCAGGCACGGACGTGCCTGGCGCCGTGCATGACCCTGATTTGTCCTAATTCGCCCAAATTGCCCTGTTTCCTATAAATAACACCCCCATAACCCTAATAATGGGGGATGGAACTTTGAGAGCAAGCTTAAGGACGAATTTGAGAGCTTTTTAGCCCTGGTTTTTTCTATTCTTTAAGATTCTTTGTAAGTTCCTACATTTTAATTAATGCCAATTATTTCTATTATTCCTAATTCTATTGATTCTTCAATTATGAGTCGGGAGTAGTTTTAATTAGGGATTTGAGGTTGATGAAGGGGTTTATCATAATGTATGGTTAGGTTCTTGATGGTGTAAATTGCATGAATGCCGTTTAATTTGTGTTTGAATAATTTAATTGATATCTTTTGTAACCTAGAATGGCCACTAGAATTACAATTTCATATAGAATAAATGAAGAGAGATCTAATTTGTTCTAGGACACATTCACACACACTTAATTGTTCACTAAGAGATTAGTAGCGATTAAGGGGCCGTAAGCTCGTTCGTCTTGGCAATAATTTAGGATCCTGTCGCATGAGAGATCAGTCTGGTCCCCTAAATTATTGTACTCTACGCCGCGAGAGCGGTAAGAACTTAGTATTGATTAGCTAGGCTCAATTAAATTAAATTCATGTAATTAAGCCTGATCAGCCAGAAATCTGATTACCCCGGAATCAATCCCTGTTCCCTTCGTCGTTAATTAAGAAGAACCCAAATCTTTACTTTTATTCGCTCATTCGCATTAGTTTAATTTCAATTCAACCATTCAATCTCGCACGATGCATTTATTTTATTTCATTTCGTTTTAATCGCTGAATTTAGTTAATCTTTAATTCCCTTTTGTCCGTCCCTGTGGAGACGATACTCGTACTTTCACCACTATTCTACAATCTTTTTAAGTGCGAGAAAACTCACATCAAGACCAGACCAGCAAATTACGATCCAAGCAAAAACATCTTAAGGCACCACTCCTTAATTATTTTGCAAATTGCTGTTCGTACACGCCCTCTGCCTTACACGCCATATGTACACCAGAATTTGTTTGTGAACATATTATTATTTTTCTTCATTTTTGGCCTATGAACAAATAAAATCTTGCATGCGTAAGATGTGTAATTAAACTGGAGGGAGTGTATACGTAGAGTTTTTTCAAATTGGAAATGGACACCGGGTGGACGTAGTTTAACTGGTAGATAGAAGGTGTCACAAGAGGTAAGTCTCGGGTTCAAATCCCGGAAAGTGCGATGACAGATTACTATGCTAAAAGGTATAGGGTCTCTGCTCTGCTAGTACCAGGGTCAGACTCCCGCTTTCTATCTGCCACCTTGTAATTAAAGTCCAGTTTACATCCTTTCATCTAACTGTCTAGTCGATGTTGGGGGACGCTGAAGGATGAAGTGTCATCTTTTTTTAAAAAAAATTGGAAGTGGGTAGGAGCTAGCATGTCCCTACTTGCGCTCCACCTTTAAGATTAGGTATCTTTGAAATAATTTTGCCAACTTTTTAGTACTTATCATGAATCTTATCGTGAATCAATTAAACATTAAGTTGATGTTACTAGCGGCCTACTTGGCTACTTATAATAAGTAATGAATTAATGAGGAATGTGTAGTAGTAGCAGGCCTTAATTAGACTTCAATTTCAACCCTACCATACGTATTATCGGTAATCCCTATTTCTTAAGACGTACTAATAAGATAACATTCTCTATGGAAATAAGACTTAAATAAGACTAAAAGATAGGAAGGGAACTTAAATAAGACTCCGATCTTTTTAACTCCCATCTAGGACTAATTTTGATGTTGCGAGACAAAAATACCCTCACCTCTTAAAATATGCCTAACTCCCATCTGGGTACACAACTCTCGTACAATGGAGATGACGGCTCTAAAGGAAAGCCAGACATAGGATTTTTTGGATCTGAAAGATCTGAGACGGTCAGAATGGAGATAATGGCGCAACAGATGAAGCTGTACAACGGCTTCGATCCATCGAAGCCAATTTACATAGCGATCAAGGGTCGCATCTTTGACGTCACTGCAGGAAAGTCATTGAATTCTACGCTCCCGGAGAAAGCTACGCCATCTTCGCCGGAAAAGATGCCACCAGAGCCCTAGCCAAGATGAGCAAGGCGGAGGAGGATATCTCCCCTTCAATGGAAGGGCTATCTGAGAAAGAAATTGGGGTCCTCCAGGTCTGGGAGAAGAAGTTTGAAGCTAAGTATCTTGTCGTTGGTGATGCATTTGTGAGAGGATTCATCTCATAATTGGTCTAGGAAAAGGCGATTACAGAGTGCATTAGAGCAGGTTGCTATGCAGTAAGCGTTGATGCGTGTTGATGCGTTCTTTCTGATTCATCATCTCCATTGTCATTTTCAATTTGTTCAATTTTATGCTCCGTACTTGTTCTATGAATCACGTGCTTCAGAGTATTTTGTTTTGCTTGTTCTGTTTTAATTCATGGGTACCGATGTGTATAGTGGTTTATTTGGAAATCTGAAAAGCTTCTGTTGGATTTTTAATTAGATTTTTTTTGTATGGTATTGTGTGAGCTAATAAGCTATTCATAAAATACTAGAAGCATTTGCTAAAGAAAAATAGTCAAAGCCGCTTTCAGAGTGTATTAAAAAAGTCCATGCAATAGATTTGTAGAGTAATACGTAGTACTACGCACGTATACTTTTCTTGTTGTTCAAATTTAATGTCACGATTTAATCATAAGATTATTATAAAATTTTCACAATCTCACAATTTACAAAAATATCAATGTCACTGAAAATGTCATAACATCAAAGATAATGGCATTGTAATAACCACAATATCTATAATAATGTCATGACAATGACAATTTTATAAAAATGACATTCTTAAACACAATGTCAATGTCATAAAATTGTAAATATTGTGAAAAAAAAGAAAAAGAATGTTACAATGTTAGAAAAACACCACAATGTCAATAATGACAGTGTCAATGCTATAAATGTCATTGTAATAATCACAATGTCATGATAATGTCAATGCTATAAGTTTGACATTGCGAAAATAGCAATGTCAATATCGATGGCAACGTCATTGCTATTATTTAGAAAAATGATATAATGTCAAAAAAATGTCACAATATCAAATAATAAATATAACAATGTTTTCAATAATGACATTGTAATAATGACGGTATCAATGTTGTTGTCGATATGACAATGTCATTGGCAGAATGTAGAATGATGTCACTGCATTAAAAAAATCAAAATATAGAGTATTGCTTAAAATCAATGTCATTGTTTAAATAATGACACTTAATGATGAAAATGTGAATTACTTGTAGAATGTCATAAGAATGTCAATTACAAAGTCATAACAATGTCAATAGAAAACAATGTTAGTGATAATGTCATAAGAATGTCAATGACAATGTCATAAGAATGTCAATGACAAAGTCATAAGAATGTCAATACAAAACAATGTCAATGACAAATGTCATAAGATTGTCAATGACAATGTCATAAAAATGTCAATAACATTTTCATAAGAATAACAATGAAAGTGGAACCAAACATTTATAACAATGTCATAACACACAGAGTAGACATAGAATAAAACATAGCACTTTTCTTCTCTAAAAAAAACAAAATAATATGAGAAAGTGAACTAGCTTCATTTGCTAATCTTCTTCGTATGGTAAACTGCATCAATATGAGAAAGTGAACTAGCTTCATTTGCTAATTTACATAGTATTAATTAATTATATCCGGCCTTCATGTGCACCCCAGGGAAATATGAAATATTACGGAGTATGTATATCCGCAGAGCCAGTGAACAGTGGAATCTCCTTATGATCTATCACTACTGAAAGTTCAAATCCCTTTCAGGCTTCAAGGTGGGAAGCTTTTGATCTTCTGTTGCCCAACTCTTGCGGCTGATGTCGACTGTGGTTCCTCTCTCCTTGTTTTCCCCTCAATGAAAAGTAACAAGGTCCACATATCTTCATCAGCGGGTTCAAAGCTAAAATCCATAAACCGTTAATATGAATCAAAGAAATTTGGAGTAATAATTTAAAAAATTAACATAAAAATAAAAAAATATAATGCAAAAAAAAAAGTTAAAAGTTTCAATGCAACTTTTAAAAGGCTACAGCTCGCAGAAACAATAGAAAAGAGAAGGCGCTAGCTTACGGTTCATGGCTACCAGATCCGGAAAATCAAGCACCAGATCCACAAAAAATAGCTACCAGGTCGACAAAAGAAAAGCTACCAGATCGCGGAAGAAAAGGGGAGAAAAGAAGAGAAGAGAAGAAGAAGGAATTTCTGCCACCATCCACCAATGGCCGACGCTGACATCGTGCCGCCTTCCACTGACGTTGACGCTGTGCCGCCATCCACCGGTGCTGACGCCGTGCAGCCATCGCCGCGTCACCGACTCACCGTGACCTCGTTGCCACATCGTCCTGCGTTGCATCTTCTCCGTTGTGTTTGATCTCTATTTGCAGAATTGCAGCTCCTCTTCGTCAAGATGAAAGAGAAGTATCGTTGGGAGTTTGCCGGGGCGTGAGAGTTTGTCCACATACAAGAAAGAAGGAGAATAGAGGAAGATACGAAAATAATATTACAAGGGCAAAATTGGAAGAGACGGAATTAGTAGTCCTATTTAGGAGTTAAAAATGTCAAGGTCTTATTTAATTACATATGAAAACTTAAGCTCCTATTTAGCACCATTTCTCATTCTCTATGGTATTCAATCTGTCATAATTTATTTGATGTTTTAGAGGATTTCACACACATCAAAAATATTATTGGTATATTAGACTCCGACACATTTCGGCTAATACACTAATACACTAACCCGACTAAGTCCAATGAGTTTCGCCCATTTCGGCCCATTAGTGTACCCCTTCCCCTTTCCCTCATAGAAAAGGTCAGGATTGCTATCTTACCCTTAGCGTTTTGATCTTTCTTCTTTCTTTACCTAGATAGAGAAGCTTAGTCTCAATTAATGACTTCCAAAGTATCATACTTGTACAACCTAAATGTTTTTTTTTTATGTTTTACAAAGATAATTTTTATCATTGGCAAATGTGTTTTAGAAATACTTTAAGTTGGCATGCTTTTTAAGACTTAGAGATCCAAGTTTTAATAGTTAGGATAATGTTTATTTAAATTTTAAAATTCTGAAATATATTTAGCCAAAACATCTCGGGATACACACGTGAGATAATACTATTTTTCATAAAGAAAAATTCTATTTGTACTCAAAATTTATATACATTTGATACATACTTGTACGTAACTTTGTGCGTACATAGACAATGTGTACACTTCGTAATTACATGTCTACACAGGCAACTCGTGCAACATTGTCTTTGTACACATACAAATACGTACAAATGTGTGCGAAATGTGTATAATACATTAAAAAAATTGTTGTTTCATAAATGGCTTTTGTAATCCCACCTGCCACAACTAATTTGAAATACGGTACCAACTATATACTACAATCAGCTAAGCAATTAATTAGTGAAATGGATTTGGTTTTATCCATTAAGTCAATATGGTCAAGGACGACTAAGCAAAATGAAGAATCCAAATACATATGCTATCTTCGTCGGGCGTAAAACGTGCGAAATCTCTCGCCCCGATTTCCACACCCCACCTTACATAAATGTGCACCGAGAAAGCTTTAAAATAAAACAAATTGTGTGGTACCCTTAATTTATCAGACTCTTTCTACATAAATTATTTAGAATATTGCAATTAAAAATTTTAAATATAAATAAATGTATGGTATGTTGAGGGTAAACGATACTTTAACTATTGTTATTATTGTATTTTGGTACATTAACTCTTAATTTAATGAATTAGTACCATAGTCATGCAAATGACATGAGTAAAAGTAATGTAAAGTAGACTTTACACATGAAGTTCCGACTACCATGTAGGTTTTTTGGGCTAGAAATATGATTAATATTTTGATTAATACACGTCAAAGACCCGGCAACTACTAATACTACCTACGGTTCTCAAAGAGCTTCACAGTTTGACTTCACACACATTAAGAAAATAAATTTGACTTTACTGTGGAGTGCATTGTTTGGCACTGTTTGAACACTATTTGACACTGTTTTGCACTGTTTTGGTGTAGATAATTTACCAAATAAGGAAATAAGAAGAAGTGTGAAGTTAATTTCGGGATTTCTTGAAAAGGAAAGTGGGAACGGATTGAAGTGAAATGTGAATAAAAAGGCTTGTGCAATGTTTACATGCTTCTTCCGTGACCATTCCTTTTTCCTTTCACTACTCCTAACAAACCCCTACAATACCACCTTCTCCAATACCCTCCCTCAAATATTATTATTCTCATAACATAATGGGATTTATTAGAAGCTTCACAACTATCATTCTCTTCTTCTTCCTTCTCACACCATCTTCATCTGTGGCGGTTTATGATATCGATTACCGCGGCCACGAAACACACACAAACATCCCTAGCGGCACACGACGCCGGAATGTCATTCATCACAGCAAAAGTCAAAAATTTTCCAAGGCCACAAAAACCGCTCCTAGCAATGAAAATATTATTGTAAGATATTTAATTAAATATTTGATTCTTGGAAGTCCATATATGTATACTCTCTCAGTCCCACTCGACTTCGATATCTTTGTTTTATTGGTAGTTCAAAAATGTTACTTACATATGTATAATAATCTGCACAAATTTCAAGCGTACTATTCTAAATTTTCTTATTTAAAATAAACTTACAACTTAACTTACCTGCCAATTCTCTTAGTAGTTACGTTGTAATTAATTGAATATTTAACGCAAAAATGTTTGTTTTATGGTTTCGTATTTTAGGGGAAGAAATATCGTTATTGAGTTGGGCTGTGGGGGATCAACGTCATCATCATGAATCGAAGAAGCTAAGAAGAAGAAAATGTACCGAGTGGATATGATGATGTTGAGAGACTAAGCTTATGATTTATGAATTTGCTTTTTCAGTGATTTACATGTATAGATCCAATGTGTATATCAGGTCGGGGGAAATCATACTAGTACAGTACTATATACGGAGTACTTCGTATACTCGATTACTACCTCCGTCCCTAAATATTTGTCTTACTTTCCCAAAACGGATGTCCCAAAATGTTTGTCCTATTCTTTTAACTTCCATATTTGATAAACAAATCTATAGCAAACAGTGCAAAACAGTGTCAAACAGTGCGAAATAGTATCGCTACAGTGTAAAGTCACATTCATATCCTTAAAACTTATGAAGTCAAAGTATGACAAACATTTAGGGACGTAGGGAGTATA
Source organism: Cuscuta europaea (assembly GCA_945859875.1). Classification (NCBI taxonomy): domain Eukaryota; kingdom Viridiplantae; phylum Streptophyta; class Magnoliopsida; order Solanales; family Convolvulaceae; genus Cuscuta; species Cuscuta europaea. The sequence continues at coordinate 7,771,199 of CAMAPE010000027.1, read as the reverse complement.
TCATACTTCGTATATTTACACACACTCATTTACAATATGCTTTTTGTTTTGTTTTTGGTTTACTAATTACTACTACCTTAGTATGAGTTTATTCCTTGTACTTGAAGAGAATGTCAAGTAATTATTCCCCAAATCTATCTTACAATTGTCATTCCAAATGCCAAAAATTTAAACAGTCCACAACTGGTCAACCCGGCCAGGCCACAATTCAACTGGAATTTGATTTTGTGTCTCATATTTTAGGTGATATATGATTTTACATCTTTTTTAAAATTATTAGTGTGAAGGAGTGAGGTGCAAACAGTGGCAGAGCCACTCTTATTCCAAAATGTTCCCCTGAAACCCATATTTTTGAATGTGAATTTAATATAACGGGTACTGTTTAAATTTGTAAATATGTACTTATTGAACACCCCAAAATTAAATTCTAAATCCGTCACTTTATGCAATGTTAAATGATTTTATAATGTGCATACATTAATTATTTTGAACATAGGGTATAAAGTCAAATATCACCCGAAACATAGGGTGCAAAATCAAATTCTCCCAAAGTTTTAAGTTGTAATGTGAGGCACTATATTGAAATACGAATTATAATACTAACTCTGTCCAACTCAACTTTGCCAAGTTGTGTTTTTTGTGTAATTAGAATAGTAAAAATTGTGTGATTGAGTTTTATACAGAAGAGAAAAAAATGAACAGAATCACAAAATTTATTATTTTAATGGAATGTGATAAAGTTTTTGGGATAAATAAAAACAAGGAAAGTTTGACAAATCGGATGAACAAACTACAAGCATATAGCATGTGTGAGATATAAAATTATACCGCGGGATCGGTACATTATTCTCATGGTGTGCAGATCCCAAAACGGTACCGTTTTGGGTTAAAAAGAATTAAAACCCTCCTCCGCACTCTATCTGAAACCGCAGCTTCAGAATAATAGGCCCGATCATTACTCGCGTTACGTTCTTTGCTCTACCTCACCTCTGTCCACAGATCACCGTCCAAACCCACCATCGCCCTCCCTGAGTTCCAATCGTGTGATTGCAGTCTGGAGTTGAAAGGTCGTCGTTACTGGTGTTGCTGGTGTAACACCGTCCCCAAATGTATTTATCTTTAAGCGAATAATTTATTAAACCCTATGAAATTTTTAGTGAATTTACGAGGTTGTGAATTCGTATTAATTTTTTTCACGTGAATACTAAAATACACGTGGGGCCCGCATCGGGAGTGGGGACCGCCCGATATTATCGGGACCACATATTAGATTCATCTGGGCCTAGAAAATACGTATATGGTGGTGGATATCCAAATTGGTCCATAGCAATGGCACAGGGTTGACCGGTTGGTCAAACAAGGCCAAATTATCGGTATCGGCAAATTTATCAGATAACAGCCCAAAAAGGGATTTCGGAGACTTCTAAATTAGGGTTGGGGAATGCATATTGATTCTAGGGTCCCATAAGGATTGGGAACAAATGTTATATTTTATTTGACCCGATAAAATAAAATATACTTAAAACAATCTGGAAAATACAACTTTCGGGACCGATTGTACACTTCTGGACAAAAAGGGTTGACCTCCCACATGGGTGGGGGCCAACCCACGAATTTAGCCTCATTATTCAAGGCCTTAGCCGGCTGGTAGGAGAGGTGAGGTGGGAGAGGACTGATTTGAGATGTTTGGCATCAAAACAAATCATGGTGGCCCTCCTCTCTTTCACTCATTTCCCAAATAGAGACAAAGGGGCATTCCTACCCATCCCCCTCCTCACTAGTTCGGATAGCATCAAGGGAAAGGAGGAGAGAACCTCTACAACTTCATCCTTCATAGCAAAATTGGAGCAGAGCTCAAATAAGAAAGTTGGGAGGAAGTTAGAGAAGGAAAAAGCTAGGAAAAAGTGTGAAAATTAAGGTAATGACCTTATCACAAACTTTCCTTTGTTTTTCTTCTAGTATATAAGATATATATCATATGAAAGACCTTTAGTATTGTTCTACATGATTTAAGTGTGGAATAATGGGTTGGAAAGTGATTCTAAGTCCAAAAACGGACTTAGAAGCCAAATCGACCGGTTTGCCGGAAAATAACCTTTTATAGGTTATTTGTGTTGATATGGGTTTTGTGATGATGAAACCTTGTTAGGAACTTGATTTAAAGTATTTTTAAGCTTCGCCGGAGTTTCGTCGGAGTTGGTCAAAGTTCGCCGGAGTTGGTCCAAGTTCGCCGGAGTTGGTCAAAGTTCGCCGGAATTAGTCAAAGTTCAATCGAGAAGCATAGGACGCGCTTAAGCTTAATTAAGGTGAGGATGACCGATTATGTTACTTATAATCTTTGGGTTAATTTCATGGGATTTCCTAAGTGAATACAAATGTGATGTGCATGGGTTGTTAATGGTTAGTAATGCCTAAATAAAACTACTATTGATTATAAGTATAGTATGCATGATACACAAACTTATGAATAAATTGTGTATGTTTAGATGTTATGAATATGTGTGTATGATGGTTGTACCAACCATGAATTTCATTTGAGATAGTATACTTTGATACCATGAGGAGAAGCCATGAAAGTATGAAAGTGATACTTGATATTAAGGTCAATCATGCATGAAGGAAGAATTATATTGAAATAAATAAATAACTAGCATTGAAATATTAGTTGGAAATGTTAGTTGAGAAATGGATGAATTAGATCCTAAGAATGAGAATTATAAAGAATCGGTGATTATGAGCCGGGCTCGGGACCGATGTAGATAACGGTGATTATGAGCTGGGCTCTAGACCGTGGTAGATGACGGTGATTATGAGCTGGGTTCTAGACCGTGGTAGATGACGGTGATTATGAGCTGGGCTCTAGACCGTGGTAGATGACGGTGATTATGAGCGGGGCTCTAGACCGTAGTAGATAACGGTGATTATGAGCTGGGCTCTAGACCGTAGTAAATAATGATGAATTGATACTAAATGAACGGATTAACTATAATGTAATAATGCTCTAGATTGAGGGCCTCAGAGATTTAAACTTCGATTATACTTAGTATAGTTGTCATTGTACTTGTCAAATGCTTCCAAGTACTGACCTCCCCTTCACGGGGGGAGGCCACCTCACAGTTTCAGGTAGAACTTGAAGGTTGCTACCATCAGCCGCTGTTTCGGGAAGTTTCTAAGAAGAAGACTTGGTTCGTGCTTCTTCCGTTCTTGTTTTGAAAACAATATGAATAATGTTCATGGATATTATTTTCTGAATATACATTTCGGGGGTTTGTATACCCATGTTTGCCAAGTGTGGCTTGTACACTTGTAATGTTGTTTCCGCTGTTTTAAATGAATGATTTACATTATGTTTGTTTATGGATGTACTATGTGTGAATGATATTCATGACGCCTTGTATAGTATGGATGAGTTGGACTGCGGTTGACTATTCGTACTGTGCGGCGGGTTGTTGACGTGTCCGGCTAGGTCCGGGGCGTGACAATTTAATTGGTATCAGAGCCTTAGTCCGTAAACATCATAATGAAGCTTCAAAATTTCTTTTTGAAAATGAATTTGAAAACCATGAGCATAAGGTTTTGTACTTTAAGAACTTTTGGTACTTGAGTTGCAATGCCTCTAATTGTTAAGATGGTACCCTTAACAATTGGTATGGCGGTGATTTGAGCCAAAGGATGTCTTTAAGTACCTATCCGTCGATTGACATTCGATGCGAGTCTAATGAATCATTCTAATTTTTTTCAGAAATGGAACCCGTTGGAAGGATCACTAGAAGGAACCCGTTGGGCCGTGCACCGGGTGGGTCCGAGCGCGGTAGCCGGGGGTCCTCTAGGGGATCAAGAGGAAGGGGCCGTGGAGGCCAATGTCAAACCGTGAGCGATGGCCACGTCGATACCGAAAGTGAGACCTATTGGTCCTATGAGGACTCAACCTACCAGCCGGGGACTGAGCCAGTTGAGACCCCTTACGAAGGGAATGATGATGATGTGAGTGATGAGGAGGAAAGTGGCTCCTTGGCCAGGATTGAAGCGCTGCTCCAACAGTATCATCGGGAGCGCGAAGAAAGGAGGGCACGCCGAAGGCACCGTGCAGGGCAACCTGCGGGCGGGGCTTCAAGAGGGAGGAGCTATTGCGATTCGAGAACCCATGTGGAAGCGCATGGAAGTCGGGGCGATGGAGGTCCAGCCATAAGGATCTCCAAATACATCAAAGAGGCGAGGGACTTAGGGTGCAAACCGTTCGATGGGACGGGAGACATCTCGGTTGCCGCGCAGTGGATCAAGAGGCTGAACGAGGCAGCCCTTGACATGCAGCTCACCCCCGATTTTAAACTGAGAATCGCGGTAAGGTTACTCGAAGGGTTGGCATCCAAATGGTGGGATGGAACCAAGGGTAAGTATGGCGGCACTGTTACATGGGAGGATTTCCGACAAGAATTCTTTGCCCAGTACTACTCTGACTTCGAAGTAAACGCCAAGGTGAGGGAATACACTCTCCTAACCCAAGGTGGTAACATGACGGTGAAAGAACTTGAGAACAAGTTCAGAGACCTTGCTGATCACATACCGGAGTATGCTTGTGATGAAAACCGAATGGTGCATCGTTTTTGGGAGGCCTTGGATTTGGAGATACGCGATAGGGCAACTCAATTTCCCAACATGACTTTCAGCCAAGTGGTCGCCCAAGGGTTGAAAGGAGAAAAACAATGGGAGGAGAGGAAAAAGAGAGATGCCGAAGAGGCTAAGAAAAGAAAATGGGAAAGCCATGGCCCCCAAGGTCCCAACAAGAAGGGGAACCATGGGGGAGGTGGATCGTTCAGGGCACCGGCAGCACCATCCAAGGGAAACCCGGCCACGAGCGGGCACTACTCGGGCTCACAAGCCCCAACGACGCCCAGATGCAGGAATTGCAACAGGAACCACACCGGTAAGTGTCGTGATCCACCACGGTGCTATCAATGCAGGAGTACAGGGCATATTAAGCCAAACTGCCCTCAACTTGGTGGGAACCGGGGGGTCAGGACCAAGCGGCGCTACCACGGCAAGTAGGAACCGGGCCGGAGCATCTCATGCCAGTGTGGGCCAGGGGGGACCGAGCACGAGCAATGCGCCGTCCGTGAATCAAGGAAGAACTCAAGCTAGAGTTTATGCGATGACGAAGGCGGACGCACGTGCTAACCTGGACTCCGTGGCGGGTAAGATCTTAAACTCATGATATTACTCCGTTGTATGCAATAGGAGTGTTTGTAAGGTGCAAAATTTGTAACCCCGACGGTTTGGTCGGGATTGTTGGGAAAAGGGGAGGAAAAATCCCCGCCCTGGGCGAATGCCGCCCGGCATTTGACGAAAGCCGCCCGGCTTTCGTCTTGAATTATTGGGAAAATGCTGCGGCGACGAATGCCGGCCGGTTTCCACCAAAAGCCGCCCGGCTTTCGTCAACACTTAATCAGGAAAATCCTCGCAACCAAAAACCGGCCGGCTTTTGTAAAGACCGACCGGCTTTCATAAATGCCTGACCTGGGAATTTTCTCGCAGCTGAAAGCCGCCCGGCTTTGGCGAAAGCCGCCCGGCTTTCGTCGGGCCTAGGAATTCCTGCGCTGCTGAAACCCGGCCGGGTTTCGTATAAACCGGCCGGCTTCGAAACCATTCCCTGAATAAAAACTACAGCGACGAAAACCGCCCGGCTTTCGTAAAAGCCGCCCGGCTTTCGTAAAAGCCGCCCGGCTTTCGTGATTAAATACTTAGAATTGTTCTCGCAGTCGAAAACCGGCCGACTTTCGTGAAAAGCAGCCGGCTTTCACCGGGGTCGGTCCCAGAACGGTTCTAAGGGTTAGAAAACGGGAATTTTCGGACGGGTGTCAAACGGACCCCACCCGAACCACGACCAACATACTCTACGACGTAAGAAACAAGCCTATTAATTAGATAGTGTGATATACATTACTTATGAATGTAGGAATACTAAAGATAAACGGGAGAGACGCAAGGATCCTTATTGATACCGGGGCCCAACGATCTTTTGTGAGTGAGGCATTCGCCAGCGGATTCAACGGACCACTTGTACCGATGACTCAAACCCTATTGGTGTCCACGCCTCTAGGGGATGATATCGAGAGAGATAGCCACTATCCATCGTGTGAGGTGGAGGTGGAGGGAAAAAACTTGACGTGTGATTTCGTACCGCTGAGTATGATCGAGTTTGATGCAATCCTCGGGATGGATTGGCTTGAGAAACATCATGCTAAGGTTGATTGCTACACGAAGATTCTTGAACTCGAAGGCAGTGAAGGGTTGACCTTACGCTTCGAGGGATATAGAGGCAAATCAAACAGTTGTATCATATCCGCCGTGAGGGCGAGGAATATGATGAGAAAGGGATGCCACGCATACCTAGCGTATGTGGTGGACAAAACCAAAGAAGAGATAGACATCAATGATGTGAGAGTTGTGTGCAAGTATCCGGATGTCTTCCTAAAAGACTTGCCGGGACTTCCACCCGATAGGGAGATTGAGTTCGTGATCGAGGTCGAGCCCGGCACCAAACCAATCTCTATACCGCCATACAGAATGGCACCCGCTGAACTTAACGAGTTGAAAACCCAACTGCAAGAGCTATTGGATAACGGTTTCATAAGGCCGAGTCACTCTCCGTGGGGAGCACCGGTCCTTTTCGTGAAAAAGAAAGATGGAACACTTCGAATGTGCATTGACTATCGTCAACTGAACAAGGTCACGATCAAGAATAGGTATCCCTTGCCTAGAATTGATGACTTGTTTGATCAGCTCCGAGGGGCGACGGTGTTTTCGAAGATTGACTTGAGGTCGGGGTACCACCAACTGAAAATAAAGGAAGATGACATACCGAAGAGTGCATTCCGCACAAGGTATGGTCATTTCGAGTTCCTAGTTATGTCGTTCGGGCTAACCAACGCCCCGGCGGCATTCATGGACATGATGAACCGTGTGTTCAGTGAATACTTAGATCAATTCGTGATAGTATTCATTGACGATATTTTGATATACTCCAAGAGTGAGGAGGAGCTTGAAGATCATTTGAGACTTGTACTTGAACGGCTAAGGGAAAAACAACTCTTTGCCAAGTTCTCTAAATGCGAGTTTTGGCTCAAAGAGATCGGGTTCCTCGGGCATGTCGTGTCAGGTTCGGGCATTGCGGTGGATAAAGCCAAGATAGAAGCCATTATGAATTGGGAGAGACCCAAAAACGTGAAAGAAATACGTAGTTTCCTCGGCTTAGCTGGATATTATCGTAAGTTTGTTGAAAAATTTTCTGTATTGGCGTCTCCATTTACAAAGCTCACAAGGAAAGAGGTCAAGTTCATATGGGACGACCAGTGTGAGAAAGGGTTTCTCGAACTAAAGAAATGGCTTACAGAAGCACCAGTCCTCGCTCTACCCACACAAGGGATAGGGTACGACATATACAGTGACGCTAGCATCCAAGGACTTGGATGTGTTCTAATGCAAAACGGTCGGGTGATTGCCTATGCTTCAAGGCAATTGAAGAAACACGAGGCAAACTACCCTACCCACGATCTAGAGTTGGGAGCGGTAGTGTTTGCACTGAAGATTTGGCGGCATTATCTCTATGGGGAGACGTGTCACATTTTCACCGATCATAAAAGCTTGAAGTATGTATTCACTCAAAAAGAGTTGAATATGAGACAAAGGAGATGGATGGAGTTGATCAAGGACTATGACTTGATCATCGACTATCATCCCGGGAAGGCCAATGTAGTAGCCGATGCACTGAGCAGGAAGAGTACATCGGGGACGTTACTCGCGTGTCTACGCTCATTAAGGGCACACGTGGAGGTGTCCACGAGTGGGGTCCTCATTGCTAGATTCGAGGTTAGGCCTACATTGCTGAGTGAGATCAGTAGATGTCAGGCCACTGATGAAGAATGTCAGAAGATCCGTGAACGGATCCTTGAGGGACCTGTTGAGAACTTTCGGGTACGTGATGACGGTCTTTTATTGTTTAAAGGCCGTGTATGCATACCAAGGAATAAGGAGCTCCAAAAATCTATACTGGAGGAGGCTCATTCTTCGGCGTATGCCATGCATCCAGGAGGTACTAAAATGTACCGAGACTTGAAGGAAAGTTACTGGTGGTCGGGTATGAAGAGGGACATCGCAGAGTACGTGAGTCGGTGCCTTACTTGCCAACAAGTCAAGGCGGAACATCAGCACCCGGCGGGACTTTTGCAACCACTTACCATTCCAGAATGGAAGTGGGAGCACGTGACCATGGACTTCGTGGTGGGGCTACCACGAACAGTGAACAACTATGATGCAGTATGGGTAGTGGTTGATAGGCTCACCAAGAGTGCACACTTTTTGCCTATCAACATTTCTTATCCTCTTGAAAGATTGGCAAAGCTATACACGGAGGAGATTGTGAGACTGCATGGAGTTCCGATATCCATTGTCTCGGATAGGGACCCACGTTTCACATCCCGATTTTGGCCAAAATTTCAAGCATCTTTGGGTACGAAGCTAAAGTTTAGCACGGCTTTTCACCCACAGACGGATGGGCAATCCGAGAGGGTGATACAGATTCTGGAAGATATGCTTAGGGCATGTGCTTTGGAGTTCCAAGGGAGTTGGGACAAGCATTTAGCTCTGGTCGAGTTCGCCTATAACAACAGTTATGAGACGAGTATTGGCATGCCTCCATACGAGGCATTGTATGGGAGGAAATGTAGAACCCCGTTGTGTTGGGACGAGGTTGGCGAAGCCAAGCTCGAGGGGATTGAACTTGTCGAAATCACCAAGGCTAAGGTGAAGGTCATTCAGGAGAGACTCAAGGCTGCCCAAGATCGGCAAAAGAGTTATGCTGACAAACGACGCAGGCCATTGGAATTTGAGGTCGGTGATAAGGTCTTTCTAAGGATTTCTCCTTGGAAAGGTATCATCAGATTTATATCGAGAGGAAAGCTTAACCCCCGATACATTGGCCCATTTGAAATCCTTGAAAGAATAGGGGCCGTGGCTTACCGTATCAAATTGACGCCAGAACTTGAGAAGATACACGACGTGTTCCATGTATCGATGCTCAAGAAATACGTGCGAGATCCGTCTCATATCCTTGAGAAACCACCGGTAGAGATACGTGAAGACCTACAATATGCGGTGGAACCGGTAAAGATTGTGGGTCAACAGGTAAAGAAACTGAGGAACAAGGAGATCCCTATGGTAAAGGTCCTTTGGAGGAGTGATCGAGTCGAAGAAGAAACCTGGGAGACTGAAGTCTCAATGAGGGAGCAGTACCCTTTCCTTTTCGATTAGACACGCGGATTTCGGGGACGAAATCCCAAATAAGGGGGGGTGAACTTGTAACACCGTCCCCAAATGTATTTATCTTTAAGCGAATAATTTATTAAACCCTATGAAATTTTTAGTGAATTTACGAGGTTGTGAATTCGTATTAATTTTTTTCCGCGTGAATAGTAAAATACACGTGGGGCCCGCATCGGGAGTGGGGACCGCCTGATATTATCGGGACCACACATTAGATTCATCTGGGCCTAGAAAATACGTATATGGTGGTGGATATCCAAATTGGTCCATAGCAATGGCACAGGGTTGACCGGTTGGTCAAACAAGGCCAAATTATCGGTATCGGTAAATTTATCAGATAACAGCCCAACAAGGGATTTCGGAGACTTCTAAATTAGGGTTGGGGAATGCATATTGATTCTAGGGTCCCATAAGGATTGGGAACAAGTTTTATATTTTATTTGACCCGATAAAATAAAATATACTTAAAACAGTCCGGAAAATACAACTTTCGGGACCGATTGTACACTTCTGGACAAAAAGGGTTGACCTCCCACATGGGTGGGGGCCAACCCACGAATTTAGCCTCATTATTCAAGGCCTGAGCCGGCTGGTAGGAGAGGTGAGGTGGGAGAGGACTGATTTGAGATGTTTGGCATCAAAACAAATCATGGTGGCCCTCCTCTCTTTCACTCATTTCCCAAATAGAGACAAAGGGGCATTCCTACCCATCCCCCTCCTCACTAGTTCGGATAGCATCAAGGGAAAGGAGGAGAGAACCTCTACAACTTCATCCTTCATAGCAAAATTGGAGCAGAGCTCAAACAAGAAAGTTGGGAGGAAGTTGGAGAAGGAAAAAGCTAGGAAAAAGTGTGAAAATTAAGGTAATGACCTTATCACAAACTTTCCTTTGTTTTTCTTCTAGTATATAAGATATATATCATATGAAAGACCTTTAGTATTGTTCTACATGATTTAAGTGTGGAATAATGGGTTGGAAAGTGATTCTAAGTCCAAAAACGGACTTAGAAGCCAAATCGACCGGTTTGCCGGAAAATAACCTTTTATAGGTTATTTGTGTTGATATGAGTTTTGTGATGATGAAACCTTGTTAGGAACTTGATTTAAAGTATTTTTAAGCTTCGCCGGAGTTTCGTCGGAGTTGGTCAAAGTTCGCCGGAGTTGGTCCAAGTTCGCCGGAGTTGGTCAAAGTTCGCCGGAATTAGTCAAAGTTCAATCGAGAAGCATAGGACGCGCTTAAGCTTAATTAAGGTGAGGATGACCGACTGATGGATAGTCTACCCGAGGGTATATATCCGAAGGGTTATTGCGGGGAATAACTTAGAGAGAAGTCAGAGCGAGTAAATGTAGAGAGAGAGAATGTATTATAAATGTGGAGCGTTTTCAGCGTGGTTACAAATGGGGAAATGGGGTGCTATTTATAGTAGCAATAAATGCCGGGCAGGGACACGTGTCAAGCGCTCATTGGCCGAGGGGTCACCTCAACTGGTTGGCGCTGACAGCCGCATGTGACCGCATTTAATGCGGCTGTTGGACGGGACGTCTGTGCGGGGTACGGTGATCTGTACGCATGTGAGGCGGATATCTTGTCGAGTGAGATGCCTTCGGCTATAGAGCAGTAGCAGAGGGCTCTTCCACCCGATGGCACCCTGGTGCCGAGGGCTCACAGTGCCGAGGGCTACTGTTTTCGCCGTTTTCTCTCAGTCTCTTAATTTGCTTGAGAAACCCGTCCTGTGAGAATTTGGAGCCTTCGGCCAGGGGGCCGAAGGCACCCCTGGTGCGTAGTGCGGACTGCCTGGTACTCTGGGCGCTGTGATTTGGGCCTGTTGGGCCTTTTGGGCCTTCGCTGGAGTAGTAGGAGTTTGTGGGCCGGGGGTTCCCGGGCCATATACTCCATCAGGAGTCCCTCACTCCTTTTGCCGAAAGGTACTTGAGGGAAAAGGAGTAATTTGTGCTTGCCCTTTGATGTTGTCCCGTCGTGATCTCTGAAGTTGGTGAGGAGTTGTTGCTTTTATGTCCCTGCCGAAGGCAGTCCCTCAGTTACCCACATGTCGGGACTTGAGGGCTTGCTTTGTTGTTTGTTGGAATTTCACAGATTTTGTAATTTAATGATTTTCCCGAGGGGGTCCTCCAGTCCCCCACTCCTTGAGGCACTTGTAAAGTGGTGAAAAGGAGTAAAGTAGTTACGTTGCTGTTGTGGGCCGAAGGCTGACGCTTTTCGTTTCATTTTGGGGGGATGCCTCGTTAAAAACCTCATTAGGAAAAACCATTTGGGAAAAAATCCTAATGAGGGAAAAAGAGTGCACCGAATTCCCCCAATGATGAATCGAAAATGTCAAACCTTGGTAAAAAATGGAGAATGACGGGAATGCCGAAGGCTCTCTTCTGAGGGCTCCTATGTTGATTAGCCGAAGGCTTGTTGTTGATGTCCTGGTGGCGCCGAAGGGGAGCCCCTCAATCCAGGGATCGAGGGCCTGCCAGATGAGGGCAGCAGTGAAGTTGTTACCGGGGGGGTCCACTGTTTGCTGATTAGTTGGTGATGAAGATACCCGAGGGCTCCCATTACCTGTGTGCCAGGGGCCATCCGTCAATGAGTCACTCCCCGGGGGCTACCCGGTTTTGCAGTGCTGGAGGGGAATTCCCGAGGGGTGCCCTGATATGGAGCCTTGGGTTTCTGAAGGAGTGACTCCGGTTCCTGGGGGAAACTGATGAGAAGTTCCCAGTGTTTGAGGGAGACTCCGGAGGTAGTAGCTGAGGGCATTATCACCCTCATATCTTAGCACGTCTGTTCATTTATTTTGTTAATTCTTTATGCCACTTAATAGTGACCCCTCGATCCTAACCCTTCATTTTTTTTTTGCAGGTGTTCCAGTAAGTATGATGAACGTCAAAGGCCTCGCCCGATTCAAGAACAAACCGGCCAAGGATCCGAAGGGGCCGGACGCTGGTGGCCAAAAGCCCGTCGGTGCGCCCCCCAAAAAGCCCGAGGGTGATGCTGCTGCGGCTAAGAGAAAGCCGTCGGCAAAGGAGCCCCCCCCCCCCCCCCCAAGCCCCCAAAAAGTTAAAGAAGGGGGATGCCGCGAAGGATGACCCCCCGGTGGTGATTGTGGATGACCCTCTGGAGATGCCGATGGCGCAGGCGCCGAGGGGGGTCCGGGAGCCATCTCTCGAGGTCCTCACGCCCTCCCTTCCGGCTGGCACGGCCGTGTTGAATGGCACAGCTGACCCGAGGGCGCTCCTGAGAGGTATAACCCTCGATATCGACAGGGCAGCCCTCGGGGCCGATGATGATCAAGCCCTTGAAGACAGGATCCTCCGGTCTTCCCTCACGGTGAGTTCACTGTAGTTTGTCTTTCTGATTTCCACTTTGAACTAAGAAATCACGTTCGGCCCTGACAACCCGCTTATCTTTGCAGACTTGCGTTGCCCTCGGGGAGCAATTCCGACGGCTGGAGGAATGGCGCCTCCACAAAGCTGGGCAAGACGCCAAGATGAAGGAGCTGATCCTTAGGGACTCCCAGGCCACGAAGCTGATGGCCCAGCTTGAGGAGGACCTCCGGCTTGTGAGGGCGGAGGCCGGGAGGCTCCGGGAGGAGAAGGCAGAAGCTGAGGCGGCCGCTGCGGAGGCCGCAAGGAGAGCAGCCGAGGAGGCCGAGGCCATCAAGGAGAAGGCTGTCGCCACAGCCCGGGAGGAGGCCATCTCCGGGTTCCTTGACGGGGGGTGGAAGACCGAGGGGCACAAGGCATGGCTGTCTTCGGTTGTTGAGGCCTCGGTTGATGAATGGTCCGAGGGCCCGGGGGAGGAGTGGATGGCCCGGAAGGGTAAGCAGTATTATGATGGGGGTGAGTTCTTCACTCAAGCCCTCATCTACCGGAGGATGGCCCGCCATCTGAAGGTTGAGCCGAAGGACTTTGATCCGGCAGCGTACGGGCTCCCCCCTGCAGCCAGATATCCGTGTTCCTCTCCCCCCTGATGTCGAGAGGCCCGACCTGGAGGATTCCGAGCTCCGAAGGGAAGTCGAGGGCGATGATCCTGAGGCCGATGTAGAAGTTACCTCGAAGCCATCGGGGGAGGCGGCCCCCGGGAATGACATCATTTGATATGTACTCTGTAATCTGAACAATTTTGTAATAGCCTCGGCCTAACATTGTAATGACTATATTTACTCCTCGTTGTTGTAATTGAATGATTGCCTTCGGGCTTTGTATATATGAATTGTTTTCTCCAATTCCTTTCTTCTTGAATGTATGCCTTCGTTTTCCTTGAGTGCTTCGGTATTTTTGAATGTATGTCTAGGACTTAGAATATTTTTCGATTGTAGCTTGCCCTTGGAAGCCTTCGGTAGTTGGGCTCCCTCTGCTGGATATGCAACCGAGGGTTCAGCAGCAATTAGGACTTAGAAATTTTTTCTAAGTGTAGCACACCATAGGGCCTTCGGGTGTTTGCAGTAACCCAAGTCCTAGGACTTAGAAAAATTTCTAAGTGTAGATTCCCCCTGAGAGCCTTCGGAATATGGCATCCCTTCCTGATGTGTGAATGTTGGACCGAGGGCCCCATGCACAGGACTCAGATATTTTTTGCAAGTGTAGTATGTCATGTAGCCTTCGGCTACTGTGGAGCCCCAACTGAAATATTGAATAGGCCCGGGGCTAATTCTTTAGGACTTAGGAAATTTTCTTGAGTGTTGATTCCTTGTGTGCTGTAGCCCTCGATTGATAGGTAGCCTTCGGCAATTAAGTCCCTTGAGATGAGGGTGAAATATGTAGGACTTAGAAAATCTTCTAAGTGTAGAGTTTCCCTTGGGAGCCTTCGGGAGGTGGCATCCCTCCATGATGTATGAGTAGCTGACCGGGGGGGAAAATATGCAGGACTTAGAAAAATGTTCTAAGTGTAAAATCTCCCTTGGGAGCCTTCGGGAGATGGCATCCCTCCTTGATGTATGAGTAGTTGACCGGGGAAAAGCATGTAGGACTTAGAAAATATTCTAAGTGTAAAATCTCCCTTGGGAGCCTTCGGGAGATGGCATTCCTCCTCGATGTATGGCCTTCGACTGTCATATTCCTCTAGCTGCAATACTGACTGAGCCGGGGGCTCATCTTTAGGACATAGATTTTTTTTTTGTTTGCAAGTGTTGTCGTATCGCATAGCCTTCGGCTATTGTATTCCCCTGGCTGTAATGTTGATTGAGCCGGGGGCCCAATTTTAGGACTTGGAATTTTTCAAGTGTTGTTTCTTTGGGTAGCCTTCGGGTGATAGGTGCTATCTGACTCTGCATTACTTTGCGAGATGCCTGGTGGCTACTAATTTAGGACTTAGAATATTTTCTAAGCGTAAATTGGTGTTGAGCTTCCGGATGTAGATCCCTTGTGTTGTATGGGTCTCTGGCCGAGGGCCAAATATGTGTGGAATCCTGTTGTTGTGAAGAATGCCAACGATTAGTGTGTGCCCTCGGCATAATTTCTAAAAGGTGTAGATTTCGACCCTTGCTGGAGCCTTCGGTGCCTGTGTGACCGGAGGTGACCAGGCAGTGGACTTAGCCGTTTCCTGATGATATTTGTTTGAGTAGTATCCTTCGGGAAATAGGAGCCTTCAGTTACCGGAGGTGTTCCCGTGGGGAGCCCTCGGCTAGTTGTGATCTGTTGGAGTGTACTCTTTGATTTCTCGCTGAGTCTACTCCCCTTCACCCCCTCTTTTTTTTTTTTGGTTGGTGGTGAAGGGAAGGCATCAAGAAACTTGGTTTCTTGGTAAGGCTGGGCCTATTAGGAGACCATCAGAATACACCAATGGCTCTCCTCCCTCGGGTTAACCTTCCGAGTTCCGAGGGGATCGAGGGACGTTTCCTGGGCACAAGATATGGTGGTCCGTAACCTGCCTCCCCTTGGGGGATGGCGCGGAAAGCGCCTCATTTTTGAAAGTCGTCCCCTCGGCGCTAGACATAGTCCGTGGCCTGCCACACCCTTGGGGTGATGGCGCGGGGAGCGTTTCGGTTTGGAAGTCGAATCCTGGGCATTTCTCATGCCTGTCATACCCTGGGGGTAGTGACGCGGATAGCGTTCCGTTTTTGAAAGTCGAATCCTGGGCATTTCTCATGCCTGTCATACCCTGGGGGTAGTGACGCGTAAAGCGTTTCAAGGAAGGGTTTTCATTTGCACACTAGTTGCAAATGGCCGGGGGCACTACGTGCCGCCGGCACCGATGGTGGCGCCTTCGGTATATGCGTCCTCGTGGGGTACGGCTTTTAGAAACAACACTTGGTGTTAGTTTCGATGTGTAGCCCCCGGTACTTGGTACCGAGGGGTCTTCTGTAGGAACACTTGGTGTTCTCTTTTGTCGTAGTTGATGTAGGCGTCTACCCTCGGTACTTGGTACCGAGGGGTCTTCAAATGAAACACTTGGTGTTTCCCAACAGATGTTTGGAAGTTGATAGGAGAGCATATCCCTGGCACTGGGTGCCGAGGGGTCTTCTTTGAAGCATTTTGGTGTTTTTTCTTCGTTTCGATGTTTGATGATGGAGATGTACCCTCGGCACTGGGTGCCGAAGGGTCTTCTGTAGGAACACTTTGTGTTCCCATTTTTTCTCTTTTTGTTTTATGATGAAGGTGGGAATGTACCCTCGGCACTGGGTGCCGAAGGGAAATGAAGCACATGGCGTTCCTTGTTGTTGGTGACAGGAGTTACCTCCCTCGGCGCTGGGTACCGAGGGGTCTTGACTGAAAACACGTGGTGTTTTCGCTGTTTGTTGTAGGTGTTGATGGTGTCCGCCCTCGGCACTTGATGCCGGAGGGGGTTCTTCTCGTGGTGAGGCCTGGGGCCTGTAGTCAGTATGAGGGCTTGATGTCTTGAATGTATCTTCATTCTTCGAAATTGGAGGCCTTGGGCCATAGGATATTACATTCACTAGTTATGAGGGCTTGGCCGCTCTTACATTATTGATAAAATTTAACTAAATGGTGTACATTCCAGTGCCTAGGGACTTCTTTCCCATTGGGGCGTTTGAGCTTGTAGGTCCCGGGTTTGATGATGGCTGCTATGATGTAGGGGCCTTCGAATTTTGGTGCCATTTTTCCTCCCTCGGTTGGTTGGCTGGCTTCCCTCCTCCGGAGGACATAGTCCCCCACTTGAAATTCTCGGGTGCGAACTTTGGCGTCGATGTAGCTTTTAACTTGCCTTCGGTAGTTTTCTGCCCGGATGAAGGCCTGCTCCCGGCGTTCTGAAATGAGGTGGAGGTCGAGGGCCATGTTGCTGTCGTTGACCTCGGGGTCATATTGGATCACCCTTCGGGTAGGAAGGGTGACTTCCGTAGGAGCTTTGGCTTCAAAACCGTAGCAGAGGGAGAAGGGTGTTTCACCTGTAGCTCGCCGAGGGGTGGTGCGGTAGGCCCAAAGGATATTGTGGAGTTCTTCCACCGAGCCACCGCCTTCGGCCTCCAGCTTCTTTTTAGGCCCTCGAGCAAGGTCCGGTTGGCATTCTCTACTTGCCCGTTGCCTTGAGGGTAGGCAACGGAGGAGAAGGTGTGTTTGATGCCCCATGCCTCCAGAAGGGCACAGAAGGGGGCTGCCTCAAATTGTGTCCCATTGTCGGAGATGATCTGCTGGGGGACGCCAAACCTTGTGAGGATGTTCTTGAGGACGAAGTGACGGCATTTCGCCTCTGTGATGCTGGCGAGGGGTTCATCCTCCACCCACTTGGTAAAATAGTCGACGGCCACAATGATGTATCTGTTGTTGGAGGTACCCCTTGGCAGAGGGCCCACAAGGTCTATCCCCCATCGAGAAAAAGGGACAGATGTGCTGATGGGGGCATAGTTGACCGCTGGCCTGCCGGGGGCTTTCTGGAAATGTTGACATGCGGTGCACCTCCGGGCAAGGTCAGCACAATCCCTGGCCATGGTTGGCCAGAAGTAGCCCTGGAGAATGAGCCTTCGGGACATGGAGAAGGGTCCCTGGTGAGCTGAGCAAGTGCCACTGTGCACTTCCTCCATTGCGACCTCGGCTTCATCTGGATGAAGGCACCGAAGTAGCGTGCCATTGTAAGAACATTTGTAGAGCCTTCCATCTTCGATGGTGTAGCTGGGAGCCCTCAGCTTTGCCAGTTTAGCGCGGGCCTCATTCTCGGGTAGCTGCCCTGTGGAGATGAAGGTGGTGATATCTGAGATCCAATCCTCCTGACGTTGTTGTATGTTCATAACGGGGCTTGCATGGATGCTTGAGAGGCTGAGTTCCTCGATTTTGGCAATTTTGGAGATGTGCTCGGGGGAATCGGCCGAGAGCTTAGATAAGATGTCGGCCTCGGAGTTCTGAGCCCTCGGTATTTGAGTGAGAGAGTGTGCCTCAAATACCTTAAGCAACTCCTTGGCCGCTTCTTTGTACTGTTTCATTCTCCCCTCCTTGGCCTCATATTCTTCGGAGATTTGGCCAACGACCAACTTGGAGTCGCATTTGATGTGGATCTGCCGAGCCCTCATGTTGGCAGCCAGCCGAAGGCCACATAGGAGGGCCTCATATTCGGCCTCATTGTTGGAGACCTTGAAGGAGAAGCGGATTGCATAGTAGGCCCTGAAGCCCTCGGGAGTAATGAGGACTACCCCTCCCCCGCATGCTTTGGTCGCGGAGGAGCCATCAGTGTAGAGGGTCCACCAGTCGTCCGAGGTGGCCGAGGGCTCCCCGTCCGTGGCTGCCCTTGCGGTACATTCCGTCACAAAGTCCGCCAGGGCTTGGCCCTTGATGGCAGGCCTTGGACGGATGTCAATGTTGTACTGGCTCAAGAAGATAGCCCATTTCACCATTGGGGAGGAGCTGGTGGGGCTCCTCATGAGGGCGCCGAGGGGTTGATGAGTGAGGACCTGAACCGGGTGAGCCTGAAAGTAGTGGGCCAACTTCTTGACAGTCCAAACGATGGCTAACACCGTTTTTTCCACAGGGGAGTACCTGAGCTCGGCCTCCCTTAGGGTCTTGCTAACGTAGAAGATGGCATGTTGGATGCCGTCTTCCTCCCGGATGAGCACAGATCTGATGGCCGCCGGGCTAACCCCAAGGTAGAGGTAGAGGGTCTCCCCTACCTTGGGTTTGGAGAGCACAGGAGGTGAAGATAGATATCTTTTGAGCTCGTCGAAAGCCCCCTGGCATTCTGGAGTCCATAGAAAGCCAGCCGTCTTCCTCATGATCTGGAAGAAGGGTAGAGACTTCTCCGCCGATTTAGATAGAAAGCGGTTGAGGGCTGCCAGGCGGCCCGTCAACCGTTGAACTTCCTTCACATTGCGTGGGGGCTCCATGTTGATGATGGCCTGGATTTTCTCGGGATTTGCCTCAATACCCCTTCGGCTCACCATGTAGCCCAAGAATTTGCCCCCTTGGACGCCAAAGGTGCACTTCTTCGGGTTTAGCCGAAGGTTGAATTTTTGCATGATGGCGAAGATTTCCCGGAGGTCGTCAGCATGGCTGGAAGATTGTTTGCTCTTGACGATCATGTCGTCAACATAGGCCTCCATGGTGCGCCCTAGGACGGCTTGAAAGACCCGGGCCACCATCCGGGTGTAAGTGGCCCCCGAGTTCTTTAGGCCGAAGGCCATCACTAGGTAGCAGAAGATGCCCTCGGGAGTCATGAAGGCAGTTTTTTCGGCGTCCTCCTCGTGCATGAAAATTTGATGGTACCCTCGGAAGGCATCGAGGAAGGACATGATCTCACACCCTGCGGTCTCATCCACCAATTGATCAATGTTTGGTAGAGGGAATGGATCTATAGGGCATGCTTTGTTGAGATCGGTGTAGTCCACGCACATGCGGAAGGTAGGGGGCTTCTGTGCGAGGACTACATTCGCCAGCCATGAGGGATATTTCACCTCCTTGATGTGCTTAATGGAGAGGAGCATGGCGACCTCCTTCTTCACAAATTCCCTTCTCTCGGCGGAGAGGGGTCTTCTTCGTTGTTGCACTGCCTTTGCCGAAGGGTCCACCGAGAGGCGGTGGGTGATGACCCTTCGACTGATTCCCGGCATGTCCTCCGGCCCCCATGCAAAGAAAGTGGAGTAGGCGCGGAGGGCGTCGGTGATGCCGGTCTTCAAATCTTTAGGGAGCTGGGCTCCAATCTTTACGACTCTCTCCGGCTGGGCCGGATCGAGCGCAAAGTCTTCTACGTCCTCGGCCGGTTCAGCCCTCGGCCTTCTTCCCTCTTGGTCGACGGTTCCGGTGATGGTGTCAACACGGAATTCCGTCTTGCTCACCTTCTTAGTGACCTGAAGAAAGCAGGCGCGGGCAATTTTCTGGTTCCCCCGGGAGTAGCCAATGCCCCCCTCGGCGGGGAACTTGAGGCAGAGGTGCCTCATGGAGATGATGGCTTCGAGGTCCTCGAGGGCTGGCCGGCCGAGGATGATGTTGTGGGTGCAGTCAATGTTGACGACGACGAACTCCACCTCGAGCTGGGCTCTATGGAGGGTTATTACCCCCTCGGAATCAATAGTATCGCCGGTGAAGCTGGCAAGAGGGGTCTTAATGGGCCGAAGGGACCCCCTCTCCAGATGCAGCTCTCTGAAGGTGCTGAGGTACATTACATTGACGGAGCTGCCCGTGTCAATGTAAGTTCAGTGAATAATGGTGTCGTTTATCTCCGTCCGAATCACCAAGGCATCCCTGTGAGGAGAAGAAGTAGGAGGGAGATCTGCGTTGGTAAAGGTGATGGGTTCCTCCCTCAGTCGCTTTACCGGGGGCATATGAGTGACTTCCCCCACGTAAAGCGATTGAGCCCACTTCTTTCGTTGGCTGGTGGAATCACCCCCTGTATTGCCACCGGTGATCATGAGGATGTGGCGTTTCTTGTCCTGGTA
The DNA here is from genome assembly GCA_945859875.1 of Cuscuta europaea. NCBI lineage: Eukaryota > Viridiplantae > Streptophyta > Magnoliopsida > Solanales > Convolvulaceae > Cuscuta > Cuscuta europaea. Next base: position 7,751,061 of record CAMAPE010000027.1, on the reverse strand, counting down.
GTGGGGGTACTCCTCCTCCTCTTCTTCCAAGTTTCCGATCTCCCTCTTCTTGCCGAGAGGGATGGTGTTCGGATTTATCCAGGCATTTACCTTCGTATGGTGCCCTCGGGGAGGTCCCTGATGAGAAGGCCCCTCCTGCCGAGGGCTCTGGACAAATTGGGACAGGTGCCCCGCCTGTATTAATCTCTCGATGGCCGTCTTCAGCTGATGGTAGTCATCGGTCCTGTGCCCCTGGTGCCGATGGAAGCGACAGTAGGGGAACTGAGGGTTGATAGCGTGTACCTCCGGGGGTGCGCGAGAGTCGCGCTCAACGAGGCCCCTCTCCTCGGCAAAATCGAGGATGATGCTGACGGGGTGCGTCAATGGTGTCCGAGGGCGGTCCAGGAGAATGGGCTGGGCCCAAGTCTTAGGGTTGCTCTTATAACCTCCCCCGGGCTTGGCTTGGCCTTGCCGAGGGCGGTCATCCGAGGGTCCCGAAGCCTTGTGGTGATTTGGAGGAGCCCCCGGCCCTCGGTTATGCTTGTTGTCAGCCCTCGGGGGCTGCTGGTCCGGATGCTGGTGATACTTCTCCACCTCCTCGGCCTCAGCATATCGGTCCCCCCGCTGCAAAGCCCTTATGTAGTCGCGGGGGGGTTCAATGATGAGGCTCCTTGAAAAGTTACCGGTGCGGAGGACGGTTTGTAGGAGGGCCAGGAAGGTCCCATCATCAGCACCGTCGACCTTGTCGGCCTCCGTCCTCCAGCGCTCCAGGAAATCCCGAAGGGTCTCATCCTTCTTCTGGCGTATTGTTAGGAGGTGGGAGAAGTGCTTCCTTGTGCGACGCCTCCCGGCGAATTGTGTCAAGAATCGTTGGGCGAGTTCTTGCCACGAATCAATGCAGCCCTCGGGCAGCCTGTTGAACCATTCGTATGCCGGTCCCTCTAAGGTGGAGAGGAACCAACGACACAAATATTCGTCCGACGCCCCCACCATCATCATGATGTTCTGGTACTTGCTGTAATGTTCCTGGGGGTCCGTTTTTCCGTTGTAGGGCTGTATATGTTGCCCTCGGTACTTTTCCGGGATCCGGGCCGCCAATACCCTTGGAGTAAATGGCGTCCGAGTCCGGAGCTGGATGACGGGTTCCCCGGAGCCCTCGGCCACCCTCTTCTGTAACTCCTCCATTTTGGCCATCATGGCCTCGTATTTGAGATCTGAATGAGGGGTGGAGGTGGTGGCGTGAGCTTTGTTGGACTCCATCTCGTCAAGCCGGCGTTGGAGGGCCGCAATAATCTCGTCCCGGGGATCCTTCGGGAGGGTCTCCGCCCCCTGCGAACGAATCCGGGCCGAGTGGGCCTGGTTGATTTGGTGTCGGGCATCGTTGGCATGAAGGGGTGCCTTGCCTTTGTCCCGAGGGGGACGCTCCTCGTCTGCCCTCGAAACAGATCCCCCGCTTTCCTGGGGCCTTTGGAGTGCTTTCCCCCCGAGGCGGTCTTGGACCCCTCGGCGGTCTGGCCCTCCTCCGAGCCGGTTGAGGGTGGAAGTACGGGGCCTTTCCCTGTTGTCATTATGGCGGTCCCGGGACTGAACTTCCTGGGAGGACGTATCTTGGGCCACCACCCCTTCGTCGTTTCTCACCCGAGGGGTGGGATTTCCGAAGGGGTGTGGCAGAGGGGGAAGTATGATATTTTCCCCGATCTGAGGGTGAGCTGGAGCCAGGGTGCCGAAGGCACCCGGGTTCTGGGTGAGCGTCTGGATGAAGGCGGAGAGCGCCGATTGCACGTCGATGGTGAGAACCGGAGGGCTGACTTGGTCATCGCTCCGGTTTTTCTTCTTGGCCTCGATGCCGAGGCGGGCATCGGGGGCATTTTGTTGGATCTGAAGGCGTAGGTCGACAGCCGCCTGTTCCAGCCCAGCGATGACACCGCCCTCGGGAGCCCTGTGAGAGGCTTCGGGGGCGTTGACGTCGCCGAGGGCCAGGTTCTTGTCTTCTACGTTCTTTGAGTTGGCACGTGTTGTCCTCACCATTTTGATAGAGGGCTAGTGTTTTGTGTTTGGTCGAGGGGGAGGGTTTCTTACTCGATTGTTCGACCTCTCAACGAGAGCACCAAATGATGGATAGTCTACCCGAGGGTATATATCCGAAGGGTTATTGCGGGGAATAACTTAGAGAGAAGTCAGAGCGAGTAAATGTAGAGAGAGAGAATGTATTATAAATGTGGAGCGTTTTCAGCGTGGTTACAAATGGGGAAATGGGGTGCTATTTATAGTAGCAATAAATGCCGGGCAGGGACACGTGTCAAGCGCTCATTGGCCGAGGGGTCACCTCAACTGGTTGGCGCTGGCAGCCGCATGTGACCGCATTTAATGCGGCTGTTGGACGGGACGTCTGTGCGGGGTACGGTGATCTGTACGCATGTGAGGCGGATATCTTGTCGAGTGAGATGCCTTCGGCTATAGAGCAGTAGCCGAGGGCTCTTCCACCCGATGGCACCCTGGTGCCGAGGGCTCACAGTGCCGAGGGCTACTGTTTTCGCCGTTTTCTCCCAGTCTCTTAATTTGCTTGAGAAACCCGTCCTGTGAGAATTTGGAGCCTTCGGCCAGGGGGCCGAAGGCACCCCTGGCGCGTAGTGCGGACTGCCTGGTACTCTGGGCGCTGTGATTTGGGCCTGTTGGGCCTTTTGGGCCTTCGCTGGAGTAGTAGGAGTCTGTGGGCTGGGGGTTCCGGGGCCATATACTCCATCACCGACTATGTTACTTATAATCTTTGGGTTAATTTCATGGGATTTCCTAAGTGAATATAAATGTGATGTGCATGGGTTGTTAATGGTTAGTAATGCCTAAATAAAACTACTATTGATTATAAGTATAGTATGCATGATACACAAATTTATGAATAAATTGTGTATGTTTAGATGTTATGAATATGTGTGTATGATGGTTGTACCAACCATGAATTTCATTTGAGATAGTATACTTTGATACCATGAGGAGAAGCCATGAAAGTATGAAAGTGATACTTGATATTAAGGTCAATCATGCATGAAGGAAGAATTATATTGAAATAAATAAATAACTAGCATTGAAATATTAGTTGGAAATGTTAGTTGAGAAATGGATGAATTAGATCCTAAGAATGAGAATTATAAAGAATCGGTGATTATGAGCCGGGCTCGGGACCGATGTAGATAACGGTGATTATGAGCTGGGCTCTAGATCGTGGTAGATGACGGTGATTATGAGCTGGGCTCTAGACCGTGGTAGATGACGGTGATTATGAGCTGGGCTCTAGACCGTGGTAGATGACGGTGATTATGAGCGGGGCTCTAGACCGTAGTAGATAACGGTGATTATGAGCTGGGCTCTAGACCGTAGTAAATAATGATGAATTGATACTAAATGAACGGATTAACTATAATGTAATAATGCTCTAGATTGAGGGCCTCAGAGATTTAAACTTCGATTATACTTAGTATAGTTGTCATTGTACTTGTCAAATGCTTCCAAGTACTGACCTCCCCTTCACGGCGGGAGGCCACCTCACAGTTTCAGGTAGAACTTGAAGGTTGCTACCATCAGCCGCTGTTTCGGGAAGTTTCTAAGAGGAAGACTTGGTTCGTGCTTCTTCCGTTCTTGTTTTGAAAACAATATGAATAATGCTCATGGATATTATTTTCTGAATATACATTTCGGGGGTTTGTATACCCATGTTTGCCAAGTGTGGCTTGTACACTTGTAATGTCGTTTCCGCTTTTTTAAATGAATGATTTACATTATGTTTGTTTATGGATGTACTATGTGTGAATGATGTTCATGACGCCTTGTATAGTATGGATGAGTTGGACTGCGGTTGACTATTCGTACTGTGCGGCGGGTTGTTGACGTGTCCGGCTAGGTCCGGGGCGTGACAGCTGGTCTCCTAGAATCGTCGTGATGAAGGACTTGAAGGGCATGGAACCTGCTCCAGCCATTCTGTTCGTAGATGCCCTGCTCTTGGTGTTTTGCCGACATAGATGACAACCTCTTTTTTGTAGCCAGAGCTGCTCCTGTTTATTTACTCATCTTGCCTCACATAATTAAAAAACATCCCACCAGGCCACCACATTGAGATATTTATATTTTTATATATCCTCATATAGAGAAGCAAAGAATTGAAGCAAATTTTACATATGGAGTATTTATATACCCGTAGTATATAGATTTTTTACATATTTCAAATTTTACATATTTCAAATTTTACTAATATAAGATTTATTATCAATTAGGTTGACTAGGTCACCGTGACTTACAAGTTATAACCCCCCAAATTTTTTATCGGATCGAGGCGTGGGGAGGCCTCAGTTGGGGATTCAAACTTGGAACATAGAAAGAACACTGAACACTGGCAATACATGTGGTAGTCCCTAAGCGCCAAACTATATTCTATTACTAGCTAGGGCCGCCAGAAACCCTACTTTTTTAAAATATGATCACATTGAGCATCACGATCTTTGCATCACATCTTCTAATTCATGCAACTAACAAAATGAACATTGATATGAAAATAATAAACTTTGTTATTGAGCATCAAGACATTTTTCATTGAGCATTAAACCTGCTCTATTGAGTATTAGAAGCGTGCAATTGAGTATCATAATTTCTGCTCTCGTGTCTATAATCAACTCTCATGCAAATCTAATCTAATGTAATATGATAGTTTTGAAATATGCATTGATACGATCTTTTAGAATGATCATAAAACCAATAAAGTTGAGCATACACAACTTACAAAATGAGCATCAAAAATTCAAAAACTCATTTGAACTCTCTAATGTTCAAATATATTCATTTGTGTATGCTCATTTATTTTAATCGTTATGCTTATTCAAATATAACATAAACTTATTTCTATAATATTTGCGTCTAGCAAAGTCATTATTAACAATGTTCTATTAAAAATAATTTTTAAATTTTTTGTTCTTGAGTTACAAATATAATACTGCTGTTTTTATAATATTTAGTCATGCACATTTATTTTACATTAAACTCATTTTAGTATGACACACAATTCATGTTAGTAATTAATCACAACATTTAATAAACTAATAAATATTCATCTTAAAATAGTAAAAAAAATAATACCTAAAATATTTTATAATGCACAAATTAAAAAAACATCAGTTAGAAGATTGATTGGAAAAAGAAAAACAAATTCAAATATTAAATAATATTTTATATAATACATTTCTATAATAATTGAATAACAAATGAAAGCCAAAAGATTTTCAAAGAAAAAGATTAAGAAAAAAGAAATAAGGAGAACAAGGAAAGAAACAAAAGCAATGAAAGAAACAAAGCAACTAAAGATAAATCTTCTATATTTAATAGGAATACAAATTCATCTAAACCATTCATTTAAAATTGATCTAGACCTTGCACTTTTCTATTTCTCTTTCCTACGCAATTCTTTTTCTTTCCGTCACTCCAACTCCGCTACAACTCTTTTCCACCCATCTATTGTTTCCGTCGCTGAAAGGGCTAAAAGAGAAGATAGTGCAAGGGGCGGTGCTAGAGATCCCCTTCTCTGAGATCTTCAATCCGAACGGTAGCGACGGCGGCCGTCGCTACGTTTTCCATCTAATCCGTAGAAGTCAAGATACTTTTATCAAAACTAGCGACGAGCATTCGGTTGGTCGGTCAAATAACCGACCGATAACCGAATAACCGACCAATATTTTTTACTCTAATAACCGACCGATAACCGACCGACAACATTACAAAAACCGACCGAAAAATGTCATTCAGTTTCGGTCGGTAACTGAATAACCGAATAACCGACCCTATTTCAAAAGCATATAATTTTCAAAATTATGAAAGTTGTATCTAACACATTAATAAATAAAATAATAAATACCAAAATAGATTTAAATGTAAATAATAGTACAAAGCACACTACATATGCACACATGATGCATCACCCACATATATCTTTTTCAATCAGGAGACAAAATAAAAAATGACATGTTAGCAAATAATCAAGCTATTAACTTCTTAAACATTTAACTCCAAACCAGCAAACTGATCTAACGAGGTCAAGGGTTGAGGGCTCCAGAGCATTCGACTATTGGGTTTCATAGGTGGACTTCAATAAGTGTGGGCTGGACTTCATACTATAGACTTCAATAAAACTTCTTTTCCTTAAAAAAACTTACTCCCTTCGGTTCTGAAAAATCTTTACACTTTCCATTTTTAGCAGTACCAGAAAGATCTTTACACTTCCTTATTTGCCTTATTTGGCAGATAAATCTACACAAAACAGTGCAAAACAGTGCCAAACAATGCCAAACAGTGTTTATTTCCTTAAAAACTGTGAAGTCAAAGTGTCAAGATCTTTTGGAACTGGAGGGAGTATATATTTTGGACGGTTATCGGTGACCGACCGATAACCGATAAATATAACCGAATAAAAACCGAATAACCGAATAACCGATTCTTTTTAATTTATTATAACCGAAAACCGACCGATAACCGATTTTTTCGGTCAGTTCGGTCATCGGTTTTCGATCAGGTCGGTTAAATCGGTTATTTGCTCACCCCTAATCAAAACCACTCAGCCAGTTACCCTGGAAGTCGTTCGCGGACATCGGAATTGAGTCCATATTGGAGTGAGTCACACATATCTACGGCTCAAATTACTAAATACTATTTAGTTTTTTCATTCTTGAGTAGTTCCCTTATTTTCACGCTAATTTCTCTCAATCCGTGCAAATTTCTTTCACCTCCATCTGAGTTCATGAGCTTTCTTTCTCTACCACTCTCCATTAATTTGGCTATATTTGCAACATCATTTTCCCCATTTTTGATGTAGATTCCCATTTTTTGGTATTCTTCCTACCCAATCTAATCAAATTTCTTTGAATTTAGCCATCCTCGAACTGATTATTTCCCTTTTAACTGTATTTTTCCATCGCCACTTAGTGTTTTCTCACATTTTGACAGAAATACAATTTTCACCAAATTTGGATTTAAATTGAGAAGGTAAAGCATTTTACAATGAAAGGTAAGGCGTTTGATTTCTCCTTCATTCCCATTTCAAGTATGCTGATTTTTTTGCACTTCAATCTTCATTACATCTTTTCTCTTCATCTCATCTCATATCAGTTCCAATTTTGGCTTTAATTAACAGGAATTTGAAATGGTACATGGAAGAGAATGTTTAATTTTCACCCGCGCCACATCGTTCAAGAGGTGTTCTTTTTATTCCGTTTTCATGATTATATCTTCCTTCTATGGCCTCCACGTAAACTCACTGGCTCAAACCAGTCAAGTTGCATGATTTGTTAGGTTTATTTTTCCCTTTATACATCAGTATTGGGTTTTTAAAAGTGTTTACTTGAACCTTCAAGTTGATGTATAGTCGGTATGTGTGGTTCATGGTATAGCTGAAGTAATTCTTAAAGGTTATACTCACTTTGCATTTTCTTTAACTAAAGTTTGTTTAAATTCTTTGATTTTGTTTTTATTTTCTAACTTTGATTAATGTAGTTGTCATATTGCGGTACTGCTACAATATCAACTAATCCACAGAAGTCGAGATACCAAAATAGTACATCCGACTCAAACTGAAAACTTAGAGTCCCACTTGACTCAAAATCCAAAGATCATTTGGCTCTATAATCAAACATAAAATTAATCACCCTCAGATGAGGATACCAAATCAAAGATGTTTTTCACAAGAAATTCGGAGAAGGTACTCAATTTGAATCGAAGAGAGAGATGATGTTCTTCAGAAACAATCCTTCTTTTGGAAAGTTTCAAATTATGTCAGAATTGAATCCTTCTATTTTTGGATTGTGGTATCCGTTGCTTTTTTCGTATGGTCATGATGGTTTAGAGATGATGTCAACCAGACACATGCATCTCAACCAACCACAAGAAGCAGAAAACATGTTACCATGAAAGAGTTCTTTTTATACAGTTTGCAGGAGAGGAAGAGCGAGTCCCCACACATGCATCTCAACGTGTCATTCCCTTTCTCTCTTTTTAATTTATACTACCTCTGTCCCAGTGGACTTTGCCAAGTGTAAAGTAAGTGAGAAATAAGAATAGTAAAAACTGTGTGATTGATATTTGTGCAGAGGAGAGAGAAATGTGCATAACCACAAGTTAGTTGCTTTAATATGAAAGTGGTAAAGTTTTTTGGGACAACCAAAAAAGGAAAGTTGGCAAAGTCCAATGGGATGAAGGGAGTATTTTCTTTTGCTTATAAGAGAACAATTATAATTGTCATATTGTTATTTTTGTTGTATTATGTATCTAAATACACAAAACATAGGAGTTTTGGAGAATTGTTATTATTTCAATGGGTTTCCAGTGAACATGAATCTACATACAACCCCAATTTAGATTCTTGTGCTGAGTGGCGAAGTCTAAATTGTCATTTTTTGTGAAAGCAAACTTGGTTAAATTAAAATAAACTCAACCAAAGGAGTACATCAGACTCAAACTGAAAACTCAAAGTCCCACTTGACTCAAAATCTGAAGATCATTTGGTTCTATATTTGATGGAGTATATGGGTCTGAGCCCCAGGATCCACATACTCAGAAGAACAGAAAGCACAAGACACTGAGTGGTGCCCTCGTCGGCCAAGGGATCCCCGTCGGCCGGAAAGGTACCAACTCAGAATATGGTCCTGAATCCAAGGAACCGGGTGCCCACGTCGGCCGCGCTCTCGTCGGCCGTGCCCTCGTCGGCCGTGCCCTCGTCGGCCACGCCCTCGTCGGCCACGAAGACCTCACAGAACCGGATTTTACACTTACTCATTTGTACAGCCCATTAGTGGCTTTGTATTCGGCCCAGTAGCGGTCCAGTTGTAAATGGGCCTCCCAAGCCCAAGGCTTGGGAGCCCAGCCCGTATTTTCCCTATAAATACTTCCTCTGGAGGTAGTTATCAGGGTGACGAATTCATTCTATTGAAGCATATTATTGCACTTCTCTCTCTAGCTCTCACTTCTCTCTAGATATACTCCATCATTTGGTGCTCTCGTTGAGAGCTAGAACTATCAAGTTAGCACCCTTCGTCGCTACCAAGCACAGCTAACCACTGATCATGGGAAGAACTAAATCAAACCGCAACCTCGTCAGCAAGGCCATCCCTGAGGACCAAGAGGCCAGGGAGCACGAGGAGGATGCTACGGCCGACCAGGTCGGCGGAGGGGACGTCTTCCTGGAAGCCATCAACCTCACGACGGACCTCCGCAACCAACTCAACGGCGGAGCCCCTGATGCCTGCATCGGCTTGGTCAAGAAACGAGCTGAGAAGACGGACCACGCCCCGGCCCAGCCTATGGCCGGGGCCTCTCCGTCTGTGGATCCACAGGTCCAGGCCGCGCTGTCGGTCATCATCGCCAGCCTGGCCCAGAACCCCACCGTCCTCAGCGCACTCCTGCCAAGGACCGGGGGGAACGTCACTCCACCTCCTCGGCCCCAACCGTTGGCCGTCCAGATAGGCAACGACGAGGGAGTGATGGCCCAGGACACGACGTCGTCCCACTCCCACCCCGCTTTCCCTCTTCGGCCTGGGCAGACTCCAGCGCGTGGAAAAGCCTCTGCCTTCAATAGGCTAGGTGACACGCGTCGTCGTCCGGTTTCGGAGAGGATGGCAGGGCGGATTGGTGAGCGTCGGCCTGGCTCGCCAAGGGAAAGCTTGGGGTCTGTGTCCCGGACAGCGGACCAGCCCCGCTCGGACAAGGGCAAGGGAAAGCTGCACGAGGACAACGTGCGCCACCAGATCAATGCGGCTCACGACGAGCGCATGAGGAACCAGCAGGGCGCCGCTACGACCGCCAGGGACCCCCGGGACGAGGTCATCGCCCAGCTGGAAAGGAGGCTGACTCAGATGGAGGCCAGGCAATCGGCCAACACCCCCATGGCTGGCGCCTCCAACGATCCCGGCCTCAACGCTCTCATGAACAAGGTCAGCGCCCTGGAGAGGGAGTTGGCCGAAGGGCGAGGTGACCCCATCATCCAGGTCAGGACCAGGACCCCTTTCACCAACAGGGTGCTCTCGGCCCCCATCCCGGAAAAGTACAGGGGGAACGCCATCAAGTCTTACGATGGCCGATCAGACCCCCAGGAACACTTTAGCCGCTATCAGAACAACATGCTAATGGTGAACGCGTCGGATGAATATCTCTGCCGTTGGTTCCTCTCTATTCTTGAGGGGCCAGCGTATGAGTGGTTCAACGCGCTTCCCGAAGGGAGTATTGACTCATGGCAAGACCTTGCCCAACGCTTCCTCACCCACTTTGCCGGGAGGAAGCGTGCGAAGAAGTATTTCACCCACCTCCTCAAACTCCTCAAGCACCTCGTAGTCAAGGGACCTAGTGGAGGGTTGTTGGTCGTCGTAGGGGTAGTACTCCTCGTCCAAGCTCTTCATTTTACAACTATTAACGCCCTAAAGGTCTCTACTTTGGATCTAAGTGCGAATCCCCTATTAACACTAGATCAAAGGCCCAGGAAGCAAAGTATATGAAATATGAAAGGAACAGGTGAAGAACTGACCTTTGAATATTTGAAGAAACGGAAGAACACTTGAACAAACACCTCAGAGACTCTCTCTCTAGAAATTTCAGCAGCACTTCGTGAGCACAGATTGCAAATGAGGTTACCGCGTCGGAAGGGGAGGGGTATTTATAGACCTCCTCTCCAACGGTCACTACACGTGGCACCATATCAGTGGCCACCTCAGCGGTCACCTTCCCAGCAGCCAATGAGGTGCCCCCCCCCCCCCCTTCAGAAATGGGCCGGGCTCGTGAACTAACCTACCGGCGGAGTAAAACCCTACGGATCACACGGACAACGAACGCCCACAACGGCCTATACGCTTACCGGCTTCACCAATGCCAGCAAAGCGCCCACAACGGCTAGGGACGTCATGAACGCCCGTAATGGCCACAGAACCAAAGGAATAAAGAACCCGCAGCCATCGGCCTTCGTAACGACCCCTGATGATAACTCTTTACAAGCGATCTGCGCACAAGGGTTCTCTCACAGGGTTACCTTGGCCAGAAAATCGCCATAAGGGTTGGATTCAGGGGCACCACGGAGAGGCCGCTTCGGCCAGGGACTCAAGCAACTCCTTCACCCCTCACACTCTTCGGCCTGAAGCAGTGGGGGACTGGGGGACTACATCGGCCTCAACAATACAGACAAAGGAAAAATGCAAAGAACACAAATGTAACCACAAAGCATGGCCACATCGTTCATGTATCACAACGGCGCCAAAGTTTTCGTGATGCCATCTCCGGCCAGGTACTTTGGACAACACAGCGCCTCGTCGGCCAAAGGCACATAACACCATCAGCAACGGCCAACAGGCCACCTAAGGCAAGGACATTCATCGTCCTCCGCCAACAGTTAATCATAATGGGCTCTTCGGCCAAGAACACGAAAGCCAATCAGCGACGGCCAAAAGGAGTGCGCAAGCACCCTCATCGGCCACCCAAAGGAAAGGACGCCCATCGTCCTCGAGGCAAGGTTCAACCTCAACGGCCTCATCGGCCCAAATGTAAATCTCAACCATCAACGTCCAAGAAAGGGAAAACGCGCCTTCAACGGCCACCATCGAAGCAGGACACTCAAACGAACACACCAAGTAAACAACGGCCTCCCCGTCCACAGCGAGGAGCAGGTAACGGCCAAGCACAGAACAAGATCACCAAAATGGAAACAACGCCAATGCCGCAACAGCTAACGGCCTGGGAGTGCCCGCATCGGCCAAAAGCACCAAAGCACAGGAATCTACTCTCCTTCACTTCGTCTACGTCTCAGCTTAGAGAGTGGGGGACTCCTGATGGAGTATATGGGTCTGAGCCCCAGGACCCACATACTCAGAAGAACAGAAAGCACAAGACACTGAGTGGTGCCCTCGTCGGCCAAGGGACCCCCGTCGGCCGGAAAGGTACCAACTCAGAATATGGTCCTGAATCCAAGGAACCCGGGTGCCCTCGTCGGCCGCGCCCTCGTCGGCCGTGCCCTCGTCGGCCACGCCCTCGTCGGCCACGAAGACCTCACAGAACCGAATTTTACACTTACTCATTTGTACAGCCCATTAGTGGCTTTGTATTCGGCCCAGTAGCGGTCCAGTTGTAAATGGGTCTCCCAAGCCCAAGGCTTGGGAGCCCAGCCCGTATTTTCCCTATAAATACTTCCTCTGGAGGTAGTTATCAGGGTGACGAATTCATTCTATTGAAGCATATTATTGCACTTCTCTCTCTAGCTCTCACTTCTCTCTAGATATACTCCATCAATATTCAAACATAAAATTAATCACCCTCAGACGAGGATATTAAATCAAAGATGTTTTTTCAGAAGAAATTCGGAGAAGGGACTTCAGATTGAATCGAAGAGAGAGATGTTGTTCTTTAGAAACAATCATTCTTCTGGAAAGTTTCAAATTATGTCAGAATTGAATCCTTCTATTTCTGGATTGTAGTATCGTTTTTTTCGTATAAACATGATGATTTAGAGAGGATGTCAACCTGACTCATGCATCTCAACCAACTACAAGAAGCAGAAAACATGTTACATTGAAAGATTTTTTTATACAGATTGAAGGAAAGGAAGAGCGAGTCCCCTTACCTATTGAGATCGAAGAGATTATTCCACCAATTTATTGTTGATGGATATCCCATGATTGAATCATGGCGTCTGACATATATTAGTTACGTCAAATGGACTTGCAAAGTAAATTGTATGCATGATTGGTTGATATTGTCGGTCATGGCGAAATGGATGCATCAAGATTGGGACAACTCATACTTCCTAACCCATAACTCTTCATCGCGTTTACATATAACTCAAAGCGGTCTGAGATCGTTTGTTGTGTTGAGTGTAGAGGATTTACTCTAGATGATCATCCAAGTATCATTTGTAGAATTTCAAGATAAAGGTTGAAATGTTTATAAAAAGACTTGAATGATAATAGACTATTCAGTGAAGTTAAAACATGTATGAAAACTGCATTTAATTTTTTAGTTAATGAACCTTTATTTAATTATAGTAATATAGTATTATAAAAACATTGCTCTAAGTTGAACTCCTATGACTCCATCCAATTGTAACATAATACAAGCATTATAAATTTATTTTACACATGTGGCATATACCCTACCAGGTAAGAATTAGCCCTATAAGTGTTTAGATGTTCAACATGGTGCAACTTAGTATGTATTCCCTCCGGTCCTAAATAAACTACACACTTTCCTTTTTGGGTAGGTTCAAAATAAACTTCACACTTTTTCTTCTTTCCTTATTTGACAAATTATCTACATCAAAAACACTGCAAAATAGTGTCAAACAGTGTCAAACAGTTTCACAACAGTGTATTGTACGGTAAAATCAAATTTATTTTTTTAATTTGTGTGATGTCAAGTTTATTTAGAACGGGAGGAAACAGAGGCTGTATTTATTTGAGATTGAAATAAGTACCCCTAAAAATCGCCATTATTAACCAGGCAACAGATGGATTCCATGACTACCCGAGCTTCTCGTTAACAATACCCTGTTCTGAGCTCACATATGCAATTGTCAACATAGGATTTTGAGGTTGTTCCTTTTCGTGATTCTCCTGTACATAGAATTCACATTGTATATACGATCATATATATCTAAACTTTCATATCCAGCGATTGCCTACCAGATCCATCGGGGTTTTGCATTAAGCATTCGGCTTTTCAATTTCTGGAGAAATATCTGCATTTCTTTTGAAGCTTCTTGTCAATATGGCCAATTTCGAAGAATCGAGTCCCCTTTTGCCGAATAAAAAAGACTCAGAAGCAATAAATGACAGTAATTGCTCCACCGCCACGGTCCCCGCATCGGCCGCCTCCGCGTCTCTGGAGAAGAAACCTTCCACCGCCGCTATAACGGCAGCTCCAGCTCCTCCGCCGAAAGAGGATCCGGGGAAGCATCAACCAGCGTTTGTTCCGATGGGGTGGACCGCCGGTGGGCTACCCATGGGACACAGCGTGATGGGTCAGCCGGTCATGCGCAGGGCGGAGTGGGATTCCGGCGTCTGTTCTTGTCTTGGCCAGAATGATGAGTTCTGCAGCAGCGATCTTGAAGTTTGTGAGTCTTCAATTCCCCATTCCATTTAGTAAAGATTCAATATTTATGCATCAAATGTTCAATTCTTGGTGATTTTTTGGTTTTAGGCCATAAAACTGGAAAGAGTAATATATGTCATTGGTATACTAATCTAGATGATATGGTTGCCTTTTAGATTGAATTTGAAGTCCCATTATCTTTTCATGAAATTGGAATGTATGAAGCTCAAACTAATAAATGGATTTCGATAAGCCTGAAAAGCATCATTATTAGGTTTAACCCTGTTTGAGTCTTAGATTGGCGTTAGGCCCGGTTTGGTTCACAGAATGTGAGATTGCTGGGTATGTTAGATTGATGAGAATGTATTCAATTATATCCCATTTGTGTTTGGTTGAGACTAAGGGAATATCACATTAATTTGTTTGATTGAATGATATCTTATACTAGAGATTTGATGATTTTCTCTTAGCCCAATAAATTTATTACAACCCGCATTTAAACTAACTTAAATTAATGAAAAAAATGAAATACCTTAACAATAAAAAAATCAAAACTAAAAATTATGATTAATTGTGCAAATGATAAAGATATATTGTGGATGTTGCACCCAAAGAGAAAGATAAGTGAACATTAAAAAATAATTTTGTTTAAATAAATACATAATGACATAGATTAATAAATAAATGTGAATATATCATTACCATAACAGTTGTATAAAAAGAACAAGTCAATGTTGCTCTACTTAATTTTGCTAAACTCTCTTTTCAAATTAGCAAAAGAGTGAACTAAATTCTTAAAAACAAGAGGCACAATAATAAGAAAAGCATATTTAAATCAGCTTATGATTCAAAGAAAAATTAGAAGGTTAAAGAAAACCAAAGAACGGCACAATGTGTTGAAAAAATGTATAGAAAATTAAAATAGATTAAGAAAATTAAGGAATAATCAAAAGAAGATTAAAGGGGATTAAAGATTAAATTTAGAGGGAGCAATTACTTGATTTAGGAGACTCTTGTAAAATGAAGATGAAAAACTTTGGATAGAATTGATTGGATAGGAGACCTAAATAGGATTGAAGAGCTATTATAGAATCATTAGAATGCTAATTAAATTAGCATGAGTAAGTTTTAATCAAGGAGGGTGAATGTAAGATAACCTAAGAGGTATATCGGTTTGATATTCCTAGGCATGTCACTCCATTATTTTCTATTTGGGAATATAGCATTCCCAAAAAAATTCAGACATGTGAACCAAACGTGGACATCTTCCGCCTATTCCCAAAGATAGGCACGGTAGTCTTTTGGGGAGATATGGAGAAACTGGATCGGTCTCTATGTTATCCTCTTCCGTTAATTCGCTAAACTGGGAATGATGAATATGGATGATCAGGTTTACTGGGTAGTGTGGCTCCCTGTGTGCTCTATGGAAGCAATATTGAGAGGATTCGCTCTGACCCTGGCTCTTTCTCAAGCCACTGCTTGCACTATGCTGGTTTATACCTGATTGGAAGTTCTTGTTTTGGTTGGAACTGCCTTGCTCCTTGGTTCACCTCTCATAGCCGTACAGCTATCCGCCGCAAGTTCAATTTGGAGGTACATCATTACATGATTCTTATTTAGTTATGCCAAACATCCTTTTAAAGGGTTGAAATAGTATGCTGATTTTCTGTAGTTTACTGCCGATGTATTAACAAATCAACATATAAGATTGAACTACTTTTCTTATCTTGACCTCTGAATATAAAAGTTCAAGTCTTTATGTGATTTAGAGCCAATTTGATCAATATGCTGATATGAAACAAAAAAAAAACTGAACAGTTAATACGAGGTGTCTGGTTGTAAGGGAGTGTTTAAGAGTTTTGTCTATTTTATCTAAGTATGAAATAGCAAATGGACATATGAATGTTTGATAATTCGGATGTGATGTCTTGTTGTGAGGGTGTGTGTGAAGAGTATTGTTACACATTGGCCAAATATCATGCTATGAAGTATATATAAAGCCTTGACAATTTCTAGTTCCCGTGATGAACTGAGAGCGATTCTTTTATCAACAGGGAAGTTGTGAGGGGCTTGCCCGATCATTTGGATGGTCGAGTGCATTTGTTGAGGATGAGATGAAGCGTGAACACTGTGAGTCTGCTTGTGATGTTGCAACTCATGTGTTCTGTCACGCTTGTGCACTCTGCCAGGAAGCTCGTGAAGTTCGGCGCAGGCTTCCTCATCCTGGATTTAACACTCAACCAATCTTGATGACGATGGTCCCTCCGAGGGAGCAAACAATGGGACGTTAAATCTGGAGGAGTCACTTATGTATTCTTCTAACTTGGTTATTCTGTATTTATTTTCTGGTTGGTGATGAGTCACTACTGCTTCCATTAAAGCTTAAGCATATCACATCTCACTTTGCTGTTGACAAAAAGATATGACACTGTATGCCCTCTAGTTACTTTTGATTTATCAATGATGAAACAAAACCGGTTCGTGTACTCCCCGGTCACTTTGCTGTGTATGAAAGCACGTTAAGGCACATCTATAACGAACCACCTTGACCATCTTTCCATTTAAAGAATCCATTGACAACCCAAATGTACCCCCAAATCCATCAACAGTTCACCTAAAACCAATAACATTAACTGAGACAGTGCCAGTAGTGACATCAAGGCAAACGGTTAATTATCGTTCATGTTCTTCACATTTTACCTTTTGAGGCAGTGACTACAATGTCACCGAGGCACGTCAGTATTTTGCGTGTTCCTTATGGTAGTTTTTCTTCACCATCCAAGGTAGTGTTTAGAAACGGCTTCAAGGATAGCCGTACTCCAAATGTTCTGGTTGGTCACACCATATCCCACATTCCTCCATCCAGTCTGCTCATCTGCATCATCGCAAGTCCTAAGATCACTTGCTTAAAAAATGCCTCTGTTGATACCAAAACAACCCACCCATTCCTGAATTTCTCAGTCACCCAATGATATGTTCTTTATCATGCTTGAAAAACAACACACAGTGACACAGGTTCTGTCCCAAAGGCTATTGGTATGAAATGGGTCTTTCATGTTAAAAAAATATCTGGATGGTGCAGTTAACAGCTATGAACCACACTTGACTGGTCACGATTTCGTTTAATTTCCCAGCTGAGATTATGATAAATTTTTTAGTCCCGTCGTCAAATTGATCTGTTATGATGCTTATGCTATATCTTGTCTGATCTTACCAGCCTATCAAACATATGGTGTGTTTTTATTTTCAGTAATAATATGCTCTTCTTGACAAGAATCTCAATGTCGATAGCACTTGTAAGTTGTAAGAAATTTAAGAGATTTTAGCTCCCAAAACACGATTCACTAACCACTGTCATGGGAAGAGAGACGCCCATGCTTAAATAAAGAATAAGCGGTACTCTAACTACCAGTATATAAGTTCTTATAAAAAACTATAGACCGTCCTAAATTTATCTTCCCAATTTCCTTCTGAAACATGAAACATAAGTTATTATGTTTCCATCTTTCATTTAAAACTTTTCCATCTAAATTTTAATAACATCTTTCTTTGTTCGAGCAAATTTTAAAATAAGCATGTCAAGTATCAAAACGAGAGATTTTTAAATCTGAGAGTAATAACTACTGAACCGAAGGAAAAGAATTAAGTCAGAGGAAAAATTAAATTCAATTATAAAGTACTACCTCTATCCTTCTAATATTTATCAGTTTCACTTTTAGATAATTAGTTTCTGATTCTTATTATCTATCGCTCATCCGCATAAAATCCAAGCACACAATTTTTACTTTCTTATTTCATATGACGGTCATACTGCGCAAATTAATAAAAAACAAGTAATTGATAGAATATAATTATGTAAGACCTACCGTTTATATCAACTTTTACTCCATAAAACAAATAATAGAGGCACAGCCGCACGAGCAAGGTGGTGTGACTCACTTCGTTGGCTATCTACCCCGTTAATTGATAGGTGTAATGGAGACAACGAGTTCGTGTTGTGGGAGGTGGAGCCTGATTGCAGGCTATGTAGCACCGATACCGGTACGCGGAATCGCGGAAACGCGGACACGGGTACGGGGATACGATAAAACAAAAAAAAAGTAGGATACGGATACGGGGCCATATTTATAAATATTAAAAGTTACAAGGGTGTATTTACAAATATTAAAAGTTACAGTAGTGTATTTATAAATATTAAAAATAGATTTTTTTTTGGAAATATATACATATAATATCCTATGAAATATAAAAAAAAAAAAAAATTTTTTGGATATATATATCCTATATATACATATATACCCATTCATTACATATACATCATAATATTTCTCATATACACTAGTGCATCTCGAAATATAAATGTAGACATGTAGTCGATAAGTCAAACAACTACAATCTTGAAATTAAAAGTGCAAGTACCAAAGTTCTAGAATAATTAAAATAGAAAACAATATTTTAAAAGCTCTAACTTCTAATACATATTTTCACTGGAAGTATTAATTTCCAGGAATAATATCATCTTCCAAAAAAACGGCCTCCAATTCTGATTCATCTATGGTGAGGTTGGCAAACTCAAGTACTCCTATATTCTTCATACTCCCAAAATCATCTCCACCAACATCCCACATTTTACTATTGTCATTCATATACTGCTTAGAAGCTCGTGATAAAAGACGAAGATTGTTATGAACAAATACCAAATCCTCCACTCGCTTTGGAAGCAGTTTGTTTCTTCTAAATGATTTAATAAAAGAATAAGAACTCCAATTCCTTTCTTAGCATTATGATGAAGTAGGCTGTCCTAGTATACCATATAGGCCCATTATTTGATTACCAAGTAAAATGTAGTTTTAGATTTTCATTTTTTTTAGAATTTTATTAAGTAAATTTTGGGTTTTTTTATTCAAAAAAGTTGATACGGGTATCCGTCAGGATACGAGTATTGGAAACTTTCAAAAAATTACAAAAAAAAATGAAAACTTTTAAAAATTACAGATACAACCCGGGAACGTACGATACGGGTATCCTAGAATATCGGATACGGGAACGTATCCGATACGCCGATATGCTACCCTAGGGAAGTATCCGTGCTTCATTGAATTATTTGCAGGTAATGTAAGATTTGTCTTTTGAAGTCAACACAGACGAAAGCTAATTCATGTGTTCAAAGTGGATTTACTTAATTGTCTAAAGACTTTAGGGAGTAATTAATAGACTTAGGGATTATAAAAAAACGAAAATAGGGAGCCAAATACAATGATGGATGTGGCTCTACAATGCAATAATAGTATGGAGAAGGCGTATATACCAATACATATGATGAGGCTAAGAGGAGGCTGGAGGCCTCACCATGTCAACAAGTTGGGTGTAAACTTTTGTACTCATTGGCAGATAGTGATGTGTCACAAATTCAGCAGTGATTGTTTTTGACCACTAAGCCCTCACCCAGTGGTAGAATTTATGGACAATAATTACAATTCACCAGAAAGATAAGAAACCATTGTGGTAAATAAAAGTTTGCCTTAGACTTTGGAGTTAAACGGTAGGGGCTAGGGATTTGCCCAATAATGTATGGCGACTCATGTTTTCCAAATGTAGGTGTGCACCAATGTCACCTCTATGACGCTGTGTTTGCCTAAAAAACAATTGAGTAAGTTTCCAACACGCAAACTCCACCCTTTTCATAAAGTGCCTTTACAACTGCCGATAGAGGTTTTGTGGAAGTTGATAAACTTTAGGTTGAAACTTGGTTTACCAATTTCATTTCATTTAATTAAAAACCAGATGTTTCCAATGTGCCCCCGGTATCAATTAAGAGAAAATTTTCAAAATGGAAGTAAACATGTTCTGAAATTTCAAAATAGATCTGTCATGTTTATATTCCCTAAATAGGAATAATTACTGCCAAACCAGAAAAATGAACATATATAATGGTTGGTAATGTCAAAACATGAAAATAATTACCCTTACTTAAGAAATAAAAACATGAGAATCCTATTTTGAATTTAAAAAACGTTTGTTGTACTCTTATACAGGACAAT
This sequence comes from Cuscuta europaea, assembly GCA_945859875.1. Classification (NCBI taxonomy): domain Eukaryota; kingdom Viridiplantae; phylum Streptophyta; class Magnoliopsida; order Solanales; family Convolvulaceae; genus Cuscuta; species Cuscuta europaea. The sequence goes on along the minus strand of CAMAPE010000027.1, from coordinate 7,730,953 downwards.
TTTTTATTACAAATGATATACCATTGATCTTCTTCATCCGACAAGCGTTACCATCATGTTTAGTTAGGAGTGGGCATGGTTGGTTAACCGTATTTCGGTTAACCAATTTATGGTTAACCGAAATATCGGTTAATATGTTTATGATATCAGTAACCGTATCATAATGACGGTTAACCGGGTAACAATTAACCATCTCATAGGTTAACCGTTAATCGATTAACCAAAAAACCGTATATACAAAGTATATGAATAAACTACTAACTAGGTTCATTTTAATATTGCCGTATGAATAACGCCCTATACTAAATTACGTTACAGACGTAGTAAATTACGTATATGCAGTATTGTGGTTTTCAGAATAACTTTTTTACCAGCTGGAAGTGATGGATAGTGTTACCGGGGGTAGCTTATCCGAGGGGTTATTACGGGGAGTAATAAGAGAGAAGTCAGAGCATGTAAATATAGAGAGAGAAAGTATATTGCAAAGTGTGGAGCGTTTTCAGCGTGGTTACAAATGGGGAAATGGGGACACGGTACTTGGTACGGTGACCCAGATGCGCGTGGAGGGAAGATCCTGTCGAGTGAAGTGCCTTCGGGCACACTAGTGCCGAAGGCTCTCTGTTGCCGAGGGCACATTTGTGCCGAGGGCTCTAGGTGCCGAGGGCTGCCGTTTTTTGCCGTTTTCTCCCAGTTTCTTAGTTTTCTTGAAAAACCCGTTCTGTGAGAGGTTTGAGCCTTCGGCCAGGGGGCCGAAGGCTCCCCAGTGTGCGCTGTGGGCTGCTAAGTGCTTGGGGCGCCGTAATTTGGGCCTGCTGTGCTTCCTGGGCCGGTTGGGCCTTTATTGGTGTAGTAGGAGTCTGTGGGCCGGGGGTTCCCGGGCCATATACTCCATCAGGAGTCCCTCACTCCTTTTGCCGAAAGGTACTTGAGGGAAAATGAGTAATTTGTGCTTGTCCTTTGATGTTGTCCCGTTGTAATCTCTGAAGTTGGTGAGGAGTTGTTGCTTGCATGTCCCTGCTGAAGGCAGTCCCTCAGTTACCCACATGTCGGGACTTGAGGGATTGCTTTGCCGTTTATTGGAATTTTTCACCATTTTGTAATTTAATGATTTTCCCGAAGGGGTTCTCCAGTCCCACACTCCTTGAGGCACTTGTAAAGTGGTGAAAAGGAGTAGAGTTTAGTCCGTTGTAGCATGGGGCCGAGGGCTAACGCTTTTCGTTTCATTTTGGGGGGATGCCTCGTTAAAAACCTCATTAGGAAAAACCCTGTGGGAAAAAATCCTAATGAGTGAAAAAGAGTGCACGAATTCCCCCAATGATGAATCGAAAAGGTTAAACCCTGGTATTAAGTGAAGTGTAATGTTGATGCCGAAGGTTCGCATGATTTGAGGGCGTCTTTGTTGTATTGCTGAAGGCACGGGCTTGATATTCTGGGAGGCGTCGAAGTAGAATCCCTCAATCCATCGGACTGAGGGCGTGATAAACGTAAATAGTAGCTGTGAAGATCCCGAAGGCTTCACGTCTTTTGTTATTTAGTTGATGAGGGGAGTACCTGAAGGGTCCCGTTACCTGCGTGCCGGGGGCGCGCTTGTTGATGAAGTGATATTCCCCGGGGGCTGCCTGGAAATCAATGTGTTGGAGGGGGGAGGATACCCGAGGGGTCTGCCAGTTGTGAGTCCGGGGACTACCTCTTTATTTGATGAAGGAGTGTTTACCCGAGGGCGTACCTTCAGGTTCCCAGAATATAGTCGTTGTAATGTGACCGTTGGAGGGGGAGTACACGTGGCGCGTGATGGTTGGTTGCCCGTGGGCGGCGTCACCGATTGGGCGAAGACACGGCGTGTAATGATGACCTTTGGCCGGGGGCCCGGTTTTTTGGGCCCAATCCCGGATCTGGGCGCCTATAAATACCCCCGGCCAAGGCCATTCGTCTTTGTGCGATCATACTTTTAGCGAATCTCTGCCAAAATTTCTAGAGAGAGAAACTCCAGCCTTCGGTCAAACCAAGTTTCAGAGGTTAGTTCTCCTTCCGTCCTTAGCTCTATTTGAGTACTTAGCTTTCCGGCCTTAGGCTTAGGCTTTAGGACTGTTCAGGAACCCTTCTGTGTGCGAATTTTTCGACCCCTCGCCTTCTAGAAGTAATGTCGTCAGCTAGTGATTCCCAAGATATCTCGGGGGAGGCTTCAGTGCACATCGAAGTGGCGTCTGACGTGGAATCCTCAAGCGAGCAGCTCTCGGTCATCGACGACAGGGCCGTAGCCGAGGCGATACAGGGTGACCTTCAGCTTGAACTCGAGGCCGAAGACTTCGAACAGGTGAATGAGGATGAAGAGCTTGCCATTGCCTATCAGGTGGCCGAGGACGAGGCCCAGAAGGAGGGCCTGAAGGTGACAGTAGCTGTCCCTCCTCCTCGGCGTGATACCGAAGCTGGGAGCTCCCGGCCTCTTGACGCCGTACACCTCAGTGTGGCCCCAGGAAAGAAGAGAAAGAAGACGAGGATGGCTCCGAAGAAGAAGCAAGCTGCTGTCGACGCTGGCCAGCCAGTGGGACTGCCTGAGGGCTACTCTTTTCTGAATACGACCGCCTTGGAGGTCAAAAACAAAGCTACCCGAGGGGAGATGATGGCGGCACAGTTTTTGGTTGGACCTTCGGCGCAGGTGGTAGAGCCAAAGCCGGATGATGTGCTCCTCCGTGCCCTCGAGGGCTGTTTTGCCGTACATCTGCTTTCGGTGGAACTGGGTCTCAGATTTCCCCTTCATCCCTTCGTGTTGGAATACCTTCGCTTCGTCAAGCTAGCCCCCTGCCAGTTGACCCCGAACAGTCACTCATACCTGGCAGGGTTCCTGTCGTTGTGCCTCAGCCGAAAGGTCCCCCCTACTCTGGAGCAATTCTTTCTGTCGTTCAACTTGTGTCGGGGGGGTCATTCGAATGCCGAGGGATATGGTAATTTGCAGCAGCTCCCGAAGTTCAGGATTTTCGACGAGGCGCCTTCGTCTCACAAGGGGTGGAAAGATAAGTTCTGCTACATCCGTCTGGCCGAGAACCCTTTCTCCGCTCCGCTTGGTGATAGGTTTCGGAGGCACCTGAAGGCAGAAGGGTATGTCCTCGAGAAAAATGGGCGGGAGTTGTCCAAGAAACCGGAGGGGTCTGATAAGCACGTGTCCATCAAAGACGCAACGCTCTCCTGTGAGTTGTACAAGCTTGGCTTCCGTCGGTATCGGCTGATGGGGGAGAAAGAGGAAGGCTACCCCACGATTGATCGTGTATATGAGAGCGCCGAAGGTTGTTGCAATGCCGAGGGCTTTAATTTTCATACTTAGAATTTTTTCCTTGCTTTGTTGTAGTAGTAAACTAACTCTTGTGTGCCTTCTTTTGTTTCAGGACCAGATATGGACACCCGGAACCTTGTCAAGCTGAAGAGGCAACTCGCCAAGGAAGACCAGAAGAAGGAGGCCCCCGCACAGCAGAGGGCGGTTGACGAGATATTCCCGAAGGCGGGAGCAGCCGACGAGGCCAAGGAGGTAGGGCCCGTTGTGGAGACCGCCGTCGGAGGCTCCCCCGATTTGGAGCCGAAGAGGAAGAGACTGGGGAAGGACCCGGCACAGCCGGAGGGGAAGAAGAAGAAGAAGAAGAAGGGGGCCCCGGAGTTGAAGGAAGCCCCCGTTGTGATTGTAGATGAATCTTCTCCCCCCAAGCCTTCGGGTCAAGCCACTGGTCTGACATGGCCCCAGGACAAAGTCCAATTCTCCATCACGAAGGGGACCGCTATCATGCACGGGACCCTGAACCCGAAGGAGTTTTTGAGGGGTGCCACCCCTCTGACCGATTAGTCTGTGCTCTCCCGTCATACCGATGATGTCCTCTGCTCCAAGGTTCTGATGGCCTCGGTTACGGTAAGGTTCCTTCCTTCTCTTTTGCAGATAATTTAATTCTTTACGTGTGTAGTGACTTAACCTTCGATAATTTATGCTTGCTTTCAGGCAAGCCTTGGCCTTGGCGAGCTGGTCCAGAGGATGGAGCAGTATGATTCCGAGAAGAAGAAAGCCGATGAAGCATTGGCTGAGGCCCGAAAGCAGCTCAAAGAGGCCGAGGAAGCTCGCAAAGCTGAGCAAGAGGCTTTTAATGAAATCCTCGAGAGCTCCAAGACGGTGGCCAGGGCCGAAGGCAAGGCAGAGGCGGAGAAGGCTGTGGCCGAGGCTGCCAAGAAGGCCGCGAAGGATGCCGAGGAGGCCCAGAACAAAGCCGTCGCCGAAGCCCGGGAGGATGCTGTTGCCGCTTTTGCTGAGGAGGGATGGAGAGCCGAAGGCCGGAAGGAATGGGTGGCTTCGGTAGTGGAGGCTTCGGTGAACGAATGGGTGAAAGGCCCAGGCGCGATGTGGCTGGCCCGAAAGGGCAAAGAGTATTATGACGGGGGTGAGTACTTTACTCAGGCCCTTGTATATCGAAGGCTGTCCCGGCATCTTGGGGTGGACCCGAAGGCCTTCGACCCGGCATCCTATGATCTCCCTTCCCTTCAGCCAGACCCCAGGGTTCCCCTCCCTGAAGGTGTTGCGAGGCCTGATTTGGAAGATTCCGTGCTGATGGCCGAGGGCAGCGACGAAGAGGAAGAACCCGGGGATGATGCCGCGTCTAAGCCTGTAGTAGAGGACGCCCCCGGGAATGATGTTGTTTGGACGTGTAATCTGTACTTAGCAAATATTTGGGACACACTTTGTAATGGTCACATTTGTATGCTTTCGGCCCTGGCCATCATTGTAACAATTACATTTACTTCTGCTTTTGATGATTGATGGATGAATGTTAGCCCTCGGGCCTTCCTTCTCTTGTGTATGAATGTGTGGTAGCTTAGTGATGGCCGAAAGCCATGTTATTAGGACTTAGAAATTTTTTCTAAGTGTAGCACACCATAGGGCCTTCGGGTGTTTGTAGTTCAATTGCTGTGAGATGATTAGGTTGAGAACCCAATCCGTAGGACTTAGAAAAATTTCTAAGTGTAGTTTCCCATGGGAAGCCCTCGGCTGGTAGCCTCCTTCCTGATGTGTGAATATTTGACCGAGGGCCAAATATGTAGGACTTAGAAAATTTTCTAAGTGTGTTGTAGATGTTGAACCTTCGGTCAGTGAGGAGTCTGTCCGAGGGGCAAATACTTAGGACTTAGAAAATTTTCTAAGTGGATCTCAGATGTTGAGCCCCCGAGTGGTCCTGATAGGAGCCCTCGAATCATTGGGTGAACCTTCCTGTTGCGTGGATATTTGGTTGAGGGCCAAATATTTAGGACTTAGCCTTACTTCCAAATGCATGGTGTCAAGTAGCCCTCGGCCACTGTATGTCCTTAGTTATCTGATGATCAGTTTGAGGATCCAATCTTTAGGATTTGGAAAAATTCCTAAGCGTGGATGACCGATGGTAGGTGCCCTCGGCACTTATTTGAAGTGAACTTAGCCGTTTAGTGTACTTGAGACAGTCCAATCCCTTTGTATTGTTGAGTAGTGACCTTCGGGAAATAGGATCCTTCAGTTACCGGAGGTATTCCCATAGGGAGCCCTCGGTATATTGTGATTTGTTGGAGTGTTGTACTCATTGATTTCTCGATGAGTCTACTCCCCTTCACCCCCTCTGTTTTTTTTTGGTTGGTGGTGAAGGGAAGGCATCAAGAAACTTGGTTTCTTGGTAAGGCTGGGCCTATCAGGAGACCATCAGAATACACCAATGGCTCTCCTCCCTCGGGTTAACCTTCCGAATTACGAGGGGATCGAGGGATGTTTCCTGGGCATAAGACGTAGTCTGTAGCCTGCTTCCCCTTGGGAGATAGCACGGAAAGCGCCTCATTTTTGAAAGTCGTCCCCTCGGCGTCAGACAAAGTCCGCGGCCTGCCACACCCTGGGGGTAATGGCGCGGGGAGCGTTTCGGTTTGGAAGTCGAATCCTCGGCGTCAAGCAAAGCCCGCAGCCTGCCACACCCTGGGGGTAATGGCGCGGAAAGCGTTCCGTTTTTGAAAGTCGAATCCTGGGCATATAACTTGCCTGTCCTACCCTGGTGGTAGTGACGCGGAAAGCGTTTCAAGGAAGGGTTTTCATTTGCACACTAGTTGCAAATGGCCGGGGGCACTACGTGCCGCCGGCACCGATGGTGGCGCCTTCAGTATATGCGTCCTCGTGGGGTACGGCTTTAGAAACGACACTTGGTGTTAGTTTCGACATATAGCCCCCGGTACTTGGTACTGAGGGGTCTTCTGTAGGAACACTTGGTGTTCTTCTTCTTTTTGATGTCGATGGTGGAGATGTGTACCCCCGGCACTGGGTGCCGAAGGGTCTTGAAGTGAAACACTTGGTGTTTCTTGTTGCCGGTGATGGGAGTTCCCACCTTCGGTACTTGGTACCGAGGGGTCTTGTTCGAAAACACTTGGTGATTTCACTGTTGTTGGTGGTGTCCGCCCTCGGCACTTGGTGTCGGAGGGGGTTCTTCTAGTGGTGAGGCCTTGGGCCTGTAGTTGGTATGAGGGCTTGGCAGCTCATAACTGTCTTGTGGTTGTTCTTGATGTCTTGAATGTGTCTTCATTCTTCAAAATTGGAGGCCTTGGGCCATAGGATAGTACATTCACTAGTTATGAGGGCTTGGCCGCTCTTACATTATTGATAAAATTTAACTAAGTGGTGTACATTCCAGTGCCTAGGGACCTCTTTCCCGTTGTAGGGCTGTATGTGTTGCCCTCTGTATTTTTCCGGGATCCGGGCCGCCAATACCCTTGGGGTAAATGGCGTCTGGTTCCGGAGTTGGATGATGGGTTCCCCGGAGCCCTCGGCTACCTTCTTCTGCAATTCCTCCATTTTGGCCATCATGGCCTCGTACTTGAGGTCTGAATGAGGGGTGGAGGTGGTGGCGTGAGATTTGTTGGCCTCCATTTCATCAAGTCGGCGTTGGAGGGTCGCAATAATTTCGTCCCGGGGATCCTTCGGGAGGGCCTCCGCCCCCTGCGAACGAACTAGGGCCGAGTGGGCCTGGTTGATTTGGTGGCGAGCATCGTCGGCATGAAGGGGTGCCTTGTCTTTGTCCCGAGGGGGACGCTCCTCGTCTGCCCTCGAGACAGACCCTCCGCTTTCCTGGGGCCTTTGGAGTGCCTTTCCTCCGAGGCGGTCTTGCCCCCCTCCGAGCCGGTTGAGGGCGGAAGTGCGGGGCCTTTCTCTGTTGTCATTGTGGCGGTCCCGGGACTGAACTTCCTGGGAGGCCGTATCTTGGGCCACTACCCCTTCGTCATTCCCAATCCGAGGGATGGGGTTTCCGAAGGGGTGTGGTAGAGGGGGAAGCATGATGTTCTCCCCAACCTGGGTTTGAGCCGGAGCCAGGGTGCCGAAGGCACCCGGGTTCTGAGTGAGCGTCTGGATGAAGGCGGAGAGCGCCGAATGAACGTCGATGGTGAGGACCGGAGGGCTGACTTGGTCATCGCTCCGGTTCTTCTTCTTGGCCTCGATGCCGAGGCGGGCATCGGGGGCATTCTGCTGCATCTGAAGGCGTAGGTCGACATCCGCCTGTTCCAGCCTAGCGATGACACCGCCCTCGGGAGCCCTGTGAGAGGCTTCGGGGGCGTTGACGTCGCCGAGGGCCAGGTTCTTGTCTTCTACGTTTTTTGAGTTGGCACGTGTTGTTCTCACCATTTTGGTAGAGGGATGGTGTTTGGCGAAGGGGGAGGGTTTCTTACTTGATTGTTCGAGCTCTCAACGAGAGCATCAAATGATGGATAGTGTTCCCGGGGGTAGCTTATCCGAGGGGTTATTACGGGGAGTAATAAGAGAGAAGTCAGAGCAAGTAAATATAGAGAGAGAAAGTATATTGCAAAGTGTGGAGCGTTTTCAGCGTGGTTACAAATGGGGAAATGGGGTGCTATTTATAGTAGCAATAAATGTCGGACAGGGACACGTGTCAAGCGTCCATTGGCCGAGAGGTCACCTCAACTGGTTGGCGCTGGCAACCGCATGTGGCCGTATTTAATGCGGTTGTTGGATGGGACGCGGTACTTGGTACGGTGACCCAGATGCGCGTGGAGGGAAGATCCTGTCGAGTGAAGTGCCTTCGGGCACACTAGTGCCGAAGGCTCTCTGTTGCCGAGGGCACACTAGTGCCGAGGGCTCTAGGTGTCGAGGGCTGCCGTTTTTTGCCGTTTTCTCCCAGTTTCTTAGTTTGCTTGAAAAACCCGTTCTGTGAGAGGTTTGAGCCTTCGGCCAGGGGGCCGAAGGCTCCCCAGTGTGCGCTGTGGGCTGCTAAGTGCTTGGGGCGCCGTAATTTGGGCCTGCTGTGCTTCCTGGGCCGGTTGGGCCTTTATTGGTGTAGTAGGAGTCTGTGGACCGGGGGTTCCCGGGCCATATACTCCATCAGGAAGTTTATTACAATATATAATACTACATACGGAGTACGTATTACGAAGAATTTATACGGAGTACGTAATATGCTTCAACTGTGATTCAATATGTACTCGTACTGTCTCGTAGTGTATAACTAAAGAAGTTAGATTTGAAACATACGTTTCAGAAAGTTGAGAAAATTTCTTGTAAGATGCAATACCATATTCTTTGAATCTAAAATGAAATTTTAAATATAAAATCCGAAAATAAAATTAAGTATTAAATCTAAGATGCAATACCATATATATACTCCGTAAATTTGTAAATAAATATGGACAATGAGTTAATATTGAATATAAGCTAAACCGTAAGCAAAATGTATGTATGAATTTGGGAGCAATATATTAACTTTGGATTAGCGGTTAACCGGCGGTATTTAATTTCAAAACCGTAACCGTATAGTAAAACGTTTTTTCTACCGGTTGGTTAACCGTCCCGCAAGATTTAGAAAATACGGTATGGTTAACCAAAACAAACACCGGTTTTTCGGTTATTTACCGCGGTTAATCGGTTACGGTTTTTTCGCCCACCCCTATATTTAGTTTGCTCACTACTTGATAATTTACATTATTTTTTATCCGTCAAAATAAATTTATTTCATAATCCGTATCAAAAAAATTTGGTAATATTGATGTGGATTGAACTCATTTATACGTTACTTTCATTGTCAACCACACAAATCATTTTATAATAATGCATCAAAGATACTTAAATCGATTCTAATCAAGCATTCCAATCCAGCTGGTTGTGAGGTTATTGTGCCTAGTGGGAGGTCTCAAATTCGAAACCCGCTAGGCACACAAGGATTTGAAACTCAATGAAGTGAGTTTCAGCCCTGATTACTCCGGCCCCGGACCCCTGAGTAAAAAAAAAGAAAACTTAAACTGAATCTTAGGGTCCTACAAGATGGTATGACATTTTTATCTTAATCATAAATGAATGAGAGGCGCATGTGGGATATGAAGTGTTATCAATTAATAAAGCCATCAGAAGTTAGTTGAAAAGGATACTAACTCACACTTTCGGAGTATCCATAGAAAGCAGCCAGCAAGTGTATGCACTTTTGTTTGGTCCCCTTTTCATCTCCTAAGACGTGAAAGGACTTAAGTTTGAGATTATTGTCACTTAATCTTGCATTTGCAATGTATTCTGAGGGTAAAGAGGTCGAACAAAAGCACCTTTTGTTTGGTCAATCTTGCTTCACCTAGCCGCAAAGCAGTAGCTTGATGTTCACACAAGGCCGGTCTTCTTTATTACACGTCCTATGAGCAATACATATGTAAAAGATCAGAAGAAAGACCTTTATTTAGGTCATAATTTTGACTCAAAATAGTGTGAAGAAGAAAGTCTTTTTATACCTACAAAGACAATAAAACTACGATAAAGGTAATGCACATTTTTTGGTACATTAATTCTTTAGACACAGACTTTCAATTTTTTTTATTATATATGTAATATTTTCATACTTTAATTAGATATATATGTTTTCGCCCCCCTTAACTTTTAGTTTTAAAAATTTATATATAGCATTACATAATGTAATACATAATTGGAGATTTAAAAAAAGTAACATCTAAAATAATTTACTTAACTTGAATGAATAAACAATAGCACAACCCATTGTTTAAGACATACGACATCTATTGTATAAGGGGAAAATAATTTAATTATCCCAAACTTTGAAAATGTGTGATGTAAACACCCCAAACTTTCATGTATAATATTTATATCTCAAACTTTATATAAAAAGTAATATTAGTACCATGAAAATATGTTTTCTTAATTCACAATGTATATTTATGATGCTTTAACTACATCTCTATAAATGTTTAACTATTTTAAAACATGTGCTTAACACCATAAGTTTACATTTTTGAATAAAAACTACATAGTAATGGTGATAACATAACTTTTTATGTAAAGTTCGGGGTATATATATTACACATGTAGGTTTGGGGTACTTAACTCACCCTTTTAAAATTTGGGGTATTTAAATTATTTTCTCCATTATATAAAAATTTCTAGCTTTGTAATATTTAATTGTCTTTATTAGATAATTAGTACTCAATTTTGTAAAATATCGAACAATATTAAATAGCATACACACTAGTTAAATAATTTTTAGATCATGTGAAGTAAACCTAAAATATAAGTGTTTATTGATATTAAATTGCACAATTCATTTACTTATTACTTTCTAAATACAATTTGTTGAATATATAGATAATAAACTTGAACTTACTGTAGCATTAATACAAATACAATATGCACCATATATGTGAATTAACAATACTATGTATAATATTATTCTAGAATAATAATATCACACATACTATTGTAATATTAAGAAAACTTCTCGTGACCCACGAACACCATCCTTACTAAACAAAAATTGCAATTCAAAAACCAATTCTTTATTCTAATAAGATCCATATGGATAAACAAGGCAGAAGTTATTTAAAAATCTTGGTTGATGTGTACCTTTTAAACTCTTTATCTTCAAATAATTTTCATTTGATTTGTCATTTCTTATGCTTTAATGTATCAATACTTTTTTTAGAGCATTTACAATTAAAAAATTAAAATTATTTTTCCATTGTTTAAACATAGAATGTAATATTCTTTCAAAAAAAACTTAGAATGTAATAGATTTAAATATCATCGTGTATGTACCGATGAATTTTTTTGAATGAAAATTAGGCGCAAAGCTCTATGCTAGCAAAAAAAAAAACACCCCGCTACACAAGCGGAAAAAATTGCCACGATACACTAGCGAATTTTTTTGGCCCCCTATACTAACAGAAAAAATTCGCTCCCCTTGACTCGGTATCCTGGATCCGTCCCTGATCGTATATCTAACTAAACATACTACCCAAAAAATAGATTAACAATTCTTGGTGTACACAAAATTTGTACACATTTGTACGTAATTGTTTGTGCACACAGAAAATTGATGTATGAGCGTATGTCTACACAAGCAATTGGGGGTGTACTATGTACAAATTATCAGTTTTGACTTACGTGAAGATGGTCGTGACAAAAATATTCTCTCATGCCCACTTATCATTCGTGTTCAATCCTGAGTGATTTATGGAGATGATCGCGATAAATATAACTCTCTAATGGAATCTGATGGGGTTATGGGACTAGGCCCAGAGCCTAATCGGCTCAGGCCCCGAACTTGGACCAGCGGGCCCAAGCCCAGCAACCCAGAGCTCGAGTCAGCCCAACCAACCAGGGCAATCAAGGAGCGGAAGCCCAAGAGAGCCTGTCGACCAGCCCAGTGGGGAGCCTGCCTTCCAGCCCAGTGGGGAGCCCGCCTTCCAGTCTAGCCAGGAGCCTGCCGACCACCAGCCCAGCTGGGAGCCTGCGGTCCAGCCCAACTGGGAGCCTGCGGTCCAGCCTACCCGGGAACCTGCCTTCCAGCCCAGTGGGGAGCCTACCTTCCAGCCTAGCCAGGAGCCTGCCGACCACCAGCCCAGCTGGGAGCCTGCGGTCCAGCCCAACTGGAAGCCTGCGGTCCAGCCTACCCGGGAGCCTACCTTCCAGCCTAGCCAGGAGCCTGCCGACCACCAGCCCAGCTGGGAGCCTGCGGTCCAGCCCAACTGGAAGCCTGCGGTCCAGCCTACCCGGGAGCCTGCCTTCCAGCCTACCCGGGAGCCTGCCTTCCAGCCTACCCGGGAGCTTGCCTCCAGCCCAACGGGGAGCCTGCCTTCCAGCCTACCCGGGAGCCTGCCTCCAGCCCGGTCAGAAGCCTTCCTCCAGCCTAGCGGGAAGCCCACCGTCCAGTCCAGCAGGAGGGAGCTCAAGCGTCCAGCCTGCCAGCCAGGCTAACCTGCCAGCCAGGAAGAGTAACGACCAACAATCAATGCGCGACTTAATTATGTGTTTAATTCTGTATTAATGATGTAATTAGTTACTCATTATTATCGGTAGTGGTTACGATTTGTATACGCCTATAAAAGGCGGCTTGTAATTCATATTAGGAAGACAACTTCTATATGCTATTTCTGGCTAACTTTCCATATTCGTACTTTCCTAATTCCTGCTTGAGTGTCGTACGTAGCTTTCCTAAAAGCCTACGAGCGTCCTATTTTGGACCAACATTGGTGCTTTCATTGAGAGCCTCTATTGTCTCTCACATAACTTGAGCAGGAATCACACGGGAAGATGGCTGGAATCTCGTCTCGACGTGACCATGTCTCAGTCCACACCGAGGAGTCCGCCCGGTCTGGCCGCCAGCGTGCCCTCGACAACCATGCACAGGGCAGGAGGGCGGCGCGCCAAGACGACCTTCGACACCAATTATCAGGCCACGACGACCTAAGGGCGACGCTCAACCACACTCAAGGTGAGCGCTCGGTCCGCAGCCGGCGGGGGGGAGGCCGACGTCATGCTCCGCGCATGGACCCGGCTCGACTCAATGCCGGGGTGGAAGCTCTGCAGGAGGCAACTCGGGTTCTGGGGACCTTGGCTCAAAATTTCCAACAGATGGTGTCTGGCGGAAATTTGGATGAGCCTGCCCGTCAACAGACGCCAGCGGATGTGGAGGTGTCCTCCAGGCGGCGTGATGAGCGACGCTCTGGATCCAACCAAAACAGGGGGGAAGAAGTCTCCCATCGGCGGGGGGAAGAAGTCTCTCAGCTGCCTAGCCGACCCCATCGGCAGACGGGGAGGGGCGCCCAGCAGGGGCACCCAACGCAGATGGAAGGAGGCGAGCCCTCTCGCCACTCTCACCGGGCGAGCAGTCGGACTGGCTCCACGGAGAGGCAAAACGTGGGGCCCCGACCTCACGTGCACGGACGACTTGGAGGTGCCGCCGGACATGCTCAGCCCCGCGCTGGAGCTGTCCGGGGGAACCCACCGCCGGCCGAGGTGGAAGATCTACGACAGCGCCTTGACGAGTTGAGAAGGAGGGTCGTCGGGGGGGAGCCCTACACGGCCGACCTCCGGATACCCGAACCCTTCACCCGGGCGGTCATGGATGCGCCGTTGCCGAGGGGCTACAAGCCATGCACCATTGAAGCATACAAGGGCGCTTCTGACCCCCAGCATCATGTATCTCGGTACCTTTCCTACATGGTCATGATGGGGTACGAGGACGCAATCCGATGTCGCGGTTTCTCCGCCACTTTGGATGGCCCGGCTCGTGAATGGTATGACTCTCTACCCGACGGGAGTATCACGAATTTCCGTGAGTTGGCTCAGCGCTTTCTCTTGAGGTTCGCGAGCTCCCGAGACGTCAAGAAAAACTTCAGCCACCTGTTCGGCCTAAAACAGGGGAAGAAGGAATCATTGTCGACCTTCCTAGCGAGGTGGAGGGCCGAGTCAGTCAAGGTTCAGGGCCTTGATGACAGGACCGGGGTGGCCATGCTCACAAACTCTATCCGATCGGGTGAGCTTTACAAAGATTTCGTCAGAAGTCCCCCTACCTCGTACGAGGAGGCGCTCGGCCGTGCCGACCGACAAGCCGAGGCGGAGGACGCCTTGCAGAGGAAAAGAGATGAGGAAGAAGGTGCAAAAGAAGAAAAGAAGAAGGAAGCCGGTTCGGGTGCTGAGAAAGCTGACGGCAAAGCTAACAACAAAAACAATAAGTACAGAGGTAACAAAAGTAGAGGCAAGGGCAAGGCGGACGTCCCGAGCGGACCGCTACAGCCCGTCAAGCAATTGACTCCACTTGCTCAGCCGCTCGGGGCCATCCTCGACTACACGGAGGAGCAAGGTTTAGTCGACTTTCCGGAGGAGTGTGATGTGGTGACTGCCAAGCGCAACCACGACCAATATTGTCGATTCCATCGGAGAGCAGGGCATGATACAGATGATTGCGTCATTCTCCGGCGGCAAATTGAAGAACTCATCCAGAAAGGGTACCTGGGCCAATTCGTTGGCAAACAAGGAGGCATCCCGCAGAAGAGGAGCCTGACGTGGCAGCGGTCCGACCAAGCTACCACGTCAAAGGAGACACCGCCTGCCAAGAAGCGGGAGCTCGGCGCCTTCTCCGAGGAAGACGATGCCGACCTAGGGAACGGCCCCCGGAAGTACCATCGATGTTCATTCATATTCGGGGGACCCCAGGGAGGCGACACCTCTGGAGAGCGGAAGCAGTGGGCCCGAGCCCTATACGTGGGGGAGATAACCAGGGCTCCCGCCGACAAGAGGGTGAAGAGGGACCCCATCTTCTTCACCGACGCAGATTTGCCGCCGATGCCTCCGCCACACAGGGATGCCTTGGTCATCAAGGTCGAAATCAACGACACGATCGTCCACCGAGTCCTGGTGGACAATGGGAGCTCCGTTAACATCATGTACTATGACACCTTCCAAGGTCTCGGGCTGGACCGAAAAGACTTGATCCCGGTGAGAACCCCACTCTCAGGCTTCACCGGGGACTCCATTGAGTCAGAGGGCAGCATAGTCCTCCCTGTGATGGTGGGCTCCGAGCCCTGCGTATCCAAGTTAGACGCCGAGTTTATCATCGTACGCCTAACTTGTGCACATAAGATCATCATGGGAAGGCCGGCCCTGGAAGACCTCAGATGTGTGATATCCCAGGAGCACCTATGCATGAAGTTTCCCACTCCGAATGGCGTCGGAGTTGCCAGGGGAGATCAACGAATGGCGAGGAGCTGCTATCTGAAAGCTTGCAAACAAATCGGTCAAAAAGACTTGAGGGTCCACACTATCAACAGCAAAGCCATGAAGTATGAGGAGGGTCAGCTCCGCGCTGAACCCACCTCAGAAGTGGAGGAGATCCAGATTGACCCCGAGAGGCCGGAGCGGAAGGTCAAGATCGGGACCGGGCTCCCGGCCGGCTTGAGGGAGAGGATTATCCAGGTACTTGTCCTTTTTAGCGTTGTCTTCGCGTGGGGACCGGAGGACATGCCTGGCCTTGACCGAAGCATCGCTGTCCATCGGCTGGCGGTCAATCCAATGGCGAAGCCCATCCAGCAGAAGAGAAGACACCTCTCAACCGAGAGGAGGGAATTCGTGAAGAAGGAGGTCAATATGCTCCTGAGTATCAAGCATATCCGGGAGGTCTTGTACCCGGCCTGGCTGGCAAACGTGGTCCTGGCCCCGAAGCCGCCAACCTGGAGGATGTGTGTTGATTACACCGATCTCAACAAGGCATGTCCGATGGATCCATTCCCATTGCCTAACATCGACCAACTAGTCGATGGGACGGCCGGATGTGAGCTCCTTAGCTTCATGGATGCTTTTCGAGGATACCATCAGATTTTCATGCATGAAGAAGATGCGGAGAAGACCTCGTTCGTCACCCCAGAGGGGATTTTTTGTTATCTTGTCATGGCCTTCGGGCTGAAGAACTCTGGGGCGACGTACACGAGGATGGTGGCCAAGGTATTCCGGAAGGTGCTCAGAAGGAACATGGAGGCGTATGTTGACGACATGATCGTCAAGAGCACCCGGGCATCCGATCATGCAGATGATTTGGCAGAGATCTTCGGGATCATGAAGGCAGTCCGTCTGCGCCTGAACCCGAAGAAATGTACCTTTGCCGTCCAAGGAGGCAAGTTCCTGGGGTACATGGTCACACGGAGGGGGATTGAGCCAAATCCTGAGAAGGTAAGGGCAATACTTGACATGGAACCCCCGAGGTCAGTGAAAGAAGTCCAGATTCTCACCGGCCGTCTAGCAGCCCTCGGACGCTTCATGTCCAAGTCCGCCGAGAAGTCCCTACCCTTCTTCCAGGTCCTAAAGAAACAAAATGGTTTCGTCTGGAATGATGAGTGTCAGCGAGCCTTCGACGACCTGAAGAAGTACCTCCTCTCTGAGCCTTTACTCAGCAAGCCGGAGAGGGGGGAGACGCTAATCCTTTATCTTGGGGTTTCCCAAGGTGCAATCAGTTCCGTGCTGGTTCGCGAGGAGGAAAGCGTTCAGCGTCCCGTCTACTATGTGAGCAAGACCCTCCAGAATGCTGAGCTCCGGTACACCCCGCTCGAGAAGACAATATATGCCGCCTACATCACCGCCAAGAAGTTGACACACTACTTCCAAGCGCACCCGATCAGAATCCTGTCAGACCAACCCCTAGGTGCCGCTCTGAGGGCGCCCGGCACAACCCGGGTAGTGAAGTGGTCGATGCTCCTCAACCAATACGAGGTTGACTTCCAGCCTCGGACGTCCATCAAAGGCCAGGCTCTGGCTGATTTCATTGTGGAATGCACGGCCCGAGAAGTGGCAGATAGGCAACAGGAGAGCAATGAACAATGGTGGACTCTAGCGACTGATGGGTCGGCAGGAGCCAAGGGATGCGGGGGCGGAATCGTCCTCATCTCACCCGAGGGATTCCGAGCATACTATGCCTACCGCTATCTTTTCAAAGTCTCCAACAATGAGGTGGAGTACGAGGCCCTACTATCTGGGCTACGATTGGCGGCCGCCATGGGAGCAGAGTGGATAACGGTGAAATGTGACTCCCGTCTGGTGGTTTCACAGGTCAAAGGTGAGTTCGAAGCGAAGGAAGAAAGAATGATGAAGTATCGAGATGTTGTTCGGGAGTTGCTCGGGTTGTTCAAGCAAGCAGAGTTGATCTGCATCCCGAGAAATCAAAACTCCGATGCAGACCTCCTCTCAAAGTTATCCCAAGGGTTACCTGAACATATATCGAGAATTGCACGCATTGAGGAGATGACGACCTCAAGCATATCAGCCTCACCGTCCATTGACGTCCTTCCCCTGCAACCAGTCGCCTGGTGTTGGGTGGATGACCTCCTGCGCTACATCGCCGATGGGACGCTCCCCGAGAGAGAAGAGGTGGCAAGGTTAGTCCGGCGACGAGCTCCGGGCTACGTCGTCTTGGATGGGAAGTTGTACAAGAGGTCCTACAATGGGACCTTGCTAAAGTGTTTACGCCCACATGAGGCGGAAATGATCGTCTCTGAACTCCATGGGGGCGTATGCTCCGCCCATCAGGGGGCAGGCACGTTAGCTAGGAAGGTCGTCCTCCAGGGGTACTTTTGGCCAACAATAATGAAGGATTGCGCTGACTATGCAAGGAAATGCGAGACATGCCAGAAGTTCCAGAAGAGCCCCGGCCGACCAGCAACGATGTACACACCGATCAGCACCGCCCTTCCATTCACAAGATGGGGTGTCGACCTGGTCGGTCCCTTACCAACCGGGTCGGGAAACCGGAAGTTTGTCATCGTCGCAGTGGACTACTTTACGAAGTGGGTTGAGGCCGAGCCGCTTGCCAGCATCACACATCTCCAATGTAGGAAGTTCATGTGGAAGAATATTTTCTGCCGGTTTGGGGTTCCCCTCCAAATAATCTCCGACAACGGAAGGCAGTTTGACTGCGAAGCCTTCCGACAATTCTGTGCAGAGTGGGGCGTAGAATCCAGCCGAGTTGCGGTCTGCTACCCCCAGGCAAATGGACAGGTGGAGAACACCAACCGGACGATCGTCGATGGACTGCAAAAGAAGTTGGAGGCCCTCGGGACTGCCTGGGTGGAGGAGCTGAACAATATACTCTGGACCTTCAGAACAACCCCAAGGAAGGCAACAGGAGAGACCCCCTTTGCCTTGTGTTATGGCTTTGAGGCGAGGGCACCGTTCGAGGCCGTAGTTCCCACCCGGCGAGTGGAAGAGTTTGAACCAGCCAGCAATGAGGAGAGGCTCCGAGCCGAGCTCCACCTCATTGAGGAAAGAAGAGACCGTGCCTTCATCAAAGCGGAAAACTATCGACGACAAGTCAAGGCGTACCAAGACAGCCGAGCCCGACCCCGGAGTTTTGACGTCGGTGATTATGTCCTAAGACGTAGGAAGGCCAGCAGGCCGACAGAGGGAGGTAAGTTCTCCGTCAAGTGGGAAGGCCCTTACGTGGTTGACGCAGTGATCGGCCCTGGGACATACAAGTTGAAGACAACAACAGGCCGGTTGGTAGATCGCGTCTGGAATGCCGAGCACCTGATGAAGTTTTACCAGTAGAAAATCGAAGTTTCACTTTTCTTTGTAAACTCCTGTGCTCCGAGCCCGGGATTACAATTTGTAATTCTTCATGTGGTCCGCCCACATCATGAATTCAATATACTTTGCTAGCGATATTTTGTCATCAAAAGAGGTCCGACCTCACTTAGCAATAAAGGGCGGCGGCGGCAAAAAAAAAAGGTACTATGCCCCCCCTCGGTGTTTGGCCGACCTCGGCCAGGCTCTTTAACCGAAAATAGCCAAGTGATTTTCAAGAGTCCGGGCAATTTTCTAAAGTAAAGAGCTAGCCGCGACAGTCGAGGCGATGGTAGGGCCGACCTCCGGGTCGAGGGTACTCAGGATGCTGACCTCCGGGTCTTTTCGAGTGCTCACCGCCTAACATCGCTGGCCAAGCAGCTCGCACTCTCGTCATCTCTGAGTTGGCGGTGCGGGTTCGTTCTGGTGGATCATGCAGGGTCCGCCCCTGTTGTTTGGCTATCCATGCGGGAGTAACCAGATTATTCCCCAAGTCCGGGCAAACTGGATGGGTTAAAGTGACAGTAGGACTGACCCCCGGGTCATGAACGTTCAGGATACCGACCTAAGGGTCTTCCTCGTCGGTTCAATGTCCGACATCGCTGGCCAAACAAGTCGCTTATTTGATGATTCCATTTCAATAGCGAACAGATCACTTCTATCCAACTAGGAGGGGCACGGATAGGCTCGGCCACGCCAGCCTAACCGCCCCCGGGAGGTTAGAGAAGCCAGATCCCCGAATAAATTGCTAAGTATTCGTAATGCAAAGTATAGAAAAGGAAACATATGAATTAAAAGGTAATATTCATTCGAATTTTACATATGGCGGCTACAAGCTACAAAAAAAAAAGGTGCAACAGTCATGGCCGGATGTTCCCATGGCCATCAAGTATAATGATCCGGGCATGAGAGTCACTAGAAATCTCAAGAAATTCTATCGAAATTCACTGTGGCGTTGTCCTCGCTAGATGGTCATCCTCTTCGAGACAGATGGTCGCTAAGTTGAATGGAGTTATCTCTTTCTCATCACATTTGTTCAAGCACATGTGAAAACGTGGTTGAGGCCTGAAACTATGCAAGTGCCTGGCCGCCTGGCCACCCTGCCGCTCGGCCGCCTGACCGCCCAGACGCCCAGCCGCCTTGCCGCTTTGCCGCACTGCCGCCTGGCTGCCTAGCCACCCTGTCGCCCGGCCGCCTGGCCGCCTAGCTGCCTGGCCGCCCTGCTGCCCAGCCGCCTAGCCGCCTGCCACCACAACCTTAGCCTTGTCAGAATTGTAAAAGAGCTCTCTGCAAACAATGACAAACCATCATAAAAAAATCAAGAGAGGTAAAGTGGAAGCCTATTGATGTTCATCTCGTAGACAACCGCCCTGAGAGCCGCCAACCTCTTGGGCGACACCGTCCGACAATGGGGTGGCCGCCGATCCCTATAGCGTGCGCCGGCCACCACAGGAGCCCAGGCCCGCCAGCCAGATTCACCGGGCTGCAGGGGCAATATCGGCGACCGGTGGGTGGCACAAGACAACCCGCCAATCCCTGTAGCACACGCCGGCCACCACAGGAGCCCAGATCTGCCGGTCAGATTCGCCGGACTACAGGGGGGACATTGGCGACCGGTGGTTGTCACAACAGAGGTCGACACGGGAGTCGCTCGGAGCAAGACGGCGGTCAACCCGGTCCCCTGGTTGACGGCGGCGGCGCTGGGGTGACGTGAGGAAGACGGACGCAGGTCATGGGAGAGAAAGGAGAGAGAAGAAAGGAAAAAGAAAAGAAAGGAAAGAAAAAGAAAAGGAAAGAAAAGAAAAGAAAGGAAAAGAAAAAAAAGGGAAAGAAAAGAAAAGGAAAGAAAAGAAAAGGAAGGAATTTATTTGGAGCCTTTTTTGGGAGCCTGATTTAATTTGGGAATTTCCATAAATTCTGGGATTCCCATAATCCACAATTATGGCTCCCTGATATGTGAATATTTTTAAATCGGCAGCTGACTTAAACTACTCCCTCTTAGCCGAGTCTACTACTCGACTAAGGGAGTGAGGGACTCGTGATGGGGTTATGGGACTAGGCCCAGAGCCTAATCGGCTCAGGCCCCGAACTTGGACCAACGGGCCCAAGCCCAGCAACCCTGAGCTCGAGTCAGCCCAACCAACCAGGGCAATCAAGGAGCGGAAGCCCAAGAGAGCCTGTCGACCAGCCCAGTGGGGAGCCTGCCTTCCAGCCCAGTGGGGAGCCCGCCTTCCAGCCTAGCCAGGAGCCTGCCGACCACAAGCCCAGCTGGGAGCCTGCGGTCCAGCCCAACTGGGAGCCTGCGGTCCAGCCTACCCGGGAGCCTGCCTTCCAGCCCAGTGGGGAGCCTACCTTCCAGCCTAGCCAGGAGCCTGCCGACCACCAGCCCAGCTGGGAGCCTGCGGTCCAGCCCAACTGGAAGCCTGCGGTCCAGCCTACCCGGGAGCCTACCTTCCCGCCTAGCCAGGAGCCTGCCGACCACCAGCCTAGCCAGGAGCCTGCGGTCCAGCCCAACTGGAAGCCTGCGGTCCAGCCTACCCGGGAGCCTGCCTTCCAGCCTACCCGGGAGCTTGCCTCCAGCCCAACGGGGAGCCTGCCTTCCAGCCTACCCGGGAGCCTGCCTCCAGCCCGGTCAGAAGCCTTCCTCCAGCCTAGCGGGAAGCCCACCGTCCAGTCCAGCAGGAGGGAGCTCAAGCGTCCAGCCTGCCAGCCGGGCTAACCTGCCAGCCAGGAAGAGTAACGACCAACAATCAATGCGCGACTTAATTATGTGTTTAATTCTGTATTAATGCTGTAATTAGTTACTCATTATTATCGGTAGCGGTTACGATTTGTATACGCCTATAAAAGGCGGCTTGTAATTCATATTAGGAAGACAACTTCTATATGCTATTTCTGGCTAACTTTCCATATTCGTACTTTCCTAATTCCTGCTTGAGTGTCGTACGCAGCTTTCCTAAAAGCCTACGAGCGTCCTATTTTGGACCAACAGAATCATATGGTCTATTGTGCCACCACAATCACCCCATCATTATTTAGTGGGGGCTACTAAATAATTATAATAGGGTATAAAGTCATCTATGTGTTCCATTTATTCTTTCATACTACGGAGTACTCCCTCCGTCCCGGAATTATCTTCATTCTTTCCTTTTCGGTCCGTCTTAAATTTATCTCCTTTTTTCTTTTTTGGTAAATAATTTGTGGTTCACAATCATTCTTACACATTTCTCTTTCCTCTGCACAACTTTCCACCACACATTTCTCACTATCTTAAAACCCGTGCCCAGTCAAATAAGGAGATAATTTCGGGACGGAGGTAGTATATTTTATTTGGAAGTAATTTTTTATTACTCACGGTCTCACACTGTTAGGGACCCTTAAGTGAGTAAAATATTGGAAAGCATATAGAAACCCTTAGGTTTATTTTGGAAATAAAATCGATTTAAAATTACTCTTAGTCACACCTCAATACTTTTGATGTTCAAGCATGTAGCTCAGTTGGTCGAGTGGTGGGAAAATTGGACCAAGTGACCAAGGTTCGTAACCCGCAGCGGTCGTGTGGAGGTTACAGAACCTGAAATAAAGCTAGACCTCTGGTGCGCACGTGTATAAGGCCTACCGTCGCTTTACTCACTGAGTCACCGTGATTAACCTGCCCACCATCCTGTCGGGTCGGGATGGAGGCTCCTGGGGTGGGAGATTCCACCTTTTGGACCAAGATGTTCAAGGAGGCTCTTGTGTCACTTTCATGAGGAGAGACCACTTTGGAAACAATCCATCCACCTCGCCATAATGACAACCCATTCAAACACCACCCACCTATATAATACGGAGTAAATGACTTGAATCTCATTTTTCTGTATTATTCTAGTTTAAAAATGTTTCCATGGTCTGGCCTCTGTACTAAAACTCTATTTTTATACCCTTTTTAAGGAAGCAATAATAATAGTAGCAGAAGAACCATAATGCACGGAACAGAGCTTCACAAAGGTCATATTTAAGTCCTACAAGTTATTGACTTGCAACTTTAATATTGGGGAGCCATTATTACTATCACTACCAACAAAAACTGGGCATGTAGTCATGCACATTAATGGACTAATTGTTACTAAACTTACTATTGTTTTGTTTTACACTATACAAAGTACAAACAACAACACTAATGATGCTAATTGATTAAATAAATGAATATGAAGTAAAAATCCCGCTAATCCCGCTAATAACCCTCGTGTAATTACTAATTTGCCCTCAGACTATATCCAGAGCACCAGCAGCATTGAAGCTGTTCTCTGAAGAAGAAGAAGGAGAAAAGACAATCAAGCCATTCAAGTCAGAAACACTGTCTTGGAGAGTCTCAAGGAGATGAGAAGTGCTGTAACTCATGGAAGGCTTGACCATAGGGACTAATGGCACTTCACACTCACCAACCAACATCTGAACCACTCCCCTCATTGTGGGTCTAGCCATTGGGTCAGGGTGTGAGCAGACTAACCCAACCAATAGAACCCTTCTCATCTCCCCTTCATCAAACTCACCACCCAATCTTGAATCAGCAGCTGATAGTAACTTCCCTTCCCTGTGTAAGCTCCAAACCCATTCCACTAAGTTCCCATTCACCCCCACCCTCTTCTCCCCTTCTTTCTCTATTGGTCTCCTCCCGCTCGCCACCTCGAGCACCACTGCCCCATAACTGAATACGTCGGTCTTCTCGGTTGCTCGGCCTGTCAAAAGATATTCAGGTGCCAAATAACCCATCGTCCCGGCTGCCACGGTCGCGTCCGGAGATTTGTCATGCTCAACGGTTCGGGCTAACCCGAAATCCCCAACCCGAGCATTAAACCCTTCATCCAACATTATGTTACTCGTCTTGATGTCCCTGTGGATCACTTGATTCTCACATTCTTGGTGTAGATATGCCAATGCTGAGGCAACACCTAAGAGAATTTTTCTCCTGTGAGGCCACGGGAGAGTCATTCTCGACTCGAATAACGCCTTGTCCAGGCTCCCGTTTGGCATAAGGTCATAGACTAGCAATATTTCGCCTTTCTCCTGACACCATCCTTGAAGCCGAACAAGATTCCGGTGTCTGAGTGTGGCTATTATGGACAGTTCTGATAAAAACTCTGTTTTTCCCTGTCCTCCGGCATGACTGCACCTCTTCACTGCCACGACTTCGCCGGTTTCCGACAGTGTCCCCTTGTAGACGGTGCCATAAGCGCCATGCCCGATGATCCGGCAAGAATCGAATCCCTTAGTAGCAGATTTTAGGCTTTTGTATGTGAATTCCTTGGGCATTTTAATGATTTCTGATGAAAAAGATTCCCGGGTTTTCACTTTCTTGAATTTCTTCGAGTATAACCAGACAAGGGATAGAGCAGCAAACGCTAAACAGAATGCCCCCGCCGTGACCACTCCGACGACCGCCCCTGCTCCTTGCTTACACAGCTGGTTGTGGCACTTTCTGCCGCCATTATCCCGGGAGGCAGCGGCGGCGGTTGTGTTGATATTGCTTGACTCGGATGGAGCTATGGAAGGCGGAGGTGCCGGAACGGAGTTCGCCGTGGGGTTCATCAAAGTGGTAGTGGTTGGGGGCGGCGGCGGAGGGGTGGTGGAGGTCGGCGATTTGGAATCCGGCTCGAATGAGGAGGTGAAGCTCCACCATTCGATGCTGTGGATCTCTGTGCTCCCCTGAGTTGACCCGGAGAATCCGACAAACATGAAATCGTTGACGTAATGGCCTAGGTTTAGTGGGATTGATAAAAATGGGAACTTTGGTTTCAGATTAGAGTAAGAGACGGATATATTGAGTAACTGAGTCGACCCGGAGTAGTCAATCCACGAATTGACCAGGTCACCGCTTTTTAGATTCACGTCGGCGGCGTCTAGATCCCCCACCTGAGAAGATACCATCGAGTTCAAATCCAAGCCCACGTGGTTCCCGTTGACGTCTTTAAACTCCAGGTCCATTAAAGTGTCGAATTCAACCGCCACGGCGGCGCTCGCCGCCCCCGTTGAGTCCATGATTCCCATGTACGCGCCGGCGTCTCCCACCGCCTCATCTTCCGGAGTGATGACAAAAGCAAGGCCGCCCCCGATGGAAGACGGGTTCAGGTTAATGACCGAGAACGAGAAAAAAGTCGAAAAGCTCGCCGGAGTGTTCGATCCAGGCTGCCGGAACCTGACCGGCCTGGCGTACAGCACCCTCCCGGCGCCGGAATTGGGCACGGCGAGGTCGCGCGTGAGGCGCACGGTGCTGTTAGACAAGTGCGCGTCGCCAAGAAGCTTCAAACTGCTCAGAGTCAAGGTCCCGAAGTCAAACTGAGTGGTGGCCGCACTGCCTGAGAAGCAGAGGAATGAAAGAACCAAGAAGACGGCAATGGCGCCGGCGAATTCACCGGAAAATGACATCATTGCTGGATCTGGCGTCAACCCATTATCATTCCGGGAAGATGGATGAATTCACGGAAGGATAAGATTAATTTTCTAAGAGAAGAGTCCAAAAATCACGAGATAGAGAGAGAAGGGGGGGGGGGGGGGGGGGGGCGAACAGAAAAACAGGGATGTGAATGAAAGAAGAAGAGGAGAGAATCCCAAGTGATGGGTGGAAGAAGACATGTGGCTTTGGTTGAAGGCCACGTCGCCACGTGTCTGTAACGGTAAAATTGGCAGTGCGGTGATAACTCTTACAAAGTTGCCTGGTGCCATGTTGGATTGCTGGTCTGGTCTTTGTTGTCATTATCCCAAACTACACATCTTATTGGTCCAAAACCTGCGAAACTTGTCAGGCGTTCAATCAAAATTACACACAGTAATAAGAATTTAGAAGAAAATTATTCCAATGGGTGGGCGTAGCTCAACTAGTAGGAAGGGAGTGCCACAAGAGTTAGGTCCCGGGTTCGAATCCCGTCAACTGCGATGAGGGGTTACTATGCGAAAAAATGCATAGGGTCTCTGAAAGTACCGGGGACAGAGCTCCACTCTCTATCTGTCAGATTGGGATTATAGTCCAACTTACATCCTCCCAACGTACCGTCCGGTCGGGTTGGGGGGCCTTCAGGGATGAAGTGTCATCCTTTTTTGTAGAAGAAAATTATTCCTCTCCACGTACCGTTCGGTCACGGTTGAGAGATCCTCAATGATGGAGTGTATCCTTTTTTTAGAAGAAAATTATTTTTGGCACCCTTTGTAAGAGTACATATATTACGATGCTCAACGTACAATCGTGTATTTTATTTTATACTCCGTAACTAATAAGTATAATGTTAAAGAAATGAGGATTAGTATAAAAGTGTGTAATAGAGTATTATGATATTCGCGTGATATCTATGCTACAAATCAACTTATTTATTTAACTATATTATCATTGTATTGTCATCAAAATTATTTATCGTGCTAATTTTATAATTTATACTAATACTTATTGCATTTAAACTATATATTCATTAAGTATAAACTAAAATATTCGGCTATACCGTGTGCATGGTACAACCAGTTGTACCATATAATTTACGTTTTTGCTATTTCTTTTTGAAATTAAGGCTAATCACAACTCAACCCGTCAATAAACCTAATCCTCCACCAGTTTATATGTATTCATCCAGTCATCCCAATTTTTCTTATTAATCCAACACCCCATCAATATATTCACTCATCATATTTTTTTAATTAAATGCATAAATTCTTACATTTTTATTACACATCATTTATGTGACAATATTATTTTTGTCAATAATTATGATTTAAAAAGTCAAACATTCCAATGCAAAAAATAAAAATGTGAATTATTATTTTTTGTTACTTCAGACATATTTTTAGATGTAAAAAAAATAACCATGAGATCTTAATTTTAGAAGAAAATCTACTCCTGGAAAATTTTGTAAGAATAATATTGGTGTCATATAAAAGATCATAAAAAGATATGAATTTTGATATATTTTTTGTAAAAGTTGAATCACTATATTAGGTCTTGACACAATATTTAAGGGAGAAATAGCAGGAGTAAATGAATATTGTTGAAAAAGTAGGAGAAAAGGTGAAAAAGTAGGAAATAACGGATAAAAAGTAGAAAAAGTAAGGGTAATTGAGTATTTTTAAAGGAAAAACTTATCAAAACGGGAAAGTGTAGCAAAAAATTTATATACATTTCAAATAAAAAAAGTGTAGCAAACTTTTAAATAGGAAGGGAGTATGACTTTCAAAAAATTGAGTTTTTTATTTTTTTGTGTGAAGCGGTGAAGCCTACATTCTTTTGTTACTTTGCACAAGAGCCGTTACCCAACATTCTCTATGGGTGCGGGTGAATTAGCCTTGCTAACTCCCATCCTACACATCTCGAGTGGGGTGAAAACCTCAAATTTTGATTGGCTAAATGAGATGAATTTGGTGAGTTATGCGTCAAATTGTATTTAGAATATTTTATTAACTTTATTGATAACAATGACATTTCTAACAACAGGCCTATATGAGAAAAATGTTATAGAAAAATTAGAGTAGATTTGATGATCATGGTTTTAAGCTTATTAACCTTATCAATCAACTTTTGCATCACACATAATTTTTTTTTCACACGCTATGTTGTGTAATAATCAAAATAATAAGTCAAGTTAAAGTTTCTTTTCTGGCTCGATTGACCCAAAGCGAGAGTAGAAGACCATTTTAGGTATATTTTAACATAATTTTTCTTTATTTTATGAATATTTTTTCCCATAATTCAGCAGAATCTGTTAATCCAGCTAGAACCCCCAAAAATTAATCAGAGTTAATCAATTCTGCCCATTCTAGTTCTGCCAATTCCAGTGTTACTTAACGGACTCTTAATATTTAGAAGATCACATTGATGTTTTATACGAGTACTACAATTCAAAATCAACACATTTAGATGGAATTTTTAAATGAGGGGCAAGATGATATGAAGTCAAATCTGCCAATTATTTGAAAATAGAATCCTGTGATAATACACACATCATAAAAAGTAGAGAGTATCAAACTTGTGAGCATCTTTCAATCAAACTAATGAGCATATTTCAATTTGTGCTGAATATATGCTCATTGTCATCCATCACTTCTTCATAGAAAACCTATAACTTAATGATCTCCTAATAAATCATTAAATCGCCAAACTTCTATTACACGATTACATCCACCAGTTTCAAGGTAGAAATAATTGTTAAATATTTGGAAAATTTCTTTTGTACACAGCCAAGTTTTACACGCCGGGTTACACGCCTGTCAAATTGTCTGTGTACAGACAATTTGATCGACTACACATTCATATTGAGCGGCGATTTACGAAGAAAACCGATTTTCACATTGACAAAAATAAAAAATGTTTGTATCACAGATACTTTATGAAAAATTCAGGTTTAAAATTGATATTTTGTCTGTATGGAAATCGATTTTCATCATAAAACGCCGGTCAAATTGTCTGTCTAGCCGATCAAATTGTCTGTATACAGACAATTTGACCGGCGTGTAACCCGGCGTGTACACGAAGCGAGACTCTAAATATTTATCCTTTTCATATGATGCAAACTTTCTTATCCTTTTCATATGATGCAAACTTTCTTATCTTAGTCACTAAAACCGTAAAACCATAATCACATCCGTCCTCTTTTAGCTAGTAGATACATCTTCTTCATCACCACCCATATTATTCATTTGATCTTCTCCATATTATTTTCTAAAATAATTTTCATCATCTCCTTATTTTGCTTGAAACTCAATTTCTTTACCTACTTTATCCACCTCTTCAATTCTAGCAGCCTTGGTCTTTTTGCTTAAGTAGCTTGGTCCTTCTCAAACACTTCATGCAACCAATTCATCATAGTGTGAAAAAGGTTTATTCCTTAAAGTAATTAAAAAGGTTTATGCCATTGTGACAATCATAATTTGGACAGAAGAGCTCTCCATATATATTTGAGATAGGTCTAACTTAGTTACTCAAAAGCAAACACTTAATAACTCTTTGTAGCTAGGTACAAAATGATCTTTTTAGTTACTATTAACAAAGCGACAATCCTTTCTGATCTCTCCTTGATCACCTGTTAGCGGATTATTCTCGGACATAATGAGAAGGGCTCGAGAAAACTGGTCATGGAAATAGCCATTATCTACTGCCATCTTTTGAACAAATTGAGAGGTCACTGGATGACTGGCTAACTCTTGATCAATTACTAATAGACCTTTGTGCTCCAATAGCCCTTTGTAGTACATGTTGTCTAGAACCATAGGAGTCTCAAGGTCATTCCTTGCATACTTAGGTTCCAGGGCTCTCGGGTCCGGGTTCGTCATGGGGCACCGCAACTTGAGGTACTCGGCGTAGTCGGGATCCAACGTCGGGTCAACGTCGGGGTAGAGCCTTTCCACAATGTTAATACAGTGAACTCTGCCTACCGAGTGAGCACCTGAATACATAAATTTACGATTCAAAATTAATGGATGCAATGTGTAATTGTATATACCAAGTATGCCTTAGTATTTACCAAGAAGGGCAACAGTTCCTGGCGCATCTATTCCAATGGATTGGAACTGTGACAGAACTACGTCCATGGTGTCATTGTGGTTGGGGATGAAATTCTCGACTTCTGCTAAATAACTTGTTGTGCTGTCCATCCTCCCTGTCTTCATTGCAATATCTGGCCCTCCTAACTATACTTACAATAAGTTACAGATTATCATAGTCATATGTTTGTACCTATAAACATTGTTTTCGTGACACTACATTGTAGTAACTATTAGCTTTTTTATGAACATAAGTTTTATTTTAGTAATTTTTGTGAAAACCCTTTACTTTAAGTACAATTAAATAATGAAATACTCTCTTAGACCAATCAAAAGTGTGATGTTTTCACATTTGTATTGAACTGTAGCAATCAAATTTCAGTAAATGTGAAATCATTTTGTCATTCTTTTGCATTCATTCTACTGATCATACAATTAACCTTAATTGCCAAAATTATATATGATGATTGTAGTTTGTAATTACCAAAGCGGCACCATCTCTAGCAGAAAGAGCAACAATATCGGCACAAGAAACAGTATTTGGGCATTCTTTCTCGAGAGCAGCTTTGATGGTCTGAATATACTTGAAATTTCTCATTCCAAGGTTCCTTGGTGACCCCTTCTCTGATTGTGTGCCACCCACCGTGTCCAAAAGTATAGAGGCATCGCATGACTAACATAATAAAAATCACCACTTACATTAATAAAACGGGTAATAGATAAAGTTAGCCCACTAAAATATGATTGCGATTTCCCCAAAAAGAAGAATCAGATTCCTAAAGTGGTTTTAAAATGGAATTAATATATACCAAATAAATATATCGAGTCTCATATAATATAAAAACATTAAAGTAATACTACACCGTCCTATTAAAGTGTAACGTCCCAACCCGATAGGCCTAAGTTCGTTATTCCTCATTTCTTAATTAATACCATCTATCGAATAATGTCTTCACAATTCACAAACTAATTTAACATAAGTTTTTAACACACACTTTTTTTCTCACAAATCAATAAATACTATTCATGTACAAGCACGCTTTATTGTGAAGCTCTTACTAGATAAGCTCTTTAAATAAAGGTACATCGATTTCATATGATTAATACTCTTAAATAATTTGAGATTTTCAATCCTAGCGATGGTAAAGAAAGTCTTGTATTAATAGAATTAAGATGTTTTTATTTGGACTGTAATTTTACTGGTCTAGTCTGGTGTGGGCCTGTTTAATTCTGGTGTTGCCTGTTTGAGTCTGGTCCGATCTGGTCTGAAATAGTCTGATTTGATCTGGTAAACGTCTAGTCTCTAAATGAAAGTAGTAGTTCATCTCATCTTCTTACAAAAAATAAATTTATAGTTGATTACAAAAAATAAAGTATAGTCGATTTGATAACATTAGAATAAAATGTTAAAGAAAACAAAAGATATAAAAGAAGTAATAAAATATTATAAATTAAAACTTTTAACGATCTCTATAAAAGATTTACTTCTTACAAAAAATAAATTTATAGTAGATTATCATTTACAATATCACATAAAATATTCAAAGAAAATTAAAGGAGTCGGTGGTACAAATGTTGTAATATTCACAAATTTATTCAAATGAATCGTGTAAAAAATATAAATGCAATTTGTTATTATTATGATCATCGTCAAACATTTTTTCATACAGATAGAGTACAAAACATAACAAATACAAATATATCGTATTAGCTAACTTTGTCATAGTGAATGTATGAAATGTGTAAAAGTTAAAATGCTATATGCTAAATATGTATTTTTCATATTTAAATTATTTATTTAAATCTTCAAAATGAAGAGTGAATATATATAATACAAACTATATATTACAAGTTATTCAGTGTTCGATTCGGTTTACGTTTTTTCGGTTTTAAACCAAACCAAATCAAACCATTCGATTTGAGCAAATTGTTACCAAACGGTTTACTCAAGTAAACCCAAACCAAACCAAACAACCAATTTTCGGTATGGTTCAGTTCGATTCGATTCGATTAAACCAAACCGTTTTGCCCAGTCCTATATTTTCATATGGTTTGGTGTATTCTTGCGAGGTCCATTTAAGAGTGATATATAATGTGTCAAAAGTCAGGTATTATTTATGTATATCTTGTCTAAGTCTGATTTATGGTATGATTTATTTAATTAAATTTGATCTTATGTGGTTTATTTGTTCCAAGTACAGTAGAGTCTGACTTAGCCTAAAGTTCAAATTAATTGCGGAGTCAGAAAATCATTAGGGGGCCACACTTAGTCATGTGCAGTATTAAAAGGTTGAATTGTTTTATGACTAAATTTGAGTTGAAAAATTTAACCATAGGTGAAATAAACGATTAAATTTCCAAATTTTCTTTTTCGGTGTACCAAAGTAAACTATGACTTTTTCTTTTTGGTAAGAAATTTATGGCTTCACAACAATGCTACGATTTGCACGGTGCACATGTGGCATGAGAGATAGCAACATAAATATTAGAAAATAAATTAGTTATCTCCTTATTTGAATGATTTTTTACGATTTTGGTAAGTTTTATCGACAATGTCAAAAGGACCGTCTATATGTTGACATTGTTGTTGATATTGCAGAGAAAACCTTACCAAAATTGTATAAAATCATTCAAATAAGGAGAGAGGTAATTTATTTGTTACTCCGTAACATTTTTATGGTTATCTCTCATGCCACATGTGCACCGTGCTTATTGTAGCATTAGAGATGCTCTTATACATTCTTACATATTCGTCTCTCATCCTCACAACTCCCTACCACACAATACCAAATTTAATTTGGAATATAAACTTCATGGAGTTAAAGAGCGAATAAGACGTTATTTTAAAATATGGGGATACAAATAAAAAGAAATATTACAAATCAACTTATATTCACTTCAAGTTTAAGAGCCTATTTGGTAATACTCAAATCTACTTTATTGTTTGATTCTACTGAAATTTATGACGTTCTGGTTGAAGCAGTTAGATTGGCTGATTTTGCTGATTTATGAAAAAATGGGAAATTATCCAAAATAGGAGCAAATGAGATTTGGAATTCCAAAATATGACTAATATGTTTTTCTTCCTGAAATAGGAGTTGTTAGTGTTAAATACACTGTACTGCAACTATTTGGCAATAACGCCTATAAAATGACAATAAATACTCCCATGTTAGTCCCATTTCGGGAATAAGAACATAGTCGTTCTATGTTGAAATTTCAAACTCCATTTACTCCTACTTTGGGAAGTAATAAAATAAAGAAAAAATTATATGAAAACAGCTAAAATGATCATATACAATAATTTCATTCAATACAGCCAGAAAAGTAAACCCGACTTTACATTTTCATATTATTACACAATTCACTGCACGAATCAAAAGTTACATGTTTGATGAAAAAAGTTGATTGATAAGCGGAAAAACATGATTACCAAACGGGCTTTAAATGATGATAATATTTAAGAAGTTGTAACTTTTGACTCGGACAAGAGATAATATATCAAACCCAAGGCTATTCAATTCTCTACATTCTCAATGAAAACATTCTATGACTTCAAATAATGAAAATAGGTAATTGGAAATGATATTTTTAATTACTTTAGTCCAAATATTTTATAATTTAAATGAACAATAATCTTAATGATATCTTGAGTTATATCTGATGTATGTAAAAGTAAGGACATGTATATATATATACCTTGACCATACAATCATGGAAAAGGTTTCTAAGCCAAGAAACAGCCGTGTTCCCATGCTCCTCGTATAGCAATGTTACTTGTTCCTTTATTATCTCCTCCGCTTTCGGGCAACTCGTTGAATAGTAACTCATCTGCAGATCACTAGCTTTTGCTGTATTTGACATAAAGAATCGGATAATTAATTACTCAAAAAGAAAATAAAAGCATAAAATATGGAATACTATATACTACGTATGTAATAAAGATCAAATATACAATTACATGTTATTCTAATTAATTAATTAATTAATTTTCTACATGTAACGTGTGTGACTATGTAGGGGAAGTTTTCTGTGAAAACTAAAAATAAATCAAAAGCATCGATCACAAAAAATGTATTGGGTCGTTTTTAACTAAAAATATGCCGTGGCAAAACTATTTATTCTTATGTTAAAAGTAAACCATATATAAAGATTAAATATACATATAAAAACATACGTATATTGTCAGATCATGTTGCTAAACAAAAGAAACACGGACAGAAAATTACCAATCCCGAGATGAATATGAAGAAGAAGAAAGGGGATGAACGGGACAACCAGAAGGAACTTGAAGTTTGGATTTGCCATAATATGTTACGCTCCGCCTTTCCAAGATATTGACTAACTCCGCAAAACTATATATAGCCTTTTAGCACACGAATTACTCATATAAAGGAGTAGTACTTGATTATCCATTTGACTTCACATGTATTAAGAAAATAAATTTGACTTTACTGTGGAGTGTACTGTTTTGCACTATTCAAACACTGTTTGGACACTGTTTGACACTGTTTTGATGTAGATAATTTGCCAAATAAGGAAAGTAAAGAAGTGTGAACTTAATTTAGGGACTACCCAAAAAGCAAAGTGATTACTGAATTGCGGGACGGAGGAAGTATATATTATACTTCGTACTACATGTAGATAACTTAATGTAGATAACTTATACTCTTTCGGAGTATAAGTATTCTTTTGGATGGCGGTTTATAGACTTGTCTCAAAAAAACACGAGATTGACCAGTACTTTTAACTGGGATACTAAAATTCATGAAGAATTTGGCGAGAATATGTCATATATATGTCAAAAACATTTTGACATGAGTTATTTGACAGAAATTATAGATCAATCCATGTCAGATCCGTGTCAATTTCATATTTTTTTGGTAGCACGTGCATAACCTCGACACCTATAATATTAAAAAAGAAAAGAAAATGGGTGGATAAAGATGGAAGCAATCCTGTCCCACGAAGCTAGCAGCCACTTTCTCAGGCCACCAAGTCCAAATTGACCTCTCATGGGGTTACTATTCTCTTGCTCCCACCGAAATCAACTTTGGAGTGGGTAGCTATCGCCTATCTGGCCGCCAGTGCGTTTGACAATTTGAAGGGTTTGTATATATTGCAAATAACAGTAGTTAATCTTTACGCATTGCGTTTTGTTGATGCTTATTAGTCCCTCCAGCTCATTTCTTCCAAGTTTGATTTGGCTCATAAATTTAGAAAGTGAAAATAAAATGGAAATGTATGGTCGTAGTTGTGTAAGAAAAATGTAAATGAATGCGTACACATATTTTTTCTAAAAGTGAAAGTTGGAAGAATTAATTGGAACGACCCAAAAAAGAAAGTTGGAAAAAATGACTGAGACCGAGAGTGTAATTATTATTAGAAAATCAAGCCAACCAATATTTAAAAGCCAAAGAAAAATTGATTTCGACTAGGGAATACTACCTCCGTCCCGCTATGATTGTCCCGTTTTACCGTATCGGTCCGTCCCAATAAGATTGTCTCATACCAATTTTGGCAAAGTTGTGTGGCTCTAAATTATTCTTACTTTATTCTTACTTTATCAATTGAATATCAATCACATAAACCAATTTTTATTGGTTTGCGTGTCACTCCCTCTTGTCCCATTGTTAGCGGGACGGAGGGAGTATAAGTTATGCACGGGCAATACTCCATTCCAAACACTTGGTATGATATAGTACCCTATGCCTTAAAATTTTGTCAACTTTTTTTTGGTTGTCTCACCAACTTTATCACTTTACCTTTTAAGTAAAGAATTTGTGGTTTCAGTTAATTCTTTTTTCACTCCACAATTTCAACTACACGGTTTTTACTTTATAAATACTTGTGTCGGTCAAACTTGGCAAAGTTTTAAGAGACGGAGAAAGTACAATATAATACAACACTTGTGCATGTCGATATGGCAAATTATACCGTGGGATCGTTACACCGTGAGCACGGTGTACCGGTCCTAAAACGGTACACTTATTATATTAAAAAAAATCGCCACTCAAATAGTGAGTTCCAAGTTTCCAACATTCACTGCTGCTTAGAAACAACGATCCTCCTTACTCTCTGTAATTGCTGGGAGCACCGTGTCGGAATAGTAGGTCTCTTCGGAATAGTAGATCCTAATCAGATCTACTCCATGCGCAGATTCAATATGTTATATGTATACAATAAGTCATACCCACGACTAAATTTATCTGTTTGATTCAAATTGGAGGGAGAAAATATGAGGAAAATACTTGTCTATACATGTCTTCCACTTGAGTTACGTACATGTTATTATGCGTGTGTTACATCTTGTTATGCGTGAGTTACATCTTCTTATACGTGAGTTACATATTTTTACGCGCGAGTTACATCTAATTATGCGTGAGTTACATCTAATTATTTGTGATTTTTTACTTATCTTTATCTTTAACTAATTAAATTACAACTGAATTAATTTTTTTCTTAACCAATTTATTACAAAATTCTATTTATCCACGTAAAATAAGTATATTGTATTTCAAAATCACAAAATAAAACCCTTTTATTGAATAAAAAAAAAATCTTTTTTTAAAACAGTTTTCCTTTGCAAGAAAATGATTTCCTGAAAACATTTTGTGCTCTTAATATTAAAAACAAAATATATTCATTATTTAGGTAAAGTAAATAAGAAATTAGACTCCTTTTTATTGTTTACATTGAAATCGTTGTTTAAAACAAGTTACATTTCGACTTCCCGCAGTAACATTTCTTATTAGCGTGAGTTACATTTCTTTACATTCGAGTTACATCATTCATACTACTGGGACAAAAAGAGAAAAAAAATAGGTACTGTACAAGCGTGTATTGTTCACGCGTGCACTGTTCACGCGATTTTTTTTAAATTGATTAAAGTTGTGTCGTTTTTGGGCCTGGAGCATGGTGCTCACCGTGGGATGATCCCACGGTATACGAAATTTGTCAATATCTGTTCACCTCCACAAATTTCATGGTACTACCCGTTGTACCTTTAACATGGTGCAATCAGGGGAAGATCTGCGTATAGGCTATATAATGGATTGAAGCCCATGACAACTTAAATTTTCCTTCAATTTTTTAGTGTGTTTTTTCATTTTTCATATTTACTCTCTCCTTATAAAGTTTAAGTCTAATATCATTACTCTTCATCCCAATCTAACATAAATTCCCAAATCCGCCTTTGGGTACAACCGGATACTTTTGTAATATACTAGTATTGTACCTGTGCGATGCACGGGATAATATTTTTTATGTTATTATTTATGATGCATGACAATAAATAATAATTGAATACAGAGTATAATAAAAAGAAACATATATAAATTGTCATACAGTTTACAGAATGCTAAATACATACTTCATATATAATTTTTATTACAATAAAAAGACATACATATTAAAAAAGTATAAACATTTAGTGGGGAATTAGAGTTGTCAAACAGGCCAACCCAATGCAATCCGACACATGACAGGTTATGCTTTACGTGACGGGCCAATTCGTTTAATGACGGGTCAAAATTTCTACAACCTAGCCCATCCCACCTTCCTTGCGAGGTAAACGGGCCAACTCGCGGACCAATCTATAATAACATACATAACAAAATTATCTAAAAGCAATTACCCAATAGTACAAATTTATATTGGTAATAGTATATATTTATATTGACATGTAGTAATACTCATTCACAAAAGTAAAGATCTACTTAAACCTTTTGAGTGATTATTCATTTATTTGTATATCATGAATGCTAAATGATAAAAAATATTCAACTTTACTTATAATATACTCCGTATGTTTGAACAATTTATTTAAATAGCTATTATAGATTTTATTTGAAGAGTTATTATAGAAATAATCTTATTTTGCAGTGGTTGTAAAATGATAAGTATATAAAAATTGTAATTATAATAATCTTGGTAGTAAAAAATACTATTGAAGATAATGATAGTCAAACTGTACATTTGCCTTTTGACCCGCGAGCCAACCTGCAACTCGTGCGGGCCAACTCACTTGACCCGCAACACGCTTAGGTTGACCCGTGAAACCCGCGAATTAATCTCGCAAGAAAATGACAATCCTAACCCACCAATAATGGGTTGAAATAGGCCAGCCTGCGGGTTTTCGCCCAAGTTGACGGCTCTATGGGGAATTACTCTAGGAGCTTCTCTCCAACAACATGCACCACCACTCCCTTCCCCTGATCATTCAGTCTGCCTTCTCCTCGCTACCGATAGTGTCACCGTCCTCTCTCTGCGTCCATCTCCTCTATCCGCATAATCTCCTCAAGTCACCACAACATATTATTAGTACTATAAACATGAAAAAGAATAAAGATTGCATCAAGTACAAACACAACCAAATCAAGATATGTAACCATTCAAGAAAAACTATCATTCTAAACTAATAGCCACAATCTCTCTTTTAGTATCTTCAAAGATACCTAAAAAAGTGCACATGTAAAATGTTATAAGAAGATGCATAAAACTAAAACAAATTAGATCTATCTGCCATAAAAAGCGTACAAGAATATAAAAAACAAAATATAATACATAGATTTAAATTTCAAGGTATAATACAATATCTTAATCATTATCATCTATTATAATTTCAAGGAACTTATGAGGGCAACCCTTCAAAACCATGTCTTTGACATTCTACTTCAATAAAACTACACCATTGACATCTAAATGACAAAAAATAATAAATCCAATTACAAAATATAAATCAATGATATTTTATAATCGTTAGAGTTTAATTATGATTAAAGTTTAAAGAGACATACCAAAAGCTCAATATAATGGAAAATAAATAAAAAACTAAGAAAATATTTACAAACTTATAAATTATCAAACCAGCCCACTGATTATACGCTATAATAACACACTACAATAATTTCTAATGATAAAGAATCTTCAATGATGCTTTTTTGCCAAATCCTCAATCGACCACCGCTCTTGTTTCAGAAATTCAGCATTGGAAACTGGAAGGTAGAAACCTAGTAGTTAAAATACAATTAGTGATGTGTCACTGTTGTTGTATTTTATCAGCATCCACTTCTACATTTATCAGCAAACTATAAGTCATATACGCATTGGAAATAGGTAAAGAGATGTGGAAGACAAAAAGACTTTTTTGAGGCCAAGTGTTACACACAAATTAAGCCAACATAATTAAGGTATTTAGTCAATTAAAATACTCCCTCCGTCCCGCTATGATTGTCCCATTTTACCTTTTCGGGAAATCCCACTAAGATTGTCTCATACCAAATTTGGTAAAGTTTGTGTGACTCCAATTCATTTTTACTTTATTTTTACTTTATCAATTTTATATCAACCACACAAACCCATTTTTCTTAATAATCGTGCTGATGGAATATATAGACTCCGACCCTCCGGTCTGCCGACTACTGGGCCTGGACAGCGGCCCACACACGTTTAGCAGATATCATTCATATTATTGTACATTATTATTGTTATTCAGATGTTATAGATTAGCTTTTTATACTATCAGTCCATTTATGCTACCGGGTCTGTCAGGCCCATATTAGAGGTCCAGACCCGGATTTTCCCTATATATACTCCTTTAGGAGGCTAAACACAATTCATATTCATACACAATACTACTTGGGGTCCTTGGTCGCATTATGGCTGTCCATTTTCCAAACATGAGAGATGGCAGGAGCTTTAGCAGAAGCTTGCACTAGGAGGAGCGGGTCTGCTCAAAAGTCAAACTATCAGCTGTGGCAGTGCTTGTCCAAGATTTGTGCGGCGTCGCTTGCAAGGATGCAAAGGCCGGTGCACCTGCTGGGAACCGTGGGTAGCCGTGGGGTGCATTACTTATAACCTAATTAAAGCTTTCAACAGGCCACATTTCAGCCCAAGCAGCCCAATGTTTCAGCCCATCAAAAGATAAGTATTCTTTAATTTTCATATTATTTATATTTATTTAAATCATTTCTTTTTGTTCGTGAATGTCACACTATCATGCACTTATGATCAAATGCCTAGTAGACACTAGTGGAAAAACGTCAAACAGAGGCGCTTCATTTGAGGCGCTTATATATACAAGCGCCTCTATTTGGTTGTACGACTTTAATTTTTATTTTTTTAGAAACGTGCGGCGTTTGTTTAGTCTGAAACGCCTCCAAACTAATTTCCTCTGGCAATTTTATTTTAAAATTTGGGATACGTGCGGCGCTTCTAACGAACAAGCGCCTGTAACCTTTTTTTATTTTTTTCGGATCATCACGCGTGCGACGCTTCTTAGACCAAGCGCCTGCATTTGGAACACGTGTGGCGCTTCTATCAAATGAGGCTTTTCAATCTCGATCTTAACCCTAGCTCCAGATCAAAACAATCGAATGCAGATCACAAGTCCAACCCTTGTCGTGGCTACCAGAAGGAAACTCCAGCCTCGCCGCCGACGATGTGCTTGCCGCCCACTGCTGCGCCTCTGTCCACTATTTTCCTAACCGCTGCCGCCTACTGCTCTGCTTGATGCCGCCGTCGACGAGTATCTTTGTCCACTGTGATAGATACTTCAAGTCGCTGGAACGGAAGCTCTCCACAAACCCGCAGACAGAGAGGCATTGAAGAGGCTGGACAACATCCACGGTCATTTGAATTCACACCTCATCAGGTAACTTCTTAGACTGAATTTCATTTTGCGATTACCAATAAACAAGGGAAGTTATTCACTTTCACTCACTTCATGTTTGGATTTATTAATAGATTGAAGGGAAAACAGAAATGTGGGTTAAGAGTTGTCAATTATTAAATATGGTGTGATATTGATACTACTTTGATGATGTACATGTTATTATTTACATGTATTCAATAGTCTAAAACTCCATATGATCGGGAATGATGATGGGTGTGTTTACTCAACGTTGTAAGATAGGTGTTTGTAAAAATGACTAAATGAAATTTATATCAATTTCTTAAACATTAACCATCTTTTATGTGTTTTACAAAATGAAATAATAAAAAACTGCATACTTCATGAAACAAATAAAACTGGGCGGCATAAATTTGGTCCAATTCAAACTGCATACTTCACTTTGGGGATGATGAATACGTGGGTTTTATGCCAATTGGAATATTATACATCCGGATGTACGTAGGGTATGGTACATTCGGCCCTACATTACTAAATGAAAAGTACCATCTATATTATAACCGCTGCTCTGCTTGGAATTATATAGTACTTTGTATGACCTCTGCAGTGATATTCAGCTCCGGGATGTAGTCTGCAATGGAAGCATAAATGAAAAGTACCATCTTATTAATTCTAAATACGGAGTATTACATGCTGACACTCCGTGGAAGAAGATATGATCGATCTGTTGGGGATTCTTTTGAATCACATGTTAACTTTTCTGTTCCTATATATGTTTCTTAGTGAATAATAGATATATGCAAATATTTATCAAACTATTATACTAAAGATTCCTAAGAGTCTGATTGGACTACAAAAATGCTAAGGAAAGAAAAATTAAGGGCAATAGATAGGGTAGATGAAATGAAAGAAAAATATAAAGACGTGTTAAAAAAGTCAAACAATTTGTTTGTGTGGTATAGATCCTTCATATGCTTATGTGATTTCTAGTTTGTGTAGGACATGGAAACCTTGACATCAATTAAAGTGTGCAAGGCAAACGGGTACTACAGAATGTGGGTATTATGCCATGAAGTTTATGTGGGAAGTAATATCTATTGTTGGAAGTTCAGATATTGGACATGTATTTTATTTATATATATACTTCAACAAGTGAATTTCATCAAATAACTTATATATAAATTAGTTTAATATTATCCATTTTATTTATTTTCTTATCAATGGTTTCAGGTTTGGAATTCAAGAACTGATCCATATTCCAAGAAAGAGTTTGATGAAATAAAAAATGTGTGGGCTAGTTTTTTGTAGATGAAGTTATGAATATGTAGGATTTTTAGACATTTGAAGATTTTAATGTATAATGTAATTTCTTTTAATTATATTGTAATGGCATATTTGTACGTTTATGGAGTTGAATTCTAAATGAAACAATTTGTACGTTTAATATGGAGTTTACGAATGAATGGTCATGTAATGTCTTTTAACTGTCTTGTAAATAAAACATGATATATGGTAATTGCAAAATCTGCATTTAAAAAAAATAAAATAAAATTAGCGGCGCTTCTTTCAAAAAAAGCGCCTCTAATGTGTAATTTCCGAACGGTTTAGAGACGCTTTTAAATTATAAAGCGCCGCAAATATTGTTTAAAGTTTCCGTGCGTGCGGCGCTTCTAGTAAAAAAAGCGCCGCAAAATGTTGGAAAAAAAAATTGATTTAAAAATATTTGAGGCGCTTTTGACAGAAAAGCGCCTCCAATCAAGCATTTGCGGCGGATAAATCGGAGGCGCTTCGAAGCGCCGCACGCGCCTGTCCAGAAGCGCCTCCAATAGTCATTTTCCCACCAGTGAGACTATGGCTTGAGACCCATCACTAGGATTTAAAGCCCTGACTCCTCAGGCATAAAGCCCTCACTCCTTAGGCACAAAGCCCTGACTCTCAGCCACGAAGACCGGTCTTAGTCATTCCAAGAATGGCGACCGTTGCGTACGAATGGCTCACACCTCCACTCTACTAAGTATTTTATCATCACATCAATAATTCACATTTCCACTTTTTTTCAAGTGACGAACTCCTGATCGGAAACCTAAACCCCAAGGAAAAAATTTATATGCATGTTAAATGTGTAGGTACGAAGATGACTTTACTCATTTTCACCTCGTCTCCACTCGCCTCAAGGAGTGGGGGACTGGGGGGTCAGATTTTCTAGATGAGCAGCAAATATCACGCATGAGCAGGAACGAGATCTAAGTCAGATGAAGACGGGTTGAGCTAGAAAAAAGTGATTATGCCGGATGGGGCCTACCTTCCTTGTTTCATGTTGGGGGCGCTAGGTGTACTCTTTTACCCTTATTAGGATTTTTTCTCAAAGGGTTTTTCCTAATGAGGTTTTTAACGAGGCATCCCCCCAAAATGAAACGAAAAGCACAAGCCTTCGGCCTCGTGAGGAAAGCAGGCATGTCTCTACTCCTCTTCACCATATTACATTGTCCTCAAGAACATCCTTACAAGGTTTGGCGTCCCTCAACAAATCATCTCTGACAACGGGACTCAATTTGAGGCAGCCCCCTTCTGTGCCCTTCTAGAGGCATGGGGCATCATACACACATTCTCTTCGGTTGCCTACCCTCAAGGCAACGGATAGGTGGAAAACGTCAACCGAACTTTGTTTGAAGGCCTAAAAAAGAAGCTTGAAGCCGAAGAGGGAGGCTGGGTAGAAGAGCTCCACAACAATCTCTAGGCCTACCGAACTACCCCTAGGCGGGCAACAGGCGAAACACCCTTCTCCCTCTGTTACGGATCCGAGGCGAAGGCCCCTACAGAGGTAACGCTACCTACCCGTAGGGTAGATCAATATTATCCCGAGATCAACGACGCCAACATGGCCCTCGACCTCACCTCATCTCCGAACGCCGAGAGCAGGCCTTCCTTAAGGCGGAAAATTACCGAAGGCAGGTCAAAGGCTACATCAATGCCAAGGTTCGCTCCCGAGAATTTCATGTGGGAGACTACGTTCTCCGAAGAAGGGAAGCTAGCCAACCAACCGAGGGCGGTAAAATGGCACCCAAATTTGAGGGCCCGTACATCATTGCAGCCGTCATCAAACCAGGAACTTACAAACTCAAACGCCCCAACGGGACCGAGGTCCCCCGACATTGGAATGTAGACCATCTAGTTAAATTTTATCAATAACGTTGGAGAGACCAAGCCCTCATAACGAATGAATGTATTATCCTATGGCCCAAGGCCTCCAATTTGTGAAGAATGAAGACATGTTGAAGACACCAAGAACAGAACACTTGTGAGCGGCCAAGCCCTCATACAAGCACCTGGCCCAAGGCCTTATTACAATCAAGACCCCTCGGCACCACGTGCCGAGGGTAGGCACTCCAATCACCTACCACAATGAAGAAAACACCAAGTGTTTTCGACAAAGACCCCTCGGTACCAAGTACCGGGGGAGTGTGCAAAAATAAACACCAAGTGTTAATTTTTAAGTCGTACCCCTCGAGGACGCATTTATGCCGAAGGCCCCACCTCTCGGCGCCAGAGGTACCAAGTACCCCGGCCTTTTTTGCAACTAATATGCAAATAAAACCCTTCCTGAAACGCTTTCCGCACCATTACCCCAAGGGAATGGCAGGCAACTAATATGCCTCAGGGTTCGACTTTCAAAAATGAAACGCTCCCCGCGCCATTACACCAAGGGAATGGCAGGCAACGGACTATGTCTCGAGCTGAGGGGACGAATTTCAAAACTGAGGCGCTTTCCGTGCCATCCCCCAAGGGGAGGCAGGCAACGGACTATGTCTCGTGCCGAGGAAACGACCCTC
Source organism: Cuscuta europaea (assembly GCA_945859875.1). Lineage (NCBI taxonomy): Eukaryota > Viridiplantae > Streptophyta > Magnoliopsida > Solanales > Convolvulaceae > Cuscuta > Cuscuta europaea. Next base: position 7,687,629 of record CAMAPE010000027.1, on the reverse strand, counting down.
ACTCCCCTCGGAACCCGTAAGGTTAACCCGAGGGGGGAGCTAATGGTGTATACTGTTGCCTCCGGATAGGCCAAGCCTTACCAAGAAACCAAGTTTCTTGAAGCCTTCCCTTCACCATCTTCCCCAAAAACAAAACGGGTGAAGGGGAGTAGACTCAGAGAGCAATCAATGAGTACGAACTCCAAAAATGAGCTACTAATTCGGCAGCCAGCAAAAAGATCATACCGAGGGCTCCCATGGGGACACCACCGGTATCCGGAAGCTACTAATTCAAGAGGTCACCTTTGACGGTGGCCCTTACTCCGAAGGCTACTCTTCAACAAATGTTACCAAAATATGGCTAAGTCCACAATCTGGTTGCCTCCGGCATCAGCCAACACCAAAGGCTCTACTCCTGGAGAGGGTTTGAAGCGGTTAAAGTCCAAACAACGACAACCTCTAGTATTTCACCATCCATCCCAGCAGGGGTCGAAGGCATTCGCCCTTTACTACCGGTGGCCATCAGTTGCAAACTCAAGGCAACACCCAGGGAATATTCCAAGGCGTCTCCCGAGGGCATTTGTCTTTATCATACTATGGTTGGATTACAAAATTCCTAAGTCCACACTTTGGGATCTACCAAATCTGAAGGCTCACATGCTACCCAAGGAGGGAGGGCACCTACTACACGTTACCAGAGGCCAGCACTCACAAGTCAAGGGGAATTATTCTAAGTCCACAAAATTTGGTGCCCCTGAGACCGCCAAAAGGTCTTACCTACGAATGCTACAATCCAAAAGGTCTCATTTACCGAAGGCCAGGTAACAAACAACACTTAGGAAAAACTTCTAAGTCCAAAATGCTCGACCCTCTGTCAAATTATTATGCAATCCAGGGTGTCTAATAACCGAAGGCCACATGATGTACATCACTTGAAAAACATCTACATCCTAAAACTTAGGCCCTCGGTCAGCTCAGGGCAAGCATACGGATTGAACGGAGACATCAGACAAGGGATCAGCAGTGGACATTACTTATATAATTTTCTAAGTCCTGAACTATCGGCCCCCGGCCACTAACGAGTGAAGGCTTACGACTCACTCAACAGAAGGCATACGAAAGAGGATGTCCACCGAGGGCAAAAGTTGTGAGCAACACTTAGAAAAATATTCTAAGTCCTACAAAATTTGGGCCCTCAGTCAACTCATGCCAGCTACCCAAGTTCGGAAGGAAGCATCAACCGAGGGCCTAGTACTGAACAAACACTTAGAAAATTTTTCTAAGTCCTAAATGGTTGGCCCTCGGTCACTCGACATGCAACAAAGGCCAAGTGGTAAAACTACACTTATCTGGCCCTCGGCCAACTCACCACACATACATACAGACAACTATGAAAAGGCATGAAAGAAATCGAAGGCATCAGACAATACATTCATTCAACAGAAGAATAGAAGGGAATAAAGTTAAATGGCCCAAAGGCAGACATACATTCACAAAGGGGAAAATTAAAGTATTCATTACATCTTGGCCGGAGCCAACGGCTCATGAGTGTTTGTTACAAAGTATTCATTAAAGTACGAATCAAGGGTTGTTTGCTCTGGAGGCATCCGCTTCTGCTGGCTTTGAGGTGACATCATCGCCGACCTCTTCTTCATCACTGCCCTCGGCCATCAACACAATATCCTCAAGATCTGGCCTTTCGGTACCTTCGGGAAGCGGCATCCTGGTATCTGGCTGGAGAGGGTGGAGACCATGAGCTGCTGGATCGAAAGCCTTCAGGTCTACACCTAGATGACGGGCAAGCCTTCGATATATTAGGGCTTGAGTAAAATACTCGCCCCCATCATAATACTCCTTGCCCTTTCGGGATAGCCACATGGCACCCGGGCCTTTCACCCAGTCCTCCACCGAGGCCTCCATCACCGAGGCAACCCACTGCTGCCGCCCCTCGGCCTTCCAGCCCTCGGACATAAAAGCAGCCACCACATCCTTCTCAGCTTGGATGACCGCCTCCTTCTGGGCCTCCTCAGCCCTCTCAGCAGCTACCTTCGTGGCCTCGGCAACAATATTCTCAGCCTTGGCTCTCCCCTCGGCCTTGGCCACCGTCTTGGATTCTTCAAGGATTTTGTTGAAGGCCGCCCTCTCCACTCTGAAAGCCTCTTCGGCCTCCTTAAGCTTCCTTCGGGCCTGGGCCAGCTCTTCGTCAGCCTTCTGCTTCTGGAGGAGTGATTTCTCCATCCTCTGAATGAGCTCACCGAGGCCAATGCTTGCCTGCAAGGGGATCAGGAAACATTAGAGGATAAGTCACTACACACAAAAATGTTAATTCTGGATTAACTAAAGAAGGGAAGGGAGGAGGGATCTTACAGTAACCGAGGCCTGAAGGACCTTGTAGCAGAGGGCATCGTCGCCTGCCGGGAGAGCACGGACTTATCAGTCGGAGGGGTGGCGCCCCTCAAAAACTCCCTCGGGTTCAAAGTCACGTGCATGATGGCAATCCCCTTGGTGATGGAGAACTGCACATTATCCTGGGGCCATGTCATCCCAGCGGCACCTTTATCCTCGGGCGAGGAGTGCTCATCAACGACGACGACGGGGACATCCTTCTTCTCGGCGGCCCCCCTTTTTTGCTTCTTCTCCTCCAGGGGCACCACGCCTTTCCCAGCTCGTTTTCTCTTGAGCTCCCCAATGGGAGAGCCTCCGGCGTCAGAGCCGGCAGCAGCCTTTACCACGGGCCTTGCCTCCTTGGCCCCGTCGGCAGTTCCCACCTTCGGGAAGATATCATCCACCGCCCTCTGCCGCGCCGGGGCGTCCTTCTTCTTGTTCTCCTTTGCCAGTTGCTTCTTCAACTTTGAGAGGTTTCTAGCGTCCATATCTGGTCCTGAAAAACAAGGAAGGCACACAAGTGTTAGAATACTACTACAACAAAGCAAAGGAAGAAAAAATTTGCCAAGTATAAAAACTAAAGCCCTCGGCAATGCTTGATGCACACTAATTAGTAGTGCATAATTACATGTTTCTATGTGTGATTTATGTTAATTGTTTGACGTTTTATTTAGTTTGTAAACATTTATGTGATTTCAAGTTGTAATTGTATTTTAGTCTATTTTTGTCAGTTGTAAAGTTTAGTTAGGATTTATGGTTTGGAAAGGAAGACTTTGAAGTGAAGAAAAAAGAAGATTTGGCTGCCCAGGAGCAAATACCCGACCGGGTATAATACTTGACCCGGTCGGGTAAGAAGTGAAAAACGAAAATGCAAAGAAAGTGCATGGCCCGGTCGGGCCCACTACCTCACCCGGTCGGGTGAGAAGTGACCGGGGACAACCCGGTGTGCAAAGATCACCCGAACGTGTAGAAAATCCAATTTTTGCACTCACCCGGTCGGGTCCCCTACCCCACCCGGTCGGGTCTGACTTGACCCGGACACTTTAACATGCTGAAGATCGCCAGAACGTGGAGGATATTTGATTTTGACATGGACCCGGTCGGGTGAGTACTTGACCCGGTCGGGTACCCGGTCAAAGGTGTTGAAAAACACCTATAAATAGCACTCTTTTTCTCCTCTAAAAATAATCCCTTCTTCCATACTCTTTAGCTCAGTTTAGAATAGCATTTCTTTATATTTTTCTAGCTATGTTTAGTCTCCAAATGAGGAGCTAAACTTTCATTCTTGGTTTTGCTCTTGAAGCTTGTTGATTATTAAAGTTGTGAGTTATTTTCTTAACTTCTTCTCTTGATTATTAATTCTTCCCTTAATCTCATTCTATATTAATGTTGGAGGGTTGCTAAGTGACGATTAGTTAACGTTCCGACATTAATTACTACTAGAAACGATCAACGAACCGATGGTTAATCGTTGGTGGTTTCACAAGTAAGTAACTTCGGTTTATTAATGCACGGTCGTGGTTAATAGATTTAAGAGGGATCAATTTTGTTGGTTAAACCGAAACCGTTGTGTTAAGGTTATCAATCTCAATTGATTTCATCAAGGAGTTAAAAAGATTGAATGCTACTATTATATCGGTATAAGGCGTTGTTCTATATTTGATTAATAGTAAGGGTTATTAATGAACGGTCGTTGTTAATAACTACCCTCGATGAATTGGAGATACTCCTCGATTGAGTATTCGAGAGGGGATAAGTTATAGATATAACAAGGACCGACTAAAATATATCAACAAGTGGAAAGTAGCAAAGCCAAGTCCCTTTTATTCTTGAAATTAAACACATATAGGTTGTTCATCTTAGTTTCTTAATTGAATTAAATCACTCAAAACCAAAACCCCCCTTTTTATTACTAGTTTCATAGAAAGAGAATTATACCTTTCCCTGTGGATACGAACTCTACTACACTATACTACGTATAAGTGTTTAGTATTGAATTTATTTTGACGCACCGTGACAAAGTGCTCGTCGAATTTGGCGCCGTTGTCGGGGAAAGACAATTATTTTTCTTTTTATTTTATCTCATAAAAATCAAAACAAAATATATATATATATATATATATATATATATATATATATATATATATATATAAAATCTTGCTCTTCTATTTTCTGAGCTTACATGAGTTATGAGTATATGGATACCAACACTTCATCCTTAGAGAGTCAAATTTCCTTCTTGACTTCTCTAATAAAGGAATCTATCTTTAACTCAAAAGCTCAAGATGCCAAGACATGCAACATTTGCATGTCTCACAGGCATCTTACGGACTTCTGCCCAAAGCTCCAAGAAGAATACCTTGCACAAATTGATGATGTACCTCACATGAGGTATGATCCATTCTCCAACTCTAATATGTCCACGGAGGACATGGTTCGGGCTCTTACTAACAGTGTGACCGCCATGCAACAAAACATGGTGCAATTCCAAAATGAGACCAAGTCTAGCATTTTGAACTTGGAAACTCAAATGAGTCAAATAGCCGGAGTCGTGAGTAGGCTTGAAGCAAGGGATTCAGAAAAACCTCCTTCTCAACTAGAATGTGATCCTAAACAGCAAACTTTTGCAATCACATTGACAAATGAAGAGGAAATGCAAAAGGAGATCCAGAATCCAGAAGAAGTAAAGGAAGAAAAAGACACGGAGCTCCAACTGGTCAAAGAAGAGGATAATCTGAGCTTCAAGGTTAAATATCTATCCTTTTCATCTTTTGAGGTACCCCCATCAATTCTAAAATTTTTGAGGGAAACTCATAAACTTGGAAAGGACAATGACATTTCTGAAATCCTCTTCAAAATTGAGGGATCGAAAAACTTTTCATTGACCATAGTAAACGATAATTTCTTCCCTTTTCTCCCACCGCATGAATCAATGACAATCTGGATATTTGATCCTGGAAAGATTCCCAAATTGAAGAGTCGAGAAGTTGAGCACTCCTATGAACGTCCTAGGAGTGAAAGTGTGAAAAAGATAAACTATCATGATCCAAGTTTGAATGACTGAACACAATGATGGTGTCGTGCCACGACGTTAAATAAGGCGCTTCTTGGGAGGCAACCCAAGCAAGGTACGTTTATTTATTTTTTTAGTTTATTTTTACACATTTCAAAAAAAAAAAAAATGGACTGGGTTTGGACCCGGCCGGGTAAATAACCTAACCCGGTCGGGTCACTTCTATAAACTAAACACCCGGGCAACCACCCGGGCGAGGCGAGAGAAAAACAAATATTAAATTTTCACCCGACCGGGTAGACGTTTGCACCCGGCCGGGCAACCCAGCCAAATCTTTCTGCCTCGGGTGAACAAGTTACACCCGACCGGGTACACCACTTTACCCGGCCGGGCTACCGAACACAAAACTTTCTGCCTAGGCAAATACCGTTCACCCGACCGGGTAAACTACCCCACCCGACCGGGCGAACGGGAAATCAGCACTTTACCAGGTCGGGCTCAACCCCTCCCCTCCCACTTCTTCTTCCTCCCAACACCAAAACTCCCAAAATCCACCATTTTCAAACACTAAAACCTTCGAATATCCCCATTCCCTTAACCAAATCCACTAAAAAACCCCATTTTCTTCATCTCCTCACTTCCCTCTCCATCTCTATACCCATAAAATCCCCAAAAACCTTCCCAATCAACCAAACCCAAAAACCCTACCCAAAATTCGAAAATCCCCATTCTTGGACATTCAAGGTCCGAAATCTTCCCAAAAATTCTCAACCAATACCATATTCTTACTCTCCTCACCATACTCTTCAACCCCATACCCATAAAAGCCATCCAAATCCCACCCTACCCCAAAGTCCGAAAATCCCCTAAAAAAAAAAAATCAATTCCAATGGCTCCAAAAAAATCCAAAGCTTCTTCTTCAAGGGCAATCTCACCGGTAGCGGGCTATGAAAGCGTGGAATTTGCGACGGAGGCACAAAAGCGATTATTCGAGGGACAAGCACAAAGGGAGGTAAAACAATCCCGATTCATGTGCATTACCACTCTAGCCCTCCTATGGATTGATGTGATCATGCCTGATATTTTTGCAAGAATTGGAATGACTAGGTTGCTAGAAATGCAATATGTGACATATCCTCATTTGGTTTATGAATTCTTTAGTTCATATGTGTATACAAATGATGATGATGATCATGCAAATGACACCATCACCTTTCGTTTACTCAATGAAAATCGTTCATTGACCAAAAGAGCATTTGCACATCATTTTGGCCTCCCTCTGTTTGATGAAGCTCGTGCTTATGATACGCTTGTGGGGTACGAATTATGGAAAAGAATGATAGGACAAGGTGTGGTGGACCTCTCTAAGTTGAGTGTGAACTGTGTTCAACACCCGGTCTTCCGTATTTTTCTAAAATTCTGTTCAAATTGTTTCCTCGGAAGACCGAACAATCACCACACAAGAATGTGGGATGTGTGCGTTCTGGCACAAGCTGTTTTACCTGGACCAGAACCAGTTGACGTTGCCTCTATCTTATGGACCCATTTCAAAAATGTGGCAACGTCATTCGGACAAATTGTGATCGGGGGCCTAATCACACATCTAGCCACTTTATATGGTTTTGTAGACCTAGGCCCCATTACCCCGAAACAGCTCATTTGCACGTCATGGCTTGTGCAAAAGACCAAAGATTTGGCTCTATCTCACATGACACCTACCGGGGCACCAATCTACAACTGGTTTATCATCCCACGTCAAAACATAACTATCCATATCCCGTCACCTGACATCCTCCTAGATATCGTGGGCCATGAAATCGGTGATGGTCATCACTACTGTCTCCCCGGGGCAATCCCGGCACACTATGCACAGGATGAACAGGATCCAGAACATGCTGAAGAAAACCCACCCCTGATACCTAACCCACCACAACAACAACCTGATGCCCCAGCCTACCAATACTCACCATTCGAGCAACAGATGCTCAATAACATGAACATGATCAACAACAATTACATCCAGCTTCAAGAGCGGGTTGATCAGTATAGAACTGAACAAAGGCATAGCTTTGAGAGGTTGGAGGAACAACGGCAGGAAGACTGGCGTAGATATGAAGAGGACCAACGGCGAACCTTTGGTCCAATATACTCCTATGTAGCACACCAGGGCTCCTTTTCTTCTATGACCACTCCACCTCCTGCACCATCATGGTATGACCCCTCTCAGTGGGGTTTCTTTGGAGGATCGAGCTCCGGTGGTGGAGGCTACGATGGTGGTTATGGCGGGGATCACATGGATGAGGACGGACACCAAGGTGGAGGTCTAGGCGGACACTAGGGACAGTGTCAGATCCTAAGTGTGGGGGTGCAGAGATTGTTCTGGTATGCTCACAATCCTACTTGTTTTATTTTATTTTCAAAAAAAAAAAAAAAGAGCTTGTTGAGTTGAAAACCCAAAAAGGGCAACTCAAGCAAAAATTAAAGCAATAAAATAAAGAGTGAGGTTGTGAGAAATATAAAAAAAAAATGTGGGAAGCTGGGATGAAAACCTGAAAGGGCACCTAGGCAAAACGAGAGAATGAGAGAAATGTCTATTTTGCAGGATCCTGAAGGTGATAAGTTCAAAAGAGAAATGGAGATAAAGATGAGGTTGAAGACCCCAATTTACTTTAATTATTATTTGGGGATGCTTTGTATTGTGGTAAAAACACTCTTGGATGTTTTGTATTGATATTCTTGTCATTTAGGACTTCTTGGATTTGATTTGATTTACTCGAGACGAGTAAAGGTTTAAGTGTGGAGGTGTTTGATGCACACTAATTAGTAGTGCATAATTACATGTTTCTATGTGTGATTTATGTTAATTGTTTGAAGTTTTATTTAGTTTGTAAACATTTATGTGATTTCAAGTTGTAATTGTATTTTAGTCTATTTTTGTCAGTTGTAAAGTTTAGTTAGGATTTATGGTTTGGAAAGGAAGACTTTGAAGTGAAGAAAAAAGAAGATTTGGCTGCCCAGGAGCAAATACCCGACCGGGTATAATACTTGACCCGGTCGGGTAAGAAGTGAAAAACGAAAATGCAAAGAAAGTGCATGGCCCGGTCGGGCCCACTACCTCACCCGGTCGGGTGAGAAGTGACCGGGGACAACCCGGTGTGCAAAGATCACCCGAACGTGTAGAAAATCCAATTTTTGCACTCACCCGGTCGGGTCCCCTACCCCACCCGGTCGGGTCTGACTTGACCCGGACACTTTAACATGCTGAAGATCGCCAGAACGTGGAGGATATTTGATTTTGACATGGACCCGGTCGGGTGAGTACTTGACCCGGTCGGGTACCCGGTCAAAGGTGTTGAAAAACACCTATAAATAGCACTCTTTTTCTCCTCTAAAAATAATCCCTTCTTCCATACTCTTTAGCTCAGTTTAGAATAGCATTTCTTTATATTTTTCTAGCTATGTTTAGTCTCCAAATGAGGAGCTAAACTTCCATTCTTGGTTTTGCTCTTGAAGCTTGTTGATTATTAAAGTTGTGAGTTATTTTCTTAACTTCTTCTCTTGATTATTAATTCTTCCCTTAATCTCATTCTATATTAATGTTGGAGGGTTGCTAAGTGACGATTAGTTAACGTTCCGACATTAATTACTACTAGAAACGATCAACGAACCGATGGTTAATCGTTGGTGGTTTCACAAGTAAGTAACTTCGGTTTATTAATGCACGGTCGTGGTTAATAGATTTAAGAGGGATCAATTTTGTTGGTTAAACCGAAACCGTTGTGTTAAGGTTATCAATCTCAATTGATTTCATCAAGGAGTTAAAAAGATTGAATGCTACTATTATATCGGTATAAGGCGTTGTTCTATATTTGATTAATAGTAAGGGTTATTAATGAACGGTCGTTGTTAATAACTACCCTCGATGAATTGGAGATACTCCTCGATTGAGTATTCGAGAGGGGATAAGTTATAGATATAACAAGGACCGACTAAAATATATCAACAAGTGGAAAGTAGCAAAGCCAAGTCCCTTTTATTCTTGAAATTAAACACATATAGGTTGTTCATCTTAGTTTCTTAATTGAATTAAATCACTCAAAACCAAAACCCCCCTTTTTATTACTAGTTTCATAGAAAGAGAATTATACCTTTCCCTGTGGATACGAACTCTACTACACTATACTACGTATAAGTGTTTAGTATTGAATTTATTTTGACGCACCGTGACAAAGTGCTCGTCAATGCTACCACCTTCGGCGGCTCTCGTATACACGATCAATCTCAGGATAATTTTCGGCCTCCTCCCCCATGAGCTGATACCGGCAGAAGCTGAGCTTGTACAGCTCGTCCGGAAGGGTGTCATCCTTAATCTTGACATGCTTCTCAGATCCCTCAGGCTTCTTGGAAAGTTTCCTCCCCTTCTTCTCCAAAGCGGCGATCCCTACCTTTATATGCCTCCGAAAGCTATCACGGAGTGGGGCAGGGAAGGGATTCTCCGCCATGCGGACATAGCAAAACTTATCTTTCCACCCCTTGTGAGACGAAGGGACATCGTCGAAGAGCCTGAACTCGGGGAGCTGCTGCAGGTTGGCGAAGCCTCCAGCATTTGAGTGATCTCCCCGGCAGAGGTTGAAGGAGAGGAAGAATTGATCCAGAGTGGGCTCCACATCCCTGCTCTGGCAAAGGGAAAAGAAGCCAGCCAAGTAGGAATGGCTGTTTGGGGTCAGCTAGCAGGGGGCGAGTTTGACGAACCGAAGGTACTCGATCACGAAGGGGTGGAGAGGGAATCGGAGGCCCAACTCCACCGAGAGTATGTGCACGGCAAAACAGCCGGCGGGGGCATGTAACAGAACGTCATCTGGCCCCGGCTCCACCACCTGTGCCGAGGGCCCGACCAAGAGCTGTGTCGCCATGTACTCCCCCCGTGTGGCTCTAGTCTTCACATCTAAGGTAGCAATGTTCAGGTAGGAGTAGCCTTCGGGAATCCCTACTGGCTGCCCAGCGTCGACGACAGCTTGTTTTTTCTTTGTGGCAGCCTTCGCCTTTTTCTTCTTATCCGGCGCCATGCTGATAGGCGTCGGGTCCATGGGCCTTGAGCTCCCGGCTTAAGCATCGTTATGAGGGGGTGGGACAGCGATGGTGACCTTCATCATCTCCTTCTCCGCCTCATCCTCAGCCACTTGAAAGGCGAGGGCTAACTCCTCATCTTCGCATTCTTGTTCAAAATCTTCGGCCTCCAATTGAAGCTGAAGGCTTTTTTGCACCTCCTCCGCTACCGCTAGGTCATTGTTGACCGAGGAGTGTTCGCTTGAGGACTCCACCTCCGATACGTTCTCATCAGCTACCGATGCCTCCCTCGAGATGTCTTGGGAATCACTTGCCGACGACATTTTTCAAAATATAAAGGCGAAGGGTACTAAAACAGAAGACTACCCAAGGAGCTCTAACACTTAATCTAAGGACACAAAGCGAAGTATACTAAGGCGGTAGGGTATGGGGCAGGAACTGACCTTGGAAGCTGGGGATTTGATCGAGGGCAAGTTTCTCTCTCTAGAAAAATTTCACTAGAGCTTCACTACAACAAGGATGCGTAAGGGTGAATGGCTCTGGCCTTGGGGTATTTATAGCCTCCAAGATACGGGCTTGGAATTGGAATTGGGCCCCCGATTACAAAAATCATCATTGCGCACCGCCTCTTCCGCCAACCGGTGACACCCGCCCGCAGTCAGCCAACGGGTACACGCCACGTGGACACCACCTCCAACAGCTATATCCCAACGGTCATATTCCAGCTGTCATGTCCCAACGGCTCTCTTTCACAGACTAAGTTCACTCACCTGGCACCCCTCAGACAACACTGTGCTTGCCTTCAGACTTTCTCCTCCACACTCCTTCATCAAAGGAGCCCCTGGTTTAACAACGGGCAAACCCCTCAGGGCCCCTCAGCCCTCAGCATGTTGAAAGACAGGGAACCCCTCATTTGTGGTTAGCCTCCGGCACACAGGGACAATCACCGGCATTCATCAACAGAGATCACGCCTTCAGCCTCGTTGGTTGGGGGACTACCCTCGGCAGTCCCCGGGATGCTCACTCATGCTTATCAACTACAGACAACTTCGAGGAATGCTCCCAGCAGTCACTCCCCTCGGCATCACCCGAACACCAACGAAGAGCCTTCGGCAAAATCAGCAATCAAACCCTCAGATCACGGATAGCTCTCGGCGGCGACATTGCTCTTCATCTCAAACCAAGGACTCACCTTTTTGATTCATCATTGGGGGAATTCGGTGCACTCTTTTTCTCTCATTAGGATATTTTCCCAAAGGGTTTTTCCTAATGAGGTTTTTAACGAGGCATCCCCCCAAAATGAAACGAAAAGCACAAGCCTTCGGCCTCGTGAGGAAAGCAAGCACGCCTCTACTCCTCTTCACCACATTACATGTGCCTCAAGAAGTGGAGGACTGGAGAACCCCTTCGGCCCCAAAAAGTGGGGAACTGAGGGACTGCCCTCGGCAAACACACAGGCGCAAAACTCCTCATCACTTTTACAAACTACAATAAGGCAACATTAGAGAATAAACACAATTACTCCTTTTCCCTCAAATACCTTTCGGCAAAAGGAGTGAGGGACTCCTGATGGAGTATATGGCCCAGGAACCCCCCGACCCACATACTTCCACTATTACGTTAAGGCCATACAGGCCCAAAACGGGCCAAGCCCAGCATGGTGAAGCTCTAGGCAGCCCACGATGCATGAGGGGGGTGCCTTCGGCCCCATGGCCGAGGGCCACCAGTGACAGAATAGGATTCAGAAACATCACAGGAGAACGAGGCTTAAAAACCAAGCCTTCGGCACTAGGAGCCCTCGACAAAATGAGGCCCCCGGTACGTAGAGCCTTCGGGCTGTGATCTATATCCGAAGGCATCCTCCTCGACATGATCTCCCATCCACATGCGCTGGATCAACGTACCAAGTACAAACGTCGCATCCAACCACCGCATTTAATGCGGCCACATGCGAGTGTCGGTGCCACCGCGTTGAGGTGACCCCTCGACCACCAGAATGATGACACGTGTCCTTATCTAGCATTTATTGCTACTATAAATAGCACCCCATTCCCCATTGTAAACCACGTACAACACGCTCAATACAACTAAAGTTCACATATTCGGATACTTTCTTTCTCTTGCTTATTTGCTCTGACTTCTCTCTAGTTACTCCCCGCAGTAACCCTTCGGATAAGCTACCCCCTAGGTACACTATCCATCATGTACCACCTTCTCTTGTCCCAATCTTAGTGGGACGGAGGTAGTAATAATATAGAAGGCGACACACACTGAGGGTATAGCCGTTCCCGCCAAAACCGCTCGTGTTTTGCGTTTTATAATACACATATAATATAGATATTGAACTTATCTTTTGTATATATAGTTACCCTATAATTTTTAAAGAGACCATAATACTTTTTCATGTATTTATAAGCTCATTTGATGACCCGCTTTTTCTCTTTGTCTAATTATTTTTCACCGAACATGTAACTTATAATTATGCACGGAGAATTGAGAAAAAATAAAAAAAAAGTTGAAATTGTTTTCCTGATTGAATTGACTCAAATTACTGTAGAGCACTATTTTAGTCATTTTTCATTTTTTTTTATTTTCTTAATAAATATATTTTAATTATAACTTTTTTCATAATAGGTAAAATAATTTTTTATTTTTAACTTCAATCAATTCAGTTAAAAAAGTTACTCAGATCTTAATTGTTTTAATCATTATAGAATTTAGTGTGTAAAGTCCTAAATTAAGCATTTGATAAAAAAAGACTATGAAACTAAAAACAGATGTTATCAAACGGGCTCTCAAGCGTAAAAAAAAGAGTGTCTATTGAAAGCATTTTTATTCCAACAGCCAAAGCCACACTTCCAACCCATTTCACTGTGGCCCATTTTCCTTGATAGAAAATGATTTCCTGAAAACATTTTGTGGTCTTAATATTAAAAACAAAATATATTCATTATTTAGGTATAGTAAATAAGAAATTAGACCTCTTTTTTATTGTTTACATTGAAATCATTGTTTAAAACAAGTTTTATTTCGACTTGCCTGATGTAACATTTCTTATTAACGTGAGTTACATTTCTTTACACGTGAGTTACATCATTCATGTTACTGAGACAAAAAGAGAGAAAAAAATAGGTATTGTACAAGCGTGCACTGTTCACGCGATGTTTTTTTTTTAAATTGATTAAATTTGTGTCGTTTTTGGGCCTGGAGAATGGTGCTCACCGTGGGGTGATACCACGGTATACGAACTCTGTCAATATCTGTTCACCTCCACAAATTATATGGTACTACCCGTTGTACCTTTAGCATGGTGCAATCCGGGGAAGATCTGCGTATAGGCTATATAATGGATTGAAGCCCATGACAACTTAAATTTTCCTTCAAATTTTTAGTGTTTTTTTTTTCATTTTTCATATTTACTCCCTCCCTATAAATTTTGAGTCTAATATAATTACTCTTCATCCCAGTCTAACTCAAATTCCCAAACCCGGCTTTGGGTACAACCGGATACTTTTGTAATACTCCGTATATAGGAACTTTAAGCCCGTGAAATAAACTCTTACTCACTCCGTGCCCTAATATTACGATGGAAGAGAATGGTGCGGCTTTTAAGAAAAGTAAAATTATGTGGTTGATAATGAGTTGATAAAGTGAGAATAAAGTAAGAATGATTTAGAGCCACACAAATGTTACCAAATATGGTATGAGACAATAATAGAGAAACATCCAAAAATGAAAAAATGGGATAATTATAGGGGGCGTAGGGAGTATCTTCTAATATATGAATCGTATCTACATATGCCCTGACCGATTGTCTTCTTCATCAAGAATAAATACATCGCTACCTTCTATTGTTGTTATCACCACACACAGTCGACTGAAAATCCTCGGTGCTCAAGTTGTGTCACCCTCACCACATCGGTATATCTAGCCTCTGGAACTTTGGCGGTACTCTTCATAAGTTTAGCTCATGATTTTAGAAGGCCGCCTTCGGTTGCCGGCCGACCAGCACTACCATCGCTTGTTAATCGTAAACCTTAGAGAATGAAACCCTAGATCATGATTAATAACCCCTTCATCAATTAATTCCCAAACCTTAATTAAATCTACTCACAACTCATAATTGAATTAACAACAGATTTTGAAAAATAAGAATTAAGTGTCATTAGTTAAAAGAAAGAACAAACTCACAAACAATTCCAGAATCTCTATAATCTAAGGTTGAAAAGCACAACAAAATCCCTTCTAGGCACTCTCTCTAAACTCCGTCTAACATAAAATTGGGCTTTACAGGCTGTTTAAATAGAAAATGGAAGAATTCGGGTCGAATAAGGGCTTCTGATCACGCATACGGCTCCACGCACTATGTGCATGCGCACGATAGACAAAACGCGTAATACCCGCCCCGCACGGTGTGTGTTGCAAGTGCGCATGGCGTGCGTGACGTCCAGTAGCTTCGCCAAAAATGTTTTCTTTCGTACACAGCATGCGCACATCCCATCCGAATTTGAATATACTTCCTTCAGCAAAGTTGTAGCTAGTGAAGTCTTTTATCTATCACAACTTGCAAAACTGGAATTTGATTGTCCAAATTAAAGATATGGATGAAAATCTAGAAGGCCGCATCCTGAAATGCCAACAACGATTATCCACTACAAAAAAGCGGACCTTTCGTAACACCTAGAAAATGTTGCATTACATAGTTAAAGTGCTAGGCTTTAGCAACACTTTCATGAGCGTTATTTCAGGTCTAATTGCATAAAGTCTTATGTAACACTTTATACCATGTTATGCAACACCCTAACAAAACTGTTGCATAAGTAACCCAAATGCAACACTTTTTTGAAACACCATACACATCATCTTACGCAACGCTTTTTCAAATAAAATGCAACACTTATTACAAAGCTTTAGACAACATTTTTCTTATATATGTAACATATTTATAATATTCTTTTTCAATTTTTTTATGATGTAACAATGATATGGCTACATAATGCAACGATTTTCTAGATATAGATCACTTATACAAGTTATAAGAAACCCTCTTTCTAAAATTTTGTTACGCATATACAAGCAACAAATATATCAACTATTTTGTAATAATTTAAGATGGTTTTAAGTTAGACATTTAGTATTTTTAAAACTGTTCTACAATACTTCTAACATATAGTAATAATGCAAGTTTTAGTATACTTACAGTTGTACTTTACACTAACAAAATACTTAACAATTTATAATGACAAAACATCCGGAACATGTGATGTCTGAAAGAAAAAATTAAATTGTACTTTACAATAACAAAAATCTAGCTAAAAGAATCCATCCTAAAATAGTAAACTAAAGTTACACAGTTTAAAACAATTCTTTCGGATTTGGTTTAGTTCAGCATTATATTTCTCGGTGTCCCCTTCATTTTCTCATACATTTGGGAGTCCGGCATAAGTTTGCCCAGCCTCTCCTCAAAATCACCATTTCCTGTGACATAACACAAGAATATCCATTAGTAGGAACTTCGATTTCATCCATGTATCTTGCTTGATAGTTATTCTTATGAACTTGCAATAACTAATACAAGACTTAGAGAAACATGGGGTTAGGACAGCCGACTAAAATAATAAACCCACAGAAACCACAACTACATCCAAATCTATGCTTCATTTTACATTCATGATTCATCAATTTACTTTAATCTGCTTTTCCATAAGCAATTAATAAGTATAAGAGACTGGGTACACTTAAAAATAGTAACTCCCTATAGACCTTTATGAAAGAGCTCTATCCCAACAGCAACATGGACTTTGCTATTTTGCTCTGTACCTCTTGGGAAAATATAAAATACTGGATCCAGATGGACCATATACATAAATACTTCAAGTGGAATAACCATATCTTGATATGTACTATTTGATGATAGAAAAGACAAGTCAAGTATAGACTCCAACCCATCTGCAAGTAGTTAATGTACTCAAAATATGAAACTTATACCCTTGTATAAGTTTCATATTTCAAGTATGATCAACAAAATACCGGAGCTAAAACTAAAGACAAAAACCAAAATAATATGGTCATACCTTTCAAATCAACGAGACTCAACACAAAATACGGAGTATAACCATACAAATAACAAATTGCTCCATAACTAAGTGTGAGACCATTTGAGCTAGGTCCTTGCTGTGTGCCTCATAAATCTCCATTCAAACCTATAAATAATAGTACCTCCGTCCCGCTATGATTGTCTCATTTTACCTTATCGGTCCGTCCAACTAAGATTGTTCCATACCAGATTTGGTAAAGTTTGTGTGGCTCTAAATCATTCTTACTTTATCAATTCAATATCAACCACATAAACCATTTTTTATTAATTTGTGTGTCACTCCCTCTTGTCTCATTGTTAGCGGGACGGAGGGAGTATAACTTATAAAAATAGACATGTGGTGACAAAAAAAATTATATGAGGGCCATCAAATCATTGTTGCAGCCTAATATGTGTTTCATATTAAGCGATCCTAATAATTCACGTTCTTAAAATAGGTCTAAGTGACTATGTGAAAATAATTCTTATTTTATACGGAGTAGTATCTTTAAGATGTCAAATCGTGGTTTCTAGGATGAGGTACTAAAAAGAAAAATAGCATAAATCTTAGGGATGAAAACCAAAACCAAAAGTGCAGCAACCTAAAAAAATGACTATATTTTCCGGGACTAAAACATGATGAAACTTTTTTCTTTCGTTTTTTAGGACTCATAAAATTTTCCATTTATGACTAGATATATAGCATTGGACTAAAAGTATGTACCAAAAGAAAAGATTCAAAGCATACAAAATGGTACTTAGGATACTGGCCAAAAAAGAGATACTTCTTTATTTAATACTCCGTAGCTTACTTTTATTTGTACTATGATAAGCATTGCTAGAACTAAGCATTAGTAAGACAATCCAGAAAATTAAATAGGTACGCGTTAAAATTAAACAAGAGTTTTTTTACTTCATAATTTGACATTCACTCTCAGCTAAAACATTCCGTACATTATAAACTAACATTAGTAGTGAATAAAGAAAAATTGGACAACTGGAGTGCATACCTTATCACTTTATTATTCTTTCCCTTTCAATATTACAAGCAAAACTTTATGTTGGTGCATTTGTGGTATAATGGTATATTATCCTTCACCATTTACGACAAAGAGAATATGCATGGTGTCTGACAATGTGACAAATTTAGATGAAATTGAAGTGAAAGTTGAAATCCAAACCAAGTAAGTTTTACTGAAATTCAAACTCCAATGGAACTGACTTGTAAAGAAGATATATTACAGACTTACAGTAGAGAGTATTGATTGCGCCTCATTTTTTATTTTATTTTTTCTTTGCATCTTTCAAACCATGATTGGAGCTAAAAGAGACAAGAAACAAGTACCAATAATATTCAAAGAAGTGCCTAATGAGAACCCAACCTAGATACTATCCAGCACATCAGTGAAGGGAAAATGAAGATTTAATCAGCGAGTAAAAAATGTACCGTGAGAGGGAAGGAGACGAATTTCAAATCAAGAACTACTGCAACCTTACTTAAAAATTAAACTAGAATCGCCATTGGCTAATCAACCCATTAGGAAATTAACAAATATAATCATTGAATCAGAACACGGAAAATAAAAGTCGGCTAGTAGAGGATGAAGGTAAGGACCATACGTATGTCGATGGATTCAGGATCGCACTACCCGAGCCACCAGAGCGAAAGTTCGGTAGCATTTTTTGGGGTGGAGCGCGGCTTCGTCTAATGGCGACCCAGAAGTAGGCACTTAGGAGATAAATAGTATGATGATATTGAATCGAAGCACATATCTGACATTACGGTGTGCACCACGATGAAATCTGGGTGGAGCGCGGCTGCGGCGAGAGACGAAATCTGGGTGGAGCGCGGCTACGTCTAAAGGCAAGAGGCGTTTTTGACATTTTTTCTGAGGCTCTGCAACTGTGAAACAGTAAGGCTAGCCTATAAGAGTATTTTCAAGAAAAATTCTAAAGGGACACATTTTTTACGCATGTCTGTGTAAGGTTTTTTTTATGTCTGTACAGACATAACGTATCGTTATGTCTGTACAGACATAAAAAAAAACTTACACAGACATGCGTAAAAAGTGTGTACCCCAAAAAGTGTGTACCCCAAGTCCAACTCTATTTTCAAGTAGAGAATGAACCCGGTAATTTTTATTTTTCGTAACTTTAGTAAACGCAGCACCCTTTTTTTCAAATGCAACACTCCTTAATATTCCGTAAATGATACTCCCCCGTCCCGGAATTATATTAATTCTTTCCTTTTCGATTCGTCCCAAATTTATCTCCTTTTTCCTTTTTTGGGCAAAGATTTTGTGGTTCACAACCATTCTTACACATTTCTCTTTCCTCTGCACAACTTTCCACCACACATTTCCCACTATCTTAAAACCCGTGCGCAGTCAAATAAGGAGATAATTCCGAGACGGAGGTAGAGTTTAAAGTTATAATTTTTATTTTCTGCAACACCTAACAATTAATGTTGCATAATGCCTAATAATATGTAACACTTCTGAATAAGTGTTCCAAATATGCATATGTCACGAGTTTATGCAACAATTATGAATGATTGTTGCAAAATGTTTATTCTAAACATCACATGTAACACAATAATTAAGTGTTGCAATCAAAATGTTACAAAAATTCTTTTTTGTTACGTTGTAGTGATCTGAATTATCTCGCGTGTTTTCACCTTGATCCTCTCACACTCTTGTCATGGTGTATTCATATGGTTTGTGGCCTATTGAGCTATCTTTCATATGAAACTTAATCTAAAAGTAGTTAAAATTACAAACATAAACAATAATAATTCTATACTATCACAAAGTTGCAGCCACGTCACCTGCATGGCAATTGCACAAGAAACACGTCACCCTGGCGATTAGTATGCAGAATATTCCAGATAACACAGGTGTGACACACACATGCATTCTGGTACACGAAGGACAAATCTGTTGCATACAGTACCAATAAGACAATTGTCAAGAATATCACTCCAATCAACTTTACACGTGTCACCACACTATTAGGTAAGTACACTTCTCCTTGTTAGCCAAGTTATACTCTCAAAACAAAGTCATACAGTGTCTCATCACCCCAATAGAATAACATTTTTTACTTGTTGACCAAATATTTTCTCATTAATATAAATATCACATTTCAACATGTGGAAAGAGATCTGATACATATTATAGTGCAAACTTGTTGTTACTCTGCCCAAATTTGTACTCGATCTTACTTAACACTTTTCAGTCTCTCTTATTTCGCGGATTCCACTTACTCCCAGGTCAGAACTCCATCACTAGTATTTAAGAAATTGCATTTTTTATATTTCAGACTCCTATAGAGCTTTCATCTAACTCGGGGAGAATGTGAGAAACCACACTAGCTGCATTTACACCATATCAGAATTGTGCAAATTTTGGGCAGTTAAGTTCATATTTTGGAGTGCAAATTCCATAATACGTAGTAATGTTTATGTGTTTACGACATCATGATCCCATGAGGAATGCTTTATACATTTTCATATTATTGTTTAAATTGGACTTTGCATCCCTTTTTTAAAAATTTTTGTTTTTGCACCCCATTCCCGTATGCAAAGACAAAAATGCCCCCAATCAAGAATGTGTTGAAGGTCAACAAAATTGTTAATGAAGGGGCATTTTATATGGGGTTGAGTGCAAAAACAAAGATTTTTAAAAATGAGGTGCAAAATCCAATTTAGACAATAATATGAGGTGCAAAATCAAATTACCCCTAGTAAATAAGATGTCATTACTTGTTTATACTCCGTATTTAAGAAACTGCATTTTTGGAAATTTTACACTCCAATCTCCATAGCGTTTATTTGTGGAGAATTTAATAATGCAAAACCCTCTTTTAGGCTATTATAGAAACAGATTGAGACATTATATACACAAAAGCCCAAATGATAAACGTCAAGGGCATTTGGTCTAGTGGTATGATTCTCGCTTAGGGTGCGAGAGGTCCCGAGTTCAATTCTCGGAATGCCCCCATTTAAAATCCTTTTTCGTCTTATTTATTTTGGGCCTATTGTAATACTCCGTAGCATTTTCTGAGCTTTTCAGTAGTCATGAACGTTGTTGGGTTAAGGCCCATACCACAAACTCAAATTTGACACTGGTCAACTCCATTGTAGAAACAGACTTTCTTTTTAATTATTTCTAAATATATTGTTCTTTCGTATTTTGTTTTGTATAATAATACTAGTAATAATAAAAAAATTAATAATGCGATTTCCATGCAACTTTTTAAACTCAGGGGGAAATAATGCGATTTCCATAAAACTACTAGCATCAAAGTATTTACTTTAAAAAAGTTGGAAATAATATGTTTTCAAAGAGGAGTTTCTATTTAAATAAGAATGAATTATTTAAATGCAAAACATAGCATTCTACTTCAAATAGAGTGTGTTTATTTTCTCTTAAAAATATACTACATCATATATCAATCTCAGATAAGATCGAATCAAACTAAATCACGCTTCAAAAGATCAAATCACACGTCGACAATTGTAAAATTCATATAGAAATGACATCTATCAGACTAGATTTAAGTAAATTAGACAAGACAGGGCTAGATAAGAAAATTTTAAATTCAATTAAAAACATCCTTGTTTACTCCAACTTCGGAACGCATTAATGATTTTTTTTTGATAGGACCAAGTAAGACATATTTCTAGAAAAAATCATACAGACACATACACACACAGATATATATATGAGCAATTTCTATCAACAATACTTATTTAACTTTGTTTACGTTTGAATCATATTTTGGAGTTTTTTTTCGAATTAATGTTAATTAATTAATTAATTACGAAAATAATGCTGGAAAAAAGTATTTACCGATCTACTGCTGGGTTTAACCATGGTCAGGGAAAGTCGCCCAACGGTTGGACGACTTATAAGTCGCCCAACCGTTGGATGACTTTCCCTTCCATATGAACGCAGACCAGCAGCTACTGCCATCCACACACGATCGTGCCTGCAAGGGTCACGATCGTGTGTAATTCCGAAAACAGAATTTCATCATTTTTTTGTCCCAGTTCAACCAAACTCATCTGTTTGCTATAAATAAGGTCTCCCTTCTCCTATTTAAGTGTTACGAGCCAGATACAACACATTATTGAACATACAACACTTTTTTTATAATTAATTTTTTAATTAATTTTTACTATTAATTATTTTAATCAAAGACAAACTACGTGATACACATATGATTCCCCTCAACATGATCATTAACAACAAAAGCTTCAAAAAGACCATAAGCTTGAAAACCAAATTCATAATCTTCATTACAACAATACAACCAAATCAGTACCAAATAAATGATGCCACGTGTAAGGGCCGGTGCCCCGGGTGAGATAACGGAGTGAAGTCTTCATTTAGATATCGAGTTTGTCGTCAAATTTGTAATAGAAAAAACTAGCAAAATTCTAATATATCCAAAAGTCATAATTCACAAAGAACTCACATTTCAATATGAAAATACCCAAATTTTGATATCTACATTCAAGTCTACATTTCAATACCCAAATTTAGCTACATTCAAATCTACCTAAATGCCCAAATGTCAAAATACACTTTAAAATTTACAATCAATTTAAAATCAAATTTCAACATTTCATACATATCCACATTTCACAACAACTCAATTCACGATCAATTCACAATCTAAAAATTCGAAAATTTTAACATTCAAAACCCTAAGATCAAAATGAGATGAAATGGAGTTTCATTTACCTACAAGAAAGAAGAAAGGGTGTTGAAGATGAAGATGGAGGTTTGCCGGAGTGGGGTTGCCGGAGATGGAGGTTCGCCAGAGATGGAGGTTCGCTCGGTGGTCGTTCGTCCTTCGTCCTTCGTCGCTGCGGTTTGGGGGATTTGGGGATTGGGTTTACGTCGTTCTGTTTTGTGGCTGACCGACATTTTTACTTAAGGGAAAGTCGTCCAACCGTTGGGTGACTTATAAGTCGCCAAACTGATAACCGTTGGGCGACTTACCCCGACCATGGTTAATCCAGTAGTATATTGGTAAATACTTTTAACCCAACCCTATTTTCGTAATTAATTAATTAATTAACATTAATACGGAAAAAAGTCCATATTTTGAGCAATTTCTTTTAATTTAAACACTTCAAGATACAAGCTTTAAAGATACAATTTTGAATGGAAGTGCTAACTTTTATCTCACTTTTTTCTATACATATAAAATTAATATTTTTCACAAAAAGATTTAATTTTTTCTATACATGTAAAATTAATACGGAGTATTTTTCACTAAAAAGATATACTATTTTCTTTTCAAAACAGTCTTTCTTTTCAAGTACTGGTAGTTTTGAATTACTATTAATTAAACATTTTCATATAAACATTTTCATAGGAGTTGAGTTAACTCAATCATTTTTTAACTCACCCGCATGCTACCATGAGTTGTAAATTTTAATATTAGTCTTGTCGTTATTATAAAAGTTTATTAATGTATAAAAATGATAAAATCTTTATTTCTGCTACAATAATATGAATTGGCATGGGACAAAAGCACTTGTTCTTATTCATCAAAAAGTTAATCTCCAATTTCAAGAGTTAATCTCCGATTTTAAGGACCCCTAAATAGGGACTCGATAGAGCATATGAGAAGTTGGAAACTACGATGACTCAACTAAGTCTATGATAATAGATTTTGTATTCTTGCACATATATATGAGACCCAATCCATTACATATGAATTATAACTTCCACAGCTGCTACAATTGTTTTTCTACGATTTGAGGCATTGATGAGTGGCATTCTTTTATGGTAAGAGTATTATAAAGTTATGTAGTCTCACACTGAACTATTGTGACCTAAGATTCATTTTTGGTGACAACTCCGGTACCTTTCTAAAAAATGGGGTATCGTACCTATGGGTACCATAGAATCTACCTTCATTTTTTTGTGGTCTAAAATTCATAACAATCTAAATTTTTAACATTTTAATTTAGTATAAACTTTTCTATTTTTCATTTACCTGCTTCAATCTTTCTTTCATTGTAGTCCAATGACCATTTCGCTCATCTCTAACACAAATTTTTATATCCCTACATGCTTATATTTTTTACTCCACATTTGTGTGTAAATATGATTACTATACAGCACGTTCAGTGCATGTAATGAGTGATGGTGATAATTGTTCAACTTCTAAAGATGAAAAAACCACCAATTATAATGTCAATGTGCTTGTAGTGAATATGTTGACTTGCTCATTTGACTTTAGACTGATTAGTATAGACACAACTCTAGCAATGTGGTTGACAATTTGACATTTGTTTCTCAATATTTTAGATTATTTGTGAACCTATAAGAACAGAAGTTTTTGAAGAGGTTAAACTGGTTTTACAGAACCAAGAACTCAAATTAGGGGCCCCAATGTTTTGAAATTGTATTAGTACTTTGATTTATATAGTAGTATTATATATTAATATTAATCAGTAAAACAAAGTGAGTAAAAAAGAAAATGCAGATACATCATTTTTGTGTCGTGCCTTTTAGTTACTTTTATTCAAATAGTTTGAGTAATCAGTTGTGTTGTTTTAAGTCACGTATTAAGTAACATTTTGAAATATTTTCATTGCATCATTTAAGGACTATTCAATTGATTTGAGTATATAAGTATTTATATTGATGAGAAATATATTAATGTGGGCCTCAATTTTACATTTGAAACCGGACCATTCAAGTTTTATCTTCCGAATTCTACCATCGACTATACCTTGTGGAACAACTAAATTTAACTCGCATGGGATCCCTCTAAAGTGTAAAGTGTAGACTCGACTCTGCATAAACTATATTGTCATTGAAACCCTACTTTTAATTTGGAGGCGGTGCTAAAGAACCCTACGTTACAAGGTGTTCTTTTCTACTCCGTATATAGCTAGCACACCCTTATTTTTCTAGGAGCTCTCCCAGATCAAAATTACAGAATTTTTCTTCTTTTTGCTGATATCCAGACCTTTTTTGTTTTGGGTGAATTTTTTGTTGTTTTTGGGAAGGTTTTCTCACTTGATTGTGTTCAAACCTCTCAACGAGAGCACCATTGTTGGATAATTGATACTCATATTGTATAAACTAGGAGATATTGAATAAAGAATATGGAGAAGAGAAGAAGTATTGTGTATGAATCAATATTGGTTGTCGTTCAATAGCCTCCTATAAGGAGTATATATATAGGGAAAATCCGGGTCTGGGCTTTTAATATGGGCCTGACAGACCCGGTTACATAAATGGGCATATAGTACAAAAAACTAATCTAGAACATCTGAATAATAATAATGTACAATAATATGAATGATATCCGCTAAACGTGTGTGTGGGCCGCTGTCCAGGCCTAGTAGTCGGCAGACCGGGGGGTCAGAGTCCATATACTCCATCACCTACGTTACAAGGTGTTCTTTTCTACTCCGTATATAGCTAGCACACCCTTATTTTTCTATTAGAGGCTTGAACCCCAAATAAGAGAACCTCCGGTCCTCCATAAGTTCAACAATCACCCCATCATTTTGCAACTAGAAGGCTATCATGTTGCTAAATGAGTGAAATGAAGGGACTAAACTCGTGATCTCTCAAGAGAGTAGCCAATGTAGTAAGATGCGAGACCATCTGCAAATTAAAAATTGGAATGCAAACTGTAACATAGCCTTCTTTCTTTATTATATTTTCATGCACAATGTCCACATATTCTACTAATCTAGTATTATAAGAGGAGCCCATATTTATAGCACAAAAGATTTAAATTAGATCAGACTAGAAACACTACATCTCATCTAATAGAAAACGTTCAAACCTAATTTATTATTTTTATAATGGTAGTGATTATGAGCATTATTAATTTGAATATTGATATTAATTATTAATTTGCGATTCAGCTTATTTCTTTATGATCTAGTTGTACATAAACCCGTGAATATAGGTAAAATCATAGAAAACAGTTGGCCTGTTTTGAACCAGGACGGACCCGCGACGGTCTAAACCTAGGAAAACAGGGGATTTCTCTAAGACCCTGCTTGAATGAAAAATTCAAAGCCTGCAGGGACTCGAACCTGCATCTGGCGTTGCAAGCAACGACCGGATCTCAAAAAAGAAGGATGACTTTTGGGATTAGGAGCTCCGAGTAATTATTTCTTTAGCATACAATATTAAGGAACCAAAAATTTACAAGTATGAACTTTTTGAAAACAAAAGAGAGGCTTTTATATTAATAGGATATGAATGAAGAGGGGGTTGTTGGACCAGAACCTAATTGTTCCAAGTATGCTTAAAGAGGGGGATATCCCTATGTCTGTTCCTCTGAATAAAGCTGAATTCTGGGTCCAGGTTCATGACATTCGGGTGGGTTACTTTAGCATTGACAATGCGGAACGCATTGGAAATTTTTTGCGGATTTTTATAAAAGTTGATGAAAACAACTTCTCTAAGAGATGGGAATCGTTTATTAGAATTGGAGTCTGTATTGACCTGGGAAAACTCCTGAAAAGAAAATTTTCTTGCAAAAAGAGGAATGAGTCAATTTCAGTGTCAGGTTTTGCTATGAGAAGCTACCTAGTTTTTGCTTTTTGTGTGGAATAATAGGTCATATTGAGAGTCATTGTCCTCGTAAGAGGAGGTGTTATGAGGTAACCGGCGAGAGACCTTTTGGTCCTTGGCTTAGGGCAGCAAAAGGGGCAAGGCACCAGAAGGAGAATAAATGGCTCATCCCAGCAGGTAAATGAATCAATTTGGGTAGCCAGATTAACAGCGGAAATAGCGAAGATGGTATGCAACCAAGCGGCCTGGAAAGCGGGTCCTCATCAAAGGAGAGAGGGAATCTCGAGCAGAAGCGCAGACGGGTGGAGGACCCAGAAGATTACCAGACTAGGGAGGAGATGGAACTTGTTCATGCCAAGGGAAAAAACGGGGAGGAGGCGAGCTACGATTTAGTAGCTCGCCAGACACAGACCTGAAAACCCATTCTTGCAGCAGGATAGAACAAATAAGGCAGGAGGCCAGGAAGTTTTATTTATTTTTACACTTTTTTTATTTTCGGTTGACAATGTTGCTTTCGTTTTCATCTTGAACTCGAGGGGTAGGTTTCTTTTTGGGTTTATTTATTTTTCTCAAGACATTTCAGTGGGTGGAAGCGATAAGGCTTGTTTGGCCGTTAAAAGCTTCGAAGCTCTCACATGGTTAGCGAATAGTCTCGCTCTCTCCAGGATGGTCTATTCTATGTCTAGTCAGAGAGTGGGAGGGCCTTTTGGCTATGCGGAGCCTCATGGGGAGGTTTGGCGATGTACGGTTTGGAGAACTCTGAGAAGTTTGTTTGCTATAATATAAGCCGTTTCCTTTCAAAAAAAATTAATATCAAGAAAACATAAAAAATTAAACTCAGACAATTACAATAGATCGAAATGTAAGCTCTAGGAATAGACACAAAATCAGTCACCTCATACAAACAATCTGATTCGCTAGACACAAAATGGGTAATTTTAACCCTAAAACAACTGGAACTGGAACATTGCCTATCAAAAGTACTTCAAAAATCCAAATATCAAAGTCAATCTTACCTACACTTAAATAAAAGCAAGTACAATTACAGAAGAGATAATGTTGTAATAAAGAATTTCCAGAAAACTTTACCTCACGCGGAGGTGGATCTGGAGGAGGACGAGCTACTGCAATACGTGTGAAGAATAAATTCTTCTTCTTACTTTGTTCTGAAGAGACGTAGAAACAAGTGGAGACACAAATATTTTTATGCCTCTTCCATACTCTATGATGTCCAAATGAAAGCAAACAAAACTCTTGACCAGGCGAAGTTGGTCAGGGCACTAAAGCAACTCCCCACATTGAGACAGACAGAACTCGTCGGAGCATCATGGCCTGAGAAAGGACCACCATTGAACAGCACAAACCCAACAACCAAAGAAGAGCAGACAAGTTGGGTCGTACTCCTACCAAAAAGCTCCATGAGCGATGTTACCTTCAATCTAGTCGGAGAGAGCGACTACAAGGCAACTCTCCTATTCCCAATTGCCCGCTCATCCTAACAGCACTACCAATATATATTTCAAGTATTAATTAATACACACTTAATATTACACTACTCCGTTCGTCCCTTAAAACTTTGTCAACTTTCCTTTTTTAGATGTCCCACTAACTTTACTAGTTTCCCTTTTAAGTAAAAATGTGTGGTTCTAGTTAATTCTCTCTTCTGCACTGATGGTACCATGGACTACAACCATGGCCCAAGTGTGGAATTATAATGAAAATCCATAAACGGGATCAGTCCTAAACGGAATCAGCCCTGAACGTGATAAATCCTTAAATGGGATTAGCCCTGAACGGGATTAATATTAATTGGTCATTGGGCCTAACTAGGGATACCACCCGCGAAAGGAACCCACACCAGGCTTGGCTGGACAACAGACCTTGAGCCTAGGCGGAGTTCTAGTGAGGTCGGACTCTTCCAAGGGCTTATCTGGCAGACTATCATTTGTGCATAGCTATCTGGCGGCATGCAGGAATAACGGAAGAAACGTAAACCTGAGGAAAACAATCATTGCACAACATTCAAGACGTTACCAGACTCTTATGTAATTAATAGCATTTAATGTATCGATTTCCTCCTAGAATATTACTCCATCTGTCCCGAAAAGTTTGGCCAAATTTCCTTTTTGGGATGTCCCAAAAAGATTTGTCATTTCCATTTAAAGTAAGGAATATATGGCTAAAATTAGTTCTCTCTCCATTGCACAAATTTCAACCACACAGTTTTTACTTTATTAATACACATGAAAGTCAACTTTGGCCTACCTTTTCGGGATGGAGTGAGTAGTTCCTAAGGTCTATAAATACTACATGTACTCGTCCTATCAAAGGACTGAATTCTAGATCAATATTTACTGTGTTACGCTGCCTAAATTTCATCAGCTCTCGTAGATATAGCTCTCGTAGTTGGATTATACTTCATCACGCACAAACCTCAACCACACGGTATTTACTTTATTAATCCTCGTATCGGTCAAATTTGGCAAAGTTTTAAGGGACGAAGGAAGTATGTAATAGACACCATAATTATCATTTGAAACTATATTATCTCTATTGCACTAACCAATTGTGTATGTAAAATTTTAAATATGAGTAAAAACTGATATAATGCGTAGTATTTTTTAACTAATATAAGTGCAGTTATGCTCATAATGTATTATTTTTGAAAAAAGTATAAAATATTTTAAATTTAAATTATTTTAGAATATAAAATAATTATAAAAAATTATGTAAAAATTGTTTATACACGTAATTAAAAATATCAAATAACATTATTGATACTATTAGGGCTAAAATGATATTTTAGAATGATTATTATTGTTTATGGGTGTCTTTTTTATTATTATAGTTTATTGATTATTGTGCATAATAATTACCCTTAATATTTATTTTGTACTATGTACTCCCTCCATCATATTTGAAGGTTCTCGTCCACTATTCTGCGATCAACGTGCATTGTTCTCAATCTTTTACTTTATATATCCAACTTTTATCAAATTTAAATTTTCTTGATCGGGTTTTGTAGAGGTTTTAATTTAATTACTCAATATGTAAATTTTATTTACTAAAAGGAATTGTACTAATGACAGGGATCAGTCAAACGTCGTAAATCGCGTGGGAACGTTTAGATGGGACGGTGGGAGTACGCAGTTATATATTTATTAATTTATTAAATTATAAACGTTGATCATGTTGACATACCGAATTCAAGTTGATTCGTGACTTGGTCATTTGTTCGAATTGCTTTTTGGTCCGGTTCTTGTAACATAGAAGAAAACTATAGACCTGAGACCGGTTTGATTCCTAGGCAAAATAGATGACCGTACTGTTTGAAAAATATCAAATCTTAATTAATATCGGTTATGTTCTTATAAATCTTTTATGGAACCAATTTGAAACCAAACCGTTCTTAACGGTTCCTAGTTTTGTTTTTTACAAATCATCGAAAATACGTTTTTTTAAACTTTCAACGTTTGAAATGACAAGAAATACAAATATATTTACCATCATTTCAAATCTTAAAAGTTGAGTTTAAAACATAAATACATATCAAACTAGAAATTTTAGTAGAAAAAAGGAAACAAAATATTCACTACAATCAATAATTATGATCTCGAGTCTGCAACGAAATTCGCCAGTACAAAAGTTCATTCATCTCAAAAGGTCATGAGTAGAGCACTCAACTCCGACCATATGGGCCTCTAATAAGAGGCCTAAGGGCCTAAGAGAAACTCGTTAAATGAATAATAATGTTAAATACTAAAGTAATTAAACTAAAATAGTGAGTGTTATACTTCATTTAGGACCGTAGAGAGTAAGTAAATGTACATCAAAATATACGTAGTATATACTACTAAGAAATACATAAAATTTTAATTATATACTTATATACTTCGTATAACGGTTCTTTAACTGTTTCAGGTACATATCTTTTTCAGGAATCGAGAGTCAATAAAAAATAAAAATCAAATCATTAACAAATACTACCTCCGTCTTGAAAAGGTTGGCCAAATTTCCTTTTTTGGATGTCTCAAAAGGATTTGTCATTTCCATTTAAAGTAAAGAATAAGTGACTAAAATTAAGTCTCTGTGTTCTGCACAAATTTCAACTACACAATTTTTTTTATTAATCCACGTGAAAGTCAACTTTAGTGTACCTTTTCAGAATAGAAGGAGTAACTAATCAATATTAGAACCGAACTAAACCGAGTCGTAACGGATTGGGTCCCGGTTCTCTCATTTTTTTATTCCAAAGTCCGAGCCTTACAAAACTACATATCAAAAAAGTAGGAGTAATTTATTTGCGGCTAAAGGCTGTTAATTTAGAGTGATTCTAAACCTACCACCAACTTTGATGAGACCACCCCGTGACTTTGACTTGTAGTCAACTCCATCACCTAGTTTTCTGCGCTTTTTATTTTTCAGCAAACAAAGAGAAATTCAAAAAAGAAAAGTCAGCAGAGACATGGAAAGACAGCATGAGTAGCCTGAGCTGAATCACGTACGTAGCCTTCTTTCACGGAAAAGATGCAAACCAGCCAAGCTCGGATTTAGGACTAGGAGCATGACCTGAAACGAGAACCAAATTCAGTCCATTTAAGAGGAGTGG
This sequence comes from Cuscuta europaea, assembly GCA_945859875.1. NCBI lineage: Eukaryota > Viridiplantae > Streptophyta > Magnoliopsida > Solanales > Convolvulaceae > Cuscuta > Cuscuta europaea. Next base: position 7,656,931 of record CAMAPE010000027.1, on the reverse strand, counting down.
GGTTGATGACCTCTTTTTTCGGCTTATCAAGCTTATTGTAGAACACAAAACAGTGTCAAACAGTGTCAAACAGTGCACTTCACAGTAAAGTCAAATTTATTTTCTTAATTTGTGTGAAGTCAAACTGGGAACTTTAATAGGGATCGGAGGGAGTATAATTTTTTATTTAAATTATTGATAACAATTATTTTAAATATAATTTTTTCATGAATCAGTAGAATCAGCTAATACAGCTATTTCAGCCAGAACTTTATAAATTTCAGCAGAATCAGCCAAATCAATCAATATTAGTGTTAGCAAACGGGCTCTTAGTAATCAACATTTTGCTTCAATTTTGTTCACCAATACCTCATACTCCGTATAACAATAAGAAAATTATCAATAGTTCTAAGAAAAAAAATTAAACATTTATTACATATGGAGTACCATGTAAATTAATACTCCGTATTTTTATTACCACAAAAAATTAGTTGTCATTTATGAAATCAAAGCCAAAGCGTTATAGAAAAAACATGGAGGGAAAACATCCAAATCTGATAAATAAACATAGAACCAGTCATCGTTGCTACTTTATGAGCAATAAGAATGTTATATGCCCAATCAAAGAAAAAGACATCTTAGTAAACTCAGAGCTCAACACTCTAATGTCCTCCGCGAATAGTCCCTTGGACGACCAACTCGATTCATTCTTGATTTCGAACATAGTCAAAAGACAATCTGATTCTACCTCAATAAAATTCCAACTATTATCCTTCTATTATAAACGGAGTCAAGGTCATCACTTCATTAGCACATAACACACACATATATACAGGGGGAATTAGGGCTACGCTAGTTAATGGGCTTAACCCTAAATATACATATGGACCGAGAAGTAATGGACATCCACATATTACATAACACTCCCCCTTGGATGTACATTGCTAAATAAAATACATTACAAAAAATATACATTATTCTCTTTATATGTGTTGGTGGTGCCGCCTCGTTAAAAACCTTGCCGAGGAAAACCCAGTGGGACAAAACCCTGGTCAAGGAAAAAAGAGTGCGGCGCGTTTATACTCCCCCTGTTGACTACATCACTTCAAGATTTCTCTCCAAGTCTTCTTATAAAACTCAATCCATCCTGGGTACCAACTTCTTGCAGCAAAACTTGTACTATGTGTATGCCTCATTAAAAACCTCGTTGGAAAAACCCTTTGGGGAAAAAACCAATCAAGGAAACGAATGCAAAATATATGTAAAACGATGTGTTGTATTGACTGCCTCGTTAAAAACCTTTAACTAAGAAAGCCATGTAGGAAAAACTTAGCAAAGGAAAAGAGTACAGTCATTGGCCTTCAGGGCCTAATCTTCTGGATTGCATTTGAATTTACTCTTCTAGGGAAAAACAATACTCCGAATTTTCTGTATCATAATATGTTATTTGAAAGTTACAAACTACCTCGTTAAAACCTTTGACCAAGAAAACCCTATGGGACAAAACTTGGTTAAGGAAAAAGAGTACAGTTGTATATGATCTTCCGGACCAATAAATTGTTCGATCTCACAAGTACCAATTAAGACCTTCAGGGTACTATCTCCTGAACTAATATTCGAATCACTCTTCTAGAGGATAATAGTCTTCCAGATGTTATGAATCTTTTTCATTTTTTAAAAACCTCAAAATATCTTAAAACCTTTGGCCAAGAAAACCCTTTAGGACAAAACTTGGCTAAGGAAAATGAGTAATACCAGGTCTTCTGGACCGATTAATCATTTCACCTAAAATAACGGCTCATTATGTTTAGGCATATATATTTACCAAATTTACCAAAAATGTGGTGATAATCAATAAATATCCTTGATATATCCTTGTTCTTATCAGTTTAAATATCCTTGATAGATAAACCTCGAAAGTTCTTTGAGTGAAAGTATAATGGACCATCTCAACTCTTTAAGAGTATACCAATGTAAGTTCATCATTATGAGATATGTATTTTAACACTATCAAATTTAGTGCTAAAGACATTATGCATGTCAAACCATTCAATAATTGAATACTGTCAAATATTGGTCCATAAACTATTCAAACCATTTTTGTCATCCTCATAGGATTCAAACTCAAATTAGTATACAAACACTTCAAGTGTTCACAATATAATGATTATATATTTTATTTATTATATAATCAAACACCATTCAAATCAAAAGATTTTCATGTGTTGTTTCTAGCTAGGTTTTGATAGATGCTTAATTAAAAGCTTCAAACACCTTTATTTATACAATTTGGTTCATAAAATAATATATGTTTACTTCAGGTAAACAAATAGAAGGTTTCTGAGCAATTGCAAATTCATTGCATAATGTTTTCTTCATTCAACTCTTTCTACAGGAAAGGTTGAGAAGTAGTATGAATATAGCTCACTTTATATTTAAAACTCTAGTCATTAAATCATGTGAAAACAAATAAGAAAATTGTTCACATTAGATCCTCTTCAGGAGGCACTCACTACAAGTGATATTTTGACATGATGCAAAAACCTTGTTCAATTACATAATATAATTTGCACCATGATATTCAAGCATAGTTCTTATACAAAATAAATAATTTCATCAAGACTTATTGTAGTCACCCAGGTTTTAGTTAGGCACAAGCGTCCATTTTATATGTTTTTCAGCTATGCTTAGTATTTACTGCATTATTTATCGTTGCAGTTATTCAATGAAATTCAAATTCTTTTTCAAGAATAATTCAAAATATAATTACTATAATTTAACACATAATGTCCTTATCTAGACATAAAAGAATTCATATTCATGTTGCATGTTGTGTGCACATATTTTTGTTTTCACCATTGTCCTTCAGGGACACACAATTGATATTATAACAATGACATCCAATTTTCGCATCAACTGCCACATTTACAGAACTTTAAACCATAACAGGAGTGCAGTTTCAAAATCATTCAATCTCAAGTATTGTCACCCCACGTACACAATATCTTGATTTATGGGAATTCAGGCCCAATATAAAATATTTTCTCATCCATAAACTTCGATCATAATCCACAAAATTTTAGGACTACAGGTCCATCATATTTCGTCTGGCCAGACTTTATTATTATGGATTATGAGTCGATAGTTATGGGAAAATAAATCATTGACGTCAATCTAATCAATATCATTCCTGTTTCATCAAAAGTCCTCAATATGAGTCATAAAAGAGGAACTCATGTTTTGTATCATAAAGTTTCTATAACTTATCAGCTGCAGCATTAAACTTATATCATCCTCTTGTAGAGGCATAAGTGACTTCCTAAAATAAAACCAATTTTATTTGTATACACGTAATGACCGTCTAACCATGCTTCATGCATTGGTTGAGCTCAATCTTTATAATCATTTCTTTCAGTCACTTTAGCAGTTTATTTATCATATTTTACACGTTTCTCTTTTAATATCAATCGATCCTTCTGGGATATTTTCCCGACATTCCAAAATATATTATGCTTATGCCTTTATATCTCCCCCTAATGTCGGAAAAAGTTCCATAATATTTTTGAACAAGGATTAGCGTACCTATGGAGCCACTTCCGGGGTCCGAGTACATCATTTCTGTAGTGGGGTTTCAATGTTGGCACACTTTGACTCATTTTAACGTGTAAACTTTGGGGGTTAGTTGTTAACAAATGCCAAATTAATATAAAGTAGACTTTCTTCATATATTCAAGCAAGTTTATAGCAGTTTATCTCAGGCGAAACATTCATCTTATAATGCTAGATATATTTTGTGGGTTACCTTATGCTCTTCACTATATTTCATAGAAGCCGGCGAAATAGTCTTATACCACTCATTATATGTAGACATTTTAGGAGAGCATATCTTGAAACCAAACTTGATATTAACCCACATTGTGAAACTTCATGTTCACTTAACTCCCATGGATCCACTTTTAAAATATTTGGGAGAATAGACGGTCTTGTCATTTTCTTATCTAAGAAGTATTTATATACTGAATGTCTTATACGGCATTTGGTTTAAACCCGGGTTCACCTTAAATTGGTCATTTATTCAAAAAATCTTAAACTTCATGCAACATGCGTTTGAGTTACTTAATAATATAATCAGAATATGAAGCAAACTCTGCTACTAGCAGATAATATGAGAGCACAATTTACACTGCTTTTGTATGGTCTCAAACTATCACTTAATAAGTATGATATCATTTTCAAGTTATTGCATCGCAGTGCTTGAGTAGCTTCTTATACTCAATGCCTGAGATGTTATCATTATTATTTATGTGCACAACTTGTTTTTAAATATAATTTGTGCTTCCAATACTTTTTATCCTTACAAATAGGATTATATTTCTGATGCGTGTGACTCTATCAAAAGTTAATGTATATCTGATCGGGCTCTATGCCATAAGTATATACATGCTTCAGGCATTATATGATTGATCCCTAAGACAAAAATAATGTCTCTAAAATAATCATTTATTTGGTGATTTCATTTATACAGTGATTTCTTACTTTCATAGAAATAATATGAATCAATCACCTAGAAATGTAGAGTCTAAGGATTAGATAATGTCCCTTTTGAAGTAACTTAAAAGTTATCAAATAATCATATATGTGTAAGAGCACTTTAAGGGTTGTCTCAAACTATTCACTTAAGTGAATTTCTAAAATTTATCTTGACGTATATTATTATCATTGTTATTCTTTTATTGTCCAAAAATTAATAAAAATATTTATTTCAATAAATTAAGATATGTACAATCATCAAATTTTATGTCAAATCTATACTCTAATAGTGACTTCTGGCACATGGATATATAATTTCATATTTCAATTTCGATTATGAAATGTTGTTTGTTTTCTCCCCCTCACGATTATATTAACGTGATCTAGTCATTCCGCATCAATATTTTATTTATATTTTATTGGGAAAGTCAAGTACACTTCAGGTGTGTTTGAACGTTACTCACGTGTTAAACCAATTCTAAAAACATAATGCTAGCTTAAGTTTTTTTTTTTCAAAATACCGAAGGGTATTGATATGTATTATACATATATCATAAAATATCAATGATTGACATGTAGTAATCAAATTCATCATATACATATACAGATATATAGTTCTACTATATATTAAAAAATGGCCATAAAAATATAAATGAAAAGATTTGCGTACTTGGCCTCTTACTTTTCATGCATTTTGCTGAATGCTTAACTCATATTAAAGTAATATGAATAACTTTTTACGATAACACAAATAAACATTAGAAAACTATTGATATGCTCATTAATCAATTCATAATCTCTTATATATAATCAAGATAAGTGCTACTTGAGCATAAACAACAAGTTCAAAATAACTTTTAAGAAAAATTTAACTTCAATTCAGGGGAAAGAATTATTTGATATCTCAGATGAGATTAAAATTATAAGGCTGATATAATTTTCAGGACTATCTACACCATAAGTACGTAGTTACTCATAATGTAAGACATTCATAATCTTATACGGGGAGTATATATACTACGTATGATATATCAAAGAAGTTAAGGATATATAGATAATTACCAAATTTGTGTACCACTTACTTTGTTTAGAAGTTAGTATGCTTTTATAATAATAAATTATCTTTTAGTATTTAGAACTTCTGGTCCAAGAGTATATAATTAAACTCTGGTAGCTATACTATGCAAGTAATAAAGTCGATTAAAATGATGATCTACTGGTCAAAATTTTCTAAATAATGATTTAGAGCCCGTTTGGCAGCACGAAAATTGGCTGTTCTGGCTGATTCTGCTGAAATTTATGAAGTTCTGGCTGAAGTGGCTGCATTGGTTGATTCTGCTGATACAAGAAAAAAATATTTTTAAAATATATTTTATTAATAAAATAAAGAAAAAATTATATGTAAAAATAGCTAAAATAGTCATCTACAGTAACTTCAGCCAATACAGCCAGAAAAGTAACCCCAACCTTACTTTTTCGGCTTATTACACAATTCAGCGCGCGAAAACAAAATTTACGTGTTTGGTAAAAAAGTTGACTGATAAGCCTGATAAGCCGAAAATGAGGGTGGCCAAACGGCCTCTTATTAACTTTTTGGTCTTTGACATTCCCACTTAGTTTAGTGTTTTGATTCCAAAGGCTTGAGGCTACAAGAAGGACGTGTCAATTTTTGTTAGATTTTGAAGAACCGACTCAATATGTTCTCACATTTTTTATCTTAGCTTAATGTAATTATACCCAATTTCATGTAATTATACCCAATGAAGCCTGTTGGAAAACCGGACTGGCTCAGACCTCAATCACCACCAAGCCCAAAGGCTTGCTCACACTCACCACCAGGGATACAATCGGGGAAGACAGAAGGGCGACAGCCAACAAGCCCTCACACAAAGAACCCAGACCCCAGCCCAGAGAACCCACCGGAGCTACAGATAACCCACCACACTACCAGACAAGAGTGAAGACCCCAATAGGAACCCCAAGGTCTCACCGGAGCAAAGCCGGAGCTAAAGCTCAGAGGAAACCGGCACTCTCTCACTCTAGGTCTAGGGTAACCGAACTGAAGCGTCATTTTAGAGAGAAGGCGGAGAGGCAGAAATAGGAGGATTCCAGAAGAACCAGCCAAATATAAGGGAGGGCCACAAGGGATGGGCTGAGTTATAAGACAAAACGGGGGGATGGGCTTGGTCGGGTAGACAGCCCATTTGGGCCAGGACAATTAATTAGGAGACCAACTCCATAAATGAGGTGGACCAAAAGGCAGCTCAGGGATGGCCCATAGATGAGGTGGACCAATACCACAACAATCTCCACCTTATTGGTCCCCCTGGTGGTGTAGAGCACAACGTGAAAGGGAGTATCATCATCGCCGGTTTTTCTTGTTTTACAGTTCTTATCTAGCCACAATCTAAATTAAGAATACGCTTACAAGACAACAGTTTTTCAAAAGTGAGACATTTAGTCCCCATATCCGCAGGGTTAAATTCTGAAGGTATCTTGGACAGCTTTATCCAACCTGCATCCACAATATTCCTAATAAAATGAAACCTGACATCAATGTGCTTGGTCCTGTCATGGAATACAGGATTTTTGCACAATTGGATAGCAGACTGGCTATCAGAGTACACTGTCACAACCTGCTTAAGAAAACCAATTTCAGTTAGCATTCGTTTAAGCCAAATAGCCTCTTTAAAGGCCTCAGTGGCTGCCACGTATTCAGATTCAGTAGTGGACAGTGCAACAATAGGTTGAAGTTGAGATTTCCAACTTATGCAGGAACCACAAAGAGTAAAAATGTAGGAAGTAGTAGACTTTCTATTGTCCCTATCATTTGCATAATTGGAGTCAACATAGCCAGTAAGTAAAATGCCAGTTTCAGTGTTAGAAAAACACAAGACCATGAGAAGGTGTACCCCTTAGGTATCTAAGGAGCCATTTAAGGGCAGTCCAGTGAGACGTACCAGGGTTTGCCATATATCTACTTAAGCAACTAACAGCATAAGCTATATCAGGCCTTGTGCTTACCATGAGATACATGACCGACCCTATAGCACTGGAATAGGGTACAGACTTCATCCTATCTATCTCCGGAGCAGTCCTTGGGGACTGATCCTTGCTTAGCACAAAATGGGGTGCTAAGGGAACATTCACAGGTTGGGCAGAGTCGATATTGAACTTTTTCAAGACCTTTTCAAGATAGGAGGTTTGGTTCAGGGTAAGGGTACACCTACTCCTATCCCTAAGAATATTAATCCCTAGGATTCTCTTAGCATCTCCAAGATCTTTCATAGCATAGTAACGTTCACTAGGGTGCCTGAGTAAGGGTTTTTACGGACTCTTCGACTATCACCCGAAGGTTGGGATGCTGGCCGGATATTGAGGTGAATTGTTTCTGATTCTTCGGTGATTTCAGAGGCGGATGCATAAGGCGGTGGCCCCAACTTCACGACTCACACCCACTTTCGCACTTTGTAACATCATCATCAGGTTGGATCTATGGAATTGATGAAACATCAACCTCCGGATTGGCCTTCGATTTTTTTTGTTGATCAAAGATAAGTCAGAGTAGGCGACTGTGGAGACTCATGCATGGAGGTCACACATTTTGCGGATCATGAAATGGTAATCGTTTCAGGAAATACAGGGGACGGATTCATAGGTAAACGATGAACATGGATTTTCAAGCTCATGCGGCCAAGATGAATAAGATCGTGCTGATAACGTATTATAAATAGAGCCAAGGTCATCACTTCATTAGCACATAACACACACATATATACAGGGGGAATTAGGGCTACGCTAGTTAATGGGCTTAACCCTAAATATACATATGGACCGAGAAGTAATGGACATCCACATATTACATAACACCTTCAACTAATTTAAAGTTTCACGAATGCCTAATCATTCTGCTTGTAAGGGATTAGAACAGCCCCAAGGTTTAGCCCACCCACCCCCACCATAAATTCTCATGCGTCCTTGCAAAGTGCACTTTTGTTCACCCCAAGGGTGAACATCACCCCTTTTCTCATTTTTTGCCATGTGGCATTTCATATCCTTCTTTCTTCAAATTAATGTAACTTTCTTAATTATTGTTCAATTTTTTTATAAAATATATCATATTTAATAATTTTTAAGCTCTTTCCAATAGTATCAATATTGTATATAAACAAATGAAAAAAAGTATTTTTCTAAATATTCATTTTTAGCTGGTTTTTTTAAAATTTTTATATAAAATAATGGTATCATATTAAACATCTTTAAAAAATTAATTTTTTTTATATAATTCTAAAATTTGGATTAAATAAAAATGAGAAGGTTGAAATAATTGTCAAATATCATCACCCTCTTCACTCTTCTAAAAGGGTGAACAAATTTGATTTCGTCATTGCGTACCACCTAGGCATCGACTCGGGCCGGGCCCAACCGATCTTTCTTTGGAATCTTGAGGACCGGAACCGACCCGGGTAGCTATCGGGTCCGGGTCGGACCGGGCCACCCGTGGGTATCGGGCTCGGGTCGGGCCGGGTCACCCGACGGGTATCATGTCGGGCCGGGTCGGCCCGGGTACCCTTTTTTATTTTCAATCTACATCCTACGCCCCACCCCAAACCCTCCAAAACACCCAGCCCAACCTATTTACCTCCCAAATATTTTGTCAAATCAAAAAAAAAAATGGCCCGAATCAGGCTCGGACCAGCCGGGCCGGTTCACTATTTAGGAGACCCGGAGCCCGCCCCGAAACAGTTCCGATTTGGCTAGCCCAAACCGGTCACGGACTCGGGTACCGGGCCGAGCCGAGCCGAAACAGTACTGGGCCGGTTGACCTGGTCCGAGTCCATCCTCAATACCACCTAGCCGAAATCAGAGGCGTGCGCCAAAAGAAGTATCAATATTCACTGATGGAGTATATGGCCCGGGAACCCCCGGCCCACAGACTCCTACTACTCCAGCGAAGGCCCAACAGGCCCAGAAGGCCCAGCAGGCCCAAATCACAGCGCCCAGAGTACCAAGCAGCCCGCACTACGCGCCAGGGGTGCCTTCGGCCCCCTGGCCGAAGGCTCTAAATTCTCACAGAACGGGTTTCTCAAGCAAACTAAGAAACTGGGAGAAAACGGCGAAAACAGTAGCCCTCGACACTGTGAGCCCTCGACACCAGGGTGCCATCGGGTGGAAGAGCCCTCGGCTACTGCTCTATAGCCGAAGGCATCTCACTCGACAAGATATCCGCCTCACATGCGTACAGATCACCGTACCCCGCACAGACGTCCCATCCAATAGCCGCATTAAATGCGGCCACATGCGACTGCCAGCGCCAACCAGTTGAGGTGACCCCTCGGCCAATGAGCGCTTGACACGTGTCCCTGCCCGGCATTTATTGCTACTATAAATAGCACCCCTTTTCTCCATTTGTAACCAAGTCATAACACGCTGAAAACACTCCGCATTTATAATACATTTTCTCTCTCTACTTTTACTTACTTGCTCTGACTTCTCTCTAAGTTATTCCCCGTAATAACCCTTCGGATATATACCCCCGGGTAGACTATCCATCATTTGGTGCTCTCGTTGAGAGCTCGAACAATCAAGTAAGAAACCCTCCCCCTCGACCAAACACAAAACACTAGCCCTCTATCAAAATGGTGAGGACAACACGTGCCAACTCAAAGAACGTAGAAGACAAGAACCTGGCCCTCGGCGACGTCAACGCCCCCGAAGCCTCTCACAGGGCTCCCGAGGGCGGTGTCATCGCTGGGCTGGAACAGGCGGCTGTCGACCTACGCCTTCAGATCCAACAAAACGCCCCCGATGCCCGCCTCGGCATCGAGGCCAAGAAGAAAAACCGGAGCGATGACCAAGTCAGCCCTCCGGTTCTCACCATCGACGTACAATCGGCGCTCTCCGCCTTCATCCAAATGCTCACCCAGAACCCGGGTGCCTTCGGCACCTTGGCTCCAGCTCACCCTCAGATCGGGGAAAACATCATACTTCCCCCTCTGCCACACCCCTTCGGAAATCCCACCCCTCGGGTGAGAAACGACGAAGGGGTGGTGGCCCAAGAAACATCCTCCCAGGAAGTTCAGTCCCGGGACCGCCATAATGACTACAGGGAAAGGCCCCGTACTTCCGCCCTCAACCGGCTCGGAGGAGGGCCAGACCGCCGAGGGGTCCAAGACCGCCTCGGGGGGAAAGCACTCCAAAGGCCCTAGGAAAGCGGGGGATCTGTTTCGAGGGCAGACGAGGAGCGTCCCCCTCGGGACAAAGGCAAGGCACCCCTTCATGCCGATGATGCTCGCCACCAGATCAACCAGGCCCACTCGGCTCGGGTTCGTTCGCAGGGGGCGGAGACCCTCCCGAAGGATCCCCGGGACGAGATTATTGCGGCCCTCCAGCGCCGGCTTGACGAAATGGAGTCCAACAAAGCTCACGCCACCACCTCCACCCCTCATTCAGATCTCAAATACGAGGCCATGATGGCCAAAATGGAGGAGTTACAGAAGAAGGTGGCCGAGGGCTCCGGGGAACCCGTCATCCAGCTCCGGACTCGGACGCCATTTACCCCAAGGGTACTGGCGGCCCGGATCCCGGAGAAATACCGAGGGCAACACATACAGCCCTACAACGGGAAAACGGACCCCCAGGAACACTACAGCAAATACCAGAACAGCATGATGATGGTGGGGGCATCAGACGAATATTTGTGTCGATGGTTCCTCTCCACCTTAGAGGGACCAGCATACGATTGGTTCAACAGGCTGCCCGAGGGCTGCATTGATTCGTGGCAAGAACTCGCCCAACGATTCTTGACACAATTCGCCGGGAGGCGCCGCACAAGGAAGCACTTCTCCCACCTCCTAACAATACGCCAGAAGAAGGACGAGACCCTTCGGGATTTCCTGGAGCGCTGGAGGACGGAGGCCGACAAGGTCGACGGTGCTGATGACGGGACCCTCCTGGCCCTCCTACAAACCGTCCTCCGCACCGGCAACTTTTCAAGGAGCCTCATCATTGAACCCCCCCGCGACTACATAAGGGCTTTGCAGCGGGGGGACCGATATGCTGAGGCCGAGGAGGTGGAGAAGTATCACCAGCATCCGGACCAGCAGCCCCCGAGGGCTGACAACAAGCATAACCGAGGGCCGGGGGCTCCTCCAAATCGGCCCAAGGCTTCGGGACCCTCTGATGACCGCCCTCGGCAAGGCCAAGCCAAGCCCGGGGGAGGTTATAGGAGCAACCCTAAGACTTGGGCCCAGCCCATTCTCCTGGACCGCCCTCGGACACCATTGACGCACCCCGTCAGCATCATCCTCGATTTTGCCGAGGAGAGGGGCCTCGTTGAGCGCGACTCTCGCGCACCCCCGGAGGTACACGCTATCAACCCTCAGTTCCCCTACTGTCGCTTCCATCGGCACCAGGGGCACAAGACCGATGACTGCCATCAGCTGAAGACGGCCATCGAGAGATTAATACAGGCAGGGCACCTGTCCCAGTTTGTCCAGAGCCCTCGGCAGGAGGGACCTTCTCATCAGGGACCTCCCCGAGGGCACCATACGAAGGTAAATGCCTGGGTAAATCCGAACACCATCCCCCTCGGCAAGAAAAGGGAGATCGGAAACTTGGAAGAAGAGGAGGAGGAGTACCCCCACTACCAGGAGAAGAAACGCCACATCCTCATGATCACCGGTGGCAATACAGGGGGCGATTCCACCAGCCAACGAAAGAAGTGGGCTCAATCGCTTTACGTAGGGGAAGTCACTCATATGCCCCCGGTAAAGCGATTGAGGGAGGAACCCATCACCTTCACCAACGCAGATCTCCCTCCTACTTCTTCTCCTCACAGGGATGCCTTGGTGATTCGGACGGAGATAAACGAAACCATTATTCACCGAACTTATATTGACACGGGCAGCTCCGTCAATGTAATGTACCTCAGCACCTTCAGAGAGCTGCATCTGGAGAGGGGGTCCCTTCGGCCCATTAAGACCCCTCTTGCCGGCTTCACCGGCGACACTATTGATTCCGAGGGGGTAATAACCCTCCCGGTGATCTTCGGCGACGGGCTCCATAGGGCCCAGCTCGAGGTGGAGTTCGTCGTCGTCAACATTGACTGCGCCCACAACATCATCCTCGGCCGGCCAGCCCTCGAGGACCTCGAAGCCATCATCTCCATGAGGCACCTCTGCCTCAAGTTCCCCGCCGAGGGGGGCACTGGCTACTCCCGGGGGAACCAAAAAATTGCCCGCGCCTGGTATCTTTAGGTCACTAAGAAGGTCAGCAAGACGGAATTCCGTGTTGACACCATCACCGGAGCCGTCGACCAAGAGGAGAGAAGGCCGAGGGCTGAACCGGCCGAGGACGTAGAAGACTTTGCGCTCGATCCGGCCCAGCCGGAGAGAGTCGTGAAGATTGGAGCCCAGCTCCCTGAAGATTTGAAGACCGGCATCACCGACGCCCTCCGCGCCTACTCCACTGTCTTTGCATGGGGGCCGGAGGACATGCCGGGAATCAGCCGAAGGGTCATCACCCACCGCCTCTCAGTGGACCCTTCGGCAAAGGCAGTGCAGCAACGAAGAAGGCCCCTCTCCGCCGAGAGGAGGGAATTTGTGAAGAAGGAGGTCGCCATGCTCCTCTCTATTAAGCACATCAAGGAGGTAAAATACCCCTCATGGCTAGCGAATGTAGTCCTCGCACAAAAGCCCCTTACCTTCCGCATGTGCGTGGACTACACCGATCTCAACAAAGCATGCCCTATGGATCCATTCCCTCTACCAAACATTGATCAATTGGTGGATGAGACCGCAGGGTGTGAGATCATGTCCTTCCTCGATGCCTTCCGAGGGTACCATCAAATTTTCATGCACGAGGAGGACGCCGAAAAAACTGCCTTCATGACTCCCGAGGGCATCTTCTGCTACCTAGTGATGGCCTTCGGCCTAAAGAACTCGGGGGCCACTTACACCCGGATGGTGGCCCGGGTCTTTCAAGCCGTCCTAGGGCGCACCATGGAGGCCTATGTTGACGACATGATCGTCAAGAGCAAACAATCTTCCAGCCATGCTGACGACCTCCGGGAAATCTTCGCCATCATGCAAAAATTCAACCTTCGGCTAAACCCGAAGAAGTGCACCTTCGGCGTCCAAGGGGGCAAGTTCTTGGGTTACATGGTGAGCCGAAGGGGTATTGAGGCCAATCCCGAGAAAATCCAGGCCATCATAAACATGGAGCCCCCACGCAATGTGAAGGAAGTTCAACGGTTGACGGGCCGCCTGGCAGCCCTCAACCGCTTCCTATCTAAATCGGCGGAAAAATCTCTACCCTTCTTCCAGATCATGAGGAAGACGGCTGGCTTTCTATGGACTCCAGAATGCCAGGGGGCTTTCGACGAGCTCAAAAGATATCTATCTTCACCTCCTGTGCTCTCCAAACCCAAGGTAGGGGAGACCCTCTACCTCTACCTTGGGGTTAGCCCGGCGGCCATCAGCTCTGTGCTCATCCGGGAGGAAGACGACATCCAACATGCCATCTTCTATGTTAGCAAGACCCTAAGGGAGGCCGAGCTCAGGTACTCCCCTGTGGAAAAAACGGTGCTAGCCATCGTTTGGACTGTCAAAAAGTTGGGCCACTACTTTCAGGCTCACCCGGTTCAGGTCCTCACTCATCAACCCCTCGGCGCCCTCATGAGGAGCCCCACCAGCTCCTCCCGCATGGTGAAATGGGCTATCTTCTTGAGCCAGTACAACATTGACATCCGTCCAAGGCCTGCCATCAAGGGCCAAGCCCTGGCGGACTTTGTGACGGAATGTACCGCAAGGGCAGCCACGGACGGGGAGCCCTCGGCTGCCTCGGACGACTGGTGGACCCTCTACACTGACGGCTCCTCCGCGACCAAAGCATGCGGGGGAGGGGTAGTCCTCATTTCTCCCGAGGGCTTCAGGGCCTACTATGCAATCCGCTTCTCCTTCAAGGTCTCCAACAATGAGGCCGAGTATGAGGCCCTCCTATGTGGCCTTCGGCTGGCTGCCAACATGAGGGCTCGACAGATCCACATCAAGTGCGACTCCAAGTTGGTCGTTGGCCAAATCTCCGAAGAATATGAGGCCAAGGAGGGGAGGATGAAACAGTACAAGGAAGCGGCCAAGGAGTTGCTTAAGGTATTTGAGGCACACTCTCTCACTCAAATACCGAGGGCTCAGAACTCCGAGGCCGACATATTATCTAAACTCTCGGCCGACTCCCCCGAGCACATCTCCAAAATTGCCAAAATCGAGGAACTCAACCTCTCAAGCATCCATGCAAGCCCCGTTATGAACATACAACAGCGTCAGGAGGATTGGATCTCAGATATCACCGCCTTCATCTCCACAGGGCAGCTACCCGAGAATGAGGCCCGCGCTAAACTGGCAAAGCTGAGGGCTCCTAGCTACACCATCGAAGATGGGAGGCTCTACAAACGATCTTACAATGGCACGCTACTTCGGTGCCTTCATCCAGATGAAGCCGAGGTCGCAATGGAGGAAGTACACAGTGGCACTTGCTCAGCTCACCAGGGACCCTTCTCCATGTCCCGAAGGCTCATTCTCCAGGGCTACTTCTGGCCAACCATGGCCAGGGACTGTGCTGACCTTGCCCGGAGGTGCACCGCATGTCAACATTTCCAGAAAGCTCCCGGCAGGCCAGCGGTCAACTATGCCCCCATCAGCACCTCTGTCCCATTTTCTCGATGGGGGATAGACCTTGTGGGCCCTCTGCCGAGGGGTACCTCCAACAACAGATACATCATTGTGGCCATCGACTATTTTACCAAGTGGGTGGAGGCTGAACCCCTCGCCAGCATCACAGAGGCGAAGTGCCGTCACTTCGTCCTCAAGAACATCCTCACAAGGTTTGGCGTCCCCCAGCAGATCATCTCCGACAATGGGACACAATTTGAGGCAGCCCCCTTCTGTGCCCTTCTGGAGGCATGGGGCATCAAACACACCTTCTCCTCCGTTGCCTACCCTCAAGGCAACGGGCAAGTAGAGGGCCTTGCTCGAGGGCCTAAAAAAGAAGCTGGAGGCCGAGGGTGGTGGCTGGGTGGAAGAACTTCACAACATCCTTTGGGCCTACCGCACCACCCCTCGGCGAGCTACAGGTGAAACACCCTTCTCCCTCTGCTACGGTTTTGAAGCCAAAGCTCCTACGGAAGTCACCCTTCCTACCCGAAGGGTGATCCAATACGACCCCGAGGTCAACGACAGCAACATGGCCCTCGACCTCCACCTCATTTCAGAACGCCGGGAGCAGGCCTTCATCCGGGCAGAAAACTACCGAAGGCAAGTTAAATGCTACATCGACGCCAAAGTTCGCACCCGAGAATTTCAAGTGGGGGACTATGTCCTCCGGAGGAGGGAAGCCAGCCAACCAACCGAGGGAGGAAAAATGGCACCAAAATTCGAAGGCCCCTACATCATAGTAGCCATCATCAAACCCGGGACCTACAAGCTCAAACGCCCCAATGGGAAAGAAGTCCCTAGGCACTGGAATGTACACCATTTAGTTAAATTTTATCAATAATGTAAGAGCGGCCAAGCCCTCATAACTAGTGAATGTACTATCCTATGGCCCAAGGCCTTCAAATTCGAAGAATGAAGATACATTCAAGACATCAAGCCCTCATACTGACTACAGGCCCCAGGCCTCACCACGAGAAGAACCCCCTCCGGCACCAAGTGCCGAGGGCGGACACCATCAACACCAAACAGTGACAACACCACGTGTTTTCAGTCAAGACCCCTCGGTACCAAGTGCCGAGGGAGGGAACTCCTATCACCAACAACAAGGAACGCCACGTGTTTCATTTCCCTTCGGCACCCGGTGCCGAGGGTACATCCCCACCTTCAACATCAAAAAAGAAAGGATGAGAACACCAAGTGTTCCTACAGAAGACCCTTCGGCACCCAGTGCCGAGGGTACACCTCCATCATCAAACATCGAAACAAAGGAAAAAACACCAAAGTGTTCCAACGAAGACCCCTCGGCACCCAGTGCCAGGGATATGCTCTCCTATCGACTTCCAAACATCTGTTGGGAAACACCGAGTGTTTCATTTGAAGACCCTTCGGTACCAAGTACCGAGGGTAGACGCCTACATCAACTACAACAAAGAGAACACCAAGTGTTCCTACAGAAGACCCCTCGGTACCAAGTACCGGGGGCTACACATCGAAACTAACACCAAGTGTTGTTTCTAAAAGCCGTACCCCACGAGGACGCATATACCGAAGGCGCCACCATCGGTGCCGGCGGCACGTAGTGCCCCCGGCCATTTGCAACTAGTGTGCAAATGAAAACCCTTCCTTGAAACGCTTTCCGCATCACTACCCCCAGGGTATGACAGGCATGAGAAATGCCCAGGATTCGACTTTCAAAAACGGAACGCTATCCGCGTCATTACCCCCAGGGTATGACAGGCATGAGAAATGCCCAGGATTCGACTTCCAAACCGAAACGCTCCCCGCGCCACCACCCCAAGGGTGTGGCAGGCCACAGACTATGTCTAGCGCCGAGGGGACGACTTTCAAAAATGAGGCGCTTTCCGCGCCATCCCCCAAGGGGAGGCAGGTTACGGACCACCATATCTTGTGCCCAGGAAACGTCCCTCGATCCCCTCGGAACTCGGAAGGTTAACCCGAGGGAGGAGAGCCATTGGTGTATTCTGATGGTCTCCTAATAGGCCCAGCCTTACCAAGAAACCAAGTTTCTTGATGCCTTCCCTTCACCACCAACCAAAAAAAAAAAAAAAAAAGAGGGGGTGAAGGGGAGTAGGCTCAGCGAGAAATCAAAGAGTACACTCCAACAATATCACAACATGCCGAGGGCTCCCCACGGGAACACCTCCGGTAATTGAAGACTCCTATTTCCCGAAGGATACTACTCAAAGAAATATCATCAGGAAACGGCTAAGTCCACTACCTGGTCACCTCCGGTCACAAAAACACCGAAGGCTTCAACAATACAAAGGGACTGGACTATCCAAGGTCCACCAAATCGGTACTTCAAACAAACACCGAAGGCATCTGTTATGCACAAATACCGAGGGCCCTTTCCCCATGACAAGGGTCAAATTCTACAACTTTTAAAGTGTATGCCGAGGGCACACACTCCTCATTGGCTTTCTTCAAAACAGCATTCAACATCAATTTATGCTTAGAAAAATTCTAAGTCCTGAAGGAGCAGCCCCCGGGCACCCGAAGGCTACACAGGGAAGCAGCACTTGAAAAATTTCTAATACCTAAAGATTGGGCCCCCGGCCCAATCAATATTACAGCCAAGGGAATATGGTGGCCGAAGGCCATGCAATACAACAACACTTAAAAAAAAAGTATTCTGTCCTAAATGAGTAGCCCCCGGGCATCTGCAAAGTGATGTGGAATCAGAGGGATGCCATCTCCCGAAGGCTCCCAAGGGAAAATCCACACTTAGAATATTTTCTAAGTCCTACATGTTTTTCCCCGGTCAACTACTCATACATCAAGGAGGGATGCCATCTCCCGAAGGCTCCCAAGGGAAATTTACACTTAGAATATTCTCTAAGTCCTGCATATTTTCCCCCCAGTCAGCTACTCATACATCATGGAGGGACGCCATCTCCCGAAGGCTCCCAAGGGAAACTCTACACTTGGAAGATTTTTTAAGTCCTACATATTTCACCCTCATCTCAAGGGACCTAATTGCTGAAGGCTACCTATCAATCGAGGGATACAGTACACAAGGAATCAACACTCCAGAAAAATTTCTAAGTCCTAAAGAATTGGCCCCCAGCCTATTCAATATTTCAGTTGGGGCTCCACAGTAGCCGAAGGCTACATGACATACTACACTTGCAGAAAATCTCTAAATCCTGTGCATTGGGCCCTCGGTCCAACATTCACACATCAGGAAGCGATGCCATATCCCGAAGGCTCCCAAGGGGAAATCTACACTTAGAAATTTTTCTAAGTCCTAGCATTTGGGTTACTGCAAACACCCGAAGGCCCTATGGTGTGCTACACTTAGAAAAAATTTCTAAGTCCTAATTGCTGTTGAACCCTCGGTTGCATATCCAGCAGAGGGTGCCCAACTACCGAAGGCTCCCAAGGGCTAGCTACAATCAGATGGTATTCTAAGTCCTAAGACATACATTCAAAGGAACAAAGACATACATTCAAAACAAAAACGAAGGCACGCATTCGAGAAGAAAGGAATTGGAGAAAACAAATCATATAAACACAGCCCGAGGGCAATCATGCATTCATCAAAAACAAAGTAAGTGTGAAATTTACAAACGGGCCGAAGCCGAAGGATCAATGTTGTTCATTACAAAACATGTTCAAAGATTTCTAAGTACAAAGTCATTCTACAACTACAACAGCATCATTCACCGGGGCGCCCTCTGCAGCCGGCCTCGATGATGCCTCCGCTCCGGTCTCGACAGCGTCGTCCTCGGCCTCATTCTTCAACTCCGTGTCCTCAAGGTCGGGCCTCTGAACACCTTCCGGGAGCGACTCACGGACATCAGGCTGCAGGGGAGGAAGGCCATACGCCGAGGGGGAAAAGTCCTTTTGCTCAATGCCCAAATGCCGAGCCATCCTCCGGTAAATGAGGGCCTGGGTGAAGAATTCACCGGCCTCATAATATTCTCTGCCCTTCCGGGCCATCCATTCCCACCCAGGGCCCTCGGCCCATTCTTCAACGCATGCCTCCACGACCGAGGACACCCACATCTTGCGCCCCTCGGCTCTCCAACCCTCGGCGACAAAGGCCTCAACGGCCTCCTCCTGAGCCTTGGCGACGGCTAGCACTTTGGAGTCCTCGGCCTCTTTAGCAGCGGCCTCAGCAGCGGCCTCAGCATCAGCCTTGCCTTTCTCTGCAGCCTCCAATTTCAAGCTCATCTGCCGGAGCTCCTCTTCTAGCTGGGCCCCCAGCTTCACCGCCTCTTGGTTCTTGAGGAGGCACTCCCTCATTCTGGCGTCTTGCTCCGCTTTGTGGAGGCGCCATTCTTGGAGCCTCCGAGCCTGTTCGCCGAGGGCTAAGCAAGCCTGCAGAACAACAACAAAAACAGTTAAAGGCAATCACACAAAATAATCAAAGGAGAAGATGGAGAAAGCCAGGAAAACACTCACAGAGAGGGAGGAGCGGAGAATGTGGTCCTCGAGGGCCGCATCATTATAGGCCCCGAGGGCAGCCCTATCCGTCTCAGGGGTCATACCCCTCAGGATGGCCCCCGGGTCGACAGCGCCGCTGGCCAGAGATGTACCCCTCGGGAACGCGACTTGGAGGATCTCAGGCAGCAACTCCTCTGCCCCCGCCGGCGTTCCACCCGGCAGCTTCTCCACATGCACCCCGGAGGCGGGGTACTCATCAGCAATAATGACCGGGGGCTCCTTCTCGGCGATATCCCCTTTCTTCGGCTTTTTGGTAGCCGGGGGGGACCCCTTGGTCGCCGCCTTCCTCTTACTGGCAGCGGCATCGCCCTCGGCCTTTTTGAAGAGGGCAGTGGCGGGCTTCTGGTTGCCCTGTCCCGACCCTTTCGGGTCCTGTTTCTTCAGGCGAGCGAGGCCCTTTACGTTCACCATGGACACGGGGATTCCTGCAAAAATACGAGAAAGGATTAGGCCGAAGGGTCTAACCGAAGGGACAAAGACATCCAAGCAAAAAAAAAACTAAGTACAACGAGTCTAAAGCACTCGGCTCCTACCTCCGGAGGCTCCCTCAAACACTGGGAACTTCTCATCAGTTTCCCCCAGGAACCGGTACCGCCGGAACCCGAGGGTGTAGAGATCTGCTTCTTTGGTGCAGTCCTTGATGGAGATATTATTGTCCCGGCCCTCCGGGATCATGGCCAAAATCCTGCCATCTTTCTCGAGGGCGGCGCTCCTCCTCTTCTCGTGCCTCCTGAAGCGGTCACGCAGCCCCCTCGGGAAGGGACTCTCGTGTAACACCGCCCCCGAGTATTTGTACTGTACCAAATTATGTATTGAACCTTGAGAAATGTATAAAAGCATTTTTACGTGATTGTAAATTTTTTATCATTTCTATTACGTGAATAGTAGAATTCACGTGGGGCCCACATCGGATGTGGGGCCGCCCGATATTATCGGAAGCACATATTATATTGATCTTGGACTAGATAATATGTATATGGTGATGGATATCCTAATTGGGCCATGGCAATGGCATAGAGTTGACCGGTTGGTCAAACGGGGCCAAATTATCGGTGTCGGCAATTTATCTGATGACAGCCCAAAAAGGGATTCCGGAGATTTCTAAATTAAAGTTGGGGAATGCATATTGTTAATAAGGTCCAACAAGGATTGAGAACAAGTGTTATATTTTATTTGACCCGATAAAATAAAATATACTTAAAACAGTCCGGAAAATACAACTTTCGGGGCCGAGTGTACACTTGGGGACATAAAGGGATGACCTCCCACATGAGTGGGGGCCACCCCACGGATTTGGTGCTGCAAATGACAAGGGGAGCCGCACATAACCTGCAGGAGTAATGAGAAATTGATTGAGAGACCAATCAATGGGAAGGTGGACCTCACCTTTGACATTATTTTGGAGAAATGCCAAAGAGGCATTCTCAATCATCAACCTAACCCTCCAGCTCGTCCAACCCATCCATCCTTGAGATAGAAGCTCTGAAAACACCTCACAACATCCACCATTCACGAACTGGAGCTAAGGAGGAAGAAGGAGGGGAAAAGAGAAGAGAAAAGTTGGTATTTGGAGAGGGAAACTTGTGTTTAGCAAGGTAAGGACTCCATTAATCCAATTTCTTGTTCTTCAATACTCTTTTATGATTATTCAAATCATATTTCACACCCTAGGATTGTTCTACACGTTGGGATGTGTAGAAAGAGGGGTTGGAAGGTAGTTCTAAGTCCAAGAACGGACTTAGAAGCCAAAGTGACCGGTTCGCCGGAAAATAACCTTTTGGGGGTTATTTGTACTACTATGGGTTTTATGATGATAAAACCTTGTTAGTAACTTGTCTAAGTTATTCAAGGAACTTTCACGGAGTTGAAAGAGTCGCCGGAGTTGTCTCCGGAGTTCGTTGAAGTTCGTCGGAGTTTCACGGGAGCTAAATCGGGAAGGCTAGAACTTCATAAGCTTCTTTAAGGTGAGAAGACGGCTTTATGCTTTATAACTTTTGCGTGAGGCATGAGATTACCTAAAGTAATCAGGAATATGTTTTGTGGAATGATTAAAGATAACCAAGTGTGTGTTTATGCCATGATTATACACAAAACATAGTTAAAAAGCATGTTATGTAGGTTTGGTGATTAAAAATGTGATAACATATTTTTTGTGATGATCCAGGGATCCAAAATGGTATTTTTGGATCAAGAACATCAAGAAGTATATGTGTATAAAATTTCAAGTTAATCGGACTCCGTTTGGGGGGTCAAAAGGGGCGTTGACCGCCAAGTCAACTGCCATACCCGATCGGGTATTGACACATACCCGACCGGGTATTTGTTGAAAATCAGCTTTGTGGACTACTGTCTCCTGTACTCGACCGAGTATGGGTTAATACTCGATCGAGTATTGGGTTATGCTCAAAACGGGCAGTTTTGAGTTGGTTAACGTGGGCCGTTCGGGTGGGACCCGCCCACGTTGGATCCTAAGGATTGTTATATGACTATAGGGCTAGGAATTGTCCATAGTTAAAGGAATGAAAGGTTAGCCATATCCAGGTTAGGATTTGGTAGAGAATAGACTGGGGACTGAGTGCCCTTGGAAGGTAAATGATCCAGAATACTCCAGGTGGGGTCGAGTACCCTTGGACGGTAAATGATCCAGAATACTCCAGGTGGGGTCGAGTACCCTTGGACGGTAAATGATCCAGAATACTCCAGGTGGGGTCGAGTACCCTTGGACGGTAAATGATCCAGAATACTCCAGGTGGGGTCGAGTACCCTTGGACGGTAAATGATCCAGAATACTCCAGGTGGGGCCGAGTACCCTTGGACGGTAAATGATCTTAAATACTCCAGGATGGGTTGAGTGCCTTGGACGGTAAATGATCCTAAAACACTCGGTAGTATGAATCGAAGGTAGACTATAGCTTGTGAGCTAGGTAACCGGGAAAGGAGTGAGAAAAGTCAGGCAAGAACTTTATCTCTAAAAGACTCTTTAAGGTAAATGACCTACGGGTTGAGTATTTTACGAGTATATATACAGTATGTATCATCGGGTGGATGAGGGACATCTATATGTATATATCACCCTATTTTTGGGTCTCGTGTCTGAAACATTAGTTATTCTTCATATAGCCTGCTTGTACTAGTACTTCTATGGAGTACTGACCCCTCCGGGGGCCCTCACATTTTTCAGGTTGAGGCTAGAGTCCTACTACCTGCACCTTTGCCTAGGGTGACTGATCGAGAAGGAAGACGTGGTTCATGCTTCCATTCTTATTTCAAATGTATAAACCGCTCATGGATTTTTGAACAATATTTTCATTAAAACAGTTGGGGGCCTGCATGCCCGTGTTTGCCACGTGTGGCTAAGTATCAAACATTTTATTATTTTCCGCATTTGATTGTTTATGATATTGATGTTGATTGTATGTGTTTACTAATCGGTTTGGCAATAGAATAAATCGGACGCCTTGTACAACTCAATAGGGGTGAACTGTTGTTGTTCTTATCGGGTTGTACGGCGGTTGTCTACGTGGCTCGGATGCGGTCTGGGGCGTGACATCTCGGCTAGCTTCACATAGCACCACCGGTCCTTCCACCCCTTGTTCGAGGAGGGCGCCTCAGTGAAGAGTTTGAACACGGACACCTGCTGCAAAGTGGTGAATCCCTCGGCATTCGCGTGCCCCCCCCCCCCCCCCCCCGGCACAGGTTGAAGCTCTGGAAGAAGAGGTCCAGGCTAGGCGTCACCCCCCGGGACTTACAAAGCTGAAGGAAGCCGGTGATATAAGAATGGCTGTTCGGGGTCAGCTGGCAGGGGACCAAGCCAACAAACCTCAAATATTCCCGGAGGAATGGGTGCAGAGGGAACCTAAGTCCCATGGATACTGAAAGGACGTGCACCGCAATGCAGCCGACGGGAGCCCGGGAGAGAACGTCATCCGGACCCGGTGTCACCACGATGGCCGAGGGGCCCACGTGAAGCTGGGTGACATAGATGTCCGCCGCATCAACCTTCGACTTGATCTCCAATGCGGCGGTGTTGAGATAGGAATACCCCTCGGGCATATCGAGGGGCTTCCCTTGATCCGCTACGCTGCCCTTCTTCTTGGGAACAGCGGCCTCGGCCTTCTTCTTTCCGGGGGCCACCCGGAGGGGGACCGCATTCAGCGGCCGAGAGGTGCTGGCCTCCTCGGCACCCCGAGGGGGGAGCACAGCAACGGTGACCCTCTCGCCTTCTCTTTGTGCCTCCTCTTCAGCTGCTTGCCAGGCGATGGCCATCTCTTCGTCCTCACATTCTTGCTCAAAGCCCTCGGCCTCCGCCTCAACTACGAGGGCTTTCTGCAACTTCAGGGCAACGACGGCATCCTGTCCCACCGAGGACTCTGCAGTTGAGGACTCCACGTCCGAGAGGACTTCATCCTCCACCGAGGGCGCCCCCGAGATATCTTGAGAATCGCTCTGGGACGACATGCTGACTCTAGTTCGAAGGCTCTTGCACGCTAGCGTTTCTAAATTTTCTATCTCCTAACCTAAGGGCACAGTACAGGTAGCTAAGAGGTGAAGGGAAAGCGGGCACTGACCTTGAAGGCAGAAGTTCTGACCGAAGGCTTGAGTTTCTCTCACTAGAATTTTTGGCAGAGCTTCGCTAAAACAACTGATCGCACAAGAGGAAATGGCTCTGGCCTTGGGGTATTTATAGGCGCTGGAATCCGGGCTTGGGCCTGGGTTCCGGGCCTCCGGATGGACGCCATCATTACACACCGCGTCTTCGCCCAAACGGTGACGCCGCCCACGGACAGCCAGCCATCACACGCCACGTGTGCCCCCCCCCCCCCAACGGCTATATCCCGTCGTTACATATTCCAACGGCTATATTTCCAACGGCTATATTTTGGAAGCCCCCGGGTTTTCTACTTCGCTCCACTTCATCAAGGATAGCCTCCGGGTACACTCACTCAGAAGTGCCCCCGGGTTGTGCCCCACACAGCACATAACAGACGCCTTCGGGATCACTCCTTCAGAAACCCAGGGCTTCATATCAGAGCACCCCTCGGGGGATTCCCCCTCAGCACTGCAAAACCGGGTAGCCCCCGGGGAGTTCCTCATTGACGGATGGCCCCTGGCACACAGGTAATGGGAGCCCTCGGGTATCTTCATCACCAACTCATCAACAAACAGTGGACCCCCCGGTAACAACTTCACTGCTGCCCTCATCTGGCAGGCCCTCAATCCCTGGATTGAGGGGCTCCCCTTCGGCACCACCAGGACATCAACAGCAAGCCTTCGGCTAATCAACACAGGAGCCCTCAGAAGAGAGAGCCTTCGGCATTCCCGTCATTCTCCATTTTTCACCAAGGTTTGACATTTTCGATTCATCATTGGGGGAATTCGGTGCACTCTTTTTCCCTCATTAGGATTTTTTCCCAAAGGGTTTTTCCTAATGAGGTTTTTAACGAGGCATCCCCCCAAAATGAAACGAAAAGCGTCAGCCTTCGGCCCACAACAGCAACGTAACTACTTTACTCCTTTTCACCACTTTACAAGTGCCTCAAGGAGTGGGGGACTGGAGGACCCCTTCGGGAAAATCATTAAATTACAAAATCTGTGAAATTCCAACAAACAACAAAGCAAGCCCTCATGTCCCGACATGTGGGTAACTGAGGGACTGCCTTCGGCAGGGACATAAAAGCAACAACTCCTCACCAACTTCAGAGATCACGACGGGACAACATCAAAGGGCAAGCACAAATTACTCCTTTTCCCTCAAGTACCTTTCGGCAAAAGGAGTGAGGGACTCCTAATGGAGTATATGGCCCGGGAACCCCCGGCCCACAGACTCCTACTACTCCAGCGAAGGCCCAACAGGCCCAGAAGGCCCAGCAGGCCCAAATCACAGCGCCCAGAGTACCAAGCAGCCCGCACTACGCGCCAGGGGTGCCTTCGGCCCCCTGGCCGAAGGCTCTAAATTCTCACAGAACGGGTTTCTCAAGCAAACTAAGAAACTGGGAGAAAACGGCGAAAACAGTAGCCCTCGGCACTGTGAGCCCTCGGTACCAGGGTGCCATCGGGTGGAAGAGCCCTCGGCTACTGCTCTATAGCCGAAGGCATCTCACTCGACAAGATATCCGCCTCACATGCGTACAGATCACCGTACCCCACACAGACGTCCCATCCAACAGCCGCATTAAATGCGGCCACATGCGGCTGCCAGCGCCAACCAGTTGAGGTGACCCCTCGGCCAATGAGCGCTTGACACGTGTCCCTGCCCGGCATTTATTGCTACTATAAATAGCACCCCTTTTCCCCATTTGTAACCAAGTCATAACACGCTGAAAACACTCCGCATTTATAATACATTTTCTCTCTCTACTTTTACTTACTTGCTCTGACTTCTCTCTAAGTTATTTCCCGTAATAATCCTTCGGATATATACCCCCGGGTAGACTATCCATCATTCACCTTCAGCCAATGTGTAGTCGATCTGCACCACCTAGAACTGCCCACCTAGTTCTCTCCAACACTGAATTTTAGCTTTGTGCATAAACAGTGGCGGAGCCAGAGGTTTGTCCAAGGAGGGGCAAACCAAAGACTAAAAATTTTAAAGTCCGTGTCCAAAATATAATAAGAACAACAATAGCGTAATAATTTAACAAAAAATTATAGTTCATTACATACTACTTGATTTACTTCTGCAATCTAGGCAAATCAATCCTACGAGTTTTCATATTTTGAAAATGCTGCATAATAGCTTCATTATCAATTGCTTGAAAAATGTCTGTTTCGATGTAGCATACTAAGCAATCCGTAAAAATGTTCCTTATACAAATAGCATTAAATTGCATCTAGAACTGAGATTTGAGGATTCACACAAATAATTTCTGACTTTTCGTTAGGGATGAGAGCAAATAATTAATATGGGCATAAATTGGCAGATGAGAAACTTACTTGAAAATTGCAGAATCTGAGAACAAATGGGGAGAAGTGAGAACTAGGGCTGGATTCGGTTCGGGAACCGAACCGAAATAGGAAATATCCGAACCGAACCGATCTTTCGGTTTCGTATATTCTATAACCCGAAACCGAACCGATCTAAGTTGGGACCCAATTTTTCGGACACCGAATTTTCGGTCCGGTTATTCGGTTTTTTCACAAAAACCGAATGGGTATTCAATATTTGTGTATATTGTAGCTAATACTTGCACTCAAGCTTTACTAGCAACTTAATCTTTATCAACTATGAAGGAGCGATTATATAGGCTCAAATGAGGAGTGAATCCTCTATTTCATCCGGTGTGGGACGAGTTGTAGGCTGAAGAAAATAAAATTGGAAGAATTGGGGCGGAAGAAAAGCAAAACAAGTTTAACTTAATCCGTCCTGGGGGGATTCGAACACGGGTGATACGAAGGGAGCGTGTTACCTGTCTCCACTGAGCTACTCCGGATTATTGGCAAATTGGGATGCCAAATGTATTACATACATTAATCCCCTTTTATTCTATATTTCATTTTTTTACTTTTTCTGAAAATACTTTTTTATTTATTTTAACACTTCATCTTAAAATAACCTTAAGTTGTACTTATTGTTTTTAAAATTAAAAAAGAAGCCGGGGCAAGAAACATATTATAAGTAATACTAGTAAAAAAAATTAGTCGGAGCGGGGGCGCTTGCCCCCCCTTGCCCCCCCCCCCCCCCCCCCCTAGCTCCTCCACTGCTGCATAAACCCTTCAATTTTGTTCCTCTCGGCCCACCAACCCCAGGGGATTTTGCTCCTCTCCATTAGCTGGAAATGTCCAGTAGGAGAGAGATAGAGAGAAGTGGGGAAATGGTGGGGTAGGGAAAAAGAAAAGATTATGTTTAATTATTATTTTTAAGGAGAGAGATAGAGTGAAAAAGAAATGGAGAGAGTAAATGGAGAGAAGGAAATGGAGAGGAGTATGACCGAACCCCAGGCTACTACCGTCAACTCCGTATTAATAATATGAAAAAAAATTCACTTATATTACTCCTGAAAAAAGTGGTGGATAAAAGTATGATTTAGTAATAATTAGGGGCTATGATTATATTCAAAGTAAATATCATAGTCATTATGATGTATATTGTGAACACAATTATAGTCATTAATAGTTACTAAGTCGCGTTTTTATTCATTGCTTTTTTATTAGTAATATTTTAGGAAAAACCACATATCATATACCAATTCAATAACATATAGAAATAGTAACTAATATATAATAGGATTAACATCTTTGACAAAAAATGGTTCAGTAGCTTTTAATGATTATGACCATGTTCAATTTGTATACCATCTTGATCTTAAAAATGTATTCTCAATATTTTCAGTCACATTTTTTTACATAAATTTTATTTAGTACAAAGTAATATTTTTGGACAAAATTGAAATATTTATCACAACATCAAAAAAAATTATTCTATCAATCATGTAAGTAATATATGCACAATAAACCCTTTTTTCATTTAATTATGTTATCATTGTATTGTCATTTAAAATCTTTACTATGTCACTATTATAATTCAATATCAATGCCGATTTCTTGTAAACATTATACTCATTAGAAATTGCTCTAAATAGGAGTAAAACCGCTTTGAAATTTCAAAACAGGAGTGTCATGTTTTTTATTCTTTGAATATGAGTAATCTGCAAAGTTTGAAAAAAATGTAATGTTTAAAAGCCTAGAAATGCCAAACTTGGCAAAAATTTACTCATATTTTGGGAATAAAAACATGATAGCCCTATTTTGGAATTTCAAAACTTTTTTACTCCTATTTAGGAATTTACTCTATACTTATTTAAGCATAACGTAAAACTCATTTCAATATTTACACGTAAAGATATATTACAATAAAGATTTATTGCAATAATTATTATTGGAACTTTAAAATAAAACAAAAACATCTAGATAGGAATTATTAAAAGTGCATAATTAGACAAAACTTAGTGAAATATATTCTAAATAAAAGTTGTGCGGAACAAATTCGACATATGTTAACATTGTATACACATACAATAAACAATAAAATACTCCGTATTTCATTACGAAAAGAATGAACACTTAGTTTTGAATTTTTTCAAATAGTCAATGAGCATTATGTATTTCTTATAAGATAGTTTAAACAACATTATGATTAGTTAAAGAGGAAGAGTTGTTTTTCCAATTTTTCATCTCATCTGATTTACTTTGGAATTTTCATGGGTTAATTTTAGATTTAAATTAAAAGTTGTTGATACAAAAAAAAAAGGAGATATAATCATCTATGGGAAACATGAAGTTGATGCAGGAAAATAATAAATAGGAGGAACCAAAAAAATGAGGAACAAAGCATCTAATTAGTAGCATACAAATCGTGATTTAATTATTGAAAAAAGAAATGCAATACAATGAGTGAGTGAGCAGTGTACAACTGGTTGTACTACACACCACGCATCATCTTATTCCACAGGAACTAAGCTATTTGTAATAATTTCATGACATTTTCATATTCCAAAATCAGATTTAATTAGCAATGGTGAATAATTTCATGATAATAAAGATGAAGATGTGGGATTAATTTTATAGAGAAGTTGTAACTATCTTGATGGTACCATGGGGATTCAACCATGGCCCAACTGCGGAAATACAACCCAAAAGTCTATAACGGGATTAGCCCTTAAACGGAATTAATATTAGAAAGCCACTGGGCCTAACTAGGAATCAAGCTCACGAGAGGACTCACAACAAGGCCAGGCTGGGAAGCAGGTCTTGAGTCTGGGCGAAGTTCTAGTGAGGCTTGAATGTTCCTAGGGCTGACGTGGCACGCTATCATTAGATTGGCAGCTGGCCAGAGTTAACGGCAGGAATGTGGGAATAAAGGAACAATCATTGTATAAACGGTGAAGACGTTACAAGAATCCTATTCAAACTATTGTGTAATTAATAGCATTTATTATACCAGTTTCCTTTTCAAACACCAGTTCATTAGCCTATAAAGATCACTTGTAAACCTCATGAGTGGGGATCGAAAATCTAATCAATAAAACACTACCTTACATCTGCTTTTGTAGAATATAGCTCTCGTAGTTGGATTAAACTCCACCATTTGGTGCTTTCATTGAGAGCCCGATCTACGATGAACAATGGTTGGATCTAATATCCACAACCGTGTAGGTACCAATCAAGGCGGTAGTCGTTTCGATCAAGTGGTGATCGAGGATGAAGGTTCTAGGTCACGGCGGAGTGATTTCCGGAGGCGTAACGACAATGTGGCAGGACAGGGGGATTTTAGAAAGTATCTCCAATGCGTTGGAGGTTCCAGGCGAACAGCGACGCAACCGCCGCAGTTCCAGACACCAGGCACTGGAAATCGTGTCCCCAACGTTGATCCGGCTCAGGCCTTAGCAAGTTTGGAAACGTTTCAAAGGGCAGTGGAGACCCTGACCACCGCCTTCCAAGGTATCATCCCTAATGCGGACGTGAGGTCACCTTCTCCTCACCGGGTTCCGTCTGTGCCCCGGCAGGAAGAAGAGAGACGTGAGCAGTCTAGGAGGGACTCTCCGCCGGTCCGATCTCAGCGGTCCCATTGCTCCAGGCCAACCCCGAGGACCTCAGTGATGGACCACATCGGTGAGCAGAGAGTCTCTGTGGCTGTTTCATCCCACCGCCGTAACGTGCGTGGGGGAGATCTCAAAAACGAGATCAACACCAACCAACAGGCTCGCGGGAATCGCCGATCCCCACCTCGGCTACGAGCAGGCCATGGCAACAACGACCTCAGGAGGAGGCTAGATGAGCTCCGGAGAGAAGTGGACTCTAGAATTGACCCTAATCATGAGGTAAGGATTCCCGACCATTCACTCGTCAGATCATGGATGCTCCGTTACCGCAACGGTACAGGCCATGCAATATAGAGGCCTACCGGGGGGAGATAGATCCACAACACCATGTTTCCCGGTATGTGGCTTACATGTTGATGATGGGATATGAAGATGCCATCAAGTGTAGGGGGTTTCAGGAACACTCGACAGGCCAGCCCGGGAGTGGTATGATTCCCTACCTAATGGAAGGATCTGGAACTTTAGGGAGCTGGCCCATGCTTTTGTGACCCGGTTCACCAGCTCCAAGGACTCCAAGAAGAATTTCTCTCACCTCTTGGGGATCAAACAGGGATCCCAAGAGACCATGGCTGACTTCTTAGTCCGATGGAGAGATGAGTCAGTGAAGATAGATGACATGGATGACAAGTCCTTCGTCGCTATACTCACAAAAGCCCTGAGATCGGGTGAGTTGTACAAAGACTTTGTGTGAAACCCTCCAACCTCACATGAAGAAGACCTCATGTGTGCCACCGCACACACCGCACACAAAACAGAGGGAAGAGGAAACCGGGAAGCGCCAACCTAAGGGCGAGAAGAAGTCCTCGGACAAGGAAACCCTTGATTCGGACAAGGGGAGTGAATCCACAAAGAAGAAGAAGAAGAAAGGCTGGGGGAAATGCAAATCAGGTGTTCCTGAAGGGCCACTAGCCAGCCAGCCAGAATTTTCTCCGTCTGCGCATCAAATGAGTACTGTCCTGGATTACGTAGCAAAACAGGGGCTGATTGCTTCCCCCGAGGTGTGCAATATCATCCACAGTCAGAACACCAAAAAATACTGCAAGATCCACAAAAGAGACACTCACCAGACTTGCGATTGTTACATTATGAAGAAGTACGTGGAAAGGCTTATACGAGAGGGTCAGTTGGACCACTTTGTGAAGAAAGCCCAGCAAGGGCAAGCTGCCACCGAAGAAAAACACCTGGAGAACGAAGAAGGACGCGTCGGCCTCAACTTCAAAGAAAAGGGAGGTCGGGGCCCAGTTCGAAGATGACGAAGAAGGGGAAGATTCAGGTAGGCAGAAGCGACCACACGTCAACCATATTTATGGCGGATCTATGGGAGGGGACACAACAGGGGAAAGGAAGAAATGGAGTCGCCAGCTGTTTGTCGGCGAAATCCACCGCCTTCCCGCCGACAAAAAACAGAAGTGTGAGTCTATAACCTTAATGGATGATGATCTTCCCCCGTGTCCCCTGCCACATAGGGATGCATTGGTGATCAAGATGGAGGTCATGGACGCGATTGTTCACAGGGTACTGGTAGTCAACGACAGTTCGGTCAACATACTCTACATGGATGTTATCCTAGAGATCAGGCTGCAGAAGGGAGCTCTCAAACAGGTGAGAACTCCCCTCTCGGGTTTTACTAGAGATACAATTGAGCCTGAGGGTATGATAACCCTCGAGATCCAGATTGGATCGGAGCCCTACGTACGGAAGATTGAAGCAGATTTCATCGTTCTGCAGTTGCCAAGCGTGCACAAAGCCATCCTGGGCGGACCTCTATTGGAAGACCTGAGAGCCATTGTTTCCCAGGCTCATTTGTGCATGAAGTTCTGCACTCCAGCGGGAATTGGCACAGTAATGGGAGACCAGAAAATGGCCAGAAGTTGCTATGTGAGAGCCTGCAAGGCTCATGAGAGAAGCGATGTAAGGATCAATTCCATTGAACAAGACCTATCTAAATATGAGGACGGGCAATTCGAGCTCAGCCCATCTCAGAGCTTGAGGAGGTCGGGGTCGACCCTTCCCAGCCAGAACGCCGGGTTAAAATAGGGGTGGGACTCCCGGCAGACCTGAAAGTAAATATAGTTCGAGTTCTGGAAGAGTTCAAAATGGTTTTCGCTTGGGGACCTGAGGATATGCCCGGGCTCGATCCAAGCATAGCATTTCATCGCTTGAATGTAGACCCAGAGATAGCGCCCGTAAAGTAGAAAAGAAGATACCTATCTCTGGACAGGAAGGAATTCGTGAAGAGTGAAGTGAACATGCTGCTAGGCATCAGACACATAAGGGAAGTGCAGTATCCGGAATGGCTCGCCAATGTGCTTTTGGCCCCTAAGCCGCCCACCTGGAGGATATGCGTAGACTATACGGATTTGAAAAAGGCTTGCCCGATGGACCCATTTCCTCTGCCCAGCATAGATCAGCTTGTGGACCAAACTGCCGGATGCGAACTCCTCTCATTTATGGATGCATTCAGGGGATATCATCATATCTCCATGCACCCTGATGACGCGGAGAAGACCTCGTTCATCACACCCGAAGGAGTTTTCTGTTATCTGGTGATGGCCTTCGGGTTGAGGAATTTCAAGGCTACCTACACGCGTATGGTGGCCAAGGTATTTCGGGCGGTGCTTGGAAGGAACATGGAAGCCTATGTTGATGATATGATCGTGAAGAGCCAAAACGCGAGTGATCATGCAAAGGACTTGAGAGTAGTGTTCAAAATCCGAATCTACGACTCAATCCCAAGAAGTGCACTTTTGCTGTCCAGGGGGGATGTTTCTGGGATTCATGGTTACACATCGGGGCATTGGGCCTAACCCAGAAAAGGTCAAAGCAATTCTGGATATGGAACCTCCGAGAAACGTCAAAGAAGTTCAAATCCTCACGAGGAGACTGGCAGCCTTGGAGAGGTTTCTATCCAGGCCAGCCGATAAATCCTTACCATTTTTTCAAGTTTTAAAGAAAAGCAACGGGTTCCAATGGAAACAAGAATTTCAAGCTGCGTTCGAAGACCTAAAGAAATATCTACAATCAGACTTGCTCCTCAGCAAACCTAAGGCTGGTGAGACGATAGTCCTATACTTGGCCATAACCCAAAGCGCGGTGACTTCTATTTTGGTACGAGAAGAAGGGCTCACTCAGAGGCCGGTTTACTACATCAGCAAGGTCCTTCATGGGGATGAGCTCAGGTATCCAGCCCTGGAGAAGACTGCCCTCGCAGTCTATGTCGCGGCGAAGAAACTTGCCCACTATTTCCAGGCTCATCCTTTCAGGGTATTATCAGACCTGGGGGTGGGGACTCTGCCTCGAACAGCCAAGACCGCACGAGTTGTGAAGTGGTCCTTGTTAATTAGCCAATATCAGGTGAGCTTTCAACCTAGAACCGCGATCAAAGGGCAAACCCTAGCAGATTTTCTAGTAAAATGCACTGCGAGAGACGTGGCTGAAGAAAGGCGTCGCGAAGAGGAAGACTGGTGGACCCTAATGACTGATGGATCATCATCAGGGTCCAAAGGTTGCGGGGGAGGGATAGTCCTCATCACCCCTGAGTGCTTCAAATCTTACCATGCCCTAAGGTACTCATTTACGTTATCCAATAATGAAGTTGAATACGAGGCCCTGTTATCCAGTCTCAGGATAGCGAGGTATTTCAGAGCTCAAAAACTCACGATCAAAAGCGACTCTAAGTTGGTCATCAAACAACTTAGAGGGGAGTATGAGGCCAAGGAAGCCCGTATGCGGAAATACAGGGATGCAACCCTGGAGATCATAAAATAGTTTGAAGAATCTGACCTACTATGTGTTCCACGAGCTCAGAATATGGAGGCGGAAACCCTGTTAAAATTAACAATCGATGCTCCCGAACATCTCATACGCATAGCTCAAGTACACGAATTGAGAAAACCAAGCATCGAATTCACTAAGGATCAGGAGGTCTCGCCAATCGACCAGGCTCCAAGATGCTGGATAGATGACTTGGTGGAATATATCGAGAACGGAGTGCTACCTCTAGAGGAAGATAAGGCAAGAATGGTCAGGAGGAGAGCCCCTAATTACGTCATCCAGGATGACAAACTCTACAAAAGAAGCTACAACGGGGTGCTCTTGAAGTGTTTGAGGCCGCATCAAGCTCGGCAGGTGATCAAAGAATTACACGAGGGAATTCGCTCTTCGCACCAAGGTGTGTCTATTTTGAGCACAAAGGCTATTTTACAAGAATACTTTTGGCCAACCATGATAAGGTACTGTGCGGACTTCGCATGAAGGTGTGAGTTCTGCCAGAATTTCCAAACGAATCCGGGCCGGCCGGCCACCTTATATGTCCCGATCAGCATAGAAATCCCCTTTTCAATGTGGGGGATAGATCTCGTGGCTCCCCTGCCGCAGGGCTCGGGAGGTCGGAAATTCATGATAGTTGCAATCGATTACTTCACTAAGTGGGTTGAGGCCGAGCCGATGGCCACGATCACTGTTGAGCAATGCAAAAAGTTCGTATGGAGAAACATCTTCTGCCGGTTCGGTGTTCCCATGCAGGTTATCACTGATAATGGGATACAGTTCGATTCCGAGCCCTTTAAAGAATTTTGTGAGCAATGGGGAGTCGAGGCTAGCATGGCATCCGTCGCTTACCCTCAGTGCAACGAACAAGTTGAAAACGTGAACAGAACGATCGTTAGTGGCCTAAAAAAGAAGCTGGAATCTATGGGAACAACTTGGGTAAACGAGCTCAACAATATCCAGTGGGCCTACCGAACAACCCCAAGAAAGGCAATTGGGGAAACCCCGTTCGCCCTAACCTATGGGTTCGAGGCACAAGCACCCTCAGAAGCTCTAATCCTGAGTAGAAGGGTAGAAGACTACGATCCCAAGGACAACGAAGAAATGTTGAGGATAGAGCTTCATCTAATTGAAGAAAAGAGGGATAGAACCTTCATTAAAGCCGAAAATTATAGAATATAAGAGAAGGAATACCACGACGCAAATGCCAAACCAAGGCAATTTAACATTGGGGATCTGGTTTTAAGAAGGAGGTCAGCCAGCAAGCCTCTAGAGGGTGGAAAATTTGCCAAGAACTGGGAAGGCCCGTACAAGATCAAAGGGATAATCGGTCCTAGGACCTACAAACTGTGTACTCCTAAAGGGAAACTGGTGGATAGAGTATGAAACTACGAGCACTTGTTAAAGTTCTACCAGTAAGCATGTAATCCTCTATTTTTTGCTTCAAATTTCAATAAAAGTTTGATTTTATTCACAAAGTCCTTTATAAATTACTTGCGAAAGTTTCTCAACCAGGAAAAAAAAGCAAAGACTACGCCTAATTGGTACTCGCAAAAGACAAAGTACAAATTCTGAACTCATCTAATTCCAGAAGCTCAACCTAGTCTTCCTAAGGATGAGAGCGGGAATAAAACAACCTTTCTCAAGGTTAAACAACTCTATACACAAAATCAAATTTCCTCAAACAGGAAAAGACAACCTTTTGCAAGGTTAAGATTTTACAGGGCTAAATATGAAACTTATGAAATTAACTTTGCACCGGAGAGGCTAACAAGCCTCGCCAATTAAGAGGCCAATCACCAAGGTCTAAGTAACCTAGAGTGAGGTCCACTCAATCTGGCTCAACTATTAAGAGCCTAAGGGTCTGAAATTAGTAACGTCATCCTTAACAAAGGAAAGACGACCTTGACCAATAATTCAAGGCCAAATACATCAAGGACTAAGTGAAGGAAAACAACTAAGCAGGGAGGCTCAAGGGCCGCCCTGGAGCATGTGGATTACACAGGTTCGAAGCGGAGGTCAACTCCCAGAGACAACGAAGCCCAGAAAGGGCCGGAAGCCTCGAACATCGTCAAAATACCGGACAAGTCAAGTCAAGCAAGCCACCGAGACGATCAAGAAAGCAGTCATCAAAATATCTATGCATAGGAAATAGAGCGAAAGTATAAGATGTCCATTACACGCCACCCCAAGGGTGGAAAATAACTGCAAACGCGCTGCCTAGGAAAGATGTTTGTTAAAATGTCATCAGAGAAAGTTCTACCAGTTGCCAGGTTAAGTAGGAGGAACCTCAGGAGCAAGGGCGTCGGCAGCCGGGTCTCTTCAGGGGCCTCTGGATTTTTCATCAACTCCGAAAGACCTCATGCCTGGGCAGAAAATGAAAGGTCTCTCTTTTCAAGGAGTTCATACAAGGACTTCTGCATCCCGTATTGGCCCAGTTGAAAGCATAAGGCCCCCTCATCATCCAACTTGGCTTCACCTTCAGGGGTCTGAAGCCAACCTAGTGCTATCTCCTCTCTCCGGCCCAAGATGGCATGTTCCACCTCAGCCTGGAAATCTGCACTCTCCTTGAAGGCCTGGACAGTGGTCGGACCAGCTTCCTTGACCTTCCTCATCAGCTCCTCCTCCATCACCCGATGCGCGGCCTTAACGTCATTCAGCCTTTTTTGCAGCGTCTCGCCCTTCTGCACCGCCACCTCCAGCCTCTTCCCCAAGTCAGCAGTCTGTTCCTTGAGGCCAGACACCAGGGTCTGGGCATCGTCCTGCCCCTTGTCTAAAAGACGGGAGCCTGAGGAAGCTAGAATGAAGGCCTGGAAGCAAAAACACCAGAGTTATGAGAGGAAGACAAACAAGAAATCTCAAAGTAACGGTGAAAATAGCAAACAAGGCATACCTCAGAGAGTGAGTGGACAGCGCGTCGGATGGCTGTCTGGGGGGACAAACCCCGGATCTCCTCTTTATCAATTGGAGGAGTGATAGCCAGGCCTAACGACACCGGGTTCACGGTGTGGCGAAACAGAGAGGCAGAGCGGGACTTCATGGATAGGCGAACAGAATGGATAGGTCCCGGGGTCTCACCGTGATTATCACCTCCCTGGGACTGGGCGTCCGAGTCAGAATCCACGTCGACAACATCCTCAGAGGATTTAACGGCAGCTTTTACTTTCTTTTTGGGCCCGGAGATAGGCCGGAGTGTCATTCTCTTCCCAACCCCCTTACCAATGGGGAGCTGAGGGTCAACGACCGACGTATTCAGATGCCCAACACCATCTCCAGGGACGGATTCCTCTAACTTCTCCGAGGCAGCCCCAATGGTCCCCCGGGTCTGGATCTTCCTGAGTGGAACTAAGGGACCGGATGTGGCACCAACCTTTGCCGCAAGTCGTTCCAGTCGGGAAGCCATCTTGTCACCCGCTGTTAAAAACACAAATCGAGTCAGAGGGAGAACATTAAGAGGATGAAAGTTCAAAGGTCAACAACAACTCAAACAAAGCCGACCTGGCAAAAAAGTAAGCACAACCACTCTGTCCTCACCTACGTAATGGCCCATCAGAAATGGCGCACCATCAGTAATCACCTTGGCAGCCTCTGCATTGCCCTCTGACAGAAAAGGTATAACCCATTTCCGGATCATCTCCCCACACTTGTTCTCAAACTGCAGCCTGCCACCTGCAGGGGTGACCTAGACCCATTTCTGCCTCCAACCCTTGAAAGAGTCGGGATAGGATTTGGCCTCGAATAAACGATGGCCGGCCCGCTGAGAAATCGAGAGGTATCCTGGGGACTCAGAACCACCAGGTCGTACAGAGTGAAAGAAATGGAGGAAGAGATCGATTGCAGGGCGAATACATAAACGCAGACACCGAGCCAGGAACCCAGCTATGAACATATGGGTAGTTGGGGAAAATTGACCCGGAATCATGCCATAATAGTCCATAACGCTCAAATGGGCATTAGAGAGAGGGCATCGAAAGCCTACTTACAAACTGGCTAGATGTACCCCAAAATGAAGAGGGGAGGGAGGGTCCACGATGTTCTGCCCAGGTGAAGGGCGGGAACAGGCTACACTAGGGCCCGCAAGGGCCACCGCCTCGCCGAATTCGACGTCAGATAGAGCGACAGCTGGGACTTACTGGGCATAGTCACAAGAAAGGAAAAAGTGTGTTTCCCTCCCATCCAGGTCCACCGGGATGCGGGGCCGGTTGGAGGTGGCCCCTGCGTCGGGAATACGTTGTGCAGAGGAACATAACTCGAAGAAGACATCAGGGAAACTAACCCGATGAAGCTTGAAGACGAAGGCCAAAGCGGAAAGGAAAATTGCGGAAGAGCGTAACGAAAGACGATTGGGCGTTTAAATAGCTAAGGAATTAGGGCTTGGAAACCGCTTGGGAAACCGCAACGATAACACTCGAGTGCCGAAGATGGTAAATCGGGTTGGAAACTGTACCGGGTTGCAGGCCTATGTCAGGACGGACGCATTTAATGCGAGCAGCGCTACAGTTCACCCCAAAAGATTCCAAATTTGAAATTGTTTGCTCCGATTACTCTCTTAAAATCCAGCCTCGCTGATTTCAGAGAGTAGGGAGGCTCGTGATAGTACCATGGGATTCAATCATGGCCCAACTGCGGAAATACAACCCAAAAGCCCATAACGGGATTAGCCCTTAAACGGGATTAATGTTGGAAAGCCATTGGGCCGAACTATGAATCAAGCCCACAAGAGGAACCCACAACCAGGCCAGGCTGGGAAGCAAGCCTTGAGCCTGGGCGAAGTTCAATGAGGCTGGAATGTTCCTAGGGCTGACGTGACACGCTATCATTAGATCGGCAGCTGGCAGGAGTTAACGACAAGAATGTGGGAACAAAGGAACAATCATTGTATAAACGGTGAAGACGTTACAAGAGTCCTATTCAAATTAATGTGTAATTAACAACATTTATTATATCAGTTTCCTTTTGAAACACCAGTTCCTTGCCTATAAAGATCACTTGTAAACCTCATGCATGGGGATCGAAAATCCAATCAATAAAACACTGCCTTACGCTGCCATATTTTTGTCTGCTTTCGTAGAATATAGCTCTCGTAGTTTGATTAAACTCCATCGTATCTCAAACTCATTTCCCAAAATTATTTCCTTAAATGAAAACAAGTATGGGGTATACGAAAGTGTATGTAAATAGGGGCATAACAAAGCATGGGTGTTTTTTAAAACATTAGTAAAAATGGGATACATGAAAAGTGAATATTTTAAAGATAGATATTTGTGTACAGCAAAAAAAAATCACAAATTCTTTTGTGTCATAAATCTTAGCTTGCTGTACCGATGAAGTACTTTTCTTAGTAATATACTCCGTACGACTCTACCAAATTTATTCTAAAAAGCAAGAATCTTGAAACGAAAACTACGAAATTGCAATTTTAATTACATACAGATGGGGTTTTTTATGAAACCGAAAAGTAAGAAATTAAATATGATGAGAAAGCTGCCTTAGCAAAGTTGTGATGCCTACATACGTACTCAAGAGCTACCTGAATTGGTACATCACCATAAGAATTAATGGTGGTGATCATCATCATCACTGCCGAAATGGCTCAACCCCATGCCACTTGCTGAACCCATGGAGGATGCAAACTTCGCTAGCTCCTCAGCAAAAAATGGCCGCCCGCCTTCGCTCCCCATCCCCAAAAAATCTCTCGTTAAATGACTCGAATTGACCCCGTTCATCGACGCCCCGTGGCGGCTTTGCCCGAAATATGACGAATGGTCAACGCCTCCGCTGTCATTGCCGGGGCTGTTGAAGTTGTTGTTGTGCGAGTCCTTCGCGAAACCCCGCAAGTTGTTTGAGGATGACGATGACGAATTCATGAGCCCGAACCCGTTTCCGTACAATGTCGGGTTGCTCTTCGTGGACCCGATCTGCGCCGCTTTCAGTAGGAGAGCGGTGGCCGACATCGGGGCCATTGAGGGGTGGTTCTCATGGGAGTACATCGAGTTCAAGGTTTCGGACATGGACGACGATGGGGCCGAAACCTTATTTAGAATCATCATTCCTCCTTCCGCTGCCGCTGCCGCCTCATCGTCATGTGGTGGGAGAGTAGACAAAGAGAGGCTCGCCGTTCCGAAATTCGAAGGCGAGGACTGGCCGTAGATGAGTGGCGAACTGTCAATGTGTCCGTGCAACATATCGGGCAGCCCGGTGGAGCTATTTGAACCGAACAGATTACCCGAATTCGCAGCTTGCATTTGATGAATTGGGCTGCTGAGGTGGTGGTGGTGCGGATGATTATTATTGGTGGCGGTGGTGTTATTAGCCGCCGCCTGGTCTAGCCACAGAGACAACCTCGGCTTCTGCTGGAAATCCGGCTGGAATCCTGCCGGAATCTGGGGAATTCCGGCACCGGAAGAGAACCCATGAGGCAAATTGGGCTGATGATGTTGATTCAGGAAAGCCTCATTGTTCCTGAAGCTCAAAGTAGTGGCAGCGACGGAAGTGATTCTTGCGCTCTCTTCAGCCAAAGCATCGCAGAAAGCTCTGTGGGTAATAAAGCTATCTTTCCTGATATGGATCAACACAAGAAATTCAGGACATTTATTACACCAAACACACAAATGGGGTGGCAACCCAAACCAGAAATGTAATCATAATGAAGATTCCTACTGTAACATTAAATTCAGAACAAACATCCTTAAAATTAATTTCGTTTAGGTACGGAGTAGAATGAATCAAAGAATGAATGAATGGACCTGGAAAAAAGCGTTCCACAGTCACATTTATACTCTCTGGTGCCACAGGTTTTAGAATGGGCCTTCCAATCGGACTGAACGGCGTACTTCTTGGAGCATTTTTCACACTTCCATTTCTTCTCGCCATGCTTCCGACTGAAATGCTTCTTGATTCCGGTGAGGTCGCCGAGAGCCCGGGAAGCGTCGTGGTGGACGCAGCTCTTTTCCGGGCAAATATACACTTTCCTCTTCACCAGCTCCGTTTTAGCTCTCTGTTTGAGCTTCCATGGCAGGTTGTGCCCTCTCCGGTGAAGTTGCAGGTTCTGGTCTCTCTGGAATCCCTTGTTGCAGATTTCGCAAACAAATCTGTTTGTCGCCATTAACGTCTTCGGAGATAGTGCAATAACTTCAGCATCTGGATCTGTATGTAAAGTAAAAAAGATTCATTTTTTATTCAAATCCCAGAAAAAGAAGCATGCAAGAATCAAGAAGGTTGATTGAATATATATATTTATGAACCATAAAAATGAATACCTGGTGTACCTGGTAGATTTCTTCTCTTCTTGGAGGGAGGATTAGGCTTAGGGTTAGGGTTAGGTTCTTGAGGAGGAGGATGAATAATGGGCTTGAGACAAGAAGGGATTGAAAACACATCTCCAGACATCATTTCCCCAGGAGATCAGAATGAAAAGCTATTTCAAGCTTTACTGCTGCTGCTATTGAGAAAGAGCTAGAATACAAAGCCTGGGTGGGAAGACATGGCTGGAAAGGAGTGTTTTTTATCTAAAAAAAAGCTAAGAAACAGTCTTTCTTTTCTCTTTAATGAAAAGCAATCTTCATCATAATAATCAAATCTGAGGGGTAAGGAGTTTCGGGTAAGGGTGGAGGAAGACGACGAAGATGAAGAACAACCTGAGGTGAGTAGTCATTATAAGCACAGACAAACGCAGAAAGAGAGAGAGAACAGAAAACAGGAAGCTGCTAGCTAGCGAGGATGGTGATGAAGAAAAAAGAAATGAGAAGAAAACGAGAAATTTTGTTTAAGTTGTTATTATGAGCAGAAAACACCAAAAGGAAAACATGAAAGGCGAGGAAGAATATTTCCTTTCTTTTTTTCTCTAACCACCACCAGCACACTACTGCACCCTTCCTCTCTCTTACAAACTTCATCTTCCACGTCTTTTCACCTTTTATCATAACCCTTACCCTTTTTCAAAATCGGTCAGCAATTTTTTAGCTGCACGACCCTGCCCCGTCCTCTCCAAATACTCCATCCGTTTCCCTTAAAACTTTGTCATTTTTCCTTTTTGTGATGTTCTAAAAAATTTTGCCACTTTTCTTTTTAATCAATTATTTTGTGGTTTCTGTTATTTCTCTCTCCTCTGCACAAAACTCAATCACACAGTTTTTACTTTATTATTCTCCGTGCCGTTCAACTTTGGCAAAGTTTTAAGGAACGAAGGTAGTACATACGAATTAAGCACTATCCGTGCGTAACTCAACGGGTAGCAAGGAAGTGCCACAAAGGTAAGGACCCGGGTTCGAATCCTGGCAACTGCGATGAGGGGTTACTATGCTAAAAATGCATAGGGCCTCTGCAAGTAGCGGGGACAGAGCCACAGTCTCTA
The DNA here is from genome assembly GCA_945859875.1 of Cuscuta europaea. Taxonomy (NCBI): domain Eukaryota; kingdom Viridiplantae; phylum Streptophyta; class Magnoliopsida; order Solanales; family Convolvulaceae; genus Cuscuta; species Cuscuta europaea. The sequence continues at coordinate 7,614,521 of CAMAPE010000027.1, read as the reverse complement.
TTTGTCATATTGAGATTATACTCCAATTTACATCCTCTCAACGTACCGTGCGGTCGGGGTTGGGGCCCTCAGGGATGGGGTGTCATCCTTTTTTTGAATTAAGGAATATATCCCAAATTAAATACTTTATCATGTTTGATCGGTACGAGAATAATAAAGTAAAAACTGTGTGTCTCCTTCAATACTTTGTCATGTTTGATCGGTACGGAAATATAAAGTAAAAACTGTGTGGTTGAGATATGTGCAAAAGAAAGAGAAATAACAGGAACCACAAATTGATTGATTAAAAGAGAAAGTGATAAAGTTTTTGGGACATCCAAATAAGGGATGACAAAGTTATAAGAGACGGAATAAAGTAAGGTGTAAAACACATTCTTATTTATAGAAGCATATAAAAGTGTGTACAACAGTAATGATGTGTATAAAAGACTTTCTTAATTAAATAAGAGTTCATTGTCTCACAATGTTTTGTGACTTACCCGCCTTATCGTTCAATTTTAGAACTAAAGGTGTAACTTTGGATTTGACGCGTTGAATTACACTTCCTTCTTCGTTCCCTAAAGCTTTGCAATGTTTGACTGCGCAGAGATTAATAAAGTAAAAACTGTGTGGTTGATTTTTGTGTAGAGGAGAGAGAATTATCTGGAATCACAAATTCTTTATTTATTTAAAAGAGAAAGTATCAAAGTTAGTGAGACATCCAAAAAAGGAAAATTTGTAAAATTTGAAAAGACGGAGGGACTATAACGATTATAACGATTAAAATAAGGTTGAAGTTGGTTTTTTAAGTGAATTGTTTGAATTTACCCCAAAGGGTCATTTTAGCTATGTTTAAATTTTTTATTACATTATTCTAGCGTCGTCTTTAGAGCTTTTGTAGTAAGAGAGTTAAATTATTGACACATATTTGGTAATAATCTCAAATCGTTTAAATTGCATTCAACTATCACTTCTAATACTCTGACTAATATGATTATGGACGAGTCATGTGCTCACTTATTACATCTAGTTTTATGGAGTAAATAATCTCCAAAGTAATATTTGGTCCAAACGGTGGAATCTCCCACCCAGGAGCCCTCCATACTCCGACCCAACAGGATTTTTGGGAGAATGTTAATCACGGTGACTCAGTCGGCCCAATGATGGTAGGCCTTTTTCCCGTGCGCACCAGAGGCTCAGCCTATCCCCAAGTAATATGGGTTCACATTTGAGTCCAAAATTATTCTGGCAAATAATTCAGGAAAATAATCATATCTTTCACTCATTTTTTGTACAACGAAAATCATATACTTCGAGAAATAATGAGGATGCATATTTAATATTCCGTATGAATTTTATCTCATTTAGTAAAAGCAATTAATGTAGAGGCAATTGCCAAATTTAGAATGTTGGTTCAAATTTTGCATTCATCTCTTATAATCATAAATATTTTAGAATAAAAAGTTGGTTAAAGTAATAATTTAGGATAAGGGGGTATGCATTATGGAGTACTTTTTTATGTTTACGAAAAAGAGTTTTCTATATGTACGTAGGCATTGGCTGTATGCTGCTTGGAATGTGTAGAGCTGTGTGTCATTTGTAGTTTTTCGAACTATATTCCATTATCGATGCTAATAATTAAAAAAATATCATAAATTTATTCATTTTTTTTGGGTCCCTTCTCCTAGATTAAACTAGCCCTATACCAAGCCATCCAGTGGCTCCCCTTTCTCAAAGCAGACAATTTGAGATAGGAAATAATTCGTGTAACAGAAATATCTTAGATTTATTCCTAAATCATTCATTTTTTGTATTCCCATAGGTAGGCATGTCAATGGGTCGGGTCTAGACCGGATTTGATCTGAATCTGAGACTGTATTTGAGGGTATGGGTATAAATTTAGAACCGTTTCCCGGACCCGGATCTGAACCTGTTACATGAGAAAGAAAAATGGGTCAGATATGGATTTTAAGTTCCGGCCCGTTTTGGACTCGACAGGTGATGATATGATTATATATATAATTACACACACCTACATACAGAATATACATAGAATTATTTAAACAGAAAATAAGGAAAATAATCAAATATAAAAAATGTTTTAATAATTATAGGCTTAATGGTTGGCCCACTATAATAGTATAATGGGGTTTTTTCTAATGAGTTTACTATAGGTTCTCAATGAGTTTACTAGCGGAGAAAACAACATTTTGCTTATTTATATACATCTTCCAATATGAACATAAATATTTCTGTGTATTATATTTGTTTGCATATGTCATTTGAACTTTTTTGTAGGTATACTCGGCCCAGATCCGAGATCCGTCGGGCCCAAATCTGGAATATATGTTTAGGATCCGAAAGATAAATGAGTCCGGATCTGAACCAAAAATTACTCATCGATATGTATATGAAATTTATAGTTCCGGTCCGTATCCGATCCATTGAAAGGCCTACTCATTTGTGTGTATCCTTACACATTCTCTTATGTTATGTTTTAATTCCTTTTCAATTAGAATTGTTAATGCGGGAGTCTATTTAATTATTTTCAATCTTTATAAATGTTTATTGATTTTATCTTTTTGCTTTGTACAATTTTTAAGAAAATAAAACAGGACCTTGGAGTGCAAAACTATAATTAATATGAATCAAACTTCAAAATCTGTAATTGGACTCTTACTTTGGTACGAGGGAGTATCAATGACATAATTAATTCTTTCTTAATTTTAAGAAATATGAAAAAGTGTTTAGAAAATGACAAATATAGATTGAGAAGATTAAAATGAGATGAATCATGAATGTATATACTTCTCGTATCTTGTAGTCGTGGGTCTCTATATATTCTTTTGATTAGTTTGAACCTATCTGTGAAGTAAATACAAGGATTTCAGTTTATGAAGAAATACAACCAAAGAACTAAGGCATAAAGTTCATGACGAATTTAGTTGAAATGAAGGATGTTGTTTAATTTTAAAAAGTATTTGTCAACTATTTGATTTACATAATAATATACTCCCTCCGTCCCTCAATTATCTTCAAACTTTCTTTTTTCGTCCGTCTCAAAATTATATCCTCCTTCCCTTTTTGGCAAAGAATTTGTGGTTCACAATCATTCTTACACATTCTTACACATTTCTCTCTCCTCTGCACAACTCTCCACCACACAAAATACACTATCTTAATTAGTGTGCCCAGCCGAAATGGGAGAAAAAACAGGGACGGAGGGAGTAACTTATTTGATTTACATAATAATATAAGTTAGGATTTTTTCATCGAAATAATGAAAACAATATTCAAACATGAGACCAGCTAGAGTAGCCTTTTTATTCATCCTAAGTGCCTTTTTATTCATCCTAACAAATACGGAGTATAACAAACAAAAAGTCCATGCACTCTCTTTTTACTGCCAAACGATGGAGTTTGGCGCAGTAAAGTTGGCAAATACTTGTATCACAAACAAATAAGATAGAGCATGTTTGGTGGGACTATGTTTGGTGGGAATATCTTTTTAGCTTATCAAGCTTGTCAGCCAACTTTTTCATCAAACATGTAACTTTTGATTTCACGCGGTGATTTGTGTAATGATAAGAAAAAACAAAATTAAAGCTACTTTTTTGACTCTATTAACTGAAGTTACTGTAAGTGATTAGTTTAGCTATTTTTTCATATAATTTTTTCTTTATTTTATTAATAAAAAAATTAAATATAATTTTTTCAATGCAGCCACTTCTGCCAGAATATAAATTTCACCAGAATCAGCCGATTCAGCCAATTTTAGTTCTACCAAGTGGGCTCAAAGTTGCGCCAAATAAAAAGAATGAAGCTAGAATTACTACTCCGTATAATACAAATACTCCGGGGTAGAAAAGAACTAAGCTAGATAATTAAGGACAAGTTCCTGTGAAATAATGTTAGCGAATCCTAAGGATTTATTGAAAACATCCTTCAAAAAGGATGTAAAACCCACTACAAAACAATTCTATAATTAATTCTTTCTCCAAAACTATAAAAAAACACTTGACTTAAACTAGAAATAGACGTCTAAGGAAATTAAAAAAAAAAATATACGGAGTATTACAGTTTGTACAGAAAGATGCTCGCCTTCTACGATTAAAAAAATATTTTAATTTAGTTGTTAAGCATTAGGTCAGTGACAACATAAATATTTACGGTTATCCTCAATTGTATAAAATTGTTAAAGATGTAATTTTATATTAAAAAATTTAACTAATAAATAGGTTACGCAGTTTTATAATCCCTAGCTCTATGCATATAAAAGTACAGTTAGGTTGTAACCATTTGGGATGGTAAATTATTCTTTATTAACTTTAAAATTATTAAGGGGTTAAAGCCTCCTCGAATTTTTTTATGTGCCTCCGCCCCCAAAGACTTTAGGGAGATTATTTAAATAAATTGCAAATAAAAAAAGGAGTAATTACTGATTACCATAAACGAACTACAAAAAGTTGCATTTTATGGTCTGGATTAAAAGAACTGTGTCGGTGTAAGCATATAAGTTGAAAGTCTATTAGTCTAATCTATAGTATCTAAATACTCAAGTGTAGGAAGACTACCCTAGCTAGCAAGGAAAAAGATGTGAGCACGCACCACATCATCATCACTTCATTAAAAAGACAGAATATTTGTAGGTGCATAGTTTTGGAAAATGATGTAAACTAAGCCTCCTTCCGATCCTAAATAAATTTCACACAAATTAAGAAAATAAATTTGACTTACCGGTGGGCGTAGCTCAACTGGTAGGAAGGGAGTGCCACAAGGGTTAGGTCTCGGGTTCGAATCCCGGCAACTGCGATGAGGGGTTACTATGCTAAAAATGCATAGGGTCTCTGCAAGTACCGGGGACAGAGTCTCACTCTCTATCTATCAGATTGGGATTATAGTCCAACTTACATCCTCCCAACGTACTATCCGGTCGGAGTTGGGGGGCCCTCAGGGATGGGGTGTCATCCTTTTTTTAGAAAATAAATTTGACTTTACTATGGAGTACACTTTTGTGACACTGTTTGACACTGTTTTACACTATTTTGATGTAGATAATTTGCCAAATAAGGAAGGGAGAAGAAGTGTGAAGTTTATCTTGGACCTACCCAAAAAGAAAAGTGTGAAGTTTATTTAGGACCGGAGGGAGTATCTTATAGAACAATGTTGATCACGCAATATATGTGATCTCATTTTATTGGTAAAAAATGTTAACTCTTTTTCTGTATCCAAAAATATATTCATATTTAGAAGTTTGCTACATTTTTATATGGGGATGTTTGTAAGAGATTTCTTCGTTTTTCCTTTTTTGGCAAGTTTTTTCCTTAAAAATATCCGATTACTTTTACTTTTTTACATTTTATCTTATATTTTCCACTTTTTCAACTTCTCTGTTATTTTTTAATATTATTACGTATTTATCATCCCTCCTATTTCTCCATTTAAATATTGTATCAAGACCTAGAGTCAATTTGGTAGCACGAAAATCGACTGAATAGCTGATTCTGCTGAAATTTACGAAGTTCTGGATGAAGTGGCTGTATGTATTTGTTGATGCTGCTGATTTAAGAAAAAAATATTTTTAAAATATATTTTATTAATAAAATAAAGAACAAATTATATGTAAAAATAACTAAAATAATCATCTACAGTAACTTCTGCTTATTACATAATTCAGTGTGCGAAAGCAAAAATTACGTGTTGCTGAAAAAGTTGGCTGATAAATCTAATAAGCCGAAAGCACAAAATTACGTGCTTAGAGAGTCTAATTTAGACCGTTTGGATTACTATATAAAACCATATAGCTCACTATACCAGTACACATTTTTGACGCACCATTAAATGGCCGAAACCTAGTTTTATACGTAGTATAAAAATAACATTTCTATAACTCCATGAAGCATTAATTTTTTTACACATTAGTAACATGCGGCCAATAAGAGATATTTTGTGAACATACATCATTTCCTATATAGTTTAATTATAGTTTTAATTTTAACTTTTAATTAATACGTCATTTGTCCTACTTGAGTTGTTGTATTGGACAACATTGTATTTCTTGCCTGGTCTTTTTATATTTGATCCATGTTTAATTCAATTTTAATTTTTCTAAACCTACACTTGTATGTAGGGCAGATTATATTGTCCTATGTTTTACCCTCTCATTGTAATTATTTTTACGACCCTCAAGTCTTAATTCATTCATCACTGCATAATTGTTAACTTGCTACATCCAATTAGACCAGACCTGGAAAAAACAAAACATATAATAACACTCTTAAACATAATTGATACTCCCTCCGTCCCTAAATAAAAGCATCTGTTTCCTTTTCGGGCCGTTCCTAAATAAAAGTTCTCTTTCCTTTTTTGGCAAACAAAACAGTGCAAAACAGTGCCAAACAGTGTCCAAACAGTACCAACCAAACCCACTTTCTTAAAATGTGTGTAAAATGAATGGATACTTTTATATAGGGACGGAGGGAGTATAATATTTGTCCAATTTGTTACGGAGCATGATTTTGAAAATTAATAGTCTATATATAATATTTTGGTTATTTTGTTCAAATAGAACCTCAAATCTTGATATGCCAGACGTTTATGTTTTGTTTGTCTCGTGTATTGACCACCAAATTGTTCTTAACCGATTTAAATTAAAGGAGCATATATATATATATATTAAATATTTATCTCATACTTATTTGATAGAAAATAATAATTTTATACGTAGTATTTAGGATCATGGGTTACTCTACTCAATCTTAGGTGCCCAAAAACACTGAATAATATTCTCTGGTTTCATTTTACATGTCTTATTTTTTTAGTTGTCCCAAAATAAGTGTCACGTTTCTCATTTTAAAAAGAAATATGTGATCCACAACATTTCACTTTATTATACTCAAATATCAATCACAACTTTTATCTTTTCAAACACTTTATTAATATTTGTGTCAAACTAAATGAGATACATTATGACAGGGTTTAGTAATTAATCCGTATATCTAAAACTTTCGAAAGGGAGATATGTCCTGATCGAAAATAACTAAATAGACCAATTGATGAATAAATTATAAATAAGTGTGATTAATTAATTGTCAAAAGTATTGCGTAAAGACTTACACAGGAAAAAAGGAAATAGTGTGTACTTATTGGATGTATCCCCTAATATTATGAAAAATAGTTATGAATTACGATAATCTATAATATTATAGCTGTCAGAACTAACCCTCTTCAACTATAAACTTATAATCTACCAGATTTGGTTTATAAATTTATGAACTATTCACACACCTTACTTTGACTACGATTTTTTAATAATATATATAATAAAAATATTATGTATAAAATATTAATAAATTTGTATTAATGTAAATTTCCAATATATTAACTTTTTTTAATGTTTACTGATACGTAAATAAATATAATTACAGTCAAAGTTGCGCGTTGGCAAACGTGAAAGTCAAACTGTTGTAACTTTTATGGAACGAAGCATAGTATACTAAAATAATAATAATAATTATTATTATTATTATAAATATAATAGTAATTGAAGTGGGATAACCGAGGCAAAATGTGGATGGGATACATATTACCAGATATAAACAGATTAGTTTAGGGTAAAAAGTAAAAATTTCCTTAAAAGAAGAGGGGACAAATGAGGTTTAGGATGGATGGGGGTGGACAATTTAAATTAAGTGGACCAAATTCAATCACTGGCTGCTGTCCCTGTAACAGAGATGGCGACGCCCATTCTCCATTCCGCAACTTTGGACACAAATCATACATATCGCGAGGGCTCACCGGTATGACAATTCCCTTTTATTTTTTATTTTCTGTCCTCGTTTCAATTTTTTTTCTGTCTTCATTTTTTAATAATATAGGACATGTTTTTTTTTTAATAAAAAAACACCCCCACAGAATAATGCATTTTCTCAAGATTCCTCACACATGTGCTCTCGGACATCAATGATACTTTACCCATTTTATAATGACCATTCACAATAGGCAAAGTTCAACCCCTTTTTACACTCTGGGTTATATAGTTACTACCAATTTGTCCCACATGGCCGCATCTTGTCTCTTGGAGATTAGAGTTAATTATGTATTTTTATCTTACCATATCCCATTCATTATTACAAATAGACATGTCAAGATTCCTTTTTAGAAGCATGTTTCATTATTTCACATGATATCAAGAGCACAATTAAAATTCTAAATTTTTTCCAATCCTTCCCTTTCCTGTGCACGTTTCGCCGCCATGCAATCATCTTCCATGGCGTCAACGATGGCTTCCCTTTCCTCTTCACCGGCGCAGTCCTCCTCTCCAACCAGGTCCTTCTCTATGGCTTCCGCACCTATTGTCTCGTTTGGCGTTACTTCTCCGCTGATGATGCAGTCGGCTCTCGATCTCCAGCATCAGCGCCACATACTCTGGCTTGACACAACATGATATTTCTTATGTAGTATACTTAGTCTCACAATTTATGCATGCTCCTCGTACTCATCTTTTGACTGTTAAAACGATTTTCAGGTACTTACAAGGTACTAAAGATCATGAGATATGGCTTCAGTCCTCTGATCAGCCTACTTGTGTTTTAGCATATTCTGATGCAGATTGGGCTGGATCTCCGGATAGCTCTCGCTCTACCACAAGTTTTGCTGTATTATTGGGTCCTAATCCGGTGTCCTGGAAATCAAAAGAGCAACATACGATGTCTAAGTCTTCGACTGAGGCTGAGTATCGGACCATAGTTTACACTGTTCAAGACACCCTTCACATATGGCCCATCTTGTTCGAGCTGAGCTTTCCCATCACTGTACTAGTACATTTATTATGTGATAATATTATTGCATTCTATTGGATGGCTAATCATGTTCAGCATGTTAGGAGCAAGCACATCAAGACTGATTATCACTTTGTTCGAGAACGAGTAGCGCATGGTGATTTGGTAGTTCAATATGTTCCTACTCATCTGCAGCTGACAAATATTTTTACTAAAAGTCTTCATAGTCAACGTTTTCATTTTTTTAAGTATAACTTGCGCGTCGTTTCTCCCGCACAGTTTGAGGGGCGGATGGTGGCCTGGCCAGGGGTGGGCTTCAGCCCAGCCCAAATTTTTTTTTTAATAGGATTGGTTTATTTTTTATTCTCAGCCCACCCTAAATTTAAATGTCAGCCCACCCCACAAATAATTCCCAGCCCAGCCCAGAAAAAACAGCCCACATTTGCCTAAGTGCCTAAGCCTTACCGCTCCCAATCTCCCACTCCCAGCCTGCGGAAGTCGAACGAACTCAACGAAGGGCGAAGGCGGAAGGCAGCAGCGACTCAGCGAGGCCAGCGACCGAGCGACACCGAGTCTGAAGCGACCGAGCGACGGAGCGCCGGCAGCCGCCTCTTCCTCTGCCCGACCGGCGACCGCGGACCGCCTCTTCCTCTGCCCGACCGCGGACCGTCTCTTCCTCTGCCCGACTGCCCGACCAGGTAAATCCTCTGACCTCTTTGTTGTTTTCAGGGATGAAGTGTTGAATTTTTATTGTGAATCAGTGAAGTTATGAACTTCTGCCGTGAATCTGTGAACTTTGAATGAGTGAATCTGTGAATTGTGCATTTTAGGTTGAACAATACCAGTAATTTTAGAATTTAGAGTGAATATGTGAATTGTGCATTTTAGAGTGAATGAGTGAATCTATTATATATTTTTTATATAAGTTTTTTAATTTATACCAATATCGAAAATGTTTTTTTAGAATGGATAATGAACATGTTGCCAAGAAGGGAAAGAAGTTGATTTCATCATTCTTTTCAAAAGTGAATCGTCAAACCGGTGAAGGAAGTTTTGAACCTATACCTACGATAGTGCAAGATCTAGTCAATGAGGTTCCTTCACATGTCCTAGTCCCTGAAATCCAATCTATCTCCAATTTTGAGTTGCCTTCATCTTTTTCCATTGAGAGGGATCCGGGAAAAAGAAAACAAATTCATGAATACCATGTTAATGTGCGAGATGAAGTTAGACGTGCATATCTAAATGTTGGGCCTTATCAACCGAGAATGGAAGCTTATCCAGTGAAAAAGTTTGGAGCTCAAAACCGAAGTTTTCAGAAACACTGGTTTGACAAGTTTAATTGGTTAGAGTATTCACCTGTGACTGATAAAGCTTACTGTTTTTTCTGCTTCCTTTTCTTGAGTGACATTCATATGCATACTACTTCTGCATTAGTTAACGAAGGATTTCAAAGTTGGAAGAGGGTAAATCAAGGCATTGGTATTTCAGAAAAATCACTATTTGCAACTATTTGCAATTTCTTCAACACATTGGTATTTCAGAAAAATCACCTCATATGATGTGTGTTCAAAGAGCTGAAAAATTGAGCCAACCATCTGGCCATATTAAGAATGTTTTTCATGCCCAATCGCAACAAGATAAGGAGAAAAATCGTTTGCGATTGAGAACTTCTATTATAACTGTTTGATGGTTGGCACTTCAAGGTTGTGCATTTAGAGGTCATGATGAATCTGTAACATCATCAAATCGGGGAAATTTTATTGAACTAGTGAAAGCTTTTGCGACTATGAATACCAAAGTTCATGAAGTTGTACTTGAGAATGCTCCTAAAAATGCTCAGTGCATTGCTCCTGACATTCAAAAAGAAATCTTGAATATAATGGCAAATAGAGTTCGTCAAATGGTTCGTGAAGAAATTGCAAATAGTTGTTTCTGCATTCTTGTTGATGAAGCACAAGATATATCTAAACAGGAGCAGATGGCGATTATTATACGGTTTGTGAACAGTAGGGAAATTCTTACAGAGCGGTTCTTTGCCATCAGAAGTGTTAGTGACACTGTAGCAAGTACCTTGAAAGGTAAAATATGTGATGTGCTTGGTAATCATGATCTCCAACTTTCAAAAATGAGAGGCCAAGGTTATGATGGTGGGAGTAATATGCGAGGTTCATTTAATGGCCTTCAGGCATTATTTCGTAGAGATTTTCCTTATGCATATTACATTCATTGTTTTGCACATTGCTTACAACTTGCGTTGGTTTCTGCGGCTAAGGATGTTAGCTTAATTTGGGAATTCTTCTCTCATTTGGATAATATTGTTAATATTATCACTTCTTCACCAAAGCGGGTATCGGAGTTGCACGTGTCTCAAAGAAGTGAAATTGAGAAGTTATTAGCAACCGGGGAACGCGAGTTGGGACGTGGTGCAAATCAAGTTGGTAATTTGCAACGATCCGGATCTACTCGTTGGGGTTCTTACTATAGCTCCGTGAAGAGTTTGATAAACATGTATGCCGCAACTTGCAAAGTGTTTGAACATTTGGTTGAGAACTCTCCAAATGGAAGATCTAAAGCTGAAGTTCTTGGGACCTATAGAAAAATGGCAAGCTTTGAATTTGTGTTTGTCTTACATTTGATGCATAAACTTCTGAGAATAACTGATGCTCTTTGCCAGGTTCTTCAAAAAAACTCTTGATATTTTGAGTGCTATTACATTCGTTGGTACTACTAAAACTATCCTTGCAGAGTTAAGAGCATCTGGTTGGGAGGAATTTCTTCAAGAAGTGAAGAGTTTTTGCTCTTCAAATGATATTGATGTTCCAAATTTGGGTGATCCATATAAGATTGGGCGTTCTCGTTTCCAACCAACAATAGAACATCATTATCATTTTGATGTCTTCAATGAAGCGATTGATTTTACTTTGACTGAGTTAGGCACGCGCTTTAATGATACATCCATGGAACTTCTTCAACTTAGTCTTGCTTTGGATCCCAAGAACTCCTTCAGCTCATTTAACAGTGAGGATATCTGTAAACTTGCAAAAAAGTTTTATCCTGCAGATTTCACTGATCAAGACATTGTCTCACTTGAGTATGAGTTGATTCACTACAAGCATGATATTGTTTCAACATCTGAAGCGTCCACACTTGTTGAGTTATGTCAACATTTGACGGAGAGTGGGAAATCAGAAATCTATGTTATGTTGACGAGACTAATTCGTCTAGTTTTGACCTTACCTGTTTCTACTGCTACTACGGAAAGAGCATTTTCAGCAATGAAGCATGTGAAGACGGCACTTCGTAACAAAATGGGAGACGATTTTTTTGAAGATTCATTGATGATCTACATTGAACGGGACTTTGTCAATAATATAGATATAGATTCTATTATTGATGAATTTTATACTTTGAAGTCGCGTAGGGCACAACTTAAATGATGTTTTAATTAATTTGTAAGTGTTGACGACTTGACTTATTATTATATATGTGTATTTCAATTTTTTTCCTAGCCCATCCCATTGTGACTTTCTGGATCCGCCCCTGTTACAACTCATTATTATAAATAGATCTGTCATGTCTCCTTTGTGAGCAGCCTGTTTAATTATTTCACACTTACAATATTTAATTCCGATTTCTATTTACCACTTTCTTGTTAAGTAGAATATGTGGATCAAGTCAAACTAGAAAAAAATTTATGAGACGGTGGGAGGGAGTATTATATTACTACCCGTCTTGTGTATCTTGGACACATTATCTGTTATAGTGTTATGTTCCATTTAAATCAAATCATTTTTGCTACTTCCAAGTTTGTTATTGAGTTATTGTGTGTCTTAGTGATGTAAGATTAATACTTATACTCCGTAACTTTTGTGGTCACATTTCATTGGTCCTTGGACACTAAATATCTTTCGAATACATCATTCCCACTAAACAGATTTGTCTATATTTAAATGGAACTATTGATTTGGGTAAATTTGACAATTACTACTGAACATGTTTAGAGTAATTAAGAGTCCATCCGGTAACTCTTAAATTCGTTGAATCGTCTAAATCTGCTAAAATTGATTAAATTTTTGTTAAAGCGGCTGAATTAACTAAATTTGTTAATCATCAAAAAATTATTCAAATATAATTTATTAATTAAATAAATAAAGTTGATATGAAGATAGCTGAAATGATCGTCAACGATAAGTTCAGTCAATTCAGCTATAAAAAACTTCAACATTACTTATTTTGAGTATTACGCAATTCAGCATATGAAATCAAAAGTTTCGTGTTTGATAAAAAGTTGGCTTATAAGCTAAAAAATGAACATTACGAAATGAACTCTCAGTTTTTTTACTGGACTTTCAAGTCTCTTATAATGTTTGTTCAATGTTGAAAACGAACATTCTTGATTGAGATAAGTTACAAACATATAAATTCTCCACCTTATAATGTCATTGAAGATGCTTGTATCGTTACGCTTGTTTTCATGTTTGACAATGTATGAATGCGATCATTGAAGTATTTGCTTTCTCTGAGTTTAAACTAGAAAATGTGAATGTATATAGAGAGAATTCCTCAAATAGAAACAAAACACAGGTAAAATGCAAAAATAGGAGTACCATGTTTTGAATAGGAGTAACTTTAGTGTTCGGACAAGTATACCCCTACCCAAGTCCCAACTACTTTTAATTAAATGTTTAATTCATAATAAATTCGAAAAAAAACGTAGAAAAATAATTAAAAAATTTATAAAATATTAATAAAATAAAAAATTTAAAAAAAAATATTTTTTAAAATTTTTTATTTTTTAAAAAAATTAATAAAAAATAGTAAAACTCCATAAAAAATAAAAAAAATATGGACGCCTTTCCCACCGCTTTTACTACCTCCCTGCACCACCACCTTCGGGCGGTGAAAAAATATTCCATTTTTTCTAAAAACTGCCTTTTTTCTGAAAATGCCAAAAATATGGCATATTTCTCTTTGCGAATGCCAACATTTTCATTGTTTTCTGCCATAAATATGGCATTCGTAATGAGCTTAGCATTTTCCCCCTAGTGACTGGAGGTGGTGGTGTTGAGGCAGCAGAGGCGGCGGTAAATTTTATTTTAGAATTAACTAGGTTAGGATTAAATAAGTCATTGATAGAGTATATAGACTCAGACCCCCGGGTCTCATGACTATTGGGCCCGGACAGCGGCCCACACACATCTTACGGATATCATTTGTATTATTGTACTGCTTATATGTCATTTGTATGTAACTATGTACTAGATTAGTCTTTTATGTAGTTGGGCTACCGGGCCCATATTAGCGGCCCAGCCCATTATTTCCCTATTTATACTCCTCTTGGAGCCATTTGTAACCCTAGAACATAATTACTCATTCACACATCACTACTATTCATCTTCTTCTCCATATTATTAAGCTCCAATCTCTCCATTTTATATATACTTGGATATCTAATAATCCATCAATGGTGCTTTCATTGAGAGTTTGAGCAAGAATCAATGAGATTCCTCCCAAAAATGTCAAAAACCCATCGCAATCTCAAGAAACAAAGAAATCAGGAATTTTCCATATGTGAGCCGCCCCTGTGCCATCCGAACTCCAGCAGTATCTGTCAACTGTTGTAGTCATGATTGAATGGAATAATCTTGTCGGAACCCATCCAAGCAGAGGAAGCAAGCAGGCATGGCGCAGATCGGCAACCAGCACCGATGCTACAACAGGGCCATGCTCCGCCGTGAATCCACGACATTGAAGAATTTCGACGGATCTGCGGACGCACCCTTAACATCAGCTCTGCCGCAGGGAAAGCTAAAACCTACCTTTGGAGAGCCTATGGACCTGCGGTCTGACCAGGTCTGCGCCATCCCATCAGCAATGGTGCGAGCTCCGCCACATCCCTCACGACGTCGCCCACTTCTTTCTTGGTTTTTCCACCACTGCATCAGTTTCGGTCACAGCTCATAGACTCGGAAAGAAAGGACGATTCAAGCCCAGGTGAGTCCTTCTCCGGCCATTCAGCAACCTTAAAACTCAAGGTTTGTGGTCTAGGCACCGCCCAGGGCCGCCAAAAGGCATCTGGCAGAAGGCTTCAAGATGGAGGATTTGTCTGGCCGCACACAATCTGCTCCCTAGTTCCGGTGGAAGGATCTTCCTGGGGACATCAGCCGCAGGAGTCCAATAGGTGCATGTAGGTCAAATTCAAATTGGCCACGTTTGGGCCATGAAGGGAGATAAAAAGGACTACTTCCAGCCCAGAACTGATCTTCACCGGGGCCCTTCTCAAAAAGCTAAGAAATCTCTCCAATTGTCCAATTTTAATACGAAGTAGTATAATTTATCCATATCATAAACTAATTATAACAAAAATCATAAATGAAATATTTTAATAATATAGCGTCAAACTTCAATCTCGAGGGGCGAGTCATCCGTGAAAAGACCCGTAAATAGCGTCTAGCGGATCCCAGCTACGAACTTGAGTGACAAGTTGAGCTAGATTATTAATTTACTATCATTATTTTTTAAATAGTGTGTATTTTTTGACATTGAAAAAACGGACTTATGAAATTCCGAGCACTCGCGTACACCGGGCGAGCACAGACACTCGCGCCACCGGGTCACGTCAAACGAGTGTGGATAGTAAACTCCCAATCCAAATGTTATCTAATGCATACTTTAGTTTCTATGTTTTGTATGAGTTATGTGTGTCATCTAGCTATCGGAAATGAACTGCAATCCCTCAGCGGTAGGTTCAGTCCTTTATGCGTGCCACACTCCAACTAAGCATAGAAACCTAGCTTGAGCTGCAGCTTGGAAATTTGAGGCAACTTGATTTAGGCTCCAATCCAATAGCAAATTATAAGCTCAAGAAATTATAACAATTTTATTTGAATGCATAGGTGCAACTATATGATGACATCATACCGGCCACTTAGCCGTCTCTCATGGTCATCTTTATTTGATGGCTTGGACTTCTTATAGACCTCTCGGCCACACGTCTCGGTCACTTTATTTGATGACCCGGACATCATATTATGGACGGTCACTCGACCTATCTCTTAGTCATCTTTATTTGATGACTAGGATTACCTATCATGCGGAGCTACGCACATACGAGGACCGGCCTCGACCATCGCCCCAACAGACGGGCACCGTTGCAGCTCCATCTCCAGGCCGAAGGGTTCGCACCTTTTGTTTCATTTTGGGGGCATCCGGTGTACTCTTTTTCCCTCATTAGGATTTTTTCCCACAGGGTTTTTCCTAATGAGGGTTTTAACGAGGCATCTCCCCATCGTGGATCAAAAGGTGTCAACCCTCGGCCCCCTGTTGAAGACATCATCCGACACGCATTACTCTACTCCTCTTCACCTCATTACACTCGCCTCAAGGAGTGGGGGACTGGAAGAGCGGGGGACTTAGCGCCTCCATTAACCAAAGAAGCAGAAATTCAAATTTTTGTTCACGAAGTTTACTCACCAGACGACGACAGATCAGCACACAGTTCTACTCTCTTTCGCCTCGAATACTCTCGACTCAGAGAGTGGGGGACTCCTGATAGAGTATATAGACTCAGACCCCCGGGTCTCATGACTATTGGGCCCGGACAGCGGCCCACACACATCTTACGGATATCATTTGTATTATTGTACTGCTTATATGTCATTTGTATGTAACTATGTACTAGATTAGTCTTTTATGTAGTTGGGCTAGCGGGCCCATATTAGCGGCCCAGCCCATTATTTCCCTATTTATACTCCTTTTGGAGCCATTTGTAACTCTAGAACATAATTACTCATTCACACATCACTACTATTCATCTTCTTCTCCATATTATTAAGCTCCAATCTCTCCATTTTATATATACTTTGATATCTAATAATCCATCAGTCATATTTTAGAATTAACTAAGTTAGGGATATTAAGGGTACGAAATTAATGTTTACTCCTATTGAAGGAAGTTTTAAGTTTTACTCCTATTTGTGCAATTTTATATTTACTCCTATATTGGGCAATTTCTATATGTATAAACATTGTTAAACATTTACAAAAAAAATAAAAAATATTCATATATTAATGAATTGCGCTTAAGCAAAAACTTAGTGAGCGTCAAATATTTTTTTAACAGAAACTTGTATCATAAAATCCTTTTTCCAAAATAAGTGGTACTATCTTCGTCCCGTTCAAAGGTTCCCGTTGTAAAAATGGCATGATTATTTAGGAAAAAATGCTAATTCGAGTATACTTTGAGAAATATTTTTATAAATATATAATGTAATGGGTTATTGATGTATTATATATAATATTTGATGATTAAATTATTATTTGAAAGGGTTAATCGTTTTTCTACAATAGAAAATGAAAACCTTTAATTGGGCCGAAAAATAAAAATCTTTGAATGAGACGGTGAGAGTATTTGCGATGATAGGTAATTTGGGGTCAGTTCTGATATGAAATTAGTAGAATCATTAAAAAAATTAAATAATAAAATCGATTCGATTCCCAAATAAAAACTTAACTGAACTAATACTAAATGGTTTGGTTGCAAAAGTCCTGGTGTTGCTGGTTCCAAAATCTCACTTTAATGATTTGTATGGGGGAGCATTCAATAGTCAAATTACGAATAGAACTTCAGGAAAACTCTTCCAGAATTTTGAAAAAAAAAAGGATGACACCCCATCCCTGAGAGCCCCCTAATCCCGACCGGACGGTACGTTGGGAGGATGTAAATTGGACTAAAATCTCAATCTGACAGATAGAGAGTGGGTCTCTGTCCCGGTACTTGCAGAGGGCCTATGCATTTTTAGCATAGTAACCCCTCATCGCAGTTGCCAGGATTCGAACCCGGGATTTAACTCTTGTGACACTCCATTGCTACCAGTTGAGCCACGTCCATCGGTTAACTCTTCCAGAATTTTGAAGTTTTACTTTAGGTCGCTGGATTACTCCTGTCGTCAAAATAAAAATAGAGGTTGGTGTTGAAAGGGTTGAAATTTGAAAAAAAAAAAGATGACACCCATTGTTAAGGGTTCCCAACAGCGGCAACACATTTAGATGTGAGGATGTCAATTGAACTTTAATCAAAACCTCACATGTAGAGAGTGTGACTTTGATCCTAGTACTTAGAAAGGCCTTATGCAATCCGAGAATTACCGTGGCACCCTATATCTATCAGTTGAGCTACTTCCGTCGGGTTGCAACTTGAAATGGATAAATGTACCCGCACGGGTAGCTCAGTTGGTCGAGTGGTGGGAGATTTGGATCAATGGACCAATGTTCGAATCCCCGCAGCGACCGGGTGGAAGTCACAGAATCTGAAATAAGGCTGGGACTCTGATGCACACGGGTATATGGGCCTACTTCCATTCTGCTGACTGAATAACCGTGAATAACCTCTCTACCATCCTGTTAGGTCGGAGTGAGAGTTTCTCGGTGAGAGATTCGATCTTTTTGGATGAATCGAAAGAGATAAATTTGTGTGAAAGAGGTGAACACATTACACATAGCAAGAAAGGCTGTAGACCTATGCCTACTTGTGGACCTAAAAGGTGGAAAATAAAAAGGAGAGATTGTAGAGGTTGACAAACGTGTGATGATTTGATAAGCATTGTTTTTCGGGGTTGAAACTCGTAAGATTCAGTCTAAAAAGGTGACTTGGTAAAAAGTGGATTGCCTTTTCCTAACAATGTTGTTTTCTTTTTCTCCTGATCATTACAACATAATTATAATTATCACTCCTATTATGAAATCTCAATCAACTATTGGCAATTATATGCGTTTAAGAATGGGATAAAACGATTTTCTCGACACATTTTGGCGAAAATAATAAGCAGTTTGAAATTTAAATACTTTCTCTCTGATTATAGTGGAATTGGTTGAATTTCTGAAATCATAGCTTCAATGCCAGATTTGAATGAATATGTTCAGTTATCACAAAATATGTCAAAGTATTTTTATTAATAAAATAAATAAGAAACTATGTGAAAACAGATGAATTTAAAAATGAGGTAATTCAACTAAAACAGTGAAAATTCCCGAACCAATTCCTCTAATTTTACACACAAATTGAACTGAGGGTGATTTAGGTGATTAGTATTTATGCTAATTGGAGCTCGTTTGGTGGCAATTTTTTTGACTTATCAGGTTTATCAATCATTTTTCACCAAACACGTGACTTTTGCTTTCATGCGTTGAATTTTGAAATAATAAGATAAAGTAAGGTTGAATTTACTTTTCTGCCTTTATTGGTTGAAGTTACTGTGTATGATCATTTTAGCTATTTTTCATATAATTTTTTACTGAATAAATTGGCTATTAGTGAATTGGCTAAATAGCTTTCAAACAAAGTTTCAAATTTTAGGTCTAACTAATCATTTGTAAGAAGTTAAAACTTAAAAGAAATCATGCTATTAATCACGCTAATTCATAAAATGAAATTTATATAGATTTATCCCCTAAAATAAAATGAGCAAATTCCCTAAATAGTACGTAGTAGTAAAAAAAATTTGAAATTTCAAAATAGGAGTATCATGTTTTTTATTTCCTAAATAAGAGTAAATTTCTGCCAAGTTAGGCATTATTAGACTTTTAAACATGACATTTTTTCCAAACATGACAGATTTCTCCTATTCAAATAATAAAAAATATAATACTCGTATTTTGAAATTTTAAAACGTTTTTACTCCAATTTAGGACAATTTCTAAAATAAAATTCCAAAAAAAATAGAAAAAAAGGACGAAGTGGATCCCAGTGCTGCGTGTGAGGGGGGCCTACAATGCTGTCGAGGGAAAGAGAAAGAGAAATTGTCATTCCCGAGGGGTCGTACAAGCAAAGCAGCAGTCCGTGAATCCCTGATTCCCCGCGGGCCCACCTCGCTGTCCAGAACAGATGGGCCCCGCAGGTCGTAACGTACACCGTATTTTGTTTTGTACCGTGTTTGGGTGTACATAAAAAGTAAAAGTGTATTCGTAGATTTTCCCGATCGTAACAAGCCAGCCAGCCAGCCAGCCGTATGTATGTGTGGTCATATGGATGGATCTGCTGCGTTCGTGTGTTTCGAAGCTTTTTATGACGTGTCACTACTTTTGACATTAAAAATAATCATTTGGCGATACTCCACTGGACCCGTTTGGGCTGATCATGAAAGGAGTGTTGTATGTAACACGTCTCGTGGATTTTGATTTTACAAGTTTTACAACCCATTAATTAACATGCGTAATCTCGAAAGATGAATATTTTATTTCTTTCATAAAACATCATCATTTTCATTCAAATTATTATTTTTTCGGTTGCATAAATATCTATTGCATAGTTTTCATTTTATTACGGAGTATAATATATAGAAGTCAAATAATTGCAAATATATATATATATATATATATATATATATATATATATATATATATATATATATATATATATATATATTGAAGTCAAATTAGGTTAATTTTGTGTGAGGGAAGGAGGATTAGATCGTGGACGACTGGACGAGCCCAGTGGCGGAAGTAGCTATGGGCTTGGGGGTGCACCAGCCCCTCCAGATTTTTTTTTTATTTATAATATATATATAGTAGTGTTCCGGTCAGGAATTCGTGACCAGAACCGCCGTCCGGACGGCGGCGTTTGGCCGTATTCCTGGTGGAATTTCCTGATGAAATTTTTATGGCATGTTCTTCGTCAAGTCTAGTTATCCACAAAAAAAATCAGCTAAAAATTCAATCGGGAAGGTCTTCAAATAATTTTTGGAATTTAACAACGCCGGAAAATATATATAAAACGCAGTTAACTTCCAAAACTTATTTGATGACCTTTCCGATTTAGTTTTTAGCTGATTTTTTTTGTGAATAAACTAGACTTGATGAACAACATGCCATAAAAATTTGATAAAAAAAGTCGACCGGGAACCATCCAAACAGTGGCGTCCGGACGGGGGTTCTGGTCCAGAATTCCGGAACTGAACTTCTATATATATATAGTTTACATATATATAATTGCGTGATATATATGATTTCTTTGTTAATGAGCCCCTTCAAGTAACGAATCATGGTTCCGCCGTTGGACGAGCCCACGAGCGTGATTTAAATGGACTGAAATTTTGATCACTTGTGTAGTGGGGTTTGGTAGGTGTGTTTAAATATGCTCTTGTTTGATTATATTTATTTAAGTAAATTATGATATTATGTGTATTTTATCATATTTAGGTTTCAAAATGGCTTGATCTACCTGTTAGTCCCAAATAGGACGCTCGTAAGATTTTGGGAAAGCTACGAAAGACACTCAAGCATAATTCAAGAAAATAATACGAACAAGGAAAGTTGCTAAAGAGTTTGATAGCCAGAAATAGCCTATCGTTCATTTGAATTACAATTGCCTTTTATAAGGGTTTAGAAACCGTAACCGCTATCAATAATAATGACTTATTATTTACAACATTAATACGTAATTAAATACATAATAATTAAACAATGCATTAATTGTCTGACCGTTACTTTTACTGATTGCAGGTCGGTCATGCTGACAGGCTCCCGGCGGAGCTGGTAGGCAGGCCCCAAGTTTGGGTTTTGGGCCTACTGGCTCAAGACGTGGGCTTGAACTCACAGGTTCAAGTTCGGGGCTTGGGCCGATTAGGCTTTAGGTTTAGAAGATTTCTCTTTGTCTGATCTGAATGTTTCTGATTTGAATTTTTTAAGATCTGAACTGATTTGCATCTTTCTGATCTGATCTGATTTGAATCTTTCTGATCTGATCTGAATCTATCTGCTCTGATCTGAATGTTTCTGATTTGATCTGATCTGATCTGATTTGAATCCTTCTGATTTGATCTTAACATTCTAAACCAGTATAAAATAATACTTCCTCCGTCCCGAATTAATTGTCTTGTTTGTTTTTGCATAAGTTTTAAGAAAGTGGTTGAAAAGGTACGTAAAAGTTATGATTGAGATTTGAGTAGAAAAAGTGAATTGATATGAGTCACTCATTATTGCCAAAAGAGGAAATAAGACAATTATTTTGGGACGGACCGAAAAGGAAAGCAGGACATTTAGTTTTGGACGGAGGGAGTAATAATAATAATAATAATAAATAATATTAATATTAATAGCAATAATAATAATAATAATAATTGTTATAATAATAATAATAATAATAATAATAATAATAATAATAATAAATAATAATAATAATTATAAATATAATAATAATAATTTATAATAATTATAATAATAATAATTATAACAACAACAACAATAATAACAATAATAATAATAATAATAATAGTAATAATAATAATAATAATAATAATAATAATAGAATGTTTCCGATTTGATCTGAATGTTTCTGATCTGATCTGATCTGAATGCTTCTCATCTGATCTGAATCTTTCTGATCTGAATGTTTCTGATCTGATCTGATCTTATCTGAATCTTTCTGATCTGATCTGATCTGAATTTTTCTGATCTGATCTGATCTGAATTTTTCTGATCTGAATAAAACAAGAATAAGCAATAAGTAATAAGAATAAGACGAAGAGAACAACACCATTCTCATAACTCAATCACTGCCTAGTCTGATTTATCTTGTTTGGTATGACTTGTTTAAGCATAATCAAGTTTAGTCTCATATAGTGAGGCTGATATTGGTCCAAATGAAAACAGTCTTAAAAGTGAATCTAACATCGAAAATTGGCAGGATGAATTTAAATGTTTAACTTCTTAAATCATTTTTGAGGGATGTATATTTATGTATGTATGATGTGAAAATCTATCGCCATTCAAATCATACTCCTTCCTTCCCCTATGATATTGTCATCTTTCTATTTTGGATGTGTACATTTTTTTAACTTTTTCATTTAAAAATTGAATTTGTGATTTTTATTATTTTTCTCCTTTTTGCACAAAAATCTTAACTACACAATTTTTATTTTAGAATGTTTTAAAAGACGGACCAAGTAATAAATAATCATATAGAAATAGTATGACGGGACCTGACTCTTTGTATATATAATTACCCTTACCCCTCAACGTGAACCAACATGCTAATTAAAAATTCAATTTTTTAAAATGATAGTCAACTTTAATATGCTCCCCGACCAGATGAAAAAATTGTATCACAATATCACATTATTAGGAAGTGTGCATTGTTGTTGCAATACATATGCATTGCATTGAAGTGAGAATCTCCAAACATTACTATGCTCAAATTTGGCTTGAATAAATATGCAAACTCAAAATATAGTCCGCGTATGAGTTTGAAGCTCAATAAGGTCGAACTCAAATTATTCAAAATAAGTTGGTTCGACAACAGTCCTAAGCTAACATTGTGTGTGCAGTAACATTTTTTATTACTTAGTCCACCTCAATTCTCATTCTTGAATCCGCCCGTGACTACGTATTTAAATTTTCAACATTCTAAGATAATATTTGAAATAGATAGATTAATGTCCCTCTAAGCTTACTAAGGGACATACTCCCTCCATCCCACTAAGATTGTCCCATTTTACTTTTTCGTTCCGTCCTACTAAGATTGTCTCATATCAAATTTGGTAAAATTTGTGTATGTCTAAATCATTCTTACTTACTCTTACTTTATCAATTCAATATCAATCACATAAACCATTTTTTATTGATTTGAGTGTCACTCCTTTTTGTCTCATTGTTAGTTGGGGGAAGTATTATATATTAGAGAATGTAGCCTATCAAACTTTCTCGCTCAAAATTTGTCATCAACTCTCGCTTAGAATTTGTTTGGTTGGAGTGTAAGAGGAACCCTAATTAAGAAATCAGATAGGAGGGAATTTTCATTTTCTTTTCCCTTCATCCCTTGCCCTAGCTCCACGCCTCCATGACAATCCATTCAACTACCCTTCCTGAACTACACTTATAGAGTTACTTTCCCTTATTTGGAAGTTTATACTTCACAATTTTAAATCATCCCATTCATAATACTTTTAGGAAATTTTATCTCATCAGGGTTTTATCAATATTTATGAATTCTACCAAAAGCTGTGATGTTTTCAATTAGGCCAGTTAAATATGAATGAAAGTTAAGTGATACTAAAAAATAATACAGTACCAAATATCTAACAGCTATTTTCTATTATAGTATATTTCTCCTATTTTAGTTTATACCATGTATAGCTTTTCATTTATTGTTGATTTGTTTCCTAGAATAAGGTTACCGTTATTGTCTCATGTACTTGTATAAATACCCATTTATATGTTAATACAATAATTAATTCCCATTCTCAAAATCTCCTACATGGTATCAGAGCTTTTTTTGCTTCCTAATTCTTCTACGACACTTTCTTTCCCTTTTTTATTCTTCTTCCCTTGACTCCCATGGCTGGGGATGCCTCTTCTTCAGAAGATGAAGTTGATCCAGCCAACTCTCTTCATTCCCCCACTTCTGAACCACCCTTGAACTATAATATGGAGAGTCCATATTACTTGCTCTCTTCAGATAACCCCGGCGTCTCCCTCGTCGGCAGCCCTCTCACCGGACTAGACAACTACTCTTCATGGGCGCTTGCTATGACTATGGCTCTCAAAGGCCGAAATAAATTTTGTTTTGTTGATGGATCGTTGCCGGTTCCTCCATCGGATCATCGGGACCATGCTCGTTGGCAGCGCATTAATAACATGGTTATGTCCTGGATTTTACACTCCGTTCACTCCTCTCTTGCACCTACGGTTCTCTATGCCCCAGACGCCTCCACCGTTTGGTCTGATTTCAAAGATCGGTACTCTACTGCCAATGGCCCCCGGATTTACGAACTCGAGCGCTCTATTGCTACTCTTCATCAACGGGATGATTCTATCCCCGTCTACCACAATAAACTATCCGGTTTATGGGAAGAACTTAATCTTCTTGACCCTCCGCCACAGTGTACTTGTTCTGCCCGGACAGCATATATCACTCAAATTGAACGACGCCGTTTGATGCAATTTTTGATGGGGCTTCGGGATACTTATGCACCCTCACGCAGCCAGCTTCTCCTTAACACCACACTGCCCTCTGTCAAGCGTGCATACTCCCTTTTGCTTCAGGATGAAGCCCAACGCATCCATGCCCCGGTTATGTCTTCCATGGAACATGCAGCCTTCAACACTACTGTCCCAGGTTCTCTACCAGGTTTGCTGCCTTTGCCGTCCTCTTCTCAGCCCGCTGCTTACATAGCTCATCAAAACGGAGGCCCAAAGCAGTTCGTGACAGGTTCCTCTAAACACAAATGCTCTCACTGTGGTCTTCTTGGTCACACTCAGCAGGTTTGTTACCGCCTTCATGGTTATCCTCCTGGTCATAAATTTTACCGCAAGGGTAATTCACATGGTTCTTCCAATCCCGCTGCTACTGTCGGTAATGATCCTATACAAAAATTACTTCGTTTGCTTCAAGATTCTAAGGAACCTAAAGCTAATATGATTGGTACGCCCCTTGCTTTGTCTTCTACTTCCCTTTTTAAATCTCATGAATGGATTATTGATACCGGTGCTACGGATCATGTTTGTTTCAATTTGGATTTATTCTCTAAATGTCCAGTTCCCCCACCCTCCAATTTTAATATTTCAGTCCCTAACGGGACCTCCATTCCTGTCCATGGCATTGGCGGCATCCACTTATCCCCTACTTTACATCTAGATAATGTCTTGTACATCCCTACTTTCAAATTTAATTTATTATCTGTTCGTAAATTATCTCAACAATCCAATTGTGTTGTGTTTTTTTATCCTAACTATTGCATTTTTCAGGACCTTTCGACGAAGAAGGAGATTGGTCGGGGCCATGAACGTGGTGGATTATATGTGTTTACTAATAATGTTATTTCCTCTACTGTTTTAGCTATTTCCTCCGAGACATGGCATTCTCGTTTTGGACACCCCTCTCCCAATGTTTTTAAACATTTAGTTCCCTTTTTGGGATGCTCTCCTTATAATAATATTTGTCAGACTTGTCATTTTTCTAAGCAAACTCGTTTGCCTTTTCCTTTACACCGTACTAGTACTACTACTTGTTTTGAATTAATTCATGTTGACATTTGGGGAAAATATTCTACCCCTACTCGTGATAATCATTCTTATTTCCTTACTATTGTTGATGACTATTCTAGGATTACTTGGACTTACTTGATGCATTTTAAGTCTGATGCTTACTTACTTCTTGTACATTTTCTTAATTATGTTAAAAATCAGTTTCATACTTGTGTCAAAACTTTCCGTTCCGATAATGGCTTGGAATTCACTCAACCAATTTTTCAAAATTTTCTTCTTCAAAATGGCATTCTTAGCCAAACGAGTTGTCCTGGCACTCCCCAACAAAATGGGGTTGTTGAACGTAAGCACCGCCATCTCCTCAATGTGGCTCGGGCCTTACGTTTTCAAGGTGGGCTTCCTCTCAAATTTTGGGGTGATTGCCTTCTCACCGCCACTTACCTTATTAATCGCACCCCCACCTCTCTTTTACACAATAAAACTCCGTATGAAGTTCTTTTTGGCAAAACTCCTATTTTTCGTCATTTACGATCTTTTGGTTGTCTTTGTTATGCCTCCACCATTCATTACCATCCCGATAAGTTCTCTCCTCGTGCTCGGCGTTGCATTTTTTTAGGCTACCCGCATGGTCAAAAGGCGTATCGCCTTTATGACCTTGATAGTCACAAAATTTTTAATAGTCGTGATGTCATTTTTTATGAACACATATTTCCTTTTCGTGACAATCACGCCCACCCTAAATCTTCCTCGACTGTACTTCCTCTCCCTATACCGGACCCCATGGTCCCACCTGCCAATGACCCTTCCCCTTGTCAACCATCTCCTTCCCAACCATTATCCGCCACACACTTAGACCATTCTCCCCCACCTCACTTCCCGCCCAGCAGGCCTGCCTCCATTCTTCCTCCACCACATGACTTAGGCACACTTTCCACTCAGCCCTCCCATGATCATCCACCCCCACATCCACAAATTGAACCCAACAGTTCCCCTCCACAAGTATCTAGCCCGCCAATTCTCCGCCGCTCACAACGTATTTCCAAACCGCCACAGTATCTTCATGACTATACATGCGGCCTTACTACTCTTACCTCTACTGGAACCCCATATTCCCTTCAGTCTTCCCTCCACACCGCCCAATATTCCCCACAACACCTTCTTTTTATAAATAATATTACTAAAGGTATAGAACCCACCTCCTACTCCATTGCCCGCAAAGACCCTCTATGGCGTCAAGCCATGGCCTCTGAACTTCAAGCTCTTGATGCTAACCACACCTGGGATCTCACCCCTTTACCTCCTCACAAAAAAGCTATTGGTTGTCGTTGGGTTTATAAAATTAAGTATCACCCTGATGGTTCTATTGATAGATATAAAGCTCGCCTTGTTGCCAAAGGTTATTCCCAACTTGAGGGACTTGATTACACTGAGGTTTTTGCCCCCGTTGCAAAGCTTACCACTGTTCGTACCGTTTTAAGCTTAGCCGCTGTTAAACATTGGCCCACTCACCAACTTGACGTATCCAATGCCTTTCTTCATGGTGATTTGCATGAAGATGTCTATATGACTCTTCCCCCGGGATATGGCAGAAAGGGGGAGACTCGTGTTTGCCACTTACGCAAATTCTTATATGGCCTTAAACAAGCCTCTCGTTCTTGGTTTTCTACTTTTTCTCATGTTCTTTCGTGTGCTGGTTTTTGTCAATCTAAGGCTGATTATTCTATGTTTACTTACACTCGTGGTTCCTATCTCACTATTTTACTTGTCTATGTTGATGATATTATTATTACTGGTGCTGATCCATTTATTATTCCTCTTCTTAAGCATTATCTTTCTCAGCATTTTCAGCTCAAAGATCTTGGTCCACTAAAGTACTTCTTAGGTATCGAGGTTGCCCGATCCAAACGTGGCATCTTTCTCAACCAACGAAAGTACACACTTGAAATCCTCTCAGACACCGGTCTACTCGGATGCAAACCTGCACCCACACCGATGGATCCAGACGTTCACCTTGCCTCCTCCTCTGGCACTCCTTTATCGGACCCTGCTCCATATCGACGTCTTGTTGGACGTTTGCTATATCTCACGGTCACCCGCCCGGATATTACTTTTTCAGTCAATCTATTATCTCAATTCATGTCTTCTCCGCAGGATACCCATTGGAATGCGGCTCTCCATGTGGTTCGTTATCTCAAAGCCGCACCTGATCTTGGCATTCTTCTCTCCTCTGACAGCTCCTTACGCCTTCACGCTTATTGTGATGCTGATTGGGCATCTTGTCCTATGACTCGTCGGTCCACTACTGGTTATTGCACTTTTCTTGGGACAAGTCCCCTCTCTTGGCGCACTAAAAAACAACCAACTGTCTCTCGCTCTTCTGCCGAAGCTGAATATCGTGCTATGGCCTCTGCAGCTAGTGAAATTACTTGGCTTCAGTTACTACTACATGAATTACATATTTCACCTCATCCTGCTCGCCTCCATTGTGATAACCAAGCCTCTCTACACATCGCCAACAACCCTGTTTTTCATGAACGTACGAAGCATGTTGAAATTGATTGTCATTTTGTCCGCGAACGTGTCCAAAATGGCACTCTCCTCACTTCATTTGTGCCTTCAGACCTACAATTGGCGGACATCTTCACCAAAAGTCTAAAACCTCCTTGTTTCCGCTCCATTACTTCCAAGCTCATGACTCGACCTTGAGCTTGAGGGGGAGTCTAACAGCTATTTTCTATTATAGTATATTTCTCCTATTTTAGTTTATACCATGTATAGCTTTTCATTTATTGTTGATTTGTTTCCTAGAATAAGGTTACCGTTATTGTCTCGTGTACTTGTATAAATACCCATTTATATGTTAATACAATAATTAATTCCCATTCTCAAAATCTCCTACAAAATATATGACGAAAGTAAAGATAGCCAACAAAATATGATTTTTATACTTTAGTGTCAATGACTGTGTTCGAATTAACACTATAGTGACTATGCATAGTAATTATGGTACAAAAAATAGTTTTGTCCATAAATAATATTTTAGTTATAACCTCATTTTAAGTATATATATATATATATATATATATATATATATATATATATATATATATATATATATATATATATATATATATATATATATATATATATATATATATATATATATATATATATATATATATATATATATATATGCACTCATGTATCTGTCTCTCAAGCGCGCTTTCAAACTTGATTGAATTGTGTGAATTGTTAAGTTTCTTGTAGCAACAGTTATCAAACTTGTACCGATTACCTCTTGAGGATATTATAGGATGAGTTTTATCTAATTTAATGGTTTCTAATACAACGACCATATATATTAAGCAAGTAATCTTGAAATATGTTGAATTTTCTGTCATGAAATCTGGACTAGTTAATTAACAACTCAACATGGAATCTTTTATTTAAAATTTATGTAGAGATTTATATAGAGTTTCCTTTTTTGTTGAAAAAGCTTTATATGAAGCTAAAAATCACATGTGGTTAAAATAGCTCTCTTCTTGACATTTTAGCCGTTGCTTAGAGCATCTCCAATTCTGCAACGTATACGGCACACATGTGGCATGAGAGATAACCACAAAAATATTAGCATATAAATTATTTTTCTGCTTATTTAAATGATTTTATACAAGTTTGGTAAGTTTTTCTCTGCAATGTCAACCACAATGTCAACATCTGCACGATATTCTTGACATTGTGAAGAAGAGCTTACCAAAATTGTATAAAGTCATTCAAATAAGGAGAGAGATAATTTATTTGCTAATATTTATGTGGTCATTTCTCATGTCACATGTGCACCGTGCACATTGTAGCATTAGAGATGTTCTTATAAATGAGAGATTTCAATTTTTTATCAACCACTCTAGCTAGGCTTAGGGCTGTTAATGAGCCGAGCCCAAACCCCCAAGCTTGAGTTCACTCGATAAGGAATTAGTGGTGTTCGGGTTCGAGCTCGAAGCTCGGCGAGCTTTACAAATGTGGCTCGTGTTCGGCTCGATAGGCATTCGATGTTTGAACCGAGAACTCGATAAACTTGATAAATATGCTCGAATTTAAAATTTTAGGTGATGCTCATTAATAGGCTCGTGCTCGAATGATTCGACAATTATTTGGTTCGTTAATGATCATATTTAAATTCATAAAATCATAATAATTATATTTAAATGTTGATATATATATATATAAATTATATTTATAGTTTCAGAGTGCTCGGTAGGCTCGAGTTCGAACCGAGCTGAATACTACTATGTTCGAGCTCGGCTCGATTAATTTTTCGAACTTAAAACTCAACTCGGGTTCGAGTTCGAAAGCTCGTTAAGCTCGGCTTGTTAGGTTCGAAACCGAGCTCGAACTCAAATAGTTAGATAAAAGCTTGGTTCGTTAACAACCCTAGCTAGGCCACTACGGGTTAAGGTGGGCGTGGTCCGTTAAATGTATCATTTTTTTTGCAAAGTTAAATGTACCGTGATTAACTAATATTTTATTGATAAAAAAATATTTGACAAAAGTCTAAAATAAAGTGTGAAATATTTAAGCACCGTCTGAAATTCCATTAGTTGCTGCAAATAGGGGTATTCCTTTGGAAGTGAATGGACAAACTCCTCTTCCCTTCCCGGTAACCGGTCAAATCGATTTGACATCATTGGAGATGGTAGATCAAACCTCTTATCCCTTGTTGGTAGCCGGTAAAACAAGGACTTGTGATCCTTTTGTTTCTTTCCGGTGTTTGAACTCTAGTTTTTATACTTTGTCCTAGTAGCAAGTACAACAATGCTATTAAAATAACTTATCATCCTATGGAGTTAGCGACTTTCTAATGTTTACTTTCGTTATTAAGCGTTAAAATAATTTAAAATCACATTGGCGTGAGAGATTCCCTTATGGTGGGGCGAACTCTCATTTTATTTGTGTCAAAGCTTCACTTTCTTCACTTTCGCATTTTCATTTAACATCTTAGAAGTAATTGTTTCAATGTACATAGATAAATAGTTCCTTAAGCAAATTGGCGTTAGAAATGTTAACTTCTCTTAGTTAACATTTATGTAGAGATTTATATAGAGTTTCCTTTTTTGTTGAAAAAGCTTTATATGAAATTGTATCCAATTGACATGAGTTCATTTAGCGAATTTGAAGGTAGGAGTGGGAAAAACCGAACTGAAACCCGAAAACTGACCATTGCTCGACCCAAATTATGATACCGGTCCGGGTATTTTTTTTAACCGACTCGAATAAAAAACCGGACTGAACCCGAAATATCGGGCTGATTAACGGGCTCTAAAATCTATAACCCGGCCCGGACCGATAAAAACTCGAAACAATTATCTTTAATATAAAATAAATATAATATACGAATATAATTTATAAATTAATTTCTAACATGTGATTATAATCATGGTGGATGAAGAAATGACTTAGTAACTTTTAGTGATTACAAATATGTTCAATTTATTTACCTTAATGATCATAAAAGTAGAATTGTAGTAACTTTAATCACATTTTTATCCATAAATTTTACGTAGTACTCCCTCCGTCCTATTAGAAGGTTCCTACTTTATTTTTTGGAAATCCCATATAAAGGTTCTCATTTCCATTTTAGGAAACAATTAACAATCTTAAGTGACAAATTAATCATTAAATATTAAAAATAATACATTTATAACATCACAATTATCAATACTAACTACATTATTGATCGAGTATATTCCCATATACCCCAGGGGTATCATAATCGCCGGCGTAAAGCATCACGAATCCACTCTGGAGTGCATAAAAATACTAAGTCCACAATTGAAACTGACCTCGATCCCGACCAACTAGGGTCGGAAACAAGCGTCAGTCAGTAGAACTACTAAGGACCAAAGAGTCATCCGACCCGACCTCGGCCACCGAGGTCGGGAAAACACCAAGCTAAGGAATCAAGCGAACTCGACAAGTTATGAGCCTGACCTCGAATGCACCGAGTTCGACACCAAACATGACCTCAGGCGTCAAACACATGGTCAACCAGAGTCAAGTGGGAAGCAGTCAACGATCTTGAAGACAGAACTAAAGACAGAAAGCAAAGTTCCCCAAAGATGAGCCTGAGTCTCCGAAGATTGACCTCGATGAGCCCAAGGTCTGACGAAGGCAGTGGGGACTTTGACAAATACGCAAGGACAAGCATCACAGGGAGACGCTGCCAGGTCACTCGATGCAGCGGATAACGCTCCAGATTGCACACGCATACCACACGGGTATTCTGGTAGCAGTCTGTTAGAAGTAGCTCCAACCAGTCAGCTATCCTAGACTATCTCTCCAATCACCTTTACACGTGGTTGCTCCCCATCGACTTAGACTGTTAGTTTGTTAGAGTAGATGGGATGTGTGTCCTCTTCTTATTAGATCAACATCTTTTTTACTTCGGCACCAAGTATTGCCTATTTCAGTATAAATATCACCTTCCAGCTTGTGGAAAGGGATGACAATTCATATTCTCCAGTTGTTACACTGCAAAAATATCTACATGTACTTTCCGATCAGTTCTCTCTCGTTTTACTTGGATTCCGACTACCCCCAGTCCGGCGATCTATCAATTATAATATATACCTATTAAAATTATTTCTCGAAATATCCCCGAAGTACTTTATTTAATTATTGCCTAAATAACCGTGCCATTTTGCTATGGGAACCTTCCAACGGGATGGAGGTAGTATTTTGTAACATTTTTAGAAAACCTATTCTATTTATTTATATGCATCTTAAAACCAAATATTATGATAATTATCTTCTTTGGATTTGAAGTGTCGGTGATTTTGAAGACTAATATTTATGTTATTACTTGCGGTTTGTACTTTTCGTTAATTTTATTTGAAAATGTGTTTTAAAATGTAAAAGGACAATGAGATGATTTCGCATTCGGGCTTTAACACAACCAATCCGAACCCAGATCGAACCCGACCTAAAAAAACCCGAATCGGACCGAATATAATGGACTTTGTTCCGGTTCCTAATCTTCATAACCTGAGGCCTTACGGGTAATTTCCGGGCTTAGCAAAAAACCCGACCCAGATCAGACCGAACCACCCCTATTTGAAGGTGTCGGTTCCAAATGCAAAATTGAGGCCCCATATATAAATAAAAATAAAATCACATATAATAACAAACTCACATAATTCAACAAAATTCATGAAGTTCAATTGTTCATATAGAAAATGACATGATTAAAAATAACTATATATTGAGTTTTTTCTGAATTAATGTTAATTAATTAAATAATTACGAAATTAGTGATAGGTTAAAACTATTTACCAATATACTGTTGAGCGTAACTCTGGTCGGGGAAAGTCACCAAACCGTTTGGCGACTTATAATTCGCCAAACCGTGTGGCGACTTATAATAAGTTGCCAAACCGTGTGGCGAGTCCCCCTGCACCTGCAAAATCAGAATCTTCAGAAAACAGATGAAACATAACACATTTTCACAAATCCTAGTCAGAAACACTTAACAAAAACAAAAGCCTAAAAAATTCAACACATGAGCACATCAACACATTTGCATAACCCAACACATAAACACATAAAAATCAAACGATTAAATAACTAAAATTCAATACGTTGCAGGTGGACATACGTCATAAAGTGTTTCACAGATTAAAAAAATCTACAAATTTGGGCTACATGAATAAGTATAATAATAGAGACAGACTACAAGTTTTGAAGGTCTTCTTGGTCATCCTAGTCATGGAGGTGTTGCTGTTGAAGCATACGCCTACGCCGCTGATGTGGCTGAAGAACAACCCTGTCATGCTGAGTCTGTGATGTAGAAGTTGCTGCTGTAGATGTCGATGGCGTAGAATCCTGAGAGGGGGTCATATGTATAAGATGTTCATAGTCCACTCGCCCCAACACATCCGAACGCAAGGAAGCAATGCCCGTTAGAACCTGATGGTACGTGTCCACGTCATGCGTCTCACTAACCGTGGCAGTCGCTTGCTCATGTATATGCTGCAAAGCCCGTGTCTGAAATGTGAAAAATGAAATATAATTATTTTGAAATAAATTAAAAATGTTAAATAAAGAACATTAATTACTTTAATAATTATGAGCACACTCACCGTCAAGTGCAAAGGCATGAAACTAGGCTGATAATGGTGAGTATGGAGTCTGAAAGATGGAGATACAAACACCCGTGTGATGTTGTAATACCATCTCAACCAGCTCTGCTCGCCTATCCCATATAGCCATGTATCGGGCATGTCTGAGAGACCAATCCTCTGTAGGCTTCCCACGCCTATCCAAATATCTCTAGTATCCGCAAGTGTAACACCTGAACCTCATTTCCACTCTTGTCAGCAAAAATGGAAGCTCCCATAAGCATCAAAATGTATGCTCGTGCATGCTGCTGAATCATCACATCATCAGCGTTCGGATGAAGAACAATGAAATGCTCCCTCAGCCATGACATCTTCAGATATGACCCATGAATCTCTGTCCAAAGAAGTGGGCGAACACCCAACAAGCGCTCAACATCCTCAACTCATGGCCGACACGCAGTACCTGTAACTGCTCTCCCATGGACCTGTAACCCCGTCAATACAGCCACATCCCCCAAGGTCACTGTCACCTCACCAGGAAATGTGTGTGTCTCCCGCCTCCAACGCTCAAGAAGAGCAGTGAGTAGAGCTCTATCAAGTGGGACAGTAGCCACCAATATGTGAACACCATAAAACCCTACTGCTCTAACATATGCTAACACTATCATCCACCTCCACATGGGACAAACTACGGAGGTGCTCTCGTCACCTATCAACCTGCACATCGAGGCCACGCTACACGTCCTCAGTTCAATGTGTGGCCTGCTGACGTGCACTTTGTCACGGTGCGTCAAAATAAATTCGATACTAACACTTATATGTAGTATAGGTGAAGTAGAATTCGTATCCACAGGGAAATAAATAATTCTCTTTTTATGAACTAGTGATTAAAGGGGGTTTTGGTGTTTAATGAATTAATTTAATTAAAAACTAAGATGAATGACTTATATGAGATTTGATTCAAAGATAAAAGGGACTTGGCATTGCTACTTTCCACTTGTTGATATATTTTAGTCGATCATTGTTATATCTATAACTTATTCCCTCTCGAATACTCAATCGAATAGTAAATCCAATTCATCGAGGGTAGTTATTAACAACGACCGTTCATTAATAACCCTTACTATTAGTCAAGTATAGAACACCGCTATATACCGACTTGATAGTAGCATTTAATCTCTTAACTCCTTGATGAAATCAATTGAAATTGATAACCTCAACACAACGGTTTCAGTTTAACCAACAAAATTAATCTCTCTTAAGTTTATTAACCACGACCGTGCATTAATAAACCGAAGTGACTTACTTGTGAAACCATCAACGATTAACCATCGGTTCGTCGATCGTTTCTAGTAATATTTAATATATGAAACAAAACTAGTTGATCCTTTAAGTAATGTTCAAAATATTAATATGAAATATGAATAGGAATTAATTAATATTCAAGGAAGAATATTAAAGACGATAAATCCTACTATAACTAATGTCAAGATGATAACTAATTGTCATCTTAGCAACACTCCCCAACATTAATATATAGAGGAAGAAAATAAATACTACTATAACTAATGTTGAGATGTTAACTAATTGTCATCTTAGCAACACTCCCCAACATTAATATATAGATAGATTAAAGGAAGAATTAATATTCAAGGGAAGAAGTTAAGAAAATAACTCACCACTTTAATAATCAACAAGCTTCAAGAGCAACACCAAGAATGGAAGTTTAGCTCCTCATTTGGAGACTAAACATAGCTAGAAAAATATAAAGAAATGCTATTCTAAACTGAGCTTAAGAGTATGGAAGAAGGGATGGTTAATGTGAAGGAAAATGGGTGTATTTATAGCAAAATGGAGGTGGCAGGGTGTTGTACTCGATCCAGTATATGAGATACTCGACCGAGCACAAAAGGTAGTTTCCAGGAAATTGCGAAATATAGACATACTCGACCTAGTATTGAGTGATACTCGGTCGAGTATGAGACCGGATTTCCATCAAATATTCGGCCACGTTCTTTTGCTCCCAGATTTGATTTTGACTAGCGTATCCGGTCAATACTCGACCGAGTATTGGCAATACTCGATCGAGTACTGAACGAATTTCAAAATCTTCATTTGATCTTCTCTGTTATGCACATTCTTTGGTCTTTAGGATCCATCCTTTGATTCTTTGGATGATTTTGACCCGTCCTAAGCTCAGAATAATCCTAATCTAAACAAATTACAAATATTTTTACAAACTAAACTATTACACCAAAAGTGTGTAATTTCCAAAGTAACAATCAATCAAAACTAATTAAAAATACAAACATAAACATGTGAATTACATGTTTATCAACTCCCCCACACTTAGTTTCTTTACTCGTTCTCGAGTAAAGTCAAATGTTCACAAGCGTTTCAACAAATCCTCATAAGTTCAAGAACAATAAAAAAACAAAGAACATAAGATCACCAAGGTTTGCAAATGAGTTATACAAACAACATTTTCTTGGGTTTGTTGACCTTCTACGCTCTTTTGGTTCTTCTTCTTTCTCTTCTTTTTCTTCTTCTTCTTTAAGAGGTGATGTCCTTCCAAAACAAACACATTTTTCTCTCATGTCTCTCGTTTTGCCTAGGAGCCTTTTCAGGTTTTCATCCTAGCATCTCTATTATTTTTCCTTCCTTTCCAACTCACTCATCAATTCTTTTATAAGCCCTTATTGCTTAGATTGCCCGTTTTTGGGTTTTCAACCTAACTAGCATTTCTTTTTCTTTTATTATTATTATTATTATTATTATTTTTGAAGATTAAAGATTTCAAGAAAATAATGCTTAGTACAAGGTAAAAAAAAACAAAAAGGAATTTTAACATACCAAAAGATGAGTCTTTCTCACCCACACTTGGACCAAGGCACTATCCCTAGTGCCCACCTTCACCACCATAGTACGTAGCCGCCTCCGAAACCGCCGCCATCACCTCTGTTGCCCATAGTAGTATCTCCTCCTAAGCCGCCATCATAGCCCCCAACACCGGAGCTTGATCCGCCAAAGCTACCCCATTGAGTGGGGTCATACCATGAGGGCGGTGGAGGTGAGGTGACCATAGCATGATACGATGCTTGATGAGCTATGTAGGAGTACATCGGCTCGTACATCCTACGGTGATCTTCCTCATACCGTTGGTTGTCTGCTTGGTGTTGCTCTTCCGATCTTTGAAATCCCGCGCTTTGTTCCTCCCGATAATGACCAACTTCTTGCCTAAGTTGGTTAAATTGACACCCCGTGTTTTGGAATCCGGCAAGAAGTTGTTGGAAATAGTCGGTTGAAATACAAACGGATCTATAAACAAATAAACTAATTATGTATAATAAACGAAGTATTATAATCTAGAAACAAATTTTTTTAAATACTTTATTGTTTATATTTTCTATTAGAAGCGTAATATTATGGGCACCTTAAAAAATGTTGCTAGTATTTATAATTTATTTATAAATTATTAGACGAAGTATTATAATGATTTTTTTATTAATACTTTTTTAAAAACGAAGTATTATAATCAACTTATTACAATATATTTATAAAGTATCTATAAATTTATAAACGGATTATTTAAAAACGAAGTATATAAATTCTTAAATTCGTAATTTTATACACGAATGTAAGTAAATTTTTTAAGTTGTTTATAACCTTTTTTTTATATTACTTGGTGTAACCTAATTTTTTCAAACGAATTTCATAATTTTTTGATAATATTTGGTTATAACCTAATTGTTTCACTGGTCACATTCTATAATATTGCTATTAGCTTCGATAGAATGTCTTCTCGTAGAGGTTCATTTACTTCCTCCCGCGGAGGTCGTGGAGGTAGAGGTAGTCCACCCATTGTCCAGAATGAGCAGAACTCCCCTCTAGGTCATTCGCATGAGTCTGTCCAATCCCGACACCCTACTGATGATCATTTAAGTGGTTTTGATTCTTCGACCCGTGATGAATCTGTTCAGCAAAAGACTTTCATTTCACCCTTTGAAATGAGAAGGTAATGTAAAACTTCACAAGGCATTTTTTATATAATAAATTAGTATCTATACATTACACTTATATGTTCTTTTTTGATGAAGCAATCTTACTGTCCTCAACAACATCATTTCAATCCTCACTAACAATTTCCACGGGCCATGGCGTTCTTATATGCATGCGGACGCTGATCAATGCAACCGTTGGTGGAAACTGTTTCAGGTATGTTATAGGTACTTACTTTTAGTTTTTATTTGACAGATTGTGAGTTATGAGGTTGATGAAGTCTTTTTTGTATTTTCAGAGAAAGTATGAGTGGGATCCCTGCTTTGATACCAAAATGAAAAAGAAGTTCAAGTCTCGGGCCTCTGAATGGTTGAGCAAAAATATTGGCAGAGCTAGGCGGGAGAACAAGAAGCCGGACTGGATTGGAGATGGAGATCGGAAGCTGTTGCAAGAATATTGGGCCTCTGATGCTTTTAAGAAAAAGAGCCAAGTTGGAAAGAAGAACAGGAACTCTAAAACTAGGAAGGAATCACAATATCGCGGTGGCAGGATACCGGTGACTACGCATGTTGAAAGGCTGGTGAGTTTAATTGAACTGTATTCAACTGCATTTTACCTTTTATTGATCTCCTATCTTTAATTCTGTAGATGAAGGAGTTGAATAGGCCCCCTTGAAGATTGAAGTGTTTGACAAGGTTTATGTCCCGAAATCGAGTGACCCCCAGCACGTGTAGTTGAAACCAAGGTAAATTCTATATATCGATTTGTTTTCTTATTAATATATATAAAAAGTATATGTCTTAGTAATCTAGAATGAATATATTTGAACCTCCTATCTTCCGATTGTGCAGCAAAAATACAATGAGATGAAAGCCCAGGCTGAATCGCAAGGGAAGTCTTACGAAGAGGATGATTCTGAGCTGTTTTGCGCGGTGGTCCCGCTGTACAAAGGCAGGCGGTTTGGGACGGGATCTGAAGCTGAAGCACTGTCTGACCTTGAATGCACCAGCAGGATATCGGGGCCGACTCAAGTAGAAATCGATTCCCGCATCAAGGAGCAGCTCGAAGCCCGGTTTGCGCAGCAGGAAAAGCAGTGGCAAACTCAGATGGCGAACATGACTTCTGCTTTTACGGCGTACATGGAGCAAGTGCGAAGCTCGAACCCTTCTGTCCCGCTACCTGATTTCTCTCCTTCTCTTACCTCGACCTCCGCCCAAATGAATGGGCTACATGATTCGAATGAAGTGCGGATGTCTGATCTATTTGTGTAATGAACAAACTATTTAATTTTCTGTACTGTTTCTGGACATCTTCTGGCAATTTATTTTGCCATTTCTAATTCTATTTTGGCAGTGATTTATCTGCCTGGACTGCTGTAACAAAATAATCTTCTGTTAATTTGTGCACTTTCATTTGCTCTATAATGTTTATCTTTCATTTGCTCTATATGTTTCCCAGTTAAATGTTTTGTTTATAATGATTTGAAGAAAAAAAACTGTACACCGTACATATGTACGGTATTCCGTACATATGTACGGTGTACTGTTTTTTTTTAATTAAATTTGGCACGGATGTCATCCATCCCAAAATCCCGAACGGGTTTCGGTTAAAAATTTGGCACGACCTTATCCGAGCCAACAAACGGGTAAAGATTTGGGTAACCCGGTTTATTCGGTGTTGTTGTCTCTGAAATTCTGTGCCCAAAGCCGTGCCAAGAGTTGGCGCGGATTTTTTTCCTGTTCCAAAGCATTTGGCACGAGCTAGGTGCGTCGGATTCCATATCCGTGCCTAATCCGTGCCAACAGCGATAGTCTGGGATTTTTGTGAAGCGTTCTGTGCCAAAATCCGACCCAATGGCGTATTTTTTGGTAGTGCATCCTTTGATTCTTTTGATGATTTTGACCCGTCCTAAGCTCAGAATAATCCTAATCTAAACAAATTACAAATATTTTTACAAACTAAACTATTACACGAAAAGTGTGTAAATTCCAAAGTAACAATCAATCAAAACTAATTAAAAATACAAACATAAACATGTGAATTACATGTTTATCACCTGCAATGTTAGGACAGATCGATCACTCGGCCATGGATCCACTGACACCTCCATGGCTACCAAAAAACATTTCATAGACACAAAATATATTTATAAACTCTCATATATAAGAAAATCTTATTACATATACCACACTTAAAAAATTAAAAAAAAAATAAGTTTTTTAACAAAAAAATCAAAATCTCACATTTAAATTCACATTACACAACACATGCACAACAAAATCAAAAAATTACATTGAATTCAAGATTAAAATTTAGCATTTCATATATATTCACATTTCACAACAAATCAATTCACAAATGAATTCCTAATTTACAAATTTGAAAATTATCGATTGCAAACCCTAAGTTCAAAAATGAGATGAAGTTGGGGATTTGATTTACCTATAGTCGTCAGATTTGGTTGCTGAAATCGATTTTCGCCGGAGCTCGTTTGGTTGATGCACGTTCATTCTGCGAAGTTTATTTACAGGGAAAATCGCCAAACGGTTTGACGACTTATAAGTCGCCAAACGGTTTGACAACTTTCTCCGACCAGAGTTAAGGCCATCAGTATATTGTTAAATAATTTTAACTCAGCATTAATTATGTAATTATTTAATTAATTAACATTAATTCGGGAAAACTCCTATATATTAATATGGAGTATTATACTTCATATAATATAACTACATCATAATACTAATATTAAAAAAATTGGGCTCTCAATTTCAGTGATCCCTATTCTAGATGACCTTTTGAACCTAACAAAAATGAGCTCTCATTGACATAATTATTTTTCAGATAATCGAATATTCTTAAAATAATATAGTTAAACAAAGGAAAAAATGACAAGAATAATCTCACCTTTCACTGATA
The DNA here is from genome assembly GCA_945859875.1 of Cuscuta europaea. Lineage (NCBI taxonomy): Eukaryota > Viridiplantae > Streptophyta > Magnoliopsida > Solanales > Convolvulaceae > Cuscuta > Cuscuta europaea. The sequence goes on along the minus strand of CAMAPE010000027.1, from coordinate 7,573,750 downwards.
TTCTCATAATAATCCTACCTTTACATAATCCCACCTTTGCACTTCATCTTCTTTCATTATTGGACCCTGACCATGTTTTTTACTCTTTTTTTGAAAATCATATAAATAATCTTACCTTTCACTTTTCTATTATATCTTTATAAATGTGAGATTATTTATATAAGATTTTCAAAAAAAAAGTAAAAAACATGGTCAGGGTCCAATGAAAGAAGATGAAGTGCAAAAGTGGGATTATTCTTGGATTACCTAAAGGTGGGATTATTATGAGAAGACCAACGAAAGGTGAGATTATTTTTGTAAATTTTTCCTTAAACAAAAGACTTTTTATTTTATTTTTTATACGGTGTTTCGACCGGTTTCTGTGTCCACTCCTAGTGAAAGCAAGCATATCAGTATGTTGTATGGCCGCCGGCCGGTAACTTCAAAGTATAAATTGCCAATGAGAATGTTATTAAAGATCAATATATATACCACTCTTAATTATCCAAACCATTTCACCGATTCTAAGCATTCTTAGAGGCGGTATGCATTTTAATCACATGTTAGATCAAGAATTTTTGAAGATTCCATTTTGGAAAAAATGGAAGCACTTGTTTAGCAGTGTTGTTATAGGTAGGTTCATTATTGGGTGACAGTTTCTTCATACTCCAACTGGAAAATTATGCCTTAATTTGACAAATGATAAGTACTGTATTGGCCAAGTAGACCCCTACTTGTAGATTTCTTCTCTTGATTAATACATTATTAAAAATTTGATTTAACACCAACCAACTCTACTAATGACATATTACCACCCAGACCATATTCTGGGATGCCTATATTAAAGATAACATTCAATATAAATATTCGGTATATTATAAATTTATACTATCTTCATAACAGATTGAATGAATTGTGCTCACCTGCAGGCGATCAAGAGATGTGGAAATAAACTAGTTAATGTTTTGATCTATGACATGAAGAATATCGAGGACATTTAAAAACAATATACTCTCTTCGTACCCAAATTAAATTTCTAATTTGACTTCACGAGTTTTTAGGTAGAACAGTAAAAAAAATTGTCTCTTCAAAGATACCCTTGATTTATTAAAAGGTATACCACCCAAATGGATATAACCAAATTAAAGGGGTAGTAAATAGTGAAATGATTTTAAAAGATCACCCTATAAAAGTATAAGTCACCCTAAACCTTTTGTGTTGAAATAATACAACTCCCTAAAATATCATTACAAATCTCTAAATCCATCAAATCGATTATATCGATATATTAATTTAGAGTTAAAGATGTTTTCATTTGAACGGAAACTTTCAAATATGATCTGATTTGACCCTGTTTGTTTAAATCTAATCTGATCCGGTAAACATTTGATCTTTTTCTGTTTTACCTATCATATAAACCTAAAGTGCTTTGAGACAAAAACAAGACAAAATGAAAACACCCTTTATTATATGGAGATTTCTATGGTGCCTTTGTTAATTCAAGCGACACCGGTACCTCTGTGATTCAGTGGAGCGCAAAACTTATTATGGAGTATTTTATTTCTGGTCAAAATTTACACGCCTCTTCCTTTTAGTGGTCAGTACCCGTACACTTCTAAATATCGAAGGCACTGTAGAAGGACCCTTATTATATTGCGAAATACGAAGTATATTTTATATGCTGTAACTCATAAAGTTTGCTTGATGTTATATTAACAGTAAGGTTTGCAATTTTTACATGTTTTTAATTATAAATTCCTAACAAATACTACTAGATTAGTTGTCTAATATTTTGAACGATTTTAGATCCTGTTTTAACTTGGATAGCGGCTAGGTCATTAGCGACTAAAAAAGCGGAAGTGATTGTTACGGAGCAGTTCTTTAAACCCGGTTGGTTTTGGCAAATTATGATTTGGATGGCTTTCATTCTTCCGTCCCTATGATTTCTTTAATCCTTCCCTGCCGGCTTATAGTCTATTGTACGTGCATATGCTTTCTTAAATATTTAGCCGGCCACATTCATCCATCTTTGACATGTTTTTTTTGCTTTTCACGTAGATTCTCTTTTTTTTTTTTTTTCCTTTATCACCTTTTCCCTTGGTTTTAATTTATGATGAATATTTAAGATATGAATGTTTTATTTTTCTATTTTTAATTTAAGATAAACTTGTATTAGTTTATTAAATATAAAGTGTTAATTACTAACATGAGCAGGGGCGGAGTCAGGGCACTGGGCCAGTACAAAGAATATTATTGGAAAAAATTTTACACGAAATTTTTTACACTAAAAATATTGTCATTTTTTAAATTTGGGGTGGACCAGGGCCTAGACTGGGCACCCCCTAGCTCCGCCCCTGAACATGAGTTTTATGTTATGCTAAAATGAGTAGTGTATAACAAATATGTATGAGTAACATTATGAAAAGAACCTGATTATATTTATAATCCAGAATAAAAGACTATAAATTATTTTTAATATAAATCAATATATTTGTCAATACTATATTTTTCATTACAATATATGTGCACAAATGAACATTTAAACACATTAGAGAATAAGAGAATTCAAACAAGCTTTTGAATTTTTCGATGTTCATTTTGTAGGTTACATATGTTCATCTAGTACCGATGTTATGCTCATTTTAAAATTTCATATTAATGTATATTTCAAAAGTATCATATTAGATTCACATAAGAGTTAATTAAATTATATACATGGGGGTAGAGATCATGATACTCAATTGCATATTTTAGAGGAGGTTTGATGTTCAATGAAAATGTCTTGATGCTCAACTAACAAAACTTACGATCTTTATATCAATGCTCATTTTGTAAGTTGCGTCTGCTCATTTGATACTATTGTTATGATCATTTTTAAAATGTCATATCAATGTATATTTCTAAAGTACCATATTACACTACATTCACATATTGAAGTTCATAAGTGTTGATTGTAGACACGTAGTATAATTTAATACGGAGTAAGTTTTTATAAAAGAGAAAAAAATGAATTAGAATATATGAAACAGAGATCACGATGCTCATTGTTAAGCTTCTAATGCTCAAAGCAGGTGTTTTTTTGTAGTGTGATGCTCACCAAAAGCGCATCAATGTTCGGTTAGCAGAAAACGCAAATTTCATTGAAATTATCAAAATGAGCACACTAAAGATTTAAAATGAGCATACATCTGGACATATATGTTCACATTTTTATTTTTTCAATGCTCAATTCTTAAATGTGATCCGGACATCCGGACATATATGTTCACATTTTTATTTTTTCAATGCTCATTTCCTAAGTAATGTATGCTCATTTGATACTGATGTGAGCTCATTTTAAAAATGTTATATCAATGCATATTTATAAAGTATCATATTACATTAGACTCACATATTGAAGTTAATAGGGGTGGATTATAGATATAATTTAATAAGTTTTTGTAAGATAAAAAATAAGAAAAAGAAATAGAATTAGAAGATATGAAGCAAAGATCGTGATACTCATTTTTTGTAATTTAATCAAAAAATCACGGCTTCTACTAAATGAGCAATAAGGAACTTTTAGTGAGCATCTGCCATATTTTATTGAGTATTACAAACGTGAGTTTTGTGTTAGACTAAAATTCAAAAGCTCGTTTGAATTTCCTAATGTGTTCAAATGTTCATTTATTCACATTTGTAATTAACACACAATATTTAATAAACTAATAAGTATTCATCTTAAGTTAATAGTAGAGAAATATACCATTAATAACTAAAATATTTTATAATAGATAAATAAACCACCGAAGCTCCAAAAGTACCGCAGTGGCTGAAGCTTTGGTCTCACCAGTTAGGTGGCAAATACGCTTCTCTCTGCTAGCTGACATCGATCGATCAAGCTTACCAAAAACCTGGACATATATACTTAATTAAGATAAATTGTTCTAGATCAAACATAAACAAAACAGGGCCGGCCATGGGGGCATTTTCCCTAGACACATGTCTAGGGCCCCCAAATATTAGGGGCTTCCAAATTTTAAAACATACCCATTAGTATTATTTATGTATCTTTAATGTAAACTTTGATTAAATTTCAATTCCTTCCCACAGCAGTCCGGCAGACTCATGGCGACACTCAAGTACATAGGAGCAGTCCTTTCACTCTTTGAAGTTTTGAGGTGTTCTAATCCTTCTAAGCTTCATGCGATTCTTACTTTGTTATTTTCTTATTTCATTACTTAATTGGTGATTAGTGATTACTTTATGTTTATACTTGAATACTTCTTTAGTTTTTTTTGAATAAATTATGTACTTTAGTTGTTTCTTTCAATTTGTAGTCGTGTATAAACTTTAAAATTGATTATTTGATTGTAATAATTACTTTTGTGAATGATAAAACTTGGAATTTTTTACATAGTTGGAATTTTTATGGGAAAGTTCCCGAAATAGGACTAAAACAGTTTCAAAATTCCAAAATAGGACTGTCATGTTTTTTATTCCCAAAATAGGACTAATTACTGTCATGTTTAGAAAATACGGACATGCTTGAAGTCTGGTACTGCCAAAACATGGCAGTAATTAGTCCTATTTTGGGAATAAAAATATAGCAGTCCTATTTTGGAATTTTCAAACTGTTTTAGTCCTATTTTGGGTAATATCTAAATTTTTATTTGTGAGTTTGATTGAAACATTGAATACTTATAATTTTCTATATGTACGTTAAGTTTTTATTTATGAATCTTTTGCATGTTTATTATTATTTTATATAAAATTGTAGGTTGTGTGACGGAAAAACAAAATCATGATTTAGAATATACAAAGAGAAAGAACAAAGTAAGAAAATACTAGGACATAAAATTACTTGTCAGACTCTATAGATCACGGTAAATACAAAAATCATCGTTCAAATATTTTTGAGAATGAGGATACAGTCACTACTCTTAATAGTAGTGATGTTCTTACTAATTTTGCTTTTCAGAAAGTTAGAAGAATAGACCACTAAATTATTCATGTATTTTTAGTATTTTTTGATCGTTTGGTTTTGAAGAAATATCCTTTTACATTAATAGTATATGGTGCATTTTGCATGTAATATACATCTATTTTATTGATATTACATTTTTATATATTTATGTTGAATAAGCTAGGTATATTGAAATGAATTGTCTACTTGACTGTCTAGAGCCTCATAATTTCTCTAGCCGGCCCTGAAACAAAGGTTCTGCTAGCTGGCCGGCGAGCTATAACATGGTGAAACGCCACCGCCGATAGCGTGGGCAGTTTCACTGCAACACCAAAACATGGCTTAGCACCTGGAGAAGATGGTGAGGAGCTGGTGGAAAAACAAAATCGGAGCAATAAACAAAACAAGGAAGTAAATAAGAAGAAAAAACTAAAAGAAATCTGACACAAATTCGGAGATACAAAAGATGAAGAAAAGTAAAATCAGAACACAGATGGAGTACGGATAGATAAAAAAACAAGGATGACCCAGGAGTGGAGCATGGCATGAGGCGGAAAAAAGAAACACTATTTATGCCACTCATTACAAAAAAAACGGGTGTACATGTACACCGGGGTGTAGGATATAGGAACTGGTTGGTTTTACGTGGCAGTAAATCAACATTTTAGGAGCAACTTTTTTTTTGTTGCGGGGCAGATTTATGATGGGTTTTCGGTAACAACGTGCATCGGAGAAGATAGGGAGAAGTCTAAAATAATCAACAGGGTTCAATCCGAAAGATGAACAAGAATATTGTCGAGTTCGATGAATTTCAACAGGATTACAATTAGAGATGACAACGGGCGGATTGGGGACGGTTTTACATATAACCTACCCGCCCGTTGAATAATTCCTTCCTCCCCGTAACCGGTTCATTCCGCAACGAGTAATTTTTATCCAAACCATAACCATCCCAACGGGTAACGGGGTAACGGGCTTAACCGCGGGTAATCACTTTATTAAATGAATCACCGACATTTTAATATAAAAATACTCCCTCCATCCCAATTTGTAAGATACTTTACGGTTTACGATGTTTGACCGATGATAAAGCAAATTGATCTCTGTGAACACTCATATTAGTTTTAGAAAATAAAACTTACATATTCAGAAACTACATTAAAACCGCTACAAAACCTGAAAAAATAATTCAAATTTCATAAACGTTTGATATATAAATTAAAAGATTAAGAGTGATTTATGTTGACCGAGTGAATAGTAAATGTATCTTACAATTTGGGACTGAGGGAGTAGTATTTTAAAAGACAAAAATTGGCATCACCTAGATGACTCTATACTGAGACGCCACTTTAAGTTTCGTATATCTACAATATGAGAAAGAAGACAACCTAAATTAATTTGAACACAAAAATACTTAATATGAAAAATAATTAATCATGAACATAATTTGATAATAATCAAATAAGACTATTAAGATCTATTATCCCTATATACACAATGAGAATAGAAAAATGTCATCTTTTAGTAGTTGTGGGACAAATAATAGATAAAAATGTAACTAAAATATAACTAAAAATAAACTGGGAAGGTAGTAGGGAGGGCATATATAAAACCATATCTGCCTCGTTTCCTGTAAAATAAAAACGGATATTACTCGCCCTGTATCCGTTACCTGGTCAATGTGGTTTCCCCGTTGTGATCGAGCGGTTCAGTGCTAGTATCCAACGGATCGGTCACAGTTGACATCCCTACTTACAATCATTTGGTCTTGGAGGAGAAGGGTGATGTACTAATGCCCCCTCCTGAACCACCACCGTGGAATGAACGAGCGACTAGGGTTTGGATAATTGTTATTTATTGCTCTATTTTTATTTTCAGTTTAAGCTTTATTTTTCTTTCGTTATACATTTTACCTTGTTCTTGGATTGTTTGTGTTAGTGGCAGTGTGGGAATGTATAAGGCCGTAATTTTCCTTGAAGCTCCCGTATGTTTAGCGAAAAGTTTTACTCAGATTTAGGTGAACTTTTCTATACCTGATTAGGGACTGAGGGGACTTTTTGTCTGTTATGAGTCTACAGAAGTGGGGAAGAGTACTGTTGTAACACTTGAGATTTAATTTAAACGGATTAATAGTACTACTCATACCAATAAGGTGCATCTCCTTTTAAGGGAGCTCATTAGCCAAGAACTCCAAAGTTAAGCGTGCTTGCACGGGAGTAGTCTTGGGATGGGTGACCCCCTGGGAAGTTTCTCAGGGCGCGCACGAGTGAGGACAAAATGCGCGGAATAGACTAGTGGCGGTTTGTGAGGACAGTACTAGAGGTCAGAAGTAACTACCTCGGGGCCTACGGGGCCGGGGTGTTACAACCGTGACCTCAATGGTGTGTAAGAACTCTATATTTTTCTTTGGTGGTCAACGATTTGCATTGCTTCTTTGAAGGTGAATGTCTTAGTGTCTGATTGTAGGACTTTTAGTAAGTTAGATGGAGTTTTTTGGGAGATAGATGGTGAAGTTTTAAGTTGCTGGCTAATTGTAACTGTGGATGATTGTTTGTGATGGACTATATTCACAAATACCCTAGGGGTACCAGACATTCACGAATAAAGAAGTCTCCTGAAGCAACCAAGTCAATATCTCACCGAGACTGAGCTCGACCCACCGAGGACGGCCTGAACATTCGACTCCCAGATCACCAAGATAAAACCGAATCTGAGACCGAGCTCGACCTTTTCCAAGGTCGGTACTAGATCTGACCTCAGACGCGGGCACAAAGTCAACCGAAGTCAACGGAGCGAAGGAACCACCACTATCAGACAAATAGAAGACCACAGTCAAACTCTCCAGAATAAGCTTACCATACCCAAGCTCTGACCTTGCTTACGGAGCTCGGGGTCTCGCTAACAAGTTGTGGACTTACACATTTCAGAAATCGAGGCAATCGAGTACCACGCAGAACTATGACCATGTCACCAACACTGTACAGGGCCACGTCACCATGGCAGTCACCTGTATTCCAGTTAGCACACGTGTGGCGCGCATGTGAGTTCTGGTACACAAATGACGAATTCTATTACGTACAGTACCAATCAGCCAGTTGTCCAAGATATGTCTCCAATCACCTTTACACGTATCATCCCCTATTAGACTAGTACAATCATTCTTGTTAGACATGTATGAGACAAGTATCTTCATCACATTAATTTGTTTGTTGTCTAAGTATTTTCTCTTTAGAATAAATATCACCTTCCAACATGTGGAAAGAGATCTGAATTTTGCTGTAAGAACTTGTTGTTACTCACTTACTCTGCCCAATTTTCTACCCATCTTACTTGATACTTTCAGGCTCTCCATTTCCCCGGATTCCGTTCATCCCCACGTCGGTGATCCATCATGGTTAATTAATATAGTTTGATACTTTGATGATTTCTTTTCCAAAAAGTTGCTAATATTTTCTATCCATTATATGAAATACAACTTTTCCATGACATTGAAGATTAATAAAATAAAAATTGTGTGATTGAAATTTGTGTGTAGTAAGTAAATATTAGCTGTGGATAGAATTTTACTGGCCCAGTGAAAAGAATAGTTTGGCCCATTACCAGCCCAGTGCCTAATTCCCGGTCGGCACTTCGGCGAGTCGCAAGGTCGCAGTCGAAAAGACGCTATAACGCCGACGCGGCAACGCCCGCACGCCGCGCCCGCTAACACCGCCGCAGACCCGCACGCCTCCGTCGCCGCAGACCCGCACGCCTCCGTCGCCGCATACCCACACGCCTCCCGCCGCCGCGCCCACCTCACACCGTCTTAGACCCGCACGTCTCCAGCCGCCGCCGCCGCTTTTCAGTCTGCTTCTCTTCTCAGCTTCTGGGACTTCTGCGTGCCTTCTTCTAATCGCCACAGGCTGCACCGCAGTAGGTAAGTTATAACGTTTAAGTGATTATTCTTTAATTTTTTGTACTTTAATTTAAGTAGCTAATAGATTCAAATCTTGATTCTTGAATATTGTTGTGGAGTATTTGACAGTTTGATTAATACGAATTTGTAAGATAAATTTTGAATTTCTTCTCTGATTGAATAATAATTTGTGTCATTTTGTGATTCCATTTGTGAAATTAAAAATTAGGATTGTAAATTTCTTAAAAAATTAATATGAATTATGTGATTCAAAACAATCTATTGATTGTTTTATTAATTTTTTTCAACTTAATTAAGTACGGCTACCCAATCTACTTCTAAAAAGGCAAAAAATACTGCATTCTTTCTTTAAGCCTATTACAAGCATAGAAAAATACTCCCCCGTCCCATTTAAATCTTTACACTTTCCTTTTTGGGACGTCCCATTTACTCCTTTACGTTTACTTTTTAGAAAACTCTTTTTACATTAAATGTCCTAACTATCCTTCACTACTCACCCACTTTTTACATTTGAGTGGATAACATTAATTCCCCCCAAAAGTCAAAGGACATGCAAGACATTTGATAAAGTCATTGGAAGTCGTGTTCAATTATTGTTTTGGTTTTATGTATTATATGTACTTAAAAATATTGTTAAGGATTTTAGTGGATTTTAATTTTCAAACTATTTACTCGTTTAATTTTTTTACATAGTATTTCTAGTTTATAACCTCCCCGAACCTCCGTCCTGGCTACGCCCCTCCTGGTTGCCTCGGTTGGGGTAATAACTGTCCTCCCCCACTTGCAACTCAAAACATCCTAAGCCATCTGTTAGTGTTCGCTGTAAGTCATTTCATATTGTCACTACGTTTCATGGAATTGTATGAAAATTAGGTTTGATCTGTGTGCTTCAATTGTGTGCTTCATGAGTTTTCATGAAGCAGTACTACATACTACGTCCTTAAAAAACTACAGACTAGGTTTTATGTGTTGGCAAATCACGGGTTTCAATTTGATGCAAATACTAACTAGGAGGAGGAAGTGTGTAGTGCCTCTCAAAACCTAATATCATGTTTGTAATGTTCAACATTACTAATTCCCGTTTTATCTGACTTTTTTCAAGTCACATATATTAAAGCCTATTTAAACAATATAAGTTTTCACATCTACAACTAATCAAAGTATCAGCAAAGGTTTCAAACAAAAATTACACCATGCCTCCTGCTAACGGATAAAGCTATACTTCAATAGTAGAATGTTTTTATCGTTAGTGACTTAGCTTTGAATCACTTGTACACAGATCTTTTCTTAGACCGATGTTTTCAAATATATGCATCAAATACCCCTCCGCAGAACTTCTTAACATGGTTGTGATAAGTATTGGCTTTGTTTTTTCAGTTATGAAAAATAAAATGCTTATTTAAACCCTTTTGCAAGGCAAATCATCCTGAAATCGGCGCGAGGCACAACGCGAACTGACAAGTCATGCCATATGTAATATTCAATAAGCACATACAATAAAATAATATACAGAGTATTGCTGATTGAATTAAAACATACAATAGGTAATACTTAGTAAAATAATGTATCGGAAATGTTTACTAACAAAGATTGAAAGGTTTGATAAATCCAGCAAAAATACTAAAGTAGATATTTGACTGTTGATATCATATGCAAAGGTAGAATTTTTTTCAGAGTTGATTCTGCCATGGGAATGGGTAGTGATTTTTTTTTATTTGTAAATGCAGTTACTTGAATTTTTTTATGATGGAGAATGAAGCGACCACAAAAGAAGTAGACCTGGTTTTGATTAAGCAAGGAGCTGAGGCAGTAAGTTTGAAAATTGTTTATTGTGCTCCCATTTTAGCTCTCTACAAGCACCTCTCATGTATTTATGCAAGCTTTCTCTTCATTGATATCCTAATTTCTTTTAATTTCAGAGAGTATTTGAGTCTAAATTTGTAGGCAGGAGATCAGTTGTCAAGGAACGATTTTCAAAGAAGTATCGACATCCAACTTTGGACTTGAAGCTTACTCTAAAGCGCTTAAATGCGGTCGGTGTATTTAATTATTCCATTACTCATACGATTGCTTGAATTTTATTTACTTATTGTTCTCTTAATAAGATCTGAACATATTGAACAGGAGGCTAGATGTATGACAAAAGCTAGAAGACTAGGTGTTGCTACTCCTGTACTTTATGCTGTTGATCCTGTTCTGCACTCCCTGACTTTTGAGTATGTAGAAGGGCCATCTGTGAAAGATATCCTCCTTGGTTTTGGTTCTGGGGTTATTGATGAAGAAAGGATGGCTGACATTGCATTTCAGATAGGTTATGCAATTGGCAAAATACATGATGGTGGACTCATCCATGGTGATTTGACGACATCAAACATGTTAATACGTAGTGGTACCAATCAGCTGGTTCGTTTTCCACTTGCACTTAATTTATTTGTAGTTTTGTATAGTTTTGTATTTGCCAAGTCATTGGTCAATTATATACTGGTAAATATGTTGATAATTGATCATTGCAAGTTGACTGTTGGTGACTACATTAATAACATTTTTGTTCTAATAACATTAAAAATTAACATGTTTGTTCAATATGTAGTACTACGTAATATTAAAGGAGTTGTTTCCTAGTATAGTTTGTGGAGTCATGCTATTGCACATTTGCACGTTCTTTTTCTATAGAGTTGGTGAGTTGAAGTTATCCTTATTGTCATTGAATGATGAACACCGTTTCTTGTGCAGGTACTCATTGACTTCGGTTTAAGCTTTACATCAACACTTCCAGAAGATAAAGCAGTTGATTTATATGTACTAGAACGTGCATTGCTTTCTATGCACTCTTCATGTGGAAATGTGGTGAGCTGGATCATCATCTACTATCGAGTTTGTTTATTTTTGAGTATTATCATGTGCATGACTAATGAGCTTCGTGGTTAACATAAATCACACAGTTTTAATTCACAATTATTCGGCCATTTGAAAAACAGTGTTTCATCTTTTGTGCTATCTTTATAAACCACAACGCCTTTATATAAAAAATACAATTATTGTGGTATATCCTTCGTCAATCTCCTCGATTTATGAAGGGTTATGTTGGTATATTAGTATATTATTATTGTGGCTTTTCAACGGCTGGGTTGTTGATGTTATGGAAGCAGAGTATTTGTTTTATGTACAAAGTGAAATTGTGAATAGATGGATCGGACACTTGCTGCATACAGGAAGTCCTCTAAACAGTGGTCATCTACTCTAAACAAGCTTGCACAAGGTTTTGTAATCCCTTATGCTTTATTCATCTTCTCCTCTTCTGTAATCCTCTGTGATGAAGCATTAAGATATTATTTTGATGACTTTTATTCTTTAATTATAATACATCTCTCTATATGTGATGCTTTCATAATTTCAGTTCGCCAAAGAGGTAGAAAGCGTACCATGATTGGCTGAGCTTCCATGCTATTCTATTCTACATCATGGTTAGATTTCGGCTTGTATGCTCTGCTTTAAGGCGTACTCCTTGTTTGGGTATTAATGTTTAACTGTGTTGTTTGATTGACTAAATGATAGTTTTAGCTTATTGTAAAGAAATATTTGCCAAATTAGGAATAGGAATAGTGTAATTTGTGCAGGACATAAGTATCTAGCTAGGACATGAGCATTTTCAGAATAGAAAAATATCTTTAGGCAGAAACATCTTTCTATCAGAGAGGCTTTTAAAAAATAAAGCTCATGAAGAGGTTAAACAATTTGAAGAAGAGGTTGCTGAGTCAGTAAAGTATTTGATTAGAAGGGCATTTGGTCCACAGTGAAAATGAGGGTACTAACTACTAAGCAATAGCTCATAAAGTTTCTTATATATGGATCCTGTTCAATGGCTAATATAGTTTGTTGGTGAAATGAATCAAAACCTAGAAAATAAATGGGAACTACGTTGGGAAAGATGTGTGAATAACAAGAGCGGTGTCGGAATCAGCAGACTAATTAATAATTATCCGAAAGTTATGGTTAATATACTCGCTCCGTTTCAAAATGTTTGACACACTTTGACTTCACAAAGATAAAAGAATTTTTGACTTCACTGTTTCGTACTGTATTGATATAGATTTGTTTATCAAATAAGGAAATAAGGAAGTGTGACATTCATTTTGAAACATCCAAAAAAGGAAAGTTCATTTGATTGTAGTTCTTCCATTTTCAGTTCATTCTGGATACTTTTCAAGATCTTATAGAAGGTGGCTATTGTTAAGGAAAGATTTTCACTTTGTTGGATGCACATGCTCTGAAGGAAATTTGATCAAGTTAAACCCACTTGATGGTTAGGACATTTGACATTAAGATTGACTACTTGAGCGACTTTCTAAATAGTTTTGTAGTCTACATGTGGAGAATTAAAGACACTAATATGTTTTTTTAGAGATCGTATGTAACATTTTGTTGTTCCAAGGGTTCCCCGTTCGAATAATTAAATCATGAGTTTTTAAGCGGTGTTTGGATCTGCTTCTTACAATTGCTTCTGCTCCTTCAGGAAGCAAAAGTAAATATTGGAATGTTTGGTGAAAGTGCCGAAGTACTTCTGAGTGCTTCTGCTCTTAAAAAAGAAGCAGAAACAAAATCAATTTCAAACACTCCTTTAATTAGAGGTAACGCTTCATATGGTTTGTAAAATGTTATAGAAGAAAATTGACTGAATGTAGAGTCGAGTTTAAATAGAGACTATAAGAGAAAATGGCATTATTTAAAGGTTACAAGTACAAGTATACCCTTCTAGTATGGGTGTGAACAAATATATGAATGCTCTATTTTTTGTAACAAATATACCCTTTAAGTTTATGTGGAAGTGCATATATACTCTTGAGCTTTTAAAAGGTGAAAAAAATACCCTTATAACCTACACGGCTACACATAAACTACAAGGGTATATTGGTTCCAAAAAATAGAATAAGGATATACGCAGTATTTGTTTTCACACTGAAAAAATCAAATATTTTGAAATTGAATAGTGATATATTTGTAAGGATTAAAAACAAATAAAGCTTTTATACGTATTTATGGATTTATTGTTGAAAACAAGTTTACATATAAATATTGTTTGATCAGAACATTCATTTTTATTTTAGCTTACAAAGTTTGCTAGCTGTTATCGGGTGTAATAAAAAATTTAGAGCCCGTTTGGCAACACTAAAAGTGGTTGAATTTGCTGATTCTGATGAAATTTATGAAATTCTGGCTGAAGTGGCTGTTTTGGCTGATTCTACTGATTCATGAAAAAATTATATTTCAAATATTTGTTATTAATAAATTAAATAAAAAATTATATGAAAAAATAGCTAAAATGATCTTCAACAGTAACTTCAGCCAATACAGCTAAAAAAGTAACTTCAACCTTAATTTTTTTGCTTATTACAAAATTCAGCGCGTGAAATCAAAAGTTACGTGTTTGATGAAAAATCTGACGGATAAACCTGATAAGCCGAAAAAATGGGTCACCAAACGGGCTCTCAGTGATTATGCAAAATTAGCTGACTTTGAAAGCTTTTAAGAAAGCAATGAGATGATTGAGATCTAAAACTTGAGGGCTGGCTGTAAATACTCCGTATTAGTTATTAGTGTACGACTTTGCCTCCTGAAATACGTTTATACTTTTTACAAGGTTAATCTAATTGAAACATAATTAAAAATTAGGAGGCAGAATCATACTCTATTTAAATCATATTAGTATATCAGTTCTTACCCCGCATACTCCGTCATATTTCAGGAGTAAAAGTGTAAATTGGTCTGATCACGTTTTTAAATTTAATCTATGTTTTATTCAAATTTAGAATATTTGTTTTTTTTACAATTTGTCATAATTTGTTTCTGTGGAATCTTCCCTTGCCTTTGAGGTGCAGGCTGAAGAGACAAACATCAATTAGTAAATCTTCTTTTAGTCTATGTTCTTTTTTTTAATAATTCTTAAATACGAGTACATATTATTACATTATACGGAGTAACATATATTAATTATACAATTTTATTTCTTATATGATTACATTTATAATACTACATTAATATACATATCTTTTAGGAAATACTATCACACTATAATATACTCCCTCCGGTCCCAAATGAAATTCACTTTGACTTCACACAAATTAAGAAAATAAATTTGACTTTACAGTAAAGTACACTGTTGTGACACTGTTTGACACTGTTTGACACTGTTTTGATGTAGATAATTTGCCAAATAAGGAAGTGAGAAAAAGTGTGAAGTTTATTTGGGACCTACCCAAAAAGAAAAGTGTGAATTTCATTTGGGACCGGAGGGAATATAATATTATGCTACAGTGTTTGATTCAATAATACACACACACTATGCTACGTTATTAATGAATATATGTATGATCAATATATACATGGTCCATTCAAGCGGGAATGTTTCTTCATGTGAGAATATATCTTCCCGTGAGAAATGAAAGCAATTCAAAACGATGCACATTGTGTTTGATTCATAACGGGACACATGGTTAAAATAATATAATATTCAAATTGAAAGAAAAAATTTAATCTATTTACAAAAATGCTGACACATTTTGTGATTCATAATATTGCACTTTTCTATTTCATATCATGAACACTTCTCAAATCTAACAAACCTTATTCATTCTTATTTCTCTTTATATCACGCTCCCGTTTGATCCAGAAATTCATATTAGTTGTGATATATATTATCAGACCATATAGGATTGACCGGATCCAATCACATGTATACCAAAACGAAATCAGATTTGAAATGATCCCTGATGTCGTTTTACCACCTCTAAATAGGGATGGATTGGGCCGGGCGGCCCAACCCAGGATCGGGCCGGGCGGCCCAACCCAGGATCGGCCCGGTACTGTTTAAGCCCAGCCCGGCCCATTACTATTTAGGCCTGACCTTAGGCCCAACTGCACTATTTAATAAAAAACTAATTATCTAGGTGATAGTACCAACCCGGGTCCGGTCCGGCCCGGCCAAGTAGTGTTTGGGTCTGGACCGGAACTGGTACCAGAACAAACCGGGCTGGTACCGGGCCAAAGTGTTGCAGAAAAAAGCCCGCCTCGCAAGGACCAGGCCCGGCCAGAGTCCACCCTACTTCTAAATAGTAGTCAAAGACCTTACATGCAAGTTGCACCTTTAAAATCTGTCGGTATAAATGGCTTAATAAATTAAACAGATGTTTGGTTTGGTTTGCTTTGCATGACAATCAAACATTTATTACATGCACCATTCATTGCCTTATCACACATATTGGACAGAATGCTTCAATTGGATTGGGTAGAACTAACTATACTATACAAAGAAAAGAGGGTATCAATGTTCTATTGCACCCAATTTTTGCTAGACCTCTAGGAATGCAAAAACGAAATAAACCAGGAAGGAATAATAAAAATATATATATAAAACAACAAAGCCTCATATGTTTTACTTAGGTGGAAAATTTACAAATATCTTGTTGTCAACAGATTCCAAAATAACTTTCAATGACAAATAAGCATATGCATGTATGCATATGCACTCGCGTATATGAATAATTTATTTACAGTCTGGCTTGTTCTGCTCCAGCATTCCCACTTTCAATGTCAACTGGATGGTGATCACTTTGAGGTGTGAGATTGGATTCTGAAGCCCGATCGGGCCTCTGAGAAGGTTGTTGATCCGACGAAAACTGCAACCTCATCCACTTTGTAAGTTCGTAGAGGATTGACGTGCCGCACATTACCCCACCAAAACCCGCAAATGAAGCCAGAAGAACAGATAAAACCGCTTGGATGTGGAGCTGTACATCCAGCATGGGGGGGGGGGGGGGGGTTGCATTAGATTAACCCAAAGGTTTCATAACTAAGACCCCAGCAAAATGTTTTCTAGATTTTCTTGTGTTTATCTAAAACTGATATATTTAAGCTGTTTGTTCAGACTCTTATTTTCTTCTATATCTATTATAGTATAATAATACTATAATGTACCAGAGCCTGTTTAAAAAGCCTTATTCCTCTAGTTCTGTTTGAAAACATGTTTTTCAAATCTTTTTCTTTCCAGAAAAAAATAAAACTGATTTAGTCATTTCAGCCAAACAACTCTTACCAAGAGGGCTCAAACACTAAGCAATCTAAAGACGCATACAAATTTTAGCAACACTAATCATATTTCATTTCCTCGGCAATTTTCTCCTTTTCCATGGCATTTTTCAGGACACAAACACATCCTTGAAGAAAATAATTTTTGTGAATCTTGAACTTTGTAGAGTGACTTCCTCTTCTGAAAAGATGAAACAATTTTCCTGAAGCAGCATGATTTGTTTTTTCTTTGTTAATAAAAAAAGTACTCCCTCCGTCCCATAAAATAGTTCACACATTGACTTGGATCGGAGTTTAAGAAAGTGGGAATAAAGTGAAAATGTATGGTTGTGGTTGAGTAAGAAAAAGGTAAATGAATGTGAGTCACAAAACTTTCCAAAAAGGGAAATGAGAACTATTTTTTGGGACGGCCCAAAAAGGAAACCGGGAACTATTTTTGCGGGACGGAGGGAGTATTTATTTATACCTGAAGAAGGAAAATATTTTTTAGCAAAACACATACTCCATAAGTGACCCGTTTTCACGTTTGACATAATTATATTGTCATCAAATGGAACCTTTAAGTGTGTTCTTTCAATGCTATTAATCAGTATTAACAACAAAATGACTGACAAAAACTGGTTGCGTATTGCGTGTAATTTTCAAATTCAACACAGCTTACCAGTGAATAGAAAATGTGCGCGAAAAGAACCACCAAAACAAACTGACTTGTAGCAAACACCCACACATATTTCCGCCTCACTGAAAACAAAGAATCAGAATCAAAAGAGGTCGGACATATTTCACAATATTCATCGAAGAAGGTTGGGAAAAAATCAAATACCCATAGTAGTGGATGTCATGGATGCAAGGAGACCCAATATGCATGAAAATGGAAGAGATATTGCAATGGCACCAGACCCCATTTTAGCAACCTACATACAAATGTGTTATGAATTATTGCAAGTCTGCACCAAATTTATTTGGAATGTGCCAAGAACTATTTAATAAGATTTTAACATTGATTATCATGATATGTGATACAAAGGTTCATTAATAGGTGTTTGGCATTGGCTATTGCAATGGCACCAGACTCCTCTATTCACTATTACTTGGTCTCCTTTCCTTTTACGGAAGTTTATTACTACTTGCTCTACTTTACATTTTTGAAACTTTTCCTACTTTTTAAATCCCTTAAAGACATATCCCTCCGTCCCGCTAACAATGGGACAAGAGGGAGTGACACGCAAATCAATAAAAAGTGGTTTATGTGGTTGATATTAAATTGATAAAGTAAGAATAAAGTAAGAATGATTTAGAGCCACACAAACTTTGCCAAATTTGGTATGGGACAATCTTAGTGGGACAGACCGATAAGGTAAAACGGGACAATCATAGCGGGACGGAGATAGTACATATTAGTAAATACCCTTACTTTTTCAACCCCTCTCCTACTTTTTCCTTTTTCCTACATTTACTAGTATTTACCACTCCACAACTTTATTATTCTTAATTTCAGTGAAAAACTACTAGAAAAAATAAAAGTGCATGGATGGAGTAGCTAAATACACTGTCTTGAGTCTCTTGACATACCAAAAGTTGCTCTAGGAAGCAGAAGTAGGCAAGCATGCTGACAATAACAAGAATAGGAACATCCTGCCAAATCCTGTAGAGTTTCCAACATCCCCAAAAGTAAATTTTAATAGAGATGAACTTAAGCTACTTAAAGAGGAAACAGATCAAATGCTAATGGAACAAATGGGTATATCGATTGTAGTTAAAATAAATAACAGAGTACAAGTTCCCAATTGGGTATACCAACACTTGCCTATATTGAAGAATAGCAGCCTGTGCCACTCCAAACCCTGATAAGTTGTTTTGAATCTTTAGAAGCGTGACGGGCAAATTCTTAACCTCTTGCCGGCACACATCACAGATCTTGTTCCCTTTTATGCTAAACCACTTCACAGCACACTCCTTGTGGGCTAAGGCTAGTTCACCTTTGCAACTGCATTCCATCTTTAGGGTGTCCGTACCCTCCCCAAGCTCAACCATACATATTCTGCATACTGCATCTTCTTGAGTGATGTCTTCACCCAAATTCTCGTTTCCATCTGAGCGAATTGACCAAAAGGCAAGGAGTTCAAATAGTAGAACCCGAATAGATGCTATTTGTTATTCCACCCGTTCCAAAATATGTTATATTTTATTAAAATCATCAATACCAAGATTATAATAAGTTTTCAAGGATATCCCCAAATAAAATATCCCAAATCATAACTTTGTTGTCCCGAAAAAACACCATACTTGAGCAAATGAAGCTAACTTTGTCGATCAAGGATATATATGTTCTTTATCCCAATTTATTTTTTCAAAAAGGTGTTCGAACAAGTTAAGTGTGCTTAATATAGTTTTAAACTATATACTTTAAATATATAAGCGGTATGAATAATTCCAAGAGTTGTACCTTGCCACAATTAAAAAGTTGTGCATTCATGAACCATGAATCTTTTCTTAGACGGAGCAAGTACAATTTTACACTCTTACCCTTATATATTGTAAGCAAAGAGATGCTCTCCATCCCCATTCCCAAGGGCCAAGGGTCCCCGAAACCGGAACAATATTTTGCTTGGATGGTTAGAATGTGGGGTCTACACTTAGTGCTTACAGGACCCCTTGCTGAGCAAGTTGCCCCTGGCGAGGATGGCGTAGTTGATAGGAATTGAACAAGGATTTACATCTTTTAGAACACGCTATCAACCGGACCAACCCCACCGAGTTGCCTTTATTTGTCTCATAGCTTTTGGCTCTAAAAGTCATCATCCAAAGCTTATTGGAATATTTGGAAATGAAGTATTTCATAGGGATGAATGGTAAATTGGCCATAAAAAACTAATACTACCTAAAGATTCTAAACTGGCATATTCCGAAAGATAAAAAAGGTAAACAAATTCCCTATAATATGAAATGGAGAGAGTAACATAGAGTAAGTGCTTATACCATCAGCTGGAGCACCTTTAGCTGATGTACTTATAGACTGGGCTGTAACTTGAGGGCTAGTTGAGGGAATGACACGATATAGGCTCCCTATATGTCCCTGTCTTGAGCTTCCATCTTTGTTTAAATCAGGAACTGAGTGTGATCTGTGTATTGGGTACTCCATACCCACTTTCTATTCGCCAGTTAACAATATAAGCATTAAGTTAGAGCTCATACAATGTACAGAAGTTGACCAAATAAATGAACGTATCATTTTTTAGGTTAGAAAACAATGAATACTCACAGTTGAAGAACCTCCTCCATGGGTTGATTCAGGATTTGAGTGCACAATTGGACTTACAGGCAATGATGATGTTCTTTTCAGTCGTTGATTGAAAATCTTAGTTACAGAGAGTTGGCTAAATAGTGAAGGCTTCTCTTGTCTCACCGGGGACCCACCAAGAGCTAGGATAGCAGCCCTTTCAATGTCTAGTGTTGTGTTCCGGAATTTGAAGTTTATTTTAGGAATGAAATTTTTCATCAATGATTTACCCCTAGATGATGTACCTGGAGACCCATCTGTTTTATCATGGCAAGGGCTCGGTAAAGGAGAAAAGTTCACTCTTTTTGGATTTGGTGATAGGGGTATAGGTGACCTCAAACAATTTTCTGATGCTTCCTCAACCGATCTTTTGGGCATCTCCAAAATGAAGTTTTGCCTCTTCTCATTCAGATTTAGAGACTGCTCCTCCATGATTTCACTCGATTCATTTACCTACATACACATTCAAGAACATAATGAATTTACTAGTCATCATCATCTAAAAAAAATCATCATCATCTCTAGTAAAGAGTTGTCATATCGATGGAATCAACTCATAGCATCATGAATCTCTACATCATGTTTGTGAATGATGATATATAAACATCATGGGCAACTTCCACAAAAATATTGTGAATAAACAACAGTGCAGAATTTGTTTTTTCATGGCATGTAAGGGTGCATACGGAACTCAGAAAATACTTGAGGAAGACAATTTGGATGAAAATAGAAAAGATAACTGGAAGGAAAGAATTTTTTTAAAACAAAAAAAGCTCAACACTTAGCAGAATTATATTTATATATTTGTTAAAGCCAGTTTTATATATTTATTTCAGGTCATATAAAGTCAAAATTATATATATACACAAGTATATATTATGTTATTTAAAAAATTGTAGATAATTTTCCTTCATTTTGCAAATAAAAGCAAACACAAGAAATTAACTCTTTAGCATTAGTTTTTGTTTTCCCACCCTTTTCTGGGATCCAGACATACCCTAAACGCCGATTGACCTGCAAATTTATCAAGAACAGTACACGGGTAAGAGTTCCCAGACAAAAGACCCAGACCTTGTGTAATTACATAGGAAGCTATATTTCTTGTTAGTTAGCTGAATTGAACTTATCTGTATTAAACGAAGAGGCCCCAAACAAAAGAAAAGAAAAAAATCTCATACGGAGTAGCTTTTCAATATACAATTCAGATTTAAAAAGATCTTGAAATTGGTGCCAACGAAACAGACTACCAAAAAGGGAAAAAGTAGCTAAATGCCCACCTAAAGCACTAGAACAGAAAAATCACAGTTCAAGAAACAAATTGCTTAAAACAAGAAAAGGGAAAGCTTAAACAAATACAGGTAGGTACAGGTTATGTGTCAAATAAAGTAACCAGCAAGAAATGGAAAGAAAAATCGAAATTCCATTAATAAAAAATAAATAAAGTAATTCAGCAAGAACACATATCAAACAGAAAGGAGCATATGATGGACGGGTAAGGAGTCCGAAACAAAAAGAAGAGACAAAAGACACTTCTTTAAGACTAATAAAGCGTGGGCCAGAAGAGTGCCTTTCTAGGAGGAAAAGGTGGCGGTCCGGGAGAAGGAGGCGGCAGAGGCGGCGGAGCTGGTATGGAGGAAGAGTCTTCCACATTCTGTTTGGCCAAAGATTGCTCCTTTACAGCATCCATGCTTTCTTGACAGGATAAAGCAGAATGGTAAGCCAAACGATGCTTAAAGAAAGGGCGGTTTTGGCTGGAACTCCGGCTTTAGACGTCCATGGTTTTTATGGGTAGCAACTAACTCACACACACACTGCAGGTACAGCAACTAAAGAAGTCCCAAGTTTTCGTCTTTTGTCGGTTTGGGTGTGTTGTCTTTAGTTATTTGGTTACTCCATCGACCATCCAGATTCAATCTCAACCATAATTTCATGGCGCTATTACCCCACCCGATCCGAACACATTCTTTAGTTTAGTAATCCTTCCTAGACATGTACGAAACGGACCCAGCTGGTCCCGAGCTGGGTTTTTTGTTAATTTTGTCAGCACTTTGGTCTTTGGGGGGTGTTAATTAACGAAAACATTTTCTGTTCTTTTTTCACCGAAAAAATGAAAGAGAAAATGGAGCACATGTTCATTCCGAACGTTTTCACTCGAACACAATATTTTTGATCCATGTTTGGCATTTACCGATTAGCAGATAGTCGGTTATGTTAGCGAATTATCAGTAGGGGATTCAGTAAACGAGTTTGACTAGCAAAATAAGTTGGTGGGTTGTCAAAAGATATTTGGTAATTTAGTTTTTTAGTAATAACAATAACAATTAGTAGAGAATGTCATATTTCAAAAGAGCTTACTCAAAACTCTCCTATTTGAAGCGTTTTTATTTCACTGATTCTGATAAAACGCGCTAGGGTCGAACTGCTATTTACCAAATAACATTTTCACTTATTGAAAACTTTAAAAGAGGTCATTTTCCACTGATTCAAATCTTAATTTTTATTTCACTCTCGCTACATGCCTACATGTAATGCCTTTTGCAATTCTTTATGCACTTATAATATTTTATTGTACAATATTACTTAATATAGATTGCTTTGTTCGATGGTATAAGCAAAGTATTCACTCATGACATGCTTCTTTCCGTGTTTATTTTCCTCAACATTGTTTAATACTTTTTATTTTGATTCTATGTGTTTACTAGTACGTGTAGAACATCCTAATTGAGTGT
The DNA here is from genome assembly GCA_945859875.1 of Cuscuta europaea. Lineage (NCBI taxonomy): Eukaryota > Viridiplantae > Streptophyta > Magnoliopsida > Solanales > Convolvulaceae > Cuscuta > Cuscuta europaea. Next base: position 7,550,819 of record CAMAPE010000027.1, on the reverse strand, counting down.
TTTTTATGTAGATACCATTTCCAGGGTATTAACCAGTGTGATTTGGTTTCCATTAAATAGATAAATTCTAACGATATAAAACAATTATTGGACCATAACATATATATACTTGAGTGTTAGTATGTGTTGGAGGTATGGGTCACACCGAGGGGCGGAGACAAGGGAAGACCAAATTTAAAAATGTCTTAATTTTTAGTGTAAAAAATTTCAGGCAAAAAATATCCCAGAATCTTCCCCTACTAAGTGCCCGCCCGATATCCAATGGATAAGCACATTGTTGTAGGGTTGCTCTCAGTGGCGGATCATTGTGAGGGCAAGGGTGGGTTCAAGCCCAGCCCAATTTTTTATTTATATATTAATATAGTTTGATTACCAGCCCACCCCAAAATTAATTCCCAGCCCAAGCCTAATCCTGTCCAACTATTCCACTAATTCACTCACCTGCGGCCTTCCGATCCTTATGCGAAGATTGAAGAACGAAGGTCGAAGAAGAGCCTTGCAGCTTGCGACACAAGCTGACCTGCAGCCAGCCGCACTGTCGGACGCCGTCGCTGAACGGGGGAGGATATTCACTGTACGGATCGTAAAACTTTACAAACCATCAAAACTCCGTGTTTTCTCTCCGGCTCTCCGCTCTGCCTATAGCTCCTGAGCCCCAGCTTCTAGGTGACCAGGTATACTCTAGCTTTAAATTTCTAATATTCTTTTAGACTTTAATTAATCGAATTTTTCAGGGTTACTGTGTATTGTTGTTGTGTATTGTTATTTTTAGGGTTAGAGAATCAATTCGATAATTAATTGAATTTCTCAGTTCATAACAAAATAGTGTTTATTCATTATAAATTTATAATGATTAAAGATAGAATTAAAGATTAGAGAATTATTTATTTATTATACAATTGAAGAATATTGATTGATTTATTCATTGTGTGGACATGTAAGAAAGAATTAAAATTTTCAATTAAATTTTGAAATTTTCAATTAAATTTTGAAATTGAGAATATTTATTAGTTTTATGTACAACTATTGTTTTTTCTTATTAGTTTTATAATTTTATAGAAGTGTTTTAATTCATACCAATATTAAAAATGTTTTTTTAGAATGGATGATGATTAATGAACATATTGCTAAGAAAGGAAAGAAGTTAATTTCGTCATTCTTTCCAAAAGCGAATCGTCAAAGTGGTGAAGGAAGTTCTGAACCTATACCTACGATAATGCAAGATCTACGAAATGAGGTTCCTCCACAAGACCAAATCCCTGAAATCCAAACTATCTCAAATTTGGAGCTGCCTCCATCTTTTTGCATTAATAGATGTAGATTCTATATTATTGATGAATTTTATACTTTGAAGTCAAGTAGGGCTCAACTTAAATGATGTTTTGATGAATATTTAAAGTGTTGACGACTTTCAGTATTACTATGTGTGTCTTCAAATTTTATTTCTCAGCCCACCCCATTGTAGACTTCTGGATCCGCCCCTGGTTGCTCTGATACCACCTATAACACTCCGGCCCCGCAGGACTCGAGGTAGTTACTTCAGACCTTTAGTACTGTCCCCACAAACCACCACAAATCTTTACCGCGTACTTTATCCTCACTCATGCACGCCCTGAAAAACTTCCCAGGTGGTTACCCATCCTAAGACTACTCACATGCAAGCACGCTTAAATTTGGAGTTCTTGGGTTATGAGCTCCCTTAAAAGGAGATCGCATCTGTTGGTATGAGTAGTACTATTAATCCTTTTAAATTAATCTCAACTGTTACATGAAGGCTCTGCGAGAGCAAAGAACCACCATGGACCCATCTTCATCTGGAACCGCAGGGACATCTGGTGTTCCTATCACCACCACTCAGCCTGATTCTACATCAATACCTCACCACAATCTACCCCGCCAATTTCTCCTAGAAATCGCCCACCAGGTTTCCAAAACTTTCGCCCTCCATTCTTTCCTCAAAACCAGTAAACTCCACGAATCAACCTTCCCCCTCTATACCAGCTTTTCCAAAATACTTCTACTGCTCCTAAAACCCACTTTTCAAAATCCAACCTTTGGGATGACAGGAGCAGTCCGGTCAAAATATTCCTAACCCAAATTTCCAGAACCCATTCCAGAACCAGCAACCCCACCAAAATCCTTTCCAGAACCAATATCGAAACCAGCCCCAAGTACCACCCGTTCAACTCAAACACCGATGTTGGGTCCAAATTCCTAACTTATAGGGGAGAATGCAAACCAAACCTGATAAACCGTGACTTGAGCTAATTAAATGCTTTGTAACTAATAAAGATTAGGAAAAGTGACAAAACTCAGTCCTAACACGCATAAAATGTGTGTTGAAATACGAACTTATCAAACTATCTTTAATCATGTGTGCTAAACAAGGATCAAATCACAACCGGACTGACTTAGATATCATGTTAAGACCTGGGCTCCATAGTTCATGTGTTATTTTCCATTGTTTGCGCCAACATACACGAGTTAACCAAATCCTAGTACAACATATCAAGTACAATAAGTCCTTCATTGAATCTCTTTCTAACATCTAGATATCATTTGAAAGAAGATCTCTCTAGTACTTAGTCTTTTTTGTACTTAGTCTTCGTGCTAGGACCGGTGCCCCTGCTGCCGTGTCCACCATCTTCTCCACCGCCTCGAGGTGCTGCAGAGGGTTCTGATAGAATTTAAGACTCTTTCCTGGAATTGCAAGTGGGACTTATGTTACCTACTTTGATGCACATCGGAGTATGAGCCAAAGCGGTCTAAATGAGCCATAGAAGCTTTGGTTTGACCGATTTTCTTCAAATGTCTTACAACAAGCCCAGGGGCATCATCATTTATAACTTTACATGAGTGTTAGTGGCGGACCTAGTATTTATATTTTGGGTGTTTAGAATTACTCATTTTCTCCTTAAAATACTAATGAATAAATTATTACTAATACAGATATATATTCCCATTGACGAGTGTTAAATAACAAGCAACCCACAACTGAATTGGCTCTGATACAATGTTGAGATTTGAAGTTTTATCTTATAAAGAGAAATAGTGGCCCAAGATCTCATATAGTGTTTTAAATGTTTATATTGTTTTTATGCAGGGCAAATATTTCAACATTTTCACCGATGGAGGAGAATGTATTATGTTTGGGGCATAATCATCATTTGAGAGACAAATAACTAAACATAGCATATGTGTTGCATCATTACTTTGTAGTGAAGGGATCATGAAGGAAAATAGTCTACTCCAATAATCAACTCGGTTTATGGTGTTCTTTGCTTGCGGCCTCTATAAATGATGCAAAGAATGATGATATGAGATCTAAATATAGAAAGAGATCAACAACCTGAGAGATATAGATAACATCATATCACAACATGATCGAATTGAAAAAACTATATACTACATATAGTATATATGATAGATGTACTCATGTACACGACTTCACAGCTCCCAATGAATACTTAGGTAACATACTTGCACAATTTGTGTAATAAAGTTTTTCACAAAATTTTTTGGAATTTATTTTCAAAAAATCACATTATAATTCCATCAAAATGACGATTTTGTATACTCAAGCTTGAATATAATTAGCTAAAGGGGTGTTTGGTAAACAGTCTTCGATAAAAAAAATGGATTAATTATGAATGTGTGATACTCTTACTCCGTAAATAACTATTTTTTGTGTTTGGTGATTTGCTTTTTGAGTTGGTTGTCTTATGCAAAAAATGTCAAAAATGAAAAAGCTATTTTGAGTAATTTTCAGAATGACTTCTAAGTTTTATACTTTATAAGCATAATATACACTCCAATTTTGCATCATTAATTTATTATTTAATATTTATTCAACAATCACAATACTAATATAATTGAAATAAGATAAAAATAATAACAATTGTTATAATAATGATAAAAATATCATTATATTCTTGCTCTTTTTATAATATTTTTAAAACTAATAAAAGTAATGTATTTAAAGTTTTATTAGTAAAAATAAATAATTGTGTGTGCATACGTAGGTGTGTGTATTACAAATTATAGCAGTAGTTGTTATATAAAAGTAAAAAAAAATTAAAACTTTTTACAAAACGTATTAAAAATAAAAATATAAAGTTAAGTTAAATATATATACTTTTATATTCATATCCTTAAGATCATTTTACGTATTAACAACTAATCATAAATCGTTAAGTTAATAAACAATTTACTCCAAATCGCTACTGAAAGTGGCTAGCCAAATTAAACAACTAATGTAATCCACTTGTGCAATGAACTATCAGCTAACAGTGATTTTGCTTTCTAGAAGACAAAATTACTCATTTTTAGGAGTAAAACAATACGGAAGAGCAAATATAGGAGTGCATTTTTCTGTCAATTTTTATGATGTGTTTATATGTTGGGTTATGCATAGGATGGGAAACGAGAAGGGATGCTTAGTTTATGTGTTGGGTTGATGTGTTGATGTTATTAGTCTTATGTTTTGATCTGTGTTTGTGACCAGGTTTTGTCAAATGATCTTATGTTTTGATCTGTTTTTTGATGTTTTCTGTTTTTGCAGGTTTTGTTAAATTATCTATTTAATTCGCATTATTCGAATATTGTAGAATTTTTTGAACCTGTAAAACACTTTACTTTATGACGTATGTCCACCTACAAAGTATTGGATATTAGTTACTTAATCATTTGTTTATGATGTGTTCATATGTTGGATTATGCATAGGATGGGAAACGGAAAGTGATGCTTAGTTCATGTGTTGGTTTGATGTGTTGATGTGTTGATGTTATTAGTCTTATGTTTTGATTTGTGTTTGTGACCAAGTTTTGTCACATTATCTTATGTTTTGATCGGTTTTTTTATGTTTTCTATTTTTGCAGGTGCAGGGGGAAGTCGTCATCCCCGATTGGCGACTTATAAGTCGCCAAACGTTTTGACGACTTTCCCCGTCTCAGGTTAACGCCAGCAGCAGATCGGTAATAACTTTTAACCCTACATTATTTCCATAAATAATTATTTAATTTTCATTAATTCGGGAAAAAAACTCTGAGTCACCAGCCACAGCTCAATGACCAGGACGATCAAGAAGACCATGAAAACTTGTAGTCCTTCTCCATTATTGAACTTATTCAAGTACCCCGAATGTTGTAGAATTTTTTGAATCTGTGAAACACTTTACTTTATGACGTATGTCCACCTACGAAGTATTGGATATTAGTTACTTAATCAGTTTTATGATGTGTTTATATGTTGGGTTATGCATAGGATGGGAAACGAGAAGGGATGCTTAGTTTATGTGTTGGGTTGATGTGTTGATGTTATTAGTTTATGTGTTGGGAAACGAGAAGGGATGCTTAGTTTATGTGTTGGGTTGATGTGTTGATGTTTGTGACCAGGTTTTGTCAAATGATCTTATGTTTTGATCTATTTTTTGATGTTTTCTGTTTTTGCAGGTTTTGTTAAATTGTCTATTTAATTCGCATTAATTCGGGAAAAAACTCTAAATACTCTGACCGAGCTCGGGATCGGCTGGTTTTTCAACGAAGGTATTGAGCCAGTTTTTCATACCGGAAAACTTCTTCCCGTACTCCAAAATAGGACTTGATCAGTTCTGCATAGTCCTACATTTTTTAAATTGGCCAAGAAATCGGGACTTGATCAGTTCTAACACTTTCTATCAGTCTCACTACTACTTCACTTTCTTATTGTGTTTGTACACAGATGCACCCTATAGGCCCATACTCATGACATTTGTTAATTTTACACTTTCTATTGTTACTAAGAGTTTTGACTACACTATCAGCCATTGGCGAAACTCTTACTCCAGGTTTGTTTGATCTAAATTGACTATCAACCTGATCACCACCTATAGAAATAATTAAGCCAACCATTTCAAATGGACTGACAGGAGGTTTTGCACCTCCTTCAATCTATCTGCAAGTTTAACTATGGCTCGACCCATTTGACACCACTCTCTTTGTCAAGTTGTTCATACTTGTGAACAAAGGAGTAGGACAAAGTAAATAATCCTGGCAAAACTCAAGTGATGCTCATCAGGAAAATTCACATTTGTATCAAGTGTCCAACCAACTGCAGTCTGCAGCTGTTGCCACTTCCATACCGATGTAACCACTACATCTTCCTTTACTTTCTCCAGTACGGACACAAGCGAATCACTATGACTTTTTCTGGGGGCTGTGCATCGAGTAGCAGTTATAAGAGTTCCATACTCGAGCAATTTCAGGGAACTATTTTATTCAACTTATCTATCCCTTGTCCGTTGTACCACTCAAGGTCTGTCTCTCTCCACTCACCTCATTGGATTTAAACATAGCATTCTATTAGCTTGCTCGTGCTCCATGAATGTGCGGTCAGCTGAGTTTCCTCCTTCAGAGCAATGACAATCACGTATTCTCAACTCTCATTGACAAAAGACAGGAGGGACTGAGGGAGTAATGAAGCTCCACCACAAGGTTCTGAATGGGCAAGTGAGGAATCTGATGGGCAGAAAATGACGACGGACACTAAAGAAAAACTGTGCTCTTAACGGTGTGCTGTGATATATACAGGCAGAGCTTAAATAGAATGGAAAGGGAAGCCAGACTTATAGGTGGTTTTGAACTCACATCATATAATGAAATGAAAGACAAGAGTACATTCTTTGAACCCCCTCTTTCTGGGTGTTTTCTTTAATATACTTGCAGTTCACCCCAAAAAAAATGAAAGACAAGAAACTACCATCAGATCATCTTCTAAGCCAAACACCAGACCAAGGTTGCATCTTCTAATTACAATATGATACCACTAAGATAGAAATCCATATTGTCACCCATATCAGATCAAATCATTCAAGCGCTATAAATCAAGCCATTTTTGGAAACCTCATGCTCCTTGTTAAAACTAACATTTGATCTATGAAGCTTACGGGTTATATTTCAATAGCATGGGTAAACTAGCTGGTAACCCCTATTTAAATAGTTAAATACAAATTCATATTTGAGCCACCTCACAGGAATAACCCAAAACATTTTTCCCTTTTTTTTTTCATTCTCAATAAATCATAAATTGCAAATCTAAAACAACATGTTGTGATTCAGGATTATCGAATACAGGAAAAGATTAGAAATTTGGGGGAAAGGAAAAACCGGTAAAAAATATTACAACCCACTAAGACTAAGCTAGTCTTTTTTGTCTTTGGTGAAGAGAAGGCGAAGCCGTGAAGCAAAGAGGCCGGTGGGATCGGTGGCAGCCTCAGCTAGAAGGCTTTGCTTGATGCGATCCATTCGTTTACTGAGGCCATCTCCCTCTTCTTTCAGCCCTGCCATGTCCTCTTGGAGATCGTTGATTCGGTATTTCTGTCCCAGAGAGCGGACGCTCAACAGCAGAATTCCAGTCATCGCGAAGAATTGAACAAAGCTGTGTTTTCTCTTCTTAGCATTGGCGAATAAACCTAGAGGTTTCCTAGTGCTTTGAAGGCCGCTGGAGAAGGTGGAACGCGGTGGTGGCGGTGTAGCGGAGGCCATGGGGGTGTGCTTTGTAGGCCGCTGATGATAGGTACCGCTACCTGGCAACAGTGACAAATTAGAGGCCCTGTTCAAAATTAAACAAGAGTCCTTATTTTGCTATCATCTGCCCAAAGCCTCCATCTGATATATGAGCTTGAATCCATGAAAGTATATTCTTCCACCATATTTCTATTACAATTGAGAAACCATTATCAAACAAAATTAATCTTTTTTCTTTATAGTTTAGTTATTCCTCAAATATGTCTATTAAAAATGAGTGAGGTTTATGATTAAAATTGAATCGATTAATCAATATACAGATTGAAAAAATAGTATACCGTATCAAAGGGATACAGATGCTCCATATACTTTATTTTATTTTATATTTTAGTAAAAAAACTGAGAAATGCTAAAAAATCAGTATTTGGAGTTCTTGGAGACCATTCGTATCTACTTATAAGTTTCTCAAGTCCAATCCTTAAAAATTGTAGTTGCAGCCTTGCAGGTGGAGGTTTTACTGACATGGAAGAGCATGGAAGAAACATGGAAGAGCAAAGAACTGAAACAAATTAAAGAACAAAAACAAGATATCTTACAAACTGCTCCGTATAAGAAATCATAGAGGCGTGGACATCAAAATTGTGAAAGACTGAAGCCAATTTCTTATAGCATACTTAAAACAACTTCTTAATTGTTAACTACAATTACAATTGAATTACTTCATTTTTTCAATAAATAACAACCTAATTTGCAATTGAAAAGAGAAAATTCAGTAAATCATACTCCCTCCATCCCGAAAAGTATAAAATTTAAAATTACAATCTTTGTCCACAACATTTTCATAAAAGTATAAAATTTCAAAATTACATTGAAATATAATAATTACAATCTTTGTCCAAAGTTTGTTATCAATCCAGAAAAGCCAATACACTTACCGAATACGGAGGTCCGAGGCAGTAAGGGGATGACCGTGAGTCTGTGAACGGTGGGTGGCGAGCCGGTGACTCCCGTGAGCCGCGTAACTGCGTGGTCTGCGTGAGGCACTTCAGTCGTGGAGTCCTGGTCTTGGAGAGGCGTCCAAGGACGCGCGATGACGGGCTGGCGGCGAAAGAGGCGTCGTTGACTCGGTCGTCCGTCGAACCCTTCGGTCCAATCGGCCGCTTTGTCGCTTGAACTTTTACTTCCGTCTCTTCCTTTCTAATTAGGGCAGTAAAATACCGGAATAATAATGGGATTTTGTATCATGAAGACAACATTAAAGCATTAGTCCAAAACATGATATCATCCTCAAAAGGAAAAGAAAAAAATAAAGATAAAAAAATAAGCTAATATAAAAGATAGTATAAAAAAAGTTGAATATACATAAATGATAAATAACTAGGATACAAATAATGTTTATGAGTTTTGTATGTCTATTTATTAAATTTTTTTTAATATGAAATGAATATTAATTTGGATTTGTATTTGTTTTTGTTGAACAATAAGAAAAGTTATCGAAACATATACGAATATTGAATGGATTTGAGCATAAGTCATATATTAGTCAAATATCACTTTAAAATAATTTTTGTTATATTTTTTACTCCGAATATTGGATAGTATGTTATAAATGCATGTTATGACTTAATATGGGTTTTTAGAATTTAATTTGTAACATTACACTTTTCTTTACAATTTAATGGACGATTGCATTTTTAGATTGTGCATAATGTACTAAAGTGAATCAATTTTATGATTAATAAATATAAATCTATTTCAAATTTTTTGAAATTAAATATACACTAACACACACACATATTAAAAATTATACTTATAATGTGTGAAATAAGTTGATAATTGTATACATCAAAGTTAAATAACTCTAACATAGAGTATTTTCAACGCAATGGTTACCAATTGCCATTGATAAGATACATCCATTTAGTTGTTAGTACATGTGCATGCGAATAAACATAAATATTAATGGATAGTATATCTATCGCATTATTTGAAAGGTCTTATACATTTTTGTAAGTTTTTCTTCATAATGACTAGACAGATGTCTAGTGTAGACACTGTGATTGACATTGTCGTTAAAAAAATATCAAAAATATATAAAATTGTGGAAAGAACGACAGAGTCACAGAGAAATGTGAATGATTTCTTTATATATTTATATCTCGCATGCCACATGTGTTCTATACACATTATTGCATTAATGATGCTTTTAAGATGGCATAACTTTCAAAGTGAGAGATGCCCTAAGGATGTTTTGGAACATTTACTCCAAAATGGGTAATACCGAGTACGTGGTGCTCTCTCCGTGCAGTTCTCACTTGCTATTTTTGACGCCCCACTAAAAGTTTCTGTTTTTATTTTGAGAAATAATTAACACTCTTAAATGAAAATTTAATCATCGAATATTAAAATAATACTTTTATATTATCAGAGTTATCATCAATGACTTCATTATATTATATACTAATCGTAGTTATTTCTCAAAACTCGAATTACCTTATTTAATTATCATCTAAATATCCGTGTCATTTTTAAATTGAAGTGTGATTTCTAGTCAGGTCTGGTCTGATTTGGTATGGTCTGATCTGTTGATGTATGGCTTGATCTAGTGCAGTATAGTGGTTGTTAGTTATATGTATATTTTACAATTGTCGAAGTCTAGTGTAATCTGATCGTAGACTGAAATCAGTCCAATTAAAAACTTCCTTAGAGCCATATCACTTACGATGTTTTTACATAGATTGGTTTCATCCTTCGCTAGACTGCAACATGCTAGAGCAAACTTAAACAGACCGTACTAGGTCAAAATTTAGAGTTTGAGAATTATAAAATACACATAGATCAGACATATCTACCAAACCAGACCAATTCAAAGTTTATACCAGATTAGGCCTGAAATTTTTTGTCCAAATAAAAAATCATTATTATCCATGTCCCGGTTTCAGCTTCTCATTAAAAATGACACAATTATTTAGATAACATGTAGCAATTAAATAGGGTTATTCAAGTGTATTTTGAGAAGTAATTTTGAACTTTTGATGGGCATATAGTATAATAAGGTCATTGATGTTAATTGTGATACTATAAGTGTAAATAATACTACGTATGTAATAAGTAATAAGACGAACAGAGTAGTTCCTTAGTGTTTGTTATTGTTGTGCATTGTGTTACATGGTGTATGCTTTTGGGGTACAAATGATGAATATGAACATAGCAACATTCCTGCAATAGAAGTAAAATATGCTCAAAGTCAAAAAATAAGAGTGAATGTTCAAAATTCCATAAATAGAACTTATTGTTTGTGATTGAACAAATATACTCATATAGAGTTGGAGCTTTGTCACCAGAGTGCCACTGCCAGCCATAAGAACTCCATTGGACTGCTGCCAGCTGCCGCCATCGAACTACTCTGGTTATGCTAGGAAACTAGGAGATAGTTATTTATATTAATGGTAGAAATATAATATTTAGTCCTATTTAAGGAATAAGATTATGTTGTAATCGTGTTTAGTGCGATTTTCTCTGTTGTTATTTGATGAAAATTGTTTAATGACAATTGTTTGAAGGTGTTTTTATGTATTCACTACTTACATGTGTTCATATGATTTTCTTCTACGGAGACAAATGCAGTCTATGCATTTGTAGTCCTCGTGCATACCCAACAATATAAAATATCTGAATTATTACCCTGTAAATCTGTAATGTGATGACCATTCGATCTGAGTTATACAGTAAACCTGAGTTATTACTCTCTGTCTCTATATTGGTGGCTGTGTTTTAAATTCAGCCCAAAAAAATACTTATGAGTGGTCGAGTCAAATATTTCCCCTAGTTAAGAAACTCTCCCTGTACTCTGAGTAACTCAGGAAAACAGGACAGGCCAAGTCCAATTGCTCCGAGTTGCGAGTACTCACCGAATAGATAACATAATAACACAGGCTGGTAGAGAAAATAAAGATGGAACGCATGAAATAGACCATAAGTATTAGCCTCCATGTTGTCAGCAATTACAAAATGCCATGCTGTTCCATAGTTTATAGTTCTACAAAATTCCATGGCACCATCATATGCCAGAGCTCTGTGAAACTGGACCAAGGTAGTCACCCTCCAAACTCACAACGGCCTGAAACTCCTTCTCGGCCTCCACATACTTCTCCCCGATCACAATGAAACGAACCACGGTTTCCTTCTCAATCTTTGACATCTTGTCATTCATGAAGATGGGGTTTTCCCCGGGGACGTAACGGTAGTCAGACATCTTTTGGTGCGAGAGGTAGATGTGCTCGATGGGCCCGCACCTCATGAAGACGCCGTGTTTGAGAATCTTGTGGACGACGCCTTCTAGAATCTCTCCACGGAAGATCTTGAAAGAGATGCAGCAGAAATCGACGGGGAACAACACGTCTCCTTTGTTCTCTCTGATTTTACCTTCACCAATCTTGTCCAGTGTAGTCACTGCTAGGAAGTAACCGAGGGTTCTAGTGGCTTTCTTGGAAGCAAAGTCATCCAAGAGACGGACTGTGATTGCCTTTTGAAGCATCAAGCCTTTGGCATCAAGATTCTTGGCAGGGATCACTACGTTCCAAGACAAACTTGACTTGAGATACATTTTGTTTTTGCTGTATTGCAGTCACAAGAAACACCTGCCAACATTGTATTAAACGCACTTTATTCATCAACACATTAGTGAGCACAATAAAAAATTATTGTTTACTTAAAAGTTAGTTGATAAGGTGAAAATTAGGTTTCAATGGACTCTTAGTTTTTTATTTTATAATTTCTCTACTTTTAGTCCATCTGGTAAGTACTCATCATTAGCCCACAAAGCCTCCTGCAATAAAGTCCATAGTGCTTCAAACTGGGCTTTTCAGTTGTCTAAGAAGTTTATTCTGTTTGGCACAAGTTTTACATTTGCTCGAGAGAGAGAGAGACAAAGGGGAAGAAGAAAGAAACAGTCGTCGCATTTTTACTCTGAGAATATTAAATATCAGGTGAACTAATTAGTTCTGAAAATAAAATTAAAACATCTTACTTGACCCAATGGACTAATAATATCTTATTCTGCCAACCTCTTTCCTATTATACTCCGTATAAAGTAGCAGCAAATGCAATACTAAATATGCTTTCATTTCTTCATTCTATGATTAAAAATAAAATTAGAAAGGCAAGTATATTGAACATGTGTGAAATATAATAAATGGTTTAGATAGACATAGATGTTAGGTGAAACTGGACGTGTTAAATATTTAATAAAAGTGCTTTGGAATTAAAAAAACCAACACAAAGCCCACTAATCTTTTTGCCAAAATCTTCTTCCTAGATAAAATAGTAGCAAACCCAGGTATGCAAATCAAAATGAAATATAATAAATGGTTTAGATAGACATAGATGTTAGGTATGCAAATAAAATAGTACCAAAATACTCCCAAACATGGGCCATATAACTGTGAAACAAAATTGTCTGATAGAGTTCGCAAAATAAGTTATGTCTAACAAATAAATTTAGACCTTATGTGTGATGGGGTCCATCATAAAAGGAGAAAGATCTAGAGAACTTAGCTGAAATGTGAAGATTTGAGAAGATTGGAAAATGAAATCAATATCGATCTTTCATAAATCTTGGAATAAACTTCCAAGACAGATGTTTTAGATATGTAACAATATCTAAAAAATCAGTTTTGCGTTAAAATGATGTTTCAATTACTAAAATAGGTGGCAATGAAGCACTACAAATGCATAGGTGTACGTCTTTGTAAACAAAATAATTATATTTAAATATAAGTATATGTTTTGGAAACTATAAATGTACGTTGTAGCAAATGCACTAACATTTCTGGAGTGATTTTTGACTTATAGAGACAAGCTTTCTGAAAATAAAAACATTATCTTTTTCTGCCATTTTGGGAACTTAGGTAAGGATTTGATATCTTATGTCTTTCTGATGATGCATGTGAATGAATCAAATTGGGTTTCTCGGGTTTCCTTAGGTTTCAACAAACAACCATATCACTAATTTAACTAAATATTTATAAACAGCTATGAATTAAATCATTAATGACCTAATCAATAAAAGAAGACTGAAGGAATACCGGAAACCGGATGGTTGGAAGTGAAAATCGAGAAGGGTCGACTGGCCGAACCGCCTAAGGGTGAGTGGCGGAGAGCGGGCCACCGGGCGACGGGCGTGATGTGAGTATGAGACAACTGACGAGGCGTGCTGCAGTGATGGCGAAATGGCGGTTCTGTCGTACTGCGTACTGGCGCCTGACGGAGGGTGAAGCCGCGAAGGAAGTCGGCGACTTGGCGGAGAGTTCGGCCGTTGTGGACAATGTCGATGGTTCCAGAGATGGTTACACGGCTTCCTCAAACCTTTAGTTAATATTGGGCCTGTCCTTAGTTGGACCAGATAAAACTTGTGTAAATTAGCCTTATGGTCTATTTTTGTACCCCCGTCCCTTAAAATTTTGTCAAGTTTGACCGACACGAAGATTAATAAAGTAAAAAACGGTGTGGTTGAGGTTTGTGCGGAGGAGAGAGAATTAATTGAAACCACAAATTCTTTACTTAAATGATAAAGTGGCAAAGTTAGTGAGACATCCAAAAAAGGAAAGTTAGCAAAGTTTTAAAGGACGAAGGTAGTATTCCATATACTTCATCCATTCTACTCTAACTAGTACTTCACCCGTGCGCTGCACTGTTGATATACATGATCATGCAATATTAGAACAATAATTTTTATATGAAAAAATTATATTACCTCCGTCCCACTCAATTTTGCCAAGTTGATGTTTGGTGGAAAATTAGAATAGTAAAATTTGTATGGTTGAGGTTTGTGCAGAGGAGAGAGAAATGAACAGAGCCACAAAAACATTGTTTTTAAAGGAAAGTGACAAAATTTTTTGGGACAAACAAAAAAAGAAAATTGTCAAAGTCCAGTAGGATGGAGGGAGTATAAAAAACACATGAAGCATACTAACATGCTCACTAAAGAACACATTGACGTCAGTGGCGGATCCAATGCTGTTCAAGAGTATTCACTTGAACAGGTAGAATTTTCAAAAAAAAAAACAGTACCCATGATGATGTCATTTGGCATAATTTAGCAAAAATCTGCTTTGTTTTTAAGTTAGAGCTCCATTTATTTTGTCCTCTGCTAGAAATAATATAATTGCTCAAATACTAGTGCTTTGGTGCGTACTAGAATGCTACTGGCCCGCTGCTTTTTTAGGAAATTGCTTATTTCAAAATTTGGAACATATATACTACTTTCCTTATTCCTAATGTCTATGGTAGAGTGTAATAATTTAATGACAATTTACTAATTTAGTACTAGTAGTTTCATTGAAAAAGATAAGTGTATAATTTGTTGACCATTTAGTAGTTTTTTATTGGAATGACAAAAGTGCATAAACTAATACTTCATACCATCATTTGAAATTGTAGTTTTAATGTGATTTTGAACACCCAAAATATAAGTGATAGATCCACCACCGATTGACGTACCCATTAATGAGCACGCTAGCATGATCCATATATTTCATATCCACGGTGTATGTAATCATTCAAAAACAATTATTTTTGTTGAAATATATTCTCAAATATGATAATCCTTCCAGTCTGGTTTATTGTCCATTTCTATTTTGAAAGTAAGCATTTTTATTTCTCCATTTCTTAACTTGTTAAAAATACGGTGAAAAAGATTACTCCTGACATTTCCAAATTAATTGGAGCAAAACCAAGTAGATGTAGATAGCTTTGCATAAATATACTCCGTAATTGACAGCAGGTAAATACATACGGAGTATAAAGAAATTCATTCAAATATGATAATGGATCCCACACAAAAGCACCATAAAAACATACTCCATGCAAATTGTTGGTGGAAGAGATGGTTTTAAAGGGAGGTTCACAAAAATTATATTAAATGTTATAATTTGGAAGTTGAACATTGAATTCAAATAGTTAAACTTGCATTCATTTAATTTGTTATCCTTCAAAAACCTTCTACATTAGTGGAACTAAAAAAAATTAAATATTTGAAGAGTTAAGAAATCCATTCAAAACCTCTCTAATTTGTTAAACTTTCGAACAAGAAAGGAATGGTCGATCCTAAACTCCCAATTCCCAAACATACCCTAATAGTCAAAATCTCCAAATGGATTCATTAATGGGAAAATGAAAACTAATAATCTCACCTTTAGCGGTCTTCTTACAATAATCCGACTTAATCGTAATTCAGGAATAATCTCACATTTGCACCCTCTCTTCTTTCATCAATCCTTGACATGTTCATGACCTGCTATTTCAGATTATTTACTCTTCTTTACAAAACATTAAATCATAAATCCCACCTTTCACATATCTTCTCCAAGTGGTCCCACATACTACATAATTTTTCTTTTTTCTCGCTAAAAGTTCTCTTTTTATTTTTATCATTTTTCTCTCTAAATGCACAAATAGAAAAATGTTATTTATTTTCCCAAAATAGGACAAAAGTATATTTTGTCTTTCTATTCTACCCTTACTATAACTTAATAGGTTGATCATATTCTATTACTCCCTCTGTCCCGCAATTAAGTTATCATTTTCCTTTTTGGGCAGTCCCTAAATTAAGTTCACACTTCCTCACTTTCCTTATTTGACAAATTATCTACATCAAAACAGTGTCAAACAGTGCAAAACAATGTCAAACTGTGTCCAAACATTGTTTGAACAGTGCAAAACAGTGCACTCCACAGTAAAGTCAAATTTAATTTCTTAATATGTGTGAAATCAAACTGAAAACTTAATTGGGGGACGGAGGGAGTACATTATAATAAAATAACGAATAAAAAAATTTATAAAAACATCGTACAAAATATATAAAATTCAAAAGAATTTAAAAACACTTCCAAAATAAAAAATTTATAAAAAATAATAAAAATAGATATGTAGGAGGCCTTTATCGGAGTCATGGCTACCTCCCAGCAATGCCAACTCCGATCGACAAAAAAGTGTTATTTTGTGCAAAAAACTATCACTTTTTCTCTGAATAAATTATGAAGATGATATTTTTAATCTTTGAAAATGCCAAACTTTTCTCGAAAGTTGTCGTTAGAATAGCATTTCAGACAGACACATGTTGACACTTTTTCTGATGATATTGTTCACATGACACGTGTTTTTGTTTTCATGTTTTTTTATTTTTAAATTTTCTTATTTTTGTTTTTCAATTTTTTTATTTTTATTAATTCTATTTAATATTTATTTTCATTTTTTATTTTTTTCATTTTTATTATAAATAAAATTATGTTATTACTTTTGTGTTTTTTTGTGTTTTAATTAATAATGGAATATGAATTGTAATGAAACAGTACAATGGTAGAATCCGAAAGGTATTCATGTTTAGAGAATTTTAAAGGTATCCACAAATTCTTGCAATATTTGAGGAATTTCCCCTATATTTTTCTCTTTTCTAAAAATTTTAAAGAACAAATACAAATAGGCTGCAGAGAATATGAAAACATAATAGGAAATATAACAATATGAAGGCAAAGAAGATATAAGAAAAATCTATCAAAATAAAACAAGGTAAATAAATGAAAATGAAAAAGAAGAAAAAGTATAATAGCATTGAGATGATAAAGAACAGAGAAATTTTTTTGGAAGAAAAAGAAAAATCATACATTGGAACACTCGGATAAGATTTGTGAAAAGTAAAATTTATGATTTAATGTTTTACAAAAAAAAGGAAATAACCTAAAATTGCATGTCCTCAACCGGTCCGATGAAAAATGAAAAGTAGCAAAGGTAAAATTATTCCTGAATTATGAGTATATGAGACTAGTTTTCATTTTCCCTTCATTAATCATACACTATCACTATGGACAAAAGCAAACACGAATTTGAATGACACGAATCCTTGTTAAACATTTAGCTTGAGTGAAATTCTTGCACAATAACATTTAGCATGTATAATCTGCAAGTGTTCGGCGAATCTGACTGTTGAGTTGTTAGGTTTTGACTATAATCATCATTGGAACATTTTGGGTTCCAGGTGAAGTCCAATTGTTGAGTTGTTGGGTTTTTATTATAATCATCATTGGAACATTTTGGGTTCCAAACTTCCAGTGAAGTAACAAACCAGACTAGATAGATTAGAGTTTATCAAACTTAATCAGTCTACTTAAGCACAATCAATCCAATAGAAGATGGGCACTAACACAAGGGCGGTGGCAGCTAATTGAACATTCTAAAATCTTCAGTAAAGTAAAAAGCAGGCATATTACCAATAAATTAGACTCAAGTTTAAGTTCCACATCAATTATGGAACAGTAACCAGAAGTCAAAAGACCACAACGAGTCTCAACAAAAAAAATTGCATCCAAAAAAACCACATAATATTGAAGCAGTACTTGGCAGGCAGCATATACTTCGCATTCCCTCAGCACCCAAAATGCAAAAAAATCCTGTTAAAAGATTGTATATGCTGTTATTAAGCATGTAGCACTTGGAAAAAATGATTCCTTTGAAGTATGATTAGTGTGCTTACATATTTTGTTGAAAGCCACAATATCGCAGCTCTGAACATATTCATTGATAGGTTCAACAGTGAGATAATTCTCCACAAGATCATCAACAGAAACAAGGTCATCAACAACCGTGAGCATGATTTGCAGTTTCTTAATTCCATACCCAACTGGAACAAGTTTGCCTATGAAAAAATCAATCATTGGTTGAGAATTTAACAAGTACGGAGGACAAAATCTATACTGAAACTTTAACAATCATTTTTCAGGTCAACCTCCAGTACCAATCTTATTAAACTAGAAATGATGCCTAGCGAAGTTTACATTGAATGCAATGGGGTGGAAGATTAATGTTATGATGCTAGGGAAATTAAATAAGAAAAAGCATACAAACATTGCAAGAAAATAAATATTAGGGTAAAGTTTGTTTTTTGCTATTTAAATAAATTTCTATTATGTAGTATACAAACAAAACTTTAAAGCAGATTTATTTTCTATTCTAACTTTGAATCAACATGAAAACAACACTTTCACAAATTTTATTTTCTTCCATGTTGTTCATAACATGGATGAAGTTTATGCCAATTAAAATGTTTAGGGAGGTCAATACACTATATATATATATATATATATATATATATATATATATATATATATATATATATATATATATATATATATATATATATATATATATATATGTTTGTTTGTGTGTGTGTTTGCAATGTGAAAATAAAAACAGGTAGACATACATGCACCCCAAGATAATCCTTCCAATGAAACACTTTTAACAGCTTCTTCAAGCTTTTTCATATCAGTCTCATCATCCCATGGTTTAACATCCAAAAGAATCGAGGACTTTCCAGCTGAAATCAAAAAAAGAAAGCAAATTCAGGGACATTTAGAATCATGCCTATGGAACGTAATGTAATGTTATCCTGGGGTTTCATTCAAATTAATATTGATAATAAAAAAAATCAGGAACATAAAAAGAAAACTCACATTCTTTCTTTTTAATAGAGGCCTTAACAGCTGCAGAACGTTCTTCAGCAGCCTTCTTTTCCTCTTCAGTCTCCTCTCCAAACAAGTCAACATCATCATCATCATCATCCTCAGCAGATGCAGCCTGTAAATTTCATATTCACAACTAATTTAAACACAGTGCAAAATATGAAACTACCAAATTTTAGCATGCCCACCATAGCATACAATTTGTACAGTGAGATGGTTAAAGAGAGCTAAAAAATAGTGAGAAAGATTTGATCATCAGGTAACAATCAAAAAAAGAAAGAACAAGACAACAGCTGTACTAACTACAGGATACAATAGAACTTTCATACCAAAGCAAGATCAATTACAAATCTGGGTTACCTTCGGGTCAGATGCAGGTGGTGTTGCCACACACTCAGTGACAGGTGCAGAACCTTCTATAATAACACCACAACCTTCTCCAGTTACACCACTGGTGAAAAAGGGAAGTCAAAAAAATTATTAGATTATAGAAAATACTATGAGCTTAGGCAGGCATAATACAAAAAAGGTATGCTTTAGTTAGCATGATGTTGGAGTTATTTGTACAAGTAACAAGTGAAATAACGATAGTACAAGAATGAGGATTTTTAAAGAATTCAGAACATACGAAATTCGCAAGAGTGCGTCAATGTGGTTGTACCACCGAGAAACATTTACTAGTTGTGGAGATGGGGGCTTGGACAAGGACGAAAACACCACAATGTCATCTTTGGATGCTTGATACCTGATCACAGAATAATTATTATAATATTCTAAATATAAAAATAAAACTAAAATTAAGATCACATAACAAACAGAAAACAATGCTGAAGTTAGTGACCCACCCAGTGACATAACTACGAGTCAAAAGGTACTCATCAAGCTTCTGGAGGCCAGAATCTGAACTAAGGTTGTGGAATGTGACTGCCATTTCTGAAATAACAAAGTGATAACCTGTAGGCAAATAGAAGAGAGGACTCCATTTAGAAACACAGACGCTCAAAGCAATTTTATTAGCATTTATATGTGATGAGTCCAAGTACCAGTAAAGATAAGAACAGTGAAATTTATGGCATAATCTAGATTATATGCTTGAATGCTTCTTCCTTCCCTTAAAACTTTGAATTTTTTCCTTTTTGGGTCTTCCAAAAACTTTGTGACTTTCACTTTTAATCAGTTAATCAATTAATTTGTGAATATTGTTAGTTTTTCACTTTGCACAAAATACAAACACGCATTTTTGCACAAACACAAACACACATTTTTGCACAAAACACAAACACACAATTCTTAAGTTTATTGGTCCAACTTGTCAAAGTTTTCTTAAAGGAAAGGAGAGTATAAACGCTAAACTTAATTAGATGGTCCTTTTTCAGTTAAACTTAAACATCTCTGCTTATACAATGAAAGGCCAAACTTAATTAGATAGTCCATTTTCCGTTAAACTTTAACAGTTCAATCAACATCGTTGTTCACCAGCCTCTTTGCTTGCAAGCGCCTTTTCAATATACCTCAGCGGTTATCAAACCAGCATCAACCGCCAACAAGCATCAACCGCCAACAACCGCCTTGTCCATCCATGAAGATTATTACATTTTATTTCAAAAGAAAGAGTTGGACCTGTTCCCACCTCTTTCCATCCTTGTCTGCATGCTCGAGTGAAGAGGTATTCTTATCATGTCAAGTTCCAAATTCATCTACTTCTTCTAATGCATAAATCCCCATGTCATAACTTTTGTTGCCTTGTACATTCATTTACAACATAAACAACACAGAAAACCTGCAAATGATCTGCCCTTTTTTGTACTGAATTTTAAAATTCGTTTACAACTAGAACGAGGATTTCAGAAACTACCTTGAGGAAATGGCGTAGGTTCATTGCTATTCAGCCTTATTTGGATGATGCTGCTAATGGACAATTTGAGGATTTGAAAAGAAGGGCTTCTAATTGCTACGTATTTATAAATAAAAAAAAACTTGCTTCACGCCTACAAAGTCTTTGTTAAACACCCTCAATTGTAGTTTATAACATTATCTGCAACGATCTTTGCAATTGTTATTATTTATTCTGTAATACTTTATTTATAAGAACACAAATTCTATTCTAGAATGCCTTCAGAAGTGTTAAATAGGGATTTCACACTTAAAAGTAATTCATAGGCGGAATATCATTCACATATAAACACAAAAAATGTCATAACGGTCTCAAATGATTAAAAAATATCATAACGTAGTTTCTATTTCAGGAGATTGATCTTATACACCTCTAAACAAAAATACACTTCTTCTATTTCAAATTTTTTTACAGTGCCTACCGAGGTGCACAAAACATAGTATTCAAAGTATGAATACGTATTCGTATATTAATCAATTGATGAGTTACTTTGTGGACGGGTGTTGCACGGGTTAGTTGACAATAAACATAAATGAAAAAACAGAACTTTCAGAGAGCAATATACCGAGCAGCTAAGGGGGAGGAGAATGGAGATGGAAACGGAGAGAGCAATATACCGTACGAGCGTCAGGATATGAGCGGCAGAGACAGAAGATCGGATAATTTGGCACGCCGAAGAGAAACGGTGTAAATATAAGCGGAGGTAGGGTTAGGTTATTCCACATCTTGGACTGATTTTCTATTTGGACCGGATCAAGCACTTAGGCCAATAATTTTAAATCATTTAATTTTGTAAACAAAATCTCTAAATAAGAGTAAAAAACTTTTTGAATTTTCAAAATAGGACCATCTTTTTATTTTTTCTAAATATGAGTAACTAGTATTTCAACCCGTGCGTTGCACGGGTTACGATGGCGGGCAACTAATTTTTTGGTGGAGAAGCATTAGAGTAAAAAAAATAGTACATTTATTTAGTATAATTGTAATAATTATACCCACTTAGAATGTTTTCAGAGAGGCAAGTCAGGCAACTATCTTTTATTCATTACATAAAAAATTCCAACTTTAGGACTCTTTGGGGGTAGTTTGGTATTCAACATTCTCAACGTGAACACGCTGCTTATCGGAGTGTTTTAGTTGTAAAATATTTGACATTTTTGCTAAAATGTCAATAACTGAACAACCCTTTATATTCAAACAACTAATGTCCATTAAAATATTTTGGCACATGTACTCTAATTGACAAAAGTGGAATAAGGATGTTTTTAGGGAGAACTATCAAATAAGTTCTCGAACTTTCATAAAAAGTGCAAATAAGCCCTTTTAAAGGAGGCTCTGCCCGGCCATCGCCATTTGGGGCGGTTTTCGGTGGAATTTTTGATGAATTTTTTTTAGCATCTTCTTCATTAAGTCTAGTTTACTCATACCAAATTTCAGCTAAAAATTCAATCGGGAAGGCAGTTAAATGAATTTTTGAAGATATCTGCGCAGTTAGGCAGCGCAGTATATTTCATAAAATCATTTGACTGCCTTCTCGATTGAATTTTTAGCTGAAATTTGGTATGAGTCAACTAGACTTAATGAAGAAGATGATAAAAAAACTTCATCAAAAAATTCCACCAGAAACCACCCCAAATGGTGACAGCCGTACAAAGCCTCCTGTAAAAGGGTTTATTTACATTTTTTATGAAAGTTCGAGGGCTTATTTGATAGTTCTCCCGATGTTTTTATTTGGATTGGAATTTTTTGATTTGGTCTCTTTTAACATGGTATGAACTGGTCTGTTAGATGTCTAGTATATGTGTATTTTATAAATGCAAAAGTCTGGTTTGGTCTATTATAGTCAAGTTTGGTTTGGGACTGGAAAAAACCGAAAAAAACATCCTAAATAGCGCTTAAAGGCACACTCCCGCGCGCACTCGATGCATGGCTCATATTCCACTCATAATAAGGATTTGCTGATAGTACATGGAAAATCGCAGATTTATGATGCATTAACTGAGCAATTTTCGTCCGTGTGAAAGACGAGAGAAATTGAGGGATCAGTTTTCGTCTTATGCGAAAGACAGGGAAGATGGATTGAAACGTACGATTAAATGGTGCGAGAGGTGATGTTCGATCAGGGTTGGAGAGGTAAACGGTGCATGAAGGGAGGTTAGATGGTGAGCGGGTGTGGCGGTGTGCTGCGATGCTGAGGGATGCGGCGAAGAGCGGCGAGAAGGTTCCACTGAAGATGCAAATGAGTCGTAAATGATGAGAACCAGACAGTAATTATTTATCGTAAATGAGAAGAGCTGAATTTGTGGGTGGAGAATTATAACGCATGTAATGGTGCAAACTGTAAAGGTGGTAAATGGAGAGACAAGCGGGAAAGTTTTGGGGTGAGGGATTCTCCCTTTAGGTATATAAGATTTCTGTCAAGTTTGGCATTATAAGGCTTTAAACATGGCAATTTGTGTATAGTTTTTTCCAAATTTGGCAAAATTATTCATATTTAGGGAATAAAAATATGAAACTCCTATTTTGAAATTTCAAAAAGGTTTTTACTCTTATTCAAGGCACTTTTAAATTTTAAATCGTGTTATAGTTCAAAGAGGTTGATTTCACTGTTTTTTGTTATATTTTCTCGTATATTGTAGTATATGTTCTTTTAAATGTTATGGAGTAATATCTTTGAGTATGATGGGTTTCGAACTTATGACCCTTTTATGGGAGTGTCACAGTGATGTCACTGAACCAAAAAATGTTTGACACCAATTTAATGAATTGCGAAAAATGTTATACTTCAAATACTTTTTGACAAAAGTAACTTAAAATTCGCTTATGTTGACTATTATATAATTTAGCGCGCAAAATCAAAAGTATGTATTTGATAAAAAAAATTATTGATAAGACTGACACACTGGAAATATTAGTTACCAAACAGACTCTTAATAACAACTTTTAAGCTGCAAAGTAAATGTTAAAGTTGGTACTAAAATTTCAAAACTAATATGTTTTAAATCTCATAAACTAATGACGGGATTTATAAAAATAATTCATACTTTTAAAAAATCGACAATAATAATCTCTACTAAGAGTATTCATAAAAATAATCTGAGCTAGCAATATTGTCCACAAGAATGATTGAGATGAATTCAAACTAATGCCGGTTTAATACTCTCAATCACTACTCCCATTTCTCTCTTCCTCGCTCTCTCTTCCTTTCTCTTCTTCTCGGGGTGAATTCAAACTAAAGCCCGTTTAATCTCATAATCATTTCAACCATATGTGGTTATCTCTAGGTTGGAAGATCAAGTGTTGCCCGATGTGAAGAGTAGTGAAGGGGAAAGTGGAAGTAGGAGTTGGAAGTATTAAACGGACATTAGTTTGAAATCATCCCAACTTATTCATGTGGACATTATTGTTGGTTCGAATTATTTTTAAGAACACTCATAGTAGGGATAATTATTGTAGGATATGTTTATAAAGCATTCAAATAAAGAATATCTAGAATTGAGCCGATTCATTTTGGTATTTTTCTGAATCAAAAGAGCAAAAGGATCTTAGATTGAGTTGAGTTAAAAGTGCGAAATGTATTTGCGCCATCGACGTCTTCAAATAAAGAATTCAATAGAAAAGAAAAGCCATTGACTCGATGCAATGAAATAGACTCACGATTTATCAAAAAAAACTGCCTTCGTAGTATTTTTTTCCCTTTCTATAGCGGGGATGGTCACACGTAATGATCGATAACGGCCCGAGTATTAAGAAGTGATTATTCTTCTGAATTTTGCTTGAACTAGTTGATAGAGTATATAGGCTAAATTCCTACACTTGAGGGTCGCTATCGGCCGCACATTACACTAAGTCTGAAAGCGATAAGGTAAACGATATACCCAGGTGTTAAAGACGATTACCACATCATCCAAAATCCATTGCTAGAAACAACGCACCTAAACATCTATTATAATCTAAAAGCAAAAGAATTTTGGAGATTGGGTTCCCGCTCAAAAACGTCAACATCAAATGAGTCATTTATTTCCTACTATTAAAAAATAAATCTAAAAGTTTCAAGTTGGGATGAACATTCATGTTGAGAGATGGGTGTCACTGTGTTGTTTTTTCGAATCTAAAGTGTGGTGTCACAGTGTTCCCTCCAACTCTTTAAGCTATTTCTATTGGTTGATGGGGAGGTAAGCACATTTTTGAAGATTGGCTATCTTTTAATTGCAGCAGTTTTTTAAGAAAGCTATTTCTATTGGTTGATGTGGAGGTGAGCACAGTGCTGAAGATTGGATATCTTCTCTACGCAATTGTTTTTTAAGGAATATTTCTCAAGTGGGTGGATGTGTGTAGTTTAGTTCAAGTACACATGACAAAGACTAATCTTTCTTGGCTCATGCCTCATTGATTCACGTGCTATTTTTTGCTCTGAAAGCAGGACATGCTCTTGGGTTTCAATTGCCGAATTACAAGCGCATGATAATATCAATGGACATAAGGTATTGGTACACTTTCAGTCCTATCCATGATTCAATTTTTTTCGTATAATTGTATTTTCAAACAAATGGTTCACAAATCTACAGGGCTTCAAGGATCTACGCTCACATCCCTGATCAGTTCATACTGAAATATTTAGGCTTTTTAGGGATTTGAAGATTGTGTTTTTATAGATTTCAAGGACGCGGAAAACTTTATGCTTTCAAGTCTACCACAAAAGCTTGCAAGAGTGAAGTCATTTGTTACAAAATCATGTGTTTATATTAATTATTTTTTCTGTACTTGATTAAAAGTAGCCTGTGTAACTATGTTGTTGAGCTTTTTAATCGGTGTTGTGTTTATATGGCTTAAATAAGTGTAGCAGGAGTAACATAACTGCATTTCAAATTAATGTGTAAGATTCAGAGACATATATACCTGAAATCTTTGTTGGTGTCATTGGTTTCCTATTTCTATCCTGTATCTAATTATTACATCACAAACTTTACAAACTAGGATCACAAATGGATTCATTAACAATACATGTTAATAAACTAAAAAACCCCCCAAAAAATAACCGATGTCAACTTCCTGCTAAATACAAAGAGCTTAGCAAGTTAGCAATTCCCTTAAGTGGGTATGAGATGTGTAAAGGACTATACAGTTTCATCGTGGGCTGATCCATTTAATTATACATATTGATTAGGTGAAAGATAGACCTGCTATTAAGTGAAAGGTTGTGTAAAGGACTATACCTTTCATCGCAGGTCTCATTTATACATATTCATGCAAAATTTCGGATGTGTCATTTATCATCACCAATGTGAAGTTCTTAAAAATGATACCCTCAATTAATTTTCAGTAGTTTAATCAAAAAGGATGTTTCACATAATATTGTAGAACTCAATTTTTATTGTGTTTCTTGAATTATGTATAGTTGTTTGGAAAACTGATGCCGTTTTGCATTTTGAAATTGTGTATAGTATTTATGTTTTTATTATATGTCGGTGTAATATTTATCTTTTGTGATGGATTAGAAGCGTGACTATATGCTTTTGGTGTAACTGTTAAATGTTTGTTATTAAAGAGACATGACTGCTCTTTTACCTTTGGGATTATTACGGAAACAATACCAAAACATAGATGATTTCCCAAAATATGACTAAATAATGATATTTCTTATAATATGACAAAAAACAGTTACCATATAAATAGAATTCCTTTTAAATATATGCTTGGGATATAACCATGCATCCATATCATTTCCTATAATTTAGGAAGAGTAAAACACTTCCTATTAATACTCATGCACATATTAATATTGGGAAAAAACTCAAGGACTCGTATATTGGGAAGCGATTGATGTTTTAGTCACATGAGAGATCATTTTCTCTTTACCTTTCTTCTTAGCACTTTATTTAGCAAACGACCGGGGTGCATGGCATTTTTTGCAACCATATATCCTGTATGCTTAGCCTGTAGTGTACATTAAATTAAATCAGTAATAGAATATAATCAAAGTCTAAAAACAATTAAGTGGTCAGAGAAAATGTAAGTACTACCAGTATGCTTCGCCTGTAGTGATCATTGGTAAGGGCTCATGAAGCATCTGCAAATGATGAAATTATTAGTTGTTTTGATGTCTGAAATCTCACGGCAATGTAGACAAAATTAAATATAATAAGCATACATGTTGCTTAAATTGCATGTATACGGACTTGTGTTTACATCCAGTTTTGGTGGTTATTGTTTTTGTAGAATTTCATATTAGTAGCGGGTAACATCAGCAAAGGGTTTAGTGGTAAGCCGCGGTAGAGATTGAAGGATGCAGTTAGGTTAGTGGTGGGGAGATAGTGAGACCAGTTTGTGTTACCAACGGTTTGGGTTCCTGGATATTTAATTTTGGGTGGTGGAGTACGTGGTGTAATGAGGGTTGGCGCAACATGTGTGACCGTTGGATTAGCATTGACACCACGTGGCATACCGTTGCGGCCAGGTGTAAATAAAAAAAAATCAGAAGTGTCTAGATTTTTTCATAAACCGCTCTCAAATTGATTTCAAAATCACATAATTAATGTTTGTTTTTTTAAAGTCAAAATTCAGGGGGGGAATGCATACACCTGTTTGTGATTTTCGTCAGGTGTTTTCGTGTGCATTTTTAACAAAAATGGAATATATTCTACATGTTCGAACACATAGCAGGTGATATTATTCAAAAATAAAAAATTCGATATGGACAAAAAAATCCTCGCATCATTTGCCATTTTGACATGCAAATATTTATTTATTTTTAAAATTTTAGAATTGAAGTAAACTTTTTGCGTTAAATACATACACGCAGATCTAATTTTTTTAGTGACACATACGTAGATCTATTAAAAAAATATTATGATATTTTTTGTGTTAAAATTGTTTTGTCTTATTAATATTTCAAATAATCCGAAACATTTTTTGAAAGTTTTTCTAAAACATATTACTCCCTCTGTCCCTAATAACATTGCCAAGTTTGACCGGCACGGGGAATAATAAAGTAAAAATGTGTGGTTAAGTTTTGTGCAGATGAGAGAGAATGAGTTGAAACTACAAATTCTTTATTAAAAAGGAAAGTGACAAAGTTAGTGGGACATCCAAAAAAGGAAAGTTGAAAAGTTATAAGGGAGGAAGAGAGTATATTTTAAGTATATGAAATCATGTCATGTACAATCGAATATCATTTTCAGAAAAATATTTAAGTAATATGGTAGTAATAAACGCAAATCTGCTAGATTTGGGTTGTTTTACGAAAAGGTTTAATTGTTGAGATGGTAATGTGTAGCAGAAGGAGTGTGTTGTTATTGTTTCTATAAAACTTAGAGCGAACCCGTATGGGTAGCTCAGTTGATTCAGTTGTGGGAAATTTGGAATAATGACCAAGGTTCGAAACACGCAGCGGCCGTGTGGAGGTTACAGCTCCTGCGTGTTGGGCTGGACCTCTGGTGCGCACGGGTATAAGGTCCTACCATCATTGGGCTCACTGAGTTACTGTGACTTACATTCTTCCAAAAATCATGTCGGGTCGGGGTGTGGGGGTTCCTGGGGTGGGAGATTCCACCTTTTATGGAACAATAAAACTTAGAGCGGAGGTGGAGGTGAATGAGGCCGCCGAGGCTTACAGGAGCTTGATTCATGATTGGCAGCTGAAACAGTGAAATGTTACTGGAGAATCGAAGGGTTGAGAAGTTTTTGGTTGCGGCGGTCGGTTGGAGAGGAGCTGGCCGATTGGGGTTGCTGGGAAGGAAGGAAGGGTGCTTTTTCTAGGAAGGGCTCAAAATTTTAATAAAAAAGTTGTGTTTCTAAGGCTTCACATACTCATAGTTGATGGACTACTCACTCCAGGCCCGTTTTAATGGGAGGAGCACATATGTGGTTACAATATGCACAAAACACTCACAAACGTGTTACTTTTATCTGTTTAAGAAAAAAACTCCTTAATGATTGAGAATTATAGTTGATCTATTGATGCACACAAATGGAGATCCTATAGCTTCAATTGTTGAAAGCATATTTCCGGAATATGTTGAATCTGCAGGTGAAATAAGTTCTTTGCGTGATCGTGCCATTTTGGCACCGACACTAGCTGTGGTTGAAGCCGTTAATGACTATATGATTGACAAGATGCACTGTTGGGAGACAAGTGAGTGGTCTTGGGTAGGGTTACGAATGCACTGTTGGACAAGATGTAGTGACTTCTACCCGGGATCTGATTTAAATCAGTCCTGAACCTATTGGGAATCGCCCAGAGTATTTGAGTGACTAAGAGTAAATGTTCAATGGATAGTACGCAGTTGAGGTAGCAGACTTATCATTGATAATTGGTTTTCTTGCTCACTCGAGCCTTCTGCTTCCTAACACTCATAATGTTCACTCACTCACTCAATCACTTACTCTCGGCTTTGTCCCTTGGGTAGGTTTAGTTAGGTTTACTAAGCCGTAGGAACATGTTCTCTCATTGATTTTCTCTCTGTTCTCCGCCTCAACTAGAGCACTCAGTATGCTTTGTCATTGTTAGGCACCGAGGAGGATAACATTGAACACTCCCCCTAAAATGTTGCATCCTTTGAGAGATTCCTTGCTTTGTCGGTGTAAGGCGCCAAAGGAGAAAATTGAAACTCTCCATCAGAATGTGCAAGGTTTGATTGCTCACAGCTTGTCATACCCGCCATGTGTGTGGAGCAATCTGAACAAGTACCACACATGAAGGTTTCCCTAAGTTCATCATGTAGAATTTCACCATATTGATGATTACACAATGTTGATGAGTTAGGGGAGACTTCAGTGGTTGATTGTTGGTTGTTGTAAGATGACCGTTGACGCGAGCTTGATTGAATTATCTATGATTTCCGGACCTCTGCAGCGTAGCTTAGACCCTATTTGACCTTTGGTTTGAATTTGAAAGAATTTGATCAGATTTGCCTAAATTTTGACCTTGACATCGGTGATTTACAAAGTTTGTCGGAAAACGAACGATTTGGCCCTCAAGGACTGCGCATGAGGGCGCGTGAAAAAGGGTTCTGTGTTAAACCTCGAGAATAAATGTAGATCTTTTCGTTAGCTTTCCAACAAAGTAAAATTCGCTTAAATCAGATCATCGAGTCAAAAGTTATGGCCAAAAGAGTGAAGACACGCAAAAACTTCGAATTTTGAGATATTTGAGGAAATTCTTCGAAGATGAGGTTCTCGAAGTTGAATATCGAGAACAGATGGGATTAAGGAAAATTCTAAGGCAATACCTCAAAATCCTAATCACGAGGTTTAAACTTCGAGATTACAATCTCGAGGTTTAAATCTTGAGATTACAATCTCGAGGTTTAAATCTCGAGATTACAATCTCGAGGTTTAAACTTCGAGTTTACAATCTTGAGGTTTAAACTTTGAGATCTTAATCTCGAGTTTGCCTCGAAGAATAATGACGAAATCCACCTGCAAAACAAAACCTCCAGACTTCGAAATCTTCATAATTTCAAAATGTTTGGAACATCGAAAACTTTGGAGTTTCAAAAACCTCAGAATATCGAGAACTTGTTGTTTGAAAAACGTCAGAACATGGAAAACTTCTAAGAACTTTGAAAAGCAGAGATTCATCCAAAAATCCTATAATTTGAGCTTCGAAATGTTCTGAACAAAAAGATATCAAGCTTCGAACAATTCTGAGTTTCAAGAAACTCCAAACTTTGAAAGATTCAAAACATCAAGAAATTCCTAAGATCTCGAAATCTTCAAAACATCGAAATCTTTCCTGTCATTTAAAAAACCAGAATCTCGAGATCTTTCAAAATATCGAAATCCTTCAAACTATCGAAATCTTGCAAATTGAAAAATTCGAATTTTTCAAAAACAAAAAAAGTTTTGAAAAGCCCTTGATCTCGAGATTCCTCTTGTATCAATTTTGTATCGAAATTCATCCTGCAGCCTATAGAAACTTGAATATCGAGATCTCAGTGTAAAGATCTTCAAGATGAAAGTTTGCAGAAATCGAAAAACAAAGTATACTACTGAATCGTTTCGAGAAGACGATTTCAACGATATAACTTTTACAAAATTTTGACCAAAAACAAGATTACAAAGGCAAAAATCGAGATTTAGAAAAACTTAAGAAAAAACAGTCTTCCAAAAGGCAGGTCCGAAGAATGGCAGATGCATTCAACCTGTTTCACGCCTCGGCTCTGATACCAATTGATGGTCCCAATATCTAACAATCACACAACCATAACAGATGAAGAAGAAGCAGATAGAAAGATATCGAGATGAAACCGAATCTGGTGTACCGTGAACTGGACGCTGCTCTCCCTCGAGAAGGAGAGCAGTGGCAAACCCTACTCTGTATCTCGCCTCTATTCTCTCGAGCCGCTCGATCCTTAGGGTTCCCATAAGTTAGCCTCTTTTATAGGATAAGTTGGCTAACTTATGTGTTACAAAGAAGCTAACGGGTTGATATACATTTGTGGCCCATATTACACATTTAACTAATAACTACACAAATACAAAGATATTTAAATAGATTGGACACCATAAAATATTCACGTGGCTCAGTTGTTTTCAGTGAGCTAGGTTGGTACTATGAGCAGTTTCAGTAGGCAGCTTGGAGCTTGCTGACTGTTTCTGAGTGAGATTTCCTTCTTTCTAATGAGCACAATTTTTTATGACATCTTTGAGGAGTAAATGTCTTTTGTCACAGACTGACGCGTGCTCAATAGATAGATCCTTAAATCATTAACATAAGTTGTGTTAAAGATTTTAGGAGTTCAGCTTATTATCTCCAATCTTTGACATCTTCTTTCCACTCAATAGTCACATTATTTTTTGCCTTTGTCAAGATTTTGTTTTTCCTTGATATAAGTGATCATTTCTTTCCTTCCAGAGCAGTTTGTAGTATCATTGGATGATCCTTGATGTTGATACTTGATACTATGTGAAAACAGCAAACGCCTTTTGATATTTATAAGTATCAATTGATATTGATTAATACCACCCTGCTGATCCATAAAATAGGTTCCATTTTGTTAAAATAGGGTTAACACGGTGGGATGGTGAGAAATACTTCTCTGATTTCTGTATATTTTTCCCTGAATCATGTACATGAATATATATACTAAAACCATCATAGATACCTTCCTTACTTAGGAGATCTCCAGAGATTAACTTCCTATTTAGTAAAGATAGAATAAATCTAAGTAATAAAGACAGAATAAATCTATTCATGGTAAACTAGATATACATGGAAAAAAATATTCTTCAACACTCCCCCTCAAGCTTGGTGTAGATGTTAATTAATCCAAGCTTGCTAGATAAAAACTGAAATGTGTCACGTTCGAGAGCCTTGGTCAGAATATCAGCTGCCTGGTGCTTGGATGGAACATAAACTGACTGTAACAATACCTTTAGCAACATTGTCAGAGATAAACTGTCTATCAACTTCAACATGCTTAGTTCGATCGTGATGGACAAGATTCTTCACAATGTTGATAGCTGATTGGCTATCTGATAAGAAATGAACAGGCCCTGCTGATCCAATCTTCAATTCATTTAGAACCCGTCTTAGCCATATTCCCTCACAGATTCCTAGAGCAAGAGCTCTGTATTCGACTTCAGCGCTACTTCGTGCCACCACATCTTGTTTCTTGCTCCTCCATGTTACAAGATTTCCCCAAACATAGATGCAATATCCTGTAGTTGACCTTCTATCCGTCAACTCTCCAGCCCAGCTGGCATCTGTATACACAGTAATGTCCCGAACTTCAGTCTTCTTGAAGTGTATACCCTTACCAGGAGTATTCTTCAAGTACTTAAGGATTCTAACCACCATTTCCATGTGTTCCTCGTTCGGATCATGCATGTGATGGCTCACAATTCCAACAGCAAATGCAATATCAGGTCGAGTGTGTGGAAGGTATATCAATCGACCTACTAACCGTTGATAGTTTCCCTTGTCTACCGGTGGAACATCTTTAGTTGCACTTAACCTTTTGTTCTGCTCCATCGGTGTGTCCACTGGTTTACAGTTCGTCATGCGAGTGTCATTCAACAAATCTAAGATGTACTTTCTCTGAGAAATGACTATTCTTTTGTTTGATCTGATAATTTCAATTCCGAGAAAATACTTTAAACTGCCAAGGTCTTTGATTTCAAACTCTCTGGCAAGCTGATCTTTGAGAAGTTGTATTTCTTCACTCTCATCTCCAGTTATAATGATGTCATCCACATATACAATGAGGATTGACACCTTCCCTTGATTTGAATGCTTTACGAAGAGTGTACTATCAGTTTGGCATTGATAATATCCCCCCCTATGACAACCTTAGCAAACTGTCCAAACCACGTTCTTGGAGACTGTTTCAAGCCATACAAAGCTTTCTTTAACTTGCACACCATCCCACTTCTTAGATGCTGAATTCATGGTGGAAGACTCATGTAGACCTCTTCTTCAAAGTCACCATTCAGGAATGCATTTTTTACGTCAAGCTGGTATAATGGCCAGTCTAAGTTCACAGCAAGAGATAAAAGTACACGTACCATTTTGAGTTTTGCAACAGGTGCGAAGGTTTCCTCATAGTCAATACCTTGAGTTTGAGTGAACCCTCTTGCAACCAGCCTAGCCTTGAGTCGTTCAACAGTGCCATCAGCCTTGTATTTCACTGTAAAAGCCATTTACAGTCAACAATATCCTTTCCATTCGGTAGACGAACAATTTCCCATGTTCTGTTTTTCTCTAATGCGTGAATTTCTTCCATCACTGCTTTCTTCCATTCAGGTGATTTCATAGCCTCATGAATGTTGTTTGGTACAGTAACATTATCAATCGCCATTGTAAGAGCCTTGTGAGTATCACTTAGATGATCATAACTCATTTGGTTCCCAATCGGATATCTTGTGCAACTACGTATTCCTTTCATTAGGGCTATAGGAATATCAAGACCGTCATTAGGAGCTTGATTTTCCTCCATCATTTGAACCAAGTCTTCAGCTTCATCATGTAGTGTAGAATTTTGTTCTTCACTACATTTCTCACTCTTACTGTCATCTTTGTTCTTCCTCCTTTGATACACCAGTAGTGGTTTCAGCACTTGATCATGTTCTTGCTCAGGTTCATCTAACACAGGAGGAAGGTTCTCCACTTGCACCCCAACTTGTTCCTGCCCGGGTTCATCTGACACAGGAGCAAGGTTCTCCCCCCTGTGCCTCCATGGTTGATGTAGGCACCTCAGATTCAGCTGAAATAAGGTCCACAAACTGCTGTGGTTCACACACAACCGGGTAGCTAGATTTCTCCCCCTGAAGCACAGTCGGTTTGAAGAAGGACTGAGACTCAAAGAAAGTCACATCCAGAGTGTTATATACCTTTCGTGTAGATGGTACATAGCACTTGTAACCCTTTTGAGCACCAGAGTAGCCAATCAGCACACCCTTGATAGAACGGGGATCCAATTTTGACCGATTATGAGGCCCAACGTGAATAAACACAGTACAGCCAAACACTTTCGCAGATAGATCTGAGGTAAAACAGGAAGAAGGAGCAGCCCACGAAGCGGTTCGGGTCTTCGCGATCCAAGGCCTGTCTTAAGAGATGTGGGAAAGATTTAAGTAATACCTGTCGAGGTGTCTTAAACTGAAGCACGCGGCTGGGAAGCCTATTAATTAGATAGGTAGCTGTGAGGACTGCCTCACCCCATAGATGTTGAGGTACATGATGAGTGAACATAGCTGCTCGAGCAACTTCAAGTAGATGTCGGTTTTTTCGCTCTGCAATTCCGTGGTGTTATGGTGTCTCCACGCAGGAGCTAGCATGAATAATCCCATGTTCAGTCAAATACTTGCTCATATTCTGGTTAAAGTAATCATGAGCATTGTCTATTTTTAGTACTTTTATGTTTTCTTGGAACTGAGTTTGAACCATTCGCTAGAAAATCTGAAATATACCAGTAGTTTCAGATTTTCCGTTCATCAAGAAAGTCCATGTGAGCCGTGTATGGTCATCAATGAACGTGATGAACCATCGGGCACCATTGATATTTCAGACTTTCATAGGACCCCAAATGTCACTGTGCACAATTGCAAATGGCTTAGTAGGCTGATAGCTAGATCCAAAATAGACAGTACGAGCGTGTTTTGCAAGTTGACAAACATCACATTCAAATAACTTGGCACTTCTTTTATTGAATAATTTTGGAGATAATTTTTCAAGATACATAAAGCTGGGGTGACCCAGTCTATGATGCCATAGAACTATTTGATGAGTACGACTATCTAAGCTAGCTACAATATGAGCACTCTTAGACTTAGAACTAGACTCCTCCAACTCCTGCTCCGTTCCTCACCACTGCCAAGGATCATTCCCATCCCCTCTTCCTGTAACACACAACGAGGAGAACTGAACTTAACTTCACACCCCAAATCATGAATAACTTGGCGGATAGACAACAAATTGCAGTTCAATTTTGGCACATAAAGGACAAGAAACAAGGTGAGATTCTGAGTGACCTTAACCAAACCAATTCCAGCAATGGGTGCTAAGGTACCATCACCAATCCTAACCCCTGTCTTATGAGGGTAAGGTTACATGTTCTGGATGAGGTTTAAGTTCCCAGTCATATTATCAGTTGCACCAGAGTCAAGTATCCAAACATTTGTGTGAGGAGTATGTGAGACAAGGGCACTAGGTATGGTACATGATTGCTCGAACGAACTGGAGACAAATCCCTTGGGTTCCCCCTTTTCAGCCTTGAGAACTTGAGAAAACATCTTCTGTAAAGAATCAAGCTGCCTTTTGAGAATTGCGGTTCCTCCTCTGCTTCCCTACTGGTAGTCGCATTCACAAGAGGCTTATGGTGACTGATTCTCGATTTCCAGCCCCCCCTCCAATTATCTCCCAACATTCTGCCTTAGTATGGTGGGGAAGACGGCAGTGTTCACACCACTTAGCTTTGCCCTTGTTCCGATTTGCCTGTGTGACGAGAGTTGTAGCTAGCGACTCTGTCTTGAGGACAGATCCTTCAATAGCTGATGCATTTTCGGCAAGCATAGGCCTTCTATGATCCTCCTCCTGAAGCACATCTGCAAAGGCAGCCTTTAAGTTAAGGGATGGGTTTGTCCCCATTACCCTGCTTTTGGCCACGTCCAATTCTTGTCGTAGTCCAAGAAGCATCTGAATTGTTCATTTTTTCTCAACAAACGTGCGGAAAGTTTTGGCATCCTTAGTGGTTTCCCAGACAGGAGCCTCGTACAGATCTAGTTCGAGCCATGTCCTGGTGAGTTTGTTGTAATACTCAGTTGCACTCATCTCCCCTTGTTTAAAATTGAACAATTTTTGCTCAATTGCAAACAATGCAGACGAGTTGTCTTGAGTAGAATAGGTTTCCTTTACATCGCTCCATAAGTCATTGGCAAATTGATGTAGGAGATAGTTGTCTCCGATATCTAGCTCCATGGTTGAGATTAGCCAGAATCGGACTTGATTGTCGTCGTTGTCCCATTTGGTGAAAGCTTCAGAGTTGGAATCTTCTGGTTTTGCTGCTACTCCAGTCAAATATTCCCCTTTTTGCTTTCCCGTGATGAACATATGTACAGATTGAGACCACTGAAGGTAATTCTTTCCAGTAAATTTCCGAACCGCCAGCTCCTTGGTCAAAGTTCGTTCCATTGTTGCTTGTTACCATCGTGGTAGTGTTGGAAACAGCAGAGTTGTTTTCTGAATTATCTTCAGAATTTTCAGAAGTAGGAGATTTAGAAGAAGAAGATCTGTCACTGGTCATGACAGTCTTGAAGCTATTTCACCGGCAGCGGCAGCGGAGAGGCTAACCGGTGTCTCTGATACCATGTTAAATTAGGGTTAACACGGTGGAATGGTAAAAAACACTTTTCTGATTTATGTATACTTTTCCTTGAATCATGTACAAGAATATATATACTAAAACTATCATAGATACCCTCCTTACTTAGGAGATCTCCGGAGATTAACTTCCTATTTAGTAAAGATAGAATAAATCTAAGTAATAAAGACATAATAAATCTATTTATGGTAAACTATATATACATGGAAATAAAATATTGTTCAACACTATTTCACTTATGGAATAACCTTTAAACAGTATAGCTCAAGCAACCTTGTACTCATATTTATGTGGGAATTTCTTAGTGATCAAGCTTTCTTAGTAGAAACAGAATTTTAGTACTGTTGTAGAACTCGATATAGTTGTATGTTCACTTAATTGTACTTCACAAACTCATTTGACTTCCTTCCGGATTCACTTTTTAGCTGAAATTTGATACGAGTAAATTAGACTTAATGGAGAAGATTCTCAAAAAAATTCATCAAAAAATTCTACCTGGAACCTCCCCAAATGGCGACGTTTGGACAAAGACTCCCATAAAAGGGATGATTTGCATTTTTTCCTTAGTTCGAGGGCTTATTTGCACCTTTTCCCAAATAAGATAGGTTAAAATAGATAAAGCGAAAGTCTAGATCTGAAAAATAAAACCAACCGAGACATAAACAAAATGTAAGAGCATCTTTAATGCTAAGCTTTTGACATTAATAAAATTGCGACACATGGCACTAAGAGCATCTTCAATGCTAAACGTTAACGGTGCATACGTGACATGAGAAATAACCAATTAAAAAACAATAAACACAATATCTTTCTCCTTATTTGAAGGATCTTACATTATTTTGGTAAGTTTTTCTTCACAATGTCAAGCACAATGTCTAGATGTAGACATTGTAGTTGACATTGCATACAAAAACTTACCAAAAACACATAAGACCGTAGAAAGAATGAGAGAGAAATGTCATAAAATCAATATTTTGTGTCTATCTCTCTCATACCACATGTGCACCATGCACATTGTAGCATTGGAGATGCTCTAAATGTATGGAATGTTATACCACATAGGATGCATGTGAAATCTTGAGAAACTAAACTGTCGTAATGGTACACAATGCATACGGTCAACAATGGTTTATTTCATATGCGTGTGTCAATTATTTAATTGAAATCAATGAAAGTAATTGCAACAAAAAGTCCTCATCTGCAAAGTATAAAACTACCCATCTTTTACTCACGAAGAGTCTTGGAGGGTGTTTGGATCTGATTCTTAAAACTGCTTCTGCTCCTTCAGGGAGCAGAAACAGAAGTTGGAGTGTTTGGGTGAAAGTATAGAAGTGATTCTGGTGCTCTAATTTACTCCTAGAATCAGTTTTTTTAGAACCTGGGAGTGACCGACTTCTGAAAAGTGATTCTTATTCTGCTTCTGCTTTAAAAAAGAAGCAAAATCAGAATCAGTTCCAAACACCCCTAGTTTGCTGACTCGGCTAGTGTGACTGGCTTTCCAATTTGAGAAAGTGGGTTTGAGTGTGACAATGATACCATTATTTTTTACACATCAACACAATGTTAAACAACGAAAGAACCCATTGCAGAGCAAAAAACTCAAACAATTCGTGACTTCCTGATGTGCCAAGTTTTTTCTAATGTCAAAAGTGTAGCATTAAAGATGCTCTAAGGGGAAAGTAGCTTAAACGGGTAAGGCCCAATATTATCTAGTCCAACTGACGAAAGGCCCAATATATTATCTAAAGGCTTGAGGAAGCGGCCTAAACATCTCTGGATCCATCGACAGCTATCGTCCACAAAGTGTCGAACGCTTCGCGGCCTTCACCCTCCGTCAGGCGCCAGCACGCAGCACGACAGAACCACCACGTCTCTTCAGTCGTCTCCTACTCACATCACGCCCGTCGCCCGCTCGCCGCCACTCACCCTTCGGCGGTTCGGCCAATCGACCCTTCTCGATTTTCACTTCCAACCATCCGGTATTCCCCCTTCAGCCCTCTTTTATTGATTAGTTCATTAATTCATAGCTGTTTAAATATTTAGTTAAATTAGTGATATCGTTCTGTTCAAACCTTAGCAAATCCAGAAACCCATTTTGATTCATTCACTCGCGTCAACAGAACCATTCAGAAAGATATTGTATATCAAATCTTTACCTAAGTTTCCCAAATGGCAGAAAAAATTGATGTTTTTTATTTTCAAAAGCATGTCTCCCTGTAAGTCAAAAATCACTTCAGAAATGTTTATTCATTTGCTACGTTTTTAGTTTCCAAAACATATACTTATATTTAAATATAATTAGTTTGTATACACAGGCGTACACCTATATATTTGTAGTGTTTCATTGCCACCTGATTTAGTTATTGAAACAACATTTGAACGCAAAACTGATTTTTTAAATAGACAGTGTACATAACTATAATTGTAATCAACACGATCATGTTAAAATTTACTTTGGAGTGATAATTATAGTGTGCACATAGTAGTTGTAGTCATTTTTTCTCCATAAATTCTACTTTTCTAATATTATAAGAAAATCCACATATATAACACTATAGAATAAATTTAAATAAATTAGTACAAATATATGACCTTTTTATAAATTTTTATCAAACGTTTATAACAATTTTTATTATTTTTTTTCGTGTTCAGTTTTATTTATCCTATGTTAATTCCATTTGCAACATTTATCCATTAACTATATAAAATCAAAATGTATGAAGTCCTTATGTACTCGCAATAAAACCATTTTATTACGAGCCCGTTTGGTAGCACGAAAATCGGCTGATTTGGCTGATTCTGCTGAAATTTATGAAGTTCTGGCTGAAGTGGTTGCATTGACTTATTCTGCTGATTTAAGAAAAAATAATTTTAAAATATATTTTATTAATAAAATAAAGAAAAAATTATATGTAAAAATAGCTAAAATGATCATCTACGGTAACTGCAGCCAATACAGCCAGAAAAGTAACCCAAAACTTACTTTTTGTGCTTATCACACAATTCAACGTGCGAAAGCAAAAGTTACGTGTTTGGTGAAAAAATTGGCTGATAAGCCTGATAAGCCGAAAAACAGTGTTACCAAACGGCCTCTACATCTGTTAAAGAAGTCAAAACAACCTTCTAATTTTCTTTTAGTGTTTTTTTAAAGTTTTATAGTTTAACTTTCTAAATATTATAGCAATTTGTCTTTATTATTTTACTTTTCATATCATAAATGATAAATGGAAAAATTGTGAGATAGGAGTAGATTTTATACATTGACAGTAATTTTCAAGAACTTATGGTGTTATTTATATTTAGCGTCCCAACTTGACACCACATGTTTATATGTGCCTCTGTCCCTAGTATTAAGTTTTGAGAAGAGTAAGGCTGCTCACATTCCATGGAGTGAAAACCTCAAATTTGAGGTATTCACCCCAAATATGCTCCAACCTAAACTAAATAATGTATTCAAGGGTGTCAAAGTGGATGTGTGACACCCTTGGGATGAGAAGCTCATACCCTTATTCAGAAGGAAGAAGCTAACACAAAAGTCAGCTGAATTCAAGAGAAAGAGTGCAGCTTAATGCGGGACCCAAGTAGAAAAAAAACCTCATTTTATAAAAATAATCTTATAACTTTTTATGATCGTTTACATGACACCAATATTATATATATAAAGCTTAAAATAAATATGAAGTTTCAATTGCTCGAGGTTTGCAGACCCAAAATTTTTCAAGTAAATTCAAGTGCAAAAGTTAAATTATCATGGTTCTTTTTTTACATATATTAGTTATTTGTTTTCCAAAAATAGGTTTGAAGTAACAATAAAAAATTTAACTCCGAGTTTATTTATTTTTATATCAGAGTGTTTGACATTTTGAATCAAAATCATTTGCGAAAATTGTTTGGCAAAAAATGATGTATGATAAAATAAGTATGACTTTAATAAAACAATATTGTTAGATGAATATACGGTGCTGGATTGTAGGAAAAAGCTGAATTCATTGAGTGAATATGTATAAATGGGTGAAGAATTTGATATACTGATGGAGAGGGTAGAAGTTACTCAGGTCAGC
The DNA here is from genome assembly GCA_945859875.1 of Cuscuta europaea. NCBI lineage: Eukaryota > Viridiplantae > Streptophyta > Magnoliopsida > Solanales > Convolvulaceae > Cuscuta > Cuscuta europaea. The sequence goes on along the minus strand of CAMAPE010000027.1, from coordinate 7,510,021 downwards.
CAAAATGAGAGATGAAGGAGTGTGGGGATTAGATGGTGACCGGTTCAATGAGATACAAGAGAGAAAACGGTAAAGGCGGTGATTGATGAGTGGGTGATCAAGTTCAATGAGAGAGTAGGGGTGGGCAAAACACTTTGATTTGACCAAACCGAAGTTGATATTTGAAGTTTGGTTTGGTTTCAATTCTCCATACTAAACCGTTTGATACTAATATTTACAAACCGGATGGTTCGGTTCAGTTTGTTTATAAATGTAATACTTCATCCGTAATTAGAAGTTTGCTACATTTTCCTTTTTGATATGTTTTCCCTTAAAATATACTCAACTACTTTTACTTTTTCTAGTTTTTATCTTCTCTTTCATATGTTCTCCCACAGACATCCAGACAAAGACAATCGACCACAACAGCAATCCATCAAAACCCATTCTTCACTTTAAAGCTCTCTCTTTCGCCGATCTTCTGTATAGCCAGTGCCTTGTCCCACATAATTGTTTAAACTCCTCATAGCCTGAAATCTTTGGTGGCCTTCGGAAGCTTCTCCGGTAACTTCAATCATTGTTTTCTATTTTTAATTGACCTGCACACGTTTTTTTTCTTTCTGTTAAAGTAGAATTCCTCTTGAAAGTTTGATTTCCGTTGAGGTTATGAATCTCTCTTTTATATATGAAGTACCTAACCATAAACAATTCAGATATCTTCCATTTTGTTTTTCGTTGTGTTCTGATTCAGTGTGCGAATTTATTAAAAGTTGGTCTATGAGGTTTGGAACTTTGGTTTATCACCGTATCCTCTATCAACTATCATTGTATCTCAATTTAAATGTCCTGATTGAATTTGTTTAGTTTATTGAAAGTTTAATACAGGTTATACACTAGTGAGTTTCTTGTCATTTTAATTCAACATGGGGGTTGCTTGTGATATTTAATTAAACATTACAGGTGAGCACACCGAAACATAACAGGGGAGGGGAGAGTTCTGAAGCTAAGATTTCTTCTATGACAAGTTTAATTTAAAGATTAAATTTTTTATTCAACTAGGCTTCTTACTATATAAGAGAGCGATGATGTACAATTTTTTCTATACTCAATTTTCATCTTTTATACGCAAGATATACTGGCCTTTTTTAGAGGGTAATAAAAGTAGGTTTAAATATGGCCTTGGTCCTTGTAAATACAACACATTTTATTTTCCGTCCTTGCAAAATTATTATTTTTTGCAATAAAATAGTATATTTAGATACTAAAAATATTAATAAAAAAGGATCACAATATAACTATCAGCAACCTATCAAGGTATTAGTTTATCCAGTAGTCCATTTAAATCTACAGCTCTGATGTGGAAAGTCTCAACCCAAAAAATGGTTGAGCGTGATTTTGTCTTGGGATGTTGTAGTTCTATTAAGTAGAAGATGCTGTCATTTTTCAAATCTGAGTGTACAAATTTAAATCACATGTTTCCAAATGTGTATTTTAGATTGTTCTCCAATGTATTTCTGTTTATGAATTGAACAAATAGAAATGCAAATAGATCCCAAATTTAAGAATTTAAGTAGTTTTTGTTTTTTGACAAAAGAAAATAGAAAAATGCGTAGTAAAAATCTGAAAAAGCCCAGAATCGTGCCACTCGTGCGAATGTGCATCGCGTGAAATGCTGAGGAGTTCTCAAATCCATCACACTCTGCCTCTACCTTTCTCTTTCTCCTCACACAAAACGTTCTTCCTTCCTCTCTTACCCTCCTCCGCCCCCATTCACAAAAACATAGAAAAAGCATAAATCACTTACATGGAGTTTGTATTATTTATATCTGTAAATTTGACTTTTAATTTGACCAAACTTTAACCTTCAATTGCCCCCCTCCCAATCTTGCCCAGTTGCCCCCTTAGATTTTATCCTGTATGGGCAGTGCAATTCGTAAAAAAGAATTGATTATATAATAAACCCTACTGGTTTTCCATCTGCATAGAGCCATCGATCTGGCAGAGCACAAGGTAGAATTGTTTTCTTTAGCTTTTTATTTGTATCTACTCCTTAGTTATCTATTCTTTGCATGTATCATGACAACAGCCGAAGATGGTCACGTTTTTTGCACACTGACTTATTGTTACTTTTTTTAGAACTCGAATCAAGGAGATTTGACAATTTATACACCCGAATCTTCTCACCAAAATATCGGAGTCCACTTTTTCTCCAAATCAGGTAATACATGTTAAATCTTGTAGATTAACATAAGTAAATTCAGAAGAATGTAATAGAACGGGCAGCTGTGTTTTTTGCATGTAAACCTAAGAGAAAATCATTTGGAGTATGTTTTGTGTGATAAGTAGACAACTATCCTCCCCCCTTTAATTTCCACAAAAATCTAGAAGGGAACATATCAATTTTTGACATGAATGGAAGAATCAAACTTCTATTTTACTTCATAATTCATTGAGTTGGTACATGGTTTTAATTTATGTTTAAATACAAAAACATTTCAAATATACTTCAGCTGCTGCTGGAAATCGCAACACAATGACTTCTCCTCTCCTACTTAAAACACAGTACTATGAAATCATGTAAAGTTTTTGCTAACATATACTTCGTATTGTTGACATACATTATTTATAATCCATAAATATGCATATATTATAATTTATATATTTGAAGGCATACTACACACATAGTTATACATAATTATGAAATATCTAATATCGCATAAATATATTTGGCAAGACTGCTAGACAACACAAAAAGGCCATATTGAAGAACCGACCCTGCTTCTTGTTCACATTTTTGTGATACTTATTTTAAGGGTTTAATGCACCAAACCCCCTTGTGATATAGAAATCCAGCGCATTAGTCCGCATGATTTAAAAGATGCGTCAACCCCCCGTGTTATAGTTATTCATGCGCAGAACCCTTTCATGAACAAATGTTGGTATATTTATTTTGTACCATATGTAGCGCACATGTTCATCATATTTACCACTGAGGAGTCAGTAGGGTAATTTTTATTAGATGGGTTTGCGGAGTGGTGAGTTTATTGTTACTACTTTACCTAACATATGATAAATTTTTTTGGTGAGTATGCCTAGTGACTAAGGAGTAAATACAATTGTTTGGTGCAGATTTTGGAGTGGCGGATAATAGAAATTGTGGACAATGTCTTAATCTAAATTAGTAAGAAGCTGACCAGATTCTCAAAATTTATTTCATAGAACAAGGATAAAAATCAGAGGTTAATTTGATTTTTGCCTAATTAGCTTTCCTTTCTAATCATCTCATTTGTTCGGCTGGAAAGTGAACAGACTTTCAACTTTGGTTCCCCATTTCTTCCCTTGATTTTGTTTCCATACGCATTCCCCCTTTTTCACTGTTTGGAATTTGGACCCTCATGGTTCTGCCCTCCAATATCTAATAATCTTTTTTCTAGGGGTCAACGAAAAATCATCTCCACTCACGTGGCACACAACCGTCTGATTGGTCAGATTAGCTCATTGTAATTTTGTAATCAACGATCAAGATGAGCTATCATGCACGACGAACCCTTCCACCCGGAGCATCACGTAATCGGAAAGAGAGGGAAACTGCGTCGTACTCCATGTGGCCCTGTAGTCCAGTGATGGCTGTTGGTCAAAAAGCTACGGTGTCGTCGAAACAAGCTGAACAATTCTCCTCGAATCGGCTCTTAGCTGGGTACATGGCCTATGAGTTCTTAACTAAAGGGACTGTGTTTGGTCAGATCTTCGACCAGGCTCGAGCTGAGGCTGTACCTGCGAGTAGTACAGATGAGGAGGGAAGGGGCAAGTCCGGTACCGAACTTGAGCCGGAGCAGGGGAACCAGACATACAATGAGGTGGCAAGCCTACTGAAGAGTGACGGCGCCCACATCCCTGGCATAGTCAATCCGACCCAGCTGGCTCGATGGCTTCAAATGTAACATCATGGTGAAGAAACTAGGTGCAAGTGGGAGGTTTTCATTGGCAGGTAGTTGCGGTTCATTTTAAGAAACATGGAACTCAGTAAAGAAGTCAGGTTTAGCTTGCATAGTTTGTACTTTGTATGACCATGAAATCCAGTATTTTGTTCATGGTACTACTTCATTACATTGATACTAGTATAAATTATATATGTATATTCTGTCTGTATTTGGTAATTTGTGCTAGTTTTATTTTTTATTATCACAACTTAATTTTATATTCTGTTCCAATGTGTGTACCTTCTTATAAAATGTATCATCAAATGATCTAGGCACCTTTTGATTATGTTTTTGCTATTGCAAAATCCAAAAATTAATCATTACCATCGATTATAATTGGGATTTGGGGTTGATTGACTTTGCAACTTGTTCTCCCAGGGTTTTCAAAATCTTTATAAAAAATTGCTTTTTTCTTAAATATTTATTTTTATCTTTTTTTTTTTGTTTAAATTTTACATCTATAAAATATTGGTACCAACACTTTTACATTACCAGGCACATATCAGGATATTTCCAAACATGATTGTAATTTTTCCAATTTAGGCAATAAAAACATAATGTTTTTATTTTAAATTTACAAACGTTTTTTCCCTATTTATGCAATTTGCTTATAATTAAATTTTCTTATAATGTGCTATATTTAATTTTGGATTCTTGGAACCAAAATTTTCACTCACAAAAACCTTATAAGTGTTTGCGATTGCTTCTACTTTAGAAAAATGATTTTTTAAGTGATTTTGGGAAAAGTGCTTAGAGAGTGTTTGCTAAAACTTAAAAAAGTGTTTTTCAGCTTTTGACTTAAAAAAACTGAAATGAGTTTTTTCAAATGATAGCATTTATTTGAATTTAGCACTTAAAAGTTAAAAATTGAAAGCAGAAGGGTGTTTAAGCTGTTTTTCATTTTATCAAACACTATCAACTTTTACTTTTTTAGAATCACTTTTTTCTCAATCACTACAACTTTTAGTATTAAGTATTTTCTCCAAATTCACTTCAAAAAATACTTTTTTGAAGTAGAAGTTGATAGATTATATGTCTAGAGAAAAGTGAGAGCTAGAGAGAGAAATAATTTGTATTAAATGAGTTTTGAACCCTTACAACTACTCCCAGGGGGGTATTTATAGGGAAAAGCGGGTTAGACTCTCAAGTCTTGAGCTTGGGAGGCTCATTACAATATAAGGCCTCTATTGGGTTGATTACATTCGGATATATGAGCTAAGTATGGAACTCTAGTAGACGAAGCTCTTGGAGACGTACGTCTTGCAGTGGCAGACGAAGTCCTTGGAGACGTACGTCTGGCTGTGGCAGACGAAGTCCTTGGAGACGTACGTTTGGCTGTGGCAAACGAAGTCCTTGGAGATGTACGTCTGGCTGTGGCAAACGAAGTCCTTGGAGATGTACGTCTGGCTGTGGCAGATGAAGTCCTTGGAGACGTACATCAGGCTGTGGCAGACGAAGTCCTTGGAGACGTACGTCTGGCTGTGGTAGACGAAGTCCTTGGAGACGTATGTCTGGCTGTGGCAGACGAAGTCCTTGGAGACGTACGTCTGGCTGTGGCAGACGAAGTCCTTGGAGACGTACGTCTGGCTGACGGAGTGCTGGAGGCCGTACGTCCACGGGGCCTTCCTATGTGCTGGAGGCCGTACGTCCCCAGGGTGATCCATTTGCTGGAGGCCGTACGTCCCCGGGGTTATTCATGTGCTGGAGGCCGTACGTCCCCGGGGTGTTCCTTGTGCTTGACATCGTACGTCCCCCGGGTCTTGCATGTAGCTGGAAGTATGTGGGTCATGGGGTCTGGACTCATATATTCCATCAGGAGTCCACCACTCTCTGAGTTGAGATGCAGACGAAGTGAAAGGGAGTAGATCCTTGTTGTCTTGATGCTTTTGGCCTTTGGAGGATCACTTGGGAGTACTGGCGTTTCTGGCCGAGGCGGTGCCATCTGGTGGCTGATGTTTGTCATTGCTTCTGGCTGAGGAGGCAACACAATTGCTCTTGGTGCTCCTGGCCGAAGCGAAATCATTCGCAGTTTGGTGTCCATGGCTTTGAGGACGATGGATGTCCTACCTTGGTGTTTCGCCCGACGTGGGACCACTGTAGCTGTTCTTTGCGTTTGGCCGTTGTGGAGCCTTTATTTCCATGTCGTAGACGATGTGTGCCCTTCTGCTTTGAGGACGATGAATGTGACATGATTGTTGGTTGCTTTTCGTCCTTCATTTCAAGGACGATGGATGTCCTTCATCTTGAGGACGATGGATGTCCTTCATCTTGAGGACGATGGATGTCCTTCATTTCGAGGACGATGAACGTCCTTCATCTTGAGGACGATGGATGTCCTTCATTTTGATGACGCTGAATGTCGTACTTCAACTTGAGGACGATGAGTGTCCTTTATCCTCAATCTTGAGGACGATGGAGGTCCTTTCAATGGACGTTGTGCGTCCATGGTTTCTGACGACGATGAATGTCCTCTGTGCTTTTGACTTGGCCGAAAGTGGACGTCTGTGGTGTCTTTATCATTTTGGCCGACGATGGATTACATGCTTGAGGCCGTCCGTGGCTTGTGGTCCTTTGTCATTTTTGAACTTGTTTATCTTTTGATCTTTTTGGAGGATGTGGAGGCCGATATAGTCCCCCAGCCCCCAACTCCTTGAGGCACATGTAATGAGGTGAAAAGGAGTAGAGCAATGCACGTCTCCAACAATGGGGAGATGCCTCGTTAAAAACCTCATTAGGAAAAACCCTGTGGAAAAAATCCTAATGAGGGGAAAAGAGCACACTGGATGCCCAAACTGAACTCCAAGGGGTGAACCCTTCGGCCTGGGTGTGGAACTGCAGCGGTGTCCGTCTGCTGAGGGGACCACAGTGCTGATGAGCTGGTCCGAATATGAGGACGGGGCGATGGATGCCTGTCTGAACATGAGTACGAGGCGGTGGACACCTGTCTGAATATGAGGACGACGATGGTGATGAGCTGTGTGTCACACAAAGGCGACAGTCGTTATCCAGGAAGGGAATGGCGAGCCCAATCGCTAGCTCAGACGTCCGGCACTGGGGAAGCCGGTTTTTGAGATGTAGGATCACGTAGAGGCTGGGGAGCCGTTCGTGATCTGAGGACGTATGGCGATGAGGATCCGATCGTCATATAGAGGTAATGGTCACCATCGTGGAAAGGATGGAGAGCCCGATCGTTGGCGCAAGACGCTCGGCGCTAGGGAAGCCGGTCTTGAGGTAATCACGCCAAGGCCGAGGGGCCGGTTATGATATGAGGACGACGATACTGAGGGGCCGGTCCGAAAATCCATGCAACAGTTGCCATCATGTAAAGGAATGGCTAAGACCGGTCTTTGAGAAAGATAATCACGACATGTCGAAAGGCAGTTCGTGATGTGCGGACGTCGGTGCTGAGGGGCCGGTCCGAAAATCCCTGCAACGGTCGCCATCCGGTAAAGGAATGGCTAAGACTGGTCTTGAGATAAGGGATCACACCGAGGTTGAGGAGGCGTTCGTGATATGAGGACGTACGGCGTTGAGGAGCCGTTCGTCGTAAGGGCGACGGTCCCCATCCTGGAAGGGATGAAGAGCCCTATCGCTGGATGAAGACGTTCAGCGCCGGGGGCCGGTCTTGAGATAAGGGATCACGTTGAGACCGAAGGGTCTGCCGTGATCTGAGGACGTCCAGAATGTGATGACGAGGCGCTCATGAAGCCGATTGTCATATGAGCTCAAGGCTCTCGGCGCTGAGGAAGCCGACCTTGAGATAAAGGGTCACGCTGAGGCCAAGGGGCCGTTCATGATCTAAGGGCGACAATGCTGAGAAGCCGATCCAAAGTCCAAGCAACGGTCCTTGTCCATAAAGTGGGAGGATAAGGCCGGTCTTCAGAGTATGATGATCACGTTGAGACCGAGTGTCTGCCGTGTTGATACAAAAGATCACGGTGAGACTGGGGGTCTGCCGTGTCGATGCAAAAGATCACGTTGAGACCGGGGGTCTGCCGTGTCGATGCAAAAGATCACGTTGAGACCGAGGGTCTACCGCGATATGAGGACGTCGGCGCTGATGGGCCGATCGTCATATAAGCTCAAGACTCCCAGCATTGAGGAAGCCGGAATTGAGATAGATAATCACACCGTGGCCGGGGCCGTTCGTGATTTGAGGACGGACGGCGTTGGGGAGCCAGTCCGTAATATGATGACGAGGCAATGTTAAGGCCGGCTATCATGTAAGCTCAAGACTTGCGGCGCTAAGGAAGTTGGTCTTGAGATAGATTATCACGTCGAGGCTGAGGGGCCGATCCGCGCTGCTGATGACGAGGCGTTGATGAGGCCGATTGTCATACAAAGGTGATGATTCTCATCCTGGAAGGGATGAAGAGTCCAATCGACAGCTCAAGACGCTCAACGTTGGGAAGCCGGTATTTGAGATAAAGGATCACGTTGAGACCGAGGGGTCTGCCATGATTTGAGGACGTCAGCGCTGATGAAGCCGTTCGTCACATGAAGGCGAGGGTCAACATCCAGGAAGGGAATGGCGAGCCCGCTCGCTAGCTCAAGACGCTCGATGCTGAGAAAGCCGGTCTTGAGATGAAGGATCACGCAGAGGCTGAGGAGCCGTTCGTGATCAGAGGACGACGGAACTTGAGAGGTCGTTCGTCATAAGATGAGGGACGGCAGAGCCGACTCGATAATGGACCAATCTTGGACGCTCGTCCGAAGATGTGGAACGGCGCTGGGCGCCCGTCTGAAGATGGAGCCGATGAAGCCGGACGTCGGATGAAGGATCAAGCTTTGACGCGGTCCTGAAGATGAAGGACGATGTTGGGGACGCTCGTCCTTTCATGAAGGACTGGGTGTTGGCGCCCGCGTGAAGATGAAGGACGGCGTTTGATGAAGTCGTTCGTCCTATGAAGGACCAAACTTTGAAGCTGGTCTGAAGATGAAGGACGGCGTTGGGGACGCTCATACTTTGATGACGACGGTGCTGATGAAGCCGTTCATCACATTGAGGACTAGGTTTTGACCCTGGTTTGAAGATGAAGGGCGGCGATGGACGCACGTCCCTTGACGATGCCGACGTTGATGAAGTCGTACGTCATATTGAGGACCAGGTTGTGACCCTAGTTTGAAGATGAAGGGCGGCATTGGACGCACATCCCTTGATGACGCTGGCGTTGATGAAGCCGTACGTCATATGAAAGACCAGGTTTTGACCCTGGTTTGAAGATGAAGGGCAGCACTTGACACACGTCCCTTGATGACGCTGGCGTTGATGAAGTCGTACGTCATATTGAGGACCAGGTTTTGACCCTGGTTTGAAGATGAAGGGTGCTTTGATGACGACGGTGCTGAGGAAGCTGTTCGTCACATTGAGGACAGAGTTTTGACCCTAGTTTGAAGATGAAGGGCGGAGATGGACGCACGTCCCTTGATGACGCTGGCGTTGTTGAAGTCGTACGTCATATGAAGGACAAGGCTTTTACGCTGGCCTAAAGTTGAAGGATGGCATTGGGGACGCTCGTCCTTTGATGACGATGGCGTTATTGAAGCCGTTCGTCGTGTGGAGGGCAAGGCTTTTATGCTAGCCTGAAGTTGGACGGTGTTAAGGACGCTCGTCTAATCCACATGTATAGTCTTGCTTCATCCATAATGCATAGTGTTTGCCTGATATGTACTTAGCCAAATATGTGGCTTGATTTGTGTGGATTTTATTTTTATTGCTCGAGGCCGGCGAGTGCACGGTCCTCGACTTCCCTCTTTTGATTTGTGGGGATTTCGCTCGAGGCCGGCGAGTGCACGGTCCTTCGATTGTCTCTCTTTTATTTGTGGGGATTTTGCTCGAGGCCGGAGAGTGCACGGTCCTTCGGCTTTCCCTCTTTTATTTCTTCCTCTTTACTTCTTTGAGCGAGGAGTGGGCCCCCCTTCTTTCAGGCTCGATCGAGGGGGTTGCTATTCGCTCGGCCGATAGGGAGTCCAGGAGGGCAGCTGTCCGGCCTCTGGCGCTGGATCGTCCCTTGATCTTGAGTGGTTCAGTCATCTATTTATGGCGCGGGCTAGGCTTTTGGTCGGTTACCGGCGGCTGCCGTTTCCCAACCCCAAGTGTGGGGATTTTGTCACCTCGACCATTCTTTCAGGCCTGTCGCCGTGCGATTTAGCGCGAGGACGATGCGGTGAGCTTCCCATTTCAAGACACGGCCCATTTTGCAGGTCCCTCGTCCTGGGACATCGTCGTCCATACCTGAGCGTTTCGCTCTAAGGGGACATAACGACGTTCTTTGTTGTGTGGCGTCGTCAGCCATACCTGAGCGTTTCCCTCGAAGGGGCCGATGCGACGTGCTTTGTTGTGTGACATCTTTTACTTAAATTTTACAAGAAATAAGCGGAACACAATAGGTGCGTTGTTCATGACAACGAATTTTATTAAGGTCAGTGGCTCTAGGCCGAGGGTGGTAACCTTCTCAACTACCCGTATAGGAGTTAGCTTCTCAATGAGCTTCTGACCTTGGGGTGGGGGCTCTGCCGTCTGCACCCTCTTCGGATTGATGATAGAACTTCAGTGAGATGTAGGGCCCTTCGTATTTTGAGGGATAAGCCATCTGTCGGCTTGCTCGCTCAGCCATTCGTCAGCTTGCTGGTAGAACTTCACCATGGAGGCCCAGGCGTCGGTCGTGCGTCCCTTTGGAGAAGGACAGTCAGCAGATGTGACGCTTCTTCGGCTGGGGCTCCTCGAAGTCCTCGTTGTCGCTGAGCCTCCCAATTTCATGCTCCTTCGTCGAGGTGTCCCTTTCCTGATTGCCGATGGAGTTCCTCGGGGCACCTTTGACAAATTGGTGGAGTTCACCCGTTGAATCAAGCGCTTAATGGTCTGTATTATGGGAGATTTTCTTGTGGTAACGGCAATAAGTGTCGCCCTGGTGGACGGCGTAGAATTCCTTGGCCGACTGAGGATCTCTGGGGATGAGACCTTGCTCCTCCGCACAGTCAAGGATGGTATCCACTGAGTGTGTGAGTGGAGTCCTTGGTACGTCCGTCCTCGGCTGCCATGGGCGCTCCTTCCGGCACTGGCGGGCATGGCCTCCGACCGAGGGCGCGCTTGGAGCCGATGCATTGTTTGTCTTCTTTGATGGCTGACCTCCATCCTTCTTGCGGGAGTGGAGCTCATCGGCGTCAGCGTACAATCTCCATCGCTGGAATGCTTTGGTGTATGACCTCGGCGGGTCAGTGATGAGGCTTCTCGCGTAGGGGCTGCTGTAGAGAATGCCTTGGAAGAGGACGAGGAGGGTGCGCTCATCGGCATCTTTGATCTCGTCTGTCTCCTTCGTCCATCGGTCGATGAAAGACCAGAGATGGGAAAAATGTTTCTTCATGCGCTTCCTTCCGGCGAAGTGGGTGAGGAAGCGTTGGGCAAGATCTTGCCATGAGTCCACGCTTCCTTCGGGTTGCGCGTTGAACCACTCGTACGCTGGTCCCTCAAGAGTGGAAAAGAACCAACAACAGAGGTACTCTTCAGACGCATTTACCATCAACATGTTGTTCTGATAGCGGCTGAAATGCTCTTGGGGGTCGGTGCGGCCGTCATAAGGCTTGATGGCACTCCCCCGGTACTTCTCGGGTATTGGGGCCAAGAGCACCCTTGTGGTGAATGGAGTTTTTGTTCTGATTTGGATGACAGGGTCACCACGTCCATCGGCCAGTTCCCGCTCCAGGGTGCTGACCTTGTGCAAGAGGTCGTTGAGGCCGAGGTCCCTGGATGCTGCGGCCGTACGTGCCTCGGCCATTTGCTTTGCTTCCATGTGAGCGAGCCTCCTTTCAAGTTGGGCGATGACCTCGTCTCGTGTGTCTTTGGCGGCCGTAGTGGCAACGTGTGTCCCCATGCGAGTTGCATGGGCCGTGTTGATGTGGCGACGTGTGTCGTTCTCATGTAGCTTGCCCTTGCCTTTGTGAAGGCGGGGCCGATCCGCTGTCTGGGATACGGACCCCAAGCTCTCCCTGGGTGAGCCAAGCTCACGCTCACCAATCCGTCCCGCCAGCCTCTCCGATGCTGGCCGATGATGTGCGTCCCCTAGCCTGTTGAAGGCCGAGGCTCTACACACTGGGGTCGGTCCAGGTCGATGAGGGGAACCAGGATCGGAATGGGATGCCGTGTCCTGGGTCACCACCCCCTCTTCGTTGCCAATGTTCATGACTAACGGCCGGGGAGGAGGATGTGGTGGAGTTGTGTTCTCCCCCGTCCTTGGCATAAGTGCGCTAAGGACGGTGGGGTTCTGAGCCAGGATGGCTATGATGGTCGATATAGCGGCCTGGAGTTGAGGGTCAACAACAGGAGTAATCTGTTGCCCCGAGGCGTTGTCCCCTTTCTGAATGCGTTTCTTCTCAAGGCCGATGCGGGCGTCTTGAGCGTTGCTGTTAAGCTGATCGCGAAGGTCAGCCGTGGGATCGATGGTCTCGTGGAAGATTTCCTCATCCCTATCCTTGTCGGCAGTGGCGTCCTCTTCATGTTCCCCGTTCTCTTGGGTCTCAGGGATCGCCTTGTCGATGGGGTTACAGTTTGACCTTGCTGTTCACATAGTTAGTTAGCTATGCTTGGTAGCAACGAAGAATGCTAACTTGATCGTTCTAGCTCTCAACGAGAGCACCAAATGATAGACTATATGTCTAGAGAGAAGTGATTTGTATTAAATAAGTTTCGAACCCTTACAACTACTCCCAAGGGGAGTATTTATAGGGAAAAGCGGGCTGAGCTCCCAAGTCTTGGGTTTGGGAGGCCCATTACAATATAAGACCTCTATTGGGCTGATTACATTCGGATATATGAGCTAAGTATGGAAGTATAGCAGACGAAGCTCTTGGAGACGTACGCCTGGCTGTGGCAGACGAAGTCCTTGGAGACGTACGACTGGCTGTGGCAGACGAAGTCCTTGGAGACATACGTCTGGCTGTGGCAGACGAAGTCCTTGAAGACGTACGTCTGGCTGTGACAGACGAAGTCCTTGGAGAGATAGGTCTATTTGTGGCAGATGAAGTCCTTGGAGACGTACGTCTGGATGACGGAGTGCTAGTGGCCGTTCATCCCCGGATGACTGTTATGTGCTGGAGGCCGTACGTCCACGGGGCCTTCCTATGTGCTGGAGGCCGTACGTCCCCGAGGTGATCCATGTGCTAGAGGTCGTACGTCCCAGAGGTGTTCCTTGTGCTTGATGTCGTACGTCCCCGAGTCTTGCATGTAGCTGAAAGTATGTGGATCATGAGGTTTGAACCCATATACTCCATCAGAAGCAATCACAACCACTCCCATAGTCACCAAAACCCCTATTATATGTGGTGATAAACTTTTATGTATTTCAAATCTCGAAAAATATGAAATTTCAATGACCACACAAATCGAACAACACATTGTATATATTTAGAATAGTATTCTAATTTACAATACACACTCCATCAAGTCACTTTTATGCCTAATTTTTAAAAACTAAATATACTTATATAAGCACAAATAATATAAATAAATATAAGTATAACTAAAGTGAATATATGTGTGTATAAACATCTATATGTACACACATATATAGGCTACACAAAAGGCTAGACAAAAGACCAAACTGGGTCCAAACCGGCCAATCTTGGTCCAAAAAAAACGCACCCAGGACCATGTTATGAAACAGAGGCAGGGGGCAGCCCTTGTCCGGAAACAAAAACCGGTCCCGAACCTATTTCAAACAGAGCCATGCTCGGTTCCGGTTCGGTCAGGACCGGCGGACTAGGCCCATCCCTAATTAGAAGTAGTTTGTCCTCTTTTCCATACAGGAACCGATCATTAAATCATGTTCCAAATTGGCCAAGAAATCGTAACTAACCCAAAATCAAAACCGTACCTAATTACAGTTCCAGTTCAACCCTTCAGGTGAATTGAAAGGAACCCTGAGATCGAATCCACATTCAGAAACGTTGTAATGCACGAGTTGATACTCTGCATTCGTTTTTACACAGTAAGTACCAATCAGAATACCACACATTTATATTAACATCGATCTGAGTCGATGCTCAATATTTGCCATAATAATAAGGAGAATGGTGTTTGCGCAAAGCATTTTCTATGCAATTGCCAACTGAGCAACTTTTTCTGAAATTGGGACACCCCCTTCTATCACTGAAAGAAGAAGAAAAGATGGAAAAGAACACACATAAAAGAGAAATGAAAGAGCTTTACAAAGAGGGAAATAAGCAACAAATGTTTCATTCCTCAGTGTCATTGTTGACTTTGATCTCCAAGAGGCGATCCACAGGCTGTCTGCAAATAGGACATCTATTTGTTTGAAATCTCAAAACCTTGGCACACCCACTGCACATGCACTGCATTCAAGATAAAGTAATAAGTATCTGATTATTCTGATATTCAAATTATTTTGGCAAAGTGCATTCCTTTCATAACATAGTGTCCTAAATTGAGCCAAATGCCTAAATGATACCATAACTATTTGATCAGTGTCACTTTAATACTTCAACTTCTTATTGTACCCAGATGCACCCTATAGGCCTATACTCATGACAATGTTACATTCCCCATTAAAACAAGGTGAAATCCAGCAAAGATTGGTGGAGTAAATTGAGTTAGCAGAAAAAATAGTCAGATGTCCCACCACGTCAGGTTGAAAAAGAAAGGTTCGGTTCCATTTCTGGAAACATGGTCCCAGTACCACCAGTTCTCAAAATGGGGTAGCTGTAACCAGCACCGGTTCCAATTCACTTCTCAGTGGTTAGGGTTCATTTTTTTTGTAACAATTGATTCCAACGAAACGAATGGAACCAGAACTACAATGTCCGGTTCCACTACCCAAATTACGAAATATGGAACCGCACACTATACCTCTGGGATCATTCTGGTTGCCCCTTTTCCGGGACAATTCCAGTTCCCATATCCGAACTTACCTTCTCCACCCTTACATGGGATGGTGTTTGCCACAATGATTCTTGACACATAAACATCTTTTAAAACCATTCTTAATCATTTCGTGGAAAAACACCTTTATAAACTGCTGCTCTCCCTCAAGCTAATATGGATTTTGACTGCATGTATGTCAAGTGCGCACTCACTCAAGGAGACATAAAAAGTACAGAGTAACATTTTTCATTCGTTTAGGTATCTATTAGATCTCAAGCGCTTAGTACTACAACAAAAGAAAAATCTGATTTGCTGATGGACACAACTCTCATTTCTTAAAGAGTAGCAGGCACAACATGCTCGCCCGCACATCCAACAATCCCCATCACCTGCCAGCCATTAATTGCACAGCATGCCTTCCATGGCATTCAAACCCGTGACATGCTTTGATACTACTTATTGGAACAAGCGCTTACTTCTATGGATACAATAAATTAATTAGTTAAGGTACCAAAGTGATATATAGATCCAATAGTTAGGCTACGGGGTACCGGTTCTAATTTTTGCTCCTAGAATTGTTAAACATAAAGGCAAAAATCGTGTCCACTGGACTTTCATTCAATTTCAGGCTTTTCTAAAATTCTGAATATCATTTGAGAAAGAAAATAATACACTTTTAGTCCAATAATTATTAGATCTTTTTTACATTTAACCATCACTTTTTCCATGGAAGGTACCCAGTTATGAACATTTTCTACTTTTGGTCATTCTGGCCACTTATCTGATGAAAACTCAAAAGGGGATCAAATAGAAGTTGGCCTAGAAGGATCAAAAGTGACAGGAAATCCATAGCCAAGCACCAGAACTGGAAACGAAAGTTGGATACAAACAACAACAGCAACATCCCAAGCCTTACTCCCAAAAATGAAAGTTGAATACCGAATGTAAATTCTTTATTTCATATTTCTATTTTATGAATGAATTAGACTGAACAACATTTCCGTCTATTGTATTTTATATCGTACTTGCATGCAAAAAAAGTACGAAATAAAATCCAATAGACGGAAATACCGGTGTGTGATATGTTCTGTTACTTGGGTTCTATAATTCAGAAGGATGGTGAATTAGATGGAGATGTATGTCATAGAATCAGAGCTGAGTGGATGAAATGGAAGAGTGCTTCAGGATTTCTTTGCGATCGAGGTATGCCGACTAGATTGAACGGTAAATTTTATCGTACAACAATTAGGCCGGCATTAATGTATGGCGTAGAGTGTTGGGCGTTGAAGCAATGCCACATTCAAAAGATGATTGTGCCAGAGATGCGTATGTTGCGTTGGATGTGTGGACATACCAGAAAAGACCGCTTGAGGAATGAGGTAATCAGACAAAAGGTGGGAGTAGCACCTATAGAAGATAAGATGCATGAGTCTCGTTTGCGGTGATTTGGGCATGTGCGTAGAAGATCAAGTGATGCATCTGTTAGACGACTTGAGGGGTGGGGAGAAGAGACAGAGAAGAGAGGGAGGGGAAGACCCAAACAGACTTGGATTAGGGGAATCAGAACTGAAATGCGTCTTCTTGGGTTGGATGAGAGTATGACGTTGGAGAGAGCAAAGTGGAGGGCGCACATCCGTGTGGACGATTGATGTCTTTTCTCCCTTTCCTCTCTTTTTTCTTTTATTGTTTATCTTCCTTATCTTTTTATATTCTTGTGTTATTTTTATCTTCTAGCTTTTTTATGCTCTTTTATTTTTTATCTTTTATCTTTCTTATATTCTTGTGTTATTGTTATCTTATATTTATTTATCTTTATTTTATTCATTTTATCTTACTTTTTTTTTCTTCCCTTTCTTCCCCCGTCTTCTATTTTTGGCATCGATATCATAGATCAATTCATGTTAGACGACCTCAAATTCTTTTGGGATTAAAGCTTCGATGTTGTTGTTGTTGACTTGTTGTACTTGCATGCAAAAAAGCAATACGACCTTCTAGTCATGGGACCAAAAGTAGAATACTTTCTTTGAAAAATGAAGAGGGAAATATACATCAAAGATTACCATGTGCCGACAGGGAAGAACAGTAGTGTCCCTAGGTTCAGATAGGCATATGACACATTCCTTCCCATTCTCACTTTCCTCACTTTCTCCATCAGTGGAGTTCCCAATTCCATATATCTCTTGCAACTCATACCTCATTCCATTGACCCATAAGATTTGCTTAACCACCCTAAGGTGATATTCACCTTTATCTTTCTCAAACACTGCTTGGGTTATCTGAGAATTGGTAGGCCCAGAAAGTGGGTTTTCCTCACTCTGGTTATCTGGGCATGCCTCTGCCTTAATTGCCAAGGGATATACATCCATTTCTCCCTCCTTTGACAACTCAGCTTCATCGAAAATTGAAAGGTCTATTCCCGTTCCAGAGGGCTGTCTGAACTTCTGGGCCAAACCTTGTTGGAATTGAACTGTCACGGGTGGAAGCAGATCTTCCTTGGCAGGGGCCAAGTGGCAGTCTTCACCTTCTTGTCCAAAGAAAATGATGGTCATGCTGCATGTAAAGAGGAAATCAAACTCTTAAGCAATATTTGAAAGAAAAGAAGTGATAATTAGTTTGCATTCACAAATCTACATTCCAAGATGGGTGTTGTTAACATTGGGACATGAGGAGTTGGCACGACTATTGAGAAAAGTGGATTTATGTGTTTTATATTGAAGTAATAAACTAGGAATAAAGTAAGAATGACTTGGAACCACACAAATTTTACCAAATTTGGCATGAGACGATCTTAGTGGGCGGCCCAAAAAAGAAAGCTGGGGCAATCTTAGCGAGACGGATGGCGTATCATTTTATTTTATATTTTGGAAATTCAGAATATAAGTGGAAGCAATATGTGTGTATACATAACACAAATGATCATGTCAGAACTACCTCACACAAAAAAGGTCAGAACCTTTATGATGTGATTGGTGAGTCATGCATGGTTTGTGACTCTGTACTCAATCCTTAATCCCTGATCAAATGTTCAGATGACAGGACAAGAAAAAAGTTTGGACTTGTGAGGTCCTCTATACATATGCTGATATGCATCCTAAACATCTGTGCCCACATTGAATCAAACATGAAAACCAATGTGGAATAGTCTTCATAATCTATGGAATCATAACATTCATAATTCAAACAAAAAAAGTTCCATATAATGGGCAAGGCGCGTAGTAATAACATGTTTGAAAAAAGGGTGATTATCCAAATGATAGCATAATCATTTTAAAAAAATTAATATGGCCGCACCTCACCTCTAAATGGAACTCAATTAATGGAGTAAAACTCATGACAAATGCCATGAATCGGTAAACTCTTTTTTTAAAGAAGGTACTAAAATGACAATTTCGTCATCTTTGCGAAAGAAGACATTTCACAAACACCTAATTATATAACATACGAATTATTGATCCAAGAGAAGACACATACCACATTCAAGGCCCTGCAGCCCCCTGTGGCCCCATTGAATTAGATTCTTGTTGATAAGTACAAAAGAAATAAATTTCAAAACTTTCCAGCAAAGTTTGAATTTTTATTACCCATGGATGAACAAAATGACAAAAGAATAAAATATACTGCACATTAGAACCCTGGTAACTATAGAATTCATAGCAAACCTCAGTGAATAAAAAATCAAGGCGTGCTAAACAGTCGCTAGATTCCAAGGTCATATATACCACTCAAGAAATTCATTAGAACTGGCAATCAAAGAAAAACTTTGTTAAAGAGAGGAACAAGATTTAATATGGAAAGTGGACAGAGAAAAAAGGCCGATAAAGCAGCAGCACACCTTCCTGCAACGGTGGCGTCGAAGGTGAAAGCTACGAGGTATTTCCCGGCGTTCTCCTCATCTGGCTCGATCCGTAGCGTCTCCTTTTTTAGATTGACATCATTCCGTATAGTCACGGCCTTTTGGTGCTCCACATAAGGCGTTGGCTGAGGCACGATGGGCCCACAAGGGTACCGACCGTTTACCCAATTCGAGTCCATGCGATGGTGGTGGTGGTCGTACGGAGCCGGCAAAGTGATCGGCACAGAGGAAGGAGGCGGCGGATAGTAGCCTGGGTACTGGTAATACGGCGGAGCGTTAGGGTATTGCGGAGGATAAGGCGTCGCCGCCGCAAAGACGTACATGTTAGGGCTGACATCCGGCTGCGGATGCTGCGGTGGAGGCGCGGATGGGTGGGCCCTCCGATGGCTGTTGCTCCTCCGCCGGGCGTTCGATACGCTGCTTCCGGCGTTTCCCATCGGTTGAAATCGCACTTTCTCCTCTAGACTAGAACAAAAGCTATAACCATCAAACCCAAACCGGTTTTCCAGACAACGGCAAACCCAAGGGCCAAGGCAATTATTTCCGTCGATGAGAACAAAATCGTGAGGTGAAAAAGGGCAAATCTATAAAGAAGAGAATATGATCATCGGAGAGGGAGGAAAGAACAAGATTCTTGCGACGAAGATGATGAAAATGCGTGAACGTTCCACCTATAACTCCATTAATGATTGTCGTTTAAAAAATTGATTTGTTTACGATGACCTCATTGTAGTCACATGATAAGTGATGAGAGTCTTCTATTTTATACGAAAAATGATGTTTGTACACACTTTTGTACACACTTTTGTACACACCTATGTCTGTGAAAGCTTTTTTTTGTCTGTGAACATCGATTCACAGACAATGTTTTGCACAAACAAAATATTGTCTGTGAACCAGATTCACAGACAAAAAAAAAGCTTCACAAACATGATGTGTACAAGGTGTGTACAAGGGTGTGTACATCAAGAATGGTTGATTTTATACTCCCTCTGTCCCTCAATTTGTGATAGTTTGACTTCACAAGTTTTAAGAGATGAATTTGACTTTATACTGTAGCGATACTGTTTCACACTGTAGTGATGTTGTTTGACACTGTTTGACACTGTTTGGTATAGATTTGTTTACCAAATAAGGAAGTTGAAAAAGTAAGACAAACATTTTGGGACATCCGTTTCGGGAAAGTGTGACAAACTATAAAGGACGGAGGTAGTACAACGTAAATTACACTTGTTTTATACTTCTATACCACAAGAGGCACGAGATATTTATTTCATAATTCCAAAATGTTGAAAGAGATACTCTTAAGGTAAATGATAAAGTAGGAAAAAGAGTATATTAAAAAGAGTAAAATAATGATAAAGTAGGAAAGAAAGTATATTAAGTAGAGTAAACTTAAGATAAAGTAGGAAAGAGAAAGTAGTTTGTAAAAAGTGAGAGAGATAAAAGTAATAAAAGTGGGGATATTTTATAAAAAAGAAAAAGATAGACAAATAATTAAAAACGTCCTTAAAAGGAATGCAAGACACTTAATAAAGAACGGAGAGAGTACATAAAAGTAATACAACTTTTTGGTTGTTCTTTTTTTACCCCGGAAGACAAACCACCAAAATCAGTGGGGTTAATGCCGGAGAACATTTACCAACTTTTATTAGATAATAATAATGAAAATACAAAGATCGGGAGACCAAACATTACTCGAGAGAACAAAACAGATTAAATTCTTATAGAAGGAATACCAAAATAATCCATCCAAAAAGCTCTTTTAACAAAAATAGGAAGTTGATCAAGCCCAGAATAGATTCTTAATCTGTCCGTAGAAATTTGGGCCAAGTGATATGCAACCCAATTGCCCTCCCTTTTAAGGTGTCCGAAATGAAAGTGTTTCCTAAAAGCCATCTGCGTAACTTCCTGAATATCAATCGTCCATCGTCGCTCCTGCTTACCAGCGAGATACTCCAGGGTCAAACTCGAATCTGATTCAACCTGGAATTCATCATACCCTTCCTCATCCGTCCACCTAGTAGCGGTAAAGATGGCCTTAATCTCAGCTTCCAAAAAAGACGTAGCAAGCAAAGGGAAGCAGATTGCCACCACAAAATTTCCCTTCCGGTCACGCAGAATCGCTCCTCCGCTTGATTCATCATCTAAGTATCACGCATCCACGTTTAATTTCCATTTCTTGTATGGTTTATGCCATCTGATAATTTGAGGTTGAAACCCCCTAAGCTTGAAATTTGTAGGAATTAAACCTTCTTTAAAAAGGATATCTCCAATAGTCCGAATCTTAAGAGTAGACAAGCTAGCAACCCAACTCTGAGTATACATTTTAACTTGAAGAATTAGAGCTGTCGAATTAGGATTTCCCCCTCCTGAACCCCAAATCTGCCTTGCGTATTCTTTCCAAATTATCCAACAAATGATCCCAAGCATATTTTGTTTAAACATGTCAACCAAGCTCATGACACCATTGCTAAGCTTCCAATAGCGAAAATGACTATAGCCCATCCCAGGAGGTTGATAAATACCAAATATAGTTAAAAAATCATCCCAACCCTCTTTTACCACTGCACACTCGAAAAACAGATGCTTCATTGTTTCACTTTGTCTTCTACAGAGAGGACACATAGAGGGATAAACTACACGCTGAAATCTACTAAGGTTATCCGAAGTAGGCAGGATGCCCTTAGCAATTTTCCATTGCAATAGTTTCATTTTAAGTTCAAGCTTAGTTTCCCAAATCTGTTGATACACAGAAGAATTGAAAGCCAATTCTCTGACTTCTTCATAAGCAGATTTAAGAGTAAATCGACCATCATTTTCTTCATTCCAGGTAAGTCTGCCAGTTTGATCCATGGTGCACAGTTCTGATCCTTGAGCATTAACTCAGAAAATTCACCTTCAAATTGCAGAGTCTGTGGTTTTAGGTATCATGATATCACTCCTTTCATATCTAGATTTCATAATCTGAATCCAAAGGGAATCTCATGTTTTCCATTTCCACCACAATTTAAGTGTAAATGCTTTTTCAATGTCAGATAAGGATTGAATTCCTAACCCCCCTTCAATGGTAGGGAAACACAACTTGGACCATTTTATCCAATGAAACTTCTTTTTGTCATTTGATGATCCCCAAAAGAAGGAGGTCATCTTACTATTAAGCACCTTGATAACCTTTCTAGGCAAAATATCCACAGCCAATAGATGTAAGGGTATATAATCAACACATGTTTAATAAGAATAAGCCTCCTCCTTTGAGATAGGTTCTTTTGCTTCCAAGGAGAAAGCTTATTTCCGAATTGCTTGATAATATTGCTACAGTATTCAAATCTATTGATTCCTTTATGCAAGTTAACACCAAGATACTTAATAGGTAAACCTTGAAAGTTTTACTGGAGAAGATTTCCCATAAATGATAGAACTCTTCGAAAGATTGATGGCCTGTCCTGAGGCTTTCTGGTAACCATTCAGAAATTTTTTAAATTGCAATATTGTTCTGGATTCTCCATTAATAAAAATTAACAGATCATCAGCAAAACCAAGTTGAGAAACAGCTATGCCCCTATTTCCCATCCAAAAATGATTGACTTTATTATTATTCATCAACCAATTCAAACGACGTGAGAATGCCTCTGAAGCAATAATAAATAAAAACGGGGAAAGGGGATCACCCTGCTTCACCCCTCTACTTGGCTTGAAAAAACCTTGTGGGGTGCCATTAATAAGGATAGAGAGGAATGTAAACTTAAGATTATTCATAATCACGAGAAAAAATGGGAAGAAAATCCAAATTTTAAAAGGATATCTGATAGAAACTGCCAAGAAACTCAGTCAAACGCTTTGGCCATATCAAGCTTAATAATCAAATTGCCTCCACTGACCTTTTTGTCAATATAGTGAACCATTTCCTGTGCTATTAATATCTGTTCAGTAGAATCCCTATTGACCATAAAACCAGCTTGTTCTTATGAAATAATTTTAGGAAGAATACCCTTAAGTCTTGAAGCCAACACCTTAGTACACACCTTATTAATAAAATTAGACAAACATATAGGTCTAAAATCACTGCAATTAGCAGGTCTATCAGATTTTGGAATAAGAACTATTAAAGCACTGACCATCCTTTGAGGAATGGGAATCCCCATGAAGAACTCTTGAACTGCCCTAACCACATCCATTCCCACTATACTCCAACACTTTTTAAAAAATTTCCCATGATAACCATTAGGCCCAGGAGCACTGTTATGATTAAGATCCCAAACTTTTTGCTTTACCTCATCTAAGTCAGACATAGCAATGAGAGTGTTATTATCCTCTTGATTTATAATATGTGGAATGTGATCTAATATCTTATTGTTTTCATAATGCTCTGCAGTGAATAAACCAGAAAAATACTCAACTGCAGCAGTTCCAATGAGGGGAAGACAACTGACCTCCTGTCCTGCCAGATTTTAATGCATTGCTTTCTTCTTCTGATGTTAACAAAGGAATGAAAAAACTTGGAGTTACTATCCCCACCTTAAATCCAATGAATATGTGCTTTTTTGCTTCCAAAATTTCTTCTCTAACTTGTACTTTTGAGTTAGCAAACCCCTTTTATAGAACCAGTCCTCCCTGGTATGATCACAAGTAGAACTTTGATAAGCAATCTCAGCTTTAAGGACCTCCTCTTCACAGTCTTTGATAGATTCAAAAATATTTCCAAAATTCTCCTTGTTCCACTTTCTCAACACTTTTTTAAGATTTTGGAGTTTGAAAAGCAAACCCCTCAAGCCCCCTGGTAGTCAACAGAATTCCAGATTGACTTCACAAGATCCATAAAAGATCCATTACCAACCCACATATTCTGGAATTTAAAACTCTAAGGACCAGTAAGACCAATGTTAGCACATTGAATGAGAATAGGGCTATGATCAGAAGGTGTTTTATTTAACAAAGAAACTTTTATATTATCAAAATAGTCCAAGAAGTCTTTATTAAATAGAACCCTGTCTAACCTTCTCCAAACTCTACCATTTGATCTGTTACCAGTCCAGGTGTATTTTGGACCAGAATAAGGAAGATCAATCAAGTTGCAAGGTGCAATACAATAAGAGAAATCATTCACCCCATGAATAAAAGGTAAAGCAGTGCCTTTATGTTCACTATAACCTGGCTATAGTGTTGAAATCTCCCCCAACCATCCAAGGCTCATTTATTCCTGCAGAAAAACAAATGAGGGCATCCCACAACCCCCTTCTAGTAATATAGTTGTGACGTCCATAGACACCAGTAATCCATCCTGTATAATAAGCACCGTGAACCCTGAAATGAACATACTGTCCATGCCACTGAATATTAGAAATATCCATCCCAGAAGATTTCCAAAACAACGAAATTTTGTTGACAAGAGAGCAAACTGCTTTATCAAATCCAAGAATTTGTTTATATGTATCAACCTTATTAATAGAGACCTCTGTGTTCTAAAAATCGTTCTAGGCGTCCGACTTGTCCCCACCTAGGCCAGGCGGTGGCCGAGCGCCTCGATTTTCGTCCAGACGTTCCGACTAATTGGTTAGCCGTCAAGCTGAATTAGTCAGCCGCCTATGGCGCCTAGTTGCCCGCCTAGAGCGCCTAATTGCCCACCTAGACCGTCTAGATTCGCCGAACATTACTTTACTTTTTAATTTTAATTTTCTAAGCGTTTTACGTACTTTAAATTTAGCCATGGATATATAGAAATGAAGTTGTAAATTAAAATAAACCTATATATGTTTTTATATATACCTAAATTTTATCATTATTTATATTTATAACATAACGAAGTTAAATGATTAGTTATTATGTACCATTTATGATTAAATGTGACAATTCTATCATTCATGTTTGTTAATGTATATGTATATACGTATTTTATACACACAAAATTACAATATTACTTATCATATTTACAAAAGATATAGATAAAATACATTTTCTATGTCGTCAACTAGTCCCCGCCTAGGCGCCCGCCTAGGCGCCTAGGCGCTAGGCGCTGAGCTGACGCCCGACTAACGCCTAACGCCTTTTAGAACATTGATAGAGACAATTGGTTCAATAACCACAAGTAACTGCACCCTCCATCGATTAACTAGGGAAAACAATCTAGAACTGGACGATTTTAGACCCCTAGTATTCCAGATTATGCAATTCATTGGGAAACAGTATTACTAGCTCCCCTAGCTGCACTCCGAGTGTTCCTTCTATGGTGAATTTCTATAGTTGTTTGTCTTTTGTTTGTTTTTCTGGTTACTAAAGTGAATTCTTCATCAGCATATGTCCCTGCATGCAGATTGATTATCATGATTGACATCAATATGAAGTTCCTGGAAATTATTATCAGACTCTGGTTGTAACTTGTTTTGATTAATATCAATATGATTAGTTGCTTGTTCAACAGTATCTTGCTGGATTGCTGCATTTTCAATAGTGTGAGAATGCTCATATTGCATTATTTGATTATCATCCACACGGGAATTTTGCTTCACAATATTTGCAATTGCGGTGCAGATGTTATTCCATCCATCCATAAACAATTCTGGGTTGACAGGCAGATCCTCTCCCCATCAGAGTAACAATCTCTGATAACCACAGGTGATTTAACACCTAGAAAAGTAGATATATCATTAATATAAATATCATCCTGAACACCCCTAATTTCCTTGGGATCAGATTTATTAATTCCTGGGATATCTGCCTCTTGCAAAACGTTAGTCTTAGTGCTTTTCTTCACTGCACGCTGTTCTAAGGAGCTAATTAAAACTTCATCCACTTCTGTTTCACCCTCTGAAAGGATTTCTCCCAAATTAGCCTTAGATGTAGATTGTTTATTTGTATCCGCATGTTCTATTATCTTATCTTTTCCTTTCTCATGTCTTGTAAACTTTGTTTCCTTGATTTTATCTTTTCTCTGCACCCATCTTTCCCTATGTAGAACGATGTCCTGATCTTGCTTTTTAGGACACTGATAAGTCCATTTTTGTACTTATTTTTCTTATCAAAATTAAGCGATTTTTGGATAGAAAATAGAAAAACAAAGCATGTTTTGGATATTTTGGTTCAAGTTTCATGAAATCAGGTAAAAATCACATTCATAACATGTTTGGTGAAATTTCAGGTCAATTGCGTGAAGAAAGTGGCATTTTTTGGCAACAAATGAATTACTACGGAGGTCTGCAAGATATATTGACAAATTTTTGAATGAGAAGAGTCCAAGAGAGGAAGAAATCATGCAAGAAAGCTCAAAAACCAAGAAGGGGTCGCCTATATGGCCACTTTTGATGAAAATGGACGATGCATAAAGACACATGTTCGTATTTTGTTCATTTTTTTTGGATAAACTGTAAATATATATATCCAAAGTGTTTATGTACAGCTGTACGGTAGCAAAATAGCTCATATGGGTCATCCCAAGTAAGGATACCTCAATCACTCACAAGCTCAAAAACTTCCTCTAGCTACATAACGATGCTAGCTATCATAAGAGGGTGACAAAACAGCAAAAAGGCGTTGGGCAAAAAAAATCAGAATGTTATCCTATTTAAGGGATACATTTAGTAGAGCACTTTGTACACCATAAACTTGATTTGCTTGAGCATATCTATCACCGTTGTCTTGGCCCCATCAAAGCAAATCATATTTCTTACACGCCATATCCAATATATAGTATAGCAAAATGATAGTCTCACGGCTTTGGCCTTAGCATGCGCACCATTGTGCTCCTTCTTTATCCACTTGACTGCACTTTGAAGTGTTGTCATCTGCCTAAAGAGTCCAAGCCAATCACGCACCAATCTCCAAATCTTTCCTGTAAAATTACACTCAAAAAATAGGTGTGAAACCGTTTCCGGTCCACCCTTACAAAATGGGCAAATATTAACAACATCAAGATACCCCAATTTATCATAAGTGGCTAAACGATCCCGGAATGCTAGCCATGCAATGAAGGAGAATTTAGGAGGAATATAGCTTTTCCAAATTAAGGACATCCAAGGTTGGATATTACCCTTAATTCTAATCAAATCATATACTTTGGACGAAGACAACTTTCCCCCAAGGGAACACTTTTCCAAAAAAGTCACGGACAGCTCCTGATTTGGGAATTTGGACAATAATAAATCCCTAACCGTCCCCAGTGACTTCATAAGCCGGGAGTCCTTAGTGTGTGGAACAAAGGTCCACACATCTCTCCCATGAAGATACACTCCATGAACCCATTTAACCCATAACGAGTCATGCTTGGCATGAATGTTCCAAAGAGTACGGGCCAATAAGGCATAGTTCCACACTTTTGTGTCCCTAATACCCAAATCCCCCTCCTCTTTAGGAAGACACACATCACTCCAAGCAACTTTCGCATGTTTCCCCCCAAAGAAAGAGCCTACAAAGAGTGGTAATCCTATCCAGAACAGTTCTCGGCATTGGAAAGATTCCTAGCCAAAAGGATTGAACCCCTTGGATTACAGATTTAATCAACTCAACCTTACCTGCATAAGAAAGTGTTTTGGAATTCCAAGCAAACAAATAGTCCGTGACCTTATCAATCAAAGGTGAGAACTGTGCAACAGATATGTTCAGTGGAGTCAGTGGAATACCCAAATATCTAACAGGGAAGGATCCTTGTTGGAACCCAACTCTTTGCAAAATATAAGGAACTCTACTTTCAATATTACCCCCTAAGAAAATATTAGTTTTATCTTGATTAACTACAAGGCCCGAGACCTTCCCATAATCAGTCAAGGTATCAACTAATATCTTAATGGAAGAGTAGTTTCCTTTAGAAAATAACATCAAATCATCTGCAAAAGCAAGGTGTGTGATCTTTAGCTTTGAGCACAAGGGGTGATAGCGGAAACTAGGATCCAAAGTTCTATTCTCTATCATCCTTGAAAAGTACTCTAAGCAAATGACAAACAACAAAGGGGACATTGGGTCACCTTGTCTAAGTCCTCTTTTCCCCTCAAACCACCCATGGAGAGATCCATTAATAGAGATGGAAAAAGAAGAAGTAGACACACACTCCATAATCCATTTTACAAACAGGGCAGGAATACTTATATCCAACAAAACATTGTCAAGGAATTCCCAAGAAACAGTATCATAAGCTTTCCTAATGTCAACTTTAATCATACATCTAGGAGAGGGCCTTTTCCTAGTGTAACCCCTCACTAACTCTTGTGCCAAGAATATGTTGTCAGACATCAATCTTCCATCAACAAAAGCTCCTTGTGAAGGGTTTATAACACTAGAAAGGAAGGGTCCTAGACGGCTCGAAATGATCTTAGTTATGATCTTATAAGTGACATTGGTACAAGATATTGGCCTAAAATCCGAAACAGTGGGGGAGTGGTTTGTCTTAGGAATTAATGCTACCACAGTATGGTTAATCTGTTTAAGCATAGTCCCAGTTTCAAAAAACTCCCTCACGACATTACAAACATCATCACCAACAATTCCCTAATTAGTCTTAAAAAATGCTGAAGAGTACCCATCTGGACCAGGGGCTTTGTCATCCCCAATATCAAACAAGGCTTGTTTTATTTCCAAATCTGTCACAGGGCAAATAAGGTCACCAACAAGTGTTTGATCTAGGGTTCTACCAGATTGGATAACTCCCGGGTCATACCCTTCCATATGTACCAAGGTTCCAAATAGATCTTTAAAGAAAACTATGAATTCATTTTCCACTTGATCCATTGATGTAGTGAGACTTCCATCTCCTAGTCGAATAGAGGCAATATAATTTTGAGCATTCCTTTTTTTTCACAATAGAATGAAAATATTTGGTGCATCTATCCGATTGTAAAATATGGACAACCTTAGCCTTTTGTTTGAGGTAGGCGTCCTCGGCTTCCTTTAAAAACAAAGCTCTCTTTTTTGCAATTTCCATTTCTTCCTTTAAAGCATCATCTAAAGGAGACAAAAGGGCTAATTGATAGATTCTTTTGTACTCCTTTTTTGATTCCTTTGCCCTAGCCGTGATGTGGCTAAATTCCTCTTTGTTGAGTTGTTTAAGTGGATGTTTTAGTAGCTTCAATTTTCGGACAAGCCTAAATTGGGAGGTACCAAAGACATCCCTATTCCACACACTCTCCAAAATGTTACGAAAATGATCATGCTTTAACCACATATTAAAAAACTTGAAGGGTTTGGAGCCCCCCATATTCACGGCCCCTATATTCACAAGAGATGCCACATGATCAAACTCACACTCAATTTCAAAGAAGTGAGTCTTATATGTAACATTATTCAAACACCAAAACGAATTAATAAGTACTCTATCCAATTTAGCCCAAGTTGCCCCCCTATGCCATGTAAAAAATTCACCGGTTGAAGGAGCATCTATTAGACTAGCTTGCATTTTCATATCATTCAAATGTTTCATTGCATAAGCTGAAGGGGGGGGCAGACCCCCTCCTCTCATTTGGAGAACCAACACAATTAAAATCTCCCAAAATTACCCAAGGAGCAAGGATATTTGAGCTAAGACCGGAAATGTGTTCCCATAATTCACTTCTTTGTATGACCGTATATAGTGCATAAATAAATGTGGTATAAAATTGTAGTTGTGTAATTTTACAAGTGAACCTCACATGAATGTGTTGTTTATCAACTTGTAAGACTACACAATCCACAAAATTTGGATCCCATATGATGGTCATACGCCCCCCACTTATTTTGTCAAAATTTGTAATAGATTGCCACGAATTAAACATAAACCTTACAAAATTATCAAAAGAGGTAGAAGACATTTTAGTTTCTAATAAATAAAAAATGCATACCTTGTTGACCTTTGCAAAGCTAACTATAGAGTTTTGTTTTGAGGCTTGGTTAAGCCCTCTAACATTCCAAGATGCTAAAAACATAAAAATTATTTGTTAACGGGACCCCCCTTCCTCTTGTACCCCCTCACCTTCTCCCTTTCATGTTGCTTCCATTGGCGGTATTGATCACACCCATTGTACCTATCAAGAAAAAGTTGATAAATTTTTGTCATAAAAATAGGTGAGAACCATACCCTTCTTCTATGCGTTTGACTCCGGGAAGGCTTTCCAAGCATGAAGTCGTGAAAATGATCCCTTTTCTTGTGACATTCCAATCAATGGATAGATAGTTGTCTAGCCTCGTCATTTGCTCCTTGACTAGTTCCCCATGCATAAGGTGGATGCTCACTTTATCTTCTTTGTCAAATTCAACCTTCGTGATTACATCATCCATATAAGCCTCTTGAATATCATGTACCACTCGGTTTTCTTTCCCTTTAAACTTCCTCATGTCCTTCATTTTACTACCATTTCCCATTAGATGTCCATCCTCAAATTATCTATGAAGATAGTGTATAAAAACACTACGCATAAACTCATCCGTGTATGCATATCCCTTCTTTCTTGTACTCACCCCCGGCAGCCCTTCAAAGCATGATTTAGTAAACCATACCCCAGGTTCCTCTTCTTTTACAAGTCTCAAATAATGATCCAATCGAATCAAAGGCTCATCCACCTCTTCTTTATGTTTTACCTTGTATTGTGGTTCGCGAAACTCATCCGCTTCCATTTCAATTATAACCTCGTCATCAAATATGTTGTCAAGACCTTTAATATTTCTTGGTTCATTGTCCTCATCCTCTCCACTTGATTGGGTTTCATACCCACCTTCTCCTTTAGCCCTCTCTTTGGCTTGGATGATATCTTTCCTTCGTTGGTCCGCTTTCTTCATTCTTCTCTTCTTAAGGAAAGGGTGAATTTCTTTCCCTTTTCCTTGGTTTGGTTCCCTTTGTTGACTGCCCTGGATGTTGCCCCTCAGTCCTTGCATATTGCCCTCGTCCCCCTTGTGTAAAGACCCCTCGGGTTTGCCTTTGGAAGTGTCAAATGCCGCGGCATTTGGATCAGCCCCCCCTCCTTGGTGCTGCCCACTTCAGCCACACTTTTAGCCTTTGTCTTGTCCTCATTTTCCTTCTTTTCAAGTTCGGATAACACCTTACACGTGAAGGGATGGTGTCCAAATTTCTTACAATGGAAGCAATAGTTTGGGAAAGTCTCATACCTCACATATTGTGTGTGAAGTCTTCCATTCGACATCAAAATTTGGAATTGGAGAGGGGGTGGTTTTGATGCATCCACCTCTATCAATACTCGAGCAAAATTGGATCTTGCCTTCTCAAGGGTAACTCTATCCGTAGTTATTGGAATACCCACCTTGGAAGCAACCTCGCTTATAATGTCTTCCTCCCAAATCCTCATAGGGAGGTGGGGAAATTGGACCCAAATTGGGACTTTTAAGAATTCTTCATCTTGCGTTGAAAAATCATCCGAGAGCATCTTAAGATTTATTGATTCGCCAAACAATGAATAGGGCCCTTCCATGAGTACTTTCTCCCTATCTTGCTCATTTTGGAATCTAAATATCACCCACCCCTTGTCATGTGATCTAAATTTGCAAGGAACAGCCCACCTTTGTACCATATTTTGTATATTTTTGACCCCGGGGAATCTCCCATCAAAGTAAGCCACCAAACAATGTCCCCATAGTTCAATCATAGTCGGAAGCTTTCGGATTCTAAGGTCAATAACATCTCCTCTTGGCTCAATGTATGTCAACTTCATTCCTTTGTCCGGCTGCCTATTGTCTTTAAAGAGTGATGCAAATGCCTTCTTGGACTGGGTTTCACCATGGACAATAGTTGTGCCCAATGCCGCGACATAAGCTGCATTAGGGTCAATAGAGTTGGCCTCGGTTTGCTCCTTACTAACAACCACAGCCTTGCCTTTGGGGTCTAGCATATGCTCTTCAATTTGTACATCACTAGTATTGACAATTTTTCCAATGACACTCTCGGTAGTATGCATAACAATGGCATTTTCAACAATACTTTCAACAATGGGCTCAATAGTAGGCATAACATTGACAATAGCATTAGCTTCCTTCATAGATACAAGACTAGTAACATCACTTTCATTAGTAACTTCATTGACAACATCACTCTCGGTATGCACCACTATAGGTTCAATTAAGGATTGATCATCCCCATTGACAAGATTTTCAAACCGGGGCTATCAATTGCAACAATAGGTGACTCATGCATTACAATCGTATTCACGCTTGTCTCTAGAATTGCTGGAGAAATTACCTTATCAATCTCCTCATGATTTGAGGAAGAGTACTCGGCTACCATGGCATTTGTGTCTTCTTCAACGTTTTTTTTTCATTTTGTTGGTCCATCCCCTTCGATTGCATCTCTTCCTCCTTAGTTTGAGCTTTCGCTTTAAGTCGCGTAGATGCTTTGGTTGGGGTCTTCTTTTTCTTAGCTGTAGACTTTGGTTTCGGCATTGTATAACCCAAGTCCGAATCACATGGAAGGGGAAGCTATGAGTAGCTACCCCCCCTAGCTGAATTGATGAAGATGTTTCCTTCTTTGTAGCTCAAGGTCCGTACCAATGGAGTCTCGGGTGAATAGTAGCTAGTTGTACGAACCTCCTTGATGATGAAACAAATTGTATATGCTTTATGTGCTCGACTAGGGGAAGCTAAATATGTGCTCAGAATTGAAATTGATCGAGTGGATTTGAAGGAATGAGCGTTGACCTGTTCGTGTGAATAGTAGCTCCTCGACTGGTTTCCGAGCTAAGAACCCAAAAAACCTTCGAAAAAGCTCAATTTTTTTGTAGATTACAGCCGTGAGTAGTGATGGGAGTAATATCCAAGCTTAAACGTGAAGAATCGGTGAAGAAACGAGCGATTTCTGTTGGGAAGAAACGAACTTCGGGTAGTTCGCGAGAGAAAGAGCTCTCAACTCCTCCAACGGTTATCTCGTATTTTGTTCATAACTTGGCGCGTGATTGCCCAAAGTTTGTGATACCAGTTGCATTACAGTGATATCTTCTTGCTCTACAACTCTTATGAAGAACACAGAACCTAATAACAATCGTAGAATGGACATATTTCTCAAAGAAGTCAGACATTTGAAGTTGCGATGGAAAGTGACACGTGCTCACCGTTTTGGTCATATCTCATACACTACAAATCCAATACATGTAATTCAAATTCCAGTAGTTAGACAAGAAAGATATCTACAACTTTGGTGAAGACAACTTTTCCATTTGACGTGAGGAGGTCAAAAAGGCGGCCGCCTTCCACAAAACTCCGGCTATAAAAGCCCTCTTCCATCCCCAACTCAAAACACACCATCTCACACCCAACTCAGATAAAAAAGGGTGTCTTCTTCCTCCTCAAAACTCGGATTTCCACCATTGTTGGACCTTCAACTTCAATCTTTCATATCTTTCTCAGTTTAGCTGCAATTTGTAAGTTCTTTATATGAAAATTCATCTTCTCGTCGTGTAGATTCTGAATATGTTGTTTTTATTTTCCAAATATTGGTGAAACATTCTCTGCATTAATTTTAAGAATTTCGTATTTTCCATATTTTCTCAAGAAAAATAGTTCTTGTTGATATATTAATCTCCTACTTAGGTAAACTCAATACCTAGTATAAATGATGTTTATTTGTGACAGAAACAAAAGTTTAGATGTTGGGAGTATTCACTTTAATATTTTATTTTGTTCTTATTATTTATGATCTTGTCTTATTTTATATGTAGTGTTAAAACTAGTAATGAGTTGTTGTAGTTAATTTACTCTTGGGAATGAGTTGAATTAAAGAATATGGGTTGACCTTGTTTGACTGAAAATTAGGAGTTTAACTAATGTTATGGACTAGTTGTTCAAAATGATTAATTTGATTACTTAATAGATTTGGTCATTTCATTAATTAAACTTTGGAAGATTATTTATAACTTGTCTATGAGATTATAAATAGTTTAAGCCAAACATATTGAGCACATTAATGAAGCCTAGAGATAGGATAAATTAATGGATAGAATTTAATCTTTGTCTATGAGGAATAAATTCAATTGTTTAATATGAGAAATTTAATTAATTAATGAAGTTGACCATTTTGTTAGCTAAAATGCGGAAAGTTATATCTATCTTGTCTATGAGATTAGAATATAATTTAGGCCAACCATTTTAAACACATTAATGAAGCCTAGAAATAGGATAAATTAGTGAAAGTAACTTAAATCTTGTCAATGAGAAAAGAAATTACTAGTCCAATCTTTAGTTATAAATACTCCTAATTATTAGGTTCATGCTAAAAGGATGTACCCATATTTTATAATTCAATTCATTGCCCTTCTTTGACCAATCCATTTAAAGTTGAATATTATATTTTTCATTTAGTTTATTTTTGAGCCATAAGTAGTATATGCATAATTTAATTTACTTTCTTTTTCAAAAAGTAGTTTAGAAAATCAATCAAAAGTTTTAATTTGGAAAGCTTCCAATAATTTACGATAACTTATGACTGAACTTAAAATAAAGAAACTCCTTCGTCATTCCTCAAGAGACACGATACTCGGGGGAAAACTGAAAGGTTAAACTCCGTTTTACTACAACGCCGCGGAAGCGGCTATCAAATGGCGCCGTTGCGGGGGAATGACATGGTGAATTCTTGATTTTAATTTTAGCATGGGCGAATTCAAGTTAGGGAGACTTTCTATTTATTTTTTGTTTTGTTCTCACTTGTTTGCTTGAGATTTCCTCATGGATTACTCAAGTGAACACTTTCATTCTCAACCACCATATCACTATCCATATTATGAACAACATGGCTTTCAAAATAATCAAAATGAAGGATACTATGAGCAAGGTTATGAGGATAACAACCAATGGTGCGAAAATCCACCTTTGGGGTATGGAGATTACCAATTTCAAGATAATTATTTTCATCAAGGGCAAAACTTTGAAGGCTATGATGATTTTTCCTATCAAGGTAATTATCACGATGATTTTAATTATCATGAAAATTACCACGAAAGGCTAGAAAATCATTATACCGGCACAAAACGAGTACTCTTACAAGGTTGACTCTGGAATTTCACCTTATCCTCAACACGAGCTCGAAGAGTTAAAATCAGCCTTACTCGATTGTGTGGAAGACTTAAAAAAACTAGGATTGAACTAGCATCTCTTGACGAGGGTCTCATAAAGTTGTTTGAAGAAATCATTGTTGGGTGTGTCTCCAAAAAACGAAGAAATATTAATTAATAAAACTAATTAATTAATTAATTAAATAGCCAAAGAAAAACAGAAAAAGAGATGGGACAGAGTTTAGCCAGAGCTCGTGCTACGCACAATGTCCTTAAAACGTATTTGTCACCTCCCACGCAGGGGCGGATCTACTGAGGAAGGTGTGGGGGCAGCTGCCCCCAATAAAACCCCATTAATCCTTGTAATATGTTTGAACTTTTAGAACTTTTTAGAACTGCAAGTATTGATGCCCCCAATAAAATTTAATCGTTGCCCCCTATAGCATCACTTCCTATTCAAAATTCTGTTCCTTTATCATAGGCTCAACCTAAATCATTGAAGTTTAATTGAAGTTTAGATGTCAGAACCAATAAAGAGTCGTATTATTAACGCATGGGTTACGAATATATCAGTATATTTATAGATTTATAGTAAGATTCAATACATTCGGATTATTAATTTTTTGTTTGTAAGAAAATCTAATGTTTCGGCTAGTACCATAGTTGTTTATTGTTTATTTTGAAGTGTTAGTGATTAGTGAAAAGTCTTATATCTAATCTATTTAATTTATTTGATAATTTGGTAAGATAGTGTAATTTAGATAGTTAAATATAAGAAATTCTATGAAAAAGTTGACCGATAAGCCTGAAAAGTCAAAAAATCATGGTTACCAAACGGGCTCTTAGGTAGAAGTTGTCGATTGAAACTACTAATTTTAGCTTTATAAGTCAAAAGCTAGAAGAGCTTTTTTGTAAGTGTTTGAAAACAACCCTAAAACTAGCATCGACTTTGTCCGTCTCCACGACAACCATAAAGAATTGCTTCCTCGCTATGAAAATAATGAAATCTAATTTGTGTAATAGAATTTCCAATAAGTTTTTGAGTGTGTGGTTGTATATTTTTATTGAAAAAGCTATATTTCAAGTTGTTAAAAATATAAGTGTAATGGATCTTATCCAAATAGGATATATTTTCCGAAACAAATGTGAAGTATTTTGTTAAGGTGACAACTCCGGTACCCATTTAAAAACTGGGGTATCGTATCTATCATTCATTTGATTGATCCACATCATTATATCATTTTTAATTTAGATTTAAATAATTCAATTGCAACACTCTCATTGGTCCATGTGGACAAAGGTATGGTACCTTATGGGTACCATAGAATCTACCTGTTTGTTAATACCTGCTATTGTAATTCAATACAATGCTACTTCTAATTTTTTTTCTAAAGTACTTATTAACTACATTACTCTGCCCCCAACAACATTTTTTCCTGGATCCGCCACTGCTCCCACGGTGCTAGGAGCGTTGCAACGACCGTTTCCCAGGATACAGTGGCTAACGAACTAACGTTTGATCACACAAACGAGAGTTCCGGCGAACGGGAACAAAGGAGAAACACTTAGGATTTTTTCGGAAAGCTCCAGGTGTTTTTTCAGAGCTAAAATGTGTGTATGGTTGCTTGTGAACGTGTAAAACCGTGTGTTTGTTGCAAAGCACCTGCCAGGTATTTATAGGAGGGTTTGTTGTGTGTTAAATGTAGTGTTAATGGACCTGAACGTTGGACATCAATGACCAGCCCATTGGGCATTGAATCATCCATAAACTATCCATTTAACGCATCATTAAAAGAGAAGAACGTTGGGCATTTATTGCTGTAACGGACCAGAAGACCTCGAGCCCTTCTGTTGCGACCAGAATACCTCAAGCGTTCTGTTGCGACCAGAAGACCTTAAGGGTTTCTGTTGAACCGAACAGAAGCGGAGCGGTTCTGTTGAGAACAGAACCCTCTTCTGGTCCGGATAGAAATAGAGCGATTCTGCCAGCCTGGAAAAAATAAAGGAACGTTTACGGGAAGACACGCCAGTTTTGGCTTAGAGAGGGGTTGCTCATGACCAAGGGAGACCGGATCTATTGCCGCTTTCTCATGACCCTAGCAAGTTGCAAGGCCGAGATTTGCTTGGATTGGATCCTCTCCTCCCGGGATAGCTTTACCATGCACGTCTCGCCTTCCTTCATTATACACATAGTGTTGCCAAACGGAATCGGTATTGCCTTCACCGAATCCATAAACTCCATGCCCAACACGATAGGATAGTCGTCCATAGGAACGACCGAAAAATCAATTAAGCCACTCCACTCGCCCAAGGTAACCCTAACCCCACGAGCCACTCCATAGATTGACTTAGGCTGTGAGTTAACAGCTTTCAGCCAACCATGGTCTTCAACATAGGGGATGCCCAATCTT
This sequence comes from Cuscuta europaea, assembly GCA_945859875.1. Lineage (NCBI taxonomy): Eukaryota > Viridiplantae > Streptophyta > Magnoliopsida > Solanales > Convolvulaceae > Cuscuta > Cuscuta europaea. The sequence goes on along the minus strand of CAMAPE010000027.1, from coordinate 7,472,978 downwards.
TTTTCCTCCTTAACTTCTAAGAAGTTGTGAGAAGCACCAGTGTCAACAAGGGCTTTAGTAGTTTGTCCACGTACCTTAGCTTCCACGAACAAACGCCCCTTCTTCTCCATCTTCGTCTCGGTTACCTTGGCCTTAATGGCGTTGAGAATGTGAAGGGAACCCACCATAGCTTCCTCCCGTTCTCGTTCCTCCCTTTCTTCAACTAAGGCCGAGAGCTTGGCCTTCTTCGGGCAATCCTTTGCCTTATGTGGCCCATCACAAAAGAAGCACTTCAACGGTCTCTTCTCCCATGTCTTGGTCTCCTTTGCCCCCTTGCTCTTGTCAAAGTATTGGAAACCCTCTTTGTGCGGACGGTGATCTCCCCCACTCTTTTCCTTGCCCTTCTCCTTAGTCGGTGGCTTCACCTTCTCCGGCTTCTTGAACTCCACCAAGGACTCGACAATAGCAATGGCAGTGTCGAGATCTTGAGCCCCACGCCTTTGGACCTCGATCTTAGCCCAACCTTGCAACCCATCCGTAAAATAAAAGAAAGCTTCCTTATCAGGATAGTCAGGGATATCTAGGAGTACCTCAGTAAATTCCTTCACGTATTCACGCAGGCTTCCCTTGTGTTGCAAACGCCTTAGCTTAGCTCTCGCCTCCTCTTCCGCATTCATAGGGCAGAACTGTTTCTTGAGTTCACTCTTGAACTCCTCCCACGTGTTTATAGTGCAAAGACCCTTCTCTCGGTCCCCGTACTTCCTTCTCCACCACAACATGGCGGTATCCTCCAAATACATGGTTGTCGTGTCAACCTTCTTGGTATCATCAACAATACCAAGAGCCTTGAAGTATTGCTCCATACTCCACACAAAGTTCTCTATCTCCTTAGCATTCCTAGCCCCTTTATATGTCTTGGGTCTAGGAACATCAACCTTAGAGGGAGTAGGACTTACCTCACTCGACGATGTGCTTCCTCCTTGCACGACCACCTTCTTGCATAGGACCAACTCTTCCTTGGTTTCACCGACAGCTATAACGAAGGTTCCCGAGCGCGAGGTTGGAGAGATATTGGCTCATAGAGTCATTCCGAGGAGAGGCGCACATCCGAGCTACGTGGAGTACTTCATCAAGTGGAAGGATGCTCCGGACAGCGAGGCAAGTTGGGAACACGAGTTAACCTTGTGGAACTACAAGGATCTAATAGAGGCTTACAAGAAGGACCACGACGAGGATGTCGTGAGATTGAGTGGGGGAGAATGTCACGACTCTCCTGAACGCCGCGGCATTGAGTGGCATAGGCCGCGACATATCGAGACCTGGAGGCGAGTTGGAGTCTAGAGATGCCTAAGAGAGAGGGGCAGCCTTCTCATGCCATCCCTTGGCAAACTTGAACGCGGATGGACTCGGACCTCGATATCCCACGGCCAAAGAGTGCGGAGTAGCCGGCTGCTGCCCCGTGGCAATCTCGAACGGACTTGCCCCCGTCGACTCACTCCTTTGCAAATTGTATGAAAATTGAGCTATGTCGAACAACTTTGCCCAATCCCGTTGGTTTGCACTCACGTAATGCCTTAAGTACAGCTCCAACAAGGCATTAACCCTCTCGGTTTGGCCGTCGGTTTGGGGGTGGAAGCTCGTAGAGAAGTTAAGCTCGGACCCCATTATCTTGAACAGCTCCATCCAAAACTTCCCGGTAAAACGGGTATCTCGGTCGCTTACGATGGTCTTCGGTATGCCCCAATACTTTACCACATGCTTGAAGAATAAGCGTGCAGCATCTTCGGCGGTGAACTTCGTAGGGACAGGAATGAACGCTCCATACTTACTAAACCGATCCACCACGACCATGATGTTCCCACACCCCTCGGACTTAGGCAAACATGTGATGAAGTCCATAGATATGCTCTCCCACGGCTTCTCTGGTGTGGCCAACGGCTCCAGCAACCCCGCTGGCTGTTGTTGATCCACCTTGTCTTGTTGGCACACAAGACAAGTATTCACGTACAACTCCACTTCATCCTTCATTTGGGGCCAATAGTACGCACGTTCTATTAGTGCCATCGTGCGTCTAATTCCGGGATGTCCAGCCCATCTCGAATCATGGCACTCCTTGATGATCTCTTTCCTCAATCCTTGCCACTTCGGCACATAGATCCGGTCTCCCTTGGTCATGAGCAACCCCTCTCTAAGCCAAAACTGGCGTGTCTTCCCTCGACTTGCCAACTCCATTAAACTCTTGGCCTTTGGGTCATGCTCCAGTCCCTCCTTGACTCGATCCACCAAAGGAAAACTCGGGCTTGTGATGGCAGCTAGCTCAGCCTTCCTACTTAATGCGTCGGCCACATTGTTTGTCTTCCCCGGCTTATACTCCATCACAAAGTCGGCATTGGTTCTTCCTTCAAGATGGCTAAGTATGTAGGTTGCCGCTTTCTCATGCCCCTAGCAAGTTGCAAGGCCGAGATTTGCTTGGATTGGATCCTCTCCTCCCGGGATAGCTTTACCATGCACGTCTCGCCTTCCTTCATTATACACATAGTGTTGGCAAACGGAATCGGTATTGCCTTCACCGAATCCATAAACTCCATGCCCAACACGATAGGATTGATCGGCTGAAACTTGCAAGTGTACAAGTGCCAATGTAGTAATAAATTCCGGTAAAAATACCGGGTCGAACACAAGGAAACGTTGTTTATATGATTCAAAAGTGAAAGCGGTTTAGTGAAAGAATTAAAAAAGAGTAAAGCTTTTTGATTTTTTAAGAGATAATAAAAGCAACCAAGGGTTCGGAATTACTCCTAAACGACTCCTAGTGATGAATATATGTTCTTTCGCCAATTCTTATGAGTGGAATGTCACTAAAGTATTCTAACTCCTGTTACGGCAGCGAGATTGTGATTAATTCTACGTGTGAATCCCGTCACGGTTCACATTCATCTAAAATTAACCCCATTGAAGATTAGGACATTATAAAAACCACCATATTCAATTGAGGTATATTTCTATCCACAATTAGAATATGTCTAACCTTTAAGTGCATGGTTTATAACTCAACGTTAATTGCTCAAATAAACCCAACGATATAATCATACGTTGTACACCGTAGTCATACACATTAAAATATAAAGGAAAGATCATAATAATTTGGTTGAGAACATACATCAAACACCTAGAGTGCGTAAAGTTTCATCCCTAACCTTGGCTATAGAAAATTAGCTAGAACAATTCATAATAAAATTACAAGTATTGAAATGATAAAATACAATGAAATACATAAGAAAATGATACCACAACTCCAAAGCTATGGTGGATAAAGCTGTCCCCAAGTGTAGAACTTCTCCCAAGACCAAGGGGTTGCTCTTGGGATGCCAAAATAGAAGTAAAGTGTGTAGAATATGGAATTATCTCTTGAGAGGGCTTCAATCCTCTTAAATATTGAGTTCTCAACGGCCATTTTCGGACAAGGAAGCAAGCTCCTTAATGGGATTTGGTGTTTTGCCCGAATGATTGTGATGACCGTTGCTTGTTTTAATCAGCTCCAGGCAAAAGGCGGGCGACTTTCGCAAAAGCCGGGCGGCTTTTGCGAGTTTAAAACAGGCTTCTCCGCTCCAGGGACCGAAAGCCGGGCGGCTTTCGCCAAAATCCGGGCGACTTTTGGTTCGGTTTGCTAAATAATTTCCACGGCGCCCAAAGCCGGGCGCCTTTCATGAAAGCCGGGCGGCTTTCGTCTATTTTTGCTCCGGGTGCTTTTCCTTCATCTTCGGACCGCAACTGGATGGCTGGTTGGTGAAAACCGGCCGGTTTTTGGTGAAAGCCGGGCGGCTTTCACCCCTTTGGTGTATTTCCCCCTTTTTCCTTTTGTTCTCGGGATGCGTTTGGTTGACCTTTACTTGTCGGGATTCTTCGTGTGTCTTTTCATCCTCGTATTTGATCCAATTGTCGGTTATAGTATTTCTTGCAAAACGAGACATATGTGTGAGAGTTTTATTCTTTTAAGTATAAAAGCGTTTATAAATTGTTGTATAAATTACGTTAATAAAACGCTTATCAAGGATAGTCATCCATAGGAACGACCGAAAAATCAATTAAGCCACTCCACTCGCCCAAGGTAACCCTAACCCCACGAGCCACTCCATAGATTGACTTAGGCTGTGAGTTAATAGCTTTCAGCCAACCATGGTCTTCAACATAGGGGATGCCCAATCTTTTTGCCTCCTTAACTTCTAAGAAGTTGGGAGAAGCACCAGTGTCAACAAGGGCTTTAGTAGTTTGTCCACGTACCTTAGCTTCCACGAACAAACGCCCCTTCTTCTCCATCTTCGTCTCGGTTACCTTGGCCTTAATGGCGTTGAGAATGTGAAGGGAACCCACCATAGCTTCCTCCCGTTCTCGTTCCCTTTATATGTCTTGGGTCTAGGAACATCAACCTTAGAGGGAGTAGGACTTACCTCACTTGACGATGTGCTTCCTCCTTGCACGACCGCCTTCTTGCATAGGACCAGCTCTTCCTTGGTTTCAACCAACTCGTTGGTGACCTTCTCCAACTCCTCCCGCAGTGAAGCAACCATGGTCATCAAAGTCCCTTCTGTTGCGACCAGAATACCTCAAGCGTTCTGTTGCGACCAGAAGTCCTTAAGGGTTTCTGTTGAACCGAACAGAAGCGGAGCGGTTCTGTTGAGAACAGAACCCTCTTCTGGTCCGGATAGAAACAGAGCGATTCTGCCAGCCTGGAAAAAATAAAGGAACGTTTACGAGAAGAAACAAAAATTAAATCGTATCTTTGAATGATAGATTTTTCGGGCAGTATTCGTGTCCGCAGGTCGCCCGCGCACACGAGTCGAAGTTTTTCTTCTCCATTTTCGGGATTTGATCGGCACCCCCTCCCCCCTGCGCGCAAGAGAGTGCCTTTACCTTTAGGAATCTTAACTCCTTAAAAGGGGTTTCCCTTTATAAGGGGGTGAAAATCCCTTGAGTTTTCCGGTGTGGTATAAAACACACTAGAAACCCATCATTTTCCCAGTTTTTCCATTTCAACGAGTGAACTTCGAGAATCAATTTCTCATTCACCCGTTATCCATTTTGAGCGTACCATATATCGAATTGTAGCCCTTAACAAGGACAATCCGAAACCACTTTGACCCGACCCAAATCGGAAGTGGACTCCACTCAAATAATTGCCCCAAAATGACCATTTAATGCAATTTTTAGCACATTTTCCAACAATCATCTATGACAATGAACACAAAGTTCAAGAGGAGGCATACGAGGAAGGAACTACATCCAAGGAGGAGGCTGCAGTAACTATGGGCGAGATGGTTGAAACTCTTTGCACCCCTATTTCTTTTGAGCCTCTCATTGCTACTGAGTTAGAGCTTGTCCTCGTAGAAATTAGTCCTGAAGAACTCAATCTGGAAGTGCCCACTGAGGTTGATGAAGAGACCATAGATGAGGATATACTTTGTGATATTGGCCCTACCATACCATCTATGGATGATCTCTCACCTAAAGAGTCCTTGAAAGATATACTTGATGAAGATGTTGATCGTACACAAGCCCAAATGCTTGTTGAAGTTGTTATTGACACGTGTGATTTGGAGGAAACATTCTCCGATGACGCCTTCTTTGACTCTCTACTCAATGATGACGAACATAGTTGTGCTAGGAAAGGATCTATTTGCCTAGATGATATATGTGGGGTTAGTGAATTAGGATGTTGGGATGCATTCTTAGAGAGTGACACAGAGTCTAAACTTTGTGATTTTCATGTTGAGGGTATAGATGAAGAAGAGAAGACCCATCAAGAGGAGTATGCAATCTCTAGTCAGGCTACTTTTGGCTTGATGGCTCCATTTGAGCGGTTGGAGAAACCAGAGGCACCTGATCCTGAAATACTTGTTGATTCTACTAATGAGAATGATGCAGGATATGTGCTAATTCCTTGTTGAACGACAGGTTCTTTGAAGATTATGTCACATTTTGGTGGTCACGAGAGTTCGAAGGTCTACGCCATCTGACTGCAAACCTGGAGGATAAGGTGGAGGCACTAGTGATGAGTGCTCCACAACTGATTTGCATTATAGAGAGTTCTCTCTCAAACGTCAAGCTAGTGACGTTAAAGAAGCGTTTCTTGGGAGGCAAGTCGGCAACCCATATTTTTCATAACTTTGTTTGTTTGTTTTGTGTGATCGAAGGTTGTGCTTCAATAAATAAATTGTGAGTTGAACGCTTTGACCCGATTTCAAAAAAACTGACTATGGATGATGTAAAGATATTTTTAAAACAATTTTATTCCTGTTTTCATCATTCCTCTTCACAAAATCTTTTCAAAACTCAAGTGTGAGGAAAGAAAACAAATGTGCCTTTATTTGAAAACTTTGTGCATTAAAAAGAGACCTCGAGGGTGAGGTCCAGCTCAAGTGTGAGGAGGTTGCGTTTTACACTCAAAAGTTAAAACCTTGTTTTAGAACAATCTGTTTACTATTTTTGATATGAAATATTAATTTTTCAATTGTTATCAATCACATAATAGCTTAGAGAATCACCCTTATGATAAGAATTTACTTTTATTATTATTTTTAGAAAACTTGAAATTGTTATGGTTTTTTGGTTGAGAATGTAAAGGGCTGAATTTGTTTTGATTGGACATTCATTTTATTCATCAAAAACAAATGTTGCTATTAATAAAACTCTTCAAAACTCATTGTTATAGGATAATTCCATCTCCGAAAAGGGGCTCTGTTTCATTCGTTAATCATAGTCTGTGAGAATGAAGTATGCACTTACCATGGGATAACACCGCCAACAAGAGTGAAAAAGAGGTGAAAAAAAGAAAAAAAAACGGTGAATAAGATAAATGTCCAAATTAGAATAATGAAAACCTTGGGATAAGGAATTGATTGGTGGTTTAACACAATAATAGTTTTTTATAAAGTAATAATAATTTTAAATTCTTGTATTTTGGGTGATTTTTCTAAAATGTTTAAAATTTGTGAATAAAAGAAGAGTTTTTTTTGTTTCTACTTCTTTAATAGCAACTTGATTGTAATACAGTCAGGTTTTACCTTATTGAGCGTGTTTCCAACCAATTTGTCGCTTGAGGACAAGCAACGCTTAAGTGTGAGGAGATTGATAAATCCATTTTTGTACTTATTTTTCTTATCAAAATTAAGCAATTTTTGGATAGAAAACAGAAAAACAAAGCATGTTTTGGATATTTTGGTTCAAGTTTCATGAAATCAGGTAAAAATCACATTCATAACATGTTTGGCGAAACTTCGGGTTAATTACGTGAAGAAAGTGGCATTTTTTGCCAACAAATGAATTACTACGGAGGTTTGCAAGATATATTGACAAATTGTTCAATGAGAAGAGTCCAAGAGAGGAAGAAATCATGCAAGGAAGCTCAAAAACCAAGAAGGGATCACCTATATGGCCACTTTTGATGAAAAATGGGCGATGCATAAAGACACATGTTCGTATTTTGATCATAACTTGACGCATGATTGCCCAAAGTTTATGATATGAGTTGCATTACATTGAAATCGTCTTGCTCTACAACTCTTATGAAGAACACAGAACCAAATAACAATCGTAGAATGGACATATTTCTCAAAGAAGTCAGACATTTGCAGTTGTGATGGAAAGTGACACGTGCTCACCGTTTTGGTCATATCTCATAAACTACAAATCCAGTGCATGTATTTCAAATTCCAGTAGTTAAACAAGAAAGAGATCTACAACTTTTGTGAAGACAACTTTTCCAATTGACGTGAGGCGGTCGTCCGCCTTTCTGGACGCCTACGAGTTTTTTGATGGTTTCAGCACACAACACTTTGAATGGCGACAAAATAATGGAAGGTTGCCGACGGGGGATGGAGGGCGGACGCCCTCCGTGGCCGCCTGCGGCGGAATGTGATTTTTGAGCTGCCGGTCTCTGAGACAAGATGGGAGGCGGCCAAAAAGGGCGGCCGCCTTCCATGGGCGCCTGCGGCGGATTTGATGCGTGCACATAGCTTTGTCGTTGATTTGATGGAAGACTGTCGACCATGGTCGGAGGGTGACCTCTCTTCTGGCAACCTTCCACAAAAATCCGGCTATAGAAGCCCTCTTCCATCCCCAACTCAAAACACACCATCTCACACCCAACTCAGATAAAAAAGGGTGTTTTCTTCCTCCTCAAAACTCGGATTTCCACCATTGTTGGACCTTCAAGTTCAATCTTTCATATCTTTCTCATTTTAGCTCCAATTTGTAAGTTCTTTATATGAAAATTCATCTTCTCGTCATGTAGATTCTGAATATGTTGTTTTTATTTTCCAAATGTTGGTGAAACATTCTCTACATTAATTTTAAGAATTTCGTATTTTCCATATTTATTCAAGAAAAACAGTTTTCTACTTAGATAAACTCAATACCTAGTATAAATGATGTTTATTTGTAATAGAAACAAAAGTTTAGATGTTCGGAGTATTCACTTTAATACTATTTTATTTTTTTCTTATGATTTATGATCATGTCTTATTTTATATGTAGTGTTAAAACTAGTAATGAGTTGTTGTAGTTAATTTACTCTTGGGAATGAGTTGAATTAAAGAATATGTGTTGACCTTGTTTGACTGAAAATTAGGAGTTTAACTAATGTTATGGACTAGTTCGTTAAAATGATTAATTTGATTACTTAATAGATTTGGTCATTTCATTAATTAAACTTTGGAAGATTATTTATAACTTGTCTATGAGATTATAAATAGTTTAAGTCAACCATATTTAGCACATTAATGAAGCCTGGAGATAGGATAAATTAATGGATATAATTTAATCTTTGTCTATGAGGAAAAAATTCAATTGTTTAATATGAGAAATTTATTTAATTAATGAAGTTGACCATTTTGTTAGCTAAAATGCGGAAAGTTATATCTATCTTGTCTATGATATTAGAATATAATTTAGGCCAACCATTTTAAACACATTAATGAAGCCTAGAAATATGATAAATTAGTGAAAGTAACTTAAATCTTGTCAATGAGAAAAGAAATTACTAGTCCAATCTTTAGTTATAAATAATCCTAATCACTAGTCCCATATTTTATAATTCAATTCATTGTCCATCTTTGATCAATCCATTTAGAGTTTAATATTATATTTTTCATTTAGTTTATTTTTGAGCCATCATTAGTATTTGCATAATTTAATTTACTTTCTTTTTCAAAAAGTAGTTTAGAAAATCAATCAAAAGTTTTAATTTGGAAAGTTTCCAATAATTTGCGATATCCAGTGACTGGACTTAAAATCCGAGTTTGGAGTCTAGACCCATATATTCTATCTTGCAATATGTTGGGGATGGAAGAGGGCTTACTAATTTGAAAGTAAAATACTCAGTTGGGGATGGAAGAGAGCTTCCAATATGTTGGGAATGCCCTAGATGGCATTTAAAATTGAGGATTACAGTAATAAGGAGTAGCTTGTCATTTGAACTCCTTAAACTACTTTATTCTTAGAAAAGTGTGAAACCTTGTATTTTCTTGAACTTTATCATAATAAACACATTAACTTATGTGAAATCTGAAATGTGCTTTGAATTTGGTAGCTCTGAAGATCGTATTTTTGACTAAATTCTACTAAACATGATATTTCAATTTATGGATTTGAGTAATAGGTTATAAATTGAAGCATTGAAATCTTTGAAAGAATAGTTCTAAAACCTAATTTACGAAAAATATTTTAGGGTTGATTTTTGAAAGCCTACAGATTATTGTATTGAATTTATATGATACTTTTTTCGTGCGCACTCACCCAAACCTAAATAAAATAACCCCATTAGAATGCTTCACAAAAAAGTTCATGAACATATACAAATCAAAATGTGAGGCTGTTTTACAACTAGGATTTGAACATGCCAAATCTGAGGCTATTTTATAACTACTTTAATGCACCCTTTGTCCAAAATTATGTCATTGAGATGAAGTTTTGAAATATTTTAATTAAGTATTATAATAAACAAATCAAAATGATTTAGTTTATATAATCAACATTATTATATCCAGGACCAAGTGGCAAATGCTAAATACGTCGTAGTTTTTATCCAATTCTCATACCATTGTTTGATTAGTACTGATAGAGTATATGGGTCCAGACTCCATGACCCACATACTTCCACTAATGCAAGCAAGATCCTGGGGACGTAGGTCCTTCAGCACAGGGAAAACCCCAGGGACGTACGACCTTCAGTACATGGGAAGACTCCGAGGACGTACGTCCTCAAGCACATGGGAAACCCCGGGGGGCGTACGGCCTTCAATACATGAAAGACTCCGGGTACGTACGTCCTCCGGTACATGGGAAACCCCGGGGACGTACGGCCTTCAGCACTACCTCCGTCAGCCAAACGTTCGTCACCCGGACCTACGTCTGCCAGACGTTCATCTCCCGGACCTACATCTGCCACATCGTTAGTCAGATGGTTGTCTCGCAGACCTTCGTCTGCCACATCTCCGTCAGCCAGACGTTTGTCTCCCAGACCTCGTCTGCCACACCTCCGTCAGCCAGACGTTCGTCTCCCAGACCTTCATCTGCCACATCGCCAGCCAGACGTTCGTCAGCTTCAGGGAACTCGCAGAGCCAGATTTTCATACTTAGCTAATATATTCGAATGTACTCAGTCCATTAAAGGCCTCATACCGTAATGGAAGTTGACATGTAGTAAAAAATTATTCATGGGTGCCATGCTGATTGCTGAATTGCACACCACACCTTGGATAACAGTGATGCCTGAGGTGCTTAACCGTTCAATGAGCTTTCAAATTAGCTGAACGTACAAAATTGGAAAGTGCAAGCATGTCAAAAGCAAAAAACATTCTAAATCTCCACACCTCATATAAATGCAACAGGTAAATGCATGCATTAAATGTATGAAATCCACGTAGAAGTATTTCCACTTGAGCATAACACTGAGTTGTCACAAGACCCTTGGTTTTGTCAGTTTTTTTATACAGGTAAGATGATATGGATTTCTTTTCATTTTTGTTATAGAAAAAGGTTGATTTCTAAACTTTATTTTAACAATAAGGTTATTTTCAATTAGTTTAATACTACCTCCGTCCCGGTGGACTTTGCCAAGTGCAAAGTAGGTGAGAAATAAGAATAGTAAAAAATGTGTGGTTAGGATTTGTGCAGAGGAGAGAGAAATGTGCAAAATCACAAATTAGTTGCTTTAATAAGAAAGTGACAAAGTTTTTTAGGACAACCAAAAAAGGAAAGTTGGCAAAGTCCAATGAGATGGAGAGAGTAATAAAGTGTTTTTTTTGTTCTTTCTTATATGAGAAGTGTGCAAAGTAGGTGAGAAATAAGAATAATAAAAAATGTGTGAATGAGATTTGTGCAGAGGAGAGAGAAATGTGCAAAACCACAATTAATTTAATACTACCTCCGTCCCAGTGGACTTTGACAAGTGCAAAGTAGGCGAGAAATAAGAATAGTAAAAAATGTGTAGTTGAGATTTGTGCAGATGAGAGAGAAATGTGCAAAACCACAAATTAGTTGCTTTAATAAGAAAGTGACAAAGTTTTTTAGGACAACCAAAAAAGGAAAGTTGGCATAGTCCAATGGCATGGAAGGAGTAATAAAGTGTTTTTTTGTTTTTTCTTATATGAGAAGTGTTCACAATTTCAGCTATAAAAATAATTTTAGAAGACCTTTTCGGTCTTATAAAAAAACTAGTTGTTACGCTCGTTGCACAATCGGCTAAATGCCCAACACAATTTAGTAGAGAACCGGGTAAATGTCAAGAAAGTTAATTACATAAATTTGATTTTATTTTCAATAGTTCAATAGAAAGTGAAAAATGATTAACTTAAAAAATAATCCTATACATATTTACATTTCTTAGAAAGCACATAAATTGTTCCTATTATTACTCCTATGTATTTCCCGACTTTCACACAGACACTAAACTCGTAGAAAAACCCCCCTCAAAACATAATGAATAAAAAATGTGAAAATAGTCATTGGTCAAATGCCCAACGGGTGGAGCATCTGACTCTATAGACGTGTCTTCGACACGTGTCTATGCATTAAGAACAGATGTTAAATCCCCAGGAATGGTAGCTCTAATTGCAGATCCAAAGTTGCCAAAGTTAAGGTGCAAGCAGTCTGCAACATGAACTTGTAGGTGCTGTGGAATGATTACGGAAGGTCCGGCCCTTTCCGGTGACACCTTGCTCCCCCTCCTCTACCTCCTCCATAGTGAGTTGCTGCATGTTGGCAGTGGATGATGCCTCATGATACTGAGGTATCAGCATCCTCATGATATAAAGAACAATCACAAAGTGCTTACTTTCAAATATTATTATCTCATAAGATGAAACTGAAGTTAAGTACTTAGCATCCACACTTTCATGAATATGAATAACCTTTTTACTGCAAAAAATGCAACTAAAGTGATCACCTCACTAACCAAAATGAATAAGGTGACAAGTATCTAAGGCTTCAAGTATTTAACTATTTCCAGGAGAATGAAATGTTTCAATAAATGGTTTGCTCAAAAAATTCTCATGAAAAATATTTTCCTATAAATAAGTTGTTTTATCATCTATGCAATATGACACTAGAGCCATCATAAAAATGACTTCCCATTTTTTCAAAAATATAAGGATACACATAGATCACGGAAAATGCTTGAGAAAGGGGAAATGATGAGTGAAGTTATTTACTCCGTATTGTGGTTGACTTTACCATTGAAAATGAAAAGGAAAATGAAAAGGAAAATGAAACATAATCAGCCTCCCCATATTTTTAGATATTTTTAGTGTTTGTATATTCATCATTTTCATTTACCCCAGTTCCGCAAAGGCTCCCACCTATGGTGGAGTAAGGGGGGTCGGATGTACGCAGTCTTACCCCTGTACTAAAGCACAGAGAGACTATTTCCGGATGACCCATAGTGATTTTTAGTGTTTATATATATAGTATAAATAAATAAAAAAAATGAGTATGAAATTTGAACTAATAAAAAAATAGAACTACTGAGTTTATTCTATGTTTTCCCACAAATTTTCTTCGGTTCCCATTTCTGTCCGTACTTTCTGAGTTCCAAATGGAACCTAAAGGATCCTAGCACACATACTCACTTTCGTTTCCATCAATGCCATGATAAAGTGGGGGCTGGTATCTGCCATGGTCACTGTCTGGACCTTCAGAAATATCATCCAGCAACTTCCTATCATCCATACTTCCTATCATATCACCATTAATGCCACTTTCTACTGCTTCTCGAACCTCATCTAACTGTGAATGTTGTGGGTTACTTCATTCAAGCCCGTATTAGACGAATATGGGTGCACTTGCGAAGTGAGAGGATCTGAGATAGAAGAACTTCTAGCAGCAGCCGATGGTTGCTCAATTAGAGGCCAGTCATCATGTTAAGCTCTTGATGAAGGCCTCAGAGCAAAGTTGTGACTGGCACTTACCGGTAAGCTCTAGATTGTAGTATTTAAAATTTACTACAATCTGAAATGTGAAATAATCATGGGTAATAAATACTTCGTATATAGTAACTAAGGCAGTGCTTTAAACTACATAAAAATTATTAGCACTTATGAACTACTAATTGATTTGGTCGAAATAGATGTTGCCGAACAGTTTTCACCAAGTGAATTATACAAAATTTCTTCTTATACTTCCATAGCATAAAATATAACTTAATATCCCAAAAAATTGCAGTAAAGAGTTATAGAAGCGAGTCAAAGCCATCAAAGACCACCCAACCTCAAATTAAAGTTGATTAGTTACTAATTTTGCAAATAAGATTTGAAATTGAAACTTATAGTTCACACCTAAACATATAAAAAAGATAGTCTAGGGACCCATAATTTCTTTACATTTTCAAAATTTAGACTTCACTATCAAATGGATTAAGCTTTTCCAAAGTTTTTTTGTACCAACAAGATAAACAGTAAGACACATTTAGACATTATATTTTTCTTAATCCAACAACTATTAAATAAATAAATATTGTAATATATAACACTTCAGTACCACATATTGTCCCGCATTGTACCTCTGAGCATTTATATGCCTACCACTGCTAGAGCATTTTGCCTTTCTCTAATACTCCCTCCGTCCCCTTTTAAATGTCCCATTTTATCATATTGAGATGTCCCTATTTAATTGTCCCATACCTTATTTGGTAAAGTTTGTGTGGCTCAAAATCATTCTTACTTTATTCTTACTTTATCTATTAATATCAAACACACAAACCTACTTTTCTTAAAACTCGTGCCACTTTCTTCCGGGACATTTAAAAGGGGACGGAGGGAGTACATTGTATCATTCAAGTGTATGTATTGAGCTTATCACAAATTGTTTAACAGATAATAAAGTTCTTAAATAAAAATAAAATAGATGAGAGTAAAGATGTATTTCTCTAAGAGAAACCTTAGAGAACGAACTCTGCATTAGGAAAGAAAAATTGAACAGGGGTCATCCTATTATATATAATTCATTTTGGTGAAAACTTACTTGTTGCAGTGATTCCAAATTCAAAACGCCATCTAACCTATAAACGCAGGTATTTATAATAGCCAATCTCCCAATCTACCATCTGCCAATCTCTCAACCTAGTTCAATAACAAGGTCGCGGTGTCCTTGACTCTGGCCTCTGGAGGATTAGAAGGATAATCGACGATTTGAGATTTCACGAATATATGACAGGGCAGAGGGCGGGAAATTTCAGAAAGACCTATCAATTGAAATGGAATCTAAACACTACACGGTCCGCCCTTGCTTCCTAGGATCTAGCATTTATGAGACATTCATTGTACCCTAATAATCTGAAAAAATAAGATCGAAATTGTACCTTTTGGAGCATTCGTTTCAAAATACATATAGTTGAAATGCAGAGTTGGAGCAAAAGGGTTCTTTGGATGCAGAACCTTTACGTCACCACTGTCGGTGACAGAGGCGGATGACTTAGGCAGCTCTATAGGCGTCGGCAGGCATGAATCCACGGTGTAAGAGTCCATGAATGAAAAAAAAGAGCAAAGGAAGATTTAAATGGAAATGGTGAATAACGGAGTACTATCGTATTTATTGATTCCAATTGTGAGAAGTCGAAGGAGACATACTCGAGCTTTATGATAATGACGCAAATGGGTTTAACGGCAATCTGACCTCCTTCACCTTTTACTCTGTCATAATAGTTACCAACTTGAAGTAAATATCATAGAGTACAATGCACCGATGCACAAGGAGACACCAACATTTTTCTCAAGACCATTATACCCCTAACATTATTCATGCTTATATAATTGTAGAGATGTAGAGATTATACATCTAGCCTAAACTAAATGACTTTCTTACTCTGCTACTTTTCATACGACTTCAGTGGCGGAGTCAGGATTGACAGGTTACGGGGGCCGGGGTTTAAGGAATTTATATAGCAGAGGCCAGAACATAAATTTTCACTATATTTTTTACTACTTATAAATATTTATACATATATAAATACATCACAATTTTTTTCTTGTAGGGGCGGAGACCACCGCCAGCCTCCCCTATCTCCACCCCTGTATGGCTTGTTCAGTTTTAAGAATAGAAGGAAGGTTTCCCTAGTTTATTTCTTTGAGCTGGTGGCTACAAGGAGGAACTACAAGTAGTTTATTTTCTATCAGAAAATTGTCATACATCGTGGACCTTGCCATTACAAAAAACATGCAGAACTAAAGGACCAACTTATACCGAATTCCCTAACCGTGTGGCACTGGTAGCAATATCAATTTTATTTTTAGTTGCTGATATTTCAATTCCAAAATAGAATCAGTCATGCATAACATGAACAAAATGAAGGTTAGAGTTACTATGTATTGGCTGACCGGCCCTTTTTGTACTATGGTTCCCGCCAGAAGGTTCCCGTGAACGGTTTATGATGCTTGACTGATCATAAAGCAACTTAATCCCTGTTCACACTCTGATTAGTTTTAGTAAATAAAATTAATATACTCAGAAACTACATTAAAACCACTACAAAGGCTGATAAAAAAAATGTAAATTTGATAAAAATTTGATTTATAAAGTAAACGATTAAAAATGATTTAAGTTGACCATGCAAATAGTGGACGAGAACCTTCTAATGGGACGGAGGTAGTACTAAGCTGAGTAGGTTGAGTTTTCGTCATATCCAATATTTTCTTCCAACCTGTAAGGCCTAGCAAGAAGAATAGTAAACAAATCATAAAAGCCCAGGATGTTCCACTCACTTCTGCTTATAAAAATCTGTAATTCTATTATTTCTACGTTTGGTGTGATGTCCCTTAAATCCTTTTTTTACTTAGTACATTTATACATTATTAGTTAATAGTTATGATAATTTCTTACTTTTTTATTATCGAATTTAGATATTAGTTATTGACTTACATATTGATTGTTGTCTTGTTGAGTCGTTATGTACTGAAATTGTGAATTTGTTCGATCATATTGTTGTTTGATCCTGAATTTGTGTATTTTAAATTTGTTGGAGTATTAAATAGGGAGTATCATTTTGTCAAATAGTTAAATTGGGATTGTGTTTTAGATTTTCTAGTTAAAAATGGTTAATTATGAAATTGAATTGTGATTTTGTGACAACATTAAAATTTCTTCCGTAAAAATTTAAATTCATTAAATATATACAATGTAATTAATTTTAAAGTGTAATAAAATTGGAAGAATAGGGATGCGATATAGTGAAAAAGAGAAGAAGGGCAGAGAAAAATTTACAATATTTTTTAAATGAAAGTCTATTATAGATCACTTGTCCCTAGGCTCTCAAATCGCAAGGACCGACCCTCAAATGGCAAGGACCGGCCCTTTTTGTACTATGGTACTTTTATTAGAGATAGAGAGAGTACTATCTATTACCTGCCAATCCCCTCTTACCCTATCAAAATAAAAACCTCCTTTACATGGAGTTTTTTTCTAAAATAATGCTAAACAAAAAAGTAATTACCAAATTGGTGTTGAGTTAAAAGTTTTTACCAAAATACTGGTGGTTGAAAAACTGGAGTTAAAGAAAGCCAAATGCCTGGAGTTTTTACCAAAGGGCGACTTTCTTTAAAATAATAGAAATTGCTCTAAATAAAAGCAAAAAATGTCATTATTCTTTAAATGATTATAACTTTTTTACTTTTGTTCCAATTTTTACAAAAAATATATCATAATTCGTAATTTTTTGAGTTTTTTTTGAATTAATGCTAATTAATTAATTAATTACGAATTATGATATATTTTTTGTAAAAATTAGAACAAAAATATAAAAGTTATAATCATTTAAAGAATAATGACATTTTTTATTTAAACAGGTCCCACCAACCCCTCCTTCCATTGTGAGTTGACTGCCTTGTTTACCCATGTGTTTTAAAGAAAGTAGCCAATTGGATTGACGGCTTTCTTTAACTCTAGTTCTTACCACAGTATCTTGATAAGAACTTTTAACTCAACACTGATTTGGTAAATACTTTTTTGTTTTGCATTATTTTGGTAAAAAACTCCTTTTACATGATTACATTTAGATAATTTTCTTGACAACTTTATTATAAATATATCAAATAAGTATTATTTAGCAAAAAATAGAAATGCACAAATTCTTAACATCTTAACCTTTTACATTTTCCTTCTAAAAAACCTATTACATTTTCAAGAGATCTAATAATAATACCATAGACATTCTTGATTTTATAAGAATTTGCTTCATTAAAAGAAACAACCGGTCTCTCTTAGAAATTAACTTGATTCCATTGGTATATTACCCGTGACAGTCCGGATTCTGGAGGTTTGCAAGGGCAATAGGGTGGCAAAGCTCAAGTGATATTTTAATTCCATCGCAAATAATAACTCTTATTTACGGAAAATTTAGAGCCCGTTTGGTAGCACTAAAATTGACTGATTTGGCTGATTCTGCTGAAATTTATGAAGTTCTGGCTGAAGTGGTTGTATTGGTTGATTCTACTAATTCTTGAAAAATTATATTTAAAATATTTGTTCATAATAAATAAAATAAAAAATTATATGAAAAAATAGCTAAAATGGTCCTCTACAGTAACTTCAACCAATACAGCCAGAAAAGTAACTTAAACCTTACTTTTTCTGCTTATTACACAATTCAACGCACGATATCAAAAGTTACGTGTTTGGTGAAAAAGCTGGCTGATAAGCTTGATAAGCCGAAAAAAGGGGTCACCAAACAGGCTATTAATTCCTATTTTAACAATTTAACTTTTTTTCACTCCTATTTTAGGTGATTATTCCAATCATTTTGTTGTCTCTTAAACTTTCCTTACATATATTAATATTTCTTAATCTTTATAGGATAGATTCTTTCAACAAAAAAAATCATTATACGATAGATGATAATAAATTAAAAGAAAAATTCCTAAAATAAGAGTAAAACACAAGTCATGAGTTTTTAAAAAATATAGTGTTATTTATAAAAATCTGACTAATAGCTACGTAGTACTATAGTATAATTTCTTGAACATAAGTGAATATAACTAAGATACTAGTATAGTCATGACACTTAGGCGATCACATTTTTGTAAACAATACTGAGTAGTGACATTCCGGTAATAAATCCAATTTTTTTTAGATGCCCCACTTTGAACGTTAATATGCAATACAAATAGCGTAAAGATGTATTGTACAAATATTTGCACAATAACCCTGTTTGTACCCTGACCGCTTAGTCAATATATGTAATTATTTGAGAGAACACTTTTCTCTCTAGTTTTCCCCAAATTGTAGTTCGTTCAGATATCTTTTGTGTTTTTCTCACTAGTTTTTTCACAGTTCCAAACATACCTAAGCAACAGTTGTCTACATCCTTTCGCAACTGTTCTATTTAGAACTTTAGAAGTAAATCAATGGTGGATGACTTGGATTCCCACATATATCACCACTTCAAACCAAATAAAGAACTTCTTCCCTTGTCGCTAACTTGTCAACTTACCCAGCCAATATCTTTCAACTAAAGTGCGAAAAGACAATAATTTGGTTATCTTTCATGGTTCAATATTCATTTACCTTTTACTAAACAGAGCCATTAACTTTCATTTTCAAAAATGCTTTAAGATTACTACATTAGGTTTGTCCACATCTACTTCGGTCTAACAAGTAACAAAGTTCCAAAGAGTTAGCGCATCTTTGTGTAATTGTGTTATTCTTCTATGTCATCGAAAAAACTGTAGCAGATAACCATCTGCATCTATAATGTATTCCATTCTGTATAACAGTATAAGTTTGTATGCAACTAAATATGAGACTGAATCAAATTGCATGTCTTAAACTAAATACGGAGTAATAAACTACTCGTATCAAGACTTTAGTTTCATCCTAAAACATTAACTGCATAATAAGAGAGGTGGCACAGAGAGACGACGCAAAAATAGGATGGCGAGGCTGGAGTATGCTCGTTGGAAAATATCAAAATACTAATATTGAAACTCATGCTCTTCTTGAGTTTTAGTATGATCTGTTGCTCTTTTCTATTTAACTGGATGTGATATGATATTAACACATGCACATGAAGTTCCATTATAAAATGATATTAACACATGAATTTCCTCTAAAAAAAGTTAATCTCATACAAGGAGCAATCCAAGACCACGTAAGTTTTTATCTTTATATGTCTGGCTATTGTGAAATAGCGTAGATAAGCATAATGCCTGAGTATATAGCTTCCAAGTTCCAAGTTAAGGCATACATGAAAAGTGATCTAATTGACAAAAAACTCATATCATATACTTCGTATTGATTTATTTATCAATTTTGATGAGAAGAATGTGGTGAAGTGTACAAGTGCACAGTAATATACAAAGCACTGCTCATAAAAATGTACAGTTGCAGAAGAGCGCTACTCACCGTTGTTTGCTCTCAGATTTTTTTCCTGGAACGATTACCAAAGAACAATAAGCTCGAGAACTATAATGTCAATCCTTCCTTCAATATCTGCTCCAAAGAATGCGACAAATATGACATATCAGGCCGTAAGCTGGGATCTTCCCTAAGAGAAAGCTCTATTATATCGGCAAATTTAAGTAAAGGTTCAACATTTCTAGGAAGAGCCACATATCCGTCAATAACCGCAGCCGCTTTCCCTTGTTTTAACAATGGCAACGCCCATTCAACTATACCCGGAGGCATGCAGTCCCTATCATAACTTTTCCTTCCAGTGAGAATTTCAAGCATCACAATCCCAAAGTTATAAACATCAGCTTTCACATCTCCACTTTGACGGTCCTTCTCAGTATGGGTTAGCAACCCGAAATCCGCGATCCGGGCGACCCAATCCGCATCCAAAAGAATATTTGAGCTTTTCACATTGTGGTGAACAATAGGCGGGTCAACTTCTTTGTGAAGGTACTCGAGACCTTTTGCTGCCTGCACTGCGATCCTCAACCTAAGGTTCCAATTCAGTGGGGAGAGACCTCCATGGAGATGATCATGGAGAGTCCCATGAGGCATATACTCATAAACAAGAATCCTTTCTCCCATCTCCGAACAATAACCCAACAGATTTACGATATTGCCATGACGGACATTGCATAGTATCTCCAACTCCATTTCGAATTCCCGGCTATTCGTATGTATTATTGTAGCTGCATTTGCTCTCTTTACTGCTACTTGCCTTCCATCGGGAAGAACGGCTTTGTAGACAAAGCCATAGCTGCCCCTTCCAAGCTCATTAAACTCCTTGAACCCATTGGTAGCATCTTTAAGCTCTGAAAGCCGGAAAACCTGAGCCGCCCCTGGAAATGGTTGGGTCCCAGAGAAAAGAAGAAGGTGATTATCTCTGCTTGCATCAGATTCTTGATCACCTCCCCTTTTCCCTTTCCTTTCTTTGGTGGCATTTAAACGAGATATGTAACAAAAGGAGATGAAGATGAATGAAAAGCCTGCAAGAGAAGAGCCAATGATGAGAGCCAGAACACGCCATTGGAGCCGACGGTGTGGGGAGGAAGAAGACGGTGGAAGACTGCAGATATCCCAACATGAGCTGTTCTGGCAGAGCGAGCAAGGGGTGCAAACTCGATCCGCATTTTTCGTACAAGGGCTAGAAGTGAAAAAACCTTGAGAGCAATTGAGTCCACAAGGGGAACAGATCCTTAGATCAGTCCTAACACACAAGCTAGTCAAATCTGGTTCATTCAGAAGGCTGGCATTGAAAGAGAACCTACCTTCACCACATGAACCAGGTGTGCATAAACCCGGGCTACAGAGCTCCAATGGAGGATCATAATTGAATTTTGATGACAAATTAGTGAACCAGCAGTCCAGAACTAAATCACTTTCCCGTATCCCACAAGTGACGAAATCGGACGAGGCAATTGCGAGAAAACCAGATCCTTTTGGGATCACTGATGAGGAGTTGTAGTTTCCCCAGCACTCAATCCCGTGATTGTCTTCTCTGATTCCACAGAAGTGATGATCACCAGCAGCCAATGAGACAAAGGGGATTCCATCCGGAAGGGTGCCAAAAGAATCATTAGCTCCCCAACATTTAAGCTTATTGGACACTTCAGAAACTCCACAGATAGAATTGATACCTGAAGTCAAAGAATGGAAGCTCTCCGGCCCACCAGGGACTTCTAAGTTGCTGGAATTCGGACCCCAACAGGCTATACCGCCGACATCACTAACACTACCACAGCTGAATCCATCTCCCGAAACGAGGTTACTGAAAATGAGGGTGCTAATATACTGATCATAGAACAAATTGCTCTGCCTTGAGGTAAGTCTGGTACGGTTTGATTTTCGAATAATGTCCCAGCAATCAACAATGCCCAAATCACTTTGGGAATAATAAAGGCTTCTGATAGCACATACATGGGTTCTCCCAGCTGCAATATGGGAATAATAATTGGATTTAAATACTGAAGGTACAAGATCAGAGCTTGCTGATCCAATGGAATCAAAGCAATAAGCCTGCGAAGTGTTCGCCAGTATGCCGCAAAGGAATCCTCCGCCGCCTGTAAGAGCAACCATGGGAGGGAGGTTGATGGGAAGGCTGGATGGAGAGGATGGAGAAGAAGAGTTAGTCTTGTTGCCCCAGCAGATGACCTGTTGCTTGCCACTGGCATCAATGGCGCAGAAGAAGGCACTGTCCCCGAAAGCGGCAGAGATGGGGCCCATAGAGCCGAACCCAAAAGCAGATTTGAGAATAAAGATGAGAGGAAGACAGGAAAAGAGGGCTTTCATGGTGATTCCTGTTGGTGATTGAATCAGTAGCGAAGAACACAGTCATGGAGTCAGGGACTGTTGCAGGGTGAGGGAAATTGATGGGTTATTTTCCAGGTTTATAAGTAAGAAGAAGTCCTCTCTCTTTCTCTTTGGTTCTGTCCTTTCACCCCCACCGCTTGGTGTTCAAACTCTGAAACTTTACTGCATGCCAAACACCATAGCTCAATGCACTTATTACATGAAGCAGATGATGGAGCTGCAGCAGACAATGGCGGACCCGACTCTATAAATTCCAAATTATATAAAGAAAGAAAAAATGAAGACGCGATCGTACATCTAAAATCCCGTAATCTGGTTGGAGTTGTTCCGATGGGTCTGAACTCTGAATCAATGAGTTTGTTAAAAGAGAGGTTGGCAAATCAAATTTAAAAGGCATACACCTTGAGCTGTAAACTGAACCGTCTACTTCCAAGGCTTTCCCAAAATAAACTTTCTTTTATTCCCTTTCGGACAATTGATCTGCACAACTCTTCACCATACAATGGAAGAAAATTTAGGGACAATGGGAGTATTAGTTTCGGAATCCATTTAATGATCCCGTTTTTCAGTCGGTAAGATTTATCAACCAATTTTTTTACCAAACACATAATTTTTTCATTTCGCGCGCTGAATTGTGTAATAATAAAAAAAAGTAAGGTTGAAGTTACTTTTCTGGTTATATTGACTGAAGTTACTGTAGAGGATCATTTTAACTATTTTTTCATGTAATTTTTTCATAAATCAGCAGGATCGGCCATCCATCCACTTCAACCAGAAATTCATAAATTTTAGCAAAATCAGTCGATTCAACAAATTTTATTGTTACCAAATGGACTCTCAATTTAGTTGAATTTAGCTTTTTACATCTTTGGTTTTTCCTTGTTTCTCCCCAACTTTTATTTGTCAAATTTTTAGAGCCTGTTTCATGATTGTGTTTTTCGATTTATCAAGCCATTTTTCTCGAAACACGTAATTTTTGATTTCGCGTGTTAAATTATGTTATAAAAAAAGTAAAGCTAAATTTACTTTTCTGTTTGAATGATGTGAAGTCATTATAAAAAGATCTTATAACTAGTATTTCATGTGAAGGAGAGCTGAGTATATAAATGAAAAGCTAATCACAATTTCGGATCGACGGTTACAAACTTACAATTTTTTGAAGAAAATATACTTAAATTTCATTGATCAAATCATTGTTCAATACATGAATAATAAAAGTAGGAGGAACTGTAAGCCAAAACCGGCAACCAGACACAGAACATGCAGCCTGGGCTAACCCGTGGGCTACCATGTTCACAGATCGCCTAATATGACCAAAGGACACCTTAGCTATCCTTGTGCAAATATCTCGAACATCTTCAGCTATCACACCGGCCGCATAAATGCTTGACCCGTGTTGAATCTCTGTCACAGCTTGCACCGCATCAGTCTCCACATCAATGAAGCTCCAGCCACGTTCCTGGACCCAACTCAAAGCCTCTTTAATCCCGATCAATTCGGCCTCCCAAGGGGAAAGACGTCCTTGCCACATCTTCACTGCACAAGCCATGAAGTCCCCATGCTCATCTCTAAGGACCCATCCCTGGCCGCACCTATCAGAACGAACCGCGACATCGACATTGAGCTTGACTCTGGCAGGTTCCGGTCTTCTCCAATGCGTCTGTCTCTTCCTTCCCGAGTCTGTTGCAACTTCTTCTCTCTGCTAAGCTAAGTCCCAACCTGCAACAAAAATCTTAGTTTTCAACAGAATCTGGCTCAAAGCCAAAGCCTCTCCCTTCCACACCCTGCAATTTCTCTCGCCCCCAATCCCCCAACAACCCCACACTAGCTCCCGCAACTCTCCAGCCAACCGACTCAGGAACTCGCCCTTCACCACCTCACATAAATCACTTCCATCTTCAATCCTCCAATTCCACCTAACCCCAGCCCACGCCTCCTTAGCCACCGGGCACAACACAAACAAATGAATCTCCGTCTCTTCATCTCCTCCGCACAACCCACACTCCCTTGCACAATCCACCCGTCGGGCCTGAAGATTTAATCTCGTCGGAAGAATCCCGCACATCAACTGCCAAAAAAACACCTTAATCTTCGATGGTAATCTCCACTTCCGGACAGAGGTCCATCCACACCAGTTGGTCTCATCACACTCTCCAATCAGCTGTCTATAACAGCTCCGGACAGAAAAATGGCTACCCGCCTCTCATCTCCAGCAAATCTTGTTCGGGATCTGCCCGTTACTCACTAGGATATTGCGAATAAGGGAGATATCCCTCTCCTCAAACAGGTCGCCTAAAATATCCATATTCCACCCCTTACCCGAAACACAAAGCAGACTAACAACATTTTCTTCCTGAAGACCCTCTACTGGGTTTGAGATAATTTTTTGTTGGGCCTGGTCAGGCAGCCATGGGTCAGCCCATACTTTAATGGACTTCCCATCCCCACTCTCCAATAATATCACTTTCTAATTACATCCTGAGCTTGAAAGAAAAATACTTTGCCATATGACAAACTTACGATTAACACTTGAGATATCCCAATTAGTTTTTTTCGTAACATGATGTGTCAAATAAAATGGACCGGTAATGTGGCATAGGGATACGTCCACGTCAATATAAATGTGGCATAGACAAATTTCATTGGGTACAACATGGTGTAACATTTTAAAGAGGAGTACGTATTGGTATGAACTTATGTTGCACGGACATGAATATGAATATGTTTATAAGTTGATATGCGAATAATAGTATCATCAAAAACTAACAATCATGATAAAATTTCAAAGATTTGACTAAAACATAAAACTAAAGTATTGATATTTCAATTTAAATTCAAATAACATTTGATTCGCTATTTATATTTACATCTAAATCTTTTAACAAGACTTATTCCAATTAAATCTCATTAAGTGAGAAATTGATAAATTCAAGTATTTCAATATCTTATATGTTCCAAGTTAATGACTATTTAATACTTCCAACCTTTATTGTCACTTTTTCCTTCTTGCTCTTCTTCTCAGGATGAATTCAAACCAATGCTCGTGTAATCTCAACATCATCTTCACGGTACATGATTTTTTAAGCTAGAAGACAAAGTGTTACTTGAGAAAAAGAGGATGAAAAGGAAGGCGAGGGTAAGGATTTAACCATAGCAAACATATGCCTATAACTAATTGATATCAAAAAGTTTGTTGCACGTGGTACTATATTATTTGGTCCAAAAGGTGGAATCTCCCACCCCAGGAGCCCCCCATACCCCGACCCGACAGGATTTTTGGGAGGATGTTAATCACGGTGACTCAGTCGGCCCAATGATGGTAGGCATTTTTTCCCGTGCGCACCAGAGGCCCAGCCTTATTTCAGGTTCTGTGACCTCCACACGGTCGCTGTGGGTTTCAAACTTTGGTCACTTGGTCCAAATTTCCCACCACTGAACCAACTGAGCTACCCGTGCGGGTGTGGTACTATATTATTAGAAAGACTAATAGTGGAATAATGAGTAAATATTTATTGAAGTTGTCATTGAAAAGGGGCAAAAACACCATTGTTATAAATTCTGAAAGTACATCGAAGTCCTAAAAAATTAAGAGTATATATTACTCACAGGCTCACAGTATATGAAGCATTAGATAAAAGGTACTTCATTTAATTAGAGTGAGATTTGAGTTCTAGAAGATCGGAGTCTGCATAAGTTTTAGGGGAAATTGCCCTAAATAGGAGTAAATGAGGTTTGAAATTCCAAAATATGACTACTATGTTTTTCTTTTTGAAATATGAGTTGTTACTGCCATGTATAAAAAATACAGTCATAATTGAAAAATATTGTCATTAATTATACTAGTAATAAATAATATCATATTAAATGCACTGTACTACAATTATTTGGCAGTCACGCCTACAAGATGACAATAAGTACTGTCATATTAGTCTTATTTCAAGAATAAAACATAGTAATCCTATTTTGGAATTCCAAACTCTATTTACTCATATTTTGAGAAATCTCCCTTAGTTTTATTATGGCAGAGCAAGTTTGTTAGCAGGGGCTTTCATAATTGCATGCCATATATTCAATAATTGTCAAACAATTCCTAATATTGCTATACTAATAAATAAAAACCCGCATGTGATATGCATTTTATCTTTGATTTTTAGCCAAAAACTATGTTGGCCGACTTTCTTTAAAAACAAAAATCTACCAAATGTTGACTAGAAGTGTCGGTTTTGTTCAAGGGAACCCCGGTAAAGGAACACCACGAATGGCTTTGAACAAGTGCACATGAATGCTGTTACTTAATTAGCCCGTTTGGCGTGTACTCTTTCAATGGGTAAGAAAAATTATTGAATAGGATTAAAATATGAGAAAAATTTCCCAACATATGATTTTAGTAGTTTTTATTCCTAATATATGAGGGTAAACATATCCACCGTCCCTTTAATTAAACTCTCTTCCTATTTATTCGCATATTTGATAACGATCAGATAATAGTGTGCACATGAGTTTATAGTCATACAAAATACAAATAAGTTATTAAGTGGAAGATTGTAAATGGTGACGGTCAATCCAGAAGTGGTAGACCCTCTACTTAAGCGCACCAAATGTCCAATTCAGCACACACAGAAGCTGTAACTACGAAACAATCACTACGAGTTTCGAGCTCTGGTTTATCGTCCTCACTATTCGATCAATTGAGTTACATGTGCGGGTATAGTTGGATATTACGATTTACACAGTAAATCTAAAGTTGATGTCGTGATGTGACTTGTTTCAATAAAATTAAAACGAAAGTAGACTAAATTTTTAAGAACAATTACCTACCTTCTACTGCATATTTATTGGGAAAAGGTACAAATATATCCCTGTAGTATGGGTGTGAGAACAATAAATATACTCATATTCTATTTTTCTAAACAAATATACCTCTAAAGTACATGTTCATGTGCATATATACCCCTGAACTTTTAAAAAGTTCAAAAGTAACTCTTAAAAATACCTCTTAAAAATCTCAAAAGCAGATTTACCCTTATTAACTTTAAATAGATAAATAAATTTCAAAAAACACAAAAAAATAAATTAAAAAATCAAAGTTTAAAAATAAAGATTTATTATTAAGTTAAAATATTACAGAGTAACTCTTTAATTTTAAATTGAAAAATTTACTATTTTTCCGTTGTGAATGAAACACTTCAAATTCATAAATATTAATTTTAGTTTTGTTGGCGAAATTTTGAACACAATGTTATATTTTTTGAAATAACATTCTTTAATTTTATTTAACCTTAATAAAATTAATTTCACTATTATCTAAACTTGGACTATTTTCTAATTTTACGTTGTACTCCGTAACACATATGTTAACACTTTTTTGAAAGAATCTTAAATATATCCTAATGTTTTAAAATAATATTTTGTACTAACAATATTAAATTGTGATACAAAAACAATAAAAGGATAATTGGACACACGTACATTTTTAAATTTTTTATTTTTTAATTTATAGTTTATAATTGATTTGTGGTGTTTTTTGAATTTTATTTTATCAATTTAAAGTCAATAAGGGTAAATTTACTCTTTTATAAGAACATGAGGAGTATTTTTGCACCTTTTAAAAGTTCAGTGGCATATATGCACTTCCACATTTTTAGGGGTATATTTGCTCTAAAAAATAGAATAGAGGTATATTTGTTCTTACACTCATACTACATGGATATATTTGCCTTTTCCCCCTATTTTACTTGTCACTTGGGTCCGAATTCTTTTTACACGACCCGACTTTCTAGTTTAGCTTGATCTGTTCAAGTCTAATTACTACCTTCTGATGGTCCCGGATAGGGTAAAAGTCTAGAGGGGGGGGGGGGGGGGGGGGGAATAGACCTTTAAATCTTTTTCAACTTAAAGCGTTTCTCCCTCTAAAGAGTTTGATCTATAATCTTTTGAGAGATTTATAGATGCCCAGCGGAAGTCTTTACCCTTTATGGAAACATTGTATGAATAACTTTCTAGCTTGAATGATGTTTGGACTTTAAACATTCAGCAGTTGGCTTGGCAGTTGCCTGGATGTCAGGGAACTCCTGAGGCAACTGCCAGTGTAAAATAGGAGTTTGGGAGAAATGATTATATGACCTTATGTAGAATGATGACGGCTTTCTGGATATGTGCTGAGCTGGAAATAATAAGGTGTTTTGCTTGAGCGGAGATCTCAGCAGTTGGGTAGTGCCAGGGAACTGCTGAGGCACCTGGTGCGTTTTGAGGAGTGTGTTCTGAGAACTGGCAAAACAAACCTTCTAGTAGTGATGTTCCTAAGCTCTTGTGAAACAGATGTCTCAAGAAAAGGTAAGTTATTGAGCAATAGGATAAGCAGTAGAATCAATTAAGACTACTGCTTAGGATTCTGCTGGCAAACTACGATTTCTTTCTTGAGAAGTGTTGGGTGTGTGCTATGTTGACTGAAGGTAAATCAACACACAATATATCCTGGTTCAGAGGTGGTGTAATCCTCCTACATCCAGTCCCATCCTATTTCAAATGGATTTCACTAATGTATTAAGCTCAATACACTTAGTGCCAATCTAGCTTTGACAACTCTGGCCTAGATTGAAGGTGTTTCACGAGGAGTACAATACCACTCCAAGCTACTCAATCCTTTAGGTTTTTCTCGATTGATCCAGTGGGGATCAAAAGGTACTCCTGACCTATCTAACCACACTCAGGCTGGGAACAACTGTCCTCCTGAAGTGTTCAACAACTCCTTGTATACTACAAGAAAATGTAGCAGTGGCCTGATTGGTAGTCGCCTGCTGAGTTAACTGTTGGTGGAAGTCAGCCGTCTGCTGAGCATAGTGCTCGGATTTTGAGTAGGTGACTTTCCTTGAGTATTTGTGAAAGAGTTCCCCCTCAGCAGGTGGCTAGGAATTCCCCCTCAATTTCATAGTTGAGTTCCCCCTGAATAAGTGCAGGGTAATTCCTTTACTTTGATCATCATTCCAAGCTCTTGTCGTGATGTTTTGAATCTTGTTCAATTCAATAGCTTGGTTGATGTAGAGACCTTGTGGAGTCATGCTTTAAATAACATGTTGTCTACTTTGTCTTTTTTGAACCCATTTTTCACCAAATGTTTAGAGAGTGTTCTTTCTGTTTATCAATTTCAAATCAAGGAGACTGCTCCACATAGTCCTCCTCTTCTAGTAGACCATTCTTAGGAAGGCATTCTTCACATCCATTTGATAGATTGTGAATTGCTTATGGGCAGCATGTGCTAAGAATATCTTTGTAGCTTCAAGTTTGGCAACTGGGGCAAGGGGCTTATCAAAATCTAGTCCTTCTTCTTTGCAGTACCCTTTGGCCATCAGTCTTTGCCTAATTCCTAACAAGATGCCTTCCTGAGTCGCCCTTTTTGTTCCTATCATATGTTGATGATAGGATCTGGATACAAGCTTTAAGGCAGTGTTCTTTCACATACGTTTAGTACTTTTTCATAGCTTGTGTGTAGTCAGAATCTGGTAGGGCTCCTCCAATCATCTTGGGTTCAATTAGATAGATGTACCTTAAGAATGGCACTTTTTTCTGGTTTGATGCTTTTGTATGAACCCTTTGAATGATGTCATCACTATTTTGTTAAGGAGGATGTAGGTTCAACCATCTATTTTAGATGTTTGGTTTATTTGAGATACCTGCTCATCCTCCTCTTCTTCTTTACTGTCTTCTGGTAGAATAAGGGGTTTGGGATCATTAAGCCGTGTGCTTAATTCAGCTGGAGTTTCTGGAGCGTTGATTTAGATCAAGTCAACTGTTGGGAGTGTTCTATATTTTGAGTCAACTGCTGGCAGTGGTCCTTCATTTGAGTCATCTGCTGGCAGTAGTTCTGCTCCTGAGCCGCCTGCTGGCAGTTGGCTACCTTTTGAGTTAACTGCTGGCAGTGGGCTGTTGTTTGAGTCAACTACTGGTTCCAGAATCCAGTCATCTTTTGTTAATTTTGCTGAGAAGGCAGCTTGGAGCCTTTTCAGTCAGTCCAGGTACAACCCCTTTAAGAATAACTTGTTGATGGAGATACCACTTGATGGTTTTGAAATTGAGATGGCTAGTGATGTGGTGCCAATCTCAACTCATGTTTGAATCTGCTTTTTTGATTTCAGAGCAGATTCCTTCTTTTGTATTCCCCAATCAATAGTGCAACTATTCTTCTTTCTTCTACCAGTTAGCACAACTTTGTTGTTTTGGACATCTCTGACCAAGCAGATGTCCATGGAGAATGTCACATTGTGAATGTTGTCACGGAGCTGGCTTGTGCTTGATAAGATTGAACTTTAATCCCATATGATATGTTCTGGATTGAAGTCCATTTTTGATTGAGTTTTCCAGCTCCTTTGATTTCTCCTTTCACTTCCACATTCCCAACTGTTATTTTGGGTCCTTCTCCAGATTTTAGAACCTTGACAGTAGTCCCCTGCTGCCTGTCATGTGCGTGGAGTAGCTTGAAAGTAGTTCTTGTAAGTTGGCTACTCCAGCACATTCCCGTATTTGTCCGTTTTGAGTATCAGCCCACAATTTCGTGGGGTCTTCCTTTGAATGCTTTTGGGCATCCATACCAATTTAGGGACATTTTGATCTGAGCTGATAGATCTACAGCCATTATGAGAATTGGCTATATTTTGATGAACATTATTCCTTGGGGGAGGAATATGTGTATGTGTAGTGATCAGCTTTTTCTTTGACATGTAATTGGTCCTTTTGATTGGTTGGTTTTTTTGGAAGATGGGATTGTAGGGAAGTTTGGATTTTGATCAGGAGGAGGACTGGGTCCTTTTATTTGACCGAGTTTGGGAGTGTGGTTTTAGTTGGTTGGATTTCCTTGTGTCGAGTTGATTTGTGGTGGTTTTTGGGATAGGAGAGTATTTGGGAGAGTATTTCAATGGTTGGGCTAATGGTGTGTCTTCCGATCCTGTGTTCTTCAAGTTGCATTGAATTTCCTCACTAATAGGGATAGTGAGGGAGCTCAGCCTTTCTTTTAAACTGATGTTTTCGACTTCAAGAAGATTTTTCATTTTAATCACTTCACCCATTTGAGCTTGGGCTATAATCAAATTTTCTTGAAGCCTACAGTTCTCGTTTATTAAAAGAAGGTGATCCTTTTGAAAATTTTCAAATTGATGGAGTAGAGCTTCCATATCAACACTGGAACAGCTAGAATCATCTCAGCTACTTGAAGAACAAGATAATACCTCATCATTGTCATTACTTGTTGTTCTGGTCATAGAGCAGTTGTTGGAGGAGTTTTCAGCATGATGCATTCCATAGAGACAAATCAGAGTCTCCTCCTCACTTCCTGATGAACTGCTTTCATCACTTGAGCCTTTTTGATCATCAACTGATTGGATCATTGAGAGCTCATCCTAGACATCCTTGCTTCTCCAGTCATCAAACATGCTTTGGTTGGACAAAAGATTCTTTGCCAACTGTCTGTCCATTGTTAGAAAGTTGTTTTGGGAAGAAGAGTGGTTTTGTATTTTTAGTTCAAATTAGTCAAAAACTGACTCTAAGAACAACCCGCTCTGATACCACTTGATGGTCCCAGATAGGGTAAAAGTCTAGAGGGGGGGGGGGGGGGGGGAATAGACTTTTAAATCTTTTTCAACTTAAAGCGTTTCTCCCTCTAAAGAGTTTGATCTATAATCTTTTGAGAGATTTATAGATGCACAGCGGAAGTCTTTACCCTTTATGGAAACAGTGTATGAATAACTTTCTAGCTTGAATGATGTTTGGACTTTAAACATTCAGCAGTTGGCTTGGCAGTTGCCTGGATGTCAGGGAACTCCTGAGGCAACTGCCAGTGTAAAATAGGAGTTTGGGAGAAATGATTATATGACCTTATGTAGAATGATGACGGCTTTCTGGATATGTGCTGAGCTGGAAATAATAAAGTGTTTTGCTTGAGCGGAGATCTCAGCAGTTGGGTAGTGCCAGGGAACTGCTGAGGCACCTGGTGCGTTTTGAGGAGTGTGTTCTGAGAACTGGCAAAACAAACCTTCTAGTAGTGGTGTTCCTAAGCTCTTGTGAAACAGATGTCTCAAGAAAAGGTAAGTTATTGAGCAATAGGATAAGCAGTAGAATCAATTAAGACTACTGCTTAGGATTCTGCTGGCAAACTACGATTTCTTTCTTGAGAAGTGTTGGGTGTGTGCTATGTTGACTGAAGGTAAATCAACACACAATATATCCTGGTTCAGAGGTGGTGTAATCCTCCTACATCCAGTCCCATCCTATTTCAAATGGATTTCACTAATGTATTAAGCTCAATACACTTAGTGCCAATCTAGCTTTGACAACTCTGGCCTAGATTGAAGATGTTTCACGAGGAGTACAATACCACTCCAAGCTACTCAATCCTTTAGGTTTTTCTCGATTGATCCAGTGGGGATCAAAAGGTACTCCTGACCTATCTAACCACACTCAGGCTGGGAACAACTGTCCTCCTGAAGTGTTCAACAACTCCTTGTATACTACAAGAAAATTCTGGTCTCCAACTATAAACTAAGCTCTAAAAATATGAAAATGATGATCTAGTCTAAGAGCTTAGTGAAGCATGAGTCAAAACAGAGAGTGAGGTTATGATCAAGCACTTTCTCTTTTGCTAGATATTCTTTGAATGCTTATAGGATTTCTCTACTTTTGAACTCAAAAACTTATTTTCGAACTCATACTTCGGTCTTCATTTATAGGCATCTCCGGTAGATTAATCTCATCCGTTGGTTGAGATGAATTAATCTTGTACGTTGAATCTTTGTTTGAGAAGATAACAACTTGTTGTTCGTCTTCTTCTTTGGAGCCGATAAGTCCTTTTGTCTCTTTCTGCCTAGCTGCTGCAGTTCTCCTGTATAATATCAACTTGACTGCGCCTCCCATGCTTTGTACGTTCTTTGCATTAAACGTCCTCCATGCTTGGATTCCTTTTCTTTGATTGGCTCCGGATGATCACGAGGTGATATAACAATAAAATGAACAGTTAATTTTTTATTCTAATAAACATTATACTAGTAGGATTATATCCTTTTAAGTTAAATGAATTTTACCTTATTGCATTTTTACTTTCCAGTATAAATTTTATTAGACACAAAAATTATACATTTATTTGTTCTCAATTAGTGACGGATTAAAATGTTTTGTGATAAAGTAAATATATACCGGTAGGATTTAAATATCCGTTTAAGGTAATAAATTACCTTATTGCATTTTGACTTTTCCGGTATAATTTTCTTGATACAAAACATTTTACTTTTGGCTTTCGGTCACTCCAGCTAGTATTTAGAACATGAACTATTTATTTAACTGGTAGGATAACAAATCCTTTTAAGGTAAAAAATCTTTACCTTATTGCATTTTGTGTTCCAGCTTAATAAATAGTTTGTTCGAAATGTTTCTGTGTTATTTGATGTATCAAAGAAATGTAACTGGTAAGGTCTATAAGAAATCCTTTTAAGGTAGTAAAATATTACCTTATTGCATTTTATATTATCCAGTTAAATTTCTTTGATAATTGACACTTTAAACTTAACACTTTACTAGCTTAGCCAACTGCCGGAATTCATCATGTAGAACTATTTAAGTTAAATGCTACAAAAGAAGGGGGACATTTGAAAAGCTTTGACATCATCAAAACTGTTTATCAAAATCTAGAGGTCTAACAATTTCCCCCTTTTGTGATGATGCCAAAAGAAAATAAAAGTCAAACTTTTTATAATAAGATACTAAAAGGACAAAAATATGTTTGACTTCTTTCTTCCCCCTCTTTTGGTAGCATCCACTGGTTCTTATTCTACTCTTGATTTCTTCTTCCCCTGCTTGATGGTTCTCCAACACAGAAGCTTGCATCAATCTTTCTTTTCTTCTGTCTTGCCACCTCTTGTCTGATCATCTCAGTTTGGTTTTGTAGACTCTGACAATCATTTCTTTGTAGAGAGCAACTTCAATGTTTGTCGTCTACATCCATTCAAGAGAAAATCTTTCTTCTATTCGGACGAAGTCGTAGGCAAGGAAAAGAATATTGATTGATGAAAATCGACTGTTTCTCCACCTCATCATCCTCTGGAATTCACTATCCAGAGCTGCTTTGTAGGAGTTGAATAGGATCATTGTTTCGATTTCAGCAGTTTCTTCTGTTGTGGCGGATTTTTGATCTGGAGGTGCGAGAGACAGTTCTAGGGAGATTTGTTTAGATGAGTTAGTCATTTGGAAGGAAGAATGTTTTGTTTGGAGTAGAGAGGAGGAATTATCGAGTGTGTGATAAGTTCAAAAGAAGAGAGGTATTTAAATGAAGTATGCCGCTTCTTCATATTCTGATGTGGGTGGTAATCGAAGTAGGTTTAAGTTTTTCATTAAATGTTCATGCAGCCGGTTCTTCTTTTAAGACAGTAAGTGCCTTGATAAGATGATGAGATGGTGTTTATTTAATGAACTCTCAGAATATCATTTAATGAGGGCGTTGAGTGAGCATCTTCGATTTCCAGGTGTCTCTTATGCATGCTGCATCTTTGAAGTTTGACACTTCCTTTTTGCATGCCTTGTTACCTCAGAAATGGATAATTCTAGGAAACAGTTTTAGCTTGTTTAAGGCTAATTTTGACAATTATCAATAGGATGCTAACTGTATTTGTAGGTAACTTTTATTTTATTAGAACGCTGCAGGAAGCAGGATGCTCCTAATAAAATCAAGTTTCTACAGAATAGTAGTAAGCATGTTTCAATCCATATATGAGTCTACTGTTGAGTTTTATGCATCAATATCGAACCTTTGTGATTTGATATTTGATATTTATCTTCAGCAGTTCGAGCTAGTTTTTCCTCTTGTCCTCCAATGATCATGACTTTCAGGTTTTGTGGCAGCAGGTTCCTCTGTTTCAGCTGCTGAGTTTGTTGAGTCATGATCTAGACTTCTTATCCTTTTTGTCATCCTTCTTCCTTCTGATTAGAGTTTCTTGTAAATCATAACTAATTCTTCTTCTGATTAGATGTGTCTAAGGTCTGTGGCAAACGACATGTATCAATCGGTTCTCCTTGAGAATTTCAATTGTAATAGTTATCAATAAAACCGTGTGTATATAAATCCCACTCCACGGTATCAGGATCAAGAAACTTGACATTTTTACACTTTGTACACGGACATCTTATTTTATTTTCATCCGTGTATTGTGTTTATCTTTGTGCAAAACTAATAAATTCAGCAACTCCATCAGTAAACTCCTTAGTCAATCCTCTACCATTTTCTTTATCTCGCCAATACATCCAATTTCTACTTTCTCTATTCATTGGTCTTGAATATGTAAAATAAATTAATAAATACTTATTTATTCTTATTAAAAGTACATGCTAGTAAGTAAATTTTTAAAACTTATCACACAAATTTTATTGGTATAAGGCAAATAATGACAATAATTATAATTCAAGACATGAAATATATATTGATCTATTGAAATTGATTAATAAAACGAATAAAATTACATATCTTATAACCAGAACATAATTCTTTTAAGAAATCCAAATATAAATATTCCACGTAGCTAACACATAATGAGACCACATTCCTTTGTTTCTAAAACTCAGCACTAAGAATAGCTCATGTGTAGATGTATACATAAAAGAAGATGTATTTTTTGCTTAGGAATGTGCAAGGATTTATAGTGTTATTTGGCTCGGATTTTGGCACGAAAAATATAATTGGATACAAAACAGTTCTATTTTGGCACGGATTTTGGCACGGAACAATCCGTCGATCAAACCGTTTGAAAATCTTCCTCGGAATACACAATGGTTACCTTTTGGTTCGAAATTTGATACGGATTTATCGTAACAGTTATCTTTTGGCACGCACAACCCTTTTGAGCCAAAAGCTTAAAAATAAAATTGTATTAAAAAGTTTGGCACGGATTTTGGCTCAATACTTTTGTCTCGGATATTGGCATTGATCCTCATCAATGCAACATGTTCATGTTGGCACGGAAACGATCGTCCCAGTTGGCACGGAATTAGGTTGGGATGGTGTTGGCTCGGATATATTTGAGTCAAACACTAAAAGTAAAAAACGATGTTGAATTGGATTCGTATCTGTGCCACTTTGGAACGACATTTGGATCAAATTGTCGAGAAGCCAAAATTTCTGTTTTTTTTTTTCCGGTTTTGGATCGTGTTTTGGCTCAGATTTTCTGAGACAAACTTTTGGCACGGATGTATCCGTGCCAAATTGGATACGGTTTATATATATCAGTTAACCGAGCCAAATGTCGAGCCAAATTTGGCAGGACATTTATCCGAGCCAAAATCCCTGCTGATACCGAGTTTTTTTAGTAGTGACGGGAAGATAATGAAATAGTTTGTTGGAATGAAGGATAAATCCAAAAAAAATAGTTGTAATAGTGTATTATTTTTAAAATTATTGAGGGTATGATATGAAGATTTAGAAATGGGAAGATATGAATGTTACAATTAAAAAAGGAAAGTGGGAAGATATGAGTGCTACAGAGGAAGTATGTCACTTGGGTCTGAATTTTTTTATTAAGACCCAACTTTCTAGTTTAGCTTGATTTGTTTAAGTCTGGTTTGCTCTAATCTAGGCAGTTATGTTCTATGTATTTTGTGACTATTGAAGTCTGATCTAATCTAAACTAGTTAAATATATTTAAGTCTCATCTAATTTGAGATTGAATTCAATCCTATTAAAACATCCTTACTTTTATTTAAACTATTTTTTATTACTTACATCGTTTTCCCTCTTTTTTTATGTTTAGAAACTTCTGTTTTTACTCTTTCATTTTATTTTCCCAACTTTTTCATCTTATCTTCTCAATTCCTAATTTTTCTTCATATTTTTTAATTTCCCGTTCTTTTTTATACCTTTCTACTTTAATCATCATGCACGTACTATTATTTTTCTTAATCTTTTTGAAATAGATAATGAAAAGTAGAAAAGAACAGAGAGAGTTATCATAAAAAAAACTTTGATAAGGGAATATCCATCCATGAGGTGATATAGTTAGTAGATAAATTCGTGACATAAATTTATAGTTTATCTAGGTTTGATTTGCATCAACTTCGATTCTAATTTCTTGACGTCGTGACCTTCAATTTTATCACCAGACTTCTCAATCCCCTTAGGGTATGTTTGGGAGTGTGGAGGGAAGG
Organism: Cuscuta europaea; assembly: GCA_945859875.1. Lineage (NCBI taxonomy): Eukaryota > Viridiplantae > Streptophyta > Magnoliopsida > Solanales > Convolvulaceae > Cuscuta > Cuscuta europaea. The sequence continues at coordinate 7,435,589 of CAMAPE010000027.1, read as the reverse complement.
AGATGAAAAGACTTTGGAGGTATGTTGTTGGAGGGAAAGAGGAGGAGAGGGTGAAGAAGTCCTTTTTTGTATTTGGGAGTAACAAATTTGAAAGGAGGTTTTTTTGAAGGAATTATAATTAAAATCACTTTGAGATATGACAAATTCAAATCATTGAGTTGATATTCATTTCTAATTTAGGTTAAAGTATCATCTTGTTAATTATCCTCCAAAATCCTCCAAATTGGAGGAACTTAAAAATTAAGCATTTGGAGGGTTTTGAAGGGTTACAAAAGCCCTCCAAAACCACTTCTCCAATTTTTTAAACTCCCAAACATAAAAAGGAGGACCATAAAGACCCATTAACCTTCCCCTCCCCTCCAAAATCCAACTCCCAAACACACCCTTAGTTTGTACTAGATGAATAAAAAATAGTGGTTTTTTAAGAATCGAAAATTGTGTTTTGTTTAAGAATCGAAAATTGTGCTAGGTAAATATATACTTTCTCAGTCTCATTTTGTAAGATATTTTTTCTATTCACTTGGTCAACACAAATCACTTTAATCTATATTTTACTTTATATATCAAATTTTTATCAAATTTGATTCTTGTTTTTGCGACCTTTTAAATTAAAGCTTTTAATATAGTTTCTAAATATGTAATTTTTTTTTTTCTAGAACGGTGAATACTTATTTATATTTAATATGTCTTAAATCAAAAGTTCCATTGAAATTTGTGATATTTGTCAATTAAATACCAGTATAAAGTAACTCTGCTCTTCTAACTGAATTATAATATGACAAATTTCATAAATGTAAACTCGGCCCCTATTTTTTTCCTATACGAATAACAACTCATAATCGTAATATTTGGCACCCTCTATTATCCAAAACACACCCTTTTTGTAGCATGATTGTCGTATTTAATCCCATCCAATTTTGTTGTTTACATAAATCAAAATTTTTAAATATCAAAACAAGTCTTGTGTTGGTTGCTTTTCGTATGAAACATAAGATATCGCAATCAAAACCACCACCGTCATATTTGCCTGAAATAGTACCTTCCAACTCAAATGGATTGCCTAATTGTTCTAAAAAACGACTCATTTACACAAATTTTTGTAGTTATCTTCCACCTTCTTTCTTGGAAGTTGCCAAGAGACACCTTAACATGGAGGCACCTTCTTGGAAAGAGCTCTCCAACAAATAGGTGTGGGAGAAGATATGGAGATAACTAGGAAGCTTGGATGCAACTTCCTCATGTCTCCAAACCAGCCCTATAAATAGAGTGCTCCATTGTTGTTCATAGTATCAGTTTAGAAAGTGAGAAAAGTGTGTGAAGAGTGAAATACACTTAGTGTAGAAGTGTATTGGTGAGGATTGGTTTTTTGTAATAGTTGAGTGTGAGAGTTTGCTCCTCCTATTGTAATTCTGTTCTTGATATTGAATAGAAGAATTTTCCAATCCCAACAAGTGGTATCAGAGCGAGGTGGAGTTTCCATACACTGTTTTCTCATTTTCAGATAAATTTCTACAGGTTAGAAAATCATGATTTTTCAAGTTGCTCGGAATCAGGATCTGATCTTACCGTTAGATTCGTCTCGGCGAGACGAGAAATCTGGTATTTTTGGGGATTTTTTTGGCCACCGGAAGAGGCCGTACGCGCTGCCGGAAAATTGCCTGCATCATCATTGCGTCATCACGCAGTCCAGAGGAAGAAGACGATCCACGTCAGCTGCCACGCCATCACCACGTTGGACCACGTCAGCGACACGTGGTGCCGAGTCATCCGCCACGTCATCCACCCGAACCGTCCACTGTGAGCCACGTCAGACGCCACGTGGCTACACGTCATCGCCACGTCAGCGAGGGAGCAGAGCCACGTCATTCGCCTGCTGGGCTGCAGGCTGGGCTGCTGCCTGAACTGGACCGAACCGGTTCATGCTTTTGGAGGCCGGTTCACCCGTTTCCAGACCAGTTTTGGACGAAGTCAGACCGGTTCTTATCATTTTCGGCCATTCCGGATCCAACGGTGAGCTCCGTTTGTCCAAATTCGGCTTCGAAAATAAGGTACGAGATATATAGAGCGTTTTATTATGGATAAATCATCGTCGGACACCATGATTGCGCTCACATCCACAAACTACAATATGTGGAAGCCTCGGATGGAGGATTTTCTAAATTTGAGGGATTTAGCGGATCCTCTTGATAATAATGGTGTGAAACCGGATAAAAAAACGGATGAAGAATGGACAAAAATGAATCGAAAAACTGTCGCACAAATTCGACAATGGATAGATCATAGTGTGTTCCACCATGTTGCTCAAGAACAAAGTGCTTACACACTATGGGAGAAGCTTGGTAGCATGTATCAAGCAAAAACCGCCCGAAATAAGACGTTACTGATGAGGAGATTAGTAAACCACAAATTACGTGGGGGTATTTCGGTGTCAGAACACACCAGTCAATTCCAGGATCTTGTGAATCAGTTGAGCACCACCGGATGGGTTCTCAAAGATGAAGAGCAGGCGATACTACTTTTGAGCTCTCTACCTGACAGCTGGGAGACTCTTGTTGTCACTCTCAGTAATTCTGCTCCAAATGGGAAGGTGACTATGCAGATGGTCACAGATGCCCTGATGAATGAAGAAGCCCGAAGGAAGGAAGCCGGAACGGAACAATCATATGTCCTCATATCAGAAACTAACATACGAGGGGGAGGCAGAAATGGAGGAAGAAGTCGAGGTCGAGGTCAAGGTCAAAGTAGAGGAAATTCTCAAGTTCGCGGAAGATCACAAGAGAGAGGTATGTCCTTTGAAAACGATACTTGGTTCGAAGGATATTGCAATTACTGTAGTAATTATGGACATAGGAAAAGAGATTGTAGAACGTTTCTACGAGAGAAGCCACAGACGAGTCAAAATACTAGCCAAGAAGATGGTGAGACCATGGTTAGTTTGTCATCAGACGTGTGTCTTGTTACACATGGTGAACAAGAATATTTACACGTAGGCACTCATGATGTTGAGTGGGTGATTGATACAGTCGCATCATTTCACGCCACTCCACACCACAACTTATTCACAACTTATAAGTCCGGAGACTTTGGAGCTGTGAAGATGGGAAACACCAGTTTCTCAAAGATTGTTGGCATTGGTGATGTGCACATAATAACCAATGTCGGATGCGCACTTGTGTTGAAAGATGTTCGACACGTTCCGGATCTTAGATTGAATGTTATCTCCGGTACAGCTCTGGATCAACAAGGATATCTTAACCGATTCAAAGAAGGTACGTGGAAGCTATCTAAAGGTTCCTTGGTTGTTGCAAGAGGCCATATTTGTGGCACTCTTTATAAAACTCATGCAAAGTTGTGTCATCCGAGTCTCAATGCTGTTGAAGAAGAGATATCACCAAACTTGTGGCACCGGAGGTTAGGTCACTTGAGCGTGAAGGGATTGACAACTCTTGCAAAGAAGGAAGTCATTTCCATGGGCAAAGGTGTTGCCCTAGATTCATGCGAGCACTGTCTATTTGGGAAACAACACAAGGTTTCCTTCAGTTCTACCAAGAAGAACCATACAGAGTTACTCAGTCTTGTCCACTCTGATGTATGTGGACCCATTGAAGAGGAGTCACTTGGAGGAAGCAAATACTTCGTGACATTCATTGATGATGCATCACGAAAGGTATGGGCCTACTGTTTAAATCGTAAGGATCAAGTGTTTGATCGATTCAAATCATTTCATGCCATGGTAGAAAGAGAAACAGGGAAGAAGCTGAAGTGTCTGCGTTCAGACAATGGAGGAGAGTACACTTCCCGAGAATTCTCAGCATATTGTGCCGCATATGGAATCAGACATGAGAAGACGGTTCCACGAACTCCGCAACACAATGGTGTAGCCGAAAGAATGAATCGGACCATTATGGAGAAAGTTCGTTGCATGTTGAGTCTGGCTAAGCTACCTAAGCCATTTTGGGGTGAAGCTGTGCTGACAGCTTGTTATCTTATAAACAGGTCACCTTCTGTTCCTTTAAACTTTGAAGTGCCAGAGAAGAAATGGTCAGGAAGAGATGTTTCTTACTCTCACTTGAAAGTGTTCGGGTGCAAGGCATTTGCACATGTGTCCAAGGAGTTGAGACAGAAGCTTGATCTCAAGTCAAACCCATGTATCTTCATCGGCTATGGAGATGAAGAATTCAGATACCGGTTGTGGGATCCCGAAGTGAAGAAAGTTATTCGAAGCAGAGATGTTGTATTTCATGAAAACGAGTTTCATGGGTGTGCTCCAATAATCCGCCAACAACATACTCCAAAAGACGAAGTGCCTGTATCATCAAACATTCCTCTCAGCGACGAGGAGATGCATGATTCTACTGAACACGAGAGTGATGGTTCGGCAGGTGATGATGATACTCACAGTGATGATATTCCTCAGCAGGGGGAGCCTTCATCTGAAGACGAATCTGAAGGTATTCATGTTCGACGTTCTATGCGAGGCATATTTCCACAAAGAAAATACTCCACATCCGAATGGATACTTGTTGCCAGCGAGGGGGAGCCAGCGAGCACCGTAGGAACGAGAGAAATAAAGAAAAAGGTGGAGGGGGAGATTTGTAGGTATCTTCCACCTTCTTTCTTGGAAGTTGCCAAGAGACACCTTAACATGGAGGCACCTTCTTGGAAAGAGCTCTCCAACAAATAGGTGTGAGAGAAGATATGGAGATAACTAGGAAGCTTGGATGCAACTTCCTCATGTCTCCAAACCAGCCCTATAAATAGAGTGCCCCATTGTTGTTCATAGTATCAGTTTAGAAAGTGAGAAAAGTGTGTGAAGAGTGAAATACACGTAGTGTAGAAGTGTATTGGTGAGGATTGGTTTTTTGTAATAGTTGAGTGTGAGAGTTTGCTCCTCCTATTGTAATTCTGTTCTTGATATTGAATAGAAGAATTTTCCAATCCCAACAATTTTTAGATAGGATAGTAAATGAAGTTCACTTTCTAAAATCACTCTAGAGCAATTAGAAGATGTAGTATAGTACCCGAATGAGTACAATAAAGAGATAAATGAATGGATAGTTAACTTAGCTGATTACCGATTCACTCTCCCTTGTATAAGGTCCCAAATTTAATATTCCACATTGGGAGTTTGAGCTCAATTTACCCCATTTCCCAGATCCCGCAGCCCCTGACCCCCCGAGGTAAAAAGAAGTGGAGTAACACATCAATTCAATAAAGGTGTGCGATTGTCAAAAGGTAAATGAATAACAAAAACTGACTAAATATAGAAAACACTCGAAACGTAAACTTTATTTTTAGAAATAGAAATCTCAAATACGAAAGGTAAAATTTAATCTCGGGAATGGGGTATCATGGAGTAATAAATAATATGCAATCAATGTAATTAAAGTATGTGAATAGAACAGAAATTAGTAACCCTGTATTAAATACAAAGTAACATATTAAGTATTAAATACTCGTATGATACTTCTTCCGTTCCATTTTAATTACAATAGTCAACATTTCACGTTGCCAATGCACAAGTTTGATCATTAATATCTTTTGATGGATAGTCTACCCGGGGGTATATATCCGAAGGGTTATTGCAGGGAATAACTTAGAGAGAAGTCGGAGCAAGTAAATGTAGAGAGAGAGAGTGTGTATTATAAATGGGGAGCGTTTTCAACGTGGTTACAAATGGGGAAATGAGGTGCTATTTATAGTAGCAATAAATGCCGGACAGGGACACGTGTCAAGCGCCTATTGGCCGAGAGGTCACCTCAACTGGTTGGCGTTGGCAGCCGCATGTATGTGGCCGCATTTAATGTGGCTGTTGGATGGGACGTCTGTACAGGGTACGGTGATCTGTACGCATGTGAGGCGGATATAATGTCGGGAGAGGTGCCCTCGGCTGCAGAGGACTAGTCGAGGGCTCTTAGTGCCGAGGGCTACTGTTTTCGCCGTTTTCCCCCAGTCCCTCTGTTTGTTCGAAATATCCGTTCTGTGAGAGTTTGGAGCCCTCGGCCAGGGGGCCGAAGGCTTCCCTGGTGCGTATTGCGGGCTGCTTGGTACTCTGGGCGCCGTGATTTGGGCCTGTTGGGCCTTCTGGGCCTGTTGGGCCTCCACTGGAGTAGTAGGAGTCTGTGGGCCGGGTGTTCCCGGGCCATATACTCCATCATCTTTCATTCCCTATTAGTAAAAAATTTAAAAAAATCATATTTTGAAAATTTAGAATGAGAAGAATTTAACAATATTTTTTAAAAATTTAATTTATAATACATTAATTAATAAAATATAGTCAAAGTAGAATACATGAATAGTGCAAAAAGTCCAACGTTGCAATTAAAAGAGAACGGAGGTAGTATAAAATAAATGGATAGAGACAAAAGAAAAATAGATAAAATATTTATACTTGGAGTAGTTTTGCTAACAAATCACATCAATTTTACCACATTTAAATATATCCAATTTGTTCATTTAAAGATTCGAGGTTCCATCCTAAAAGGTCAATATGATAGGAGGAGTAGCCTGAAGTCTTATAGCTTTCCGGTGTGGTACAAATACTTTAACACGCCCCCAGCCTGAACCAGACTGGACAATATCAGGGTGTATAAATATGTCAAACAGATCCTCAACAAGCTACCGTAATTATGGGTGCTAAATAAGCAATCAAATCACAATCAGAACTGTCTCTGATACCATGTTAAGGTCCGGGGTTCCATCCTAAGCGGTCAACTTAATATGAGGAGTAACACACATCTTAATGTAATACTTAACGCCTTCACAAATATTCGGTGTGAGAATTAAACACCTCACAATTAAATAGTCTAGATCACAATAATGTAGAATCAAACAGACTACATTTGAATAACATACAATATTTAGATGGAACTTCCATCATGGAAGTGAAATCATGGTAGACTCGCTACCTGAATAAATTGAATTGTTTGATTAAGAAACCATGAAAGGATGGCCCAAGTACATGCATGCACAGTAGCGGCGCAAGTAGTGGCTTGTATTATTTATAACCGCTGCAAATGGTCTGGAACTGAGTCGGCGTGGGCTGGATCGAAGATGGCGGGGTCGTCTGACTCGTCTCTATATATAATACCCAAAAAAAAACATGTAGAAAAATCGAATGTGGCCCCCACCTTGCTAGTTGCTACGGATAAACCTTCGATCCTCTCATCCGCATGTGGTATGTCTGAAACCTACATGTAACCGGTGGGCGTAGGCGAGGGAGTGGGTTAGGTGTCGGTTCGAATTCCGATAACTGCGATAAGAGGTGACTATGTTAAATAGAACCTCTGCAAGTATCAGGGACATAGTTCCACTCTCTATCTGTCAGAGGTGACTATGTTACATCCTCTCAACATACCGTTCAATCAGAGTTGAAAAGGCCTTCAGGGATGGGTGTCATCTTTTTTTTTCTGAAACCTACATGTACAATTTGTTCCTGCTTTTTGGCATCACATTTCTCCAATGTAATCTTCCAATAATCCTTATTATCCTCACGCAACCCAGGTTGTTTTAAGTTCTTAACCTCTAGCTCTCACCGACTAATTCTAAAAAATAGTGGCAAGGGGATATGAGTTTTTTCAGGTCAAGAGCTCATTTTAAAAAAGTTGTACATCTCTAGCTAGATACTCCCTCCGTCCCAAAATTATTGTCCCGCTTTCTTTTCGGTCCGTCCCGAAATAATTGTCCCGTTTCTAAAACTTCCTTATTTGGTAAACAAATCTATACCAAACAGTGTCAAACAGTGCAAAACAGTGTCGCTACAGTGCCAAACAGTTTCACTACAGTGACATTTTCTTAATCTGTGTGAAAAACCAAACGGGACAATAATTTTGGGACGGAGGGAGTATATATGAAGGAACATAAATGATAAACATATGTAATATAGTAGTAATTTATACTATCTTTGTTCTTTTTTAATTACAACACTTTCATTTTCACGTTAGTCGATACCTAAATTTGATTGTAATTATATTTAACTACATAGGAGTATTAGTAAACATTTTAAAAAGTTAATATTTTAGAAGACAAATCAATCTAACTTTTTATTTGTTTTTGACCTACTATAACAAGTTGTTTTTTAAGCAAAAAAATAATTAAGAAAATTGATATCTTTTATCATAAACTTATGTAGTTTTCAAAAACTTAGGAATATAATAATTAAAAATGGTTAACAACGTCGAAATAGAAAAATAATATAAAAATGATAAAAAAACACCAACCATTATAATCAAAATATAATATTCAAATGTAAAAATGTACAAATATTTAAAAAGTTAATTACATCATTTTTTAATTTTTAACAGCTTTTTCTTGGATTTTAGCGAATGTATATTTGGCGCGAATATTTGTACATTTTTACATTTAAATATTATAAAGGGGAATTTTCTGCGATCAGCGACAACCAGCTTTGGACAATGGGCTGCGGAGGTAGGTAACAGTAGTTCGATGAACGAGCTTTGCACTTTCGTCATCACGAATTGGAATTTATGGAAGGCACATAATGAGAAGACTTGGAAGAATAAAATTCCAAACTGCAACGGAGTAATTGTGTGTGGGGATATGGTTCTCTCGGGTTGGCAGGAGGCGAACCAGCATGCGAGAAAAAGAAAAACTCTGGATGGACGGAGACATAGTAGGAAATCACCTGTTGAGGGCCATATAAAAATTAATGTTGATGTTACTGTCCAAAATGTAGGGGATGGAAGGGGCTTGGGACTGAATGCTCGGGGATCATAGAGGGGATTTTATTGCAGGGAAAAGTGTGAGAAGACGAGGACGATTCTCTCCCGAGATGACAGAAGCAATGGCCATCGAGGAAGCGGTTCGCTGGGCACTGGAATTGGGTTGGCAGCAGGTTGAAGTTGAATTGAATCAGATGCTCAACAAGTTGTTCACTGCATCTACCGGACGAATGGCTTACACTATAATGATATTATTTTTGAGGATATTAGACACATGAGGAATTTCAACTAAATTTGATGGACATCATCTGCACTTCATGATAATTTTTGTGTATAAGATAACTTTCTGCATAAGATACCCAATGAAAATAATACTTTCAATTTGAAGGTATGTGATGAATTAAATCGTTGGTGTATTCAAAATATATTACCCCTTCGCACATAGGTACACTCCAAAAATAGATTTTTAGAAATTGGTTTCAATTTAGTAATTTTTGGGGTAAACCCTCATTTAACCCAAATTCCTTGATCTACATCAATGAGGCCACAAGTGTTAAAGGATAAGTGGATGAGGAAATTCTCACAATAGGACCAAAATATATGAAAAGTGGCATTTTAGGACAACAAGTTTATCATGTAATAATGTTGGACAAAATAGGGATGAAATGTCAAAATTTCCATGCAAAGTTCCTCTTCAAAGTTTTAATAATGTATCCGTATAACATTACTCTCATAAAAATTAAAAATTACAAATTTCACACAACTGTATACATATATATATATATATACACACACACACACACATATTAACTAAAATTATTATTCAAAGTTTATTATTATTGACCACAATAGTCAATTTGACTAATTTAAGGGACAACAAATACAATGTGATCAATTCATAATTTTTCAGTAAGATTAAATAAGTAAATTTTCAGTAAGAGACAAAACAAAATAATAATCAAAATAGTGGTGATTGGGATCCCAAGAGGAATATCACTTACATTGAAGGATCCACACATCAACTATATCCTCCTTAATTATTATATGCTTGACCCATCTTGGTATCATATTGTTGGGATTAAGATTGAAAATTACACTTCTCACATCCTCGATAAGGAATATTTCTCAAATGAGTATCATAAGCCATTATTGTAACCGGTTGGGTATACAACTATGTCATTCTTGCCAACTTGCTCTTGCACTATGGGTGCGTTTGTATATCAACGGATCCGCCAAAATTCAGAGGGTTTGACTGTGTTGGCGTTTTGGATGGGTCAAACCGCTGGAATTTCGCGTTTGGTAAACAGAGGGTAAGGATAGCGATTCCTATGAAACCGCCGAAAACCAAAACGCCAGAAATCGGAGCGTTTAGGTTTTGGCGGTTTGGAATAATTACTAAATTCACTAGTTTGCCCTCCCATCTTTTTGGTTTCGCCGCTTGAAGCATATGTTCGGACTGCGCTTTGTTCACAGAGTTATTTCTTCCACTGATTCCTTCTTACTGATACGTCCGGACTTCATTTGCCCTCCCATCGTTCAGTGCTTTCTCCTCTTCAAAGGTATGTATTAATCATCTTCTATAGAACACTCCGTTGGGATCTTGTTTTGATTTCTATGGGTATTGCTATTTGTAAATTCATAGATATGTAACTCTTGGTAGTCTGCCATGTTTGTGTTGCCCTGCATTTTTGTAGGATTGTGATCATCATATAAATTGCTTTGTGTTTATAGTCTCATATATGGAAAATTTTTAAAATGTCCTTTTTTGTCTTTTTACATATTATCTGCTACAATCAAACAGCTAAGTTACCAAACATCTCTCTGCAACCCGCCAAGCAAATCCGCTGGTCAAATCCGCTGATTCAATCCGCCATTCACTACCCGCTAACCAAATCCGCTAACCGCTAACCGCTAACCGCTGAGTGCCAAACAGGGCCTATATGTGTAATAGTATACTACGTAATATTTGGATCATTTGAAACCAGAGTGAGTAATAAATGTCGAGTAGGAAACTTAGTAATCAGGGGGACATAACTAGAAGTAAGAGTTGGAGTGGGATGATACCAAAAGAAAACAGATAAATTTTTACACACAAATTTTTAAACTAATAATTCAAGCAATTTTAAAATTTGAGGTGAGTCGGACCTGATTGCCCTCCTCCCTCAACCTCTGGCCCTATTAGTAACAGTGTGAGTATGAGAGTTAGGATGTTTTCTTTTGGACTGTTTTCAGTCCCAGACCAGATCAGACTTAAACAGATCAGACCAAGTCAGACCAGACTTAAAAAGATCAGACCAAACCAGACTTTCATAGTTATAAAATACACAAAGACCAGACGTTTACAAGACCATACTAGACTGGACTTAAACAGAAAAGACCAGACTAACAAATTTCAGTCCAAAAGAAAACATAACATCTTTCTCTATACAAAAGAAGGAGAAAAGAGGCCATTTTTCCCGCTGTCAGGTTCCTTCTTCTTATGCTTTGGTTTGTTTGGCTTCCAGTCTTGTTGATTTACAGGTGATTTGCTCGTCGTTTGGTCCGGCTGTTCCTTGGCCGAGATGCTTCTTTATGTTCGTTTCTGAACGGAATTAGCTAGGCTCTGTAGGTTTTCTTTTGTACTGCTTCTGTTTTGACCGTACAAATTCATAGGCAGTATCTTTCATTTGATTTCTTTTTTACGGATCTTTGGCATACGTAGTTGTTTATGTTTGTGGATTTGAGCAAACTTTCGCTATGAGAGACTCCTAAATTGTTGTTTCCTGTGCGAGATTCTTGGTCATGCTGATCACTTCTGTCCCTCTAATTTGCATAGTGGTGCATGGATTGGGGAAAAGCCTTATGGGCCATGGTTAAGACCTGATACAAGGCGAGGTGGATCACATCCGGCAACAGGTGGCTCATTCCTAGCAATAATAAGCTAGGAGACAGGAGGGATGAAGGAGGTGACTTTGGCAGAATGACAAGCGAACAAGAAAGTTATTTGGTGGAAGGACTCTTATCAAAGGGCAAGGAGATTGTTACAACACAGGAAGCACACAAAAACATAGGGTCACCGAGAAGGATAGTGAGGAGGGGGATCAGGCAAGCATGGAGGTGGATGCAGCAACTCCAAAAAACTTGGAAGTGGCGATGCTGTCTTGGAAGCACCGCCAGTAGCAGAAGATTTGGAGGATAAACACGAGAATCCTTTGGCGGAGGCTGGTCAAACCGTTGTTTCCTTGTCAGTGGCTGGAAAAACTGGATTATGTTCTCCTTTTGATTTGTTGTCATCTCAGAACTCTTTTATGTTTTTAGCGTTTCATTCTAGTAGTAGGTGCAGCATTGTTGTGAATGGAGTCTACCATATTGCAGGGTTAGCGAGATGGACCGCTAGTAAGCGTGATTCCAACTCTGAGTCTTACCTCAGTGTAGCCTTTGTTATGGCGAACCTGTATCTGGTTCTCTGTTTTAATATCAATTAAGTTATCTTTTGCCAAAAAAAATAAAGGCGTGCGCCCACACACACATATTGATTAAAAGAAAAAAGAGTGAAAATCGTGTTGGACTATGTTTTATCATTAAGGACTTAAATGGTTGTTCGAATATAACACCTAAAGCTCTCCTGATTTAGATTATACTCCGTATATGGTAATAATAATAACTATAATGCTATTATTATCGAGCAAAGTGTCCTAAATCGAAGTAAAAACGTTTGTAACTTTCAAAACAGGACGGTCATGTTTTTATTTCTAAATAGGAGTAATTGTTGTCATGGTTAGACAAGTAGTACAAGACTTTAAACATCACGCATTTTTCAACATTAACAGTAATTACTCTTATTCAAAAAATAAAAACATGTCAATCCTATTTTGGAATTTCTAAAAGTTTTTGCTTCTGTTTTCATGATTTTTCCTTATTATTATTATTATTATTATTATTATTTGAATGGTTTGCCTATTAATATATAATTTTGAATATTCCGTTGTAGTCTAGTTGGTCAGGAAAAAATATACAAGTATAATTTTGAATATTTAAGATTATTTTTAATAAGTAGTCGATCCCAAAATCTTTTGGGAATAAGACTTGGATGGTGTTGTTTTTGTTGCAGTAGCCAATAATTGACATCAGTTGATGCTATTTAACTATTTGTTTAAACAAAGTAACCTTTAAGTTAAAATCCCTAAACACCAGGGTTCTCTTTATAGACAGAAGAGTCTAGACAGCTCTAGAGATCAGTTACATGAGTTACAAAATAAATTAGAATATTTGTATTTAATATTTCAGTTACAAATCTTTGTATTTAATATTATAATTTATTTTGTAACTCATGTAACTGATCTCTAGAGCTGTCTAGACTCTTCTGTCTATAAAGAGTCTAGACAGCTCTAGAGTTGTCTAGACTCTTCTGTCTATACTCTTCACCTCCCTTGAGCCCAAAGAGACTAATAAAGAAGCTGATATATATCATGTGAGTTAACTAAGGAATGGAGAACAACAAAGAAATGATGCAATCAAAGAAAGAGTCATCTGGATAAGTAGATCTAACAAAGATGAGCCAAGTCATTTATTGTTTACTTGTGCATGACAACAGGATGCCAAAGAGTACATAGCCAAAACAAGAAGGGATTGAAAGTGAAAGGCAAACTGGAGAAAGTGGAAATTATCACATTCTTGACTTGGCACACTAAAAACCCCAAGTGCCAAATCTACAGAGCCAGCTAGTAACAGAACTATATATCCAATCATTGCTCTTTGTATTTACAATTCCTCCATGCAATTGGCTCACACTCCACTGCACCAGTTTAGCTAGGCATTGCTCCTGAAGGACCCCAGTGCTTTGGCTGCTCCTGCCCTCAAAATATATTGGTGGTACAGTGCAGCAATGGCAGCTCCAATAAAGGGCCCAACCCAGAATATCCACTGTCACACACATTATAAATTTTATCATTATGTCAATATATAGAATCATTACTTTTCCACTGTTTTCATTTCAGAATGAAAAAGTTTGCTAATTTCTCAAAATCCACTGAATATTCTAACATATATAACACAAACAAGAAAATGAAAAATGGCAAACAATGATCAATCTTGTCTCTGCCAATTCAGTCAAAAAAGTATGTGGGATTTACCTATTTAAAATGCACAGTTAAAATGAATTAGTGTTTGGTGAAATCTCTAATTTATAAGACTGAAAAGCCGAAAAGAATGGATACCAAATGACGACCTAAGTTAACCATGCTTGTTATTAGGGACTATTGGGGGAATCAAAGTTACAGAAGCTGCTTACTTGGTCGTCCCAGGCCTTTTGTCTACCATACATGACAGCAGCTCCAAGACTCCTAGCGGGGTTAATCCCGGTTCCGGTGATTGGAATCGTAGCCAGGTGAACCATAAACACAGCAAATCCAATTGGAAGTGGTGCCAAAACCTACATATCAATTTCATCCACGAAGTTAGCAATATTCACATTAGATACCATGACATATAGGCTATGGCTAATCAAGATGAAGACGCTCCAAAAAATATGATTTTTATAAGCAAACTGACTATAATAATAACTATAGTGATCATGATTATGTTAAATTTTACACACAATGATCATGAGGTATATCTATAGCAGTTATAATCACATTGTTTACATATCTATTTTGGGAACAATAGGCTATTCATCATCACAAAGGGAAAAATGACTTACTGGGACATGGGAGTCTCTAGCATTTCTCTTGGGGTCAGTGGCAGAGAAGACAGTGTAAACAAGAACAAAAGTTCCAATAATCTCAGCACCCAATCCAGTGCCTGTGCTATACCCATCTTGCAACCCATTTGCTCCACCACCATAGCTCATATAGTGAGCCTTCTGGAAAGCCTTCACCAGCCCACACCCACACATTGCCCCTAGGCACTGAGCCACTATGTACATGATGGCTCGGACCAACGAAACCTTCCGAGCCAAGAACAGCCCGAATGTCACTGCCGGGTTAATGTGTCCACCTGTGTGTTTTTTGTTAATGAGAACATATCACAGCACTACGTACTTGGTACTCCGTGATAGATATAAATGTACAAACCAACATATAGTAAATAGTATACACACATAAACATGTAATTTTGTTATTCTTTTTAAAGCATCTCGATCAAAATCCAAGGGATGGCATTTCCTTTTGGAATATTAATATAATTTTCATAGAACTATAAAGAAACCTTTATTATAATTATTTATCTGTTTATAAATTATGTTTGTCACATTTCTCATTTCCCATTTCATGGTTTTTGTTTTACAATTTCATGTTACTTAGATTCAATCAATCACCATGATAGTGCAAGATAGCAAAAAGTCAACGGTTATCTGGTGGAGTTTTAATAGGTAGAGTGGAATATACTCCTATAAAGAAACTATTCACTTATATTCAGTGATAAAAGTGGTGTAAGCCATTAGCATGAAAGTGGTGCCAAATATTCTTACACGTAAACATCATTATTTTATTGTAAATATTGGTGCAAATGGTAGGGATGACTTCTACTCTACACTACATTATTACGCCTATACCCAAAACAACATTTCAAATTTCAATATTATTTTCTTGTTATCTTGACTTTCAAGATTTTCCTCTAGTTTTCTTGGGAAAAAATGTGCTTCTTTTTCTTTACCTTATTGAAGAAAATCTCAACTATGTGTTAGGGACTTAGAGCATAGTTTCATTTTTTTAATAACCATACTTGTAGCAACAGATTTGTTCCGGGACAACTTTTTTTTTAAAAAAAAAATTGATCTTATATGAATTAGAATTTATTTAAGTAGGTAGCACTGTTTAATTTACATTTTTCCAGGAACATGAACAAGAGAGGCTCTTAGTTAAGGTATTCTAGACAAAGCGGTTTAGACTTTAGACAGCCCAATTCAATTTGTTTATCCTGTTTCAGATTACGAAGTTTAAATAAATTACACTTTTAACCATGATTTCAATTAATATTATAAACTACACTTGAACCTACCTAATTCGCAAATAAGAGTGTCATGTTTTCGTGCTTAAACCTTATTTTAAGTGACAAGCACGTTGTGTTTCGATGTCATTATTGTGACACTCTCAATGAGATCAAAGTTCGAAACAGATAAATAAGTAATTCCTCACTACAAAAAAAGACGTGATTGACACGGAATTTGGCACGGATCACCGACTTTTTATGCCAAATATTTCGATCCAAAGTATTTTTGGCACGGATTTTGCTTAATCTTTGCCTAAATCCTTGCCAAAATCTCGGTCAATCCCGTGGCTTTTCGGTAGTGCCTTTTGGATAATTTTTTATGCTGATTTTTTTTTAAATTGTGTCACTTTGTCAAATCTAGACAATCAATAAATTAACGTAAAGACTACAGAGCATTCTAATCCATCGAAAACATATTTAAAACATATTTAAACGAGTAATTCAAACCAATGGTTCCCATGGTAACTTTTCGAGAGAAACGAGTCAACGACGTATATTATCATGAAAGAAATGCTCTCTGCGTCATGTTGAAAAGTACCCGTGTGTTAAAAAGAGAGGAATTTTTTTATATAGATAAAGCAAATATATAAAATGAAAGTAATTAAAGGGAGATAAGTTGGGGGATTATGAGACTTGACATGAAATGGTTAGGAAAAACATATAAATAAAGATGTCATTGAATTATTTTCTGAAATGGAATGAGAAACTTTAAATGAGACATCTTAATCTTAATAAGAAAAGTGTGAACTTTCCAATGAGACAGAGAGTACATATAAGGAAAATTGATAAAAAAAGAGCGGTATTTTTTTTTATTTTCTAAAACATAAAAGGGAAACTTTTAATTGAGACGTTAAAAAGAATCTTTCATTGAGAAATTAAAAAGAAAAAGAAAATAAGAAATTAAGAATATTACACGACATTTTACACGTTCTTACACATGTTTTGAGCTTGACATTATATTTACCATTTTTTCTTTGTACATGTCATTTTACATGTTTTTATAATCGCTCACTCCAAATTGTTTATGCACATATGTAATTCGTCAAAAAACACAAAAATTTTAAAACAGATATATGAGTGAGTGTGTGAAATGAAAAAAACTATTTATACACGAAATTTGTACATACTTAGCACACATTTGTACATAATATTCTGTTCACACAGAGAATGTGTACACCCTTGATTATCTACGTAGACAGTCAAGTCGTCCAATAATTTTCCGTGTACAAATGTGTGTCAGGTGTGTTCAAATTTTGTGTATAGCACCACTGTTATATATACGAAGTATCTATTATACTTTGAGCAATATTGGTAATTAAAATTGTAGATTCCAGTACAGCAATAAATAAATAAAAAATTGCAGTTTCCAGAAATCATACCAGAAATACCGGCAGTGCAGTAAACAAGAACGAAGATCATGCCACCGAAAGCCCAAGCAATTCCAAGAATGCCCACGCCGCCGCACGCCTCATTGCCGTTGACCGTGAGGTCAGTCTGGCTCTTGTACCCGATCACAGTCAACACTGTGATGTACAGAAACAGCAGAGTGGCGATGAATTCCGCAATCACAGCCCTGTAAAAGGACCACTTGCCCAGCTCTTCAGGGTCAATCAGGGGTGCTGGGGGAGGGTCATGGTAGTCTTTTGCCGCGGCATATTCAGTGCCAACCTCCATGTTCTTGGTCATTTCAGCTTTGAGCTAACTTCAAGAATCAAGATTGGATTTTTTTACCAAGAAAGTAAAGAAAGTGAAATGAGGAGGGAATGAGAGGTTTTGGGTATGGTGGAACTTGCTGAGAAGTGAATAGGGGTATTTATGGGCATGCCTGGAGTTGGATATGAACTATTGGAGCATTAATTAATTAGGGAAACTATTATCTTTTTCAGTTTTCTCCTTTTATTTTGCCGACCATCTTCTCTGTTTTCTTATCTGTCACATCCATGATTGAGTGGTGTTCGTGCCCACGCACAACGTGCTCCTAATTTGCACGACTATTTTCTACCACGTTTTTAATAGTTCTTTTATTTATTACTGTATCTTACATTATTCTCTCCCTTCTTTAAAACATCATCAATGTTAAGCACATGAAGAAAATGAGATTTCGAATGGAGATAGATGGGTAACATTGATATTTGCTTAAATCAGCGGCGGAACCAGACAATAATTTGAGAAGGTGCTCTTATATTATTTTTTTGAAAAACAATTTTTTATTAGGATAAAATAAAAACGAGTGAAAAATAATTATTAATACATGTAGAGTGAGGTTCTAATAAAAAAGTTATTCCCGTGAAAAATGAGAACGGACGCATTTTTTACTCGTTTTGGTACACTAGTAGATATTTTTTTACACTTTTTCACAATGAGAAAAAATTTTGATTTATTTATCAAATTGTCACCGAGTTTTTGATAAAATATAGTGCATTGTTGACTGATTTTGACTCATCGGATCTCAAGTTAAATGCACAAGATTTATGTTCGATCAATTTTCATGATAAGAACTCTTTTTATTTGATCCGAAACTTATATATATGTATATGTAGTGTGTTTCAAATAAAAATGCTATCATACTAAACAAAAGGTAAATACTTATATTAACTTAAAGTAGTTTTAGAATTATTCTTGACATTAAATGACAACGTCCGTATATGTCATTATTAGAAGAAGAAATGATTAAAATTAATTTGAATTGAAGAAATGAGAATTTAAAATAAAAGATATAGAAATTCAAAAAGTGTGATTTAAACAACATTACATCCTAGAGTGATTTAATTGAACATAAATAATTACCAAATGGACTAAAGTCTAAAGAAGCAATAATGGAGAAAGCAAAAAAAAAATTGTTGCTCCTGAGAATTGAACCCGGGCCATTTAGGTAGACAGAGCTCTTCCAACCTCAACCCTATCATTTGAACTATCACAACTCATACATTTAAATAGCGACTCCACTTTAATATATGAATACTTTCTGAACCGGGGCTGAATTATATACATATATATACATATATATATATATATATATATATATATATATATATACACATATATATATATACACACATATATATATATACACATATATATATATATACATATATATATATATATATATATATATACATATACATATATATATACATATATATATATATATATACATACATATATATATATAGACATATATATATATATATAGACATATATATATATATATATAGACATATATATATAGACATATATATATACATATATATATATATATATACATATATATATATATATGCATACATATATATATATATGTAGATACATACATACATATATATATGTACATACATATATATATATATATATATATATATATATATATACATACATATATATATATACAGAACCACCGTCGGAGAAGGTGGAGCGCCGGCACCGGCTCCCCCCCCCCCCCCCCCCCCCTAGTTCCGCCACTGGCTTAAATGGTTCATTCTACCCAAATTCTACCCAAACTTATGAAGGTCTGGTTGGATGGAATGATTTTGCTGATTTATGAAAAAAATCATATTTAAGATATTTTTTATGAATAAAATAAAGAAAAAATTATATGAAAAATAGTTAAAATCATCATTTACAGTGACTTCAGTCAATACAGTCAGAAAAGAAACTTCAACCATAAAATTTCATATTACACAATTCAGTGCGTGATATCAAAAAGTTGCATGTTTGGTAAAAAAAGTTGACTGCTAAGCTTGGTAAAGAGAAAAACAAAGTCACCAAACGAACTCTAAACAAGGTGATTTTTCTAAACCCAATTTATTATTTTTTTCATCCTAAAAAAATTTGAATGATTTGAATTAGTGTGAAATAAAAAAGTAAAAATGATTTGATTGAGATTTGCGCAAAAAATGAGTAGGAGAAATAATAGGGACAGATGGAGCCAGTTGAAGAACAAAGAAAGGAGGGGTGAGACGGGTCGAAGAAGAATGAATGGAAGATGGAGTGGGCTGGAGAAGAAAGTAGGTGAAAAGTAAAAAGTAAAAAATGCCAAATCGCATGCAACGTATACATACTAACAAGTTAACGGGAAGTTAAAATGGTAAATTAGACATTTGAATGTTATTCTAAGGTTCAAGGTCTAAATTGAGCGGTTTTTAGTCCGATGATTTAATTGACTTTTTTAATATATTTCGATAATTGATTTGACTATTTTCCTTTCTTTTTCTACTGGATGCATATTTGGGAACACATTAGGTTGTATATTGATGGTACCATGGATAACCGTCATGACCCAAGATTGAAATAAAACAAAGTTCATCAACGGGATCAGCCCATTAATCGAGATTAACACGGAGTAATAAATAATAGCCGTTGGGCCTAATTAGGAAGCCAACTGATAAGTCCGTATTTAGGCACGCATTTGATGCGTGTTGGGATCGACTTGTGACGGTTTTCCTAGCTTTAAGGTGTTACAAATCTCAATTTTAGCTCAAGATTATGTTACCAGTCATTGGTTCGGGTTTTATGTCTTTTGGAGTCAAAATCAGGGAATTTGAGCCCAACATCGGCACTTGAGAAGCAATCGGGATTATTGATGATGCATTCGAGAGATAATTGAAAGCTTTGAAGGTCACCGGGAGGTTCACAATGAAGATTTGAAGACAAAAGAGCTCTCGAATCGGTTACGGGATCAAAAGAAGACAAATAAAGCTTGAAAACGGCATTCAGGATGACCTTCTGTCAATCGTTCAAGCATATCTCTTTGTAGAAGCATTCAAAAGACATAATTCAAGTTGAATATGAAAGCTAACTTCAAAGGCTACAAATCATATGAAGACTTTATTTAAATAATCGGAGAGGAGAAAGGTGAAAAAAGATGATGAAGTCAGATGATCGCTGTTGCGATTTCAGAATGAGACCTTCCACCATTTTATTCATCTCTCTTGATTGGATGATCCAAATACAGTTTGGCAAGTTGTGGTGAATAAAAGACTTCATTAGCCACAACTTTTATGAAGGAAGCATTGTCAAATTCGGATAGGAAACAACTCTGAAGCTACTGCCAGTCACGCACGTTGTGCGTGCTGAGTTTGCACGTCGTGCGTGCACAAGAGCCGAAGCGAGGAAGCTACTGGAGGGTACGCACGCCGTGCGTGGCTGTTACGAACTCCGTGTGTAGGCGCGAAACGCGCGATTTGTTCTGGACGCACGGACTCCACGCACGCCATGCGTAGCACCGTGTGTGGGTCCGAAAACCTAGTTTTAGTCATATTTTGCCTCTTTTTCTTTAAATAAGGCCTCTATGCTCCCATTTAAGGGGGATGGAACTTAGAGAGCAGCTTAAGGACGAATTTTGAGAGCTTTTTAGCCTGATTTATCAATTCTTTGAGATTCTTTGTAAGTTCCTACTTTTTAATTAATGACAATTATTTTAGTTTTCCTAATTCTATTGATTCTTCAATTATGAGTCGGGAGTAGTTTTAATTAGGGATTTGAGATTGATGAAGGGGTTGATCACGATGTATGGCTAGTTTCTTGATGGATTAATTGCATGAATGCCATTTAAGTTGTGTTTGAATAATTTAACTGATATCTTTTGTAATCTGGAACCGCAGCTAGAATTACAATTGTTTGTAGAATAAATTAAGAGAGATCTAGTTTATTCTAGGACACATTCACACACACTTAACCGCTCGCTAAGAGATTAATAGCGATTAAGGGGACGTAAGCTCGCTCGTCTTATCAATCATTTAGGATCATGTCGCATGAGAGATCAGTCTGGTCCCCTAAATTATTGTACTCTACGCCGCGAGAGCGGTAAGAACTTAGTATTGATTAGCTAAGCTCAATTAAATTAAATTCATGTAATTAGGCCTGATCTGCCAGAAATCTGATTACCCCGGAATCAGTCCCTGTTCCCTTCGTCGTTAATTAAGAAGAACCCAATCAATTATTTTTATTCGCTCATTCGCATTAGTTAATTTTCAAATCAACCAAATCTCGCACGACTGCATTTATTTTATTTCCGTTCTTTATCGCTGATTTTAGTTAGTCCTTAATTCCCTTTTTACCGTCCTTGTGGAGACGATACTCGTACCTTCAACCACTTTTCTACAACCTTTTTAAGTGCGAGAAAACTAACATCAGTTTTTGGCACCGTTGCCGGGGACTGTGTCGGTCTTAAGGGTTAATTTAACTCAACGGTCTGTTTTAGTTTTTCGTACCGCACAATAATCCACTCTATCAGTGCCAGACCATTGCAGAGTTCCTTACGCCAGCCATTTCAGAGTATGATAACATTCAAGTTCCGGGAATTACTGCCAACCATTACGAGATCAAGCCGGTGGTGATAAGCATGGTGTCTAATAACCAATTTGGAGGAGGCCCTACAGAAGACCCAGTGGCGTATATTACCCGCCTTCTGAGGATGTGCCAGACTTTCAAGATACCTGGGTTAACTCATGATCAGGTAAGA
The DNA here is from genome assembly GCA_945859875.1 of Cuscuta europaea. Classification (NCBI taxonomy): domain Eukaryota; kingdom Viridiplantae; phylum Streptophyta; class Magnoliopsida; order Solanales; family Convolvulaceae; genus Cuscuta; species Cuscuta europaea. Next base: position 7,413,482 of record CAMAPE010000027.1, on the reverse strand, counting down.
ATGATGTTTTTCCCTTTCTCATTGAGGGACGATGCGCAGAGGTGGTTGGACAGCAATGCTCACCACCACCTCCAGACTTGGGACCAGCCTTTATTAAAGAGTACTTCCCTACGTCAAAGGCCCTGAAGTTGAAGAAGCAACTACAAAAGTTTAAGCAGGGATCTCTAGAAACACTGGCTGAAGCATGGAAGAGATTCAAGGTGCTGAGAAGAGCTTACCCTCAGGGAAATTTGACTAATTGTAAGGTTCTTTTCTACTTCTATAGCGAACTCAACAATGAAGGGAAGATGATGTTGGATGCTTTGGGTGGTGGAACCTTTCCTTATTTGCCATCTGAGGTTGAGAAAGAACTAGTGGAGAAGATTGTTTCAAATAATGCATCTTGGTACAGCGACAGGAGTTCTCCTCAGCAAAAGGCTTCGGGCCTATACGAGATCAGTGATAATTCTGCTCTCTCTGCACGAGTAGATACATTGGCAAGCATGGTGCAGAAGCTCACAGCCAGCGTGGATGCTATAGGGAAAAAAGTGGATCTTGCTCTCTCGATGCCCAGTTTTAGTATGGTAGCCCCCGGTCCTATTAGTCCTTCTTGTACTACATGTGGGGGACTCCATTGGCCGCATGAGTGCACTATGATGACACATTCGGCAGCCCCTGGAGTAGAGAAAGTTAATGTGATTTATTCTCAGCGGCAGGGCTACTACAATCAGCCCTACGGACAGCAGCAGCAAGAGAATTACGAGCAAGGAAATCAACAGCAGCAACAGTCTAGGAACTATAATCAGCCCCAAGCACCTCAAGGTCAGCAACAAGCACCTCAGCCGGTGCAAGGGAGTTTCAGGAGGGAGACTAAGCAAAAATTTTCTAGCTTGGAAGAAACGCTCAAACAATTAGCGCAAAATCAACTGAGGGCGGACTCAAGGATGCAAAACATTGAAAATCAATTGGGGCAGCTTGCAAAAAGCCATATATGAGAGGCCTCAGGGATCCCTCCCTAGCAACACGTAAAATAATCCAAGAGAGCAAGTTCACGCAATCACACTGAGGAGTGGACGGGATCTGGAGTCTGCTGCCATAAAGACGAAAGTTGAAGACGTTGAACCTGCTGCAGTTGTTTTTGAGGAAAAGAAGGAAGAAGAAAAGAAGGAGGAGGGGGACATGGTTCCAAAGCAACCCGTTCCAGTCAAAGCTTACAATCCCCCCTCCCATACCCGCAACGCTTAAAGGGGAAAAGTGGCACTGAAAACTTCAACAAATTTTTGAACCTCTTCAAACAGGTTCAAGTAAACGTACCATTCATGGAGGCGCTGCAACAAATGCCAAAGTACGCCAAGTTTATGAAAGAACTCCTCTCGAACAAAAGAAAGTGGGGAGAACCGAAATCAGTGGTGCTGAATGAAGAGTGCTCGGCAGTGGTGCTAAAGGAGATGCCTAAAAAGCTCAAGGACCCAGGTAAGTTCACTATCCCTTGCTCCAAAGGAAGTGAGATTTTTTATAATGCTTTAGCTGATTTGGGTGCAAGCATCAATTTGATGCCCTATACCTTGTATGAGAAGCTCGCACTCGGTCCGCTTAATCCAACACGTATGTGCATACAGCTGGCTGACCGATCGGTCAAATATCCCCGGGGGATTGCTGAAGATGTGTTGGTTAAAGTGGACAAGTTTGTTATTCCCGTTGATTTCGTTGTTTTGGATATGCCCCAAGATCTTGATGTGCCCTTAATTCTTGGAAGGCCTTTTCTGGCCACTGCTCGGGCCCTCATAGATGTTGGGGAAGGAAAATTGATTTTGAGAGCTGGGAGGAGAGAGTTACTTTTTGCATGGCCAAACTGGCCAAACAGTCCTGTCAAGATGTTAATGAGTGTTTTTTGTTGGATGTCATTGATCCCACCAGAGAGGAGGAGGGGAAACCCCCACCTCTTAAAGAGTGATTTTGACTCGTTCGTTGATAAAGGGCCTGATAAAGGCTTAGACTCATTCTTGTGCTTTAGGAGTGGCCCTGATATGCGCTATTGTTTTCATGAATTTAAGGTCTTACGCCATCTCAGGGCATTTGTTGATAGGAGGTTTGATTTGTGGAAGATTAGTTTTCTGAGCAGGAGTGTCTTTGACTGAGTTTTTGATGAGGTGGTTGCGTCGGGCAAACGACGTTAAAATGGCGCTTCTTGGGAGGCAACCCAAGCTTATTTCTGCACTTTTGTTTTTGCATGTTTCTTTGTTTTTGTGTTTTTTTTTGTTTTTGTGTTTGTTTTGAAGCTCAGAGTCTTGCTTTGGGGATGATGTGTCGAGGATCATTTGACTCAGTTCTGATTCTCCACCGACCAGCGCATTAGGGAAGTTTCTGCAACTCTTATAAACGTCTATGTGTAATGTTGACTTGAGTTGAGATTGAGCACGTGTGACTCTTTCCTCTTTACCCCTTGTGCATAGTGCATTTTTGGCCATCGAGGGTGATGCCAAAGTTTAAGTGTGGGGGAGTGAATTGGGCATTCGGGCAGTAGTTGTTACATGAGATTAATTCGGTTAGCATGCGCAGGTGTTAGTTGTATATGCATAGGAAAGTCATGTCAAAATTTTTTGAAATTTTTTCCTTGAACGGTGTCTTTGTGAGCTGGCTAGCGTGTTGACTATGCTTTTAGAACATCTTTGAAGTGTTTAGGCTTAAAATGCTTGCACTGTATACTAGTTTTTGAGAGGATGAAGGCATTAGTCACTCATTGAATTGTTTCACAAATCATCCACCTGAACTGAATAAGTCCTTTATGTCACGCCCCGGACCGCATCCGTGCCATGTAGACAACCGCCGTACAACTCAATAAGAACAACAACAATTCATTCCTATTGAATTATACAAGGCGTCTGATAGATTCTATTGTCAAACCGACTAGTAAACACATACAATCAACATCAATATCATAATCGAACAAATGCGAAAATATAATATGTTGGATAATTAGCCACACGTGGCAAACACGAGCACGCAAGCTCCCAACTGTTTTTGAAGAAAAACATTGTTCAAATATCCATGAGCAATCACTTAGTTTCAATAAGGATGGAAGCACGAACCACGTCTTCCTTAAATGATGATCACCCTAGGCAAAGGTGCAGGAATAGGACTCTAGCCTTAACCTGAAAAATGTGAGGCCCCCGAAGGGGTAAGTACTCCATAGAAAGTACTAGTGACAAGTAGGCTATATGAGGAATAACTAATGTTTCAGACACGAGAACCAAAAATAGGGTGATACATATATGGACAGGTGTAACCACCGTTACCCCGTCCATAAGATGATACATACCGTATATACAGAAAGTACTTGACCCGTACGTCATTTTCATTTAAAGAGTCTTTTAGAGATAAGGTACTCACCCGACCTTTCCCATCCATCTCTGGATGCCTAGCTCACAAGCTACATTCTACATCCATAAAATCCTACCGAGTTTCAGGATCATTTTCCATCCCGGGGATACTCAACCCCAACCGAGTTTCAGGATCATTTACTGTCCCGGGGATACTCAACCCCAACCAAGTTTCAGGATCATTTACCGTCCCGGGGATACTCAACCCCAACCTTATTCCTTACCAAACCCTAACCTGGATATGGCTAACCTTTCATTCCTTTAACTATGGACAATACATAGCTCTATAGTCATATAATAATCCTTAACAATCAACGTGGATGATTCTCACCCGAGCGCCCCACGTTATACTCATCCAAAACTGACCGTTTGGGCGTAAGACCCAATACCTGGTCGAGTACCTACCTATATCCGGTTGGGTATAGGAGGCAGCGGCCCCTGGGGCAAATTTTCAACAAATACCCGGTCGAGTACCTACCTATACCCGGTCGGGTATAGGAGGTAGCGGCCCCTGGGGGCAAATTGTCAGTGAATACCCGGTCGGGTATTTGCCAATACCCGGTCGAGTAAAACAGTTGACTTGGCGGTCAACGCCCGTTTGACCGTCCAAACGGAGTCCGATTAACGTAAAATTTTACATGAAAGTACTCTTTGACGTTCTTAATCCAAAAATACTTATTTGGGTCCTTGGAACATCATACATATCAATTTATAAAAAGTTCACTAATCAAACCTATAAATCATGGTTTTCAACTATGTTATATTCTTTTAATATGACATAGCACATACTTTAATATCATTAATCAATTTATAAAGCATATACTTTATTAATTTAGGTAATCTCATGCCTCACACAAAAGTTATAAAGCATATAGCCGTCTTCTCACCTTAGTGAAGCCTTTAAGAAGTTATACCCTCTCGATTGAACTCCGGCGAACTTTGTCTAGCTCCGGTGATTATTCCGGCAACTCTTTCAACTCCTTGAAAGATCTAGGAATACCTTAGGCAAGTTCCTAATAAGTTTTCATCATCATAAAACCCATATTATTACAAATAACATCTAAAAGGTTATTTTCCGGTGAACCGGTCACTTTGGCTTCTAAGTCCGTTCTTGGACATAGAACTACCTTCCAACCCCTCATTCCACACTTATAAACGTGTAGAACAATCCTAGGGTGTCAAATATGATTAAATAATTATATGAGAAGATTAAAGGAATTGAAATGGGATTAATGGAGTCATTACATTGTTAATCTCAAGTTTTCCTCCCTAACCTCTTCTTTTCTCCTCTCTATTTCTTTCATTCTCCTTCCTTAGCTTCTGTTCGAAAATGGATGAAGAAATGAAGTAATTTCTGAGCTTATCACTCCCTAGATGATGGATGATTAGAATGGATGAGAGTTATGAGTTATGGGTGTGGCATTGTGGCTTACTCACAATGATGAGAGGTGAGAGGTCCCTAAGGAGTCAATTCTTGTCTCAACACCCCCCTTAGCTCGACTCTCTCCTTCAAAGTCAACATTTGCACACTCCTCACATCAATCAAAGCTGGGAAAAACGTGGGGTGGCCCCCTGTTATGTGGGAGTCCATCCCTTATGTCCTGACATGTACAATCGGCCTCGAAAGTTGTATTTTTCGGACTATTTTAATTATATTTTATTTTATCGGGTCAAATAAAATATAACACATGTTCTGAATCCTTATTGGACCTTAGAATGAATATAAGTTCCCCAACTTTAATTTAAAGGTCTCTGAAATTCAATCCGGGCTGTTATCTGATAAATTGTCGATAGTGATAATTGGACCTCGTTTGACCAACCGGTCAACCCTATACCTTTCCCACAGCCCAATTAGGATATCCACCACCATATACATATTATCTAGTCCCAGATGAATATAATATGTGGTCCCGATAATATCGGGCGGCCCCCACTTCCGGTGTGGGCCCCATATGAATTTTACTATTTACGTAAAAGAAATGATAAAAATTTACAACCACGTAATATGCGTTTATTCATTTCTTAGGGTTCAATACATAATTTGATAAAGTACAAATACTTGGGGGCGGTGTTACACTTTAGGAGAAGCCACTTTGAGCCTGACCATTTTATTCTTTACCCAATTAATTGAGCTCCATAGCCAAATGACCTGCTTCCTTACCCTTGAATATTTCTGACTTAGTATTGATGTTTAGGGAACTAAGGAATTAATTTGTTAAGTTTAGGGAATTTTTGTAGGAGCCAATTTTGGCACTGTTCCTATGCTCCAAATGGGGTAAGAGCAGTCACTTTTTAGGAATTTGATGTTTTCGAACATTGCATTGTAGGCATGGATTCACTTTTGAATTAAGGAACTTTAATTGCTATTTTTCCTTGGTGAGACCGAGATTAGAATGTGTTAATGTCCAGTGAGAATCCGAAATGTGAAAAATTAATATAGCTAGACCTCTTACCTTGCGAAAAAGAGAATGAGAGCCCCTGTCAAAAAGCGTAAGTGTTTTGCAAAATAAGATGAGACCTTGGGTATCTTTCGAAAGAAATGGTGTTCTCGTGCCAACATGACAAGGAAAACTGAACTTATTTAATGAACTTGGAGGCTTTAGCAAAATTAGCTTTAGTCCTCCGCGTACTTCAAGTATACGTCAAAGCACCAAATTCTTGTACACCATGTCTTTTCTTTGCGTAGGAAAACTGAACTTATTTAATGTACGACGGTTTAGCTTAGTTGTACACCCTGTCTTCTCTTTGTGTAGGTTTAGATGATTGTTCCTAAATTGTGGCCTATTGAATTCCTTAATCCTAAGAATAGCACTGAAGTTCATGAATGCATTAAGTCTTTGTCAGGTTGTTCCAATACTCTCAAAGGAAAGGGACTATTTATTACCATTCACCATTCATCATCACCTTCACAAGTCCTTCTAATCAGTGGCTAGTTTATTTGTGTGTGCTGTCATTACTTTAAGGATGTTGTGAATAATTTTGTCAAATATTTTAGCTTGAGTACAAAGATGTAGTTTAGGGAAGAATTTTCTTAATTTAGTCTGTCTATTCTGTGAATATCCCTTTGACTACCTGTGCATGCTGATTGTTTTAATTTCATGTGGTGATTATCGTAAGTCTCGATGTTCAGTTTGTTTGAGGACAAACAAAGGCTTAAGTGTGGGGGAATCTGATAAGTCCGTATTCAGACACGCATTTGATGCGTATTCGGATCGACATGTGATGGTTTTCCTAGCTTTAAGGTGTTACAAGTCTCAATTTTAGCTCAAGATTATGTTACGAGGCATTGGTTCGGGTTTTATGTCTTTTGGAGTCAAAATCAGGGAATTTGAGCCCAACACCGGCACTTGAGAAGCAATCGGGATGATTTATGATGCATTTGAGAGATAATTAAGAGCTTTGGAGGTCACCGGGAGGTTCACGATGAAGATTTGAAGACAAAAGAGCTCTAGAATCGGTTACGGGATCAAAAGAAGACAAATAGAGCTTGAAAACGGCATTCAGGATGACCTTCTGTCAATCGTTCAAGCATATCTCTTTGTAGAAGCATCCAAAGGACACAATTGAAGTTGAATATGAAATCCAACTTCAAGGGATACAAATCATATGAAGACATCATTTCAAGAATCGGAGAGGAAAAAGGTGAAAACAGATTATGAAGTCAGATGATCTCTGTTGCGATTTCAGAATGAGACCTTCCACCATTTTATTCATATGTCTTGATTGGATGATCCAAATACAGTGTGGCAAAGTTGTGGTGGATAAAGGACTTCATTAACTACAACTTTCATGAAGGAAGCATTGTCAAGTTCGGAGAGGAAACAACTCTTAAGCTACTGCCAGTCACGCACGCCGTGCGTGCTAAGTTTGCACGCCGTGCGTGCACAAGAGCCGAAGCGAGGAAGCTACTGGAGGGTACGCACGCAGTGAGTGGCTGTTACAAACTCCGTGCGTGGGCGCGAAACGCGCGATTTGTTCCGGACGCATGGACACCATGCACGCCGTGCGTAGCACCGTGCGTGGGTCCGAAAACCTAGTTTTAGTCGAATTTTGCCTCTTTTTCTTTAAATAAGGCCTCTATGCTCCCATTTAAGGGGGTTGGAACTTAGAGAGCAGCTTAAGGATGAATTTTGAAAGATTTTAGCGTGGTTTTTCAATTCTGTGAGATTCTTTGTATGTTCCTACTTTTTAATTAATGACAATTATTTCTATTTTTCCCAATTCTATTGATTCTTCAATTATGAGTCGGGAGTAGTTTTAATTAGGGATTTGGGATTGATGAAGGGGTTGATCACGATGTATGGATAGTTTCTTGATGGATTAATTGCATAAATGCCGTTTAAGTTGTGTTTAAATAATTTAACTGATATCTTTTGTAATCTGGAACTGCGGCTAGAATTACAATTGCTTGTAGAATAAATTAAGAGAGATCTAGTTTATTCTAGGACACATTCACACACACTTAATCGCTCGCTAAGAGATTAGTAGCGATTAAGGGGCCGTAAGCTCGCTCGTCTTGGCAATAATTTAGGATCCTATCGCATGAGAGATCGCCTGGTCCCCTAAATTATTGTACTCTACGCCGCGAGAGCGGTAAGAACTTTGTATTGATTAGCTAGGCTCAATTAAATTAAATTCATGTTATTAGGCCCGATCTGCCAGAAATCTGATTGCCCCGGAATCAATCTCTGTTCCCTTCGTCGTTAATTAAGAAGAACCCAATCAATTATTTTTATTCGCTCATTCGCATTATTTAATTTTCAAATAAACCAAATCTCGCACAACTACATTTATTTTATTTCTGTTCTTTATCGCTGATTTTAGTTAGTTCTTAATTCCCTTTTTACCGTCCCTGTGGAGATGATACTCGTACTTTGAACCACTTTTCTATAACCTTTTTAAGTGCGAGAAAACTAACATCACCAACCCGCGAAAGGAATTCACAATCAGGCCAGACTGAAGAGCAGACCTCGAGACTGGGTGGAGTTCGAGCGAGGCCAGACTCTTCCTAGGGCTTATGTGGCAGCCTATCATTCGTGCATAGCTATCTGGCAGCGGCGGAAAAAAATGAGAGGAACGTGAACCTGAATGAAACAATTTGTTAGGTCCCCTAGATCGATGCTCCCTTGACGGCCTGCTGCACTCACGGCCTGGTCTGCTCCGCACTGGCGCCGCTTGCTGACAGCGTTGCTCGCTTACAGTGCCATCTTTGCCGCTCGCTGACAGCGTCGCCTGCGCCGTTCAATGGCAGAGTCGCTCGTTAACATCGCTCAATGAGACGATGTGACTTCAATTCAGCCCTAACAATGGCTTTGGTCCGATGATAGACTATCGGGAGTGGGGTGTTTGCAGGGGCAGCCCTGGGTGGGGGGCAAGGGGGGCAGGGTACATAGGCCCAAAAAAAAGGGGGGGAAATTAGGCCCGTAATTTTGTCATTATATTAGATTTGAGTAGGCTGAGTTTTTAGAGTTAAACTGCTACTTTTGTACGACCCAACATCCCAAATGCCCAAGAATGATTCTATTGTTCCAAAATGTTTAAAATTGTGAGATGTTGATAAATTAATTAGCTTCCCTCAAAGTAAACTGAGAATTTAACGGAAGGACTCGATTAATATAGATGAAATAGATTAAGGACTAAAATGATAGATTTAATAGTTCGAGGACCAAATCGATATAGTGATGATAGTTCAAGGACCATTTATATATTTTACTCTTAATATAATGAATTCAAGTATTTTCTTTATTATAAAGTTTTTCTAATATCATTATTTTACGTGTTAATTTAGACGAAATCGAGTTTTATACCTTTTTTAAAATAGGCCCATTTTAAATTATTCGCCCACAGCCTTCAAATATACAGGGCCGCCTCTGGGTGTTTGGCATATATAGACTCCTTCAATAATCGTCGGATGGAGAGCTAGCAAGGAGATCGATGCTGCCGGGCCAAGAAATTGCGCTTGGTGAAGAAGAGTTTTAGGGTTGGCAGTATTCAATGAAAGAGTATGGTTAAGGCGTAAATTTAGTTGACGGGAGAGGAGTTGAAATGTTAGAAAATGATATGCAAGCCCGGTCCAATTGGAAGATTATATAAGTGTCACTATGCAATACTCACGTATTTGTGTTAGAAAATAGTGACACTTTTGTGTCACTAATGACATTTTATCAAAAAGTGTCACTAAAATAGTGTCACTGTAAGCCTGTTTTTTACTAGTGTATTTTGTGAAGTCTTATTTTTATTAAGAGCACTTTACTCCTTAGCAGCGTCCTAATAAAAATAAGAGCAACCTACTAAATAGCAGCGTCGTAATTTAGAAGCACCCTGTTAAATAGCAACATCATGCTAATTACACTGTCCTAAGAATGTCTATTTCTGAGTAACAAGTCAAAAGGACTGAATCACGGGGGGAATGTTCAAAATGCTTCAAGTGGATACAATTACAATGGAAGAATGAGGAATTTTCAGATGAAGATTGATTATGAAAGAAAGCATTAGCAAACTCTCAATCAAAATGCTCAACTAAGACTAAAGGATGTCTTGAGCTACAAAGAAATGTTTTCTAAAATGCTATTGATAGAGTATTCACTCCTAGAGATAAGAGAGAGAAGTGATTTGTATTAATGAAATTCCAACCCTTTACAAGTACCCACAATAGGAGTATTTATAGGGAAAATATGGGCTGGGCTCCCAAGTCTTGGACTTGGGAGACCCATTACAATATAAGACCTCTATTGGGCTAAATACACTTGAAATATCGACCAAGTATAAAAGCCTAATTCTGAGAGTTCCTTCTGGCCAACGGAGACGCTCACCCGACAGAGACATGGCCAATGTGGACGCTCGGCCGACGGAGACATGGCCGATGGGGATGCTCGGACGATGCGGGTGCCAGGCCAAAGAGGTACCCACCTCTGCCTTGGACTCTGGGTCCATGATCTGAGCACTTTTGGTTCCGGCTGATGTGGTGCCATGTGGCCGATGCGACGCCATGTGATGTCGGTCTTCTGTGTTTAATCTTCTGAGTATGTGGACCATGGGGTCTGGGTCCATATACTCTATCAGGAGTCCCCCACTCTCTGAGATGAGATGCAGACAAAGTGAAAGGAAGTAGATTGTTGTTGCCTTGATTCTTGTGGCCGACGGAGGATCACCTGGGAGTTCTTGTGTTCCTGGCCGAGGCGGTGCCATAATTGTTGGCTGCCTTTTGTCCTTCATCTCGAGGACGATGATTTTCCTTCATTTCGAGGACGATGAATGTCCTTTATTTCGAGGACGATGCGCGGTCTAAGTCATGAAGGTGACATGACCTCTTTTTGGCCGTCGTTGGATGCCTTTTGTGCTTCTGGCCGAGGAGGCTGTTAGTATATATGTCCTAGCGACAATCACTTTTTAGATATATATATATATATACTTGATCACATTCAGTTTTATATATTTGATATACATACGGTGTTGCACATTGATGATTAAGTATTTCGATTGTCAATATCTTATTCATAATGGTGTTCCCTTGGACTTATGTTGTCAATAAGTAAGTGAGAGCTTATATGATATAACATAAGGTCCTGAAATAGCCTCGATTAATGATCATCAAGAAAGGGATATTGATGATATGCGCAGGGCCGGCCATAGGGGGAGTTACCCTAGACAAGTGTCTAGGGCCTCCAAATTTTAGGGGCCTCTAATTTATAAAATAAGCTTATTAATATTATTTAGGAAACTTTGTCTGGCCGTCAACATTTGGGATAGTATCCTTTGGAATTTTTTGATGATTTTTTTAAGAATCTTATTCATTATGTCTAGTTTACTCATACCAAATTTCACCTAAAAATTCAATCGGGAAGACATTCAAATGAATTCTTGAAGATAACTGCGCAGTTAAAAGCGCAGTTATCTTCAAGAATTTATTTGAATGCCTTCCCCGTTGAATTGTTAGCTGAAATTTGGTATGAGTAAACAAGACTTAATGAATAAGATTCTCAAAAAACTTCATCAAAACATTCCACCGGGAACTGCCCCAAATGGCGACGGCCGGACAAAGTCTCTTATACAAGGACTTATTTGACCTTTTTGGTTAGTATGTGGGCTTATTTGCCCCTTTTTCTTTTTTTTTCTTTGTTGACTAGGGCAGTAGGGCTAGGGATTTAGGATAATGAGTATTCTAAATATATTTGAATGCTTATTGAATAATTGAAATTGTAATTTGTTATTTTGATTCATCGAAATATTGAACATACTTATAATTTTTATATTTGATTAAATTTAGTGAATTAAATTTATATCTATGAACCATTAACTTGTATTTAGTGATAGTATTATTTTGAATGAAATTTTATGTTTTGTGATGATTGGAAAACAAAATATGAATCAAGATGTACAAAGACAAAGAAAAAAATTAAGAAATGATTTGGTCATGAAATCACTTTCCGGCTCTATCGATCGGTATGTTGTACGTAAGCACAAAACCTTCTCCCTCTAGGGCTCTTTGTATTTTTTCATCAACTTTGATCTTCTGATTTCGAAGAATATTCTCACTGTGTTAATAGTATATGATGTATTTTATATGTAATTTACTTATATTTGATTGCTATTTTTTATATCATTGGGTTAAATAAAACATATTTAAAACAAAATTTCTACATGACCGTCTAGGGCCTCATAATTGCTCTAGTCGGCCCTGGATATGCGATAAGATTGGTATGTGGACTGCATCATACTTTTAGAAAGTATAGTTGATCTTACAACTATGAGTTCATGTAATTCATGATGGTCACATAGATATTTTAGAGAATATTGACATACCCATTGAGAAACCATTTGATAAGTTCTATTCATGTGTCTACGGGATTATTGGTGTATAGAGCAGTGTAATAGTCCTCCGACTTGAGGTCAATACGTACTACATGTGCAGAGTGGTGTACTTTGACCATGACCAACGCTTGCACTCCAATCGGGGTAGATACGACATGTGTTGGGTGCATCACGAAGCACATGGAGTAGTAGTTGAGCCAAGAAAGGATTCATTCCTCATAGTAGATTAAGATAGAACATTCTACTTCTCATATCTAGATGGATCATAAAGTCATTGGTCAATGCAAAGATATATTCGTTTTGGATATCGAATATGATCGTTATGGATCATATTGAGAGATAAAGACTAAGTTATTGGAATAGACACAATATCAAGTTCTAGACTTAATTGAATGTTCGTTTTATGGAAGGACCGTATCACTATGAGCTCTATATTATAGGGAATTTGAATAGTCCTCGCAAACGTTCTTATATATTAAGATTGTCTGATAAATCGTCTAGGGATTCTGCGAAGACCTTAATTTGATTAGTGCTTAATATATATAAGGACCTATGGGTCACACAACAAGTGATTATACCTTCCGATTGAATTGTTAGAAGGAATTAAATATTAATTGGATTAAATAATATTTAATTCGTAATATTGTAAATGGATTAAATAGTAGTTAGATTAAACTTTATTTAATTCATGATGTTGAAGGAGAGTTCTATTGGATAGAATTAATTAAGTAAGATAAATTAGATTTATTGTACTTAATTAAGATATATTTTTAATTAAATAAAGATAGCACTTTCCTTTTAATTTGGAATTAAAAGAAAATGAATAATAAATAACTAATCAGAAGAGAAGGGAAGTGGCGTGTGCAGCCCCTCTCCTTCCTTATTATTATTGTGATTTATTATTTGTTTTGTTTAATCAATTAAATCATTAATAAGGAGTATTGAACTCATTAATAGGATTAGAACTCATTAATGAGGAACACTTTCATTGTGATTGGGAAACTAGTTTTTTTTTTTAAAAAAGAAAAGGCCAGGTTTTGAACCCGCGACCTCAAGGTCTACAAATCACTACTATAACCGATGCACTGCTATGCATTGTTGATTGGGAAACTAAATTAGAACTAGTATAAATACATCAACATTCTTCATAATTTATTGAGCAATTTTCTAGATTCAGTATTACCAATTTATTTCCCTACGAAGAGATTTCATAGTCATTCTCTAAGAGAGATCTAACTGTTCTTTTGGAAAGGAGAAATCACGTGGATACCTAAGGTCAAAGATTATCACCGCTTTTAGTCCCAAAATCAATCAACAATCATACAATATAATAGAAGCAGAGAATCACAAAATGATTTAACAATATTTCAACGATGAACTCCCTCTTCCTTATACCGTATAAGCTCTACAAAGTGATATGTGCGTTGAGGCTTGTTCGAGACTTAAAAATCTTCTCTTTCGAGAGTCTGTTCAAATGTTTCTTAAAGTGAACTTTGAGGGGATATTTTAGATTTGGAAGACAGAAAACTCCCTCAAAGGTTCTACTCTCGTTATCTTTTCTTTGTTTGACCTCTCTCTGAGGTTGCACCTTAACAACATTCGAATCACATTCATAATTCTGGAGGTCAGGAACAGAATAGCCATAAGCAACAGTTGAATTATAAGAAGGAGATTGTTCAAAAGATAACACAGAATTTTTCAGCTTGGGACTCAAGGCTGAATTACTGACAGAATGTTTGACGGGAACAGAACTACATTTTTTCTTAGAATAAAAAAGAGAACTAGAACAAGAATTGGACTTCTTTTCTTCAAAAACCTTCTTCTTTCCTTCAGCAATTTCTTTTGTTTTCTGCTTCCACTCTTCCTTCTTCTCCCATCTCCTATTCATTTCATGTCCTGTGAACAATGGAGAAGAGGAGTGAGTGGAGATTGTTTTTGAAAACTTTGTTTTGTTCGGAGAGATGTGAGTGTCCTTTTGCTCTGTATTAGTAGATTTGGAAGGTGTTTTTGAATGATACTCCTCGCTCAACTGATTAAACTTACTCAAAAGTTCCTCCCAATTACTTTGAAAACTTTTCTGTTTAATTTCAAACCTTTCTCTCTCATCATCTAGGGTTTTCTGCAAATCCTTGAGTTTTTGAGCCATAGGAAAAATACAGGGTTCCTTTCCAAATTTAGATATACCAATGGTCGGAGGTGGATCTAAGGGGTGTGTCAGGTTTGGTACATCCTTCACAAGAGCATAAGGATTCACACACTCATCAAAAGAAAATTTTTGCCCTTCGCCTGCAAGACTTTTTTCATTTAAAACAGAATAATTGAAAGAAGTTTCAGTTTTTGGGTTCTTTCTCTTTTCTTCTTCTTCTTCAGCATTTTCTTTTTCTCCTGTATAATTCATTTTCTGACCATATCCTAGTCTCACGTGGTCTAAGTCATAAAGCTGAATGCAATCAACTTTCTTTAGATAGCATGGATTAGATATGCCAAGCCCGAAACAGGGATTATAATACCGGTCATCACTAATTTGATTTAAGAAGATAGTTTGTTCTGATTGACCTCTCGTAGCAATCAGATCCTCAAGTTCTTTGATTTTGCTGAAAAGAGTATTTCTTTGATTGTCAAGAACGTTTTTGTCAGCTTTTTCTGAACTTAGATCTCTCTCAGTTTGAAACACTTTATCAGTCAGATCAGCATCCTTGAGTGTTAGCTCATCAATTTCAAGTGTCATCTTTTTGGCAACTTGTTTTTCATTTTCAAGTTGTATGATTAAGGAGGGTTTCTGGTCTAGACACCTAACAAATTCTTGGTAGTTATTGTCTAACTTCTCCCTTAGATCATTAATTAAGTCATCCTTATCTTGTAAGGATTGACCTTGATTAGAATAAGAGCATTGAGAATCAGAAGTACATACAGTGTTGTTCGAGCTCTCACTTTCGGGGATCGTAGCATCACCCTTTTCTTCTTCTTCATCCTCCAACAATACCATCAGCGCATAGTTCTCCTCCTCCTCTTCATCAGATGAGTCCTCAGCCCAATGTTCTTTCTCAGCAAGCACTGCTGCATTCTCCTCTTCTTTTTGAGCCAGCAACATCTTTTGCTTGTTCCATATCATCTTCTGTTTGTCGACGTCCCATTTCATGGGTAGGTGACAGTCCTTCTGAAGATGTCCAGACTTTCCACAATTATAGCATTTGGGAGATTCATCAGCTGCAGTTGCTTTTCCAGAGCTGCCTTGATCATGGGTCTTCTGTTTGTAGTTAGAAGAGGAGGTTCTCAGCTTATTTGAGGAGCTGTTCTTCTTCCCCCACTTCTTGGTCAAGAGTGCCATTTTCTTCTGCAACTCTGCCATTTCCTGCTCAAAATTAATTTCTTCATCACTATCTTCTTCTTCTGACTCAATAATAACCTTCTTTTTCTTTTTCAGGGCCTTCGTGGATCTTTTTTGTTGTGCCTCCATTACAAGAGCTAATGGATCAGTTGAATATTGTCCTTCTAGTTCTGCAGCATCACTTTCAAATGATCTCAGATGGTCTCTTAAGGTACAGAGGTCCACTTCATCTAGGTCCAGGCCGGTTCTCGCATCTTTCACAGTATTTCTCCACTCAGGATTCATACTAGACATAAATCTAATATTCATTTCCATATTGGATTTTAATATTTTGATCTTTCTGAGTTCATTGATTAGTGTCATGAATCTCTTGTGGGTTGAAATGAGTGATTCGCCAGGTAAGGCTTTAAATGAGTCATAGGCCGTCAGAGTACTGGCCTTTTTAGTCTTAAGCCCAATAAAAATTTCCCTGCAGTAGCTTTGCAACTTCATCCCACATTTCCTTCGCGGTCTGCATATTGTCGATCATGATGTAGATATCATTGGGAATGGCCTGCAGCAGGTATGTTTTGACAGTGAGATCGGCCTTCAATCTCTCTCTGTCCTCTGCTGTGTATTCAGTGGGAGTTTTGATCCGTCTGACTTGTTCGATTGGCGGATTATTGTTCTCATTTCCTGGGATAGTTATCCACAGTTCTGCAGGACCTTGAGTGAGGGATTCCAGCAGTGCAGAAGAGTTATCCCGATTTTCAAGAAAGTTGAGAAATCGAGTCTTCCACATCTGGTATTTCCCATTTCTCAGTACCGGGGGATTGCTACTGTTTCCAAGTGCTGATGAGTCGGTTGCCATTGCTGTTATAAACTGGCCGTTTGAGATTTGATCAGGAAAAAAATTCAAAGGAAGAACCTCGAGATCCTGAATATTGAAGATCTAATCTCGAGATTTAAGATTTCGATATAGGGATTTCGAGATTAATATTTTGAGATTTGTCTTTCGAAATTTAAAATATCGAGTTTCGATCTCAAGATATCAAATGTCGAGATTTGAAATATCGAGATTTATACTTCGAGATTTTAGTTTTGAGATTTCAAAAGTCGAAATCTAGATTTCAAGATCTTAATATAGAGACCCTAATGTCGAGTTCCGAATTTCGATATCCTCAAAGTTGAGATCCTGCAAGTTGAAAATTTCGAGTTTTCAAAATCTGAAAGCTGTATTCTGTAGACCTAAGTGTCGAGATCCTCCTGTGAAATTTCATATCTAAAAGCTAAACAGAACCTGTAGAAAAATATAATCTCGAGATCACCCTGTCGAGATCTTCAAAAGTAAAAACTTGCGAAAAACAAAATATAAGGTATACTACTTGATCGTCTAAACAACGCGGTCCTAATAGTATAACTTTTACAGCTTTTTGATCAACAACAAGATTACAGATGAACGAACTCAAAAAACAACAGATGGAGGAAAATTTTAAACTTCCGTTGTCGTACTTTCGAGGCACGTTATATCAATTTCCCAACAGAGGCACTATGATTGCTTTTGGTGCTCCAGACCTCGGCGAAAAACATTCATAGTTTAGTGTCTATGGCTTTGAGAACGATTGGGGTGCTGGACCAGAGGACGTTGTGTGCCCTTGGTTTTGTTGACGATGAATGTCCTACCTTGATGTTTCGGCCGACGTGGGACCGTTGTGGCTATTCTTTGCGTTTGGCAGTTGTGGAGCCTTTGTTTCCATGTCGTAGACGATGTGTGCCCTTCTGTTTTGAGGACGATGAGTGTGACCTGCTCTTTGTACGTTTGTGTCTAGGACGGTGCGTGTCCTTTATTTTGAGGATGACGCATGTCCTGACTTGGCGTGTTGATTTGGACGAGGGATGTCCTTACCCAGTGGACGTTGCACGTCCATGGTTTTTGAGGATGATGGTTGTCTTGTCTTTGTGTTTTGGTCTTTAGCTGATGGTGGACATCTGTGGTGTTCTCATTCTAGTCGACGGTGGATCACATGGTTGAGGACATCCATGGCTTTGTGCTTCTGACTTTGGCCGAAGGTGGACGTCTATGGCTTGTGGTCCTTTTCGTTTTTCAACTTGTTTATCTTGGGATCTTTTTGGAGCACGTGGAGGCCGATATAGTCCCCCAGTCCTCCACTCCTTGAGACACATGTGAAGAGGTGAAAAGGAGTAGAGTAATGCATGTCTTCAACACGGGGCCGAGGGTCGACACCTTTTGATCCACAATGGGGAGATGCCTCATCAAAAACATCATTAGGAAAACCCTGTCGCCAAAAACTCTAATGAGGGAAAAAGAGCACACCGGATGCCCCCAAAATGAAGCAAAAGTTGTGTTCCCTTCGGCCTGGGCGTGGAGCTGCAGTGGTGTCCGTCTGCTGAGGGGACGCTCGTTTGATGATGAGGATGACAACGCTGATGAGCCGGTCCGAATATGAGGACGAGGCGATGGACGCCTGTCAGAACATGAGGACGAGGCGGTGGACGCCTATCTGAATATGGCGACGACGGTGGTGATGAGTCGTGCGTCATTTGAAGGCAACGGTCACTATCTAGGAAGGGAATGTCGAGCCCAGTCGTTAGCTCAAGACTTCGGCACTGGGGAAGCCAGTCTTGAGATAGATAATAACGCCAAGGCCGAGGGGCCGGACGTGAAGTGAGGACAAATGGCGATGAGGAGACGGTCCTATAAATGATGACGAGGCGATGATGAAGCCGATTGTCATATAAAGGACCAAGCTTTGACGCGAGTCTGAAGATGAAGGACGACGATGGGCGCTCGTCTGAATATAAGGGACGGCGGAGCCGGCCCGATGATGAAGGACCAGGCTTGGGCGCTCATCTAAAGATGAAGGCCGACATTGGATGCTTGTCTATGACGATGGGGCTGATGAAGCCGGCCGTCATGTGGAGGACCAAGCTTTGACGTCGGTTTGAAAATGAAGGACGACGTTGGGAACACTCATCCTTTGATGAAGGACAAGGCGTTGGCACCCGCCTAAAGGTGGACGATGTTGGCTACTCGTTTCCTGATGATGACAGCGCTGATGAAGCCGGCCGTCATATGAAGGAACAAGCTTTAACGCCAGTCCAGAGATGAAGGACGGCGCTGGGCGTGCGTCTGAAGATGGAGGACGGCTTTGGACGCACGTCCCCTGATGACGACGGCATTGGACGCTTGTCTCATGATGAGGATGGCGCTCATGAGCCGTCTAAAAATGAAGGACGGCGTTGGACACTCGTCTGATGATGAGGACAGCGCTGATAAGGCCATTTGAAAATGGGGGACGGCGTTTGGACGCTCGTCTAATGATGAGGATGTCATTGATTAGCCGATCTGATGATGGACCAGGCTTGAGCGTATGTTTGAAATGAAGAACGGTGTTGGATGCTCGTCTGATAATGAAGATGGAGCTGATGAAGCTGGTCCTTTGATGGACAAGGCGTTGGCGCCCGTCTGAAAATGAAGGACGATGTTGGACGCTCGTCTGAAAATGAGGGACGGCGCTGGATGCTCGTCTGATGATGGACGGCGTTGGCGCCCGTCTGAAAATGAGGAACGACATTGGACGCTCGTCTGATAATGAGGACCGCGTTGATGAGGTCGTCTGAAAATGGACGGCGTTAGACGCACGTCTGATAATGAGGACGGCGTTGATGAGGCCGTCTGAAAATGGACGACGTTGGACGCACGGCTGATGAGGATGACGGCGGCGCTGATGAAGCCAGTCATCATATGAAGGACCAAGCTTTGACACTGGTCTTGAGATGAAGGACGACATTGGGGATGCTCGTCTGATCCGCATGTATGGCCTTACTTCTTCCATAATGCATAGTATTTGCCTGATATGTACATAGCCAAATATGTGGCTTTATTTGTGGGGATTTCGCCTGAGGCCGGCGAGTGCACGGTCCTTCGGCTTTCCCTCTTTTCTTTGTGGGGATTTCGCTCGAGACCGGCGAGTGCACGGTCCTTCGGGTGTCCCTCTCTCTGACTTCCTCTTTACTTCTTTGAGCGAGGAGTGGGTATCGTTCTTTCAGGCTTCGTCCGAGGGGCTGGTTATTCCCTTGGCCGGTAGGGAGTCCAGGAGGGCAGTTGTTAGTCCTCTCGCACTGGATCGTCCCTTGATATTGGGGGATCTCGTCGTCTATTTGCGGTGCAGGCTCAGGCTTTTGGTCGATTACCGACGACCGCCATTTCCTAATCCCAAGTGTGGGGATTTTGTCACCTTGGCCATTCTTTCAGGCCTGTCGCCCCGCGATTTAGTTTGAGGACGACGTGGTGAGCTTCCCGTTTCAAGACGCGGACCATTTTGCAGGTCCCTTATAGGATACGATGTCATCAGGGGAGGACGTTCTTTAAAGAAGATGGAGGACGGCTTTCAAGACGGCTTTCAAGACGGCTTTCAAGACGGCTTTGGCCATACCTGAGCGTCTCGCTCTAAGGGGCCGATACGATGTGCTTTATGGAGATTTTGTCACCTCGGCCGTCTTTCAGGCTTGCCGCCCTGCGATTTAGGGCGAGGACGACGCGGTGAGCTTCACATTTCAAGACGTGGCCCATTTTGCGGGCCCCTCGTCCTGGGACATCGTCGGCCATACCTGAGCGTTTCGCTCTAAGGGGTCGATACGACGTGTTGTGCTGTGTGGCATCCTTTACTTAAATTTACAAAAAAATAAACGGAACACAGCTTGCTATTGATATAAGTGGCTCATGGCCGAGGGTGGTAATCTATCAACAATCCGTACAGGCGTTAGCTTATTTTTCGAGGTTTTTACCGAGGGGTGGGGGGATCTGCCTGCCGCACCTCCTTCGGATTATTGATAGAACTTCACCAGATGTGATGCTTCTTTGGCTGGGGCTCCATCTCTTTGTCGTCGGTGAGATTACCTATCTCGTGCTTTTTCGTTGGGGCGCCCTTTACAAATTGGGAAAGTTCGCCTTGCCAAATCAAGCGCTCAATAGCTTTCTTTAGCGTGACACAATCGTCAGTATTGTGGGAGGTGTTCTTGTGGTAGCGGCAGTAGGTGTCGCCCTGGTGGACGACGTATATTTCCTTGGCCGACCAGGGATCTCTGGGGATGAGATCCTGCTCCTCAGCATAGTCGAGGATGGTACTCACCGAGTGTGTGTGAGCGGATTCCTCGGTACGTCCGTCTTTGGTTGCCATGGTTTCTTGCCCCGTCTTTGCCCGTTGGGACCAGAGTGTGCATGATTTCCCTAGTCGGGGGCCGAAGGTGCGTTGCTGGGCCTCTTCGGCTGATGGTTGTCCTTGCGGGAATGGAGCTCATCGGCGTTAGCATACAAGCTCCCTCACTAGAGTGCCTAGGTGTATGACCTAGGCGGATTAGGGAAGAGGCTCCTCGCGTAGGGGCTGCTGCAGAGAACGCCCTGAAAAAGGACGAGGAGGGTGCGCTCATCGTCACCTTCGACCTCGTCGGTCTCCTTCGTCCATCGGTTGGTGAAAGACTGGAGTGATTCATCGTGTTGCTATTTGACGGAGAGGAGATGTGAGAAATGTTTCTTCACGCGCTTCCTTCCAGCGAAGTGGGTGAGGAAGTGTTGGGCAAGATCTTGCCATGAGTCCACGCTTCCTTCGGGCAGTGCGTTGAACTAGTCGTACGTTGATCCCTCAAGAGTGGAAAGGAACCAATGACAGAGGTATTCATCAGACGCATTCATCATCATCATGTTGCTCTAGTAGCGGCTAAAATGCCCCTGGGGGTCGGTGCGGCCGTCATAGGGCTTGATGACATTCCCCCGGTACTTCTCGGGTATTGGGGCCGAGAGCACCCTTGCAGTGAAGGAAGTTTTTGTTCTGATTTGGATGATGGGATCACCACGTCCCTCGGCCAGCTCCCTCTCCAAGGCGCTGACCTTGTGCAAGAGTGCGTTGTATTCGGGGTCCTGTGATGTGGTGGCCAAGGGCTTGCCGGCCAGTTGCCTTGCCTCCATCCGGGCAAGCCTCTTTTCCAGTGGGGCAATGACATCGTCCCTAGGATCCTGACGCGGGCTGCATGGGCCGTGTTGATGTGGCAACGTGTGTCGTCCACATGTAGCTTCCCCTTGCCTTTGTCAAGGCAGGGCCGATCCACTGTCCGGTATATGGACCCGAAGCTTTACCTCGATGAGCCAGGCCCACGTTCAGTTGTCCGTCTCGCTAGCCTCTCCGGTGCTAGCCGACGATGCACGTCCTCTAGCCTATTGAAGGCCGAGGCTCTACGCACTGGGGTCAATCCAACTCGGGGACGAGAAATAGAGTTGGAATGGGATGAATACGTGTCCTGCAGTTCTACCCCCTCGACGTTGCCAATCTTCGTGACCAACGACTGAGGTGGGAGTGGTAGTGGAGTAGTGTTCTCCCCCGTCGTGGACGCTCGGCCGACGGAGACATGGCTGATGGGGACGCTCGGCCAACGGAGACATGGCCGGCATGGACGCTCGGCCGACGGAGGCATGGCTGATGGGGATGCTCGGCTGATGCGGGTGCCAAGCCGATGCGGATTCCAGGCCGAAGAGGTACCCACCTCTACCTTGGACTCATGGTCCGTGATCTGATCACTTTTGGTTCCGACCGATGTGGTGCCATCTGGCCGATACGACACCACATGATGTCGGTCTTCTGTGTTTAATCTTCTGAGTATGTGGGTTGTGGTGTCTGGGCCCATATACTCTATCAGCTACATAATCTTTCAAGAGTTTCTAGGCTTCATTTGCAACTGATCAACCCCAATTGACAAAGTCCAGAAACTAGATGACTTGACTAGCTCTGAGGATGAGGTGGGATTTGTTCAATAAAAACAAATCAGTATGGCAAAGATATGTCAATGTTCTGGATAACAAAAGGAGACCGTTCAAAAGGAAGATCAGTTGTATTCAAAAATCATGCTACAAGTCACCAGAAACTCTAGAAAGTAGAATAGAAGAAGGATGACTTCAGCAGGAAGAGCAGCAAACTGAATTTTTCAGCCAACAAAACATTAACCACTACTTTTCAATGAATTGTTCCCAACACGAATGAAAAAACTCCTTCCCCACTCCGGGCTCCATCTATGCCTCGACGGGAGGAGGAAGTGTTCGCACAACGACAAAGGAATTCACCTCTGGCAAGGTCTTAGCAGTCTCATCATTCCAGAAAGACCCCGAGGGCTTCGGTGATGGACCGGATTGGAGGATGGCGGGTCTCTGTGCATGATAGGATCTCCTCTAGACTGGAATGAAGTGATGAAGCATCGTCTGCGACCGTTTCCTCCCACCGCCACAGTGCGCGTGGGGGAGATCTCAGAGACAAGATAAACGCACATCGGTGAGCCCGCGATGATCACGCTTCCCCATCTCATGTCCATGCCGGCCAGGATAACGATGACCTCAGAAAAAGGCTTGACGAGCTTAGGAGAGCGATGGATGGCAGGATTAACCTTAATCACGATGTGAGGATTCCTGAGCCGTTCATCCGTCAGATCATGGATGGCCTGCTGCCACAAGGGTATAAACCTTGCAACATTGAGTCTTACAGAGGGAAGACCGATCCCCAACACCATATCTCTAGGTACATGGCCTACATGATGATGATGGGATACAACGACACAATCCGGTGTAAAGGATTCTCAGTCACATTAGATGGGCCAGCCCAGGAGTGGTATGACTCCTTACCTGATGGGAGGATTAAGAATTTCCGGGAATTAGCCCAAGCATACATTCCACGGTTTCCCAGCTCCAAGGACTCCAAGAAGAATTTCTCTCATCTCCTGGGTGTCAAGCAGGGGCGCCAGGAAACCTTGACCGCCTTCCTGGCTTGCTGGATGGACGAATCGGTGAAGGTTGATGGTCTGGATGACATATCTATCATCGCGATCTTCACTAACGCCTTGAGGTCGGGAGAACTCCACAAAGAATTCGTGCGGCAACCCCCGACCTCACACGAGGAGGCTTTACGGCGCGCCGACCGACATGCAGAAGTCGAGGAGGCCGAAAAGCGAAAGAGAGAAGAGGAGGATGGAAAGCACCAGGCTAATGATGGAAAAAAGAAGAGTTCTGAAAAGGAGGCCCAAGACCAATATAAAGGGAATATGTCCAAGAGAAAGAAGAAGGGCTGGGGAAAGGGTAAGTTGGGCGTTCCCGACGGACCTCTACCCAGTCAGTCAGAGTTTTCACCCTTGACACATCCAGTTAGCACAGTCCTGGATTATGAGGCCAAACAAAACATCATCTCTACGGGGATACATGTCACATATACACTGACCACAAGTGCTTGAAGTACATGTTTACTCAAAAAGAGTTGAACATGAGACAGAGACGGTGGATGGAGTTGATAAAGGACTACCATCTTGTTATTGATTACCACCCAGGTAACGCAAACGTTGTAGTCGATGCCCTTAGTCGAAAGAGTTTGTTGGGGGCATTGCTAACTAGCTTGAGGGCATTGAGAGCCCAATTGGAGGTATCTAGCGAAGGTGCCTTATTAGCAAGATTTGAGGTGAGACCTACCCTACTTGATGACATCAAGAAGGGTCAAGAATCTGATGAAGATTTTAAGAAGGTCCGAGAACGCATGCTAGCGGGACCAGTAGAGGATTTCAGGGAGAGAGACGATGGTCTCCTATTATTTCGTGACCGAGTGTGTGTACCATCGGATGATGAGCTCCGAAAGTCCATTTTAGAGGAGGCTCATTCATTGGCGTATGTTATGCACCCGGGAGGTATGAAAATGTATAGTGATTTGAACGAAAGTTACTGGTGGTCTGGTATGAAGAGGGAAATAGCCAAGTACATCAACTGATGCCTTACTTGTCAGCAAATTAAAGCAGAATATCAGCATCCAGCTGGGTTATTGCAGCCACTTTCCATTCTTGAGTAGAAATGGGAGCACATGACTATGGATTTTGTAGTAGGGTTACCACGGACGGTTAAGAACTATGATGTCGTGTGGGTTGGTTTTGATAGGCTCACGAATAGTGCACATTTTGCACCTATCAACACCACATATGCACTTGAGAGGTTAGCCAATAACCATGGGGTTCATGGGTTCCAATAACCATTGTATCCGATAGAGATCCACGGTTCACATCAGATTTTGGCCGAAGTTCCAAGAATCTATGGGAACGAGGTTGAAGTTTAGCACTACTTTTCATCCACAGACAAATGGACCATCCGAGCGGGTTATAAAGATTTTGGAGGACATGTTGAGGGCTTGTGCATTGGAGTTCCAAGGAAGTTGGGACAACCATTTAACACTTGTGGAGTTTGCCTATAACAACTGTTACCAGATGAGTATTGGCATGCCTCCATACGAGGCATTGTATGGGAGAAGATGTCGTACACCTTTATGCTAGGGAGAGGTTGATATGGCCAAAAGTGAGAGCACAGAATTGGTGGAAATCACCAAGTCAAAAGTGAAGATGATTCATGAGAGACTTAAGACGGCCCAGGATAAACAGAAGAGTTATGTCGATAAGCGCCAAGGCATATGCCGTCATATTAGAGAATGAGATGAGTCGCATATATATATATATATATATATATATATATATATATATATATATATATATATATATATATATATATATATATATATATATCAGCAAGAATACAATCTTTTAACGATACCAAGAGTAGTTTTTGAATTCTTTTTTGTTCACCCTCTTTTAGAAGGTTCACATCATGCGCCCAGCGCCCTCCATTTGTTCAAAACGAAGTATTAAAAGTGGAGATCAGATCAACACTCATGAATAGTAAAACAGATGCACCCAATTGTGCTTTTTGATACTTTAATTTCATCGTCTCATAAAATTCTTTCTGGTTAGATTTGGATTGGAGTTTAGGTCGCAACTTAAGAAAATGGAAATAAATTGAAAAATGAATGTTAGACATACAAAACTTTATAAAGAGTAGTTTTAACTATATATATATATATATATATATATATATATATATATATATATATATATATATATATATATATATATATATATATATATATATATATATATATATATCAGCAAGAATACAATCTTTTAACGATACCAAGAGTAGTTTTTGAATTCTTTTTTGTTCACCCTCTTTTAGAAGGTTCACATCATGCGCCCAGCGCCCTCCATTTGTTCAAAACGAAGTATTAAAAGTGGAGATCAGATCAACACTCATGAATAGTAAAACAGATGCACCCAATTGTGCTTTTTGATACTTTAATTTCATCGTCTCATAAAATTCTTTATGGTTAGATTTGGATTGGAGTTTAGGTCGCAACTTAAGAAAATGGAAATAAATTGAAAAATGAATGTTAGACATACAAAACTTTATAAAGAGGAAATAAGAAAAGAAAAGTGAGTCGTCCCAAAAAGATAACTGAGAAATATTCTATGGGACAAAAGTAGTATTAGACAAATGGAGGGTTTTGCACTTATGCTAACGTTCTTTTCAGAGGGTGAATAAAATAGAACTCATTGCGAGTACATTTTTCACTCTTATGTATTAAGTTTTTGCTCATCTATTACACTCTAGGTAAAAGACAACACAAATTAAAGGTGGTACAAAAAAGCATATTTAGAATGGAAATTTCCTAAAGTATATGAGTAAAAATAGTGTGAAAATTTGAAATAAAAGTACTGTTTTTTATTACAGGTGTTCTAAAACTCGCTAGACGTTAAGCGGACGGTTGAGGGGCATCTAGTGCCTAGGCGGCTGACTAAGTCGATTTTTTGGCCGACTAGGTCGATTAGTGTTCCTCAGTTAGGGCCGCCTAGGCCAATTAATCGGTTCGACTAGGCCGATTTTAGAACAGTGGGTAAGTTGCTATCGTCCCGAAATTCTATTATCATATTTTGACATCATTAAATATTAATATGAAAGTTTTAATGTCATATACTTTCAATATATAAAGTTAATTAATATAAATTTAAATGATAATACTTTAGAGATATGATGATATGATTAGTTTGAAATGTAATCCCTATATAAAAATATATTCATGGATGTAGACCTAGACTTATCGTTAGATCAATGGTATGAATATGTTTAAAGATGAGCTAGCTACCTACTACAATTTTAATTAAAACCTTTGGTCATAAGATTCGCTTGCATAATTGCTTCCTTTGAGAAATCTTTCTGAGTAGAATAGATAACGATACTCTAAACAAGTACTCCCTCGATCACACTGTCCCGTTGGAATGTTCTCGCTTTCCTTTTTTGGATGTCTCATTGGAAAGTTCTTATTTCCCTAAATGAAAAGTTATCCTACATCAAAACAGGGTCAAACAGTGCAAAACAGTGTCAAACAGTGTCGAAACAGTGCCAAACAGTGTCGAAACAGTGTCAAAATAGTAAAATTTACCCCTTGTAAGTTTATTTCCTTAATATGTGTAGTGCCAAACCGGGACGGAGGGAGTATTTTTGTTGCTTACGTGTACATTGTCTTTCACATCGGTATATCTTTTTGCTTCTTCAGTTCTTTTACTGAAATCTTCAAAAATGATGGATTTTGCAAAGTTTTTCAAAATTTTACTTGAATTAGTGGGGGCTTTGCCAAAAAAGTCTCTCTGCTCCTAAAAGTGGATAGGAAGTAAAGTTTGCGAACCCAACTTTTTGAGATTTATTCCAAAGTTTTAGTAATGATGACGGTATGGATAAAATATTGCAAAGTTAAATAATCATATCATATCTCATAAGGGTAGTTTCTTAGCTTTAACGTGAAGTGAACGCATGTTTGATAAATCCTTTTTATATTTCAAATTTTCAACTTTTTGACAAAATTGGGGTTAAATGTGTGGAATTTGATCATCAGGATAGAATAATCGGTGAGTTCCATATTGTATCAATGTACGGATTTTTTTTGTCACTACATTATAATAATATAAATGTAACAATATAATGAGTGCTTATTAGCGTAGTCGATCTGGAGTGTTAATTGGCCTAATTTAGAGTTTAAGTTGCGGTTGGTACTTGGAACTTAAAAATATATACTATCCTCCCTTATCTGGCCGAATTTAATCCTACATGTTGAATTTTACACTATTCACATGCTCCATTTTGACTACATTTTACGCTATTATTTTATGATTTTTTTTTAAAAAATATTGTTCAATTCATCTCATTACAAATTTTCAAAATCTGATTTTTAATTTTTTTTACTAATAGAATTAAGATATAATTACGGTTAAAGACGTGCGTTGGCAAATATGAAATGTTGACCGTTGCAACTAAAAAAGAACGGGGAGTACATCTTATAAAAGTGGTATGTAATTTACTATTGAAATTGTGGTAAAAAATGATTCGAAGTGTAAAAAATGTTTATTAATTGTGTGTAAAATATTTGTATAAAATAAGCATAGAGAAATACGTTAAAGTAGAAAATGCATTTATGGTTGGACATGTTTTTAGGTAGAGAGGTCCATATTGCATTTCTTATTAAAGTAGTCCATGATTTGACTTCCTTATCACCGGAGGGTAAGGCACTAAGGTGTGTAACATCCTTAGAAATCTTGAGGGCAAAACGGCGATTTTCAAAAATATCATAAAAATTAGAAGAAAACTACCAAAGACGCACACCTCGTCAAGTGACCAACACATCATCTTCATATCACACAGGTATATCATGGGAGCATCCACGGTAGCATGATGCTCCACGGTTAATTCACTCGTGAACAGTAACACGTATGAACAATACCTTTTTTCTTTTGTTCACAATAGCGGGGTGGTGTAATTTGTGACTAATGAAATGTAACTCACGTTGATATGCAATATAACTGCACGCAGGTTGAGATGTAACTTTTCTAATACGGTGGTTTCAATGTAAACAATGAAAAAAAGTGGTCTAATTGCTCAATTACTTTACATAAGTAGTGAATATGTTTTGTCTTTAATATTAAGGCCATAAATTTTTTTTACAATATATTTTCTTTGCCAAATAAACATTTTTTTTTGCAAAAAAATGAACTTTTTGTTTCAATAGTTGGGGTTTATTTTGGTATGTAACTAGTGTAATGGAAATTGTAACTTGTGTTGATGGAAAAATCTAACTTAGGTGTATGCAAAACGTAACTTGTTGAGGCAAGTTTAAGTGTAACTCGCGCACAGGAAGATGTAACTCACGCATAAAATTGTGTAATTCGTCTATAAGAAGATGTAATTTCTTATACTGTCAAACGTAAACAATAAAAACAAGGAGCCTAAGCTCATTGCTCAATTACTTTACATAAATCGTGAATATATTTTATATTTAAGGCCATCAAAAATTGTTTCTTAAAAAAATATATTTTTGCCAAAACTTTTATTTGGGAAAAAATATTTTACTTTTTCCAAAAAAATCATTTTTTTGCCTGCACCTACAAATGTGCAACGTACTTGCCCTATTTGTGAATTACTTAACTTAGAAACCAAATTGATGGCAGATGTTATATTGTGGGAGTAGCTCATGAGCATTGTACTCCCACGATTAAAACATGCTTGAAAAGTAACGTAAGAAAACGCATGAACAATGATTTTTTTTGTTTTTGTTTCAATAGTAGGGTGGTGTAACTCTCGTTTAAAAAATATAACTTACGTTGATGAGAAATATAACTTGAAACTAGTCGAAGTGTTAGTTGTCTAATACAGAATATAAGAAATAAGATATTAGTTTTAATGTAAACAATGAAAAATAGAGACTAATTGCCCAATTATCTTACGCAAATAGTGAAAATGCTTAGTTTTTAATTTTCGGGCTATAAAAATGAAACTACCTCCGTCTCGAAAAGGTTCGTCATGTTGACTTTTCTTGTTCAAATATGACAAACTTTGGACAATGATTTTAATTATTATATTTGTATATAATTTACAATTTTTATATTTTTATGAAATTTAGAATAAGGAACATTTTGATATAATTTCCATATTCAAAATAACTTTGTATTAAAAATATCATCGGTCAAAGTTAATTGCCATTGACTAAGAAAAGTCAATTTGGCGAAGTTTTTTCGAGACGGAGGGAGTATATTTTAAAAAATCATTCTCCCGTACCTAAAACACGTGTGAACAGTGATTTTTTTATTTAAATAGTAGAGGTTTACTTTTGTGGAGTAACTCCCGTTATGACAAAAATAATTCGCGTTGATGGAAAGTGTAACTCACATGTATGCAAAATGTAACTTGCTAAGACAAGTCCAAATGTAACTCGCGCACATGAAAACCTAAAATTACACAAGAAGATATAACTTCCACACATTAATATGTAAGTAGCGCATAAGAAAATGTAATTTCGTATTGTCAAATGTAACTCTATATAAATGTAACTCGCACATACGATAATGTAAATTATCGCACACATGAAAATATAATCTCCTTTTATGAAATGTAAATCGAAATAAACAAACTTGTGTTTTAAAAACACTACAAATAAAAGAGATTAAAATATATATTAGAAAAATGTATGAATATGATAATATATATTACAGAAAAGGTGAATGAATATAAAAATATTACAAAAAATAAATAAATTTAGTTGTAATTGAAGTTGAAGATAAAAGAAAAGTAAAAATAGCGTATGAATATGAAATACAATATACTTAGTTTATGCGCATTAATAAAATTTTGTAATGAATTGTAAATAAAAAAGTTAAATTCAGTTATATTTTAATTAGTTCAAGATAAAAAAATAATTATATTTGAAGTTAAATTTTTAGTATTTTGATTAAGAAGGAAAAAGGAATTAAATAAAAAAATAAAGAAGAAAAGAGAATTGAAGGAGAAGAAAAAAACCGTTGATGGTATGGAGAAAGAAAAAGAATACTTTGTTTGAGACCGATATATTGATCCCACAGTATAATTTGTGATTTGAAGGGGTTATAGTAAAAAACAAACTTTTCTTAAATCAAAACCTAATGTGTTCTACGTCAGCTCATATCATATAGTCTTCTATATAAAAATCCATGCATTATCATCAAATTGATTGTTAATTTTAGCAATTTCGATTGATTTTATAAATCTCAGTTTTTTTGAAAGGAAATCGCCTATATTTATATCATTAATTTCAGGACGGTTATATCAATCAAAGAAAAATGGGAGATTTCCCAAAATAAAAGTAAATGGAGTTTGGAATTCCAAAATAGGACGACTATGTTTTTATTCCCGAAATAGGACTAACGTGGCATTATTTACTGTCATCTTGTAGGTGTGACTGCCAAATAGTTGCAGTACAGTGTATTTAACATGACAGTATCAATTATAATTAATGACATTATTTTCAATTATGGCAATATTTTTCATACATGGCAGTAACAACTCCTATTTCGGGAAGAAAAACATAGTAGTCCCATTTCGGAATTCCAAACCCCATTTACTCCTATTTTGGGTATTTCCCAAGAGAAATCATACTTGACAACAACTAAACTCAACCAACTACGACTATAAACTCTACGATTAGACATAGAAACGGTCACCCCGAAAAAACAACATGAATCGCTAACCACGAAGTAGAACTAACACAACTACCATTGATCTTATAGATTCGTATAATTCAAACGACATTATAAAAATAAATTAAATTTTCAATCATCCCGGTAAACCTAGTAGCAAAGACTCTAACAAGAATCTAAACAACAAAACAACAATAGCTAATAGGATAATTTTGTGGAATCATAACACTTCATTCAACCTGGCAAAAAAAACGCTGCATTCAACTCATGGCGATGTTTGAGAAGTAGGTTGGACCACGAGCATTGCTGTGATTTATCTATTTCAATGTTATTAATAGGTTCTCGAATTGAAGTTATTATTATTATTATTATTATTATTATTATTATTATTATTATTATTATTATTATTAGAGCATCTACAATGTGCACGGTGCACATGTGGTATGAGAGAGATAGACACAAATGATTAAATTTATGACATTTGTCTTATTCTCTCGTTTTCTTTCCACGGCCTATGTGCTTTTGGTGAGTTTTTCTCAACAATATCAATCACAATGTCAACGTACAGACATTGTGTTTGACATTGTGGAGAAAAATTTATCAAAAAAATATAAGATCGTTCAAATAATGAAAAAATATTTTATTTTTTATTTTTTAATTGGTTATGTCTTATATCACGTACACATCGTTATTTGTTACTCCATCCGTCCTTAAAACTTTGTCAACTTTTCTTTTCTAGAAGTCTCATTAACTTTGTCACTTTCACTTTTAAGTAAAGAATTCGTGGTTCTAGTTAATTCTCTTTCCTATGCACAAACCTCAATCACACAGTTTTTACTTTATTACTTCTCATGTCGATCAAACTTGACAAAGTTTTAAGGGACGAAGGGAGTATTTTATTTGTTACTCCATCCGTCCCTTATAACTTTGCCGATCTTCCTTTTTTGATCTCAAAAACTTTGTCAAGTACTCCCTTCGTCACGAAAAGGTTGGCCAAATTTCTTTTTTTGGATGTCTCAAAAAGATTTGTCATTTCCATTTAAAGTAAGGAATATGTGACTAAAATTAATTCTCTCTCATCTGCACAATTTTCAACCACACGATTTTTACTTTATTAATCCACGTGAAAGTCAACTTTGGCCAACCTTTTCGAAACGGAGAGAGTATATTTTACGGTTGACAGTACGGCATAGCCCACCATGGGGAAAAGACAACGACTACACGTCACACGAACCGACCATCATCATTCACGAACCACAAAGACACAAATAGCCCACTTTTTCATGACCCATACTCTGTTTTCTCCCCCCGACACCGTCCATTTTGGCCGGGCAGCCGCTCATCCCCACGTGCAGAAAGTCGACTCTCTAGGATTGGATTAAATTAGAAAATGGGACATTTAATACTCGTAGTAACATTCTTTAATATTCACAATTAATCTTGTTTTAAATTAACTAATACGGGTATATTTTTTCTTCAAGTCTCTCGTAAAACGAAGCCAGAAATTTCATTAGAAGTTACTCTTTGTTCCTCTAATTCATAACATCATGTGAAAATTGAGAAAGCCATGCATGGCTTGTTATTTTCAAATTATCTAATAGGAGTGCATTATTAATGGATTGTGGTGGGACCTAAATTGATACACTTTTTATGAATAAATTGTTTTGATTTGCATAAATTCATAGATGAGTCAGGGTTCATGAATCTCGCCGTCGTTGCCAGAGTTTGTTGCTGCCTGCTGGAGTTCACTGCCGTCACCAACGAAATAACCTTGATTGTGCAAGGGAACTACAAGGGAGTTAATCATATTAATTAATTACATTACAAGTAGTAATGTAATGATTAGTCCTGTTTAAATAAAAAACAAAAACATATGAACCTATTTTGGGAAGAATGTTATGTTTAGTCCTACCATGAGTAGTTTGCTCTATATAATATGATAAAAACAATTAAATAAATAATTGAAATAGACATAATTCATCTAGCAATGCAGAGTTCTAGACTAATAAATGAGACCTAACATCCAAATTTATTTTTATTAATTAGCAAACTCAAAATTGAGACAACAATCAACAAACTCCATGTCCTTATGATCCATTGTTATACTACACAATTCAATGATGAAACACATTAATAGTTGAACATTTATTTATTTCTTAACGATTAAATGATGATCGACAATATACCAGAATTGTATCAATATAATATTATTGACTCTTATATCAGTTTTTCAAAAAAAAATCTAGAACCGAAATCAATATTGAATTAACGATTCTTCAAATGGTTCCTATTTTTCTTACCAGAACCGAACTAATTTCACTCTTACATTTCTTCATAAGATGATATATATATATATATATATATATATATATATATATATATATATAT
Source organism: Cuscuta europaea (assembly GCA_945859875.1). Lineage (NCBI taxonomy): Eukaryota > Viridiplantae > Streptophyta > Magnoliopsida > Solanales > Convolvulaceae > Cuscuta > Cuscuta europaea. The sequence goes on along the minus strand of CAMAPE010000027.1, from coordinate 7,380,200 downwards.
ATATATAATCACTTTATAATTTCATTTAAGTTTATCTTGTATATCAGTATTGATGTATAATCTCCTTGTTCAATTTTACTCATAATAAAATGATAAAAATCAGAATTTAATTTTCAAACCTTGCATAGCGAGAGCATCCTGGTACCCCCCCTCCTGATCCGGTACCAGGTCATGACCGGTTATCCGGTTTGTAATCCCAGGTAAAACCTAGTCTAGTTCTGGAGCTGGATCTATGCGTACTTGTGACAAGTAGAAAACAAAGAACTATTGTACTAAAAACTAGTTAAAAGTCCACGAGAATCCGTAATTTTAAAAATTCAGAAAAACGAATTGAAGCTTGAATACGCATAGAGTACTTTCTTATATTTTTAAAAGTTTACATTGAATACACATAAACTTTTAAAAGCATACATTCAGTACACAAACTCTTACAATCCATGGACTTTTAAAATTATGCATCAATTCCATATACAATACACTCCTCTGAATGAGAGAAGACACACAAATCAAATAACACTTAAACTATAGTAAAATTCACACACCAAACCTTTACCAAACCAAATCAGATTGTAAAAACATTCTAAGCCTACTTGGTAAACTCTTTTTCAGCTCAGAACTCCTAAAAATCTACCATTTTTAAAATATTAAATTTTTCATTTCACGGGCTAAATTTCACGGGCTGAATTTGCAGAATAGTACAGAGTATATTTTAACTTTTTACTTTTTTATAAATATTACTAAAATAATTTTAAAAGACAAAAATGTGACCTGTTATTAAGTTTTCCAAAAATACAACTTACCATATCATTTATACCCTTATTTAATATTATATTTATTGTTATTGTGATATTCTACTTTTTATAATTAATAATTAATCATTATCTTCCAGTAACCCTAATGACTGCCGCCACCATCACCGCCGCTGCCAACACCTCCTCCACAACCGTTAGTGACCGTGTGATTACTAACTTAAATATCACAGTGACTAAATAACTACTCAGTCTAATAATGACTTCAACGATAGTAACTAATCTTTTATCACTTTTTGCGGTAGTGACTCTGATACTAATCACTAATGACAATAACTACAAAAATCCATTACAACGACCGTTAGGTATCATCTTCTACTATAGCTACTCATGGCCTCTGATTTCTGTTGCTGGTTTTATATAAAATCTCACCGCCATCACTTACCCCACTCATGTCATAAGTAATAATTGAACTTTAACTCCCATCACTCTACCCAGCCACTCAAGGTTATTGTTGTTATCATTTTGATCACCAGTAGCGTATTTAGGAAAAATAATTATTGGGGGCATAACCTCTTAGAATTTTGACTTAAAATAAACATTAGACTAACTCAAACTCAACTATTTAATACAATTTTTTAATATGAATTGTCATTTAATTGGCACGATATTTATACTTTTTTATTGGAGTTACGAGTTATTGCATTTGATTTTAAAATAAATAGACACAAAACACACTTCATTATTACTAAGTAAAGAAAACTAAGATAAATACCAAAAGCGCATGAATTCCTTGACACTTTCTCGTAATTCAAAACAAACAATTCTTTCCCATCATGTCCTTTTGACTTTTTTGATATTACACATAACTGTTCCGCTTAGATAAAACCCTAAGGCATCATTTACCTTGTTTGCACGAGTGTCTCTTTCTATTGGAGCACATATTCAAGTAGTAATTTCGAATTAATTATGCGAGTTAATTCTATAATTGTGGAATTTATTAATTATGTATTAATTGGTTCATGTGTATATCTTATACGTTTATGACCAAATCAATGTTCGGGGGATAAGGTTAGTTAGTTGAGCGAGCCATAGTTTTTAGGACAAGTTCTAAAACTGTCGGACACGTACAAGGCAACACGTCCATGGAGAAAGAAGATAATTTTGATGACTCAGCAAAGGCCAGGAGGGTGAAGATAGACCGAACTGCCCAACCGCTGCCTGATTTCACAGAGGAGTTCCCGAAACCGTCATAACTGTGAGTCTGTGACGAAATGATCAAGATAGCTTGAACCATGTCACAGAAACAAGTCTCATTCAAGATATGATCATAAACAGAAACCCTAGGCTTGGTTTACAGAGATAGAGGACATGTTAAGGGCGTGTGCCTTGGAGTTCCAGGGAAGTTGGGACAATCAGTTGGCTTTAGTGGAATTCGCCTATAACAACAGTTATCAGGTGAGTATAGGCATGCCTCCATACGAAGCATTGTATGGGAGGAAATGCCGGACACCATTGTGTTGGGACGAGGTCGGCGAGGCTAAGCTCGAGGGCACCGAGTTAGTCGAGATCACTAAGGAGAAGATAAAAGTCACACAGGATAGGCTCAAGGCTGCCCAAGACCGGCAGAAGAGCTATGTTGATAAACGTCGGAGGACGTTGAAGTTTGAGGTTGGTGACGAGGTATTTCTGAGGGTATCACCTTGGAAAGGGATCATCAGGTTCCTCAGTCGGGGTAAGCTTAACCCACGTTACATAGGTCCATTCAAAATCCTTGAAAGGATTGGGGTTGTAGCCTACCGACTTCAGTTGACTCCAGAGTTAGAAAAGATTCACAATGTATTTCATGTTTCTATGCTCAAGAAGTATGTGCGGGACCTGTCACATATTCTTGAGAAACCACCGGTGGAAATCCGAGAAAACCTACACTATACGGTGCAGCCGGTGAAAATCATGGACCGGCAGATAAAGAAGCTAAGGAGCAAGGAGGTGCCGAGACTAAAAGTACTTTGGAAGAGTGATCGTGTCGAGGAGCAAACTTGGGAAGTGGAGACCCTAATGAGGGAACAATATCCATTATTGTTTGACTAGACGCGTGGATTTCGGGGACGAAATCCTAAATAAGGGGGTAGAACTTGTAACACCGCCCCCGAGTATTTGTACTGTGCCAAATTATGTATTGAACCTTGAGAAATGTATAAAAGCATTTTTACGTGATTGTAAATTTTTATCATTTCCATTACGTGAATAGTAAAATTCACGTGGGGCCCACACCGGATGTGGGGCCGCCCGATATTATCGGGACCACATATTATATTAATCTTGGACTAGATAATATGTATACGGTGATGGATATCCTAATTGGGTCATGGCAATGGCATAGAGTTGACTGGTTGGTCAAACGGGGCCAAATTATCGGTATCGGCAATTTATCAGATAACAGCCCAAAAAGGGATTCCAGAGATTTCTAAATTAAAGTTGGGGAATCATATTGATTCTAAGGTCCAATAAGGATTGGGGACAAGTGTTATATTTTATTTGACCCGATAAAATAAAATATGCTTAAAACAGCCCGGAAAATACAACTTTCGGGGCCGATTGTACACTCCGGGACACAAAGGGTTGACCTCCCACATAAGTGGGGGCCAACCCACGTTTTTGGGTCAAAAGAATGGACGTGAAGGGGCCGCACAACCTGTAGGTGGCTGGGTTGATGCAGAAGGGATTGGTATCAAATGAGGGGTGGGCCTCATTCCCTCTCATTATAGTCAAGTAAGACAAAGGAGGAAACACCCCTACCCCTTACACCCATAATTTCGGCCAAGTAAACAAGAGAGAAGATAGGAGCTCTGCAACCTTCATCTCCATATCTCCAAACCCGAGCTCAAGCTCAAGGAAGTCCAAGAAGAGGGTTTAAGGAAGAAAAAGGGAGGAAAAAGTGTGGTGATTAAGGTAATGACCTTATAACAACTTTTTCTTTATTTTTCTAACCACCACATGACTTATATAGAATGTGGAGGACCCCTAGGATTGTTCTACATGTTTAGAATGGTAGAATGAGGGGTTGGAAGGTGGTTCTAAGTCCAAGAACGGACTTAGAAGCCAAAGTAACCGGTTCGCCGGAAAATAACCTTTTTGAGGTTATTTGTATTGCTATGAGTTTTATGATGATAAAACCTTGTTAGCAACTTGTCTAAGGTATTCAAGGGACTTTCACGTAGTTGAAAGGGTCGCCGGAGTTGTCGCCGGAGTCCGTTGAAGTTCGCCGGAGTTTCGCCGGAGCTAAATCGGGAAGGCTAGAACTTTATAAGCTTCATTAAGGTGAGAAGATGGCTTTATGCTTTATAACTTTTGCGTGAGGCATCAGATTACCTAAAGTAATCAAGGATATGTTTTATGAAATGAGTAAAGATAACCAAATGTTTGCTTATGACATGATTATACATAAAACATAGTTGAAAAGCATGTTATGTAGGTTTGGTGGTTAAAAGTGTGATAACTTATTATGTGTGATGTTCCAGGGATCCAAAATGGTATTTTTGGATCAAGGACGTCAAGAAGTATATGTGTATAAAATTTCACGTTAATCAGACTCCGTTTGGGTGGTCAAACGGGCGTTGACCGACGAGTCAACTGTCCTACCCGACCGGGTATTGACACATACCCGACCGGGTATTTGTTGAAAACTGGCTTTGTGGACTACTGTCTCCTGTACTCGACCGGGTATGGGTTGATACTCGATCGAGTATTGGGTTATGCTCAAAACGGGCAGTTTTGAGCGGGTTAATGTGGGTCGTTCGGGTTGGACCCGCCCACATTGGTTCCTAAGGTTGGTTGTATGACTATAGGGCTAGGTATTGTCCATAGTTGAAGGAACGAAAGGTTAGCCATATCCAGGTTAGGGTTTGGTAAGGAGTTAGTTTGGGGTTGAGTATCCCCGGGACTATAAATGATCCTGAAACTCGGTTGGGGTTGAGCATCCCCGGGACATCAAATGATCCTGAAACTCGGTTGGGGTTGATCATCCCCGGGACATCAAATGATCCTGAAACTCGGTTGGGGTTGAGCATCCCCGAGACTATAAATGATCCTGAAACTCGGTTGGGGTTGAGCATCCCCGGGACTATAAATGATCCTGAAACTCGGTTGGGGTTGAGTATCCCCGGGACTGCAAATGATCCTGAAACTCGGTTGGGGTTGAGTATCCCCGGGACATTAAATGATCCTGAAACTCGGTTGGGGTTGAGCATCCCCGGGATGTTAGACGCTCCCAAAACTCGGTAGGATATTATGAATGTAGAATGTAGCTGGTGAGCTAGGTAACCGGGAAAGGAGTGAGAAAAGTCAGGTAAGAACTTTATCTCTAAAAGACTCTTTAAGGTAAATGACCTACGGGTCGAGTATTTTACGAGTGTATATACAGTATGTATCATCGGGTGGATGAGAGATATCTATATATATGTATCACCCTATTTTTGGGTCTCGTGTCTGAAACATTAGTTATTCTTCATATAGCCTGCTTGTCACTAGTACTTCTATGGAGTACTGACCCCTCCGGGGGCCCTCACATTTTTCAGGTTGAGGCTAGAGTCCTACTACCTGCACCTTTGCCTAGGGTGAGCATTCGAGGAGGAAGACGTGGTTCGTGCTTCCATTCGTATTTTTTTGAAATCTATAAACTGCTCATGGATTTTTGAACAATGTTTTCATTAAAACAGTTGGGGGCCTGCGTGCCCGTGTTTGCCACGTGTGGCTAAGTATCAAACATATTATTATTTCCGCATTTGTTTGATTATGATATTGATGTTGATTGTATGTGTTTACTAATCGGTTTGGCAATAGAATCAATCGGACGCCTTGTACAATTCAATAGGGATGAACTGTTGTTGTTCTTATCGGGTTGTACGGCGGTTGTCTACGTGTCTAAGTGGTATCAGAGCCATCGATTTCTAAACTATATAATTAACCTCTCAATATGGTTATCCTCAAAAAAAAGTTTTGAATAAAACCATGAGCAACAGTTTTTGTACTTAAGGAACCGTTGGAAACCAAGTTATTGACCTCTTATTGTTAAGACGGTACCCTTAACAGTTTGTTGGCCATAATATTGGACCAAGTGGTGTCTTTTGTACTAATCCGTCAATTGAAATTGAAACGAGTCTAATGACTCATTCCTTATTTCTTTCAGAAATGGAGGGTGGACGCAGGATAACTAGAAGGAACCCGACAGGGCATGTGCCGGGGGCCACCGGGCATGCCACTCGGGCGGAATCACGGACCTCTAGGGGTAGAGGCCGGGGCCAAAGCCGAGGAGGAGGTCGAGGCAGGGGTCGTGGGCGTTCTACAACGCCGACGGCAAGTAGCACGCGTGTCGGATCTGTGCACCCGTCATGGGCCACCGAACCGGACGACTTCACCTATGCTCCAAGCACGGAGCAAGAGGAGACCCCGTACAACGGGGAGGACCTTGAGGAAGAAGATGAGGATGATGATCCTTATTATGACCGCATGAGTGAGGTACTGGAATGGTACCTCGAGAATAAGGCAAAGAGAGAGCAGCGGCGCCAAGCTAGACAGGCTAGGCAAACCATGGGGCACGGAAGCCGAGGTGCTTCTAGTGCTCCATCTGGAGCCTTTGGTGGAGACACGATGGTACGTATCTCCAAGTACCTTAAGGAGACCAGGGCCTTGGGGTGAAAATCATTTGATGGCAAGGGCGACATATCTGAGGCCGCCGACTGGATTAAGAAGCTGAATGATGCTTCTACGGATATGCAAATTGGACTCGACGTGAAGTTGAGGGTTGCCACCAGGCTACTAGAAGGGGTAGCTGCTGTATGGTGGGAAGGCGTGGAAGGGAAGTTCCACGGAGAAGCCACTTGGTAGAAATTCGAAGTGGAGTTTTATAATCAGTACTACTCAACTTTTGAAGTCAATCTTAAGAGGAGGATGGTTGCTCGGTGAGGCAATTGGAACAGAGGTTCCGTGACTTGGCACGATTCATCCCAGAATACTCCTTGGATTAAAATTGTATGGCCAATCACTTTTGGGATGCCCTACAGTTGGACATCCGTGACCGGGCTACTTACCAACACAACATGACATTTAGCCAAATCGTTGATCAGGGGCTCCTTGGGGAAACCCAATGGAATGAAAGGAAGGCGAGAGACGTTGAGGAGGCGAAGAAGAGGAAATGGGGCAACTCGGGACCCCAAGACCACTCTCGGAGGCATCACGCCAGGGGTGGCAGTACATTCAGGGCGCCAGCACCACCAACGAAAAGGTATAACGGCCCAGGAGGGCAAGGGCCCAAACCGGGGGGTGTGGGACCACCAAGGTGCGCGAAATGCGGTAAGAACCACGGGGGAAGGTGCAATGAACCACCCCGATGATTCAAATGCGGTAGCACGAGCCACCTAAAACCCTCTTGTCCAATGTTGAACGGAGGAGGACCATCGGGAGCTATGGGAGGACCTACGACTAGTAGGGGACGTGCGGGGACGTCTCAGGGCGGTACAGGAAGGGGCGGACCCACAGCTAGCAACGCCGCGTCCGTTAACCAAGGGAGGACCCAAGCACGGGTGTATGCAATGACCGAGGCTGATGCTCGGGCCAACCCGGACTCCATTGCAGGTAATCTCTTAATTTCACACGTATTTTGATCATGTATTTGGAGTAAAAATCTTCAAAAAAAACATGAAGGACCCGATCGGGTATCCCTATAGACCCGACCAGGTATAAGCCATGCTTCGATATTGAAGTGTGCACTCGTTCGGGCAACCAAGGCAGGATACTTCATTTTTGACATTTTGAGCAATACCCGATCGGGTATGGCTATATACTCGATCGGGTATGTGTAGAACTTGAGCTTCGAAGTGTGTATTCGATCGAGCGTTGAGGACAGGGAGCTTTTACTTGAGAATTTCGAGTGATACCCAACCGGGTATGGGTATATACCCCACCGGGTATTGACATTTTGTTCGAATTCGAGGCTGGTACTCGACCGAGCAAGGAAAACAGGGGGTTTCTCCTTAAGAACTCGAGTGATACCCGACCGGGTAGAGGACCCTACCCGACCGGGTATAGGGTAATTCTAGGCTGAAATTTTTGTTCGTCCGGTCCTTTTCAGTCGGGATGTAAAATAGGGTGTGTAAGGAATATTTGTAATTAGATTTTGATGATGCTAGATTAATTAGGACTTTAGAGTACCCCTCTTTAGACTTAATGTATTAAAATTTTCCTTTGTAAAATTTCTTAGTATATTCGACTACCAGAAGGCCTCCAGACCAGAAGACCTCCTGACAGAATATCCTTGGTTCTCTGCCTAGGAACAGAAGACCTCAGGGTCTCTGTTAACCTTTACTCTGACAGAAACCCTCCTGGTTCTCTGTCAGATATATTCTCAACAGAAGTGCTCAAGACCTTCTCTGATCAACTCTCTGCTAAAGACACCAGCAGGCCTGACACTTAGAAGAATTCCACCAAGCCGGGAAACCAACTGAAAGATTCCTTCAACGGCTAGGAGTCTTGAACGGAAAAGCTACAGTGCGCGCATTAAATGCACATTTAATGCTCCCCATGCTCCGTAGAGTAATTGCAGATGATTGGACGCAATGTCAGGATTACTTTATCCCAAAATAGTAACCCGCCAACTTTACCGGGTCCTACTGGTCAAGTCAACTGCTCGCTCATTTAATGCAGTTGTCCTCCTTCTCCTCCAACGGGAAGACAACCTCAGTATAAAAGATACACTACGAAGAACAACCGGATAACTTTGCTAACCTTTGCTACAACTCTGCATATACAAGAATTCAAACACTACAAAGAAAAAAAGCCTCCTTGAGATTGAAACTTCATCATCCTCTACAAGAGAAGGCAGAAGTTGGAAAAATCCCTTATTTCCAACTCAAGCAAAGTTCCCAGTGTTCTTCAACTCTTCAAGCTCATTACTTACAAATCCCTTGTAACGAAGCAAGTTGGAGGAACCCCTGTTCTAAATAGAACCTCTTCTTTCACAAGAAGGACGTCCAAGTACATGGAGCTGTGAAGTGGTGATACTTCTGAGAAAGCTCAGTGAAAGGACCAGTCTTAGGAAAGCCGGAAGTGCATCCAAGAAGACATCTACACTTGAAGAAGACGTGGAGAGCTTCTCAAGTGATAGGGCTAAGGCATTGTAAACGGAAGTTTTTACGAGCTTAGTGGAACATTGGACTAGAGGAACAAGTTGTTCCTTGAACCACTATAAAAAGCCCTGGTGTCATTTACTTACTGCTTTTCATTCATAGTTTTTATTTGAACTGTTTGACTCCAAAGACTTGGTATCTGTGTTCAGCAGAACTGTTCTTGTGAGTTAACAGAAGGCCTACTGCCTTTGCTTCTCTGAGGCTATTAACAGAACTCCCTACCAAAACCCCATCCGCTGCCAGTCTGTTCTGCCAACAGAACAGGCTATTCTGTTAAATCTGGTACTTAGCTTGAAAAAGTTAAAAACCAATACAGTCTATTCACCCCCCTCTAGACTGTATCCAGTACAACCGGGACCAACAGGGTGTCTTACATGACTTATATATGTAGGAACACTAAAGAGCAACGATAGGGATGCGAGAATTCTCATCGATACCGGGGCACAACGTTCATTTGTGAGAGAAGCGATTGCCAAGGGATTGAACATGCCTTTGGTAGCAATGATGCAACCTTTGCTGGTCTCTACGCCATTGGGAGATGATGTAGAGCGGAGACACTACTATCCCTCGTGTAATGTAGGGATAGGAGGGCACTGTCTAACGGGCGACTTTGTGCCGTTAGATATGCTCGAGTTTGATGCCATACTTGGCATGGATTGGCTCAAAAAGCACCGTGTGAAGGTAGATTGCTACACCAAGGTGTTAGAACTAAAAGATGGAGAAGGAAACACTCTATGCTTCGAGGGAGATAGAGGGAAATTCAACCCTTGTATCATATCGGCCATAAGAGCAAGGCGTATGATGAGGAAAGGGTGTCAAGCATACTTGGCCTATGTCATAGGCAAGGAAGGCAAGGAAAAGAGTCTCACTGAGGTGAGAGTGGTGAGTGAGTACCCAGAAGTTTTCCCTGAAGAACTCTCGGGGCTCCCACCAGATCGAGAAATTGAGTTCACTATTGAAGTAGAACCCGGTACGAAACCCATCTCGATTCCTCCATATCGGATGGCACCGGCTGAACTTCAAGAGTTGAAGGTGCAATTGGAAGAATTACTGGACAGCGAATTCATCAGGCCGAGTCATTCACCATGGGGAGCACCGGTACTATTTGTAAAGAAGAAGGATGGTACACTCAGAATGTGTATCGACTACCGTCAGTTGAACAAGGTTACGATAAAGAACAAATATCATTTGCCAAGGATCAATGACTTGTTTGATCAACTACGGGGGGCAACGGTGTTCTCTAAGATTGACTTGAGGTCAGGCTACCACCAACTGAAGATCAAGGAGAGTGACATACCCAAAAGTGCATTCCGTACAAGGTATGGTCACTATGAGTTTCTAGTAATGTCGTTTGGGCTTACGAACGCCCCCGCGGCATTCATGGACCTCATGAACCGAGTATTTCACCAATACTTGGACCAGTTCGTCATAGTGTTCATTGATGACATTTTGATATACTCCATGAATGAAGAGGAGCACGAAAAACACCTAAGGCTTGTGCTTGAGACACTGCGGGAGAAGCAACTCTTTGCCAAATTCTCTAAATGTGAATTCCGGCTTGGGGAGATCGGTTTTCTCGGGCATGTGGTATCGGGCTCGGGCATTTCTGTCGATAACTCAAAGGTTGAGGCGGTCACTAATTGGGAGAGGCCCAAGAATGTGAAGGAGATAAGGAGTTTCCTCGGTTTAGCGGGGTATTACCGTAAATTCGTGGAAAAGTTCTCGGTGATAGCATCTCCACTCACGAAGCTCACTAAAAAGGGGGCTAAGTTTGTGTGGGATGACAAGTGTGAGAAGGAGTTTCTTGAGCTAAAGAAACGTTTGACCGAAGCACCAGTGCTTGCCTTGCCCGTGCAAGGGTTAGGGTATGACATCTACAGCGATGCTAGCATTCAGGGACTGGGATGTGTGCTGATGCAATCAGGGAAGGTAATTGCTTATGCTTCTCGGCAGTTGAGGAAGCATGAAGTAAACTACCCCACACATGATCTGGAGCTAGGTGTTGTGGTATTTGTATTGAAGATTTGGAGGCACTACCTCTACGGGGAGTTGTGTCACATTTACACCGACCACAAGAGCTTGAAGTATGTGTTCACTCAGAAAGAGTTGAACATGAGACAGAGGAGATGGATGGAGTTGATTAAGGATTACAACTTGATCATTGACTATCATCCAGGCAAGGCTAATGTAGTAGCCGATGCACTGAGCAGGAAGAGCTCATCATCAGGGGTTTTACTCACATGTTTACGGGCATTGAGGGCACGCGTGGAGATATCCACGGACGGGGCGCTATTGGCCAGATTTGAGGTGAGACCCACCTTGTTAGATGAAATCAGAATAGGTCAAGGCAATGACGAGGAATGTCAGAAAATCCGGGAACGAATGCTTGTGGGGCCCGTCGAGGGTTTCCGTGAGAGGGAAGATGGACTTCTACTTAGGGGTGGGCATTTCGGTTTTCGGTTCGGTTTTCTTCGGTTTCGGTTCGGTTTCGGTTTAATCGGTTTGATAGAAAATGTACCAAATACAAACCGATTAAGTTTCGGTTTGGTTTCGGTTTGGTATGGTTCGGTTCGGTTTGGAGTTCGGTTTACCAAAGTATTAAGTTTTGGATTGAAAAAAAAACTCAAAATAATGAACCAAGAAGCGATAGTAATGAACCAAATATAATGTTAGATATAAATTTGCAAACAGTAACAAAACACATATGAATTAAAAATATATAAGCATGACACATTTGTAAGCAACAACAACAACAAAAATGAATCAAATTATATATAAAGCCGAAACAAAAACAAAACCGGTGCTTGTAAGTAATGAACCAAGTATATAGTAGTAGTAGATAATAAATTATAGTTAAATACTATCTATTTAAATCACTATAATTGTTATAGTTGTGAATGTAACTCTGGTAATAAACTCTAGTCCTAGATACTAAAATTAAAGAATTAAAGCTTCAAAAAGATTAACATCAATCAAATTAATGAGAGAAATCTTATATTTTGGTTTGGTTTAGTTTGGTGTAAGTTAGTTTTGATTTGTTATTTTAAAAAAATAAGAAATTATTTCATTTTTAGATTAGTTCGGTTTTATTCGGTTTTATTCGGTTTTATGATTTCGGTTCGGTTTGGTTCGGTTTAATACGGGTTGGGAGGAATACTACCAAACTCAAACCAAATTACAAATGGTTCGGTTTCGGTTCGGTTTAATTCGGTTTGGTACGGTTCGGTTCGGTCAAACCGAACTCTTATGCCCACCCCTGCTTCTACTATTCAAGGAGCGAGTGTGTGTGCCATCGGATGAGGAGCTCCGAAAGTCTATCCTTGAGGAGGCTCACTCATCTGCGTATGCCATGCACCCGGGCGGTACAAAGATGTACCGGGACTTGAAAGAAAGTTACTGGTGGTCAGGGATGAAGAGAGAGATTGCAGAATACGTGAGCCGTTGCCTTACTTGTCAACAGGTTAAGGCGGAGCACCAACACCCAGCAGGGTTACTACAACCACTTACCATTCCAGAATGGAAGTGGGAGCATGTTACCATGGACTTCGTGGTGGGTCTACCACGGACGGTTAGGAACTACGACGCAGTATGGGTGATAGTCGATAGGCTGACCAAGAGCGCTCATTTCCTACCTATCAACACTACCTATACGCTCGAGCGGTTGGCCAAATTGTACACAGATGAGATTGTGAGACTGCATGGGGTTCCGGTTACTATAGTATCAGATAGAGACCCACGGTTCACATCACGGTTTTGGCCTAAGTTCCAGGAATCCATGGGTACGAAATTGAGGTTTACCACCGCGTTTCATCCTCAAACGGATGGGCAATCTGAACGAGTGATTCAGATCTTGGAGGACATGTTAAGGGCGTGTGCCTTGGAGTTCCAGGGAAGTTGGGACAATCAGTTGGCTTTAGTGGAATTCGCCTATAACAACAGTTATCAGGAGAGTATAGGCATGCCTCCATACGAAGCATTGTATGGGAGAAAATGCCGGACACCATTGTGTTGGGACGAGGTCGGCGAGGCTAAGCTCGAGGGCACCGAGTTAGTCGAGATCACTAAGGAGAAGATAAGAGTCATACAGGATAGGCTCAAGGCTGCCCAAGACCGGCAGAAGAGCTATGCTGATAAACGTCGGAGGACGTTGGAGTTTGAGGTTGGTGACGAGGTATTTCTGAGGGTATCACCTTGGAAAGGGATCATCAGGTTCCTCAGTCGGGGTAAGCTTAACCCACGTTACATAGGTCCGTTCAAAATCCTTGAAAGGATTGGGGTTGTAGCCTACCGACTTCAGTTGACTCCAGAGTTAGAAAAGATTCACAATGTATTTCATGTTTCTATGCTCAAGAAGTATGTGCGGGACCCGTCACATATTCTTGAGAAACCACCGGTGGAAATCCGAGAAGACCTACACTATACGGTGCAGCCGGTGAAAATCATGGACCGGCAGATAAAGAAGCTAAGGAGCAAGGAGGTGCCGATGGTAAAAGTACTTTGGAAGAGTGATCGTGTCGAGGAGCAAACTTGGGAAGTGGAGACCCTGATGAGGGAACAATATCCATTTCTGTTTGACTAGACGCGTGGATTTCGGGGACGAAATCCCAAATAAGGGGGGTAGAACTTGTAACACCGCCCCCGAGTATTTGTACTGTGCCAAATTATGTATTGAACCTTGAGAAATGTATAAAAGCATTTTTACGTGATTGTAAATTTTTATCATTTCCATTACGTGAATAGTAAAATTCACGTGGGGCCCACACCGGATGTGGGGCCGCCCGATATTATCGGGACGACATATTATATTAATCTTGGACTATATAATATGTATATGGTGATGGATATCCTAATTGGGCCATGGCAATGACATAGAGTTGACCGGTTGGTCAAACGGGGCCAAATTATTGGTATCGGCAATTTATCAGATACAACAACAACAACAACATCCAAGCCTTAGTCCCAAAAGATATTGGGGTCGGCATCGGCAATTTATCAGATAACAGCCCAAAAAGGGATTCCGGAGATTTCTAAATTAAAGTTGGGGAATCATATTGATTCTAAGGTCCAATAAGGATTGGGGAAAAGTGTTATATTTTATTTGACCCGATAAAATAAAATATACTTAAAACAGCCCGGAAAATACAACTTTCGGGGCCGATTGTACACTCCAGGACACAAAGGGTTGACCTCCCACATAAGTGGGGGCCAACCCACGTTTTTGGGTCAAAAGAATGGACGTGAAGGGGCCTGTAGGTGGCTGGGTTGATGTTGAAGGGATTGGTATCAAATGAGGGGTGGGCCTCATTCCCTCTCATTATTGTCAAGTAAGACAAAGGAGGAAACACCCCTACCCCTTACATCCATAATTTCGGCCAAGTAAACAAGAGAGAAGATAGGAGCTCTGCAACCTTCATCTCCATAGCTCCAAACCCGAGCTCAAGCTCAAGGAAGTCCAAGAAGAGGGTTTAAGGAAGAAAAAGGGAGGAAAAAGTGTGGTGATTAAGGTAATGACCTTATAAGACCTTTTTCTTTATTTTTCTAACCACCACATGACTCATATAGAATGTGGAGGACCCCTAGGATTGTTCTACATGTTTAGAATGGTAGAATGAGGGGTTGGAAGGTGGTTCTAAGTCCAAGAACGGACTTAGAAGCCAAAGTAACCGGTTCGCAGGAAAATAACCTTTTTGAGTTTATTTGTATTACTATGGGTTTTATGATGATAAAACCTTGTTAGCAACTTGTCTAACGTATTCAAGGGACTTTCACGGAGTTGAAAGGGTCGCCGGAGTTGTTGCCGGAGTCCGTTGAAGTTCGCCGGAGTTTCGCTAGAGCTAAATCGGGAAGGCTAGAACTTCATAAGCTTCATTAAGGTGAGAAGACGGCTTTATGCTTTATAAATTTTGCGTGAGGCATGAGATTACCTAAAGTAATCAAGGATATGTTTTATGAAATGAGTAAAGATAACCAAATGTTTGCTTATGCCATGATTATACATAAAACATAGTTGAAAAGCATGTTATGTAGGTTTGGTGGTTAAAAGTGTGATAACTTATTATGTGTGATGTTCCAGTGATCCAAAAGGGTATTTTTGGATCAAGGACGTCAAGAAGTATATGTGTATAAAATTTCACGTTAATTGGACTCCGTTTGGGTGGTCAAACGGGCGTTGACCGACGAGTCAACTGTCCTACCCGACCGGGTATTTGTTGAAAATTGGCTTTGTGGACTACTGTCTCCTGTACTCGACCGAGTATGGGTAATACTCGATCGAGTATTGGGTTATGCTCAAAACGGGCAGTTTTGAGCGGGTTAATGTGGGCCGTTCGGGTTGGACCCGCCCACGTTGGTTCCTAAGGTTGGTTGTATGACTATAGGGCTAGGTATTGTCCATAGTTGAAGGAACGAAAGGTTAGCCATATCCAGGTTAGGGTTTGGTAAGGAGTTAGTTTGGGGTTGAGTATCCCTGGGACTATAAATGATCATGAAACTCGGTTGGGGTTGAGCATCCCCGGGACATCAAATGATCCTGAAACTCGGTTGGGGTTGAGCATCCCCGGGACATCAAATGATCCTGAAACTCGGTTGGGGTTGAGCATCCCCGGGACTATAAATGATCTGGAAACTCGGTTGGGGTTGAGCATCCCCGAGACTATAAATGATCCTGAAACTCGGTTGGGGTTGAGTATCCCCGGGACTGCAAATGATCCTGAAACTCGGTTGGGGTTGAGTATCCCCGGGACATTAAATGATCCTGAAACTTGGTTGGGGTTGAGCATCCCCGGGATGTTAGACGCTCCCAAAACTCGGTAGGATATTATGAATGTAGAATGTAGTTGGTGAGCTAGGTAACCGGGAAAGGAGTGAGAAAAGTCAGGTAAGAACTTTATCTCTAAAAGACTCTTTAAGGTAAATGACCTACGGGTCGAGTATTTTACGAGTGTATATACAGTATGTATCATTGGGTGGATGAGAGACATCTATATATATGTATCACCCTATTTTTGGGTCTCGTGTCTGAAACATTAGTTATTTTTCATATAGCGTGCTTGTCACTAGTACTTCTATGGAGTACTGACCCCTCCGGGGGCCCTCACATTTTTCAGGTTGAGGCTAGAGTCCTACTACCTGCACCTTTGCCTAGGGTGAGCATTCGAGGAGGAAGACGTGGTTCGTGCTTCCATTTGTATTTTTTTGAAATCTATAAACTGCTCATGGATTTTTGAACAATGTTTTCATTAAAACAGTTGGGGGCCTGCGTGCCCGTGTTTGCCACGTGTGGCTAAGTATCAAACATATTATTATTTCCGCATTTGTTTGATTATGATACTGATGTTGATTGTATGTGTTTACTAATCGGTTTGGTAATAGAATCAATCGGACGCCTTGTACAATTCAATAGGGATGAACTGTTGTTGTTCTTATCGGGTTGTACGGCGATTGTCTACGTGGCTCGGATGCGGTCCGGGGCATGACAAAACGTATAGTCCAGCCAGAAGGAGCAAAGGAAGCAAACGGATGTAACATGTCCTGATTTTTTGCCTAAGGATCAAACTTGACAAAATGGTTGATTGGTTGTGCAAAGGGACACATCGTAGCTGCTGAACGGTCACCAGTTTTATGGACGAATCAATGCCCAACGTTCTGGTCATTGGTGTACAACGTTCGGGTCCATTAAAACTTTATTAACACACAAAAAATTGGTCCCTATAAATAGCTGGCGGGTGGTTTGCAACAACACACGAATTATTCACATTCTTCACGTAGTTTTGAGCTAAAAAAGACCTCAAGTTTCCATAAAAAATTCCTTTGTGTTCTTACTTGGTTTCTGTTCGCCGGAACATTCGTTTGTGTGCTCAAACGACGGTTCGTTAGCCACTGTATCCTGGGAAACCATCGTTGCAACGCTCCTAGCATCGTGGGAGGCAACGAATACGTTTTAAGGACATTGTGCGTTGCACAAGCTTTGGTTTTTCCGTTTCATCTCATTTCTGTTTTTCTTTGGCTATTTTTATTAATTTGATTGATTACTTTCTTTGTTTTTCCAAATTCACCCAACAAAAGTTTCCTACCTTCAAAAGGAAAATGGCCTTTTATATCACAAGTTCAATATGTGTTGTCCATGGCCACAAATTCCAGATTCTCGAAAAGAAATGATACAATGACGACGGACCAACCACAAAGCATCACCAACCCTATATCATTAAGCTTGAGACTCTCATTGTTTAATCATCTGGATTCACCGGTAATTTCACAAGTTATACCCTACACCCCTTTATTTTAAAATTCCACTCCAATTTCGACCATCTCGATGTGTTATTTCCTATCTGCCCTAACTACCAGAGGGCAACCTTCGAATCTACAAACTGTCACCCAAAGCCTTACCACCGCCAACTATTCATCGTCCGTTTTAGAACCCTTCATCCCCCGATCTTTGACCCAAAACCGACGAAATTAAGAAGTTATGATCATTCCATCTCCTACTCAGCCAGAATACACACACAGATGACATGACTAACAACTACAACGACTTATCCTTTACAAGTGAGTGGGATGGATCCAATTTCGTTCGTGTTGGACCAACTACAACAAATGCAGGAGAAGATAAATGGAATCCCTGGAGCTCCCCCACCAATTGATGTGGCGTCCCAAACTTGCTACGCCGAGTCGCGATTCGACAACTTCATTACTGACGTCGTGATCCCTAGAAAATTTGCACTCCCTACAATGAAGCCATTTGATGGAGCCTCAGATCCGAGACCCGAAGAACTATTTGTCACTTCCATGACGAGATAGACCAGACAAGATCATTGAAATTGTCAGACAAGTGGCATGTTGCTTGGGAACTCGAGACGGCGGACATGCTTTAAGAAAGTACATTACGGTCCCCTTAAAGTTGTTTCATTTTTAATTAATTACTTTCCTTAAAATATAAACGATCATTAACTTATGCATTGGGGGATCGTTGGCTTTTAGCTAATGAGTAGCCTTACCAAATTTTTTTTGCACAAGAACAGTCACAATGTACAATGATGATGTTGTTGACACACGACGAACAAAACCTTACAGATATGTCAAAACACAAATGACGAGGCTTACATAATTATAAGGGAAAGAGTGGAGTTTTCGTGTCTTATAGACATGAGTTCAAACACCATTGGTTCTCTACAACATTTTGGCTAAAATTATACAGAAAAACACACCACAGAAAGGTATGTTTCAAATGCATAACACAAAAACAACAAAAAGCTCCAACACAGAAGGAGGTGACATGAATGACGTTGACACGAACTTTAAACATTCATGTTTAGGTCGACATTATATATAACTAAAATAAAAACCAAATAGTGTGTAATTTATTCAAGATATCGGTCACACTCTTGGAGTCAGACTCATCATCTGTCGAATGAGGGACAAAGTCACACTTGTCAACCAAAGTGTCAACATCAACGTGGACGAAATTCCAATTCACCAGTGTCCAATCATTAGAAAAACTTTGGAGGAAATAAGACAAGATCTCAGCCTTTGTTCTTCATTGCTTCAGTCAAAGAGTCAGGTTCAATCAGAAGTTACTTGCGATGAAGGTGACAGAAGCGTCTCATGCAGATGGGTGATGGATGGAAATGCGTGTTATGTCATAATGATGACGAATTGTTAAGCACAATAGTCAAGGATGTGTAGTAAAACTCCTTACAAAATTTTAAAAAGGTATTGCTTAACGGCTTGACAGGCGCACCAATACGCCTCAACTTCTCGAAAGCGAACATTTGTTGAAGCAAATATTTGAGTAATTATGTATGCATTTATGTAAATTAATTACGGGAGATAATTTGGTAATTGTGAGATTTATTAATTATGTATTAATTAGTCCATGTATATATGTTATACATTTATGACCAAGTGTATGTATGGGGAGGTTTATTAGGTTAGTTAGTTGAGCTGTCCCTAGTTTTTAGGACAAGTTCTAAAACCGTCAGAAAACGGATGACACGTCGAGGGAGAAAGAAGATAATGACTGAACTGTCCAACCTTTGCCTGATTTCACGGAGGAGTTTCTGGAATCGTCATATCTGGAATGAAATGATCGGGATAGCTTGGGCAATGTCATAGAAACAAGTTTCATTCATGATATGATCAGAAGCAGAAAATCTAGGCTTGATTTACGCAGATAGAGGTTAATAGCTCAGCTAGATCCTACTTTTGTGCAGCGGTTACGAATCCATCAGAAAAACGACGAGTTGGATAGAAGGAACTCTATTTTTCTACTTTAAATAGCATAATCTCTTTATGTAAAAAGAACACAATCATTCTGAAATACATATAGATACATTCACAATTACCATCAATATGTTCTTACTTTTTAATATTTCTTCAATTCTTTTATGTGACCCTAGTTTATTCTTTGAATCCGTTTACTTAATTCATACTTTACATAAAAGTGTTTAAACGCCTTCTATGTTGAATCTAGATAATTATATTTCTCTTACATACAATCATTAGTTTTTGTAAAGTTCGCTATTGTGCGCCCAATCTTTCGCTTGTTTATGAAATAGTAAAATATATACGATATCAGACCAATTCAAACAATACTAAACTTTAACTGATCAAATCATGCAAGACTAGAATGTTTTATTCAAAGTGAAAATATTCTTAAAGTTATAACATTTTCTTAGTCTCATTACAAAGGTGGATCAAGATATACTATGATCCATACTCGACAATCTGCCCACCAAAATCCAATGTAAATTTGTATGAGAAGTTATACGAATTGGGCCTGCCCAAATATGTATCTTATTAATTTCTCATACATGATATAGAGTATTCAACGGCGACTAATGGTGACAATGGAATTTCGGCGACCGGTGGCGGCAATCTGGTGGCAATTCAAATCCCAGATTTTTTTTGTTCAAACACACATACTTATTCTTTTTAGGAAATTTTAAACTATAACTCATATTGTTGCATTTGAATTGTGTTTTATTGAGAAAAGTGTCAATTGGTCCTTGTAGTGTTACGAATAAGTCAATTAACTCCTAGAACTTTTTAAAAAATCAATCAAATTCCCGAACATTGTAAAATAGCTCAATTGAGTCCATTAGCAGGTTATTCGCCATGTAATCAAGTCACATACTGACATGGCAGTCCAGTGAGCATTGGCTTTGGTGACGTGGTACACACACGGAAGCCCTACTAGTTATATAATGATGTGGTGCACACATGGACCACCATGTGTGCGCCACGTCATCAGATGGCCTGTTGACATCACAGGTAACCTGCTAATTGACTTATTTGAGTGTTTTTTTAAAGTTCGGTGATTTGATTGATTTTTTGAAAGTATGAGGACCTTATTGACTTTTTGTGATAGTACGAGGATCAAATTGACATTTTCCCTTGTTTTATTCCTGTTTTGAGAATTCAGTCTTTATAATGCTCTTTCTCATAGTTGGATTTGGGAGTTTTTACCACTTTTGGTCCCCCGACTATTGTGTCAGTGACACTTTTGGTACTCGACTTTTAATTTTTTCATTTTTAGTCCTAGACTATTGTGCGAGAGACACTTTTAGTCCCCGACTTTCAATTTTCCCACATTTAGTCCTTTGAGTATTATCAAATTGACAATTTTAGTCCTTCTACTATGATTTTGACACAATAAGTGAAAGACTAAAAATGTCACTATTGCAATAGTTGAAGGACCAAAAATGTCACTTTTACAAAAGTCGAAGGACTAAATACGAAAAATTTTAAAGTCGGGTAGCAAAAGTGTCTCTTGCACTATAGTCGAGTACCAAAAGTGTCACTGACACAATAGTCGAAGGACTAAAAGTGGCAAAAACTCTTGGATTTGGTATTGTGTTCAGTCCATTTAATTTAATCCAGCCCAATATCTGAATCTGAAGCTTGGGATACACTCCAAATCATATTCTGGAAATAATACTCGGTAGAAGATTTGAGGCTTCTACCGCTTTCAAGCTGTTCAAACTTAAAACTTCAAAACTCCATATATGCTTATCTTCATAGTGTGTGCTTTTACTTCAGCTTCTTGAATATACTGTCTTCCGATCAAATTTCTCATTTTGGATATGGATGACGGAGATGAAGCCGTTCATCGTCGGAATGCCATCTTAGATCACCGAAAGAAGCTACTTCAGAACAAAGAGCTCGAATCTAGACTTCGAACAGGTGCTGTCTTTGATAATTTCTGATATTTTGAATTTCTGTGCTTCTTTTGCTCTAATTCTAACATAATGTTTACTCTCTCAAGATTTGGATGCCTGACTGTGACTCTGAGTATTTATTTCTCTTTCTTGAATCTTGCTTAATGCAATTATTTGTGAATGATAAAAATGCAGTTAGGGATAATTTGAGAGTAGCAAAGAAGGATTTCAATAAAACTGAGGATGATTTGAAGTCTCTACAGAGCATTGGTCAGATTATTGGTGAAGTTCTTCGGCCTCTTGACCATGAACGAAGTAATTTTCTTACTTTGTGTCTCATTTATTTATCTCTATACTCTGTATCCATGACCCATACATATTTTATGATTCTCAAGTTCTCATCCCTAGTCACATGTGCGTATATTTACCCAAATATTTTTTTATCAATGGTGAATATGGGTTGTATTGATCTAAGGCCAGTATAAGTTCCTAGAGAGAATGGTAATGGTAGACTAAGTGAGGATAAATGGGAGACAGAATACTACTCTTATTTGTTTTAGGAATGAATAGACAGGAATAGAATATAGTCGTTCATGAGTAGCTAAGGGAACATGTTTTCCCTCAAGAGAGGGATCGGGGTTCTTCAACATAAATCATAAAGTTCAAAATTTGATTTCCTTTGCTTTCTGAAATCATTATCCCAAACTAAAAGTGACTTTAGCTTCAACCACTATTCTAATATTACCTGCAATGGTTAGTTTTTGGGAACATCATGTCAAAGGTTTAATCTTTTGTTTGTTGTGTGCGTATGTGGGAGGATCATTTATGGGAACTTCATGTAATTTCTGTAAGCCTTGAGGCGTAAGTATCAAAATTTACCAACAAGTAAAACTTAAAATAGTTAAACTAGTACTCACTCCGTCCCACAAAATTCTTCAGACTTACCATTTTGGGATGTCCCAAAAAAATCTTCTCATTTTCCTATTTGCAAAATTTTGTGTGGCTAACATTCATTTACCTTTTTTTTACTTAACCATAACCATACATTTCCACTTTATTCCCACTTTCTTAATAAGCATGCCAAGTCAACCCAGGAAGTATGTTTTGAGACGGAGGGAGTAATAAGCAACCATAGATATGCATAATAGAAGTCCAAAAAGTCTCGAGCTTAAGCATATATATGATCACATCATCATGACTGGAAGGTTTTCGGAAGAATCATTATATCTTATAGCCTTTTCACGGTCATGCCTTCCATCATCACTATCAAACTCCGTAAATTCTTTATCTTTTTCTTCATTTACCTTCATTACTTGTTCATTTTTCTTATTTTTTCCTTGGTGTCCCATCTGCTTGTATGTGCAGAAGTATGAGTAAATTTTAACGAAACAAGACTTGTTAGGGTTTAGCGAGACACATGTTTAATGTATGGGCCTTTTTCAAGCTACAAGTACACTAAAAAGATAGAAGCAAAGGAAAAACGCCTCAGAAAAACACCTCAAGGCACGCCTCAGGACATACACCTTGACTTGTGAGGTGTAAGCCTCTTGTCCTGCACAGAAAAACCTAAGCCTCAGAACCCGTCTTGTAAACACCTTTTTAAACCATGCCTGTAATAAAACATTGCATTGGTACATGCTTTATAACTCCTGCATCCCCATATTCGTATATTTCTCATTGGAAAGTATGTGCATGAGGTTTTTGTTCATGGGTACATAAGCATCTGAATTGAAATCATTGACATTGGTTATTGTATTGGAATGGCCATAAATGCATGCTTAACAACATATCGCATTTTCATTTATTCTAGTGATTGTCAAAGCAAGCAGTGGCCCAAGATATGTTGTTGGCTGCCGTAATAAACTTGACAAGGAAAAATTGATAGCTGGTACTAGGGTTGTCCTTGACATGACTACCCTCACCATCATGCGAGCTCTCCCACGTGAGGTCTGATGCTTACCCCTTTTGTTGTCATGCAAGTTCTTTTTGTGTAACTATTAGGGCATGTTTGGGAACATGATGTTTTTTGTGGCAGGGATGGTGGGGTTACGGTAATTAACAAGTGGTGATGATACGCAGTTCATACTACTTTATCTTTTTATCTTTTACTGTTGAAGGCTATTAACTAAAAAATTAAATACAGCCTCTCCCCTCCATAGTCCTTTCCCCTTGAAAACCCTCCATATAAACATCCATTAGTTTTTTTTTGAATGTTAATTCTGGCCTAATGCCTGAATAAGTGTTTTAGAACAGTTGTTCTGTGTGGCCCAATTTTTAGTATATTTTACTAATCAAACAATTTTCGGTGTGATGTTATTCTACAGGTTGACCCTATGATTTATAACATGCTCCACGAGGATCCTGGAAACGTTAGTTACTCTGCTGTTGGTGGTTTGTCAGATCAAATTCGAGAACTTCGTGAATCTATTGAACTGCCTCTAATGAATCCTGAGCTCTTCCTTAGGGTTGGAATAAAGCCTCCAAAGGTAATTTTCTACATAAAGAACTACTAAAGAAGTGTTGGGATTTCATTATCTTTAACTGAAAAACAAGGGAAAAGGGGCAAAACAACCCCTAGACTTGTCACAAAAGGGCATCCAAGCCCATAAACTTAATTTTGGGGCAAAAATATGTTTATTCCATTAAAAGAGGGCAATTTGCCCCTTCTCTAACAGAGAATACACGGAGTAGATAACATCTTGGGAATTTGAGAAAAAGTCAAATGCACCCCATATCATTTACATACTTCGTTTTATAATTCGTATACAACTAATTTGTACTCATTTATTATTATTCATAATAAAAATCCAACATTCCAAATTATTGTAAGGATGTTGTTACTTGGATTGAAATTTTGTGGTCTGCTTTGGTCTGATATGATAAATGTATGGTCTCTGTATATTTAATAAATATCCAAATCTGGTCTGATCTGGTCTGATCTACTCTACGTTGGTCTGATTTGGTGCTGAAAACAGTTCAAGTAAAAACATCTTAATCTGTATATTATAAAGAATTAAAACTATACAAAAATACTTTTTTTCTATATCATACTACAATAACTGGAAAGAACCAGTGTTACATACTTCTTTGATTTGTAATTCTATATTTTTTTTTTGAAAGGAAACTGATTATATTATATTAATCAAAGATCGCAACGTACTTCCCCCCTTACAATGCCCAACCTTCTCACACAAACCTCTAAAAGTACTATCTTCCCTACCTCGCCAAACCTCCTCTTGAGGCTCCGCATAGCCCAAAGGTCCCCCCACTCTCTGGCTAGACTTAGAATAGACCACCCCCGAAAGAGTGAGACTATTCGCGAACCATGTGAGAGTTTCGAAGCTTTTAACGGCAAAACAAGAGCCTTATCACTTCCACCAACAATAGTATCCCAAAGCAAAAAAGAGAAGGTAAACCTCACCCTGCCGCTAGAGTTCCAAACACAAACAAAAGCAACAAGAGTACCATAAAAGGAAAAGCAGCAAAAATAAATAAAGTTCACGTGGCCCTCGGCCTTATTAAACTCCATAAGCTTCAGACCAGGGTCCTCACTGCTGTGCCTGGCAAAAAACTCGTATTTTATTTTATTCCAACAAGAGCACTGCTGTTTAAATAAGTTTTATTTTATATTACTTTTGAAAAAATCTCGTATGCTTTTGCTCCTTTTACTTGTAGAAGATATATTGTACAAATCGAGAAGATATACTATATAATCATTTGGAAGAAATTTTATTGTTTTTAATAATATATTATTGAAATTGATTATAAACATATGTATATATAATATAAAATGATATTTCAGACTGTACCAACTAAAATAGACCAACTCAGATCAGACATATAAAAACATCCTAACACTATAATTAAAAAAGCAGTCCAATTAAAAAAATCCAAACACTATAATTCGACATTTCACTTAGTTAATTTGCCACATGTTTAATTAAGACATGTTCTCACAAAGAATAATTATGAGCTTCTATGTGCTTTAGTGACCATCTTGGGGTGTTTCTACCCCTTGCATCAAATTTTCAGCAGATGGTTGTTACCTATTACGGAGTATGTATTTACCGTTAGAGAAGGGGCAATTTGCCCTCTTTTAATGGAATAGACATTTTTTTGCTCGAATATTAAGTTTATGGGCTTGAATGCCCTTTAGTGACAAGTCTAAAGGGGTTTTTGCCCCTTTTCCCGAAAAACAAAGTATGGAAGTACTCCGGTCTCTGGCGTAAGAGTTGAAAAGCATCGTCTATGATTTCAGGGTGTTCTTCTCTATGGGCCTCCTGGTACGGGGAAGACATTGCTTGCTAGAGCTATTGCCAGCAACATCGATGCCAACTTTTTAAAGGTTACTGCGGATTTTCTATCACTCTTTGGTGTTTTGGATTTGGCCCATTGTATTCCATTCTCTCATTTTGTTCCTTGTAGATTGTTTCAAGTGCCATAATCGATAAATACATTGGTGAAAGTGCAAGGTTGATTCGAGAAATGTTTAACTATGCTCGTGATCATCAGGTTAGACTACTTTAGCCTGAACATATAATCAAATGGATGTCTATCACCTCTGAACTCATTTTTTTAATGATTCTCTTTTATTTAACAGCCATGCATAATCTTTATGGATGAGATTGATGCAATTGGTGGAAGACGTTTTAGTGAGGGAACAAGTGCTGATCGCGAGATTCAGAGAACACTCATGGAGTTACTTAACCAGATGGATGGATTTGATCAGCTTGGGAAGGTATAGTGCAATGTCCATTCTATTTTTTTGTGGATAAACTGATCAAACTTTACACTTACGTAACCTTTAGCAGGACGATATACGTTCCCATATTTATCTGCACGATTATGGTATGAAAGTTCAAATGCCTAGTAATATTGTATGTATTTAACTATTTATTTATTCTGACAAATCTCTTTTGTAGGTGAAAATGATAATGGCAACAAATAGACCTGATGTTCTTGACCCCGCACTTCTCCGACCTGGACGTCTAGACCGGAAGATTGAAATTCCTTTGCCAAATGAGCAGTCAAGAATGGAAGTTCTTAAAATACATGCTGCTGGAATAGCTAAGCATGGTGAAATTGATTATGAAGCTGTTGTTAAACTTGCAGAAGTTAGTGTCTATAATATATGATGTTTTAATATGTTCTTTTCTTTCATTTTTACACAATTATGAATCTTTAAATTGTTTTCAGGGTTTCAATGGAGCTGACCTACGGAATGTATGTACTGAGGCTGGAATGTCAGCTATCCGTGCAGAAAGAGATTATGTTATCCATGAAGACTTTATGAAGGTAGCCAAATTTTAAATCTTCTCATGGCTTCTTAGTGATTTATACTAATGGAAAAAGCTTATAATCTCCCTCTTTAATAGGAATGCCAGTAGAACAGATAAGATATAATTATAGCCATGTGTTAACTATCATGATGTGGCATTTTAGGCTGTCCGGAAGCTCAACGAGGCTAAGAAGCTTGAATCCAGTTCTCACTACAATTCAGATTTTGGAAAAGACTAGTTGAAAAAAATGCTTCTTATTGAGACTCGATAGAGACCCCAGGGAAAAGGTAGAGGTATGGGGATGTAAAAACAGTGTGGCATGGTGATTAGAACTTAAGTGGATGCATCAATAGAAGAAGACAACTCCCACCCTGCCCTCCTGAAAACAGTGTTGTATGCACATGCATGGCTCTTTCTGACATGGGAAAACTTTATTTTTTTCAGGTTTTGAACATCTGGTGTTCTTTTGATCTAGTTAATAAACTTGTTTTTATTGCCTTCTACATGCCCGTGTGTGTGTGTGTGCGCGCATGGTAATGACTAACAAGTTGGCCAAACAGGATTTCGATAGCTTAAAGCTGCATTGTGATTTGTGGTGTTCGTGCCATTTGTCATGTTTGGTGCAGAACGTGTAATATCAAACATTGGCTGTGGAAAAGAGGCCCTACTTGGTAACTGTATTGATCTTATTCCACTTGTTGACAGACTAATTTACTTGATATACTTATCTGGTTGAATTGGTGTCAGTAAATGCTTTTTCGTGCAAAATGATTCGGCTTATACCACTTGAACCAAATAACTCTTACCAAGTATCAGTTATTCTGTTTGGTTTTGACCTTCTGTTCCATGTAGACTGCAGTACGGTTTTTACTGAAAACTGAACTGTTTGAAACTGAGCATTTTTCGGTCAGTTTCCACCCCCTTCACAATAGAACCAGACCTGCTGTAATGGATTTTGGTACCATCTGTTGTTAAATTAGGTCATGTTAACACTTGGTATGGGTATCAGATCCATAACTGGACATGTATTTCCAATTTTGGATATGGTTTCTGCTATCTAGGGGTCAGAACTGACTCGTGTCCATCCCCATTTCCGTGTGTACCGAAGCACAAGAAATGCAAAACAAGTAACACCATTTGTAAAGGAAAGTATCTGTATGTAAAATCATCTCAAGGGGTTAAGAAATATTAAATAAATTTAGAAACCCTAGAAATAGTCTCAAGAGTTTTTGGTGAATCATATGTAACAATAACTCTTTTGCTAGTAGATGTATTTTATCAACACTGCCATCATTGTTTCTTTGGATTGAAACTTTTGATTTTATTTTTCTTGGATAATTTGTATGTGAGCATTCTTAGGATCTTGTAGAACCAGAACGCACTGACAAGCAGCAGCCCAACAGCCATTGCCTGCACAAAGAAAAACATAATTGCAACTTGCTGTAGTAAAATCCCATTATATTAGGGGAGTATTACTACTTTACAGAATTCCTCAGAGAAGATTATAGTGACGTAATACCTTGATTAGAATGGGATTATTGGCAGATACAGTGACATAAGCGAGGTAGGATCCTACTACCATCCTGCCAAAGGAGAAAATGGCTGCAAAGCAAATCTGTGAAAAAATCACCATCCTATATTAGCAATGTACATCAATCACTGTACAAATCTCAATGAGGGCATAGTCAGGAGCAAAAGTTGGGGTGAGCCGGTATAAAGTATTTTTAAATAAATGTTTACACTAAAAATATAAATAATTTTCAAATTTGGGTGGGTTGGAGCCCGATTGGCCCCCATTTACCTCCGCCCTTGGTCTGAATGGCTTATGATCAAAAGCGAAATAAGAAGTATTTTTCCGAGCATAAGGCAATTATTGTTTAGTTTGGCTGTTTAAGAAGTGTTGAACATAAGGCAATTTTTGTGTACCAAATTGAATATTTTTTCCTCTTGTGGATGGATATTTTTCTCTATTATAATTAAAGCTAACAAATTGCTCAACTATCCTGATGGATAGTGTACCCGGGGGTAGCTTATCCGAGGGGTTATTACGGAGAATGATAAGAGAGAAGTCAGAGCAAGTAAATATAGAGAGAGAAAGTATATTGTAAAGTGTTCAGCGATTTCAGCGTGGTTACAAATGGGGAAATGAGGTGCTATTTATAGTAGCAATAAATGCCGGACAGGGACACGTGTCAAGCGCCCATTAGCCGAGAGGTCACCTCATCTGGTTGGCGCTGGCAACCGCATGTGGCCGCATTTAATGCGGCTGTTGGATGGGACGTTGTGCAGGGTACGGTGATCTGTACGCATGTGGAGCGGATATTGTGTCGGAAGAGGCGCCCTCGATAGTAGATGACTAACCGAGGGCTCTGAGTACCGGGGACCCCCTTAGTGCCGAGGGCTCCAGTTGCTGAGGGCTACTGATTTTCGCCGTTTTTCCCCAGTAACTTTGTTTTGCTGTGTTGGCCCTCCTGTGATAGCTAGAGCCTTCGTCCAGGGGGCCGAAGGCACCCCTGGTGCGCATTGTGGGCTGCTTGG
Organism: Cuscuta europaea; assembly: GCA_945859875.1. Classification (NCBI taxonomy): domain Eukaryota; kingdom Viridiplantae; phylum Streptophyta; class Magnoliopsida; order Solanales; family Convolvulaceae; genus Cuscuta; species Cuscuta europaea. Next base: position 7,351,296 of record CAMAPE010000027.1, on the reverse strand, counting down.
TACTCTGGGCGCTGTGATTTGGACCTGTTGGGCCTTCTGGGCCTGTTGGCCTTGTTTGGGGTAGTAGGAGTCTGTGGGCCGGAGGATCCCGGGCCATATACTCCATCATATCCATTTGTTTCCAAACAGCCACAAAGATCACATATTTACCCTCAATATATTTTCAAGTATGGTATATACATGGGATCTACACTAAACACCTAAAGATTTTAAAAAGTTGTTGAACTCACATCTGCAATAAGATTAAGGATGGTGTCTCTATAACCTAGCTCTTTGAGAAGCTCCCTCATATGGAGAAAAGGACTGGAGATTTCTGCTATCCACAATGCTGCCACCATCTCTGATCCACACTAAACATGTCCCCAATCAACAACAAATTAAAATGAGAATCAGTGAAAAACTTCTAAAATGAGCACATAGGAATAATACAAGTAGGTCACTTAAACCTAGCCAATATATTGAATTCAACTCAACTTACCATTTGATATGCAATTCCAGCTCCAATCCCCACAATGGTGATCAAATGGTGCACCAAATCATCAACCTTCAATTTGTTATATGATAAACAACATCCCATATCATATATCATGTAGCCAACAGTGATTGCTAAAATCCTCATCTGCATTTATTGCCAATGAACCGGCCCAGCCCAGTAACATCAGTTAGGACTTAAGAGACTATTCAAAAAGCACCAAGTTGGATATATATTTTACAAAACAGTTATGCAAAGTATAAATTAGGAACTGGATCAGTCATATATAGACCATCCAAAGAAAATAGTCATCTTATTACACATGGATGTACAATGCACACAATCTTTCATATAAATAAAGTACATTGATCACAACATTAGATTAGATTAACAATAAGTTGCTAAGTTAAAGCTGTATACTAATTCTGGAACTAATTGAAGCTAAATTTTAGTCTTATAAGGTGTTAGAAAATACTTGTCCCACACCGTGAAACTACAAAATAATTAAACACTACAAAGTATATAAGACTTTGGACTACTCTTTCTAACAGGTTGACGTTTTGGGATGGAACCAGAATCTCAACATAAGGATTAGTCTTGTCATTAATTAAACTCAACTCTATTTTATACTACATACTAACATAATTTAACTATTAATACTAATTCAAATATTTTCACGGAATAGACAACTTTATCACTTATCATGTGTACTCATTTACCTGGTGAGGGGTAGATTTGGAAGCGAGGGGGCAAAAAGGGCAGGACCAGTCATGAACGGAGAGAGTAGCCAACGTGACGGCCAATGAAGCATGGATGACCGAAACGGTCCGGTTGCAGAAATTGAAAGAGCGTTTGGAGAGAAGCTTTGTGGTCAACAAAAACAGCGTTGACCATGAAAACACACTCAAAACCACTGTTTTTATGACATGCTCTTCTTCTTTGTTTTCCAAGAAAGAATGGCTGTAATAAGCTTCTGCCATCATCAGAGCCTTCAGAGGATGTATGATGATGATTATGATTATGATGATGATACACCCTTTTATGGATATATAGTGAAAGAGGAAGATGATGATTAAGACTAATTAAATGCAAGTGGTTCAGATGGTTACCCTTGAGTCTCTGTTTCATAAATTAATAGTTTGAAATATTGGTTGAGTAGTTAGTTGTATACATAGCCCCCAGATTGTATTTGCTGTGTAACAAACTGTCCCACTTAATTAAAAGACATGGACTTCCTACTTGCATTGTTCCATCTGCCTGTCTAATTGTGTTTCAAATTAATGCCACACACCTCTTTGTCTTGTATGAGATCAACAAAACAAATAAAAGATTTGAGTATAGAATCATCCTATGTAGGACTTTGATTTTAATACAGACTACGGGAGTTCTGCTTTTAAAAAAGTGACTTTTTAAAGAGATTTTAAAGAAAATGCTTAATAGTAAAAATTGGTAGTGTTTGAGAACAAATTGATTTTGAAAAGTAAAAGGTGATAGTGTTAGATAATAAAATCAATGCTTTTTGTGTAGTAGAAAAAAGTAAAAGGCAAATGTTATTTTGTAGCTTTTAAGTGTTTAATTTAAGTAGAAATTGTTACCCGAAAACACCCATTTTAACTTTTTTAATCCAAAAGCTGAGAATCGTTTTTTTTAATTGTTCGCAAACGCTACCTATGATGGACAGGGTGTAAAGTCTGCATACGTATACGGTATTTAGAGGTAGTGGTGGAGATAGGGAAGAGATGTAACTTGTAAGGGGCTTCAACATGCGCAAGAAAAAATTACTACATCTGTCCCAAAAACATCACGCTCTCATAAAATTTGGACCATGATTTTGATTAGTATAATATTATGCAAGTTGTAAATTCTATACTCTTATGAAAGTATTTTGAACAAAGAACATTTTTGAATTATTTTTATATTATAAATATTTCCAATGAAAATATATAGTTGGTCATAGTGTTGAACATGACAATTGGGAGAGGGGGGGGGGGGGGGGGCAATTCCCGAAATAAAAAATAAAAACGTTTCGGAAATTCAAAATAGAGCTATAATATTTTTATTGCCTAAATAAGAGTAATTACTGTCAAGTTGTGAAAATACTGCCATGATTGAAGTCTGCTATTGTCAAAACATGTAAGTAATTACTCATATTTCGGAAATAATAACATGGTACTAATGGTAGTCCTATTATGAAATTTCATCATGTTTTCACTCCTATTTAGGACAATTTTTCAATTTTTTAGAATTAAGGTAGCAAATTGTACATATATATATGGACTTACGGAATATGTAACAACATTTTCATTTTCATTCTCCTATAGAAATAATTTTCTGGCTCCACCACAACGCAATAGTGTATGTGCCAAATCCGTGACAATATCATTGTTTTCTTCTAGCGAAGATCCACAACTCGTTTAACTAGAAGCGATCATTGGGCACAGAGCACGGAGGGGTCCCAGTGAACGTTGCACTCCTTAAGCTAGGTGAGAAATAAGAATAGTAAAAATTGTGTGGTTGAAGTTTGTGCAGAAGAGAGAGAAATGAGTAGAACCAAAAAATAATTAATTTAATGAGAAAGTGGTAAAGTTTTTTGGTATAACCAAAAAGGGAAAGTTGACAAAGTCCAATGGAACGGAGGGAGTAACAATGAAAATCAGTTATACAGCTAAAATTCTAATATAACCCTAAATAAGAATGAGAAACAATATCAAGCACTTAATGATAGGCAGTAATTTATGTTTAATCAGCAAATCAACATGGGTTTACCGTTATACTTATTTCATTCTTTGGGCCACTGAGGATTTTGCCTGTTTAAATTAGGATGACCCACTTCCACAAGTGTTTGTACTACCCAATATTTTGGTCAGCTACAAAGTATCTTTTTCTGTACAAATATAAAATAAAAAAATCTTGACTAATTAAGGCATTTGGATATATGCATGCATGTTTATATCAACCATAAATTTACATATAGTGATGTTTTAAATGGAATTACAAGTCAAAGGCACTTCGTTTTTATGTTGATGTGAGAACGGTGCAAATCCGTACAGCTATATTTTTGTGGTAAAAAATTTTGATTTTTTTTTCAACTTTGGATTCCTAAAAAATTCCTTGCTCGTACAGTCGTACTAAAAAAAAGATTTGATTCGAATATGTGACATTCTCATCAAGACTATGATCTCAGTAAGGCTAATGAACCACAATATACTTGGTGAGTGGTGAGTATCATTGCACTTTATCACTTGGGAAATCGTCAATCTTATGTAAGACAAAATAAATAAATTTTAAAATTTAACTTCAGCTAACAACTTAACTATGAAAAGACCTAATTTTGTGTTAAAAATTAAATGGGAAACAAATATTACGAAATTTAAAATATCTTGAAAATAATTTAGCTGAAATAATTTGAACTACATTCATTCTCCTTAAGTATTTCATTTTCAATCTAATCCCACCAATATAATTATTCTGACAAACAACTACTAACTAACAATTGTTTCTCATCTCACGGGTATAACATAATTCACCGCTGCAGCTAATATCATCTTACTGCTCAAAACTTCAAAACTCACGGTTAAAAAAACTTTTGTTGAGCTAATTAAATTCAATATTATTGAGTCTTCAACACTACCACATATAGCTTCAAAGGTCCCCTCGGAAGATTTGAATCTATGACAAGAAATACTTGTCTCACCCATTTAATGTACACGGATGTTATGAATTATGTGTCACTTCATGTGAAAGTGGTTTGAAAGGATAAATGCATGAAAAAGTAAGGAAAATTAGGAAAAGGAAAAGGAAATAAAAGTAAACACGTTTTTGAAGGGATGTTTTTTCTGTCATAGACAACATGTTTTATCTATGACAAAAAAGCCTTTACAAAAAAAATCACAGACAATGTGTACAAGTATGTAAACTCTAAAGTGTGTACAACAAGAAATGTTGAAATGAAACAGGGAAAACTACTCGAAGGGATAAATAAGGAATGAATATAGAAAGAATGGCTAAAATATTATCTACACACTTTGAATAGACAAAAATATGACCACTTTTCATCTGCACAAAAAAGTGAGTTCCTTAAAAAAGAAAAGCCCAGCCCAAGCACCGTTGAACTTCGTCCGCCTAAATCCCTGCGGCTTCCTTCTTCTCCCAGCTTGGCATCGTCAAAATCAATCGCAGAAGCATCGACCAGTCAACCTCCTTCACCGAGTAGCAATCGTGGCTGCCTCCACTCCCCTGGACATTGTCGCCGCATCCTCTGCTCCCATGGACGTCGCTGCTGCAGTCTCCTTGGCCGCCTCCGTCACGCCGATAACAGAACAGCGCACGCAACGGTGGTTTTCTCCATCGTTGCCCCTAGACCTCAGCGTCACCCTACCCCGCTTCTTTTACTTCCCTTTCAGTCCGGCGGTTATGGTTGGATCTGGATCTAGATCCTAGAGACTACGGCTATGGTTAGATCTGGGGCGGTGGTACGGTGGCTGTGGGGTCGTGTCGGGCATCGATGGTGCTTGGTTGGGGCTTGTTTGACAATACTAGAGCTGGAGGTCTGTGGGGTGAGGTTCGCCGGCGACCGGCGGCGTCAGTCACCGGCGGTGATGGTGTAGGGAGGTCACTGATGTGCGGGTTGGTTGATGGAAAGCAACGATTAAGGCGACACTAGAGGTTCTCTGGTTGTGCCGGAAGTGTGGCCGTCAAATTTGATTAAAATTTATTTTTTGTCAGAAAAAAGTCACCAGAAAATTTTCCGACGATCACAGTGACACCGACAACGGTCTTAGTGACATTGGCGGCGGTGTCAGTGACATTTGTGGTGGCGGCAGTGACATAGTCGATGACATTAGTGACATATGAAAGTGACATTAAAATTTGATAGTGACATCCCTTAGTTACACGAAAATATACAGTGACATCGATTAGTCATATTTTTGTTCTAATTTAAATGATGTCACTTTTTTGGTAGTTGGCTTTAATTTGATAATATTCACGTAAAAACTCCATGAATATAAGCATTTAGAGATTATATTATGAGACGACGCAGATTAAAAATTAGAACTCCATATAACAGCACAATATGAACAAGCAACTGCTATCCATTCTTGTTAAACACTTAAACATGCATCAGAAAACGGCACTCATACATTTTTCATGGAGCTTGCAATGCCCGCAATTGTAAAAACTCCTTAGGGCACATTTGGTTAAAGGTTATCTTCTATGCATGTCGTTAGGGGCGGATCTGGAAGGGGGGCCAGGGGGCCGGTGCCCCTGCTTCACCAGTCCGAGATGTACAGGAATGGGTAGGGAGCCCCCGGTCTGGTACGTTCTCCATGGAGTTTTCTGGTGAATGTATGTTGAGGGTGTGAGGACGGAAGATGATGAACTAAACTGACCGAAGAAGACTGAGGGCTATTTTTTATTTAGTATTTACTGTGGAACGATGACGTTTCGTAGGATCAATTAAAAAAAACAGCTCAACTTCCCTAGTCGATTGGGCCAACTGCCAAGCTCCAACAAGAAACAGCCCAAACAGGAAAATATGCATTAGACAGACCAAACGGCAACTCTACAAGCCTTGAATCTCTCTCAAGGTCTGGAATGAGTTATCACCAATTTCGCAGCAGCGCCACATCGGAAGGGGCGCCCCGCGCCAGGACTCCCGGAGCTAGCTCACCGCCAGAGTATGCATTTCTTGATGCTAACAGCCACTCCCGCTAACAGCCATCCTCTGCCACTGTCCGTTGTATTTGTCGCCCGACAATTATTATTATTGTTGTCTTTCTTTTGCGATTGTGCCCTCTTAGAATAATTTCTAGTTCCGCCAGTGCATGTCGGGATCTATATCTAGAATTTGAGATATATATACAAGTTTGGTTCTGGAGTTAAAAAAAAGGAATGTTACGTTTCCAAAAAGTGAGGAATGTAATCTCATGGCCGGTAATGTTAACCCCATGAAGCTCTTAGGTTATCTTGGATGCCTGCTTGGTTACAACACTTCTTCCAAAAATACCCACTCAGATTAGAGTTGGACTTGGGCCGGGCCTAGACTCGGCCGGGCCGCCGGTTCTGAATAGATGGGCCTAGGACAGGCCCGGGTACCTACCGGGTCCGGTCCGGGTCCAGGCCGGGTCGGGCCTATTATCGATTTTTTTCCTTCTTCCTAATTAACCCCCCTCCCACCCCAAACCCCCCAAATGGCCCAAAATATTCAGCCCAATCCGAAAATTTTAAAAAAAAATTGAAAAAAAAATCAATTTTGGCCCGAACCGGGCCTTGTTTTGGGTGACCCGAGCCCAGACCGGAAAACCCACGGGTCGGGCCTACCCGTACCGGTCACTGACCAGGCCACCGGGTCGGGCCGTGCCGGAACAGTACCGGTCCCGGGCCGGTTCCGGGTCGGGCCACCCGGCCCGAGTCCAAGACTACTACATATGTTCATTATGCATTTGCCACTGATCTTTGTCATTTGAGCAACTAAACATACTTTTTTTAAATATTCAATTAGTTTTATTTTTTTTATTATTGAGATATTTCATTTTTTATTTATTTTAAATTATTTCAAATGTAGGACGTAATAAATTTATTGTGTTAAAAGAATATTTGAAGGGCATTGAAGTATTCCATCAAGTCTGCAATATAAGATACATAATATCATTCAACTAAACAAATTAATGTCGCATTCCCTTAATCTTAACCAAACACAAATGAGATACAGATTGCATTTTCATCAATCTAACATACTCAGTGAGCTAACATTCACGTGGTAATCTGACATTCCTTGAACCAAACAAGCCCTTAGAGTATTAAACAAATCTAGGCAATTAGGCATGGACTCGGGTCGGTCAGGGCCGGTCCTGACCGGGCATTTTTTTGGTTTCTTGAGGCCCGGAACCAGCCCGGGTAGTCACCGAGTACGGGTCGGGCCCAGACCGGTTGACCCGATTTTTTTCTGATTTTCTAATTACTTCCTACCCCCCTCCCACCCTCCCCCCACACCCCAAACCCCTCCAAAACACCTAGCCCAAACCATTTACCTTCCAAAGATTGTTAAAAAACATGGTCCAAACCGGGCTTAGCCAGACCGGTTCACTTTCTGGCGACCCGAAGCCCGCCACGAAAACTGACGATTGGGGTATAATGCACCCAGCCCGGGTACCGGGTACCAGGTCAGGCCGAAACAAGGCCGGGCTGGTTAAGGCCGGTTACAAGCTGGTTGACCCGGCCTGAGTCCACCCCTAAACAAATCTATATAGCAACTTCTTGGAGCATTCCAATTTCCAAATGCAAGTAGTTTCAGTTTATTAGGAATTAGGATAGAGTAAATTCCCTAAATAAGAGTAAAAAAGTTTTGAAATTCCAAAATAGAAGTATTATGTTTTTTATTCCCTAAATATGAGTAAATTTCTGCCAAGTTTGACATTACTAGGCTTTTAAACATGGTATATTTTCCAAACTGGACAGATTACTCCTATTCAAGAAATAAAAAACATCATTCATCCATTAGCTCCTTTAGTAAGATGATAGAAGGAAAGAAATGTGGTTAAAGATCAAATTGTCCATTTCTTTATTCAATAGAGAGTGACTAGAAACTTTAACAAATTGCGATGTGAACTCAAAATTATATTATTATTACTATTATTATTATTATTATTAACAATAATAATATAAAGAGAAATTTGCAATATTCATCCCGTAACTTTCGATCGTTATCATAATTAGTCCTCTAACTAATTAATATTGCAATAATCATAACTTTAATCACTTGCAAATTTGGTCATCTAACTAATTAATATTTGCGAATTAAGGACTTTTCCCCTGAAAAGTACACTTTCCGACAATAGCATACCGGAAAAGATGTCACCGGCATTGGACTTTTCCGCCGGAAAGTGTACTTAAAGTTACAGGACCAAATTTGCATGTTCTTAAAGTTACAGGACCAAAAACGATAACAACCGAACGTTACAGGACTAAAATTGCAAATCTCCCTAATATAAATAACAAGAATGATTTAGTATGGAGTAATAACTACAATTGAAATAGAAATACAATCAGAACTTAAAATACTTCCGAGGGGTCTCAGACTCACAGCACATTAAATATAGAAAGCAATACTGCCAATACATGACGCCTTTTAAAAAAGTTAAAAGTAAAGCCATCTAAATATCTAATAAAGGTCCAAATCAAATTGGAGGTCAATTTTGTTTCCAAATTCCGAAGTCCATTTCTTGTTTCCATGTGAGGGGCTGAAAACATAAAGGTGGGTGGGGTACGTTTTTTAAAAGCATGCATTTTTTGGTGCAAATACTGTTCATCAGAGTTTGACGTGTATACAAGAAGTGTTAGCGTTTCATAAACTGTTATTGATAGTACTAGTATTTTAAGGTCTAAGTAAGGGCAAAAAAAAAAAGACAAAAAGAGAGTCCAGTGAAATATTTGAGGAATTCCTTCGCATGGATATTTGGGGGAATGAATGAGGCACCCATTTAGGGTCCTGTCATATGCAATGGGAACTATCTCTTCTTTTTGCCACCCTTTCCCGGTTTGGAAGAACCAGCAGCTGCAGAGGATGCAGGCTCTTGCTTCTTTGTCCTATTTGGATGTCTAGGAACCAACTCTGCCACATGCATCATCAGCTCTTTTCCTGCAATGTAACGTCTCCTAAGATTTAACCAAGGAAAAAAATACATGACATGTTTAAGTATTTAATGTGTTCTATTTGTCAGCTCTCCCTCTCACTTGCCCTGCACTTCTACCCGATATCTCTTTCAATGTTAGCTGGCGGGGAAGGGCTTTCCTACGGTAGTCCCTCTGCGGCCTACGAGAGCCGGTCCCATCTCATCTTGATTTAGCTCGCCTTATACTTGGCTAGACTTTATTTGTGTCACAATTGAACCATACTTGAATCAGAACTTTCAACAATAAACAAAAAAGAATTTTATGGGTTGAGAATCAAAAGTTTTTCTCAGAGAGGTTTTCCTTGCTTAGAAAAGTGTTCCTTCTCTTAAAAGATTTGGAGAACTCTCAGCAATGGTGCATATTCAATCGGGTCTGGTGCTTTTGTTTCAAAAAGCCCTGGAAATGTCCTGCCTGTGTTGTTTTGACTTCACAATAGAATGGGGATTCTTGTCCCTTGCCTTTGAAAGACAAAAAGGCACTCATTACTCATTAGTACACTTTCACCATTACAGCTAAGGAAAGCAAAAGTGGATCATAGGAGTGCAACCAAATCAAATACCCTTGAGATTTTAATTTTGAAATTCCTATAAGGCTACAACAGATAGGAGTTTCTATACATCTTTTTTATTTGTTGAACTCCAAGGGCACAGGAATAAATTTGCTAAATGTAAACTTATACTCTGTAAGTTTTTTACTCCGCTATAATATGTAAACTCTTTTGGGAACAAATTTCCTTGTCAAGTTTTCCTCCTTTCCCTAGCATTTTACACGATCCAAACAGATCCTAAAAGATTGAAGTTTTCCATGTTTATGGGGAAAAATCAGATATATAGATTGGAGAAACCTATTGGATGAACCTAGGACCATACATATATGTATGAGTGATCTTAGTCGGTAGGATTTCAAATTAACTCATTCTCAATTAACAAAATTTTATAGAAAGCACAAAGATGAAAGATAGGGGATTCTTGATACCATAAGTATGTGCTTGATGAAGTCTAAACAACCCTAACCTATGATGCCCCAATGCTCAGTAGTGGTGTCGTACCTGCTTGTACCCATGTTTCTGATGCTGATACACGTATTATACGTATTGGAACTGTATGCCTGTATATGTTATTTTTAGAAAGTACCGCTATTTGTCAAAAATGAAAGCTTTCTGATACCCATTGCCCTTAAGTCGATAGACGTATTTAAGTTAACCTCTTACAGCAATAATATTCATCGCATTAAGTTTTCACTTTCGACAAACCAATATTCAAGAGACACAAGTGACTAACTAGTGTAGTATTGAAATTCAATAACTCTAACATTCAGCAATTAATTACTCTTAACTGAAGTCTAATTCTAAAATCTTATCATGGTTATGAACTTTTGGTATTAAAGTCCATATTATTATTATACTAATTATTATTATTATTAAGATATATGAAAAATTATTTTAAGTGTTTTTGCATATTAAACCCTATATTTTTTATTATTTACAAACAAACCTCATACTTGCATCCTAGATCTTTTAAAAGTGTCTAATGTTGTACCAATATTTGCCTATTGACTTTTACTCGACGCCTAGGCGGGCTACGTGCTAGGCGGCCAGTCACGACCCGACTAGCGCCTAGCGAATTTTAGAACATTGACTATAGCTATATCTGTGTGTGCATACGGCCATACACATGGAGCTGTGGAGCAATAACCCAAAGAGGCTTAGGGCATTGTAAATTCAATCCTCTTCCTGACACGATCTAAAAAACATTTTTTATTTTGAAAGACACACTATAGTCTATTAGTATCAATTTTTGTCATCTCTCACTTCGAATCCACATCCATTTTACTTGTACATTTATCAAACATGAATAGATAGGTTTCCAATAGATATTTAACATTTAATAACCTAACTTGGTGTACATAGTATGAGTAAGAGTTTTATTACGATGCTGAGGATCAGTGTTGAGAATGACAAATTATGGTGGATGGCCAAATACAACCATACGGATAGGGCGGACGGCATTGCAGAAAATGGTGGAAAGTGGAAACAGTGGATTAGGTAAAAAATATTACATGTAAAAGGATAGACTTACTGGAAGAAATAGCTGGATTATACAGAGACCCATCTTCCTTTTTCAGTAGAACTCTCACTCTCCCTCTTTGCATATAGTCACGTGGATATGCCTTTTCAGTCTGATAAAAACATAACCCAAGATATACAATCACTACTCATCATAACATATAACCACCTTGTAATTGGTCAAACAAGAATCTATCACATGTTCAAAGCAGGGAATATGTTAGGAGTTTAGCCTGGGCTGGACAGAAGGAAAGATTGGTGTGGGCTAAGTGAGAAGGAATAAATCTTTTTGGTTAAAACTTCACATTTTTAAGCTATTTAATAATTCTGTCCTTCGTTAAAGGTTATAATGCCTAACAAAACAGCAGAAGCTCATTAACTTTGATCTATTCACAGTGCAACAAAAGAGCATTCAATTTTCATAGATATCAGAGAACTCAATACAGTTTAGGTTCTTTCTTAATGAACATCAAATTCTATACAAAGATAGGCAGAAGAGGCAAAATAAACATAATCAAGGATTTAAATAGTGAAGCTCTCACATATGGGTTTATGGGGTCTTTAGTTCTTTACTGATAGTCACTTACAAGTTACAAAAGCATTAGAAGTTATCAAAGAAGAAATTGAAAAGAAACACGACCTCTATAGCGCTGAGGACTTTCAGGTGATTACAACAATCTTGAATCTCAGCACAAGTAGGGTTTTCACAAGCTTTGCTCACACTGATTCGCCTTCCCTCTGCGATTGTCTTCTTTGAATTTATATACACTGGGTATAAAATATTCCACTTTTTTATGTTTGGTACATTTGCATCCATTTCCCTACTCAATTACAAGTACATGCACATGAACAAAATTATTATAGCAAATCTATCATCATTATATAGAAGCAAAACACTTGGACAGTATTCCCTCCCGAACATCATGGTATAGAGGAGAACCGTTGTATCTCATTGAACCGGTCACCATCTAATCCCCACACTCCTTCATCTCTCATTTTGGCTAACCTGAGTAACCTTTACCCTCTCCATCAGTATATCAAATTCTTCACCCATTTATACATATTCACTCAATGAATTCAGCTTTTTCCTACAATCCAGCACCGTATATTCATCTAACAATATTTTTTTATTAAAGTCATACTTATTTTATCATACATCATTTTTTGCCAAACAATTTTCGCAAATGATTTTGATTCAAAATGTCAAACACTCTGATATAAAAATAAATAAACTCGGAGTTAAATTTTTTATTGTTACTTCAAACCTATTTTTGGAAAACAAATAACTAATATATGTAAAAAAAGAACCATGATAATTTAACTTTTGCACTTGAATTTACTTGAAAAATTTTGGGTCTGCAAACCTCGAGCAATTGAAACTTCATATTTATTTTAAGCTTTATATATATAATATTGGTGTCATGTAAACGATCATAAAAAGTTATAAGATTATTTTTATAAAATGAGGTTTTTTTCTACTTGGGTCCCGCATTAAGCTGCACTCTTTCTCTTGAATTCAGCTGACTTTTGTGTTAGCTTCTTCCTTCTGAATAAGGGTATGAGCTTCTCATCCCAAGGGTGTCACACATCCACTTTGACACCCTTGAATACATTATTTAGTTTAGGTTGGAGCATATTTGGGGTGAATACCTCAAATTTGAGGTTTTCGCTCCATGGAATGTGAACAGCCTTACTCCTCTCAAAAATTAAAACTAGGGACAGAGGCACATATAAACACGTGGTGTCAAGTTGGGACGCTAAATATAAATAACACCATAAGTTCTTGAAAAATACTGTCAATGTATAAAATCTACTCCTATCTCACAATTTTTCCATTTATCATTTATGATATGAAAAGTAAAATAATAAAGACAATTTGCTGTAATATTTAGAAAATTAAACTATAAAACTTTAAAAAAACATTAAAAGAAAATTAGAAGGTTGTTTTGACTTCTTTAACAGATGTAGAGGCCGTTTGGTAACACTGTTTTCAGGCTTATCAGCCAATTTTTTCACCAAACACGTAACTTTTGTTTTCGCGCGCTGAATTGTGTAATAAGCACAAAAAGTAAGTTTTGGGTTACTTTTCTGGCTGTATTGGCTGAAGTTACTGTAGATGATCATTTTAGCTATTTTTACATATAATTTTTAATTTATTTTATTAATAAAATATATTTTAAAATTATTTTTTCTTAAATCAGCAGAATCAGTCAATGCAGCCACTTCAGCCAGAACTTCATAAATTTCAGCAGAATCAGCCAAATCAGCCGATTTTCGTGCTACCAAACGGGCTCGTAATAAAATGGTTTTATTGTGAGTACATAAGGACTTCATACGTTTTAATTTTATTTAGTTAATGGATAAATGTTGCAAATGGAATTAACATAGAATAAATAAAACTGAACACGAAAAAAAAAATTGTTATAAACGTTTGATAAAAATTTATAAAAAGGTCATATATTTGTACTAATTTATTTAAATATATTCTATAGTGTTATATATGTGGATTTTCTTATAATATTAGAAAAGTAGAATTTATGGAGAAAAAATGACTACAACTACTATGTGCACACTATAATTATCACTCCAAAGTAAATTTTAACATGATCGTGTTGATTACAATTATAGTTATGTACACTGTCTATTTAAAAAATCAGTTTTGCGTTCAAATGTTGTTTCAATAACTAAATCAAGTGGCAATGAAACACTACAAATATATAGGTGTACGCCTGTGTATACAAACAAATTATATTTAAATATAAGTATATGTTTTGGAAACTAAAAATGTAGCAAATGAATAAACATTTCTGAAGTGATTTTTGACTTACAGGGTGACATGCTTTTGAAAATAAAAAACATCAATTTTTTCTGCCATTTGGGAAACTTAGGTAAAGATTTGATATACAATATCTTTCTGAATGGTTCTGTTGACGCGAGTGAATGAATCAAAATGGGTTTCTGGATTTGCTAAGGTTTCAACAGAACGATATCACTAATTTAACTAAATATTTAAACAGCTATGAATTAATGAACTAATCAATAAAAGAGGGCTAAAGGGGAATACCGGATGGTTGGAAGTGAAAATCGAGAAGGGTCGATTGGCCGAACCGCCGAAGGGTGAGTGGCGGCGAGCGGGCGACGGGCGTGATGTGAGTAGGAGACGACTGAAGAGACGTGGTGGTTCTGTCGTGCTGCGTGCTGGCGCCTGACGGAGGGTGAAGGCCGCGAAGCGTTCGACAGTTTGTGGACGATAGCTGTCGATGGATCCAGAGATGCTTACGCCGCTTCCTCAGACATTTACATAATATATTGGGCCTTTCGTCAGTTGGACCAGATAATATTGGGCCTTACCCGTTTAAGCCACTTTCCCCTTAGAGCATCTTTAATGCTACACTTTTGACATTAGAAAAAACTTGTCACATCACGAAGTCACGAAGTGTTTGATTTTTTTGCCTTGGGAGCACGCAAGTCCACCCATAGTTGTCATGGCGCATGGCGCAACCCATGTCACACAAGCCATTTTCCATGGCGATGGCGATGACGCAAATATGGCGTCGACACGTGACAAAAAAAAACCTTCAAAATGAATAATAGATACTGCAATTCATCAACCCAAGTTTACCCAACCACCAAAACATGATAAAATAGTTCAAAGTACTTCCAAAAAACATAATATTCAAAAAAAAAGTTTCTGTCTTGCAAAATATGTTAGGATTTAGGCCTGTTAGCTTGTTTTTGTTTGATGATTATGGCATAATCATCATCAATCATCAGACTCCTCATCATCTTGGTTTGAATCTGATAGCAATGGCACACCATCCTCATTCATTTCATCCTCAGACAGTGGCGGACCCACTAATGGTCTCACGGTATCCCGGGACCCCATGGACTTCCAAATAAATACCTATATATTATATATATTTTATATAAAATTAACTAAGATATATATATATATATATATATATATATATATATATATATATATAGTAAAAGAAGTGAACAAAACCAAAGACTGGAGTAGCATAACTGGACCATGCATCACATTAGAAATTTCTCTCTCCGAGGTACCATGTTCGACTCTCTCACCACCCTTAATTTTTTGTTTTTTAAACTTATTCCATGACATCAAAACAAGGGTGGACCTACATACATCTTCAATTACAGAATTATCTAATTCTTCAATTAATTAGGCATGTAAGGATGTTTTTACTTGTACTTTAATTTGTTGGTCAAATTTTATTTTTTATATTTTTGCATAAAGATTTTATTTTATATATATATTATAATCCATAAATAATTATATTTTATTCATTTATAATTAAAAATAATAATATTCCTTCCACATTATCGAAATTGTTATCGTTTTACTTGGACTAAAGCAGATCAGACCAGATCGAAGCAGATCAGACCAAATCATATAAATACAGAGTCTTCTTCCAGACCATCTGCCGTCTATTTTCAGGTATTCTTTTCTCTTGTGTTCTCGTTATATCACGGACTCCATTTTGTTCTCATGCCGTCATTTCTCTCGATCTGCTATTTCGCACGAGATCTTTCTGGCTAATAACTTACATTTGTCGTGACTTGTTGTTGCAAATCCGATTTATTGGTCAAGTTAAATATATACAAACAGTCCACATTTAACTCACAAAATGTATCTTCAATATCCACATTTATCTTCAATTAATGTTATCCCACAAAAATATATACAAACAGTCCACATTTAACTCACATTCTTTTTCAAGACGTTAACATCACAGACAATGTCACTCATGTACTTCATCAAAAAGTATCAACATTCCATAGAACCAGTTTTCTTATCTGGCACTAGATAAGTGTCAAGTACAGATTAGTATTATTATACAATCAATATGAATAAACTTCATGTGATTTTTTTCACATTCTTTTTCATTGATTTTAATTTTTCAACTCTATATGAATAAAACTTCATGTGATTTTTTTCAATCAATGTGTAGGCATTTATATGAGAAGATGCTTCAAGATGGAGGTAATATGTCAGTCCAATTTGGCACGTCTGCTGCAGTACCAGTACCATTGAAACCCTCAGATGAGTCTATTACAAGGAGGTCTCGCTACATAGCAGATCTTTTGGGTGTTGGTTTGCCTGGACAAATCACACTAATCCCTTATAATACATGGTAATTACGATGGTTAGAAGTATTACACTAAATCTTTTTTTGCTACTGATTCGTATCCTTTTATTTCAATCTGGAATTTTTTATAGCAATTGATTAATTTTATAATATAACGTGTAGCAATCATTGGGTGTTGGTAGCCATTGATGTTGTGCCATGGACAATGTACTATTTGGACTTAATTGGAAAGAATCCATCAGAAGATATGTCACTAATTGTGAACCAGTTAAGTTATTTTTGAGTGTCATACATTGTGGTACTTAATCACAATGCAAGTATGTAGCTATGCTTTTTTTATAATTGTTTCAGTCAGAGCATTGTGTTGAAAAATAGACACTTTTATAAGTCCCTGAAAAAATAATGTACTCATATCTAACTTGTATTTGAATATCAGGGGAGTGAAAATTCATCACGCTTCAGTTTCAAAGAAGAGGTTATCTCTGAATTGGGTTAGAGTCATGGTATGTTCTTCATTGCTCTAAATTGTATTTGGTGTGTTTACATTATGTTGTATAATAATACTAATTTGTACTTGACACTTATCTAGTGCCATAAGCAAACTGGTTCTATGGAATGTGGATACTTCTTGATGAAGTACATGAGTGACATTGTATGTGATGTTAACGTCCTAAAAAAGAATGCGAGTTAAATGTGGATTGTTTGTATATATTTTTGTGGGATAACATTAATTGAAGATAAATGTGGATATTGAAGATAAATTTTTGTGAGTTAAATGTGGACTGTTTGTATATGTTTAACTCGACCAACAAATCGGATTTGCAGCAACAGGTCACGACAGATGTAAGTTGTTGGCCAGAAAGATCTCGTGCGAAATAGCAGATCGAGAGAAATGACGGCATGAGAACAGAATGGAGCCCATGAGATAACGAGAACACAAGAGAAAAGAATACCTGAAAATAGACGGTAGATGGTCTGGAAGAAGACTCGTCCGACCAGGCCGGGAGAGAGACTCCGGATTAAAGCGCTGGTTTGGGTTGAATCGCACGAACGAGAGCAGAGGTCACGACGGTAATCGCTTGATAGATGAAGTAATAACCAGCGTATGTGTGTGGGGATTTAATTGACTGCAGGGAGATGAAGACTCACGACCGCTATTGTTAATCGTCAATTGATCGATCTAGCTAGGGTTCGGTGCAGTGTAACGCGGGAAGAGAGGGAAAGGTGGAATACGTGATACATAGGGTTCGGCCTGAGGATAGATGCAAAATATGTTTAAGTATTTTTTTAATTTTTAATATTTGACACAAAAATGTCAAAGAATAATAAAAGTTTTAGAAACAAATGTCAATGTGAAATAGTGATACAATTGTATCAGAAAATACTGACACTTATATATTAAACACAAAATATGTCGTATATTAATGACACTATATTAGAAAGTGTCATTGTAAGGCAGTTTTCTAGTAGTGTCCTGTGAAACAACTTACTTTTCACCTAAAGGAAAGAGTCTAATTAAATCAACAATATCAAACCTTTTTGAAAAAATTAAACCAACTCCCAGTGTTCCATAAAGTTTGATTAACAAGTTATCTTTATATCTAACATATTATTGAGTAATTAAAAGTTCTGACCGACAATTCCGACACGTGACTGGTGATACTTAAAAAAGATTTAAATCACTACATGTAATATGCCCAGTAGCATCCAAATCAATTATCATGCGCCATGCAACTATATGTGTGCCATACAATGCCGATCCCGCCTAAACTCATGCCTGAATCGAACTTCATAAAAAGGCTCCAATAAATTACAATTTTATGCAGTATAACTTTTTTGAGTTAAAGATGTAACATCACAAAATAGCTAATTAAATAAATTATATGGAGTATAATATAAAAATACCAAATGTATTAAAAGTAACTAATTAAGTACAACCCGTCGTACAGTTTTAGCAGCAAAGGTATTAATCAAGTCAGCAAGATCGAGGTGTTCAATAAATTCCTTTTCAATTAATAACATAGCTAAGTCATTCAACCTTTCAATTGTCAACAAGATTATATATGTGATGTATGTTTTTGTATCCTTTTCCTAACCTCATTTGCCAACAAGTGTATCAATTCATTTTGAATCCTTCCTCCAAGATATGTAACATAAGTTTCATGATCCTTAATAAGATGTAAGTTCTCTATTGGTTCAAACTCAAGATAAACAAAACATAATTTATTGAAATCATAGATATGATAATATTAGTTTTTTTGCGACTTATCCTAATATTAGTTAAACAAATGTGCTGAATAATGCATTATTGTCACTAAATTAGAGGACATAACCTACTTAAAATGTAAATTTTAAATATAAAAAACTAAAATTGTTTAATTATGCATCTCAGCTCGTTTGAATAGTCAAAGATAAGTTCAAAACTTAATTTTCTAAATGTATGAGTCCAGCAATATGATCTCAAATCAATCCTGGAACAATTTATATTTATCTTCGATTAAAACAACACAAGAGTTTTTCATTGTCCAAAACAAATTCAAAATGGGCCCACAAACTCTCTTACTTTACAATCTCAATTCTCAAAAGTGAGAACTTGCAAACTCAAAAGCTATTCACAAAAAAACTGAAAACGGAAAGACATGTCTTTTACCGGCGCACCACCTGACGGCTCTAGTAATCTAGTTCGGATGTTCCTCTTCTAACTTCATTGGTCAATTTGTTGGCTATTTCAATTTTCAAATGCAACAACGATATAATTTAACAAAGGCATATCTTTTATATGTAAAAATACATATAATACATATAAAAGGAAAATAGCTAAAATATTGGGCCCCTAAATTTTTTACTTTTTTGTGGCCCTGAGGCCCATGCCTCAGTGGCCTCACAGTAGGCACGGCTCTGCCATATTTACTTGAGAATTAGAAGATAAACAACTTGTAGCTTTCAGATTGTGAGCGATATTATCTTCTCTTACCGTGCATAGATTTTTCATCCAATTCGTGATTAGAGCTTCGATGCAAACTTCGCCCTATTAAAAAAGTTCAATATAAACTGATTCAATTAAATATAATACACTTCCCGTCAAACTTGCTACTTAACATTAGTGCACTTCGATCAAAATCACTACACTTTCCTCCAACATTACTTTCGTTTCCACCCACGTTATTACCCTCTGCTGACGTCATTATCCACCCCGTCATTCATGACGGCGTTACTACTTTATGTTGTATAAAACATAAAACATGGATTGTGTCATCTTTCATTTTTTTTCACGAGTTTGTCATAATCATTGCAATAATTTCATAATCGTTGACATTTTTCATAGGGGCCCATACTATAATTTCTGATCTATTTTGCTCTGATATCATGTCAAGATTCATGGTTTCATATTTAAGCTCAACTTGATAAGACGAGTAATTTAACATCTTAATACAGTACTTTATTAATTAATGTTTTACCAATATCAAAATACTTCATCACTCCTTTAATGACCAAACACTTGTCAAGATCGTGGTATCATCCATTTTTCGCCAGTTCCGCATAGTCTGATTTGATTTGATCTGATCTGGTATATTTAAGTCTGGTCTGGTCCGAACTTGTCTGAACTGATCTCATAAATGTCTGGTCTCTGTGTATTTTATAATTATTGAACTTTGGTATAATCTGTTTAAGTCTGACATGGTCAGATCTGATCAGTTTCAATCCGTTTTCTTCTATTCTGGTCTGGTTTGGGCTTAATTTAGTTCGTGTATAAACATCCCAATATTCAAAAATATGTAACTAGATAAAATGTGGCTAGTATTAAAAAACTACTTAAAATGTGATTAATATCTAAATAAAATTATGTCTAGTATAAAACAATTGTATGACTAGTAACAATGTAACATAATTACAGGGAACACTAAAGATTTTTATCATCTGCATAATGATATTTAGTTTGGTGGTAAGAGGAGAGGAAGATTTTGAAGGGAAATAGGAGTGGAAAAGGGGGGTCAAGGTTTTGAGGGGAAGTAGAGGAAAGTTTTAGGAGATGCAACTTGGGAAATGGAAAGAGCAAGACAATGAATGGGAGATACATACTTTCCCTAACTATTATTGGAATTTCATTTTAATTCCATTTATAATTGGATAAAAAATAATTAAAATACCACAAACTTTGAAGGGGTGTGAGGTAAGCATCAAAAATGTTAATTTTTGTGTTAATTTCATAATTTAAAACATTTTGGCATTCATGAAGATATAATTAACATTCTAATATTCCATTGCAAAATAAGTAATATTACCCCCACTCTATATAATTGGAACGTTTTTAATTTTTTGTTCTAAATTATGCAATTAACAATATAAATTTACATTTTTGAAAAAAGTAATATATGACTATGGTACTAAAATAACTTTTTATATAAAGTTTAGGATTTTTAAATTACATATGAAAGTTTAGGGTGTTTACCTCACACCCTTCAAAGTTTAGGATATTTTTATTATTTTTCCCTTTGTAATATTATGTGTGAGTTTTTCTATTTAATTTGTTATTACAGGGTGGACCCGATTCGTCACACAACTGTAACAAAGGTAGAGATCAAGACCGGCCCTACTAAATACACTTCTAGTTCCGTTATAATATACGGAGTAGTGTAATTGGATCGGTTCCGTCAGGGTATTCTTTATCCTCCAAAACTTCCTCTCTCCTGCAAAACTTCACTCCAAATCATTATTATTATATCCTAATAAGCAAAAAGATTTTGGAATAGTAGATATCGTTTTCAATATTGAAGTTAAAATAAATGATGAGAATTGGCCTCCAACCAAAGTCACTACATTGAGCAGGTGACTATAAAAACACCATAAATGTTAAACTTGAAAAAACTACAGAACACATGTGTTTTATTTTGACTTGCAAAGATGCAAGTACAACTAAGTAGGTTAGGAGTTGAGTTTTGGAGGGGAAGGGAAGGTTAATGAGGGTTTAAAAATTAAAACTCTCCTTTTTATGTTTGGGAGTTTAAAAAATGGAAGAGGTGATTTTGGAGGGCTTTTGCAACTCTTCAAAACCCTCCAAACTGCTTAATTTTTAAGTTCACCCGATTTGGAGGGTTTTGAAGGATAATTAACAAGATTGTAATTTAAGCTAAATTAAAAATGAATATCAGCTAAATGATTTGAATTTATCATATCTCAAAGTGATTTTAATTATAATTCCTACAAAAACCCTATTCTTCCAATTTTATTACTCCCAAATACAAAGAAGGGTTTCCTCACTCTCCCCTCCCTTTCCCCTCCAACAATATACCTCCAAAATCTTCCCCTCCCCTTCCCTCCAAACTCCCAAACATACCGTTAAAGGATATACTTAAAGGGAATAACTCTTCTCACATTTACGGGTCCGTCCGGACAGCTCCAGGCTCATGCACCAATCTAACCATTTCTCCAAAAGTATACTTCCCATCGAAACTTTATACTTGTAACTAAGGGCGAAATAACAATAAATGATTTTTTCTTTCACTATACCTATATACTACCTCCGTTCTTAAATAAGTGCAACATGTGAAATTTTACACTGTTCACATGTTCTACTTTGACTACATTTTATTTATTGATGTATTAATATATTTTTTTGAAAAATATATTATTAAATTTGTCTTATTGTAAATTTTCAAAAACTATTTTTTTTTTAATTTTTTACTACTAGAGAATTATATATATTAATGGTCAAAGTTGTGTTTCGACAAGTGTGAAATGTTGACTGTTGCACTTATTTAAGAACGGAGGAAGTATTATGTTTAACCTTTTTGTTCACATGTAGTATACTAGTAGGGTGTGTTTGGGAGTTGGGGTTTGGAGGGGAGGGGAACCCTTCAAAACCTTCCAAATTCTTAATTTTTAAGTTCCTCCAATTTGGAGGGTTTTTGAGGATAATTAACAAGATGTTAATTTAAGCTAAATTAGAAACAAATATTAGCTCAATGATTTGAATTCGTCATATCTCAAAGTGATTTTAATTATAATCCCTTCAAAAATCCTCTTCTTCCAATTTTATTACTCACAAATACAAAGGACTTTCTCACTCTCCCCTCCCTTTCCCGTCCAACAACATACCTCCAAAGTCTTCCTCCCTTCTCTCCAAACTCCCAAACATAGTCTTCCTCCTCCACTGAATATACCAA
This sequence comes from Cuscuta europaea, assembly GCA_945859875.1. Taxonomy (NCBI): domain Eukaryota; kingdom Viridiplantae; phylum Streptophyta; class Magnoliopsida; order Solanales; family Convolvulaceae; genus Cuscuta; species Cuscuta europaea. Next base: position 7,328,808 of record CAMAPE010000027.1, on the reverse strand, counting down.
ATTATTTTTCATTAGTGCATTTCTTAGAAAATAAATGAAAATCAATACTAGTCAAGTCCAATCCTACTTTAGAGGAATCAAGGTCCTAACTGATTAGGAACTATTGGGAGATATTTTGGAATATTATTTAAGGATAGTTTTTCTTTGTATGGTTGGAATATTTGGTAATTAATTTAGATAGATTCTATGATACCCATAAGGTATCATACCTTTGTCCACATAGACCAATCAGAATGTAGCAATTGAATTATTTAAATCTAAATTAAAAATGATAAAGTTATGTGGTCCAATCAAATGAATGGTGATACGACACCCCAATTTTAGAAAGGTACCGGAGTTGTCACCATTAATTGGACCACATCACTTTATCATTTTTATGGATGACCGATCCCATTAAATCGGCATCCCCATTTCCTTGTATTTAAACAGGCCGAATGGCTCTCAATAAACTACTCCCTCCGTTTCTGAAACAAGTTCCACATTTGACTTCACACATATTAAGAAAATAAATTTGACTTTACTGTGGAGTGCACTGTTTGAACACCGTTTGACACTGTTTGACACTGTTTGACACTGTTTTGATGTAGATAATTTACCAAATAAGAAAATGTTTGAAAGTGGAACTTAATTTTGAATCTGCCCAAAAAGGAAAGATGGAACTTCTTTTCGAATCGGAGGGAGTACTTAACTACAGAAGCATTATCAACTTTAAACTCTTTTCTCAATTTGCTTTCCTACGTAATACGAACTTATTAGGAACAGTACCACTTGTGGTTCGAAATCCGAAAAACATGTGCACGGTTTAGTTTTTTACTCACCCAATCTTGTTAAAAATAGGGGTGATTGGTGGAAATGAAAACCGAATAGAAAAAATCCAAACTGCAAGTAAATTTAACCAAACAATAGAAAAATCAAACTCATAAAATCGAACTAAATTGTAATTGTTTGGTTTGATTTTGCTTTCACCTTTAAACATTGAACCGGTCTGCACAAACCGGACTATTTACAACATGCTATTTTATTTAAATTCATATTTCAGTTTTGTTGTTCATAATTCATAAGCCGAACGACTAAATTCAGTTTATTCACTTCGATTCGATTCAGTGAGTCATGAAGGATTTGTTATTCACACTATAGTTAACCAACTATATTAAATAGTTGGGAAGACTATCAAATAAGCCCCCAACAATAAAAAAAAACAAATTAAGCCCCTCAACAGAAACTTCCCTCAATTAAACCCTTGAACCCATTAAAAACAGCCAAATCCTCTTTTTACCTTGTAATTGACTGGTTAGCAACCTAGGTGATTATTTGGCCAAATCCTCTACTTCCCCAATTTGAAAACCAGAAGTTAACCCTAAGTATGCAGACAGAGGCGAGCGTGTAGAGCTACGGAAAAGAGGCGAGCATGTAGAGCTACGGAAAAGAGGCGAGCGTGTAGAGCTACGGAAAAGAGGCGAGCATGTAGAGCTACAGGAAAGAAGCGAGTGTGTAGAGCTGAAAGAAGACGAACGAATAGCTGGAAACGAAAGTCTTGAGCTGCACTTTAAGAGTAATCGTACGTTTGGCGTCTTCTTCTAAAAGGTTAGTACATGTGTGGAGTGCGTAAGGATTATTGTGAGTACACCTACTTTTTCAATTTTTTGCTTACATTGAGTTATTCTGTACGGACGAGTGAATTTCAGCATGTAATTTACCCACAAGATGTTTGACCGAGTTGAACTTGTTATTCACCATGGTGGAAATTTCAGTTATTAGGCTAAGTGTGTGTACATGGGTGCTGATGTTGATAAATTTGTAACTGATCCAGATTTAATCTGCTACCTACATCTAATGACGTGTTTGAAATCTGGTAATTATGGGAATATTAATGGGTTGTATTATAAGAGACCTAAGGACCCTATGGACAGTCTACATCAGCTATTCAATGACGAAACCACCTTACATTTAATTCAGTTGGCAACAGGTTGTGGAACATGTGATATCTTTGTAGAATATGGGATAGATGATGTTGAGTTGGTTGACATTTTTCCCTTATCTGCACCACATGTTGAAGATACACACACTGACAGTGACATTAGAGTCTCAAATGTTCAAAGATACGAACAGGGAGGTGAGGAGAGTGACCATGAAGCTGCTCAATAGGGGATAATGTAAACCAGATCGAATGATGAGTCACATCGGAGCCTCAAATGGGAAACGGACTGTTGAAGAAGAAGAAACACATGACAATGTGTACACTGAAGAGGAAGATGACTTGGAAAAGGGTGAAAGTGGAGAAGAGAGTTCAAGGGTTAAACAAAACATGATGAGGATTTAAGAGGGCAAGATGGGGGAAGGAAGTGAAAGGCAATACACCCAATCTACTAAAAACAAAATTCAAGATTGGGGTGCTTGTGACTCAGAAACAAGTGTTGAGTATGATTCTGACAACCATTCCAGCATACATTCAGAAGAGGAGGAAGATGAGACAGGTGTGCAGCAAAAAACAAAGAAGGCAAGGCATGCAAGCTATTACCCAAAGTCAGAACCACCTCATACTGAGTTGGCCATGCTGTTTGAGGATGGAAGGCAGTTTAAAAATGCAATGATGAGATATGTTGTAAACAAAAAAAAGAGACATTCTGTTTGCTTAAAATGCACCAAAGAGAGTGCGTGTGAAGTTTGGTACAAATTGTGCTTTTAGGTGCACTGTTACATGGGATAAAAGGCATCATTGTATGTAAGTGAAGGTGTTCAGAAAACGTCATTTATGCAATAAGAAGTTTAAATTGGGGGTTGTTAGTCAAAAATGGATTGAAGAACGTATGAAGAAAAAGTTTTTGCTAATCAAAACATGACTGCCATGGACTTAAAAGCTCTTATTAAGATTAATGTTTCTGTGAATTTGGTGAGTAGGGAATGAGGGGAATACATGGAAAAACAAACTCTACTTTTAAGGACCAATTTGAGAGAATTAGAGATTACGTTGAGGAGTGTCTAAAGTCCATTCCTGATAGTACCGTGATCATAAAAACTGTTAGAGTTGTGCCTGAAGCCCCATGTGTTTTCCAAAGGATATAATTCAGCTTTGGAGCTGTTAAAATGGGGTTTCTAGATGGGTGTCGAAAGGTGATTGGTGTTGATGGTTGTTTTCAGAAAGGTCAACTAAAGAGTGAAATATTGACTGTCGTTGGTAGGGATGTTAACAACCAGATGTATCCAATTGCTTAGGCTGTTGTGGAGACCGAGAACAATTCTTCCCGGACATGGTACCTAAAGCTTCTTAGAAAAGACCTAAACATTGAAAGATCAGGCTTGTGGACTATTATCACTGACCAGCAGAAGGTTTGCCTCCTCCTTTGAACTCTAATACTAATTTTTGCCACTACCAAAAGGCCTTAATGCATTAATCACATTTGATCATCATCCCTGTACCATTATATTTTATTAATTTTGTGATCCTTATTTTTTTGTAGGGACTGTCCAGTGTTATAGAGCAGGTATTGAGTGGAATTGAGCACAAAAATTGTGCTAGGCATATACACGTCAATCGGAGCAAATCTCACCGTGGCTTGATCCTGAAGAAGTTATTCTGGAAGGTTGCAAAGTCCACATCACAACAAGAACTCCAAGCAACCATAAAAGAGATGGAGAAAGTAGTTTCTCAAGCCATAGATTTACATAAATATCCGCTTCAATTATGGTGCAAGGCATTCTTTAGAGTGGGTGTGAAGTGTGACGTGTGCGATAATATTTTTTCTGAAGCCTTCAGTAGTACACTCTTAAGAATGCAGATCCAATCCCTTAATTATAATGCTAGAGGATATAAGGGTGGGAATGATGAAGAGAATTGCGAAGAAAAAGAAGGCAATGCTTAAATGGCCAGATATTTTTCCTTTAATGCGAATGAGTGATTTTTTCCTTTATATAGGAACCCATAGTTTATGACATGTGTTCTGTGTTTTTCAGGAAACTTTGGATCCATTATAAGAAAAAAGTTGAATAAGAATATTTATGCCGACTCTGGATGGCATGTTGATTTCAATGGAGACGACAGATATGAAATCAAGAAGGGAAGGCATCAATTCACAGTCACGCTAGAAGGCAGATCTTGTAGTTGTAGAAAGTGGGATGTTTCAGGTAGTCCGTTATGAAAAGCCTGGTAAAAGTAGTTTTTTTTCTTTTAGTTATACTGTTTTGAATTGTTATTTAAGGTATACCTTGCGCACATGCTATTCTAAACAAATGTATCAAAGAACATACTCTCATACTCTACAACCTATTAATGGTGAAATGTTCTGGCCGACAACTGAGCATGAGGAAATCCAAGCGTCTATACCCAAAAAAATGAGCGGAAGGCCAAAGAAGAAAAGAATGTGTGGAGAAAGTGAACCTCTCTCAGCCACTCAACTGTCAAGGAAGGGCATAGTTATGTCATGCACAATTGGTAAGGAGAATGGTCATAACATGTTGCGTTGTCCAAAAAACATTGCACCTACTCCGACTACAACAGGCAGAGGAAGAGGAAATGGGAGAGGAAGGGGGAGAGGGAGACAAACTGGATCAACTATTGATGCACCTATTGGAGGTGAAGTTGGAGTAGGGATGGCTAGGGGAAGAGGAAGAACGAGGGGGGAAGGAAGAATGAGGGGAACAGGGGAAAAGGGAGAAAGAATGAAGCTGAATCAATATGATTCCTACTCCCTCCGTCTCATTAGAAGATTCTCACTTTCCTTTTTTAGACGTCCGTATAAAGGTTCTCATTTCCATTTTAGGAAACAATTAACAATATTAAGTGACAAATTAATCATTAAATATTAAAAATAATACATTTATAACATCACAATTATCAATACTAACTACATTATAATATATACCTATTAAAATTATTTCTCAAAATATATCTGAAGCACTTTATTTAATTAATAATTAAAATTCATGAATTTAATTTTATGTTTCTATCTATCTCATGTCACGTGTGCACAAATGTACATCCTTACATTGGACATGCTCTTACAACCATATAGCTAATACAACTTTTTGCATTTGAATTTTAATTATCATACTTGAATTATGATTTTGCTCATCAATAAAAAATGAAAAAGTTCACTAATATTATTCTTGAAAGAGTGATGGACAAAAATGTGATTTGATATCTTTTAGTAACTATAATTGCGTTCGAAGATGATCATGGGCCTCGATCAATATGGTTTGTCACTTTATTTTGTATGTTAATTACGGGGTGAGAGGTGATGATAGATGCGATTCTTTAGGAGGAAGATAGCATCCAAAATGAATTTAGGGGGAAGATTAATTAAGGATGGACCAGGCCCGATCCGGACCGGTACCGGCCCAGCTGCCCAGCTTGTACCAATTTTTTGGGACTAAGGTCTCAGGTCGGATCGAGCGGGACAGGTCAGGCTTCTTTTTTTTTTTAAATGTTGTTTTAAAATTAATTGAAGAAGTGCTAGATATAAACTACAATTGAGAATTGAGAAAAATTTAAAACATTAAATACCATATATTAAGTAGATAATAAATATGAGTAAATATAATATATGTATTTATAAGTAGATAATAAGTATATAAGTGGATATAATAATTGCATAACTCATATATACTATAATGTTTATAGTATATAATATATAAGTATACTACTATAAGATGAGTAGAACACTTATATTTAATACTTTAATATACCCCATTTTATAATATATAATGAGATCGAAACAAGCTTGCATTCGAGTAGGCCCTACTTTCTTTTGTTATCAGTATACCCCTAAAAGCTTGCATTCGAGTAGGCCCTACTTTCTTTGGACTAAAAGTAAAACTAATTCTTTGTTATCAGTCCAACTCGTCCACAATTTATTTGGACAATTTTAGGCACCAATTTATGTATTCCATGTGAAGTACACTTTTGTTTTATGTTGCTTTAACACATAGATTGTCTGATTGTCATGTGAGGATCTTACTATTTTGCCAGGTTTTAAATTCCTATAATTGTGCTAAATATAAATTCCGCTCTTTCTATAAGAACTGTTGAAAAAAAAGCTCTGGATAAGGTATCAAAATACTTTCTAAATTTTTATGTAAAGGCTTTCTTAATGGGGCTTCATTAAATTTTTATTCAGTTGTGGCTACTCATGAAAGCTCAAGCGAACTAGATGCCGAATATATATGACTGAATCTTGAACTTTAAATATTACTTCGCAGTTGTTTTTGTTTTTTATGGTGACGTTCAAGTGTTTGACCAGAAAATCCTTGTAAAGTATTAACAAAAAATGAATTCGCTCCGCTCCTAAATAAACTTCACACTCTCCTTTTTGGATAGGTCCAAAATAAACTTCACGCTTCTTCTCCCTTCCTTATTTGGCAAATTATCTACATCAAAACAGTGCAATACAATGCCAAACAGTGCACTCTACAATAAAGTCAAATTTATTTCCTTAATTTGTGTGAAGTCAAAGTGTGAAATTTATTTAGGACCGGAGGGAGTAAATGATAGTCTTACTTGAGGACTCTTACTTGTGCCAAAAGTTTGCATAATAAAAGCATTAGAGTTTAAAGTCAATTCAACTATGCTTCTTATTGTCCTTCGATTGAAGTAACATGTTCCAAGTAAGAGTGGACCTGCATGATAGAAGCTGAATATACACTGACACTTTTCCCACCAAGGGGATGAGGGAGGTCTTGCTATCCATAATTCTTCCTACTTTTACTGAGAGTAACACATTGGCAGATTGGCTGATAAGGCAATGCAGAGGATGATAATAGAGATAAACAAGTTCATGTGGTGCTAGGACCAGTTCTGGTCTCAGGTCCCATAATTCCACTCTAGGACCAGAACTAGAACTAGGGGTGGACTGGACGGGCCTGGGTTGGGCTTCGGACAGGGACTAGGCAGGCTCTGGGTCCACGAATATCAGGCCCCATACCGGCACGGGTTCCTACCGATACCGGGTCAGGCCAGACTACCCGATCGAGCTTCGGTCCAGGCCCAAAAAATTCAAACCACCTTTTTTTTACCATTATACCCTGACTGACCAGGCCGATCCACTAAAATCAAAGCCCAATGTGTACCTCTTCTTCAATCAGGTCAGATCCCGGTCAACCAAGCCGGGGCTGGACAATAGCGGGCCGGGTAGGCCCATCCATCCCTAACCACAACCAGCCTAGAACCTCATCTGTCCATAGCCAATTGGTATAAAAAATATTAGCACATACAATTTCTACAATGGATATTGAGCTCATTGCCTTTCACCTAGGGATGGACTCGGGCCGGGTGAACCAAACTGGAACTGGCCCGAACCGGCACCGTTCCGGCCACAGGCCTGGTCCACGGTTCGGGTCAACCGGCCTGGCACTGTAGAGGGTCGGTTCACGGGCCTCCCAAATCACGAACCGGCCCAGCCAGTTCAGGCCCGGTTCGGTTCATTGTTTATTCACATTTTTTAAAAGGTAAATGGGTTGGGTACTTGGGTTGGGTGTTTTGGAGGGGTTTGGGTGTGGGGGGATTAGGGATAGGAAGTAATTAGAAATAAAAAAATAGGATACACGGCCCGGCCCTCTAACCGCCGGGTGAACCGGCCCGACCCGGAACCGGAGCTACCCGGGCCGGTTTCCGAGTCTCACTTCTCCAAAAAAAGCCTGATGGGAACCGAACCGAGGCCATCCCTACTTTCACCAATGTGACACTCAAAATAACTCGTGGATGTCAAATTAGCGACAATTTCTGTTCTAGTCTATTTAAGTCGTGAAATACGTAAAAATATCATAAGACTAGGAGTATGCGAAACATTTTCACATAAGGTTTGAGAGAGAATAATCATCGTAGTACATTTAAAATTTGGTTTACTCATTCACCGAACGTCTGAATACAAAAATAAAAGGAACTCCTGGAAAGGTTTTAAATTTTTAGAGAGCTGAAAAAGCAGATAAATAACATTAGTCAACTTCATGCGTTCTCTAAATTTAGAAAACCTAAAACCTGTTGGCTTCACTAGTTATCAGTTTTGTTTTAAGAACATAAAAATGTTCCAGTTCTCCAAGATGCAAAACACTTTTTACGTTTTAAATAAAAAAAGGTTTCATAATGAAAAATGGTTGTTTTAAAGTTGTAATTGAGGATGTTTTTACTTGGACTGTAATTCCTTCCAGACCAGACCAGACCAGTTCAGACCAGACCAGTTCAGACCAGACTTGGATACTTATAAAAATACAAAGAAACAAGACCAAACCAATTCAAACCAGACCAGCAAATTACAGTCCAAGTAAAAACATCCTGAATATGTGCTAGAAATAGGAGAGGATCCAGGCCAGTTTCAGTCAGGTTCATGGTACACGGAAGAAATCGGAAACAACCTATTTTGAAGGAATGAATACCTCTTTGGAGTTTGGGTCAGTCTTGCTCATAACCTCTTTGGATCATTTTACCGTTACAGGGGTCCAATTTGGTTTTTAGCTCTTTGAACAAAACTCGGGTCCATTCCTTGCATGAAACCATGTTTTTAATAGAAAACTAAAACTAAAGAAATGGATATCTAGAAAACTTAATAACAGTAAACAGACTCTACATGGAAACAAGACTATTATGTATTTTCAATGCAGCGACTACAATAGAAGGAACCTAGGATAAACCAATGAACCCGGTAATGGAAAAATGAAAAGCAGCATGTTTTCATTCAAGAAGTAGAAGTGTCTTGATTGTTACACATTATAAATAGATCTTCCAAGGAAAAACAAGTCATTCAAGAATTCTTCACACTGACTCATTAACAATCCTTTTTTGAATTGTCTTTACACCTGAGTATAATTTTACTTGCTGTTTTTGTTGCTTTATGTTGTCAATGTGTAGATTTTTAATCTCTAATTCTATTTCTGTTATTATCACGAGTTTTGACAATCTAATGGTAATGGACCAGTCCATCTATGATAACAACAAAGACTTTTGGACAACATTCTACATGTCAAAACTAGGCTTAATGCTCTCCTAGTGCATCATGTATTATACACACCTGGTCTCTATCCCTCTCTATGAATATATAGGGTAGTATTCGGCTTACAAGCAAAAATTACTTAAAGTATATTTTTATTTAAAAAAAATCAATTTTAAGATTAATCATTAATGTCACCAACTTCAAAAGATAAAGTAGTATAGCTGCACTAACCATGTCAAAATCATGCAATTAACATACTGTTGTAAATGTAAAAAAAAAGTCCAGATTACAGCTGTAAGTTACTCGAGTCTGTAAAGTATTCATTACTTTCTAGCTACATTGGGCTTCACAAATGATTCGATGTCATCATGTTTAACGAGATAAAGAACACCACTTGTTCTCTCTTGAACCAAAACAAGCAGTTAGCACACAGCTAACTGTTAGGGATGGGGGCAATAAAAACAGATACCATAATGATGTTGAGACAACAATTGGACAGAAAGGTGGTTAAGGTACAATTGTTTGACAACCTCAATAATGTGCATTAGACAAGTAGCATGATGAATCTCATGGAAATTGCCAATAGTCGAGCAATAATATCAGTCACAAAAGTTATGTTGCAAAGTTTGTCTATCCATCGACAGCCGACCTCACTCAAAAACCCCAAATATAAAAAGGATAAATAATGCTGTCTTTTAAAAAAGCATACAAATGAGCAGACTTACCAAAAAACAACCTCGGGCTCTGGCAGATCCAAGTTGTTTAGCAAACTACAAGAGCACAAGCCCGAGTTCCGATGGCCTCAAAACGTGCCTTACCCGGTAGTTGTACAGATAGTAGTGAAGTTTTCCGTCGCCAGGACCAAACTTCAGTTCCTTCAAGAAGCTTTCATTGTGCATAACGTCCAAAGAATTAAAAACATCAAAATCCTTTTGCTTTGCCACAATAAGAGCATCATTGATCAACTGAACCAACGGTGTCTTTGTCGACACGTTGTAATAAGAATAAGCAGCCTTTAGGGTGGAGTAATTCTGACTCCCAAGTATCGATGAAGGTAGAGTATAAAAGCTACAGAAATCAGTTATTTCATGTGTCTCTGGGCTCTCAACAAGATAGCTATCAACGACACCATCCTTTGGAAGAAGCCAATGCTCGACATCATTTTCATCAAATTCGGGCGCAACGACAAACTGATTCAAGTAGTGTCTTAGCAGACGGGTTACAGCAGGAACATCATGTGGCTCCATTTTCCTGAACCCGCGGGTGGATGTCTGGTCAGGTAACTTGTACAGCTTTATAGTCCGGCTCATTGTCATCCTAGCGCCAAGTCTTGAAAACCCAACATCGATAAGTTTCTTAGGATTCAATGACCTATGCCAATATTGGCATGTCGTTATGGGTGTGGGAAGGACTACTCCAGCTGTATAAGCTGCTTGCCATACATTCTCCAGGTGAACTCTCCTTGTGACTTCTTTGATCATGACAGGAGCAAGACGTTTCGATCTTAGCTTCTTATGAACACATAGAAAATTGACCTCCGCCATGTTCACGATGGAGTCATGGACGCGTATCTTTGCAGGTATCCCGGTGATAAAAGCGACCAGCTTTTTTGAACTCTTGGCCCGCACCCCTATGTGCCAACTTCTGTAATAGCCCGGAGGACGAAGAGCCCACCCAAGAAACTCCTTGGAATAGTTGAACCTGAACATGTTTTCATCATCCTCTACGTAATTATGTGTGAGGAGATTGTAAACCTCCATGCACATATCTTCAGAGTCCATGTCACAAGTAATCCACTCATACTGAGCAGGAAGATTGTAAGGCTCTTGTTTTACCTCGGACAGTGGAGTTGGAGGCTCAATTGGACCATCATTCAGGCTTGTATCAGCAAGGTCCTTGAACTGGCCCACGGGTTGGGTTTCCCAGAACTTATGTCTTTTAGCAAGAGAGAGCGATTCTTGGACCTTTCGGGATAAAGAGTCGACTGATATTTCATTTTCATTTTCTGGGAGTATGTTTCCCTTGAGAGTAGGATCCTGGGAATCTGCTTCTTTAGTATAGTCGGCCATTTAGTCAACTTCAATTGTTACTCTGTTATAAAACACCATAGAAGATACTCAGATAGATATAACTAGACATGAGCAGCAAAAGCGAGAGAAAGATGTGTAGGGAGTGATGGGGAAAAACATGAGAACATAGCCAGGTTGATAAGAAATGCATATGTTTCGTATGTTTCCAATGCAAAATATATATTCATATCTCCTCTCTTTCCGTTCTTCATATAATCACAAAAAATGGTTCAATTAAATTTATTATATGGAATCTACTAATCTATTAATTATTAATATAGAAAGAAAAAAATTCTAGCCAAGCAAGTTGCCACAAAAAATGGTATACCATAAGAACGTGAAGTTGCGTCTCAAGTGAATAAGGGGGTGTTTGGAACTGATTCTGCTTCTGCTTCTTTTTTAAAGCAGAAGCAGAATAAGTTTTCAGAAGCTGGTCACCCCAGCTTCTAAAAAACTGATTCTAGGAGTAAATTGGAGCACCCGAATCACTTCTGCACTTTCACCCAAACACTCCAACTTCTACTTTTTTAAGAATCAGATCCAAACACCCCCTAAATCCATAATCATGACACTTTTTTTATTCTTTAAAAAAACTGCACATACTCTAGTGAGTCATACTGTATTACTTAGTTAATATTGCTCTTAATTGCAGGAAATCCAGTTTTAGAGCGGAATGTTAAGGAATAACTATATACTCGTATATGAGTATCCAGTTGAAGTCAAACACAGTAAAGGTCCAGCACACTAATGGTTACCCAAAATTGTTATTACAGCAATTAAGAATAAATAAAATCTCTTTTAATCTAACGATTTTCATACAGATTAGAAAAAACAAGAAACATTTTCTTTAAAAAAAAGAAAAGCTTAACTTTATTGGCCGTCAAAGTATTCGTGAGTTAGTAAGAATCGTCGCTTGATATCATCAAACAATAATGGAAAGTGAAATCAATACCAGACCTTTGGGTTTTAGAATAGATTGGTATGAAACATAAACATGCATTTAACGAATAAATTCTAACGAAAACCAACATACCTGGAGATTCCGCTACTGAGCGGATGGAAGATCTTCGGTACTTTGCATCTTTCTGTTGAAGATCGACGAACGAGATTCAATAGTCGGTGAGATCTGTTTATCTATTTGGCCATGTAGAGGCTGACGGCGTATCCATGGAAGCTGGTATAAAATCTCTACAGGTGTGAGATAGAAGGAATGGATATCGGTGATATCAGAGAGGGGGTGGCGGGTGGGCTGAGGTGTAGGTTGCATATTGGGTTGGGTTATTTTTGGGCCTGGGTTAAAATGGATCAAACAAAATTATTTAGGGTGATTCTCTTCGTGGTCACATATTTATTTTGGGTGGTTCTATTTACAGCCACCTTTTTGCTAAACACAGCCACTAAATTAAATAGAAATAATTAAAAATAAATCAAATATCTTAATTACCCTTATCGAGACCTAATGATCGTGTAAGTGATCGACTACCCATCCTCGCTACTCCAAGAAAGCAATAAACGCAGAAGAAACCTGGGAAGTTTAGTGCAAGCCTCGAACACAAAACACAGACCTGGAAAGCTAAGAGGCAAACGTGAAACGCAGAAAGCATACTAGGAGGAGGCACAACGCAAACCTAGAATACAAAAACGCAGAATCACACTAGCAGCCCGGGAAAGGCAGAAAAGAAGGAAGAAAGCAATAAACGCAGAAAGCCAAAAAAATGTTTCCCTAATTCCACATGATGTGAGTACAATATCATCAATCATTCTTATATGATAAAAAAATCATCAATCATTCTTGCATTATCATTCATCCTTGTTCCTTTTGAGTTATGACTAACTTTATTGTCTACATAGTACATGATTGATCTCTCTTGTTTGTATATTAATATTGCTATGTAATATAGTGGGGCAATTGATTACCTTAACTAGTAGCAACCTTTCAACGGTATACAGATTAAACAAAGAAAAAATATAGGGCCAGCCCAGGGCAAGTGTAGGCAGCCCGCTCGCACAGGACCCATAATTTCCAAGGGCCAAGAAATGCGAACTCATTAGGTAGTTCAAAGACATAAATTCCTTAATTCCTTAACTAAATCTATTGTAGTTAAATCATCCATTGATAGAGTATATCTAGAGAGAAGTGAGAGCTAGAGAGAGAAGTGCAGTAATATGCTTGAATAGAATGAATTTGTAACCCCTATAACTACTCCCAAGGGGAGTATTTATAGAGAAAATACGGGCTGGGCTCCCAAGCCTTGGGCTTGGGAGGCCCATTTACAACTGGACCGCTACTGGGCCGAATACAAAGCCACTAATGGGCTGTACAAATGAGTAAGTGTAGAATCCGGTTCTGTGAGGTCTTTGTGGCCGACGAGGGCGCGGCCGACGAGGGCACGGCCGACGAGGGCACGGCCGATGAGGGCACCCGGGTTCCTTGGCTTCAGGACCATAATCTGAGTTGGCACCTTCTCGGCCGACGGGGGTCCCTTGGCCGACGTGGGCGCCACTCGGTGTCTTGTGCTTTCTGTTCTTCTGAGTATGTGGGTCCGGGGGCTCAGACCCATATACTCCATCAGGAGTCCCCCACTCTCTAAGCTGAGACGTAGACGAAGTGAAGGAGAGTAGATTCCCGTGCTTTGGTGCTTTTGGCCGATGCGGGCATTCCCAGGCCGTTAGCTGTTGCGGCGTTGGCGCTGTCTCCATTTCGGTGATCCTGTTCTGTGCTTTGACCGTTACCTGCTCCTCACTGTGGACGGGGAGGCTGTTGTTTACTTGATGTGTTCGTTTGGGGACGATGAGTGTCCTGCTTCAATGGTGGCCGTTGGAGGCGCGCTTTCCCTTTCTTGGGCGTTGATGGTTGAAGTTTACATTTGGGCCGATGAGGCCGTTGAGGTTGAACCTTGCTTCGAGGACGATGGCGTCCTTTCCTTTGGGTGGCCGATGAGGGTGTTTGCGCACTCCTTTTGGCCGTCGCTGATTGGCTTTCGTGTTCTTGGCCGAAGAGCCCATTATGATTAACTGTGGCGGAGGACGATGAGTGTCCTTGCCTTAGGTGGCCAGTTGGCCGTTGCTGGTGACGTTATGTTCCTTTGGCCGACGAGGCGCAGTGTGATACATGGACGATGTGGCCATGCTTCATGGTTACATTTGTGTTTGCATTTTTCCTTTTGTTTGTTGAGGCTGGTGTAGTCCCCCAGTCCCCCACTGCTTCAGGCCGAAGAGTGTGAGGGGTGAAGGAGTTGCTTGAGTCCCTGGCCGAAGCGGCCTCTCCGTAGTGCCCCTGAATCCAACCCTCATGGCGATTTTCTGGCCAAGGTAACCCTGTGGAAGAACCCTTGTGCGCAGATCGCTTGTAAAGAGTTATCATCAAGGGTCATTACGAGGAGCCGATGGGCGTTCATGGCATTCCTGGCCGTTGTCATCTCCTTATTGTTGGCATTTGTGAACTTGGCAAGCAAATAGGCCGTTGTGGGCGCTTGCTGGCACTTGTGAAGCCGGCCAGCGTATAGGCCGTAGAGTCTGATTTGCCAGTGGGCTCTTGATATGTAGGTTGGGCTTGGCCCGTTGGTGATGTGGTGGCCTCCCATTGGTGGCCGTTGATGTGGCCATTGGGAGGGTGCCACGTGTAGTGACCGTTGGGTGGGGGGTTCTATAAATACCCCTCCCCCTCCGACGAGAAACCTCATTTGCAATCTGAGTTGTCGAAGTGCTGGCCAAATTTCTAGAGAGATAAACTCCCAAGCTCGTGTTCTTCGTGTTCTTCGTGTTCAAGGTTAGTGTTCATCGCAATCTTCTGTACTTTGCATACTTTGCTTCCTGGGCTAGTGATCTAGTGTTAGGCGTTTGAACACCCTTAGATCCTAAGTTATTCCCCTTAAGCTCGTAGTAGTTGTTATGATGAAGAGCTTAGACGAAGAGTATTATCCGTACGACGACCAGCCCTCCACTAGGTCACTCGACTATGAGGTGCTTGAAGAGTTCGAGGAAGAGATAGAATGTTTAAGTCCTTACAAGTCCGGAGAGCCGGTGGACGACAAAGTTGAGGACGAGGAGTCCGCCTCATCTTCAAAAGGTGAGGACGCAGGTGCGCCCCGAGTGGTGGACGGGGCGTCTACTTCCGCTGTTATTCCATGCCCGAGACCGGTGTCTGCCGTGAAGGGAGCAGATAAGCCGAAGAGAATAAGGAGGCCGAAGAATGGGCCGGGCATCTCCTACCTGGATCTCACAAACATCTTCCTGATCAAGCCGGAGAGCAGTGCGGCTGACTATTTGGTTGCCCAAATGTACGTGGGGCCGTTCGGGCGGGTTAGGGCACCCAGGCCGACGGACCATGTACTTCATCCGCCCCCGGGATACTTTGGAGTATACCCGATGAGTTTCGCCAAGGGGCTGAGGTTTCCCCTTCATCCCTTCATCACCGAGTATCTTGACATGGTGGGGCTCCCTCCGGCCTTGCTGACGCCGAACAGCTACTCATTGATGGTGGGGTTCTTGCTCCACTGTGAGGAGCTGGGCTACAGGCCGACGACGGCTCTGTTTATGAATCTGTATCAGATAGGCCGAGGAAGCCACAAAAACTGTGCGGCCTATGCTACCCTCCAACAGCTGCCGAAGAAGAGGAGCTTCACGGATTTGCCTTCGTCCATCCATGGATGGAAGAGCAAGTTCGTTTTTGTATCCCTTGGTGAGAACGGCACCGAGTTTCCCTCCCTCGGCCATACCGGGAGGTTCAATCTGCACGACCCGCTGAAGAGTTCTATCTTGGACGCTCAGGTGGAGGCGTTCTTGGAAGGGGGGCCGAGGAGCGTGAAGGACTACATCACCGAATACAAGATGACCGCCCTCGGCTTCTTGAGATACTATGTGTATGGCGACAAGGAGGACGATGTCCAACTTTGGCTGAGGATGACCACCACCTTCGAAGAGGCCGACGGCCCGGATTTGGGCATTCCTGCTGAGGCCGATGGTAATTCTTTCTTCGGCTTTCTTCCTTTGTTATTTGTTCTTTTGCTTTGCTAATCTGTTCGTTTTCCTTTGTGTAGATTTTGCCATGGATCGCCGTTCAATCATGGCTATAGCCAAGGCCAAGGCGGCCGAGGAGTTGGCTGCAAAGGCGGCCGAGGCGGCCAAACGTGCCGCGGTCGAGGGATGCGGGGCTACTGCTGGTGCGGCCCCGAAGCCTGCCCAGACCAAGAAGAAGAGGCCTCCCACTGACGGCCAGAAGAAATTGACTGAGGCCGGCCTGAATGTAACCAAGAAGACGAAGAGGGCACCGTCTCCTTCCCATGCTACTGAGGCCGGCACTCTGACCGTCCCAAGTGTGGACGATAGTGGTCCCGTTGTGGATCTCACTGCTGCTCCAAGCGATGCTTCCCAATCGCTCCCTCTCGTCCAGGAGCCACGGACGAAGAGGGCCGGCAAGGAGATTGCCGCTGCCACCTACCAGAAGATGGTGGAATACCCCGTCGGCGGGGGTGTTTTTGATGACGTCGTCCTCGACCACGATGTGCTGGCCCAGGCCATGCCGGCCAAAGATATGGCCTATCTGAAGAGGCTCAGGGACGTCAAAGTGTATGAGGGCGGGATGGACCTCCTCGTCCAAGTAAGTTCCCTTCCTCTTATTTTTCGTTCTTCTCGTCGTCCGGGTGGAATCATTTGTCTGAGTCTTTGTTTGTCTTTTTTGTACAGGGTGCCTTCATGCTCATGGAGAGCCACAAGAGGCAGCACCGGGAGATTGCTCGCCTGAGGGAGCTTGAGCAGAAGGCTGCCTCGGCCGATGAGGCGGTAGCCTGCTTGGATCGGCTCCGGGAGGATGACAAGGCCTTGCAACAGAGGGCCGACGAGGCTGCTGCAGCCAGGGACGATGCCCTGGCTAAACTCGAGGAGAGCCAGAGGGCGCTTGAGGCCGAACGGCGCAAAAACGATGAAGCCGTGAAGGCAAAAGCTGAGGCCGAGGCTGCCGCTGTGAAGGCTGATGATGAGGCCGTTAAGCAGTTCTTGGCCGAGGGGTGGAAGGCCGATGAGCGGCTCTCCTGGTGTTATGAAGTGGTGGCCGCCAGGCTTGAAGATTGGGGAATGAACTCCCCCGCCGGCCAGGAGTATTTTAGCAGGGAGATGGCCGTGTACTATAACATGGGCCAAGAGCGGATGCAGAGGCTCCTGTGTCGGCGGCTATCTCGTGCCCTCAAAGCCATGAATTATACCTCCGGGTGGGCTAGGCGGAACTTGAAGCTTCCAAAGCTGATGAAAGATCCCAAGGAGCAGGACAAGCTTCCTCTTTCGGAGCGGGAGTCCCCAATCGAGAGTTCCGGCCTCGGCGAGCCGGATTACACGGAGTTTGACTTCCTGGACGATGCCACCAGTTCTGCGGCTGCCGCTGACTAGGAGACTGAGGCCGAGGAGGGAGCCGAAGATGTCGAAGAGCCAGCCGAGGATGGAGGCGCCCAAGAGGCTTGATCGGCTACTCCCCGCTCCCTTGTAATTAGTTTTCTATTTTTGCCCAATTGATGTAATGGCCGAAGCGCCCACCATTGTACTGAATTGCTTATGAATGAAAATTTTGTTGTCCTGCTCAGCTTTGAATTTCTTGTGTGTTTATTGCCTTTTTCCATTTCAATTCTGAAATTTGTCTAAGTGTAAAAGTTACAACTTAGGTCACCCGCGAGTGTCGGCTACGTCCGTGAGGTAGGCCATTCAGTCTGGTGGCCTGGTCGGCTTGTCCGGTCTTTCTTCGCTGTTGTAACACTTGGAATTTATTCAAAAATTTTCTAAGTGTTTTAGACCCACTTAGATAGGATATCCTAGTGTCTTTCTTTCCGTCCTGACCGAGGCGGGCAAGATGGGGTGTCCGCTGCGTCCTGGCGTCGTCCCATTCTTCTTTTTTGTTAGAATGTTTCTAAGTGTCTAACTTCAAGTAGACGGGTGTTCTCATCGTCCTGGTATTGGATCCCTCCTCATTATTGACAAATGGTTTGGGAGATTTCCCAAGTGCTGAACCAATGTCGTTGTCGGCCCAGTGTTTTTCATGGCTGTCGTGTTCCCCCGTTTCTGATCTGATCAGGAAGGTCGGCCTGGATCCTTGTGTTGTGGCCGATAAGGGCACCTTGAACTTACCTTTTTGAACTTAGAATTTTTTCTAAGTACACATGCAAGGCGTAGGTAGCTAACGGTCTTGGAGTATGCAGGTACCCGCTTCGTCTAGAGTTTCTCCATTTAGGTACTTAGAGATTTTTCTAAGTATAAATGCAAGACATAGTTCCTTCTTTGCGGTACCGCTGCCGGCTAAGAGATGGCCCTACCCTCATCGGCCAAGATCTGGCTTGTGGCCGATGAGGGTGCCCCTTGCTTTCCCAAAGAGATGGCCCTACCTTCATCGGCTAAGACATAGTTCCTTCTTGAGGAACCTTTTTCCTCAGAATTTTCTCTAAGTGTTTGGTAAACACTTGGGCAAATCCCCCAAAGAACTTTCGATTGACCAACAGCCTGGGTTTCAGTGCCTGTATCGGCCATCCGGGATACTGTGGCCAGTAGGGATTGTATCTTGATTGCTTGATTCTTCCGCGGGTGTGATAAGTGCCCGCTTCGTCCTGGTCATCCTCAGGATTGTGATTCTTCATTTCATACCAAGCATTGGTGCTTCAAAGGGCTGTGGCCGATGAAGGTCACCTCCCGCGTGTCACCCAACCGATTCGGTTAGGGTTTTATAGGCGTATGCTTCGGCCTTGACCATTCCCTTGTGGTGTGTGGACGTATCGTCCATGTCACCTGTTAGTGGTGCTACACTTGTGTTCAACTGATATGTACTTGGCCTAGTTGGGCCTGAATTGTGGGGATTTTATTTTTTCATTGCTCGAGACCGGCTAGTGAGCACGGCCGTCGGCTTCCCTCTTTTTCCTTCATATTATTTTTTTTTGTTTCCGTCCCCTTTTTTCGGGGAGTATCCTTCTTTCAGGCTTCGGCCGAAGGGTGTGCTCGTCCTTCGGCCGGTTCGGACTTCGTTTATAACGTCCGTGATCTCAGGGCGGGTCCCGTCGCCTATTTATGACGCGGGCTAGACTTTTGGTCGGTTTCCAACGGCTGTCGTTGCCCATCCCTGAGTTTTGGGATTTTGTCACCTCGGCCATGATTTCAGGCCTGTCGTCCTGCGATCTGGCGCGTGGACGACGCGGTGAGCTTCCCGTTTCAAGACGTGGGCCGTTTGCGGGCCCCTCGTCCTGGGGACATCGTCGGCCATACCTGAGCGTTTCACTTCTAGGCTTACGGGGCCGGGACGATGTGCTCTCTCAGCTAGGCCTGAGCCCTTCGCTGATACAAAATACAATGGAACGCCTGATCTTGTCGATCGTAGGTTGCAAATGCAAGGGGCCCCGTCGGCCATGCCTGAGCCTTTCGCTCTAAGGTGGCCGATGAGGGCACCTGCTAATGTTTTTACTTTAAATTCCAGAGAAAAAATCAAGAGGAACATGATTTTATTCATAAGTGGCTCGAGGCCGAGGGTGGTGTTCAATCAGTAACCCGTTAAGGGGTGAGGGCTTCGCCGTCTGCACCTCCTTCGGATTACTGATAAAACTTCACCAAATGGTGTACATTCCACGTTCGTGGTACATTGGACCCATTCGGGCGTTTAAGCTTGTAGGTGTCGGGTTTGACCATGGCACTGATGATGTAGGGCCCTTCGTACTTCAATGCTAGCTTGCCACCCTCTGTCGGCTGGCTTGCTTCCCTTCGGCGGAGGACGTAGTCCCCCACCTGAAATTCCCGGGAACGTACCTTGGCGTCATAGTATGATTTTACTTGACGCCGGTAGTTCTCTGCTCGGACGTAAGCTTGCTCACGCCTCTCATCGACCAGGTGCAGGTCAATCTTCATGTTCTCTTCGTTGGCGTCAGGCTCATATTGTTCCACCCGTCGGCTGGGGATGGCAACTTCCGTGGGCGCCTTTGCCTCAAAGCCGTAGCATAGGGCGAAAGGCGTTTCACCTGTCGCCCTCCTCGGCGTGGTTCTGTAGCACCACAGGATGTTGGGGAGCTCGCCGACCCAACTACCTCCTGCGGCCTGGAGTTTCTTCTTCAGCCCCTCCATGATTGTTCTGTTGGCGTTCTCGACCTGCCCGTTTCCCTGAGGGTAGGCAACGGAGGAGAAACGATGCTTCACCCCAAACTCCCGGAGGAGCTCCTGGAAAGGGACTGCCTCGAATTGGGTGTCGTTGTCTGATATAATCTCCTGGGGGACGCCGAAGCGTGTGATGATGTTCTTGTAAACAAATTTTTGGCATCTGGCCCCCGTGATGATGGCCAGGGGTTCCGCCTCGACCCACTTGGTGAAGTAGTCGACGGCGACGATGATGTAGCGGTTATTCCCGGCGGCTCTGGGCAGGGGGCCGACCAGGTCAATCCCCCATCTAGAGAATGGAATTGCGGTGCTGACGGGGGCGTAGTTGACGGCTGGCCGACCAGGGGCCTTCTGGAGCACCTGGCACGTGGTACACTTCCTGGCCAGGTCCGCGCAGTCTCGCGCCATCGTCGGCCAGAAGAAGCCCTGGACGACGAGACGTCGGGACATGCTGAAAGGGCCCTGGTGCGAGGAGCAGACGCCACAATGAACTTCTTCCATGGCCATGTCGGCCTCGTCCTGGTCCAGGCATCGGAGGAGAGTGCCATTATAGGATCGTTTGTAGAGTTTGCCATCTTCAATGGTGTAACTTGGGGCCCTAAGTTTGGCAAGTTTGGCCCTCTCCTCGTCCGGGTGTAGCTCCCCTGCCGTGATGAAGGTGACGATGTCGGAGATCCAGTCCTCCGGTCGCTGTTGGACGCACAAGACGGGGCTGGCATGGATGCTGGACATGCTCAACTCCTCGATCTTGGCCAGCTGGGAGATGTGCTCCGGGGTATCTGAGCTGAGTTTGGAGAGGATGTCGGCCTCGGCGTTCTCGGCCCTTGGGATCTGTATGATCTCAAGGGTTTCGAACGCTTTCAGTAACTCCTCTACTGCCTGTTTGTACTGTCGCATCCGTCCCTCCTTTGCTTCTTACGATCCCTCCACCTGGCCCACTACCAGTTTGGAGTCGCACTTGATTCTGAGGTGTTTGGCCTTGAGGCCGGCGGCGAGTCTGAGACCGCTGAGGAGGGCCTCATACTCGGCTTCGTTGTTGGATACCCTGAAGTTGAAGCAGATGGCATAGTAAGCTCTGAAACCTTCAGGGGATATGAGGACGACGTCGCCACCGCATGATTTCGCGGCCGACGAGCCGTCAGTGAACAAGATCCATGTATCGTCCGGCTCTGGCCCGGGGTTGGCAACGGCCGTCTCCCTTGCCGTGCATTCAGTGACGAAGTCGGCCAAGGCTTGCCCTTTGATAGATGGCCTTGGCTTGATTTCAATTTGAAATTGGCTGAGGAAGATTGCCCATTTCACCATCCTAGAGGAGCTGGTGGGGCTCCTCATGAGCGCGCCGAGAGGCTGCTGGGTCAACACATGGACGACATGGGCCTGGAAGTAGTGTCCCAGCTTCTTCACCGTATGGACGATGGCCAACACCGTCTTCTCAATGGGGGAGTACCTGAGCTCGGCCTCCCTGAGTGTCTTGCTGATGTAGAAGATGGCCTTCTGCACCCCTTCGTCCTCGCGGATGAGCACGGAGCTGATGGCCGACGTGCTCACCCCTAAGTACAAGAAGAGGGTTTCACCGGCTTTGGGCTTGGAGAGCACGGGCGGGGACGATAGGTACCTCTTCAACTCTTCGAACGCTTCCTGGCACTTCGTCGTCCACTTGAAGCTGTTGGCTTTACGCATGATCTGAAAGAAGGGAAGTGCTCTCTCGGTTGACCTGGAGAGGAACCGGTTCAGGGCCGCCAGGCGCCCCGTCAGTCGCTGTACTTCCTTGACGTTGCGGGGCGGCTCCATATCGATGATAGCCTGTGTCTTCTCCGGGTTTATCTCGATGCCTCTTCGGCTGACCATGTAGTCGAGGAACTTGCCGCCCTGGACGCCGAAGGCGCACTTCTTGGGGTTGAGGCGGAGCCTGAACTCCTTCATGATTTCAAAGATTTCCCGGAGATCGTCGGCGTGGGAGGAGGCCTGCCTGCTCTTGACGATCATATCGTCGACGTATGCCTCCATCGTCCGGTCAAGGACCGCCCTGAAGATCTTGGCCACCATCCTAGTATAGGTGGCGCCGGAGTTTTTGAGTCCGAAGGCCATGACGAGGTACCAAAAGATTCCCTCTGGGGTCATGAATGTCGTCTTCTCAGCGTCATCTTCATGCATGGAGATTTGGTGGTACCCTCTGAAAGCATCAAGGAATGACATCAACTCGCACCCCGCCGTCTCGTCCACCAGCTGATCAATGTTGGGGAGAGGGAACGGGTCCATGGGGCACGCCTTGTTCAGGTCAGTGTAATCAACACACATCCTGAATGTTGGCGGTTTCTGGGCGAGGACGACGTTGGCCAACCACGTCGGGTACTTCACCTCTTTGATGTGTTTGATTGAGAGGAGCATGGCGACCTCCCCTTTGACGAAGTCCCGCCTGTCGGCGGATAAGTAGTGCTGCTTCTGCTTGACAGGCGTGGAGGCCGGATCGACGGTCTGCCGGTGAGTAATCACCTGGCGGCTGATGCCTGGCATGTCATCCGGACCCCACGCGAAGACAACGGCGTATGACCGCAGGACGAGGAGGATGGCGTCTCGTTGGTCCTGAGGGAGCTGCTTCCCGATTCTGAGGACCCGCTCCGGCCGGGAGGTATTCAGAGGGACTTCCTCGACCTCCTCGGCCGGCTCGGCATGCGGCCTCTCCTCGTCCTTGGCGACGGCGGCTGTGATGGTGTCTATCCTCTGCCCTTCCCTTTCGGCCGGCCTTGTTAGCTTGAGGTAACATGCTCTGGCTATCCTCTGATTTCCTCTGGCGTAGCCGATGCCGTCATTGGTGGGGAACTTTAGGCACAAGTGCTTCATGGAGATGATGGCCTCCAAGTCCTCCAGCGCTGGCCGGCCCAAGATCAGGTTGTGGGCGCACTGGAGGTTGACCACCATGAACTCCATGTCAATCCTGGCGCGGTGGGGGCCGTCACCGACCTCCACGGGGAGGACTATCGTGCCCTCGGCGTCGATAGAGTCCCCGGTGAAGCCGGATAACGGTGTCTTGATCGGCTATAGCAGAGCTCTGTCTAGCTTCAGCTGCCGGAAGGTATCCAGGTACATCACGTTGACGGAGCTCCCCGTATCGATGTAAGTGCGGTGGGTGATGGAGTCACCGATCTCACACCGGATGACGAGGGCGTCCCTGTGTGATCCCGTCCCCGGAGGCAAATCCTTGTCGGTGACGGTGATCGCCTCCGTTCGCTGCTTCTTCGGCTGGGGGGGGGGGGAAAGTGGGACACCTCCCCAATGTAGAGGGATTGGGCCCATTTCTTTCTCTGAGTGGCGGAGTCCCCCCCAGTGTTCCCACCCACGATGAGGTGAATGTGATTCTTCTTTGGTGGGGGTTCTTCGAAGTCCTCGTCGTCGCTGAGCCTACCAATCTCCCGCTTCTTCGCAGAGGGTTCGCCCCCATGTTTGCCGGTGTTTACCCATGTGTTTTTACGTGGGCCACCTTTAACAAACTGGGAGAGTTCCCCCTGGCGAATAAGACGCTCGATGGCCTTCTTCAGCGTGATGCAATCGTCGGTGTTGTGCGACGAGTTCTTGTGGAACCGGCAGTATGTGCCGCCCTGCTGGATGGCAAGGACCTCCTCGGCCGGCCGAGGAGCCTGCTCGATGAGGCTGTGCTTCTCAGCATAGTCGAGGATGATGCCGACCGGGTGAGTGAGGGCAACCCCCGGCCGTTCCAACCTCGGACGCCAGTGGTGGTCTTTCTTACTCTGTCCACCAGAGCCGTGACGGCCCTGGGCACCCTGGCCGGCCAGGGACGGACCCGGGGCCGTCGAAGGATTTGTCTTCTTGGAGGGATGGCCCCCCTCTTTCTTGTGATTGTGGAGCTCGTCGGCGTCGGCGTACAAGCCTCCGCGCTGGAGCGCCTTGGCGTACGACCTCGGAGGGTCGATGATAAGGCTCCTAGCGTACGGGGAGCTGCGGAGGGCTCCCTGATACAAGGCGAGGAGGGTGCGCTCATCGGCCCCTCGACTTCCTCGGTTTCCCTCGTCCAACGATCAATGAATGACCGGAGGGACTCCTCGTGCTGCTGCTTGACGGAGAGGAGGTGGGTGAAATACTTCTTCGCACGCTTCCTCCCGGCAAAGTGAGTGAGGAAGCGTTGGGCGAGATCCTGCCATGAGTCGATGCTCCCTTCGGGGAGCGCGTTGAACCACTCGTACGCTGGCCCCTCGAGAGTAGAGAGGAACCAACGGCAGAGGTACTCGTCTGACGCATTCACCATCAGCATGTTGTTCTGATAACGGCTGAAGTGTTCCTGGGGGTCAGATCGGCCGTCATAGGACTTGATGGCGTTTCCCCTGTACTTCTCTGGGATGGGGGCCGAGAGGACCCTGTTGGTGAAAGGGGTCCTGGTCCTGACCTGGATGATGGGGTCACCTCGCCCCTCGGCCAGCTCCCTCTCCAGGGCGCTAACCTTGTTCATGAGCGCGTTGAGGCTGGGGTCGTTGGAGGCGCCGGCCGTAGGGATGTTGGCCGACTGCTTGGCCTCCATCTGAGCCAGCCTCCTTTCCAGCTGGGCGATGACTTCATCCCGGGGATCCCTGGCGGCCGCAGCGGCGGCCGACTGGTTCCTCATGCGCTCGTCGTGAGCCGCATTGATCCGGTGGCGCACGTCGTCTTCGTGCAACTTCCCCTTGCCCTTGTCCGGGCGGGGCTGGTCCGCTGTCCGGGACACAGACCCTAAGCTCTCCCTCGGCGAGCCAAGACGAGGCTCACCAATCCGTCCTGCCATCCTCTCCGAAACCGGACGACGGCGCGTGTCGCCTAGCCTGTTGAAGGCGGAGGCTTTTCCACGCGCTGCGGTCTGCCCAGGCCGAAGGGGGGAAGCAGAGTGGGAGTGGGACGACGCCGTGTCCTGGGCCACCACCCCCTCATCGTTGCCTATCTGGACGGCCAACAGTTGGGGCTGAGGAGGTGGAGTGATGTTCCCCCCGGTCCTTGGTAAGAGTGCACTGAGGACGGTGGGGTTCTGAGCCAGGCTGGCGATGATGACCGACAGCGCGGCCTGGACCTGTGGATCCACGGACGGAGAGGCCGCGGCCATAGGCTGGGCCGGGGCGTGGTCCGCCTTCTCAGCTCGTTTCTTGTCCAAGCCGATGCAGGCGTCAGGAGCTCCGCCGTTGAGTTGGTTGTGGAGGTCCGCCGTGAGGTTGAAGGCCTCCTGGAAGACGTCCCCTCCGCCGACCTGGTCGGCCGTGGCGTCCTCATCGTGCTCCCTGGGCTCTTGGTCCTCAGGGATGGCCTTGCTGACGAGGTTGCGGTTTGATTTAGTTCTTCCCATGATCAGTGGTTAGCTGTGCTTGGTAGCGACGAAGGGTGCTAACTTGATTGTTCTAGCTCTCAATGAAAACACCAAATGATAGAGTATATCTAGAGAGAAGTGAGAGCTAGAGAGAGAAGTGCAGTAATATGCTTCAATAGAATGAATTTGTAACCCCTATAACTACTCCCAAGGGGAGTATTTATAGAGAAAATACGGGCTGGGCTCCCAAGCCTTGGGCTTGGGAGGCCCATTTACAACTGGACCGCTACTGGGCCGAATACAAAGCCACTAATGGGCTGTACAAATGAGTAAGTGTAGAATCCGGTTCTGTGAGGTCTTCGTGGCCGACGAGGGCGCGGCCGACGAGGGCACGGCCGACGAGGGCACGGCCGACGAGGGCACCCGGGTTCCTTGGCTTCAGGACCATAATCTGAGTTGGCACCTTCTCGGCCGACGGGGGTCCCTTGGCCGACGTGGGCGCCACTCGGTGTCTTGTGCTTTCTGTTCTTTTGAGTATGTGGGTCTGGGGGCTCAGACCCAAATACTCCATCATCCATAAATTACACTAACAACAATATTCTACTGAATTAGTTTTTATAGTTGTTATCGATCGCGTATCTGAATGAGTTCTTCTCCAAAACTAAAAATGGAGAACATGGAGCACATGGTTTTCCATGCAC
The DNA here is from genome assembly GCA_945859875.1 of Cuscuta europaea. Taxonomy (NCBI): domain Eukaryota; kingdom Viridiplantae; phylum Streptophyta; class Magnoliopsida; order Solanales; family Convolvulaceae; genus Cuscuta; species Cuscuta europaea. Next base: position 7,302,731 of record CAMAPE010000027.1, on the reverse strand, counting down.
AAGTAAAGGATGATGATGAACAAGAAATTGATGAATTTCAGGTAAACCATTTTAATGATGACAATTCGTGTTAATTTGATATCACTCTAATTGAGTTCTTTATGCAAAACAGAATTTTAGTGGTGAAGATATGCCAGATTCAAGCAATGCCTTTGGAGCATTTCATACTGATAAAGTGAGTAAAAGTTCTAGTTTTGTGTAACCAAGGAAATTAAGAACATGTATACGAAAGGAATTTCAAGGAATTTATATGACAGGTTTTTACAAGTAAAGATGAATTGCTTACATGAGCCAAAGAAACCGGGAGAAATCTATGTTATGTTATTGTGATTAGTTCTTCTTCAGCTAAAAACGGTGTAAAAAAGGCCAGACTGCGTCTTGGTTGTGAGCGTGGAGGAGCTTATAAGAATCCTAAGAAAGCAAAAAGCAAAGAAGCATTATCTCGTAAGAGGACAGGAACAAAAAAAATGGTTGTCCATTTTTGTTGCAAGGCGTAAAATTAGAAAAAGATGACGATTGGTCTATAAAAGTTCTCTGCGACCTTCATAACTATCCTCCTGCTGCACAACTTGAAGGCCACTCTTTTACTGGAAGATTAAGTAAAGATGAAGAGACTATACTGTTAGATATGACGAAGAATATGGTAAAACCGAGAAACATATTAATGACAATAAAAGAGAAAAACGAGAAAAATACTTGATGGATAGTCTACCCGGGGGTATATATCCGAGGGGTTATTGCTGAGAATAACTTAGAGAGAAGTCAGAGCATAAGTAAGTAAGAGAGAGAGTGTATTCAGTATGAATGTCGTGGTTTACAACGGGGAAAAGGGGGTGCTATTTATAGTAGCAATAAATGCCGGACAGGGACACGTGTCAAGCATCCATAGGCCGAGAGGTCACCTCATCTGGTTGGCACTGGAAACCGCATGTGGCCGCATTTAATGCGGCTGTTGGATGGGACGTTGTACAGGGTACGGTGATCTGGGGCGCGTGAAGAGGAGATCTTGTCGAGTGAGGTGCCTTCGGCTATAGAGCAGTAGCCGAGGGCTCCTCAAACCGAGGGCACCCTGGTGCCGAGGGCTACTGTTCTCGCCGTTTTCTCCCAGTTTCTTAGTTTGCTTGAGAAACCCGTTCGGTGAGAGTTTAGAGCCTTCGGCCAGGGGGTCGAAGGCACCCCTGGTGCGCTGTGGGCTGCTTGGTACTCCGGGCGCCATGATATGGGCCTGTTGGGCCTTCTGGGCCTGTTGGGCCTTTACTGGAGTAGTAGGAGTCTGTGGGCCGGGGGTTCCCGGGCCATATACTCCATCAGGAGTCCCTCACTCCTTTTGCCGAAAGGTACTTGAGGGAAAAGGAGTAATTTGTGCTTGCCCTTTGATGTTGTCCTGTCGTAATATCTGAAGTTGGTGAGGAGTTGTTGCTTTCATGTCCCTGCCGAAGGCAGTTCCTCAGTTACCCACATGTCGGGACTTGAGGGCTTGCTTTGCCGTTTGTTGGGATTTTTCACCGATTTTTTAATTTAATGATTTTCCCGAGGGGGTTCTCCAGTCCCCCACTCCTTGAGGCACTTGTAAAGTGGTGAAAAGGAGTAGAGTAGTTGCGTTGCTGTTGTGAGCCGAAGGCTGACGCTTTTCGTTTCATTTTGGGGGGATGCCTCGTTAAAAACCTCATTAGGAAAAACCCTGTGGGAAAAAATCCTAATGAGGGAAAAAGAGTGCACCGAATTCCCCCAAGGATGAATCAAAAAGGTTAAAGCCTTGGTCTGAAATGAAGCGAAATGTTGATGCCGAAGGCTCTCATGGTCTGAGGGCATGTTTGTTGCATTGCCGAAGGCACGCTGTTGATGTCCTGGGAGGTACAGGGGGCCCCTCGATCTGAGGATCGAGGGCGTGATGAATGAGGGCAGTAGTTGGGTTGTCACCGGGGGGTCCCCTGCTTGTAGATTAGTTGGTGGTGGGGGTATCCGGGGGCTTCCATTGCCTGCGTGCTGTAGGCTATCCGTCAAGGAGGAATACTCCCCGGGGTCTATTCGGCCCTTACAGTGCTGAGGGGAAATCCCCGAGGGGTGGCCTGATATGAAGCCTTGGGCTTCTGAGGGAGTGATGCCGAAGGCGTTTGTTACGCACTGTGTGGGGCAAAAACCGGGGGCGTCTATGGGTAAATGTACCCGGAGGCTCTCCTTGATGACGTGGAGTGAAGTAAGAAAATCTGGGGGCTCCCAGAATATAGCCGTTGGAAATATAGTCGTTGGAATATGTAACGTCGGGATATAGCCGTTGGGGGGGGGTATACGTGGCGCGTGATGGTTGGCTGTCCGTGGGCGGCGTCACCGATTGGGCGATATCGCGGTTTGTAATGATGGCGATCCAACCGGAGGCCCGGTTTTCAGGCCCAAGCCCGGATCCCAGCGCCTATAAATACCCCAAGGCCAGGCCACTCTCCGCTGTGCGATCTCAGTGTAGCGAAGCTCTGGCGAAAATTTTCTAGAGAGAGAAACTTGCCCTCGGTTGAATCCTCAGTTCTCAAGGTCAGTTCCCCCCTGCTCTTCTCCTTCTAGTTAGCTGTGCCTTGTGCCCTTAGGCTAGGAGATAGAATTTTCTAGGAAACCTTAGTTCTCCCGAGCCTTCGAACTAGTGAGCAGATGTCATCACAGAGCGACTCCCAGGATATCTCGGGGGAGCCTTCGGTCGAGATGGAGACATGCTCAGATGTGGAGTCCTCAAGCGTGGAGTCCTCGGCGGGTGGTGATGCCGCAGTGGCCATGGAAGTGGAGAAGGACCTCCAGGCCGAAGTCGAAGCCGAGGGCTTCGAGCAAGAAAACGAGGACGAAGAGCTCGCCCTCGCCGTGCAAACCGCCAAGCAAGAAGAGGAGAGGGAGAGGATGAAGGTGACGGTTGCCATTCCTCCCCCCGGGGTGCCGGGGAAGCCAACTCCTCCCGGCCATTGGACCCGACGCCCATCAGCGTGGCTCCCGGGAAGAAAAAGAAGATGAAGGCGGCCCCGAGGAAGAAGCAAGCGGCAGTTGATGCCGGGCGACCGGTGGGCATACCCGAAGGCCATTCGTTTCTGAACACTGCCGCTCTAGAGCTGAAGACGAGGGCGTCCCCGGCAGAATACCAGGCCACTCAGATGCTGGTTGGCCCTTCGGCGCGCATGGTGGAGCCCAGGGCGGATGATTTGTTGCGCTATGCGCCCGAAGGGTGTTTTGCTGTTCACACCCTCTCGGTGGAGATGGGGCTTCGGTTTCCGCTTCATCCTTTTCTCTTGGAGTATCTGAGGTTTGTGGGGTTGGCCCCCTGCCAGCTAACGCCCAACAGCCACTCCTATGTGGCCGGCTTCCTCTCCTAGTGTCAGAGCCGGGGGGTTGAGCCCACACTTGATCAATTCTTCATGTCCTTCAACCTCTGCCGGGGGGGGGCATTCAAATGCTGAGGGCTTTGCCAACCTTCAGCAGGTACCGGAGTTCCGGCTTTTTGATGACGTGCCCTCATCCCACAAGGGGTGGAAGGAGAGGTTCTGCTACATTCGCCTCAAGGAAAACCCCTTCCCGGCCCAGCTCCGCAATAGCTTCCGGCGCCATCCGAAGGTGGGGAGCGCAGCTCTGGAGAAGAATGGCAAAGTGCTTGCCAAGAAGCCGGAGGGGTCTGACAAGCACGTCAAGATTAGAGATGTCACCCTCCCAGAGGAATTGCTTAGCCTGGGCTTCCGGTAGTTCAGGCCGAGGGGCTCTTCGGATGAAAGATACCCTCCCCTCGATCGAGTCTTCGAAGGAGCTGGAGGTGATCACCGAATGGTTCACTGATGCGTTGATAGTTCTTTCTTATTTCCTATCTTTTATGACGTAGTAACTGGTAGCCTTCGGTCTAACCCTCTTGCGTTTTTTTTTGTTGCTTGCAGGTAATAATATGGACGTTGGTTTCCTCTTCGCTCTGAAGAACGCGAAAGGGAAGAAGAAGGCCCCGGCGGGCACTTCTGCCAGGGAGGGGCCCTCTAGACCTGCTGTCGCCGCTGCTGGTGCCGGAGGGTCCAAGGGTGCCGGGCCCGTGAAAAAGAAGAACGCCGGCAAGGGGACCGAGCCCCCGGCCAAGAAGCCGAAGACTAACGCCCCTGCCAAACAGCCGATCATCGATGTGGTGGTGATCGTTGATGAAGGGCACGCCTCTGCCTCCACCCCCCAGGAACAAATCAATCAGGAGTTCTTTGGGCGGGAGAAGTTGGAGGCGTTAGTACCGAAGGGAGCCTCCGTGTTGGAGGGCAGTCTGAACCCCTCGGCTCTGATGAGCCAGATGCTGCCGTCGGCTGACCGACTAGCCCTTGCCCTAGCCCTTGGACGAGGGATCCCTCGAGGCGAAGGTCCTCCTGAATGCTGCCTCCGTAAGTCACCCCCCCCTTTTTTGTTCGTTGTTGTGTTTTCCTTTTGTAATATGTTCGTCGTGCCTTATTCTTGCCTTCGTGAATTGCAGAGCTTTATGGGCCTCTGCGAGCACCTCCGGAGGGTGGAGCAAATGAGGGAGGCCATGGGTGCAGCCGAGGGGGAGGCCGCCCTCCTTAGGAAGAAGCTTGCTGAAGCTGAGGACTCTCTCCGTCTGGCCACCGACGGCTTGGAGCAGAGGGTGCAGGCTGCAAGGGCTGAAGGGGTTAACGAGGGACTGGCCAGGGCCGGGGAGGCCGCTGCCGAGGCCGCCCGCATTGCTGCTGATGAAGCCCGCGCGGCTCGAAAAGAGGCCGTCTCCAAGGCCCGATAGGATGCGGTGACAAGCTTCACAGCCGAGGGGTGGAAGGCTGAAGACCGGAGGGAGTGGATTGCTTCGGTGGTGGGGGCTTCGGTGGACGAGTGGGTCGGAGGCCCCGTAAAGATGTGGCTTGCTGAGAGGGGCGACTCGTACTACCAAGGCGGGGAGTTCTTCACCCAACGCCTTATCTACCGGAAGCTTGCGAAGCACTTTCAAGTGGCACCGGAGGAGTTCCATCCAGAGGCTTATGGCCTCCCCCCTCGCCAGCCAGACATCAGGATCCCGCTCCCCGAGGGGGAAGAGAGGCCAGTTCTTGAAGACTCGGAGACCCTCCGGGAGTGCGGCCTCGGGGGTGAAGAGGATGAAACCGAGAGCGAGGCAATATCCACAGTCCCCCCTTCTTGAATTGTATTCCCCCTTTTGTGTTGTAATTGTTGGCCTCGGCCCCTTTTGTAAAGTACATTTAAACTTCCTTTTTTTTAATGAATGAGTACATATGCCCTCGGGCCTTTGATATATAACATGCTTTCTTTTGATTTGTTCATTGTCGAATATATGCCCTCGTCTTGTTTTGGATGTATGCCCTTGCTCCTTTGAATGTATGTTTTAGGACTTAGAATATTTTCTAAGTGTTTGAATACGGTTGTAGCCTTCGGTAGTTGGGCACCCTTTGCTGGATATACAACCGAGGGTTCAGCAATAATTAGGACTTAGAAAATTTTTCTAAGTGTAGCACACCATAGGGCCTTCGGATGTTTGTAGTTCAATTGCTGTGTGGTGATTAGGTTGAGAACCCAATTCCTAGGACTTAGAAAAATTTCTAAGCGTAGTTTTGCCCTTGGATGCCTTCGGCTGGTAGCCTCCTTCCTGATGTGTGAATATTGGACCGAGGGCCCAATGTACAGGACTTAGAAAATTTTCCTCAGCGTTGATTTCTTGTGTACTGTAGCCTTCGATTGATAGGTAGCCTTCGGCTATTAGGTCCCTTCATAAGTTGAGATGAGCAGTTGACCGAGGGAAGAATTATGTAGGACTTAGAAAATTTTCTAAGTGCTGTTGTATCGCATAGCCTTCGGCTATCATATTCCCTTAGCTGTAATATTGATTAGGCCGGGGGCCCAATCTTTAGGACTTAGATTTTTTTTTAAGTGCTGCTTCCTTGTGTCGCCTTCGGGTGATGGGTGCCCTCTGACTCTGCGTCACTTTTGCGAGATGCCCGGGGGCCACTCATTTAGGACTTAGAATATCTTCTAAGCGTAAATTGATGTAGAGCTTCCGGATGTAGATCCCTCCGGGTATATGAATAGGACCCTTCGGGTGATCGTGAGGAGTCTGACCGAGGGGCAAATATTTTGGAATAAGCCCCCTCGGTTGGCCTTTGATGATTTGTAACAGATGCCTTCGGTTGTCGGGTGATATATTAGCCTCCGGTTGTTGTCATTTTCCAAAAGTGTGGACTTAGGAAAAGTGTGGGATCCTGTTGTTGTAAAGAAAGCCGTTGAGGAGTATGTGCCCTCGGTATTCACTTGAAAAGTTGTAGAGTTTGACTTAGCCAGTTGTGTCCCTTGTCATGGGATAGGGGCCCTTGGTATTAGTGCATAACAGATGCCCTCGGTATTTGTTTGAAGTACCGTTTAGTAGACTTTGGATAGTCCAGTCCCTTCGTATTGTTGAAGCCTTCGGTGTTTGTGTGACCGGAGGTGACCAAGCAGTGGACTTAGCCATTTCTTGACGATATTTGTCTGAGTAGTATCCTTCGGGAAATAGGAGCCTTCAATTACCGGAGGTGTTCCCGTGGGGAGCCCTCGGCATGTTGCGATCTGTTGGAGTGTACTCTTTGATTTCTCGCTGAGTCTACTCCCCTTCACCCCCTATTTTTTTTTGGTTGGTGGTGAAGGGAAGGCATCAAGAAACTTGGTTTCTTGGTAAGGCTGGGCCTATTAGGAGACCATCAGAATACACCAATGGCTCTCCTCCCTCGGGTTAACCTTCCGAGTTCCGAGGGGATCGAGGGTCGTTTCCTGGGTACAAGATATGATGGTCTGTAACCTGCCTCCCCTTGGGGGATGGCACGGAAAGCACCTCATTTTTGAAAGTCGTCCCCTCGGCGCTAGACATAGTCCGTGGCCTGCCACACCCTTGGGGTGGTGGCGCGGGGAGCGTTTCCGTTTGGAAGTCGAATCCTGGGCATTTCTCGTGCCTGTCATACCCTTGGGGTGATGACGCGGATAGCGTTCCGTTTTTGAAAGTCGAATCCTGGGATTTCTCATGCCTGTCATACCCTGGGGGTAGTGACGCGGAAAGCGTTTCAAGGAAGGGTTTTCATTTGCACACTAGTTGCAAATGGCCGGGGGCACTACGTGCCGCCGGCACCGATGGTGGCGCCTTCGGTATATGCGTCCTCATGGGGTACGGCTTTTAGAAACAACACTTGGTGTTAGTTTCGATGTGTAGCCCCCGGTACTTGGTACCGAGGGGTCTTCTGTAGGAACACTTAGTGTTCTTCCTCTATTTGACGTTGATGGGTGAGATGTGTACCCCCGGCACTTGGTACCGAGGGGTCTTCTGTAGGAACACCAGGTGTTCTTCTTTTTTATGTTGAAGGTGGAGATGTGTACCCCCGGCACTTGGTACCGAGGGGTCTTCTGTAGGAACACTAGGTGTTCTTTTTTTTATGTTGAAGGTGGAGATGTGTACCCCCGGCACTGGGTGCCGAAGGGTCTTGAAATGAAACACTTGGTGTTTCCTGTTGCCGGTGATGGGAGTTCCCACCTTCGGTACTTGGTACCGAGGGGTCTTGTTTGAAACACTTGGTGTTTTCGCTGTTGTTGAAGGTGTTGATGGTGTCCGCCCTCGGCAATTGGTGCCGGAGGGGGTTCTTCTCGTGGTGAGGCATGGGGCCTGTAGTCAGTATGAGGGCTTGGTGTCTTGAATGTGTCTTCATTCCTCAAAAGTGGAGGCCTTGGGCCATAGGATAGTACATTCACTAGTTATGAGGGCTTGGCCGCTCTTACATTATTGGTAAAATTTAACTAAATGGTGTACATTCCAGTGCCTAGGGACCTCTTTCCCGTTGGGGCGTTTGAGCTTGTAAGTCCCAGGTTTGATGATGGCTGCTATGATGTAGGGGCCTTCGAATTTTGGTGCCATTTTTCCTCCCTCGGTTGGCTGGCTGGCTTCCCTCCTCCGGAGGACGTAGTCCCCCACTTGAAATTCTCGGGTGCGAACCTTGGCGTCGATGTAGCCTTTGACTTGCCTTCGGTAGTTTTCTGCCCGGATGAAGGCTTGCTCCCGACGTTCTGAAAGGAGGTGGAGGTCGAGGGCCATGTTGCTGTCGTTAACCTCGGGGTCATATTGGATCACCCTCCGGGTGAGAAGGGTGACTTCCGTATGAGCTTTGGCTTCAAAACCGTAGAAGAGGGAGAAGGGTGTTTCACCTGTTGCTCGCCGAGGGGTGGTGCGGTAGGCCCAAAGGATGTTGTGGAGTTCTTCCACCCAGCCACCGCCCTCGGCCTCCAGCTTCTTTTTGAGGCCCTCGAGCAAGGTCCGGTTGGCATTCTCTACTTGCCCGTTGCCTTGAGGGTAGGCAACGGAGGAGAAGGTGTGTTTGATGCCCCATGCCTCCAGAAAGGCACAGAAGGGGGCTGCCTCAAATTGTGTCCCATTGTCAGGGATGATCTGTTGGGGGACGCCAAACCTTGTGAGGATGTTCTTGAGGACAAAGTGACGGCACTTCGCCTCTGTGATGCTGGCGAGGGGCTCAGCCTCTACCCACTTGGTAAAGTAGTCGATGGCCACAATGATGTATCTGTTGTTGGAGGTACCCCTCGGCAGAGGGCCCACAAGGTCTATTCCCCATCGAGAAAAGGGGACAGATGTGCTGATGGGGGCATAGTTGACCGCTGGCCTGCCGGGGGCTTTCTGGAAATGTTGACATGCGGTGCACCTTCGGGCAAGGTCAGCACAATCTCTGGCCATGGTTGGCCAGAAGTAGCCATGGAGAATGAGCCTTCGGGACATGGAGAAGGGTCCCTGGTGAGCTGAGCAAGTGCCACTGTGCACCTCCTCCATTGCGACCTCGGCTTCATCCTGATGAAGGCACCGAAGTAGCGTGCCTTTGTAAGACCGTTTGTAGAGCCTTCCGTCTTCGATGGTATAGCTAGGAGCCCTCAGTTTTGCCAGTTTAGCGCGGGTCTCATTCTCGGGTACCTGCCCTGTGGAGATGAAGGCGGTGATGTCTGAGATCCAATCCTCTTGGCGTTGTTGTATGTTCATGACGGGGCTTGCATGGATACTTGAGAGGCTGAGTTCCTCAATTTTAGCAATCTTGGAGATGTGCTCGGGGGAGTCGGCCGAGAGCTTAGATAGTATGTCGGCCTCGGAGTTCTGAGCCCTCGGTATTTGGGTGAGAGAGTGTGCCTCGAATACCTTAAGCAACTCCTTGGCCGCTTCCTTGTACTGTTTCATTCTTCCCTCCTTGGCCTCATATTCCTCGGAGATTTGGCCAACGACCAACTTGGAGTCGCATTTGATGTGGATCTGCCGAGCCTTCATGTTGCCAGCCAGCCGAAGGCCACATAGGAGGGCCTCATACTCGGCCTCGTTGTTGGAGACTTTGAAAGAGAAGAGGATTGCATAGTAGGCTCTGAAGCAGGTGAGCCTGAAAGTAATGGCCCAACTTCTTGACGGTCCAAACGATGGCTAACACCGTTTTTCCACAGGAGAGTACCTGAGCTCGGCCTCCCTTAGGGTCTTGCTTACATAGAAGATGGCATGTTGGATGCCGTCTTCCTCCCGGATGAGTACGGAGCTGATGGCTGCCGGGCTGACCCCAAGGTAGAGATAGAGGGTCTCCCCTACCTTTGGTTTTGAGAGCATAGGGGGTGAAGATAGATATCGTTTGAGCTCGTCGAAAGCCCCCTGGCATTCTGGAGTCCATTGAAAGCCAGACGTCTTCCTCATGATCTGGAAGAAGGGTAGAGACTTCTCCGCTGATTTAGATAGAAAGCGGTTGAGGGCTGCCAGGCGGCCCGTCAACCGTTGAACTTCCTTCACGTTGCGTGGGGGCTCCATGTTGATGATGGCCTGTATCTTCTCGGGATTGGCCTCAATACCCCTTCGGCTCACAATGTAGCCTAAGAATTTGCCCCCTTGGACGCCGAAGGTGCATTTCTTCGGATTTAGCCGAAGGTTGAATTTTTGCATGATGGCGAAGATTTCCCGGAGGTCGTCAGCATGGCTGGAAGATTGCTTGCTCTTGACGATCATGTCGTCAACATAGGCCTCCATGGTGCGCCCTAGGACGGCTTGAAAGACTCGGGCCACCATCCGGTGTAAGTGGCCCCTGAGTTCTTTAGGCCGAAGGCCATTACTAGGTAGCAGAAGATGCCCTCGGGAGTCATGAAGGCTGTCTTTTCGGCGTCTCCCTCATGCATGAAGATATGATGATACCCGCGGAATGCGTCGAGGAATGACATGATCTCACACCCCGCGGTTTCATCTACAAGTTGATCGATATTGGGCAGAGGAAAAGGGTCCATAGGGCACGCCTTGTTGAGATCCGTGTAGTCCACGCACATGCGGAAGGTTGGAGGCTTCTGTGCGAGGACTACGTTCGCCAGCCATGAGGGGTATTTCACCTCCTTGATGTGCTTAATAGAGAGGAGCATGGCGACCTCCTTCTTCACAAATTCCCTCCTTTCGGCGGAGAGGGGTCTTCTTCGTTGTTGTACTGCTTTTGCCGAGGGGTCCACCGAGAGGCGGTGGGTGATGACCCTTCGGCTGAGTCCCGGCATGTCCTCCGGCCCCCATGCAAAGACAGTGGAGTAGGCGCGGAGGGCGTCGGTGATACCGGTCTTCAGATCTTCAGGGAGCTGGGCTCCAATCTTCACGACTCTCTCCGGCTTGGCCGGATCGAGTGCAAAGTCTTCTACGTCCTCGGCTGGTTCAGCCCTCGGCCTCTTTTCTTCTTGGTCGATGGTTCCGGTGATGGTGTCAACACGGAATTCCGTCTTACTTACTTTCTTAGTGACTTGAAGATAGCAAGCGCGGGCAATTTTCTGATTCCCCCGGGAGTAGCCAATGCCCCCCTCGGCGGGGAACTTGAGGCAGAGGTGCCTCATGGAGATGATGGCCTCGAGGTCCTCGAGGGCTGGCCGGCCGAGGATAATGTTGTGGGCGCAGTCGATGTTGACGACGACGAACTCCACTTCGAGCTGGGCTCTATGGAGCCCGTCGCCGAAGATTACCGGGAGGGTTATTACCCCCTCGGAATCAATAGTATCGCCGGTGAAGCCGGCAAGAGGGGTCTTGATGGGCCGAAGGGACCCCCTCTCCAGATGCAGCTCTCTAAAGGTGCTGAGGTACATTACATTGACGGAGCTGCCCGTGTCAATGTAAGTTCGGTGAATGATGGTGTCGTTTATTTCAGTCCGAATCACCAAGGCATCCCTGTGAGGAGAAGAAGTAGGAGGGAGATCTGCGTTGGTGAATGTGATGGGTTCCTCCCTCAGCCGCTTTACCGGGGGCATATGGGTGACTTCCCCCACGTAAAGAGATTGAGCCCACTTTTTCCGCTGACTGGTGGAATCGCCCCCTGTATTGCCGCCGGTGATCATGAGGATATGGCGTTTTTTCTCTTGGTAGTGGGGGTACTCCTCCTCTTCCTCCTCCAAGTTTCCGATCTCCCTCTTCTTACCGAGGGGGATGGTGTTCGGGTTCACCCAAGCGTTCACCTTCGTGTGGTGCCCTCGGGGAGGTCCCTGATGAGAAGGTCCCTCCTGCCGAGGGCTCTGAACAAATTGGGACAGGTGCACCGTTTGTATCAACCTCTCGATGGCCGTCTTTAGCTGATGGCAGTCATCGGTTCTGTGCCCCTGGTGCCGATGGAAGCGACAGTATGGGAACTGAGGGTTGATAGCATGTACCTCCGGGGGTGCGCGAGAATCGCCCTCAACGAGGCCCCTCTCCTCGGCAAAATCAAGGATGATGCTGACGGGGTGCGTCAACGGTGTCCGGGGGCGGTCCAGGAGAATGGGATGTGCCCAAGTCTTAGGGCTGCTCTTATAACCTCCCCCGGGCTTGGCTTGGCCTTGCCGAGGGCGGTCATCAGAGGGTCTTGAAGCCTTGGGGTGATTTGGAGGAGCCCCCGGCCCTCGGTTATTCCTGTTGTCAGTCCTCGGGGGTTGCTGGTCTGGATGTTGGTGGTATTTCTCCACCTCCTCGGCCTCAGCATATCGGTCCCCCCCGCTGCAAAGCCCTTATGTAGTCGCGCGGGGGGGGGGGGGGGGGGGGGGGTTCAATGATGAGGCTCCTTGAAAAGTTTCCGGTGCAGAGGACGGTCTGTAGGAGGGCCAGGAGGGTCCCGTCATCAGCACCGTCGACTTTGTCGGCCTCTGTCCTCCAGCGCTCCAGGAAGTCCCGAAGGGTCTCATCCCTCTTCTGGCGTATGGTTAGGAGGTGGGAGAAGTGCTTCCTCGTGCGACGCCTCCCGGCAAATTGTGTCAAGAATCGCTGGACGAGTTCTTGCCACGAATCAATGCAGCCCTCAGGCAACCGGTTGAACCATTCATATGCCGGCCCCTCTAAGGTGGAGAGGAACCAACGACACAAATATTCGTCCGACGCCCCTACCATCATCATGCTGTTCTGATATTTGCTGTAGTGTTCCTGGGGGTCCGTCTTCCCGTTGTAGGGCTGTATGTGTTGCCCTCGGTATTTTTCCGGGATCCGGGCCGCCAATACCCTTGGGGTAAACGGCGTCCGGGTCCGGAGCTGGATGACGGGTTCCCCGGAGCCCTCGGCTACCTTCTTCTGTAATTCCTCCATTTTGGCCATCATGGCCTCGTATTTGAGGTCTGAATGAGGGGTGGAGGTGGTGGCGTGAGCTTTGTTGGCCTCCATTTCGTCAAGCCGGCGTTGGAGGGCCGCAATAATCTCGTCCCGGGGATCCTTCGGGAGGGTCTCCGCCCCCTGCGAACGAACCCGGGCCGAGTGGGTCTGGTTGATTTGGTGGCGAGCATCATCGGCATGAAGGGGTGCCTTGCCTTTGTCCCGAGGGGGACGCTCCTCGTCTGCCCTCGAGACAGACCCTCCGCTTTCCTGGGGCCTTTGGAGTGCCTTCCCTCCGAGGCGGTCTTGGACCCCTCGGCGGTCTGGCCCTCCTCCGAGCCGGTTGAGGGCGGAAGTGAACTTCCTGGGACTGAACTTCCTGGGACTGAACTTCCTGGGAGGCCGTATCTTGGGCCACTACCCCTTCGTCATTCCTTACCCGAGGGATGGGGTTTCTGAAGGGGTGTGGCAGAGGGGGAAGTACGATGTTCTCCCCAACATGGGGTTGAGCCGGAGCCAGGGTGCCGAAGGCACCTGGGTTCTGAGTGAGCGTCTGGATGAAGGCGGAGAGCGCCGATTGAACGTCGATGGTGAGAACCGGAGGGCTGACTTGGTCTTCGCTCCGGTTTTTCTTCTTGGCCTCGGTGCCGAGGCGGGCATCGGGGGCATTCTGTTGGATCTGGAGGCGAAGGTCGACAGCCGCCTGTTCCAACCCAGCGATGACACCGCCCTCGGGAGCCCTGTGAGAGTCTTCGGAGGCGTTGACGTCGCCGAGGGCCAGGTTCTTGTCTTCCACGTTTTTGGAGTTGGCACGTGTTGTTCTCACCATTTTGGTAGAGGGCCAGTGTTTGGCGAAGGGGGAGGGTTTCTTACTCGATTGTTCGACCTCTCAACGAGAGCACCAAATGATGGATAGTCTACCCGGGGGGTATATATCCGAGGGGTTATTGCTGAGAATAACTTAGAGAGAAGTTAGAGCATAAGTAAGTAAGAGAGAGAGTGTATTCAATATGAATGTCGTGGTTTACAACGGGGAAAAGGGGGTGCTATTTATAGTAGCAATAAATGCCGGACAGGGACACGTGTCAAGCATCCATTGGCCGAGAGGTCACCTCATCCGGTTGGCGCTGGCAACCGCATGTGGCCGCATTTAATGCGGCTGTTGGATGGGACGTTGTACAGGGTACGGTGATCTGTACGTGCGTGAAGAGGAGATCTTGTCGAGTGAGGTGCCTTCGGCTATAGAGCAGTAGCCGAGGGCTCCTCAAACCGAGGGCACCCTGGTGCCGAGGGCTACTGTTCTCGCCGTTTTCTCCCAGTTTCTTAGTTTGCTTGAGAAACCCGTTCTGTGAGAGTTTAGAGCCTTCGGCCAGGGGGTCGAAGGCACCCCTGGTGCGCTGTGGGCTGCTTGGTACTCCGGGCGCCATGATATGGGCTTGTTGGGCCTTCTGGGCCTGTTGGGCCTTTACTGGAGTAGTAGGAGTCTGTGGGCCGGGGGTTCCCGGGCCATATACTCCATCAATACTACTACGATGAAGACAATATATAATGTTCGTCAAAACCATAGAAGGATTGAGAGAGCTGGAAGATCACAAATGCAACAGCTTATGAAAAGATTAAATGATTATAAGTATGTGGAATGGCATAGGAGGAATGAGTCAACTGATTGTTTGACTGACTTGTTTTGGGCACATCCTGCTTCTATTAATATTTTACATGCCTTTCCATTGGTGTTGCTTATGGACTGTACCTACAAAACCCATCGATATGGCTTTCCATTACTAGAGATAGTTGGTGTGACATGTACAAATCTTACATTTTCTATAGCATTCGTGTACATGGAGGCTGAGCGTGAAGAAAACTACACATGGGCAATGGAGAAGCTAAAAGCATTGATGCTGTCAAATATTATGCCTAATGTAATTGTCACCGACAGAGACTTGGCATTGATGAAATCTATTAAGACAGTATTCCCTGAAACAAAAAAATCTTCTCTGCAGATTTCATATCACAAAAATTGTTCTTGCCAATTCTAAAAAGTTGTTTAAATGCGAAGATGAGTGTGATGATTTCATGGCAGCTTGGAGTGTCTTGATATTTTCTTCAAGTGAAAAGGAGTACACTAAAAACTTAGATTCTATTGAAAGTGACTACCAGATGCATCTTAGTCTCATTCAATATGTAAGAGATACATGGTTGAATCCGTATAAAGAGAGATTTATAGTGGCATGGACCAATAAAATCATGCATTTTGGCAATTTGACAACAAATAGGTATGATGTTCAAATTTAATCTATTTTCGGTATTTGTGAATTTACTAAATTTCAAAGAAAAATTGAATTTTTCTTTAACTTTTGCAGAGCTGAGAGTGCACATGCAAAGTTCAAGAAATGGCTTGGCTCTAGTAAGTCAGATTTTGATTATTCTTGGACGATAATCAACGCTCTAATTAAGTTGCAACACACTGAAATTAGGGCTTCGTTTGAGCAAAGTCTAAATGTGGTTGAACACAATTTCAGACCTGCATTGTTTAAAGACTTGCGCGGATTAGTATCACGAAAAGCATTGAACTTAATTCTGATTGAGTCTGAAAGAGCATCTACGGTTGGTGTCGACGCCAGTTTATGTGGGTGTGTCATGAGAAGCACACATGGCTTACCTTGTGCACATGAAATTGCGGAACATGTCAGATGTGCTCAACCCATTCCAATATTAAATATTAATCCTCATTGGATGAAATTAAACTTGCAAAAACATCAAGAAGGTGAAGTCTCATTTGAAATGAGTATTGATACTGAGATGAGTTGCATATGGACACGATTTCATGTCTGATCAAGCTGGAAAGCTGACATTGAAAAGGAAGCTAAGAGAATTAGGTGATCCAGCAACGACATTTCTAATACCACCACCTCAAAAAGCTAAGACAAAAGGTCATCCTCTTTTGAAGGCGACTTCATCAACTCGGCGTGACCCTTCATATTTTGAAATTGTTGACTCGGAAGTTGCTAAGCGTGACTGTGAATTAAGTCAAAAAACTGTTCCAGTTCGAAAAGTGAAGAAGAAAACAACCAGGAAAAAATCCAAAAGTTTTCTAAAGTATTTGAACTTTTTTCCATCATACTTACACCCATATATCTTTGACATAATTGATGTCAAGCCGGATGGACATTGCGGTTTTCGTGCTATTTCTTCTCTACTGGGTTTTGGAGAAGACAAGTGGGCAACCGTTCGTGATGAGTTGATTGAAGAGTTGTGCAATTATCGACCTTTTTATGTTAAGTTGCATGTACGAGTCCGCTGAAAATGTTGCTGAATTACTTGAAGAATTGTCTTATTTCAAAGCTCCAGCACCGTATAAGAATCGGATGACTCTACCCGCCATGGGTCATTTGATTGCTTCTAAATATAATGTGGTCTTGATCTACCTTTCTAAGCCAGTGTGTGTGACATTTCTTCCTCTTCGATCTAATCCACCCATAGAACAACACCATAAGGTATTAGTGTTGGGATTTGTAAATGGCAATCACTTTGTTCAGGTACTTACATTACTTATTACTTTATATTCTAATATTTGCTATGCACATTTTGGCATTGTATATTGAATGTATTAATTTAAATAATATTATATATTGGCAATGTATATATGTATTGTAGGTTTCAATGGATCCTTATGCGCCAATACCTCCCATTGTTGCAAATTGGAAACATTTTAGATTTGACACCGCAATGGGGTGGGAGACCCCATACTTAGATCGTATTAAGGAATTTAATGTCATACTTTCAGCCCATGTGGGTGATTGCACTAAGGAAGTTATTAACATTGAAGAAAATATATAGGTACATCACACAATATTCTGTTGAATTACTTGTATTGGTCATTACGAAATTTGACGTATTAGTTTTGTTTTTATTTAATCCTATCAAATCTAAACTTTGCTTCTTTTTGACATGTGTTTTTACTTATTAGAAAAATTTGCACTTGTTATTGTAGGAGTTGTCAGATTCAGCAAAGTTTTGATCAATGTTGAACTAGTGGGAAAAGAAAGGCCTCACTCACATTCATTGCAGCAATTGGAGTTTTTCATTACTTTGTAGTCATTAGCTTTTTAAGCAATTTTTTAAATAAGGGACAGTTGGATGGAGAAACTTATTTGATAAGTTTGAACTAATTCATCGAGTTTTTTAAGTACGTTGGATTTCACAAAAACTACTTGAGCTTCCATGGGTATGTTACCTAATTATTTTATCAGCTAAATGTCAAGCAATATGTAAATATCAGGATGGTATATACTTAACTTTCAAATCAGTTAGTAGACCAATGAAAAGCATATAAGGATCTGTCTAATTCATACATTCATTTTACTATGCAACAAAATGAAAGTAACACACTTTGAGTCACAAAGTAACTCATGCAAACGATGTCGTATACTAGTAATTTTTTCATGATAAGAACATTTAAGGGTAAGAACTTACCTCCAAAAATCTTAGTATCAGAAATAACGGTGTCACATGTATATGAAATTGCAACGGATCCCACAATATAGAGGCTTTCTCATCATTGGTCACCTTTTTAACAACTGAGGATCAGGAAGAAGGTATAGGAGGAAGCAAAGCATCGGAGCTTAGCCTTTGTTTGTCCTCTTCTTGTGGCGGTAAGAGTTGCTTTTGGAGTGTGGGCAAGATCTCAGGAGTGTGTCGCTTTGTAAGTGTTGAGGATACAAAAGAACTGCCCAAACTCACTACCTAATAAAAGAAATGTCAGTTATTGGTCTTCGGGTGTTTATAAACCTAACATGTTTCATGAACCAAAAAATGAATGAATCCTTCTTATCTAAGCTATAGATTCAATGACATCAAAGACTAATCAATGATTAATTAGCATTTCTACCTCACCAGGTGTTCCAGAATGTTCAAATGAGTGTGAATTTTCTTGTTTCACTATTGAAGAAAAACTGGCAAAATGTTAGGTGCTTGTATCTCAAAACCACCATGGGAAAGCCAGTCCGAGTCTTTTGAGGGCGTTTGGAATTAGAGCTGGTAATTTTATTTTCCTTGTGTCTGCGGTTTAAAACATCAATTTCTCTATTTTCCCCTCTTTGATTATTCCTGATTTTGGTTGAGCAAATCTTCAGGTTTTGTTTTGTTATAAAGAAGTTGGAACTGTGATTTTGAAATCAGGAAAAAAAATTAGCATTTCTACCTAAATGTTCCTCTAGTGAGGAGATCAGTAGTAGCATGACACCAAATAGGAAAAAACCCTGGGATTAGTGAAGATGGAAGTATGATTGAACCCACTAGCATAATCAATTCAGATTATATAAGCTTAAGCCCCTCGGCTTCAAATGATTCAGAAACAACAAATGTGAATATGAAAACCATCAGTAGAATTTCGAGAAATCCCAATATACGAATGGAGTTGAAATTGAACTCCTAGATCAAAACCATTCAAGGAAATCCAGAACTTGTAGAAATTCTATAGCGGGATTTATAAGCTTTTATGAATAAAAACGGAAGGCTTACTTGAAGATAATAAATGAAATCTTTTTTCTTTTTCTCCCGCTTGAAAGCTTGCAAAGATGCTTCCTTTAAATTCCAAACAATGAATGAAGCAGGGTCTTTCATGTGTTTCCAACAAAGGTAAAATCATGGCTCAACGATGAGAGATGATGAAGAAGAGCTTGTCTTGTTCATTGCTTCGTCCCTTCCGACTGGCTTGTGGGAGAATTGGAAAGGGCTCTGGCTCTTTGGTTCCTTATTGGAAAGTTCAGACATTAACGAGCTGGAATGGAATGAGAATAGAAACTTTAAATTAAAGTAACGAGCGAAAATTAAAGTAACGAGGGGCGTTAAGTTTTAAGGGCGTAATTGGGATTATAAAATGTGGGTCTGTGCTTAGTAAAAACGGGGCTGCCAATAGAATTTCCCATTTATTTTTAGTGGAAATTACCCATGTGGTCTACATTTGTATCTCAAATATTTCACTGTCTCTCTAGAATTGTCTCATTTTTTCATTTTTGGACGTCTTCCTATTATTGTCTCATACCATATTTGGTAATATTTGTGTGACTTTAATTCATTTTTACTTTACTTCCACTTTATAAACTCATTATCAAACACATAATTTTACTTTTTTTTAAAATCAACACCACTACGTTCCATCCCAATATTAGGGGGATGAAGTAGTATCATTTATGGCTCAACTATTTTATCTTTTCATTTTTAATCTTTTATGATTTCAATTTAGTTTTTTATTTTTCACTCTTAGATTATGCCCACCTCCGTCACAGTTCAAAGCTTATAATATGAGAGTCGGCGACGATTTCCCGATCTCTTCTCGGGAAATGAGTTATGTGGTCAGGATTGGGCTAATTAAAGCTTGGGCGGCGCATGGAAAGCTTGGGCAGCGCATAGGGGTAACCCGATAGGGCAATCCCCTCATTGGATCGACGAATCTCCGCGACACAGGCAATGGTTGGCCAGTTAGATGCCCGACTATAAGCGACGGCTTCCAGGATGTAGAGTCGTCAGACCAAAAATGGGATCGAAGACATGGGCGGCGCGAAGGAGACTCCCGATTTGTGGTTTTTGTCACCAATTCGGTGGCTGGAAGCGACATGACTCGAGGACAAATGAAGGGAGATGGAGCTCTAGTTAGGGGTGGGCAAAAATACCGAAAAATCGGCATACCGCACTCACCGTACCGGAAAACACTGGAATATTGGTATATCGTTATTTTCGGTACGGTATCATACCATGCCGATTTATTCGGTACGATAACAGTAAATGTTTTCAAATACTGTGGTATATGTAACGCTGTCCCCAAGTATATTTACTTTTTAGTAAATCATGTAATAAACCTTGAAAAATGATTTATAAATTTACGAGGTTGTAATTTTTTTAGTTATTTGACGTGAATAGTAAATTGCACGTGGAGCCCACACCGGGAATGGGGACCACCCAATAATTTCGTGATCACATATTATATTTATCTTGGTCTAGATAATATGTATATGGTAGTGGTTATTTTAATTGGGTCATAGAAAGGGCATAGAGTTGACCCGTTGGTCAAACGAGACCCAATTAGCGGTATTGGTAATTTATCAGATAACAATCTGAAATGAATTTTGGAGACTTCTAAATTAAAGTTGGGGAATATAGATTCATTCTAAAGGCCTATAATGATTAAGAACATGCGTTATATTTTATTTGACCCGATAAAATAAAAATATAATTAAAACAATCCGAGAATTACAACTTTCGAAGGCAAATGTACATTTCGCGACAAGATGGGATGACCTCCCACATGAGTGGGGGGACACCCCACGTTTTTGTGTGCTCAAAGGGACTTATGGGGCTGGAATGACAAAAAAAAGGTGTTGAGGAAAGTTATTTGGCATCTAAAGTATCAAAGAGGACCCCTCACCCTCTCTTATTGTTCAATTGAGACAAAATTGAGTACTCTCTCTCTCTCACCCCTACCATCTTGCTCGACCCACACCCTCAAGTAAGAGAAAAATTGAGCTCTCAAACCATTCTTCCATTGCCAAATTCGAGCAAGCTTAAGGAAGTCCAAGAAGGAGGATTAAAGAGGCAAAAAGTTAGGAAAAGTGTGAAGAATTAAGGTATTGACTCTATAATAACTTTTTCTCTGCTTTTTATCTATCATATGACTAATATATCATATGGATGAACCCTAGAATTGTTCTACATGTTTAGAAGTGTAGAATGAGGGGTTGGAAGGTGGTTCTAAGTCCAAGAACGGACTTAGAAGTCAAAATGACCGGTTCGCTGAAAAATAACCTTTTAGAGGTTATTTGTGTTGATATGAGTTTTGTGATGATAAAACCTTGTTAGGAGCTTGACTAAGGTGTTCCTAGTTTTCGCCGGAGTTCATCAAAGTTCGCCGGAGTTTCACCGGAGTCCAACTAAGAAAGGTAGAACTTCTTAAAGCTCATTTGAGGTGATTGGATGGCTTAATGTCTTGTAACTTTTGGGTTAAGCATGAGATTATCTAAGTAAATGTTATATGTGTTCATAATGATGTTTAAAAGAGATTAAACATGTGAACCAAGCATTCCAGCACAACTGGTTGTGAGGTTACCGTGCCTAGTGTGAGGTCTCGAGTTCGAAACCCGCTAGGCACATAAGGGTTTGAAACTCGATGAAGTGAGTTTCAACCCTGATTAAAAAAGGAGAGATTAAACATGTGATTAGCCAAAGTGATAAGGCATGCATGGAATGAACTATTCAAATATGCATGAATTGTGATATGAAAACGTTTATAAAAACATATGTGATATGTTTAGAGATAAAAGGTGCATAAAATGGTTGTTTATAACGTAATACATGTTGTGATTAAGTTTGACACCTGTTGGATTTGAAATGGTGGGTCAACTGAGGGTTGACCGGTTGCCCAGGGGGCAACCGGCGCCGATCATGCATAGAATCGGCGCCGGTTTGAGAGGGTTTAGCCCGGTTCATATTATTTGATTATGAACTGGCACCGGTCAAGTTTGAACTGGCACCGGTTTGGCCTTATTTTGCCTATATGTTGATTTTTAATGTAATTGCATGTATGATTTTGCTTAGGTCTTAAAACTATTGGTTTAGTCTTGTTTATTGATTATGATATAGACCCTATCTAGTATGATATGTGGTAGATCATAGGTCAGGTGGAGTACCAAAGGATCAGGCGGTATCCTCAAAACTCGGTTATGTCGGGTGGAGTACCCAAGGATTGGGCGGTATCCTCAAAACTCGATTATGTAGGGTCGAGTACCCAAGGATCGGGCGTGTATCCTCAAAACTTGGTTATAACGGGTGGAGTACCCAAGGATCGGGCGTGTATCCTCATAACTCATAGATTACTGTTTACTAATACAGGATCGGGCGGTGTCCTTATGATTATTTGATTTGGACAGGAGGAGTCCTATACACTCATAGGTCTATGGGTGGGTTGAGGTTTTAAGTTAAGGACATTGACTACTACTATATTTCCCTAATAAACAATGACCATAGGGTCGGGTATTTCCAAGTGTATAAAAGTACTGATGTGTATTTTATCACCCAATGTTTGGGTCTTATACTTGAAACATTAGTTATTCTACATTTAGCTCGCTACTCGCTCGGTATTCCCGTACTAACCCCTTCGGGAGGGGGGGGGGGGGGGCACCATTTCAGGTTGAAGCTAAAGCTTTAGCTGAGTGGAAAGAATCTAGAGGAAGACGTGGCCCATGCTTCCTTTACTATTTCATATTACAAACTATGCTCATAAATACTTTTGTAATGATTACTTTGTTTTGGGCCTGCGAGCCTACGTTTTTGCCATTTGTGGCCTATGATTGATCATTGGATAATCCGCTATTTATTCAATCTATGATGTGATGTTGTTGTGTATGTTTACTTACTGAGTATGGTATGAACGATGTTCATGAACGCCTTGTGTGATTAAGTGAGGTTGACTTGCGAGTGACGTTACTTGATCACACGGCGGTTGTACACGCGCCTAGATGTAGTCTGGGGCGCGACAGTATGCCGCTATAATATTGTACAGAATCCCTACCCAACAATTACTTTAAAGGGAAAAGTACAGAAAACGTACATGTGATTTGGGCCATTTTCAGATAGGGGCATGTGTTTCATTTTCTAACAAAGTGGGGCATGTGTTTCAATTCCGTTATCATAGCAGGGGCATGTAGTCTAACGACGTTAGAAAAATTAACCCCGATTTTAAAAAGTCTCCGAAAAATTAAAAGAAAAATACCAGGGGATGCGTCTCGTCAAGGAGATCAACAAGCTATCTTTATTTTTTTGTTTCCAACCACCATATCTTCAGAAAGTCCACTAGAAAGTTGATATCAGCGAATTTGTTTTTAAAAGATAATCCAAATAGAGCTGAAAAATCCAAAGAGAATGATAGTTTGTTGATCTCCTTGATGAGGCGCACCTCCCAGTATTTTTCTTTTAATTTTTCGGAGACTTTTTAAAATCGGAGTTAATTTTTCTAACATTGTTAGACGCCATGCCCCTACTTTGATAACGGAATTGAAACACATGCCCCACTTTTTTAGAAATTGAAACACATGCCCCTATCTGAAAATAGCTCAAACCACATATACGTTTTCTGTACTTTTCCCTACTTTAAATTCCAAAATATTGTAAAAGTCCATTACAATTTTTTAATCCCAAAATAAATACTTAGATTGGTTACAAATGCCACAATACAAAAATAAAGGCCCAATTTCCTAAACCCAATATAACCTTCTAGGCTTCTACTACGTAACATTCAAATAAACTAACCCTAATGACTAATGAGTAATGTACTAATGTCTAGAAACAAGTCCATCTTGTTCCAAGAGCTTGCGAGTCGCGATGACTGAGCCGCTGCCAAGTGTGACGAGTGTATCTACATAGGGATTCTGCGAGTCAAGGCACACAACTTTATCTGAAAATCTTATTCAAATATTTTTTTAAAATTATAAAAATGACTAAATACATAATCATATTAGGAATAAGTGGTTTTATATCCATGTTTTTTGAATAACTATTTATTTTTGTTAAAGATCACTATGGATTTAATTATATCTATATTATTCAAGTTATTTTAGGAGAGTGTGTTACTTTTTAATGTGTGGCATGTTGAACCAATGTTCTAAAAGGCGTAAGGCGTGCCGAGGCGGCACGACCAAGCCTCAAGCCTTTGATGCCTAGGCGAGTTTAGGCAAGGCGTAGGCGTGAAAAGGCGTTTTGATTTTTCATCATAATTTTAATTTTTCTACCACAATTAATTATAATGTAAATTTAGTATATTATGAAGGACACCATTACTTTCTAAATTTCCAATAAAGGTACATTTCCAATCGTATAAAAATACTATTTTAATTGGATTGTAATTTTCTGATCTTTTTTTATTTGATCTAAACTTGTTTGGTCGGGTTGATTCTTGCATATGTTTGTTTATATGTATTTTAAAATTGCCAAACTTTAGTTTGATCTGGTCTAATCTAGCCTAATCTGCTTAATTAGATTTGATCTGATATAATCTCATTTGTTGTAGTTGATCTAATTTGCTTGATACTACTACTACTAAAAATAATAATAATATTAATAATAATAATAATAATAATAAGAGCTACAATAATTTTAGTGTGAACCGTGAAGTATTACATACGGAGTAGTATTTAGCTTGTGAAATGTATAGAATAATAGAATACCTTATAAGGTTGTTCTTCCCTTTGGTTTACTCAATTTCCACACCAGAGGAATTGAAATGATCGACCTTCCACTTCGCCTATATAAGGAATGCTCCACTTACTTGAGGCTATATGCCATAGAATTGATGCTTTACATATGCGGGCCTAATTAAATTGGCATTTAGGTCTCCAATGGGCCTAAATGTGGTCAAATAGTTGAATCTTGGTTCTGGATTTTTTATTAGGCCGCCTTTGCGGCGCCTTTGGCCGCTTTTTAGAACACTGTGTTGAACTGCTAAATAATTATTGTTCAATATTGAATATGACATCAATAGATTATCAATTGTATTTTGTAACATTTTAATAATTGATTAAATATATCGCTAGTAACACTGATTTAGTATATTTTGTTAGTCTATGATAATTTGTTGTATTGAGAGACATGCATAGTAATTTATTGATATCGTTATCGAATTGAAACTTCGATATACCGAAATGCGGTATACCGAAACTTCAATAAGGTAATGATATATAAATTTTGTATACCGAAAGATTTGGTATGACAAATGTATGAGAGAAATTATTCGGTATGCCGTACCGAACCACCCCTAGATCTAGTCGTCCATGGCAGCAAAGCAGAGTGGGACCCTGTGTAACCTTATTTCCACGAAGATTAAGCAAATGGCTTGGAGTACGTGAGCAGACCTCACGACCAG
Source organism: Cuscuta europaea (assembly GCA_945859875.1). Lineage (NCBI taxonomy): Eukaryota > Viridiplantae > Streptophyta > Magnoliopsida > Solanales > Convolvulaceae > Cuscuta > Cuscuta europaea. Next base: position 7,278,261 of record CAMAPE010000027.1, on the reverse strand, counting down.
AGCCGGGAGCTGACAGGTTTTCGACCCTAGCAAACTTATTGGAGATCGCGAACGGGCAGCTCGAGTGTTTCTTAAGGTTGAAGGCAAGCTGATTGCGGGCGTCCAACGGGTAATAGCAAGTTGGATCCTTCGCACCAGGTTTTTGGAACAACAGCATATGGATTTGATTTTCCCATTGAGAGCATGGAATTTCATCCATTATGGACCTCAATCTTGCTCGGGTTACTGGTCGATCTTTGTGAGAACTATGTGATGGGGATATTCGTTCTTCACTTGCTCCTGGCAGTCCAAATTTGGCCGATGGAAACACGACAGTACTCCGGCTAAGAGCTTCACCCTCTATCTCCGGCAAACAATAGCATCTTGTCTTGCCTTCATTCAAAGTTGCTGGAGTGTTAACGCAAGTCCATAACTTAAGTATAGCCAACACAGAGAAACACCTGCAAAACAGAACAACAAAAAACATCCTGGCTCGAGACGCGTAAAGGCGGTCCTCTGAAAGTATTTCCGGTGAACGGAAATCTTCCCCCCAGGATATAACGAGCCCTTCGACTAGAAGTCGGAAGCAGAACTACGAGGGAAATAGTTCCAATAATAATCCAGCATAAGTCTCTAAGAAAAATCATTTTAAGGAAGGCCTTTTGAGAAGATAAAGTTTGCAGAGAAGAAGAAGAGTTCGTATGTAGTAATCCATGCTCTAGTGAGTCTTGTTGTTATTAGGGATGTAAACGAGCTGAGCTGAGCCCGAACACCCAAAGCTCGAGTTCGGCTCGATAAAGAATTAGTGGTATTCGGGTTCGAGCTCGAAGCTCGACGAGCTTTACAAACGAGGCTCGTGTTCGGTTCGTCAGGCGTTCAATGTTCGAACCGAGCGCTCGATAAGCTCGATAAATATACTTGAATTTAAAATTTTAGGTGATGCTTGTTAATAGGCTTGTGCTCGAATGATTCGACAAGTATTCGGTTCGTTAAAAATCATACTAATTATATTTAAATTTTGAAATATATATAAATTATATTTAAATTCCAGGTGTTCGATAGGCTCGAGTTCGAACCGAGCCAAATACTACTATGTTCGAGCTCGGTTCGATTAAGTTTTCGAACTTAAAACTCAGCTCGGGTTCGAGTTCAAAAGCTCGTTAAGCTCGGTTCATTAGGTTCGAAACCGAGCTCAAACTCGAATAGTTCGATAAAAGCTCGGTTCGTTTACAGCCCTAGTTATTATTAATATAACAATGAATAGAAAACCATTTGAATAACGGATGGTTGTTTTGGATCCTTAAAATAAGGAGAGAAAAATGCATGGTACAAAACTCATTAGTGCGGCCAAATAATTAAACATCCGTTACATTTATATTACAAAATAAATAATTTATTTGAAATACATTAATTTTCCAAAACTATGTAGGCCTATTTTATCTGGTTGATGTAGATATATATTAAACTTTGCTGAAATAGAAATTTGATGGCAAAATGCATGGATTAAAATTTAACAGAACAATTTCATTGATCCTTCTTTCACTAGAGCTTGTACTTGTTTAGTTTTATTAATAAAACATTTTATTTTGATAAAAAAAAATTCATTGATCCTATACATCACATTTTGGCTACTCAAATTATCCCCACTCTGGAGCCAGCTTTGTCGGTTCACCTTATAAGTTCCCTTCGAAGAACGGTGGAAGCCTAACAAGCTATCCTCCATATTTGGTTCCAAATTACATGGCATATTGGCACCTACCATTTCAGCCAAAGCCAAAGCCAGTCCAATGGAGGGAAGCATAGGAACCCCATGCAGTCACTCAGCGGAATCACAATGTTACTTTATATTATATGAAGATGATTCATACGTTATTTTAGTGTCACAGACAGTTTGTTAGAATAATGATATTAAAATGCGAGTTTAACCAGATAAAAATTCTGAGTTTAAATAAATCACCAGACAAACCGCCAAATGCAAGAACAGAAAAAACAATAATAATACTTAGAATAAATTAAAATGAATAAAGAGGGAAAATAAGAAAACTTATCGGAGGATCGCCCATTAAAATGGACTGGCCTTGAAGAAAGATAGCTCCTGTATCCCGATAGCTATTCGGACGGGTCTGGCTAGCTCGCTCCCAGGATAATCCTACCACGTTTCAGACTCGTAGCTACCTTGACTGAAACTTTCGACCGTTGCCCAAAATGCCTTGGAAAAAGATGAGCCCGAAAAACAAGGAATATAGATTATGAACTAACAAGCACACGTATGGGCAGAGGAAGAGCAAGTGCTTCTTTGTTGTGTTTTTGTGAGCACGTAGAAGAGAAAAAAAAACAGAAGTTAGTGCTCTCCTTTTGATGGGTGTATTTGTGGCTTCAGAAGGATTATGATGAGCAACACACTACTCATTTAGAAATGAGAGAATCAATACAATCATATGAATGAGATGTAACGATTATTCCATGATCATAATTTTTAATGATCTTTAAATAACTCTTGACCATGCTTATTATTAAATACGCACTCGGCCATTCAAATTCAACAATTTGAAATGTCTTAATTGAGCTTAAAAGCTACTGTTTTATTGTCATTATTAAGATAATAATGACACATTTCAAAATTGTTGTCCACAAATAAAACGACCTTCTAATTTGAGATATTTTCCAATACACTTTTAAATCATCTCGAGTGGGCCTGAGCGTATGGAATAATATTTCAAGCTACTTTACATGATACTTAAATGATATTCCTTATCACATAATATTTTATTAATAGACCATCTATTTATGATATAAGACAATAATTCACTATTTTAATAATTCACTTTACAACTTTTACAACTATGGATTCTAATCATCAAATGAAATAAATCCAAGTATGAAAGTTGTACTTTGATAATAAGTCACTCCCATTACATATGTTTATATTGCACATATATCTCAGGATCCCAAAATGAGACCACTCAAAATATAATTTTTATTTCATTTTCCATCATATTTCCAACAATCCCCCACAAATCCATAGTTGTAGACTCAACTCTAATACACATAGTGTGCTTTCAAATATGGTACCTTCCGGTTTGAACCAACTTCTAATCTCTTACCCCTAACCCCCACAGGAACAGAGTGAACAGAATGCTTGAACTCGAACCTTGGTTGTGGTGGCGTAGAACAAAAGCAACACACTAAAGGCAATGAAAACGATCTATAGGGGTGACGCTTTTACGACCGTGCGTCCTGATCATGTCTCTAGAATGTCATCGAGAATTAACCCTTATTCTCTTATTGCGGCCACACAATAACATTCTCATAGTTGGACATCTCCAAGAGTGTATTGCTAACACTTTGCTATTAAAGCCCAATCCCATTCAGAGTCTTAAACTCTTACTATCTTAGCAATTTCAGCATCTCTCAGGATTATCAAGGAATAGAACTCAAAAAATTATTCTAATAAGATGCATAATTCACTCTACAATTTGTTTATACCACATTGAACCTACTTTATGGGATCTCCATTCAGATAGGTTGGGTTGCCACTGTAGATGAATAATTATTGGGTTTCAGTCTCATTCCTAACCTTGATTTTATCACTTGATTTAAATCAAGTCCTTTTGTTAAAGGGTCTGTTGTATTATCTTTGGATCCAACAAAATCAACAACAAACACTCCTTGAGACACAAATTTCCTTATAGTTTTTAATCTAACTTGAATGTGTCTCCTAGTCTTTTGATTATACTTGGTACTCCTAATTTTTGCAATTGTACTCATACTATCACAATGCAAACAAATAGGTGGAATTGGCTTGGTGAATATAGGTAATTCGGACATTAGTCCCATAAACCATTCAACCATAATTCCTGTAGTATCCAATGCACATAATTCAGCCTCAGCGTATGGAATAATATTTCAAGCTACTTCACATGATACTTAAATGATATTCCTTATCACATAATATTTTATTAATAGACCATCTATTTATGATATAAGACAATAATTCACTATTTTAATAATTGACTTTACAACTTTTACAACTACGGATTCTAATCATCAAATGAAATAAATCCAAGTATGAAAGTTGTACTTTGATAATAAGTCACTCCCATTACATATGTTTATATTACACATATATCTCAGGATCCCAAAATGAGACCACTCAAAATATAATTTGTATTTCATTTTCCATCATATTTCCAACACAGTTTTGGGGCTGTTTGGTAACACTGCAATTCACTCAATCGACTGATTCTACCGAAATTTATGAACTTCAGGCTGAAATGGCTGGATTGACTGATTCTACTAATTTATGAAAAAAAAAATTTAAAATATATTTTATTAATAAAATAAAGAAAAAAATATAAAAAATATAGCTCAAATGATCATCGATGGTAACTTCAGTCATTACAGCCAGAAAAGTAACTTGAATCTTACTTATTTTGATTATTACACAATTAATCCAGTGCACGAAATTCAGTCATTAAGTGTTTGGTGAAAAAATTGGCTGATAAGCGTGATAAGCCGAAAAATTGTACATTATATTTGGCCCCATAGTGAGTTGCAACATTTTTCATGTAGCACCTTCTTCAATTTTGAGAAAATTGTAAATTTATCCTTACAACTTACTTATGTACCTAACTAGGCAAATGACCCGTGCGATGCACATGATATATCTAGGTTGCATACACTACCAAAAAAAACTCGTTATACGCATGGTTTGTTGGCAAGGAAACGATCCGTTCCTAATTTGGCTCGGTTGTTGGGTCGCAACAGCTAAACCTCAGGTTTTGGCGCGGAAAAGTTGACGTCAAATCAAATTTCGGGGTTGGCACGGAACTTCCGTGTCAAAGACCGACCCAAAGACCAAAAAACCAAAAAAGTTTGGATAGGAATCGGATCTGATCCAAAATCCGGAACTGAGACAAGAGTCCGAGACAAAATCCGTTCCAAAACAGGGAAAAATCATAAATTCGGATGAAATATAGTATGGCAGGGAACACATCCATACCGACATCTTCCTTGGCAACATCCGTGCCAAAAAGTATTCGTTGTTACTTTCGAAAATTCCACTTGCAAATGTAGCCGTTGATTTCCGAGACATACTCCGTCCCAAAAGTACCCGTTATCTACAGACATTTTGAAATTCCGTGCCAAAAACCTTGCCAAATACCTTGCCAAAAAATTCTATATATAGAACACATCTTATTATGTATTCATTCATTACATTCTTATTAATACGTGGTGATGAATTTCCAAGAACATGGAAAGTGGTATTATTTTCTATTTTCCATGTGGTTGAAGTATTTATATTTGGATTTCTTAAAGTAATTATCGTCAGCGTATAAGGTACGTAAAATTTTCCTGTTAACTATAAATTAATATATCATGCATATGTTGAATTATGATTATTATGAATGATTATATACCCACAGTATATAATTTGAAGGTTTAGTAGTTATATGTGTTTGCTTATTCAATAGATAAATAATTTCTTAATTTTTTTAATATTCAGACACAATGAATAGAGAAAAAAGAAATTGGATGTATAATCAATATGTTGGCAATGGTAGAGAATTGACACAAGAGTTTAAGAATGGAGTTATTGAATTTGTTATGTTTGCACAACAACAAACACGGTACATGGATGGAAATAAGATAAGATGTCCTTGTATGATGTGTAAAAATAACAAATTTTTGCCTGGTGAGGAGTTGTGTTGAGATTTATATACTACTGGTTTTATCAAAAACTATTACAATTGGACCTCTCAAGGAGAACCAATCGAGGCATGTTATTTGCCGCAAGTTGTGGGAACATCTAACTATGTTCCAGATGAGATGGCTGGTTGGGGAAATTATGAAGATATGAAATGGGATCAATCAATGATTTATGATTTGGGGACTTCTGCATTTCTTAATACCCATCCGAATAATGATTTCACTGCACACACTAATGCGGATGAGGGACTAAGTTCATATTTTTATGATGTTGATGCGTTAGGCACTAGATTTCAAGATGTTCTTAAAAGTGCGGATCAACCATTATATTCTGATTGCGATGGTCATTCGCAGTTATTAGCGGTTTCTGATTTTTTGAATATTAAGTCAGAATATAATCTGTCTGAGAATTGCATGTCCAAGATTCTTCTCTGTTGGTAGCATGTTACCACATGATCATTGTCTTCCCGACACTTATTACAACATGAAAAAATTCGTCTCTGAATTGGGTCTCCCCATGATTAAAATCCATGCATGCCCCGGAGGATGCATGTTATTTTGGAAAAATGATGAGGGATTGACCCGGTGTAAGTTTTGTAATGAGGATAGGTACAAGCCTATAACCGAAATGAGGCACAAACCACAAAAAAAGATCTGCAGCATCGAAATTGATATATTTGCCTTTAGCACCACGTCTGCAAAGATTGTATGCCTCAAGTGCTACCGCTAAATACATGACGTGACATGTAGAACATGACACAGAAGAAGGATTAATGTGTCACCCATCAGATTCGGAGGCATGGAAGCATTTGGACCGATGTTATCCTGAATTCGCTATTGAGCCACACAACGTTCGTCTTGGGTTATGTGTTGATGGTTTTGCCTCGTATGGTCAATTTGGTGGATAGTTCTCATGTTGCCCAATTATCATCACACTGTATAATCTGCCACCAGACATGTGTATGAAACAACATTTTATGTTTTTATCATTAATGTGTCCTGGACCTGGTAATTGATAAGTTCGTATTTCAACACGCTCTTAATGCGTGTTGGAGTCAAATTTTGATGGTTTCCCTCGCTTTGAGGCGTCATAAGTATCATATTTAGCTCAAGTCATGTTAGTTGGGTGTTGGAACGAGTTTTGGCATTTTTAGATTTGAAATCAGGTCTTTTAGGGCCCGGTATCGGCGCATTAAGGATTGATCGGGATGAGTTGAGGAGTGTTCGAGAATGAATTCAGAGTTTTGAAGGGCACCAGGAGATTCACGATGAAGATTTGATGAAGAAAGAGTTGTTCGATTGATCGCGGGGCCAAACGGTGACTTGAACGGGAGAAAACGAAGAATTCGGAACAAAAAGGGCCACGCACGGCCGTGCGTGCAAGGACGCACGCGTGCGTCCAATGAAGAAAACGAAGACTACCTTACTGTCAGCCACGCACGCGTGCGTGGTAGGGACGCACGCGTGCGTGGCTGACAGTAAGGTAGTCTTCGTTTTCTTCATTGGACGCACGCGTGCGTCCCCCTTTTTATGCGGACGTCTGTCGGACGCACGGACGCCACGCACGCGTGCGTGGTGCCGTGCGTACCTAAATCTGTCCTAATTCACCCCAAATTGCCTTGTTTCCTATTAATACCACCCCCATAACCCTAATTAAGGGGGATGGAACTTTAGAGAGAGATTAAGGACGAGATTAGAGAGCTTTTTCAGCCAGGTTTTTCAATTCCTTAACATTCTTTGTAAATTCCTACTTTTGATTAATGACAATTAATTCTATTTATCCCAATTCTATTAATTCTTCAATTATGAATAGGGAGTAGTTTTAATTAGGGATTTGGGATTGATGAAGGGGTTAATCATGATGTATGGTTAGGTTCTTGATGGTGTAAATTGCATGAATGCCGTTTAATTTGTGTTTGAATAATTTAATTGATATCTTTTGTAACCTAGAATGGTCACTAGAATTACAATTGCTTATTGAATAAATTAAGAGAGATCTAATTTGTTCTAGGACACATTCACACACACTTAATCGTTCGCTAAGAGATTAGTAGCGATTAAGGGGCCGTAAGCTCGTTCGTCTTGGCAATAATTTAGGATCCTGTCGCATGAGAGATCAGCCTGGTCCCCTAAATTATTGTACTCTACGTCGCGAGAGCGGTAAGAACTTAGTATTGATTAGCTAGGCTCAATTAAATTAAATTCATGTAATTAAGCCTGATCTGCCAGAAATCTGATTACCCCGGAATCAATCCCTGTTCCCTTCGTTGTTAATTAAGAAGAACCCAATTATTTACTTTTAATCATTTATTTGCAATTTTAGTTTTCTCAAGCAACCAACTCTCGCACGACCGCATTTGTTTTATTTATTTTTATCGCTGATTTTAGTTAATTCTTAATTCCCTTTTACCGTCCCTGTGGAGACGATACTCATACTTTCACCGCTATATTACAATCTTTTTAAGTGCGAGAAAACTCGCATCAGTTTTTTAAAACGCACCTGCGGCCTTCTTTTCTTCTATCGCAACAACACAACCCCAGAGTTCTTCCTCCCGCGACCGCAGACAACCAACGAGAACCGCCACCGCGACTCCGGCCGAGCACCACCCGTCGTTTCCCTCTCCCTCTCCGCTACTCACTCCAGGTTTTCTTCTTCTTCTCTCTTCCTCTTTTCTCCATTAATGGAGGTGTTCAAGCTTTTACAAGTTCGAATTTGCATGAGCTCGAAAATTAGGGATTCGTTTGTCTATGATTAAATTGAAGCTTATATTGATGCTATTAATGTTCTACTTTGCTGATTTTGCCTCTTTTGCTTGAAATCCCTAATTTTTGAGTTGATTTTGCCAAATTAGGGTAAATTATGCCAATGTGACAACAATTTGGGGGGTTTTGGTTTCTTTGCTTTATATGAGGTTTAATGCTGCTTGAGATGATTTGTGATTGTTACTAACTCTGTTTGAGCACTAATCCCCAAATTTTTAGGACAAACTCTTTCAAATTTGAGAATTGAGAGTTCTTCCCCAATTTTGATTTTCTGTCTATTGCATTTGGGAAGAACCCCGTTCTAAACATCTGGAATAATCAACGTTGCTTGCTTGTAATCTAGTTTATACCGTGTGTCGTTGAAAATTTGAATTTTATTCAAAGAACCCTTCTTTGATAAAAGTTCAAAATTTTCAACTATTCTGGTTAAACTTGGGATTGTTTTAGTTAATGATGATCTTGATTGTTTAATTACTGACGGGGCCATTAATCTTCTATAATTTTGTTCAATTCTAACACTTGAAAGCCCCGTTGGAATTCCTTTGTCAAACCTTTTTGTAGATGGGCCGCACCAAACAGACCTCCAAACGTTAGTAGGACAGCATAGGGGCCGGCTCAGGCCGAGCTGGACAGAGTGGGAGCCATCAGCCGGCTGCCCCATATTTGCCTCAATTTGTGGACGAAGCGCAACGGCAGAAATATGATGAGCTGATGAACATGAGCGTGGGGCAACGATTGTATCCCCATCTACCCACCCTAGGGCAGGCCGGCATACGGGATGAGGTCATGCAACTCCTCCATCGTGATTGGTGGCAGCACCTATTTTTTGGCATCGATGAGCCCACATATAAAGAAATCACCTGTGAGGTGCTGTCTTCATTCAAGGCACCCAAGACCTTCGACAACGTTTTTCTCCCGGTGATCAAATTCCGCGCTTTTGGGGAGTCTCACATCATATCTGTAAGCGATATTTCTACACATCTTGGCTTCAATACTCTCCCTGGCGTGGCCCGGTTTGAGGGGAGCATACTAGACATTCCCCGAGAAGTCAACCGAAAAGACTTCTGGAAATCCATAGCCCCTGGTGCCAGTGATTACAAACCCCAGACGGCACCCAGCACTGCACTTCACCCATACCAGTTCCGGGTGGTGCATGCCCTCCTTAGCTCTAGTATATCAGGACGCGCAGAGCTTAGTGGAAAAGTCTCCGCCACTGATCTTTTCTGCCTCTGGTGCATGATCAACGAGAGGAGGCCGATATTTGGAGCCCTATTCGCAGGCCTGTTCCTCAGACAGGCGAATTATCGAGTTAAGGCGATTTTCGCAGGTCCTTACATCACACACCTGCTGAAGGGGATGGGTTACGAAGACAGATTTGAGGGGATGACCCGGATAGATAGCACCCATCCGATGAAGAAGCTGCCCAAGCTTATCCCGGTGAGTATACAGGAACAGAGCGCAGGAGCGGCAGAGGGGGAGCATGGAGGCGATGAAGAGGAGGATGACGAGCATGAACACGAGTCAAATACACTATTTGCTAAAATACAATATTTGTCCGACATTTTTGAAAATCCGCTAATTATGAGATTTTCCGCAGATGGTGCACGAAGCTAGCTCAAGGACTGTGGATCCTTTTTTGGAGTCATTAGCATGGGGTACCGAAACTTTAGTGAAATGCTGGTCTATCTATTTTGTCAATGGTTACAAATATCACACTCGAGCCTATGGAAATAATTAACCCACAATGAATAGTGGAGTGTGTGTCCTGACATGCAGTTATGATAACTTAGAGACTGGTTTTTTGTATATGTTGACGAGATACTAGAGATGAAATTTCAAGGTGAAAAGGAGTTATCGATTGTACTTTTCTGATGCACCTGGGTAGATCTCGTGAGGGGGGTGAGAAACACGACAAACACATCTTACTCGATGTGAATCATGCGCAAGTATATCAGAAAAATGAGCCATTCGTTTTAGCTCAACAAGATGTCCAAGTTTATTACGCAGAATATCCGACAACAAAGCAGATAATATCTCCTTGGGTTTGCGCATGCACTATTAGACCGAGAAAAGTTGTTTTCCATGCAATACATAAGAACGTCGATATTGACGTTTACCAACAAGAGTTTTTTCTCGCTCCGGTTCCACAAACTATTGACGAGGAACTGAATTTGGAAGATTTTACTGGAGCAGAAATAGAGCCAGATCCCAACGACGGGAACGATGACTCCAACGAAGGAGGTGAGTATGAAGAAGAATGGAACTTTCAAATGGCAGATACAGATGAAGATGAGTACACTGACAATACTGACCTAGATGTTGAAGATGAAGATGAATGAACAATATGAAATTTGTAGTTGTTTTGCATTTTTTAATTATGCTTCTCATGAATAATGTTTGTATTTCAATTCGTACTAAATAAAAGTATTTCGTATTATTCATTTTTTAAAAACTATTAATAAATTTAAATTAAATAATCTAAATTTAAAAAAAATAAGCCGACTTGAATTTAATATTTAATAATCATAATTTATCAAAAATAATATTAAATTTCAACATATATGGACACATAATTAAATACTTTTATTAGATAAAAAGTTCAACATACACCACAAACACAAACTAAAATTCGATTATTACAAAAGACACACAACAAAATACAACATTAAATGATACAACAATTTCCATCTTCATGAAGTTGGTTTGCCATCAACTTCTTCCTCAACAAAGGTCTCAACACTGTTGATCTCAGGTTCATCAGGTTGAGTCAATAAGTAGTTGATTTCTTCGATCGGCACCAGCAGCATCAATAGGTTTCAGATATTTAAGTATCTGCCTCATTGTATCAATTTTTTTTCCTAAACCATCCCAATCAAGCTTTATTTCTGTAGATTCTTCTTTTTTCCATTGTTTGTTTTGTAGATCCTTCTTTTTTTCCAATGTTTTTTTTTTCATTTTTGTAATGTTTTCCCCTAAACCATCCCAAAACTTATGTACTTCACTAGCCCTATTTATACTAAAATGTATATACTATTTGGCTAGGAAAGTGGCGTGCCTAAACCATGTCAAATCTCTCCCAATACTACCCTAACGTCTCTCTATGGCACGGATATAGCCTTGCCAACACAGAGCCAAGTCGGCTCTAACGCCTTGTTACTGACAGTTCTGACCATTCTGACGCGTGTACAATTTGGTACAGATTGTTCCCTTCCAAATCCTAGACAAATTTGAAATTTCATTTCCCGGGCGCGGACGTTTCGATGCACGATGTGGTGGGAGGGTATTTGGCTCACAACAATTCCGAACCAACAACGAACAGTCTATTCGAAGAGTCTGGAAACAAGTTGTCTCAGATTATCCGTCCCAAATTCCTTGACAAATTAAGAAATATTTAAGTCGTACTTCGGCGTTTTTGTCAAACCCTTTCAAACCATAATCCCTTCTCCTTCTACGACCGTACATCCACCCCACCCTTCTCCTTCTCTAACTCTGTAAACCCTTTTAAAACCTAATCCCAACCGATCATAGCCTCTCACTTTTCCTTTCTGAATATGTGAACACCGTTATTCTACTCTGGTACGGTGAAGCCGCTCGTTCAATTTATTGTCCGTCGCCAGTTCAATAAGCTCATTCTACTCCGGTACGGTGATGCCGCTCATTCAGTTTATTGTCCCTCGCCAATTCATTAAGCTCATACAGGTTATTTGTTCCTTATATTAATAATGATATTATTTTATGTTATGTGTTTATATGCTTGTTTTTATAATTTTAAATTTTTTCATTTCTTTCGTGAACTCTTTGGGTATTCTGTCTGAGAATTGCATGTACAGTATACTTAATTTAAAACAATATGTATGTGCATTCGTTCTTATTCGGAGTTATAAAATAACATTAAGTATATAAGTATGTGCTTTCGTCTCTAAATGTTATATTTAATGTACAATATATAAATAATATACTTGTTTATACCGTACATGCAATTATAAAAATAAGCTGTCTGAGAATTAAGTATGTGCATACTTGTATATAACATACTGTACATGTGGATATGACTGTTGTTTCGTGAATTCTTTGGGTAATCTGTTCATTTCACCCGAGCATGTGGACATGACTGTTGTTTATACTTAATTTAATTTGTACGTGCATTCGTTCTTATTCGTTATGTTATATGAATTGATTTCACCCGAAATTATAAACTGATTTTATATTCTTTCTTGAACTCTTTGGGTATTCCGTCTGAGAATTGCATGTGCATTATACTTAATTTATAAACAATATGTATGTGCATTCGTTCTTATTCGGAGTTATATGAATTGATTTCACCCGAAATTATGAACTGATTTTATATTCTTTCGTGAATTGTTGGGGTATTCTGTTCATTTCATCCGAGCATGTTGATATGACTGTTGTTTATACTTAATTTCATTTGTATGTGCATTCGTATCTTATTTGTTCTGTTAATTGATACGCATGTGTTTAAGTATTCATGTTATGAACCAAATAAATTGTTTGAGTTTTAGTGATCACGTCTGCTGCTAGAAAGAAGTTTCAGTTCTTTCCGGGGAGGTCGGGGAGGTTCTGTGAACCAAAACCAGAATGTTGACCCGACTTCTCCTTTTCCTACTTCCCTTGAATATGTTCACTCACGAGCAGTGAATGATGAACGTTCTGATCAAACGGGTCATGAGTCTTTCCAGAATGTGTCAAAAATCTGGATCTTACCCTATGAAATGCACAGGTATGGTGGCTTTATAGCTTGTCCGTGTTTATTTATATTCTTTCTTGAATATGTATGATAATTTGAAATGGTATTCATGTGTAGCAACCCTATTGTCCTTAACTCTATAATTTCGATCATTACCAACAATTTCCATGGGCTGTGGCACTCATTTAAGCATGCAGATACAGATCAATAAGAACACTGGTGGCGGTTGTTTGAGGTACTTTTTTAAATATACCATTTCACTATAGTTATTAATTTTTTTTTTTAGATTTTATGAGGACATTAATTAAATATGCTTATTTACCGTAGAGAAAGTATGACTGGGACCCATGTTATAATAACAGAATAAAGAAGAGGTTTCGTTCTAGGGCATCTGAATGGTTAAGCAAGAACATTGGCCGAGCATGACGGCAGAACAAGAAGCCGGAGTGGATATGTGTTGGTGACTGGATGTTGTTGAAAGAGTATTGTGGGTCTGATTCATTCAAGAAGAAGAGTGCTGCCGGGAAGAAAAACCACAAGTCCCAGAAGGCGAAGGAGTCATAGTATCGTGGCGGGCGGATTCCGGTCAGTAGACATGTTGAAAAAATGGTAAGTTCCCACTTCACTTGTGTAGTTGAATTATTCAGTACTGTTTATAATTATTAGCATTAATTTCTGATATATTTAGTATTGGTGTGTTCATAGACCAAAGATTTGAATCGGGCGCCTCTTAAGATTGAAGTTTATGAGAAGGTGTATGTTCCCAAGGAAGGTGATCCTCCATAGCGTGTTGTTGAGACTCGGGTATGCTCTTTATCTGTTCTGAATATATATTAAACTTTTTTTTTTCTGAATATCAAAGTTACTCATAACGTATTTTAACATTCTGTATCATATGTAGCAAAAGTACAATGAGTTGAAGGTGCAGGCTGAATCTCAAAGGAAATCATACGAGGTTGATGATTCTGAGCTTTTCTGCAAGGTGGTTCCAACTTATCGAGGATGGCGGTACGGGACAGGGTCTGAAGTGGAGTCTCTGTCTGGAAGTGTTGAATGTTCAAGCCGGCACTCGGGGCCCACACAACAGGAGATTGATGCCCTTATACAAACGCAAGTGGAAGCCCGATTCGCGTAGCAGGAGAAAGTTTGGCGAGAGCAGATGGAGAACATGTCCACTGAACTTATGTCGGTTTTGCGACAAGTCCAAACCTCTAACCCGTCTGTCACGATGCCTAATCTGGAAGCTTTGCGTACCCCGACCCCTGTTTCGATGAATTGCCTGCATGATTCGCCCGAAGTTTGAATGGATTATCTGTTTTCCGACATTAATCAAAATAGCGTTGTTGGCCTGGTTTAATGTCGGTTGGTTGAATGTTGTGGACATCTTTTTTAATTTCTTTTATGGACATCTACTTTGAATTTTCTACACAAGTTTTATTGCCATGTCAATTTGGCATGTTCAAACATTCTTTTTATGTTTATATTGCTGCACAATTCAGTATTATTTTAGATATATTGCATGTTTTATTGTACAATTTGCAATGATACATGTGCTTTATTTTACATATATTGAATGTTTATTTGTGTATAAATTTTACTGTTTGGTTGAAATCAGAAAAATGTATACCGTATATATGTACGGTGTACGTACATATATACGGTATACGTTTTTTGAATCTAATTACATTTGGCTCAGAAATAGCCGTCCCAACCTTTGACACAGGCGTTCAAAATATGTGACGTGGAAACCGTACCAAAAACCGTGCCTAAAAGAAATTTGAGCCAAATGTAACGTGATTTGGTTGAATGCTATAGGCACGCAAAGTCCCAACCAAATTCCTAGCCAACGTTTAACACGGAAATGTAAAACCGTGCCAACGCATTTGGCTCAAGCTAGGTGGCACGGATTTCAGAACCGTTCCAAATCCGAGCCAAGGCCGTTCGTCTCGGAAAATTGTGAAAAGATCCCTGCCTATTTCCGTACCTATACCGAGTTTTTTGGTAGTGATAGGATAATATCTTGATTAATATTACATCGTATTGTGATAGGTATAAATTTTTAGTTTTTTATAGAAGGGATTAATAAATAATTCATATATATCTCATAACTTTGATTATAAAATGTTATTTTATAGGCAACATTAAAATGGATCTTACGCAAATCTAGCAAGTAAGTAAATAAAAATGATATTTGATTAGTAATTACCAATTCTAATTAATATTCATATATTTTCTCTATAAAAATAGAAAAGTGATATCGCAACGATTATCATATTTGTATATTGCCTTTTATATCATGTATCATGTCTGGAAACAAAAATTTGTGCTATTGGTATTATAATGATCTTAAAATTCAATCAGTGTATTTTAGGTAACACTTTGTAAAAGTCAATATACTTTCTACATTTATAACAAAATTATACTCCATATCTAATTATATTATAGGGTTTTGTGCATGTTTTTCTCCACTAAAATTAATTTCATTTTTTTTGTCAATTATTAGATGTCAATTTTGGATCCAAAAAATACGGGTGGCATATTGGTCTTCGGTTTGGCTTTTATCAGTTTCGCTTCGATTTAAAACAGGTTGGAAGAATTATTATCAAATAAAAATCTTACTATTTATCAGTTCAGTTTGCTTCATTTTTAATTTGTTATTTTTTAATAATATATGAAAGTTTTATTGAATTTCATTGGTTCGATTAATTTTTGTTCGATTTAAGTAGGTTTCATTTCGATTCAGTTTAATAAGTTTTGAAATAAATATATACTACCAAACTCAAATTAAACAAAATTTCATACAGTCCTATTTCGGTTCGGTATAGTTTGGTTTGGTACAGTTCGGTTAAACCAAACCAATGTGCCCAACCCTACCAAAAAGAGTAGCAATTCTAGGCTAGCTTATACTCTGTAATTTTTTATATTCTCATTTAATGTGATAAAATTCTATTACCATTGTTAGGACGATCTAGACTTTTACTTTTACATTTTTTAAATAGATAGATTATAATTGTATGATTACTAATATTACCATTATTAATATTATTACTACTATCTTTATAGAATATAAAGTACAGTAACAGTTTTTGCACCATTGTTGGAGGGAAAATCTCGCCCAAAATAAGGGCATAATTGGAATTTAATGAAACAATTAAATTTGATAATTAAAAACGGATCTATTAACGGTGGTATTAATAACAGATGGTAATACTGCCATATATGTAATGTAAAGAATATTGTATTAATAAACAAATGGCAAGTAGTGTCATATATAGTACTCCACCCATCCCGAAATAATTGTCCTACTTTCCTTTTCGATTCGTCCCGAAATAATTGTCTCCTTTCATTATTTGGTAAACAAATCTATACAAAACAATGTCAAACAGTGCAAAACAGTGTCAAACAGTGTCGCCACAGTGCCAAACAGTGTCGCTACAGTGCCAACCAGTGTCGCTGCAGTATGAAGTCAACTTCACTTTCTTAATCTGTGTGAAGGTCAAACCAAGACGATTATTTCAGGAGGGAGGTAGTAATAATTTTACGTAACTAATGATGACTAGAATGGTTATCAATGTTAAATTAACATGGTAATATTACCGTATATAATGGATCATTATGCATGGTATTAATAATTACATGAATCATGAATACTGGCTGTTCAGAAGCATGTATGAATAGAATATAAAAATGATTCTCCTTAATATGTTAGGGATTTAACATGTACAGGTGAATACACGTATTACATTAAAAACTTGAGTAAAGATGTTTTCTTTTGGAGCGTTTTCAGTCTCAGATAAGACCAAATCATATTAGATAAGATCAAACTTAAATTAAACAGATCAGACCAAAGCAAACTTAAAAACACCAGACGTCCAGACCATATTTTATCAATTATAAAAAACACAGAGACTAGACATTATCAAATCAGATCAATCCAGACCAGATTTAAATAGACCAGGCCAGATCAGACCAGCAAATACTGAAAATAAAACACCACCATACAACACATTTCGCTCACTAGGAAACTTTTGTTTTAACCAACATGTACGGACGTACCTACATATAAACAAGAGCCGGTTTAGTAATACCCGAATCAGTTGTATTGGCTGATTATGCTAAAATTTATGAAGTTCTGGCTCAAGTGGCTGGATCGGCTGATCCTACTCATTTATGAAAAAAATATATTTTATTGATAAAGTAAATAAAATATTACTACCTCCGTCCCAAAATTAACTTCCCGTTCGGTTTACGATGTTTGACTGACGATAAAGCAACTCGATCCCTGTTCACACTCAGATTATTTTTAGTAAATAAAATTTACATATTCAGGAACTACATTAAAACTCTACAAAGTCTGATCAAGAAAATTAAAATTTGATAAAAATTTGATATATAAAATAAAAGATTAGGAGTGATTCAAGCTGACCAATGAATAGTGACTGTGAAGTTGTTTTTGGGACGGAGGGAGTATATAATAGCTACAATAATCTTCTACAGTGACTTTAACCAATACGGCCAAAATAAGTAACTACAACTTTATTTTTTTTAATATTGCACAATTTGACGCGTGAAATCTAAGGTTACGTATATGTTTGGTGAAAAAGTTGACCGATAAGTGTGATAAACTGAAAAATAGGGTCATCAATCAGGCTCTAAATCATCAAACATCTACTCAAGTAATTGTACAAAAAGCCACATACAAAAGATAACTGTAATAGTTTTCGTACTCACTGAATCTCGGTGATTTCAACTCGGGTGTATTGATTAGAGAGTTTGTGTATGTGTCATCCCATTGTGACAATTATTGTACACAAAAAGTCACAAAATGTCATTGCGCTAGACATGATTTCACTCGACCATAAGGTAATTTCGATCTTATTTCAAAATTTATCTTCATAGTTAATAATTAAATAATAATTATTCAATCTGAATATACTTTTTGTTTAAAAAACACATTCACATTATTTAGTAGAATTATGTATTTATTATACTAATATTTCCTCATTATTCAATAATTTATATGCACTTCTAATAGACCGAACCAAACTTTTGTTATACTTTAGTTATAATATCGAACAAACTAATTTGCCGTTATTTTGTGGAATAAACCTTCAACAACTTATTGTAACTAAACGTAATTGTTTTTTCAAAATTAAATTTGAATGATTTTTCAAATTTACTGTAACCTTCAACAACACAGAGTAAAAGCTTGGTAAATGTGTACAAAATGTAGTTACCATATATGTACAACCTGATGAATATGGGTTTTCATTAATTTGAAGTCCTTTTTTTCCTAAAATCAGAGGTGTCCGACCTAAGTAATTCATTTGTACAAAAAATATGAACATCAAAGCTTTTGGTTAAACCGCCCTATGAAAACAACTCATTTGTCTCTAGAGATAGTTTGGCATTCGAATATTGACCAGTAGGCCTCATAGAATTTATTTAATTTGTTTAAAAAATTAGTTTAGTCTACTTGATTTAGGGGCCATGTACTTATGACTTAACGAATTTAATAAGAAAGACGATTTAATCGTTCAGTTATTGAGTCGTGTTTCCTTACAACTTAACTGAAAACACGACTTATTCAATTTATTCGGTCAAAACACTGACTTAATCATTAGGTTGTGAAAATGCACATTAAAATGCATATTCATTCAGTTTTTTATACCTAATATATATGGAGTAGATATATGTTAATAAATGACATTATTCATTGTCAATGTAACTTAATAATAATATTAAATTGATTAATTTACTCTATTCAGATGATTTATTCAGCACACAAAATAAAACAACTTAATATACATATATCACTTAATCCTGGCAGGACTTAATAGGAAAAAGTAAACAACTCCTTATATTTTATAAAAATAAGATTGGTTAAAATGTAGAGTTATAAAAATATTTCAATTTATAAGCTCGAATAATTCTAACAATAAGAATTCATGCATCCATGCATATCCTAACTTTAAATATATGATTAACTTTATTTAGAAGCCATGCATTCATATCATTAGTTTTAATAAATGTTCAATTTAACTCAATTTAATTAGAAGCCAAGCATCCGTATCATTAATTTGAATATGGAGTGCAGTGATTTTGAATTTATACTTCAAAAGTTGTGTTTTTAATACACAACATTTAATTTAGATTGTATTATGCTATCATATCAACTTTTTTAGACACAACATTTTAATAAGGCTAAAGGGTCAAATAAGCCCTTGTACCTTTTCGGATTGTTCAATTTGCCCCCCCCCCCCCCCCCCCCCCCCCTCGAACTCAAAAAAGCTTCAATTGGCACACTGAACTCCATAAAAAGATTCAAATTTTACTTTTTGAAGGTCAAAAGCCGGTCACCGCCACAGCACCCGGTAGGGTGCCAACTATGCATGTGACATGGCAACTTAGGGGGTCAATTTACCCCCTCAACCCTTAAAATTTTTTGACATTTTTTGGGGTTGAGGGGGTAAATTGAACGATTCGATCGGGTTCAGGGGCTTATTTGACCCCCTAAGTTGCCACGTCACATGTACAGTTTGGCACCCTACCGGGGTGACATGGCGGTGACCGGATTGAAACCTGCAAAAAGTGAAATTTGAATATTTTTATCGAGTTCAGGGTGCCAATTGGAGCTTTTTCGGGTTGAGGGGGCAAATTGAGCAATCCGAAAGGGTACAAGGACCTATTTGACCCTTTAGCCTTTTAATAATTAACCGAGGATTTAAAATATTGAAAACAACTCAATTACAGGTTTTTCTCTAGAGATCATGCATGCACCGGTTGATAATAATACATACCAACTCTACTTTCCATTTCATTAGCACCGTGTTTGATCAGAATACACATTTTGTAGAAACCATGATTTTGAGATTATCTTGGTTCACTATGGTTAAACGAGAATGAGAATCAAGGTTCATGCAGAATCATCATCTCTTTCTCTCGAATCAGGAAGAATGGACCCAAAAAACATTTATTCGACAATAAAAAAAGTTCTCAGCATCACCAATCTCAAATGAGAGAGTTGCAACATTTTATAATACATTTTTTCCTTTTTTTACAAATTACGAAGGTCTTAAATTTGCCGTTTTCTAACAAACTACTACGGAGTATTATATAATAAATCTTACAACATATAAGCTCGGTTGCCTTTTTTATACTCCGTATTTAACAAAAGTATGCATTACGTACCATCGAAATAGAACATAATTTTAAATAAGATATTTTACTACTCTAGATATACCCGTGCATCGCACGGGTAATTCGTCTAGTTATAATAATATTACGCATGAGAAATTGAATTAGCTACCAAAGTAATGTCAGAGTATTATGTTATAGAGATATAAAAAATAAAACATACTCCATATATTTACACAACTAAAGTAATATTATAATATTTAAATAAAGAACATATATTAAGTAATCCAAATAAAGTTAAGTCATTATAATGTATATTACTATTACCACATAAATTTAATTTCATGTCATCGTGTGTTCTTTTAATTTCATTAATGTAATATTTACGACATATATGGTACTCCTTCCCTTCCGCTAAGATTGTCCCATTTTTCTGTTTTGATTCATAATTTTCACATACCAAATTTAATAACTTTTGTTTGATTCAAAATCATTCTTATTTTGTAATAGTAATATAGTGTGGTTATTTTTCGTGTGTTGTTAATTTGTATGAACATGTTAAGAATCTTTTTTCCGTTATATATTATCGAACTATAACATAAAAAATGTGACTAAAGTTACTCTAAGTATATTGTCACAGATACTATGGTATAAAATTAAACATGATCGAATCCACTAGATTTATTACTTCTTCCGTCCCTTATAACTTTGTCAACTTCTTTTTTTGTGTCACTAACTTTCCACTTCCCCTTTTAATTTAAGAAGTTGTGGTTTCCGTTAATTCTCTCTCGTCTACACAAATCTCAATCACACAATTTATACTTTATTATTCCCCGTATCTGTCATACTTGGTCAAATTTTAAGGGACATAAGGAATATTATATTTATTGAAGTATAAAAAGGGACATTTTTATGTACTACTTATATTAGTCATATTAGTCATTAGTTAAAAAATAAAACATTTATTTGATTGGTTATTTTTTTTTGTTTTCCATAATTAAAAAATGAGTAATAATTAATGAATTCTTATAAGTGATTGAAAACAAAAAGAAAGTAAGAATGCTTGAATTGTTTTGTACATGTGTTCCTCTCCTTAAGTGATTATTACTTTTTTCAATATACATGTATTATTAAGGCACATAGCAATAAATGGTCCATTATGTAAAGATTTTGAGAAATTGCCCTAAATAGGAGTATGTAAAGACTTTGGAATTCTAAAATAGAAATGTCACGTTTTTATTCCCAAAATAGGAGTAATTAGTGTCATATTTTGACAGACTTTAAACATGACAATGTTTTTCATACTTGGCAGTAACTACTTCTATTTAGGGAATAAAAACATGACAATCTCATTTTAGAATTTCAAAAAAATTTTACTCTTATTTCGAGAATTTACCACAGATTTTTCAAGACACATGCATATTACATATATGAAACTACAGATTCCTAGGCCCACAATTTTCATTTATCTCCCTTACGTGGGCGGCAATTTTTCTTCCAAAACTTGAACTTTGCTACATGCGGAGTATAATATAAGGATTATTTGTATTTGTACGTAGTATTATTACTTTAGCAGTATGGCAATTCAAATACGTACTTCCTATGATTTATGTTATTTTTTTTAAAGAAATAATTATTTGAAATATATTCTAAATATGGCAAGTATGCACTTTTATGATCTTAATTGTCTTTCTATTCTACAATCAATTTTATTGGGCGGCACTTATAAAGACAAAACATTTAATGCTCAATTTGGTAAACAATATGGGGCGGCACAAATATATACAGTTATGACAAAGGAAATATATACATTTATGACAAAACAATTTGAATTGATAAATTTGGTGATTAAACATTAAACTTGGTAACTTTATTATACGTTAATAATATATGTTACATTTAATACTTCACAACTTAACTACTTAAATATTTTATTATTTTTTGGGCGGGAATTTTATAATTGCCCCAAATCTGTTACTTTATATTATACTAGACGCAATACCCGTGCGATGCACGGGTACATCTAGAGCTGAATAACAACTTATTTAAAATTAACTTTTATTGTGATTGTACGTAACATGCAATTATTTTAAATAAAAAAATATAGTAGAGTTTATATGTTGTAACTTTAATTACATAATGGTAGTTTGTATGAAAAAGGAAAATATTTATCGAATGAAAAATTGAAAGTCAATTTTCAATAAAGGATAATTAAGGTGTAAGAATAAGTACTGCTTGATAACGAAATAGAACGATTACATAATTTAAGTATCTCCTTCGATAGGCATAACGAAGTTTTTTATAAACCATATTATCAATGATGTTCTTTATAGAAAAGTTATAGTTCATTTATAATAAAGTTCTATAAATAATGTACAAAAAATTATAGTTTTAGAAAAGTTGTTTATAGACCATATTATCAATAATGTTTATAGCATGACTCTCTTAATCATGATCGCATATAAGTATATTCAACTCACACCTAGCTTAAGGTGACCTTTGACATGACAATATACAGCTGGCTCCTTAAGGTAACCCTTGGCGTGACAACGTACAACTGGCTGTGTATAAAAACAAATATTGGCATATATATGCTGCTTAATGTAGAGATTCTAATCGTCTTATCTTTATTATTGTGGAAATGAAATCATGATTAGAAATTGAATGCATTCAAATTTGAAAGGAATTAGGATATCCGATGAGACAAATGATAACCTTGAAATTAAAACCTTTTGACCAGTATTTTTGTTAGGTATAAGTTAGAAAAATATTCACTGTTTCTCATTAGCATAATAAGAAACTCAACCTATATTCCAAATTTATGGTTCGGTATACTTAATGCCATGATGATGTTCAAGAACTTTTAAATATGTACTTCATCGGATTCAGAATCAATATGATCGAACATGGAGTATCATTACTCAAATATTTGTTCATTTTTCCATACATCAATGAAATCATATACTTATTGATAAGCTCAACAACATCATTTTTTCGTGTCAAAATAGACATATGCTGAAAATATGATAGATTCATCATATATCCAGAAATGATGGATGTGTGCGAGCAACAATTGAAATAATAGGGACATTTGAAGTGGTAATAAATATATCATTGGATATATCGTCAGGTATATCAATGAATCTCCATATATGACACTCTCAATATTTTCATTTCCTATTTTGAGCACCAAAGGTGAGAAACTTTCAATTCACCGAATTTACAATGTTAAGAACAACACCATGCCTCATTTTTTATTGAAGTGATAATGTGACAATGTCTCCAAAGATGTGAGACATTTATGGTGACATATGAATTTATCAAATGATAAATTATTAGATAAATTCATCATAGAGAAGTCTACTTTTTGATTCAAAAAATCAATGACACAAATCGTAATCACACCGGTATTATAAAGATATAAAG
Organism: Cuscuta europaea; assembly: GCA_945859875.1. NCBI lineage: Eukaryota > Viridiplantae > Streptophyta > Magnoliopsida > Solanales > Convolvulaceae > Cuscuta > Cuscuta europaea. The sequence goes on along the minus strand of CAMAPE010000027.1, from coordinate 7,254,542 downwards.
ATATAAAGATATATATAAAGATATAAAGATATGAATCGTCTAACTTTATTTACTTAGAGATTGGGCCCTTTGACTAATAAATTGGGTTAAAGACTCTAATAGGAGCTAAACATAGGCTTCGTATGCAAATAGGAGCTCTAACTTTTTAAACCCTAAATAGGACCTAATTTCATCCGGACGGACAAAAATACCCCCAACTTCTTTACTACCGATCTAGCTTCTTCGCAGACCAGCTCACCAGCTGACTCTCCCTTCCGATCCGTACAATCGCGATTGAAGAATCTCCGGACTCAGCTGACAACGACGAATATCGAATCAATCTTCCTCGCAAAACAATCTTCCTCGCAAAATAATTGCAGAATAATTCGTTGATTGAAGAACGAAACTCAGATCGATTCTTTTCCAATCGCGCTTTCCGTTCACGTCGAAACTCATATTTCGTTGACTACGGTAAGAGACTCATCCTTCGACATCAATATGATAGCAGAGCTTTTCATCCTTCGACATCCTTCGATCGATTTCTGACTGGATTCCTACAAATTTAGTTTCTTTGAAGATATCTTCTCTGCAAAATACAGCACACCTGTGATGTATGATTTCCGACAGAATTGCGGAAAAATGCTATTGTTTTTTATTGTGTATCTTTATCATCAGGTTTATTTGTAGAATTATATTTATTGTTCAATGTCATCATACTGCAAAAATTCACACATTTACATAATAGATGCATATGTATTACGATTTGTGTTTACAATTCTGTTTTATAAAACATTGACATTGTTTTGTAAGCGTGCAATGTCAAAAGCATGAAAAATACTCCGAATGTCAATGAATGTACGAATGTCATTCTATAATTTTTTTTACAATGGCAATACCAATGTCATGTAAAAGCAATGTCTTAATTATTACGAGAGCAGCAAAATTGGTAAAAATAATACAATGTCATCCAAATGTTACAAATAATAAAAATGTTAGCCTTTGATAAATGAAATAAAAGATATTTATCAATTATACTAAATATTGACATTGTCATTAACATATGAAGTCCCCTGAAATAGCACAACGTAAAAGAAAATTGGATTTTGCTATATAATAAATTTTAGAAATTCACAACTGAAATTCTGTAATTAAAAGTAACAATGTCATTGACATTGGTTAAATATTAAATGAAAAAGAATGTCTATATTTAATAAAAATTTGAAATGTCATTTGCAATGTCATACCGACATTTAAATGTCATTGACAATGCCATTCAATGTCTGATAATGTCATAAAATCTGCCAAATAAATAAATAACAAATAAATTTTTGACAATGGCAATACCAATGTCATTTAAAAGCAATGTCTTAATTAATACGAGAGCAGCAAAATTGGTAAAAATAATACAATGTCATCCAAATGTTACAAATAATCAAAATGTTAGCCTTTGATAAATGAAATAAAAGATATTTATCAATTATACTAAATATAGACATTGTCATTAACATATAAAGTCCCTTGAAATAGAACAACATAAAAGAAAATTGGATTTTGCTATATAATAAATTTTAAAAAATCACAACTAAAATTCTGCAATGTCATTTGCAATGCCATACCAACTTTTTAAATGTCATTGACAATGCCATTCAATGTCTGATAATGTCATTAAAGTTGTCCAACAAATAAATAACATATAAATTTTGAAAAAATTTAAACGACACATGGAGCGGTTTTGTGGGGCGGTGGCAACTACCTGTTCTAAAAAAACCGCGACCATCATTAAATTTACACAAAAGCAAAAGGTGGAGAGACGATGCTCGTAACTTCAGAGAAGCGAAGAGCGCAGTTTTGAAACTCGAAAAAGTGGAGAGCCGAGGTCGAAAGTCTAGGTTCGAAGAAAGTAGCGAGCGAGTTGAAGACGACATTGCAATGGCAAGTAGTGAGGAAGTTGCAGAAGATAACCAAACACTGGTATGTCATTTGCTATATTTTTCTCTTATTTTGATTAAAGTTATCTCAAATAAATTGAAATATATGTTCGTATTGTAGTTTTTTCAGTAACATTGTTATCATTGTTTACATTTATTTATCTCAAACGAGAATATTATTTTTGTGAACATGCATAAATAAATTGTATGTCATTGTAGTTTTTTCAGTAACATTGTATGTTATTTGCTATATAATTGTTTACAACTTTAAATTTACTGTTATTGTTTACTTTTATTGTTATATTGCAATCTCGAAGTGTTATGAATGTTGTTTTGATTAAATTAGTTCAACTTCTCGTTGCATGTCTAAATAAATGTTTCTACTATAAGTATTGTAAATAGTATGCTTGTGTTCATATTAAAATTAACTTAAAATGTAATTTCTTAGTTTTATAAACATAAGAATGTAACAAAAATGTTATTGTTGATCATTAAATTAGGTTTATTTGTACTTATTTCATGTGTAATGAAATGTTACAGGCTATTACAAGGCTATGCCGTGATGAAAGGATAAGAAGTTCTGCAGATACTAGATTAAATGTTTACTGCAACGTTGATTCTGTTGCTGGACTGCTGAAGATGAAACTGAATGAAGAAGAACTCAATAACTTCAGAACAATATCATTTGGAAGCATTCTGGAAATTGCAGATATGAAATGGATAAGTGGCCAACTCCTGATATATTTAGTTGGTAGCAATGTCACTGAAATTAATGGCAATGTTGTTAAAGACATGCTTGTATTTCATATACAAAACAAACTTGTCACCTTCAGCAAAGAGAAGTTCTGTCTGCTCACAGGTTTAAGATTTACCGGTGACAAAGATATTGAAAAATCTGAAGAAGGTGATATTTGGAGAAGATACTTCCAGCAGAACAAGAAGAGGTCACTGTACCGAGGTGATATCGCAAAGGCATTCAAAAATTTTAATAGGAAGGACAGTAATGCAAAGTCAGGTGATGACGTGAAACTGGCACTATTGTATGTCCTATCAAATCTGCTCCTGGGAAATCAGACCTCCATTACAATGCCAATGGCCTATGCTGACTTGGTGAATGATCTGGATAAATTTAATTCCTATGCATGGGGTGAGGTTGTTTGGAAGGACCTAGTTGACAATGTTGGGAAATGTGCCAAAAACATGTCCAAATCTGACAAAGGAAGATATAATTTTCCTGGATATATGTTTGCCATACAAATTTGGGCATTTGAAACATTCCCAACATTATCAAGAGCGAAGATGTGCAAAGTTATTACTACAAAAAAGGATGCAGTTCCAAGGATCACAAGGTGGTGCTTGTTGAAAAAGCCTTCTGCTAAAGTTGTTTCTGAGGATATTTTTGACAACAAAAAGGTAACTACATACTAATTACAGTAAAATAGTTCATTTTTATTATTTCTTTACCAATGTCATTGACAATGTTATTACATTGCCATTGACAGTGTTATCACATTGCCATTGACAGTGTTATCACATTGCCATTGACAATGGTATTACATTGCCATTGACAATGTTATCACATTGCCAGTCACATTGACAATGTTATTACATTGTCATTGACAATGTTATCACATTGCCAGTCACATTGTTATCACATTGCCAGTGACATTGTTATCACATTGCGAGTGACAATGTTATCACATTGCCATTGACAATGTTATTACATTGCCATTGTCGTTGAAAATGGTATAACGTTCCAATAACACAACAATGGCAATGACTTATCATTGCCAATGACATTGACATTTGAACGACATTGACATTGGAAATGAAATTGATAACATTGTTAATTTAATATAATGCATTTAAATCTATAATTTTAAAAGATATATTGATTTGTTAAACTTATGATATTACAACCATTGCAGTTTGAGTTCCAGCCTATTGTTCCAACAACAATAGAGCTTGAAGATGCTAATATAGCAAATATGTGGACAACCAGAAATGAGAAAAGCATAGTGGATGTGAATGCAGCTGTGGAGAAGGTGATCTATGAGAGTGACAATGAAGGCAAGATGCAGTCTCGAATAGATAAAAGAAGATCACAGAGAATACCGAAAAAAACTGCTTTGAAAAGAAAAGCATCAAGCAAGAATGGTAAAGAGGAATCGGAAATTGAATTCAAAAAAGCCAAGAAAAGTACTACTTTGAGAAGGAAAGCAACAAAAGGCAAAAAAGGTAAAGAGCAGGCAGAAACTGAGAGTCAAAGCAACTCTGAACAAGATCAGTTTCAAGTAATATGTTTGAAAGAGCTGAAGGGTATCAAAGATACCCTAAAGAAACATGATAAAATGTTTGAGCAGATATTGGCATTGCTTCTGAAGAAAGGGTATGAAATAAAAGATTCTGGCAAGACAGTGCAGGGGAAGAAGATTGTACAAGAAGTTGAGCTTGACTGTAATACAAGTTCTGATGATGACACAACTGAGGAAGAATATGAAGAGAATGATTCTAGTGAACAAGAAGATGTAGAGGTGTCTGATAATTCTGGAGAAGAAGAAGATGCTGAGATATCTGGGGAGGGTGAAAAAGATTATAATAAGCAAGATGTTGTGGAGTCTGGAGAAGAAGAAGATGATGAGGAATCTGGGGAGGGTGAAAAAAATGATGATAAGCCAGGTGCTGAGGAGTCTGGGGAAGAAAAAGATGCTGAGGAGTCTGGGGAGGGTGAAAAAATGATAATAAGCCAGATGCTGAGGAGTCTGATGAATCTGGGGAGGATAAAATCTCTAAAAACGAAGTTTCTGTAAAGGAAATGGAAGAAGAAAAGGCTGAAGAAGTGTTTGAAAAAGAAAATGTTAAAGAAGTGCAGAATATGGGGGGTTCTGATATGCCAAGTTTTGATTTGCACTTCACTCCAACACCTCCTGAAAAGACAATGTCTAACAATGAAAAATCTCCATTGTTGGGAGACACTCAATTTTCACCTGAAGATCTACAGCAAGTCGATAATATTGTGAATGAAATTATAAAAAACAAGGTAATGACAATGATAATTGAAAACATTTCTATGGGTCTATTTGTGACATTCTGATTTGTTACTACAGGATAAAGATGGTCAGAGTTCTGGAGAAAAGGAATTCAGAAGTAACAATGAAAAAGCAATAGTGGTAAATAGTAAATTAAATAACAACATAAATTTTTATTGGTGATAATATAAGATTTCCTAAAAATGTCATGAGAATGTTATAGATATATCATTGACAATGGCATTTAAAATGCCATAACATTGGCAATCTATATAGTACAATGCCATTGGCAATGCCATTTCGAATGTCATTGTATGAAGTACAATGCGATTACAATGACTCTGAGAAATGACATCGGTAATAGTATAACATTGATAATGGCATTTCTAATGGCATCTCATTGGCAATTACATAGTTTCTATCAATACCATTGCGGATGACATTGGGAGTGGAATATAATTTGAATTTTGCAATGCAGGTTTATGCAGAAAGAATACCTATTCAAGAGACATTGGCAAAGTTTAAAAGGCCAAAAAGGACCGCCACTCAACCTGACAAATACACTCCTACAGAACTTGTGCAACAAAGAAAGAAAGCTAAGGTGGAAAGGCTAGAGAAGAAAATGCTGAAACTAAGAATGAATGAAAGAAAGTCATTGTACGGGTCATTTGCACTTGACCCTTTTGAGATGCCACCTGTTAATGCAATTGAGAAAACAAGGACTTATTTGAATATTGGACTGCTGAAAAATAGGAGGAAATTTGAGGATGCTAGGAAGTACAAAAAGAATTTTGAGGTTCTGGACAAAATGCCTTTTATAGTTGATGACTTTGAGATAAGGTCAAAAACATGGCTCTACGAACTGTTTTTCAATCAAGAATGGCTGACTGATTCTGTAAGTAGTGGTTTAATATAATACATACTCAAATTGTTTGCTATGTAAATTTATAATTTTATTAAATATTTATGAAACTCTTTATATTGCAGCATATGGCAGTGTGCATGTACTATTTGAATTTCAATAGAGCACAGTACAAATTACCACAAAAATATGCTTCTGTGGGTCCATATTTCATTCAAATTCTGAAGACAGCACATAACGAAATAAAGAATAACAATAAGACATGAAAGATGCATCTGACCATAATACTATAGTGTCAGAAATTTTGGGAATGACATGCGAATATGGAATGCCATGGAGTGAATCAGATTTTGTGTACATGCCTGTGTGTAATGGTAGCCATTGGGTGTTGCTGGTTATAGAAATGAACACCAAAATAATAAGGGTTTGCAATTCAAAAGCAAATCGGGGTCAATCACTTAGAGACATTGTTGAATATCTTCCTTGCTTCAAAGAGATGTTACATCTTATCCTTGACAATTACGGAGTGTATGACAAGATGGAACATATAAAAGATGATAAGTTCACAGTTCAAGCAGTGGAAAATTGTCCACAACAGGATGATTGGTAAGTTCAATATATTGAAATATATATATTTTTTGTCTAATAAAATTATTAGATTTTAATGTTGTGTTTTTTCCTTTACTTCTTGCAGTGGAAACTGTGGAATGTTTGTTTTGAAATTTGCTGAATTTCTGATGATGGGAAGGGATATTCAGGAAATCAAATCTGAAGACATGCCCCTATTTAGAGAAAAAATGATGACAGAGCTGATACTGTATAACGAAAGAAGGATGAAGGAAGCATTGGGTTGAAGATGTGGCAGCGAAGTGAAGATGTGGGCAGGACTGAAGTGCTTTATATGATATGATATGATATTCTAATACAATCGTGTGTAATATACTTAGTGAAACAACTACTATCTGTTTGCATTGAACAAATTATTGCACTTCGTTATTTTGTTCAATTTATGCAAATGACATTCCAATGTTATTATAGTGCATTTTGAATGTCATTCCATTTTATTGAACAGTATCTCAGATGTCATGACAATATCTTTGACATTGAAATAGCATTGTTATTTCAATGACATTCACAATATCAATGTATTCATTGTCTTTACATTATCATTCTAATGACATTGCAAATGACATTGAAAAGTAGAAAATGACATTGCATTGAAAATGTAATTACAATGACAATGATCTTATTGCCAGAATGCGTCTTTACATTACCATTGTAATGACATTGCAAATGATATTGAAAAATTAGAAAAATGACATTATCCAAATATCTTTGATATTGAAAAATTACATTGAAAATGTAATGACAATGAGAATGATTTTATAGCCAGAATGCCATTCTAGAAATGTTTTATCATTGCAAAGGATAGAAAATGAAATGATAAATGTGAACATCTCAATCTAAATTTCAGAAATTACATTTAAAAGTGTCATTCTAAATATAAGAATGTCAAATACACCAATAGTATTTAGCAGTAAAAATGTACTGCTAAAGTGCAAAAACACCAGTACAACTTTAACATCTCTATTTTTTTGATTTTTTTAAACATGGGGAATTGGATTTTTACAAGTCTTCTGATTATGCCCAACACCAGTACAACGTGAACATCTCTGTTTTTTTGATTTTTTAAATGTAGGAAACTCTCCAACAGATGGTATCCTCTTCTTCTTTGGCCTTCCAGCTGGCCTCTTTTCACACTTAGGTGGTTTGCAGATCATACTTTGAACATCAGCAGGGACATTCCATGCAGCAACATCACAAATTGGATGAACAATCCCATTGTAAGTAGCACACAACGCGTCACGTTTATAAAAAGGCGAAATGAAATCATAACATGACATGTTTGGTGCTTTGGAAATCGCTGCTACAGCATGTACACACACAAATTGATCCAATTGAAATGCACAGCATGTGCAAATTTTTTTCTTCAAATCAACAACAAAAGATCGACAACGCCTATCAACAACCTGAAATTCGTAAGCACAAGAAGGCTTCACCTGCAACAGTAAATAACTAATCTAAGCAAAAAGGAAAAATAAAATGAAATTCAGTTATTATGAGAAAATGTCAAAGATTTAAACACAATGTCAACAACTTTAACAAGCAATGTCAAACATTAACAAACACAATGTCATACCTGCATACGAAATGCTTCACGTTGCAGAACTATAAGCTCATGTTCACGCTCTTTAGGCAGAATAGTTGTAGTTGAATGTGCTAAATCACGACGCTCTGTAAACCATTTTTGCATTCGTTCACGAATAAAATCAATTAATTTTGCTACTGGATACTCTCGAGCACAAATGTTGACATTATTCATGGACTCAGCCCAGTTAGAAGTCATGATATTATATCTATACGGACCACTCATGCACCTTGCCTACTTATCACTTCCAAACTTATCTAAATATGCTCTTATACGAGGATCCTCCAAATCCAACAAAGCCATATATTCTTGATACTCCTTGTAAGTAGAAGCTCGTGCTGCAGCATTAAACTTCCACTCTTTACCATCAGCAGAACCCTTAAACTGCGACCGAATGTTACCAGCTAAATGGTGAACACAATAACCATGTCCAGCTGAAGGAAAGACATCTTTAACAGATTTAATAATTCCAGCATTCCTGTCAGAAACAATATATAAATTGTGTCTATAAGATAAAGCCAGTTTCAACTGTGAAAAGAACCATTTCCAGGAATCCTTGTTTTCTGAATCACATATCCCAAAAGCTAATGGAACAAGCTGACGGTTGGCATCCCTGGTACAGGCAGTGAGCAAAGTCCCTTTGAAATAGCCCTTCATAAAAGTACCATCAACTGTTAGGACAGGAATACAGTGATCCCAAGCTTCCCTCCATGCAGACAATGACATGAACATGTACTTGAAAACAGAATCAGCATGACGAACAAGAGTTATGACAGACTGTGGATTAGCTTTTCCAATGACATGGCACATGGAAGGTAATAATTGATATGACTCTTCATCGGATCCAAAGAGAAGCTTCATTGAATGTCGCTTAACTGCCAAAGCTTTACGGTAAGATAAAGAGATGCCAAATTCTCTACGGATGTCGTCAATTATGTCATTTGGCGGATAGGGTTTCTTAGAAGCATTGGAGTAACGATGAATAAGCATGCCTGCAACAATGTCATAAGTGGCCTGCTTGTGATCACCCTCTCTGAAATCCACTTAACAAGAATGAGTTGAATCAAATCTGAAAAAGAAGAAGTGAAAATTAAAGTTAATGTAACTGATAATTACAACTATAAATAAATAAATAAAAATGTTAAAGTTGCAATTGAACCTGCGAATCTGAAAGAAGTCCACATCAGGAAGACGAACACCACGAACAGCCCACTCACATTTCTCATCAGGACAAAAAACATGTAAACTTTCTTTTCTTGAAGTTTTAGTCACATACTGAAAGTTGTTCTCAATGGCATACAACTTCAAGTGATATATAAGATCATGTTTATTCTTGTATATAGCATACAATGCTATCGTGGTAGTCCCTCACGATAGCATACAATGCTATAGTGAGGGACAACTTGAGGGAAAGTTGTTCTCAATGTTGCCCTCAAGTCGAAGGCGGACAGGGCTGATTTGTACGTCACGCAGCTGCACGTTGGGCCCTCGGCCGTAGTGCTGGAGCCAGGCGTCGATGATCTGCTGTCCCGGCCACCCGAGGGATGCATTGACGTCCACATCCTGTCGGTGTCAATGGGCCTCCGGTTCCCCCTGCACCCATTTCTCCGGGAGTACCTCAGGTTCGTTGGACTCATCCCCTGCCAACTTACCCCCAACAGCCATTCATACATTGCCGGCTTTCTGCACATGTGCCGGACGAGGGATGTTACCCCAAGCTTGGACCTCTTCTTCCAAAGCTTCAACTTGTGCCGAGGGGGGCACGCGAATGCCGAGGGCTTCGCCAACTTGCAGTAGGTAGCGAAGTTCAAGCTGTTTACCGAGGCGCTCTCGTCCAACAAGGGCTGGAAAGATAGATGGTGCTACGTCCGGTTGGCCGAGAATCCCTTCCCGAGGGAGCTACGGGACCGCTTTCGGCGCCACGAGAGGGTGGGGAGTGCCGCCCTAGAGAATGATGGCCTGAAACTCGCCAAGATCCCGGAGGGCAAGAAGAAGGTCGTGACGATCAAAGAATGCACTTTTGAGGAAGACTTGCATGCCCTCGGGTTCCAACGGTACCGGTTCATCGGGGAAACAGACGAGAAGTACCCCGTCTTCGCTGAGGCCTTCGAGGCAGCAGGAGGTTGTCTACGAGGGCCTTTAGTCTCATACTTAGGCACTTTCATTTTGCATCCCGATAGTTGTTTGTGCTATGAACCCTTCGAGTTAATATTCTCTTTGCTTTGTTTTGCAGGTATGGAGGCTCTCTTCGCAATGAAAAAGAAGAAGGAGAGGGCGCAGGCCCAGAAGAAGGAGAAAAAGGAGCCCTCGGGTCAAAAACCCATTGATGAGGTTTTCCCGAAGGAGACCGCGGAGCCTTCAGTTGCTGCTGCTCCCGCTACTGTTGCCGGGGGGCCGAAGGCTGATGTGGCGGCCAAGAAGAAAAAGGGGAGCAAGGGGGTGGAGCCCCCGATCAAGAAGCAGAAGGTTGCCGGGGGCGCTGTTGAAAAGGCGCCCCCCCTCATAGTAATCGATGATCAGCCCTCCGTTGACCCCCCGGCCATTGACACTCTGGCTCAAATAGACCTTCCCCTGGGGAACCTGCCTCGGGAGATTATTCAGCTCTCCCTCGCTCCGGGGGCATCTGTGTTGCACGGTTCAGCTGAGCCGATGTCTTTCCTGAGGGGGATTACCTCGATGATGGATAAGGAGGCCCTCTCCACCTATGACGATGACGCCCTCGAAGCCAAGGCCCTTCGATCAGCTCTGACTGTAAGTGTTTTTAATTTGACTTTATCTCAACAGTTGTTATAATCCCAATGCCCGTCTGAACCCTCTGTCCGTTGTTCAACAGGCGTGTATAACCTTCGGTGAATAGGCCCGAAGGCGAGAGGAGTGGTGCCGTCATAAGGCCGAGCTAGAGAAGTCCGTGAAGGAGCTGATCCACGACAAGGACGCTGCCCTCCGGGAGGTGTGCAAGTTGGAGGACGCCCTTCGGCAAGCGGAGCTGCGGCTGAAGGAGGCCAGAGAAGACGGGAAGGCCGAGGGCAGGGCTGAGGCCGAGAGGGTGGCGGCCGAGGAGAGAAAGCAAGCTGCCGAGGACGCCGAGAAGGCCAAGGCTGAAGCTGCTGCCAAAGCCCGAGAAGAGGCCATTGCTGGGTTCACCTCCGAGGGCTGGAAGGCCGAGGGCCAGAGCGAGTGGGTGGCCTCTGTGGTGAAGGCCTCGATCGAGGAGTGGGTGAGGGGCCCCGGGCTCGACTGGATGAATGAGAGGGGTGACACCTACTATCAATCTGGCGAGTTCTTCACCCAGCACCTGGTTTACCGGAGGCTCGCACGACATTTTGGCACCTCCCTGGATGAGTTCAACCCCTCAGTGTATGGCCTCCCCCCGTTGCAGCCAGACGTGAGGGTCCCCCTCCCCGAGGGAGAAGAGCGCCCAGTGATTCATGATTCCATGATGATGGGCGTCGATGATGATGCCGAGGACGCCACCGGGACGGAGGTTACCTCGAAGCCGTCGGGGGAGGCGGCCCCCGGGAATGATGTTGTTGACATGTAATATGTATTTTGAACACTGTTGTAATAGCCACGTTAGCATGTTTTCGGCCTCGGCCAACATTGTAATAACTACATTTACTCCTTGCTGTGATGAATGGATGATTGCCTTCGGGCTCTGTATATATGACTTGTTTTCTCCAATTCCTTTCTTCTTGGACGTATGCCTTCGGTATTTTTGAATGTATGTCTAGGACATAGAATATTTTCTGATTGTAGCTTGCCCTTGGAAGCCTTCGGTAGTTGGGGCACCCTCTGCTGAATATGCAACCGAGGGTTCAGCAGTAATTAGGACTTAGAAAATTTTTCTAAGTGTAGCACACCATAGGGCCTTCGGGTGCTTGTAGTAACCCAATTCCTAGGACTTAGAAAAATTTATAAGTGTAGATTTTCCCTTGAGAGCCTTCGGGATATGGCATCCCTTCCTGATGTGTGAATGTTGGACCGAGGGCCCAATGTACAGGACTTAGAAAATTTTTGCTAGTGTAGTATGTCACGTAGCCTTCGGCTACTGTGGAGCCCCAACTGAAATACTGATTAGGCCGGGGGCCAATTCTTTAGGACTCAGAATTTTTTCTTCAGTGTTGATTCCTTGTGTACTGTAGCCTCCGATTGATAGGTAGCCTTCGGCTGTTAGGTCCCTTGAAATGAGGGTGAAATATGTAGGACTTTAGAAAGATTTCTAAGTGCAGTTTTTCCCTTGGGAGCCTTCGGGAGCTGGCATCCCTTCTTGATGTATGAGTAGTTGACCGGGGGAAAAACTTGTAGGACTTAGCAAATATTCTAAGTGTAGATTTTCCCTTGGGAGCCTTCGGGTGATAGGTGCCTTCTGACTCTACATTACTTTGCGAGATGCCCGGGGGCTGCTCATTCAGGACTTAGAATTTTTTCTAAGCATAAATTGATGTTGAATCCTGTTGTTGTGAAGAAAGCCAATGAGGAGTGTGTGCCCTCGGCATACACCTTAAAAGTTGTAGAATTTGACCCTTGTCATGGGGAAAGGGCCCTCGGTACTAGTGCGTAACAGATGCCTTCGGTATATGTTTGAAGGTACCGTCTTAGTGTACTTTGGATAGTCCAGTCCCTTTGTATTGTTGAAGCCTTCGGTGTTTGTGTGACCGGAGGTGACCAGGCAGTGGACTTAGCCGTTTCTTGATGCTATTTGTTCGAGTAGTATCCTTCGGGAAATAGGAGCCTTAAATTACCGGAGGTGTTCCCGTGGGGAGCCCTCGGCATGTTGTGATCTGTTGGAGTGTACTCTTTGATTTCTCGCTGAGTCTACTCCCCTTCACCCCCCTTTTTTTTGGGTTGGTGGTGAAGGGAAGGCATCAAGAAACTTGGTTTCTTGGTAAGGCTGGGCCTATTAGGAGACCATCAGAATACACCAATGGCTCTCCTCCCTCGGGTTAACCTTCCGAGTTCCGAGGGGATCGAGGGTCGTTTCCCGGGCACAAGATATGGTGGTCCGTAACCTGCCTCCCCTTGGGGGATGGCGCGGAAAGCGCCTCATTTTTTAAAGTCGTCCCCTCGGCGCTAGACATAGTCCGTGGCCTGCCACACCCTTGGGGTGGTGGCGCGGGGAGCGTTTCGGTTTGGAAGTCGAATCCTAGGCATTTCTCGTGCCTGTCACACCCTTGGGGTGATGACGCGGATAGCGTTCCGTTTTTGAAAGTCGAATCCTGGGCATTTCTCATGCCTGTCATACCCTGGGGGTAATGACGCGGAAAGCGTTTCAAGGTAGGGTTTTCATTTGCACACTAGTTGCAAATGGCCGGGGGCACTACGTGCCGCCGGCACCGATGGTGGCGCCTTCGGTATATGCGTCCTCGTGGGGTACGGCTTTTAGAAACAACATTTGGTGTTAGTTTCGATGTGTAGCCCCCGGTACTTGGTACCGAGGGGTCTTCTGTAGGAACACTTGGTGTTCTCTTTTGTTGTAGTTGACGGAGGTGTCTTCCCTCGGTACTTGGTACCGAAGGGTCTTCAAATGAAACACTTGGTGTTTTGATTGGAGTGTTCGGTGCCGGAGGGCCTTCGGAGGAAACACTTGGTGTTTCCCAACAGATGTTTTGGAAGTTGATAGGAGAGCATATCCCCGGCACTGGGTGCCGAGGGGGCTTCTGTGAAACATTTGGTGTTTTTTCTTCGTTTTGATGTTGATGATGGAGGTGTACCCTCGGCACTGGGTGCCGAAGGGTCTTCTGTAGGAACACTTGGTGTTCTTATCTTCGAAGTTGAGGGCGGGGATGTACCCTCGGCACTGGGTGCCGAAGGGAAATGAAACACATGGCGTTCCTTGTTGTTGGTGATAGGAGTTCCCTGTAATTCCCGAGATTAATATAAGAGGATTAATAGTACTACTCATACCAACAGAGGTGCATCTCCTTTTAAGGGAGCTCATCACCCAAGAACTCCAAAGTTAAGCGTGCTTGCACAGGAGTAGTCTTGGGATGGGTGACCCCCTGGGAAGTTTCTCAGGGCGCGCATGAGTGAGGACAAAGTGCGCGGTAAAGGCTCGTGGTGGTTTGACTGAGAATACGTGGTGTTTTCACTGTTGTTGTAGGTGTTGATGGTGTCCGCCCTCGGCACTTGGTGCCGGAGGGGGTTCTTCTCGTGGTGAGGCCTGGGGCCTGTAGTCAGTATGAGGGCTTGATGTCTTGAATGTATCTTCATACTTCAAAAGTGGGGGCCTTGGGCCATGGGATAGTACATTCACTAGTTATGAAGGCTTGGCCGCTCTTACATTATTGGTAAAATTTAACTAAATGGTGTACATTCCAGTGCCTAGGGACCTCTTTCCCGCTGGGGCGTTTGAGCTTGTATGTTCCAGGTTTGATGATGGCTGCAATGATGTAGGGACCTTCGAATTTTGGTGCCATTTTGCCTCCCTCGGTTGGTTGGCTGGCTTCCCTCCTCCGGAGGACATAGTCCCCCACTTGGAATTCTCGGGTGCGAACTTTGGTGTCGATGTAGCTTTTGACTTGCCTTCGGTAGTTTTCTGCCCGGATGAAGGCCTGCTCCCGGCGTTCTGAAATGTGGTGGAGGTCGAGGGCCATGTTGCTGTCGTTGACCTCGGGGTCATATTGGATCACCATTCGGGTGGGAAGGGTGACTTCCGTAGGAGCTTTGGCTTCAAAACCGTAGCAAAGGGAGAAGGGTGTTTCACCTGTTGCTCGCCGAGGGGTGGTGCGGTAGGCCCAAAGGATGTTGTGGAGTTCTTCCACCCAGCCACCTCCCTCGGCCTCCAGCTTCTTTTTTAGGCCCTCGAGCAAGGTCCGGTTGGCATTCTCTACTTGCCCGTTGCCTTGAGGGTAGGCCACGGAGGAGAAGGTGTGTTTGATGCCCCATGCCTCCAGGAGGGCACAGAAGGGGGCTGCCTCAAATTGTGTCCCATTGTCGGAGATGATCTGCTGGGGGACGCCAAACCTTGTGAGGATGTTCTTGAGGACGAAGTGACGGTATTTCGCCTCTGTGATGCTGGCGAGGGGTTCAGCCTCCACCCACTTGGTAAAGTAGTCGGTGGCCACAATAATGTACCTGTTGTTGGAGGTACCCCTCGGCAGAGGGCCCACAAGGTCTATCCCCCATCGAGAAAAAGGGACAGATGTGCTGATGGGGGCATAGTTGACCGCTGGCCTGCCGGGGGCTTTTTGGAAATGTTGACATGCGGTGCACCTCCGGGCAAGGTCAGCACAATCTCTGGCCATGGTTGGCCAGAAGTAGCCCTGGAGAATGAGCCTTCGGGACATGGAGAAGGGTCCCTGGTGGGCTGAGCAAGTGCCACTGTGCACTTCCTCCATTGCGACCTCGGCTTCATCTTGATGAAGGCACCGAAGTAGCGTGCCGTTGTAAGATCGTTTGTAGAGCCTTCCATCTTCGAAGGTGTAGCTGGGAGCCCTCAGCTTTGCCAGTTTAGCGCGTGTTTCATTCTCGGGTAGCTGCCATGTGGAGATGAAGGCGGTGATATCTGAGATCCAATCCTCTTGGCGTTGTTGTATGTTCATAACGGGGCTTGCATGGATACTTGAGAGGCTGAGTTCCTCAATTTTGGCAATTTTGGAGATGTGCTCGGGGGAGTCGGCCGAGAGCTTAGATAATATGTCGGCCTCGGAGTTCTGAGCCCTCGGTATTTGAGTGAGAGAGTGAGCCTCAAATACCTTAAGCAACTCCTTGGCCGCTTCCTTGTATTGTTTCATTCTTCCCTCCTTGGCCTCATATTCTTCGGAGATTTGGCCGACGACCAACTTGGAGTCGCATTTGATGTGGATCTGCCGAGCCCTCATGTTGGCAGCCAACCGAAGGCCACATAGGAGGGCCTAATATTCGGCCTCGTTGTTGGAGACTTTGAAGGAGAAGCGGATTGCATAGTATGCTCTGAAGCCCTCGGGAGTAATGAGGACTACCCCTCCTCCGCATGCTTTAGTGGCGGAGGAGCCGTCAGTGTAGAGGGTCCACCAATCATCTGAGGCAGCCGAGGGCTCCCCGTCCGTGACTGCCCTTGCGGTACACTCAGTCACAAAGTCTGCCAGGGCTTGGCCCTTGATGGCAGGCCTCGGGCGGATGTCAATGTTGTACTGGCTCAAGAAGATAACCCATTTCACCATGCGGGAGGAGCTGGTGGGGCTCCTCATGAGGGCGCCGAGGGGTTGATGAGTGAGGACCTGAACCGGGTGAGCTTGAAAGTAGTGGCTCAACTTCTTGACAGTCCAAACGATGGCTAACACCGTTTTTTCCACAGGGGAGTACCTGAGCTCGGCCTCCCTCAGGGTCTTGCTAACGTAGAAGATGGCATGTTGGATGCCGTCTTCCTCCCAGATGAGCACAGAGCTGATGGCCGCCGGGCTGACCCCAAGGTAGAGGTAGAGGGTCTCCCCTACCTTGGGTTTGGAGAGCACAGGGGGTGAAGATAGATACCGTTTGAGCTCGTCGAAAGCCCCCTGGCATTCTGGAGTCCATAGAAAGCCATCCGTCTTCCTCATGATCTGGAAGAAGGGTAGAGACTTCTCCGCTGATTTAGATAGAAAGCGGTTGAGGGCTGCCAGGCGGCCCGTCAACCGTTGAACTTCCTTCACATTGCGTGGGGGCTCCATGTTGATGATGGCCTGGATCTTCTCGGGGTTGGCCTCAATGCCCCTTCGGCTCACCATGTAGCCCAAGAATTTGCCCCCTTGTACGCCGAAGGTGCACTTCCTTGGGTTTAGCCGAAGGTTGAATTTTTGCATGATGGCGAAGATTTCCCGGAGGTCGTCAGCATGGTTGGAAGATCGTTTGCTCTTGACGATCATGTTGTCAACATAGGCCTCCATGGTGCGCTCTAGGACGGCTTGAAAGACCCGGGCCACCATCCGGGTGTAGGTGGCCCCCGAGTTCTTTAGGCCGAAGGCCATTACCAGGTAGCAAAAGATGCCCTCGGGAGTCATGAAGGCAGTTTTTTCGGCGTCTTCCTCGTGCATGAAAATTTGGTGATACCCTCGGAAGGCATCGAGGAAGGACATGATCTCACACCCTGCGGTCTCATCCACCAGTTGATCAATATTTGGTAGAGGGAATGGATCCATAAGGCACGCCTTGTTGAGATCGGTGTAGTCCACGCACATGCGGAAGGTAGGGGGCTTCTGTGCGAGGACTACATTTGCTAGCCATGAGGGATATTTCACCTCCTTGATGTGCTTAATGGAGAGGAGCATGGCGACCTCCTTCTTCACAAATTCCCTTCTCTCGGCGGAGAGGGGTCTTCTTCGTTGTTGCACTGCCTTTGCCGAAGGGTCCACCGAGAGGCGGTGGGTGACGACCCTTCGGCTGATTCCCGGCATGTCCTCCGGCCCCCATGCAAAGACAGTGGAGTAGGCGCGGAGGGCGTCGGTGATACCGGTCTTCAAATCTTCAGGGAGCTGGGTTCCAATCTTCACGACTCTCTCCGACTGGGCCGGATCGAGCGCAAAGTCTTCTACGTCCTCGGCCGGTTCAGCCATCGGCCTTCTTTCCTCTTGGTCGATGGTTCCGGTGATGGTGTCAACACGGAATTCCGTTTTGCTTACCTTCTTAGTGACCTGAAGATAGCAGGCGCGGGCAATTTTCTGGTTCCCCCGGGAGTAGCCAATGCCCCCCTCGGCGGGAAACTTGAGGCAGAGGTGCCTCATGGAGATGATGGCTTCGAGGTCCTCGAGGGCTGGCTGGCCGAGGATGATGTTGTGGGCGCAGTCAATGTTGACGACGACGAACTCCACTTCGAGCTGGGCTCTATGGAGCCCGTCGCCGAAGATCACCGGGAGGGTTATTACCCCCTCGGAATCAATAGTATCGCCGGTGAAACCGGCAAGAGGGGTCTTAATGGGCCGAAGGGACCCCCTCTCCAGATGCAGCTCTCTGAAGGTGCTGAGGTACATTACATTGACGGAGCTACCCGTGTCGATGTAAGTTCGGTGAATAATGGTGTTGTTTATCTCGGTCCGAATCACCAAGGCATCCCTGTGAGGAGAAGAAGTAGGAGGGAGATCTGCGTTGGTTAAGGTGATGGGTTCCTCCTCAGTCGCTTTACCGGGGGCATACGAGTGACTTCCCCCACGTAAAGCGACTGAGCCCACTTCTTTCGCTGGCTGGTGGAATCGCCCCCTGTATTGCCACCGGTGATCATGAGGATGTGGCGTTTTTTCTCCTGGTAGTGGGGTATTCCTCCTCCTCTTCTTCCAAGTTTCCAATCTCCCTCTTCTTGCCGAGGGGGATGGTATTCGGGTTTACCCAAGCAGTTACCTTCGTGTGGTGCCTTCGGGGAGGCCCTTGATGAGAAGGTCCCTCCTGCCGAGGGCTCTGAACAAATTGGGACAGGTGCCCTGCTTGTATTAACCTCTCGATGGCCGTCTTTAGCTGATGGCAATCATCGGTCCTGTGCCCCTGGTGCCGATGGAAGCGACAGTAGGGGAACTGAGGGTTGATAGCGTGTACCTCCGGGGGTGCGCGAGAGTCGCGCTCAACGAGGCCCCTCTCCTCGGCAAAATCGAGGATGATGCTGACGGGGTGCGTCAATGGTGTCCGAGGGAGGTCCAGGAGAATGGGCTGTGCCCAAGTCTTAGGGTTGCTCTTATAACCTCCCCCGGGCTTGGCTTGGCCTTGCCGAGGGCGATCATGAGAGGGTCCCGAAGCCTTGGGGTGATTTGGTGGAGCCCCCGGCCCTCGGTTATGCTTGTTGTCAGCCCTTGGGGGCTGCTGGTCCGGATGCTGGTGATACTTCTCCACCTCCTCGGCCTCAGCATATCGGTCCCCCCGTTGCAAAGCCCCTATGTAGTCACGGGGGGGTTCAATGATGAGGCTCCTTGAAAAGTTGCCGGTGCGGAGGACGGTTTGTAAGAGGGCCAGGAGGGTCCCGTCATCAGCACCGTCGACCTTGTCGGCCTCCGTCCTCCAGCGCTCTAGGAAATCCCGAAGGGTCTCATCCCTCTTCTGGCGTATTGTTAGGAGGTGGGAGAAGTGCTTCCTTGTGCGACGCCTCCCGGCAAATTGTGTCAAGAATCGCTGGGCGAGTTCTTGCCATGAATCAATGCAGCCCTCGGGCAGTCTGTTGAACCATTCGTATGCCGGCCCCTCTAAGGTGGAGAGGAACCAACGACACAAATATTCGTCTGACGCCCCCACCATCATCATGTTGTTCTGGTATTTGCTGTAGTGTTCCTGGGGGTAAATGGCGTCCGAGTCCGGAGCTGGATGACGGGTTCCCCGGAGCCCTCGGCCACCTTCTTCTGTAATTCCTCCATTTTGGCCATCATGGCCTCGTATTTGAGGTCTGAGTGAGGGGTGGAGGTGGTGGCGTGAGCTTTGTTGGACTCCATTTCGTCAAGCCGGCGTTGGAGGGCCGCTATAATCTCGTCCCGGGGATCCTTCGGGAGGGTCTCCGCCCCCTGTGAACGAACCCGGGCCGAGTGGGCCTGGTTGATCTGGTGGCGAGCGTCATCGGCATGAAGGGGTGCCTTGCCTTTGTCCCGAGGGGGATGCTCCTCGTCTGCCCTTGAGACAGACCCCCCACTTTCCTGGGGCCTTTGGAGTGCCTTTCCTCCGAGGCGGTCTTGGACCCCTCGGCGGTCTGGCCCTCCTCCGAGCCGGTTGAGGGCGGAAGTGCGGGGCCTCTCCCTGTATTCATTGTGGCGGTCCCGGGACTGTACTTCCTGGGAGGACGTATCCTGGGCCACTACCCCTTCGTCGTTCCTTACCCGAGGGGTGGGATTTCCGAAGGGGTGTGGCGGAGGGGGAAGTATGATGTTTTCCCCAACCTGGGGGTGAGCCGGAGCCAGGGTGCCGAAGGCACCCGGGTTCTGAGTGAGCGTTTGGATGAAGGCGGAGAGCGCCGATTGCACGTCGATGGTGAGAACCAGAGGGCTGACTTGGTCATCGCTCCGGTTTTTCTTCTTGGCCTCGATGCCGAGGCGGGCATCGGGGGCATTTTGTTGGATCTGAAGGCGTAGGTCGACAGCCGCCTGTTCCAGCCCAGCGATGACACCGCCCTCGGGAGCCCTGTGAGAGGCTTCGGGGGCGTTGACGTCGCCGAGGGCCAGGTTCTTGTCTTCTACGTTCTTTGAGTTGGCACGTGTTGTCCTCACAATTTTGATAGAGGGCTAGTGTTTTGTGTTTGGTCGAGGGGGAGGGTTTCTTACTTGATTGTTCGACCTCTCAACGAGAGCACCAAATGATGGATAATTGATACCCATATTGTATGAAAAGGAGATTTGAACAAGACTGTAGTAGGGAAATGGAGAAGAAGAAGATAAGTATATTGAATGTGAGTTTGTGTGTGTTCTTTACAAGCCTCCTATAAGGAGTATATATAGGGAAACCCGGGTCTGGGCCTCTAATACGGGCCTGACAGACCCGGTTACACAAATGGACTTATAGTATGAAAAGCTAATTTAGAACATCTAAATAATAATGTACAACAATATGAATCCACTAAACGTGTGTGGGCCGTTGTCCAGGCCCAATAGTCGGCAGGCCCGGGGGTCGGGGTCCATATACTCCATCAACATGAATTTAAAACAATGTCATGAATTATCTACAATGTCAAACCAAAGATAAATCCAGAAGAGTAAAGCGTATGTAATAAGAAATATGAAAAGAAGGAAAAAATAATGAACATTAAAGAAGATTAGAGATAGGAAAAACGATAATGATGATAAAGCATTCATTATACTTCCAACTCTCCTAATCATAGAACTACAATAAAACTTCATACGACTATCAACAAGTAAACACAACTGAAAACAATTCTGATACACAATCATCATACAATTCAAGAATATAAAATTAATTACCTGAAATTTAAAACGAAGATGAAGGTGAAGATGATTGTCGCAAACAAAAAGCGAACGATAAAACTATGTGATCGTAGCAAATAACATGTGTGCGATAGTCTGTGAATATCACAGCAGTTGATCGATGGCGGCAGTTCATCGATCGCAGCAGTTCATCGAAGGTGAGATGAAGATCATCTAATTTGAAGGCTAAGCTGAACGAGAGAATGAAAATAACGGAAATCTGAGCTTCTGTATTAGTTTACGAAACAGGGGCAATTTTGGAAACTTCCTAAAATTAGGTCCTATTTAGGAGTAAAAAAAGTCAAGCTCTTATTTAATTACATACCATAAGTTAAGCTCCTATTTAGCACCATTTCTCTAATAAATTTGGTATTAATATTTATCAAAAAGATTTTTTATACCGATTCAATCATGAATTAGTATCTTTGCTTAGGAGATCTTAATTAGAACCATCTTGAAATCAGGTCAAGAATCAAAGTGAAAATCGGGAGGTGTGTCAAACCGAAATCCTGTCATTTGAGGTTTTCATTTTGGAGTTAGCTGCACAGTCGTGATCCATGTCAGGCTCGTATATGTCGATCATAGTGGTGCACCCTTCAATGTTCCAAGATTTAATCCACAACCCCAACGGCCCGCGACCCCACATCCCGACCCGACAAGACATTTGAGATGTTGTAAGTCACGGTGACTCGTTCAGCCTAATGGTGGTAGACGTTGTATCCAGTGCGCACAAGAGATCTAGCCCAGCACACATGAGCTGTAACTTCCACACGGGCGCAACGGGTTTTGATTCTTGCTCAATGTTAGTGGTGCACCCTTCAAAGGTATAGGAGTGGGACTGCTACTACCCTATGTTGTAAAAATCGAATCGATCGAGGAGCTACGTTACTTGACCGAATGAGTGAATGACCGGGTCACAAGTCAGCCCGAACCCAACAGGTCAACCCAGTCACACTACAAAAAAACCACGGGATTGGCGGAGATTTTGGTAGGGATTTGACAGGAATTTTAGCAGGGAAATGGGAAATCCGTGCTAAAAACACTTTGGCACGAGCTATTTGGTATGAAAAATCGGTAAGTCCATGCCAAATTTCGTGTCAATCTGGTAATTTTTTTGTAGTGTCAATGCCGGAAACCCGGTCAACATATAAATTAAATTATTATTTTAAAATATACAAGTTTTAACAAAATATAAAATTTATTTTAATTAAATGGAGAATAAATACAAATATAAATACTTTCACTTATAATAATAGCAATAGTACATAATATTTATTAATGATGCTCTATTTTATTATGATTATTAATTACAAATTAAAGTAGTAGCTAGCATTCAATGTAAAAACTCTCCAATGTAGCTCGTTGAAGTGATGCACTGATGCCTAGGGGTGGGCATAAAAACCCATAACCTTCATACCAAATAAAAAAAACGAAAAATCGGCATTTTTTTTGGTTAACCGTATCGAATTTTTAAAAACAC
Organism: Cuscuta europaea; assembly: GCA_945859875.1. Classification (NCBI taxonomy): domain Eukaryota; kingdom Viridiplantae; phylum Streptophyta; class Magnoliopsida; order Solanales; family Convolvulaceae; genus Cuscuta; species Cuscuta europaea. Next base: position 7,232,219 of record CAMAPE010000027.1, on the reverse strand, counting down.
GCGATACGATTAACCTACCACAAGAAAAAAGCGGTACACATACGGTATGTGTATGGTTTTAAAATTATCCCTAGATTGGTTAACGGATAACCGGAAGTTTAAACATGATATGCTTTATATATGCCATCAAAATTTGTAATTGCAATACATTACTAAACCGCAGGTTGTTTATTCATCCGATGACAACGATGCTGTGAATTCAAAGCCTGATGAGCAATGTTGTTAGGCGTATGCCGCGTAAACAACAAAAACAATATTTTTAGCAAATAAAATAATGGTCCGTAAGACACTTTATCTAGCTAGTTATAATGGGTGTAATAATTACATACACAATGCCTAGTTAGCTTTTTTGCGTTTAAAACACGTACCGTTTTTTTAAACAAAAAACGCGTTTGAAATGAAAAATAATGTTGGTCCATTTAAAAAGGAAAAAAACTTTCACTTCCCGTATAAAACGTATATTTCCCGTATTTTACAAAAAATAAAAACATCATTTGAACACTTGAATGAATACATCAAATGAATAGGAGATCAACGGTAGTTTAAAAGCAAAAAAGAAAACCTCATCCTCGTGACTCCGTGTTTTTGTATTGTTAGGATGTTTTTACTTGGACTGTAATTTGCTGGTCTGGTCTGGTCTGGTCTGGTTTGATCTGGTATGGTATGGTATGGTCTGGTCTGGTCTGGTTTCTTTGTATTTTTATAACTATCCAAGTCTGGTCTGGTCTGATCTGAACTGGTCTGGTCTGGTCTGGTCTGATCTAGGACGAATTACAGTCCAAGTAAAAACATCCTTACAATACAAAATATACAATTGTTAAATACTAAAATTAATTGCATGATGACTAAAGCTAGTATCCTAAAAGACTAAAATCTAAAATACTACTACGTACTACGTATTAGATTTGTGATGTTCTTTTCCAAACAAGCATATCAAAATTAAGGTTTTTCTAAATTGACATTTTTAGTATAAACTTATACACGTAAACAATAATAAGTGTAGCAGTCGCACAACTTTCTCATGTCATCCGTCATCTAGGTGAAAATGATGAGTTTAACTTGCGTTTATTTGATGATCATATAAAGATATGATGATGATGATGTTAACTTGACCTCATTCTATCATTATTATGTCATATTTTCTGACATTAATTTGCAAAATTATGTCTTGGACATAATTACTCCGTACTATTTTTATTTTTGTCATCGACTTATGCAATTACGAATTATTCTTTTGTGTAGTAATGTGATCTGCTACTTCAATATGTGTACACTCTTATTTCTTTTTATTATATGTAATTTTATGAAGTACTACCTCCATTCTCTTTTCATTGCAACATTTGACTTTATGCACTATTCATATATTCTACTTTGACTATATTTTATTTATTAATGTATTACAAATTAAATTTTTTAAAAATATTATTAATTCTTCTCATTTTAAATTTTCAAAATCTGAATATTTTAATTTTTTTTACTAATAAGGAATGAAATATATTAATGGTCAAACTTGTGCATTGGCAAACGTGAAAAGTGGACTGTTGCAATTAAAAAAGAACGGGGGAAGTATATAATTTAAATGTTATTTTGGACTTAATCATTATTTCTTTTTTGTCATAAAATTATTGACGAGCACTTTGTCACGGTGCCTCAAAATAATTTTCAATACTAACACTTATACGTAGTATAGCGTAGTAGAGTTCGTATCCATGGGGAAAGGAATAATTCTCTTTTTATGAAACTTAGTAAATAAATGGGGGATTTGGATTGAGTGATTTAATTTAATTAAAAACTAAGATGAACGACTTATGTGAGATTTAATTCAAAGATAAAAAGGGTTTGACATTGCTATTCTCCACTTGTTGATATATTTTAGTCGATCATTGTTATATATATAACTTATTCCCTCTCGAATACTCAATCGGGGAGTATATCCACTTCATCGAGGGTAGTTGTTAACAACGACCGTTCATTAATAACCCTTACTATTAATCAAATATAGAACAACGCCTTATATCGATTTAATAGTAGCATTTAATTTTTCTAACTCCTTGATGAAATCAATTGAGATTGATAACCTCAACACAACGGTTTCGGTTTAACCAATAAAAATAATCCCTCTTAAGTTTATTAACCACGACCGTGCATTAATAAACCGAAGTTACTCACTTGTGAAACCATCAACGATTAACCATCGGTTCGTTGACCGTTTCTAGTAATAATTAATATATGAAACAAAACTAGTTGATCCTTTAAATAATGTTCAAAATATTAATATGAAATATGAATATGAATTAATTAATATTCAAGGAAGAATATTATTAAAGAAGATGAATCCTACTATAATTAATATCAAGATGTTAACTAATTGTCATCTTAGCAACACTCCCCAACATTAATATAGAGGAAGAAAATACTACTCTAACTAATGTCAAGATGTTAACTAATTGTCATATTAGAAACACTCCCCGACATTAATATAGAGATAGTATTAAGGCAAGAACTAATAATTAATATTCAAGGGAAGAGGTTAAGAAAATAACTCACAACTTTAATAATCAACAAGCTTCAAGAGCAACACCAAGAAATGGAAGTTTAGCTCCTCATTTGGAGACTAAACATGCTATAAAAATATAAGAAATGCTATTCTAAAAGAGCTTAATTAGGAGTATAGAAGAAGGGATGATTCTTTAGAGAAGAAAAATCAGATAATTCACCACGTTCTGGTGATCTTCGCACACCGGGTTGTCCCCGGTCACTTCTCACCCGACCGGGTGAGGTATGGGGCCCGACCGGGTCCAACTCTTTCCTCAGCAGTTCGGTTTTCAAATCAGACCCGACCGGGTGAAGTTTCCTACCCGGTCGGGTATTTGCTCCTGGACAGTCAAAATTCCTTTTTCTTCACTTCAACATCCTCCTTTTCAACATCCTAATTCCTAATTCTACTTTACAACTTACAAACGAGAACTAAAATACAATTACAACTAAAATCACACAAATGTTTACAAACTAAATAAAACGTCAAACAATCACCATCAATGAAACATAAAAACATATAATTATGCACTATTAATTAGTGTGCATCAATTATGCTATTATGAATGTCGTTTTTGATGGAGTAATGAGATATTATATATGAATGTGTGTGTATGTTGATTATCTTTTATGTACTATATGTTTTTGTTGGGTGTGTCTCGGAAAAATGAAGAAATATTAATTAATAAAAATAATTAATTAACTAAATAGCCAAAGAAAAACAGAAAAAGAGATGGGGCAGAGTTTAGCCAGAGCTCGTGCTACGCACGATATCCTTAAAACGTATTCGTCGCCTCCTACGGTGCTAGGAGCTTTGCAACGACCGTTTCCCAGGATACGGTGGCTAACGAACTAACGTTTGAGCACACAAACGAGAGTTCCGGCAAACGGGAACAAAGGGGAAACACTTAGGAATTTTTCGGAGAGCTGCAGGTATTTATAGGAGGATTTGTTGTGTTTTAAATGTAGTTTTAATGGACCTGAATGTTGGACATTAATGACCAGTCCGTTGGGCATTGAATCGTCCATAAACTGCCAATTTAACGCAGCATTAAAAGAGAAGATCTTTGGGCATTTATTGCTGTAACGGACCAGAAGACCTCAAGCCCTTCTGTTGCGACCAGAATACCTCAAGCGTTCTGTTGCGACCAGAAGACCTCGAGGGTTTCTGTTGAGCCCTTCTGTTGCGGACAGAATACCTCGAAGGTTTCTGTTGAATCGAACAGAAGCAGAGCGGTTTTGTTGAGAACAGAACCCTATTCTGGTCCGGACAGAAACGGAGGGATTCTGCCAGCCTGGAAAAAATAAAGGAACGTTTACGGGAAGAAACAAAAATTGAATCGTATCTTTGAATAATAGATTTTTCGAACAGCATTCGTGTCCGCAAGTCGCCCGCGCACACGAGTTACGGTTTTTGTTCTTCGATTTCGGGATTTGATCGACACCCCCTTCCCCCTGCGCGCGAGAGAGAGCCTTCACCTTTAGAAATCTTAACTAGGTCCTTAAAAGAGGCTTCCTTTTATAAGTAGGTGAAAATCCCTTGAGTTTTCCGGTGTGGTATAAAACACACTAGAAACCCATCATTTTCCCAGTTTTTCCATTTCAATGAGTAAACTTCGAGAATCAATTTCTCATTCACCCGTTATCCGTTTTGAGCGTACCATATATCGAATTGTAGCCCTTAACAAGGAAAATCCAAAACCACTTTGACCCGACCCAAATCGGAAGTGGACCCCACTCAAATAATTGCCCCAAAATGACTATTTAATGCAATTTTAACACATTTTTCCAACAATCCCCCACATGAATGAAAATTGATTTTCGAGACTTAAAAAGTCACGAAGATAGGAGGACACGTTGTGTTCACCAGATGATCCTTGCGTACGGAGAGGTAGGTTTTATCCTTTGAACCTTCCGCTGTAAAGACATTTATTTACTGACTGTCTAGTAGACTCGATGTCCTTGAACTATACTGTCGTCGTGTAAACATTGATTTATCTTTACAAAAGAACCTTCCAACTTTGTTCCGTTCTCATGGGTGTGCCAGTTTTGGCCATGGGTCACCGTCCTGGTTCTACAAGAGTTTCTAAAAAACTGAGCCTTTACAGCTCTCCTTTGAAGCGACCCTCTTCTCTCTCACATAGGTGATTCTTTCACGAGTATCCCGCATACTCTTTCAATGTTATCGAGTGGATCAACATTTTAGAATCATTAAAGCAAACGTTTTTGCTAACCTCGTGCGGGAGTCACTGTTTTAACGAGGAGTGGGTAGGAGTCCGGGACCCCCACAGTGACCATCCTTCGCTCTATAATTTAGTTGTCCCTTTTGAACCTAGGACCAACTAGGTTGGGTATCCACTATAGAACTTTTCAATTCACGGGTTTTAGTCTCATTCCTCGTGACTTCTCCAACAATTCTCTATCCAATGCCTTGTTAGCGGATCCGCTATGTTATCCTTTGACTTCACGTAGTCAAAAGTGATAACACCCGTTGTGAGGAGTTGTTTAATGGTGTTATGTCTACGACGAACGTGTCTAGACTTACCATTGTACATATTGCTCTGTACCCTTCCAATTGCCGCTTGACAATCGCAATGTATGCATATTGGAGGGACAGACTTTTCCCAACTTGGAATATCCTCGACAAAATGGCGTAGCCATTCAGTCTCTTCAGTGCACTTATCCAAGGTTATTAGCTCAGACTCCATCGTGGATCTAGCTATTAACGTTAGTTTTGCGGATTTCCACGACACGGTTGCACCTCCTAAAGTGAAAGCATATCCACTTGTGGACTTAGAGTCCTTTATGTCAGATATCCAACTAGCGTCGCTATACCCTTCAAGTACAGCTGGATATCTTCCATAGTGCAGTCCAAGGTTTTGGGTTTTACGTAAATACCTCAAGGTGAAAATCCCTTGAGTTTTCCGGTGTGGTATAAAACATACTAGAAACCCATCATTTTCCCAGTTTTTCCATTTCAACGAGTGAAACTTCGAGAATCAATTTCTCATTCACCCGGTATCCCTCCTTAACAAGGACAATCCGAAACCACTTTGACCCGACCCAAATCGGAAGTGGACCCCACTCAAATAATTGCCCCAAAGTGACCATTTAATGCAATGTTTAACACATTTTTCCAACAGTTTTTATGCTCTAAAAACTAGTACAATAATTTAATCATTCAAAACAAGACCCGTATTTTAAACCCGAATTTTTATAAGAGATGTCGTATTATACACACATACATATTTACACGTTTTATAAAAGGCAACATATTTTTTGCCGAATTTTTGACCGTATTTTTGTACATGTTAGCGAATAAAACACGTACGTATTAAACCACGTTTAATTCCCGTAGCGTATTTAACTAACTATGCACAATGCATAATCATTTCTTCTAATTTATTAAGAAAATTAAAGTTGAATTTTAAATACTACGTATATAAATATATTAGTTCGACCATATCATGCATTAGTCTGAAAAGCAATAAATCAGTATCTCATACTCCGTATATATCTTCAATACCCGGTTAATGGTTAACCGGAATTTCGGTTAATCAATACCCGGTTAACCGATGTAACGGTTCGGATAATGGTATTGAAAATACAGTAACCGAACTATCAGTTAACCGAAAGTTGATTAACTGAAAGGCGATCAATCAACTGTGTCCACCCCTACTGATGCCTCAGATTTTCACGTTACACAATAGTGGTGTGGGTATAAAAGTGGGTATGTTATTCTATATAGTAATTTTGTAGACTTGTGGAGAATGACATTTTGGAAAAAAGTGACCACGATCACAAAGTCAAAAGTCTAGCCTCATTTAGGGATTTTAGTTAACTTTTTCTAAAGTACTTTTGAACAAAAAAAAAAGGAATCGCATATACTTTTGGGCAAATTAAATATAAAGGCAAATAGAGATTGTCGGCCTTTTTCAAATACCGTTACATGAAAAATCCCTTAATAACGGACTTAATGAGGACTTAATAATTTAAATCATTTTCACTTACGACTTAATTGGAAAAATGGACTTAATCATTAACCAATTTACTATTATTCATTAAGTCATTAAAAGACGTCTATTAAGATGTTTTTTCTGTCAATTTTTTCAAATTGATCATGGAATACATTAATAAATGAAGTTTTTTATTGACGTGATAATCTAAGAATAACATTTAATTGATTATTTTACTCGATTAAAAATATTTATTCAACATTCAAAATAAACAGCCTCATACACAAATATCACTTAATTCAGATAGACATCTTAACCTAGACAGACGTCTTAATTCAAAGAAGGCCTAATAGAAATAAAGTAAACGACCCTTACTTTATTTCATGTAGCGAAAAGTGTCATTATTATAAACACACCATTTATGCAAATTAACTAATAATACCGTAGAGTGTGACATTTTGGGGGAAAAGTGACATTCATAATCACAGAATCAAGTGTAGGGGTGGGCACGGGACGGAACGAGACGGGAATTAGACTATCCCGGTCCCGAACCCGATTTAGGATAACGGGATAGAACGGGACGGGACAAGATGTTGTCCCGCTATTGTCCCATTTAAATCGGTACCGGAACAGAACGGGACGGTTCGGGACATCCCAAAAAATTGCAACGAAAATAATACAGCTCCAAAACGAAAGTTCATGATAAAAACTACAACACTAAAAATGCAACACATACAAAAATTTAGGATAAATGCAACACAAAATATAGTAGATTAATAGGGTAGTTGCACGAAACAAACCGTAACAACAACAATAACTCCAACACACACAATACTACTAAGAAATTAAACTACAAAATAAATAAAAAGACAAACAATATTATTAGAAGTGAAACATGTGAAGTATACATGAGTTTCTTTTTAGTATGTAGAAGATAGTTCATACTTGATATAATTTAGACTCCCTCATATGTTTTACATATTAGATAGTTAATACCTAATTCATTAGTATTTGAATTGATGGTAGACTCACTAACCACAACTATATACAATTTTGAATTCGGGACAATAGGACGGAACGGGACATATTTTATTTGTCCTGACCCCGTTTTGTTTTGAAACGGTTCGGGACCGGAACGGGACAAAAATAGTTTGTCCCGAATTTAACGGGACAATTTCGAAACGGAACCGGAACGTTCCGGAACAGACCAACGGGATCGGGTTTTTTGCTCACCCCTAATCAAGTATAGCCTCGTTTAGGGGTTCGAGTTAATATCTTTAAAGTACTTTTGAATTAAAAAGGAACAGGAGATACTTTTGGACAATTGTACGACATTTTAGACAAAAATGATCTAAAATAATCATAACAAGCCAACTATAAAGGCAAACAGAGATTATTGGCTTTTTCAAATGCCATACTAAAATTAACACACCAACAACAATAATTTTACCTGAACGGAAATTTTCTGATCTGGTCTGGTCTGGTCTAGTCTAGTAAAGTCTGGTTGCTGTGTATTTTATAACTATCCAAGTATGGTCTGGTCTAGTCTGATCTGGTCTTGTTTGGTCTGAGACTAAAAATATTCCAAGTAAAAACATCTTAATACTCTCTCCATATTTAAAAGTTCACTACAATATTGAAATTGACCTAGTAGAAGTAAGGAATAGTGTAGAAAAAGTAAAAGAGAGTGAAAAAATAAAAAAGAGAAGATAAAAAGTAGAAAAAGTAAGGATAATTGAATATGTTTAAAAGAAAAACTTATCAAAAAAGAAAAATGTAACAAACTTTTAAATACATTAAAGTGTAACAAACTACAGAAGTAGTCTATTAAGCATATTTTAGTCCAAAAAACATAAATGAGGTACTTTAAGGCTATTTAATTCTTAAATCATTACAATGATTTGAATTGATCTCATATTTATTTTGAAGTTTATAAGAGTGCAAATATTACAAAGTACTCCATTCATTCTTTATTTCTTGTCCTTTTAGGCTTTGACACGGGTTTTAAGAGAAAAATAATAAGGTGGTGTAAAAGGTGTAGTGGATTGTGTGTAAATGAAAAAGTAGGAAAGAGAAAATGGTAATGGTAATAAAAGTGGAGGTATAAAGATATTTTGATTGAAAAAACTTATGAGATGATCAAGTGGGTGCACCTTAGAAAAGAGGGACAAATAATTAAAAACGTCCAAAAAAGGAATACGAGACGGTTAATAAAGAACGGATAAGAGTACTACGTATGAGATGATGAAGTGAGCGGCACCTTTGAAGTATATATGCAAAAGTCTGGAGCCAATGGAGGAAAAAAGCTGGCTATCTACTCGAAGCTGAATTTGAATAGAAAGGCGGAGGTGGACTGCGGCAATGGGAACGGCGCCGTTTATGCTGAAGCTTCCATGGATTTCAGCGCTGATGAGTTTTTTCAAGCCGCCACAAAACCAAGCAGGTGTCTGAGGAAGCTAGCTCTTGCTCAAAGACGAAGGAACTCACTGTTTCTTGCAAATTCCCCTGTGGTACATCATACATGCCTGTAAATTAATCTCAAACTTTCTCTATTTATAATAATGTTATTAATCAACTAATAACAACAACAAATATTTCAGCAATGAATTTTACTTGTATTGAATTTTGAAGTATATACTTCCATTTTATATGACCAGTCCTAGCGCTAGGAATCCATCCCCTTTACACCTAAATGGTATTTTTGGATCTCGAAAGTAGTGTCGGTCCTACCTAAACTCAGGTCTGATTCATTAAAATTCAATGACTAAATATAAAAACTGCAATTCTTAAATAAAAGTTTTATTTCACATTATAACAAAATGACATTGAATGTATTATTTGAAGCGCCCTCCTTTTCACCTGTTACATTTTGTGAAGATGTACTCTACGAAGTGACTCTTTTATTCAAAGTTTGTTTTCAACCAAACTTTGAGTTAATGGTTAATAAACAGGTGATTTCCTTTTCCTCTTTTGAGATCCAAACAAAGATTCAGGAGGCATAGTGCTAAAAAATAATGATTTACGCATAATTAGGAGCAACTATTTGTAAATGGCACCTCTTCCAAGCATTTGTTGAGGCCTAATTAGCCTTTTCATCTTCTTTTAAGTTTTTTCATGTCTTCCATATATTGCAGTAACAGTAATTAAGCTTCTCAATCACAGTTTAATGCCAAGTAGTGTAGCTTACTTAGGTATTGTTATTGATTACGACGTAACAGTTTGATTTCCTTGGGATGATGGCAAGCAAGACAGGATCAAATACTCAATTCTGGGGTTTTATCACTTTCTTCATGTTCTTTTTTTCTTCTGTTCATGCAATTAAGTAAGTATTGATTGTTCTAATTTTACATTATTCACATTCATGTTCTATTTTGACTACACTTATTTATTAATGTTTTATAACATTTTTGGAAAATATTGTAAAATTGGTCAAATCGTAATTTAATTTTCAAACAGTGTTTTTTTTTTAAATTTAGTAATAGAAAATTAAATACTAATAGGTGATTTCCTTTTCCTCTTTTAAAATTCGAGTTTGTTAAATGATTTTCTGAAATATACTGCGTTGTTTAACTGCGCAGTTATCTCCAAACATTTATTTGACTGCCTTCACGATTGAATTTTCAGCTGAAATTTGGTATGAGTAAACTAGATTTAATAAAGAAGATTCTCAAAAAATTTAATCAAAAAATTTCACCGAGAACCGATCCAAATGGCGACAGTCAGACAGAGCCTCCTATAAAATGGGTGATTTGCACTTTTTCGGTTAGTTCGAGGGCTTATTTGCACCTTTTCCTTTTTTTTTTAAATTCAATCTTAAAGTATCTGCATTCCTTTATATGAAATATGCCAAACATTTTAATACCTTATACCTTCCCTATGTAAACTATTCTATGTCGAGCAAAAACGATACTATAAATTAAAAAAGTGTTTGAAAGTTTACACTAATTAATCAATATACTACGTACTATATATTAATTAGATCGATACTATATATATTAAGTTTATAACACAATTTTAATATATATTAAAGAAGTTTACACTAATATATTTAACAATAATATTCTTCTGTGAATTTCATGCAGGTCAATTCCGACAAATGACACTCAAGAACTAATATCATCTATCTCATTGAGACTTGACATCACACATACACATGTATATTAAACTTTGTAGACTTACAAATGATTATAAATAAATTTATATGTTGAAATAATAATGTTTGAACTTTTTTGTTTGGTAATGAGAGAATAATTCTTTAATAGAACAATTTCACTTTTATATTTTGTACAGGTGGTGATGGACAATGGTTTCATCAAAGTGACACTATCAAACCCGACGGGTGCAATTGTAGGGATTCAATATCATGGAATTGATAACGTACTTGAGCATAGTTTCAAAGAAACAAATAGAGGGTAATACAACTAAACATTAATTATTATATGTTGTATTGTTTAGAATAGTAATACTACGAGAATAGAGCCTCACTCTCTGACTGTCAAATTGTGATTATAGTCCAATTTACATCATCCCAACGTATCATCCGGTCGGGGTTGGGGGTCCTCAGGGATGGGGTGTCATCTTTGTTTTTTAGAATAGTAATACTAACTACTCCAACATAATATATTTAAGAATAAGCAAAATTATCAATATCATTATATTGTATGTAGATATTGGGATATTGTATGGATGAGGCCAGAGACAGACAACCGTGGCAATTATGATAAGTAAGTTTTTAACTTCATCAATGAATTGAAGGAGAGAATATTGCCGGACTAAAAAGGTTTGAAAATTACAAAATAGGATTGCCATGTTTTCCGCTCAAAATAGGACTAACTATTGCCATGTTTTGGCAGTACCTAACTTCAAAGATGACAGTATTTTCTAAACTTGACAGTAATTACTCCTATTTTAGGAATAAAAAACATGACAGTCCTATTTTGGAATTTTCAAATCTGTTTTAGTCATATTTCGGGAACTTTCTCATTGAAGAATTAACAGCTACAAAATCTCTTCCAAAAAATATAATGAATCTACAAATTGTTTATTGTCTTGTAATGAAGGCTTAAAGCGAAACATTTTAGAGTTATCACATCTGACGAAAACCAAATCGAGGTCTCCTTCACAAAAGCTTATGATCGAAAAGATGCTTCTAGTGTTCCTTTAAACATAGATAAAAGGTACTCACATACATATTCATGTTAATAAATTTCAAATATACACTACCAAAAAACGTCGTTATAGGCACGGAAAGATTCCGTACCAAATTCGTCTTGGTTGTTGGCTCACAACAGCTAAACTTTAGGTCTTGTGAAGAGATCCCTGCCTGTATTCGTGCCTATACCGAGTTTTTTTTATAGTGATAGTAGAAATGACACTTGTGTGCATGCTTTCGATGCAATGCAATAAAAAGGAAATATTTGATTTTACATATTGTAGGTATGTAATGTTGCCCAGACGATCTGGTTTTTATACGTACGCAATCTATGAGCATATTAAAGGATGGCCTGATGTAGATATCGTTGAAAATCGGCTAGCTATCAAGCTACGACGAGCACTGTAAGCTACATCTACTACAAAAAAACATGAGATTGACTGAGATTTTTGGCGGGAATTCGCCAAAGTTCATAAAAGATTTGACATGGATATGCCAAATCTGTGTCAATCCCGTATTTCTTAGATCGTGATTATTAGTTAGACTCAAAATTGATTTGAGGATTCATAATGAACCCTTTCCTTATTTAATAAGATCATACTAAGTGTATTTTCTTCATTTCATATTTATATAGGTTCAACTATATGGTCATATCAGATGAGATACAAAGAGAAATGCCCAGTGATAAAGACCGATCTATTGGAAAGAAACTTGATTATAGAGAAGCTGTCTTACTAACCAACCCATCCAATCCTAGTATGAGGGGAGAGGTAAGTTAGTTATATAATACGACTCCCTTTATACTTTTAATGACTCGCTTATTATAGTTAATTTACAGGGCCGGTTAGAGCAATTATGAGGCCCTAGACGATCATGTAGAAATTTTGTTTTAAATATGTTTTATTTAACCCAATGATATAAAAAATAGCAATTAAATATAAGTAAATTACATATAAAATACATCATATACTATTAACACAGTGAGAATATTCTTCGAAATCAGAAGATCAAAGTTGATGAAAAAATACAAAGAGCTCTAGAGGGAGAAGATTTTGTGCTTACATACAACATACCGATCGATAGAGCCGGAAAGTGATTTCATGACCAAATCATTTCTTAATTTTTTTCTTTGTCTTTGTACATCTTGATTCATATTTTGTTTTCCAATCATCACAAAACATAAAATTTCATTCAAAATAATACTATCACTAAATATAAGTTAATGGTTCATAGATATAAATTTAATTCACTAAATTTAATCAAATATAAAAAATTATAAGTATGTTCAATATTTCGATGAATCAAAATAACAAATTACAATTTCAATTATTCAATAAGCATTCAAATATATTTAGAATACTCATTATCCTAAATCCCTAGCCCTACTGCCCTAGCCAACAAAGAAAAAAAAGGAAAAAGGAGCAAATAAGCCCATATACTAACCAAAAAGGTCATATAAGCTCTTGTATAAGAGACTTTGTCCCGCCGTCGCCATTTGGGGCAGTTCCCGGTGAAATTTTTGATGAAATTTTTTGAGAATCTTATTCATTAAGTCTTGTTTACTTATACCAAATTTCAGCTAACAATTCAACATGGAAGGCATTCAAATAAATTCTTGAAGATAACTGCGCTTTTAACTGCGCAGTTATCTTCAAGAATTCATTTGAATGTCTTCCCGATTGAATTTTAGGTGAAATTTGGTATGAGTAAACTAGACATAATGAATAAGATTCTAAAAAAATCATCAAAAAATTAAAAAGGAAACTATCCCAAATGTTGACGGTCGGACAAAGTCTCCTAAATAATATTAATAAGCTTATTTTATAAATTAGAGACCCCTACAATTTGGAGGCCCTAGACACTTGTCTAGGGTAACTCCCCCTATGGCCGGCCCTGTTAATTTATGTGCTTTTTTATTTAGGTGGACCATAAGTATCAGTACTCATTAGAAAATAAAGATAACAAAGTACATGGATGGATTTGTCGCAAAAAGCATGTTGGATTTTGGATCATCACCGGGACCGATGAATTTCGTGCCGGAGGACCAATAAGACAAGATCTCACCTCTCATGTTGGTCCGACAGTTTTATCAGTATGTAATTAATGTGTTTCCTATATATTAATAATACTATCTCCGCCCCGATAAGGTTTGCCAAATTGACTTTTCTTGGTCAATGATGACAAACTTTGAGCAATGATTTTAGTTATTATATTTGTATATAATTTATAAATTTTATACTTTTATGAAAATATTTTCAATAAAGAATATTTTGATATAATTTTATATTCTAAATAATTTCGTATTAAAATATATCATTGGTCAAAGTTGATTGTCATTGACAAAAAAAAATCAATTTGACAAACCTTTTTGGGACAGAGGGAGTACAAAGTATTTCCTTAGCAGTCTTTGATTGGTGATATATATGTACCATTTCTTTATTTATGGTTTAGATGTTTTCCAGCAGCCATTATGTTGATTATAACTATAGACTTGGTTTGAGAAATGGGGAAGCATGGAAGAAGGTATTTGGACCAATTTTTATTTATCTCAATTCTAATCAAGGGGATAATCCGAAACTTCTATGGGAAAATGCTAAAGAAGAGGTAACTTAATTAACATAATAATTTGTACTGCCTCCGTCCCATTTTACTTAGTCAAACTTGATTTTTCAAGTCAATGACGTCTAACTTTGACCGATTATATGTTTATATAGAGAAAATATTAATACTATGAAAATATTCTTTGTTAAAAATACTATCATAAAGTATAAAATTATTAAATTTTGCATAAATATATTAGTTTAATAATTGATCAAAGTTAGCATCTTTGACTGGAAAAGTCAAAGATGACTAGGTAAATTGGGACGGAGGTATATCCAGGGATGGATTTAAGGGGGCGCGCGGGAGGCGACCGCCCCCCTTGGACTTTCAAAATTTTCTACTATATATGTAATGTTTTTGTAAAATTTTGATACTTTAATTAGATTCGCCCCCCTTAACTTTTTGTTGAATATTGCCCCCCTTAACTTTTAGTTTTTAAAATTAATATATAGTCTTACATAATGTAATACTTAATTGGAGATATAAAAAGGATCATCTAAAATAATTTACATAACTTAAATAAACAATAGAAGAAGTCATTATTTGAGATTTAGGATACTTATTATATAAAAATTCTTAGTTTTGTAATGTTTAATTATCTTTATTCGATAACTAGTAAACAATTTTGAAAAATATATATCAAACGATATTAAATACCAGACACTCTAGCTACAAAGATTTTAGATAATGTGAAGTGTAATCCAAATTATAAATGTTTATTGACATTGAATTACATTATTCATTTACTTCTTACGTTCTAAAAAAGACTTTATTGCATAGATAATAAACTTTAATTATTTTAGCATTAATACAAATATAATATGCACTATGTATATGAATTAGCAATATAATATTATTCTAAAAATAATAATATCATAAATACTATTGTAATATTAAAAGAACTGTTTGTGACTTATGAACACTGATGTAGTTAAACAATGTTGAAGTTATTTTAAAAGTAGTGGTGAATGTGTACCTTATAAACTCTTTATATTTAAATAAAATGTTATATATCATTTTTTTTATTTTTTTATCATTTTTCATTGATTTGTCATTTCTTATGCTTTAATGTATCAATACTTTTTTCTAGAGCACTCCAATTATAAAATTTAAGTTATTTTGTCATTGTCTAAACTTAGAATGTAATATATAGATTTAAATGTCGTCATGTATGTATTAATGAAATTTTTTTGAAAAAAAATAGCCACAACCTTACACTAGTGAAAAATTTCGCCCGCTACACCAGAAAATTTTTTTGCCCCGCTACACTAGTGATTTTTTTTATCTCCTACACTAATGAAAATTTTCGCCCCCTTGACTCGAAATCCTGGATCCGTCCCTGGCCGTATATCTCATATTACTTGAAGTTGTTCATGAAAGTCACAATTATATTGGATAACAATATTGTGTTGTAATTTGTAAATGTCACTAGATGGTTGCAGAAACTAAAAGCTGGCCTTACGCTTTTCCAAAATCAGAGGACTATCTAAGTGCTAGCCAACGAGGCAAAGTTACGGGTCGATTACTAATTCTTGATAGGTGATTTTTAGAATTAAAATTTTAGACATATTCTATCTGATCCTTTTATTTTACAAAAAATGAGCTGGGAACTAATTAATTATGTATGCTTATTTTTAGATATCTATGTGAAGAGCATATTCCAGCAAAATATGCGTACATCGGATTAGCTCCACCCGGAGGTGATGGGTCATGGCACGAAGATGCTAAGGTTGATAGAATCTTCGTCATAGGGAAATTGTCCTAAATAGGACTAATAAACATCTGGGTATTCCAAAAGAGGCTTATTATATTTTTATTCTCTAAATATGAGTAAATTATGTCATGTTTCGGCAGTCCCAGGCTTTAAACTTTGCAGTACTTTCCAAGTTTGGCCGTAATTACTCATATTTAGTTAACAAAAACATGAGGATCCTATTTTAGAATTTTCAAACGTTTTTACTCCTATTTCGGGAATTTTCAAACGACATGCCCTACCTTATTTAATTCGATAGATTTCCATCATCTTTTTTAAAACAGATTTTTATGGTACCTTAATTATACATAAATGTTTCGAATTGAGATTTTATTCAAAGTTTCGACCAAAAAATCAAGCGTGATGGCCAGAATTCTATGCGTAAAGTCTACTTCACCTTAGTTTTGTCCATATGATCACTATAAGGTGACTTTACTCATTAAATTTTGATCGTCATGAAGGATTTTTTTGTTGGAAATTTGAATAAAATCTCAAATCGAAACATTTATGTACTATTAAGGTACCATTTCGATTTATTTAAGAGTTAATATTTGACCCAAAGTTAACCTTTTCAAATGTTATTGTATAGGGTTATCAATTTTGGACAAAAACGGATGGCAATGGATATTTCAAGATTAATGCAGTAAGACCTGGAAACTATAACTTATATGGTTGGGTCCCTGGTTTCTTGGGAGATTACAGAAACAAAGGTGACATTATAGTTCGACCAGGAGAAGAAACTAGACTCGGTGAGATTGAGTTCTTACCTCCTAGAAATGGTCCAACAATATGGGAAATCGGCATCCCTGATAGAAAGGCTGCGGAATTCTTTGTACCTGATCCTAGACCTGAGCTGATGAACTACGCTTTGATTAATCATACTGAAAAGTAAGATCCCCTGGCTAGCCTTTTACAAAAGAGAATATTACCTGAAATAGGATTACAAATGTTTGAAAATTTCAAAATATGACTGCCATGTTTTTATTCTCAAAATAGGACTAATTACTGACATTTTTGGCAGTCTCAGACTTCAAACATGGCATGTCAGTATTTTCTAAACTTGGCAGTAATTACTCCTATTTTGGGAATAAAAAACATGACAGTCCTATTTTGGAATTTTTAAACGGTTGTAGTCCTATTCGGGAACTTTCCCTTTACAAAAACATACTCCATCTATATATTTAAACTTAACCTAGCATAAGGAAAGTTGAAATTAAGTGATGTAAAGTGTATTCTTAAACTATATATTTTGTGTAAACCTAACAGATTTAGGCAATATGGTCTATGGGATCGTTATAAAGATCTATACCCTTCACAAGATTTGGTTTACAAAGTTGGTGAAAGTGATTATCGAAAGGATTGGTTTTTTGCCCATGTCAACAGGTACTTTAATTCTTCGGGTTATTACTAGTATTATTTTGTTTTGAAGCACTTTCTTGGTTTATCTATAGGCACATTATATGGTATCCTCAAGGTACCGCATCTTATCCACATGGACCAATTAAACATAAACAAATAATGAAATAATGATTTTGACCAATCAAATGTATGATGCATATGATACCCTCATTTTTTATGTGTAAATATATCTTCATAATGACTTTTTGTTTCTCCATATAATATTATAAATATAGGAAAGTTGGGAAGAAAACGTACGAACCAACGACATGGAGGATTTCGTTCCAGTTCCAAAACGTTAATGTAACAGGAACGTATGCCCTTCGGATAGCATTAGCTGCCACCAACTTAGCCAGAATTGAGGCAAGTATTATTCGGAGTACATAACCATTATTATTAATATCATCATCATCGTCGTCATCATCATCATCATCATCTTCATTCTACTCATAGGTTTTGATAAATAACCCAAATGCACGCCCTAGCTTCACAACAGACGGAAGCAGAAGGGACAATGTGATTGCCCGACACGGAATCCACGGAGCATACACTCTTAGCAGCTTCGAGTTTCAAGGAAGAGAACTTCATAACGGAGAAAACTCAATATATTTGAGGCAGGCAAGAGGAGGGTACCTTTTTAATGGAGTCATGTATGACTACATCCGTTTGGAAGGACCAAGCTTCTAAGATTTTATATATATACATGCATGCATACGAGGTCTTTTGTGTCTAGGATGAACATGATGTCTTTCTTTTATGTATTGTTCATGAGCTCAGGTCGTCTAGGATTAGGTACTTTTTTTATCTGATTCTAGACATGACCTCGTGATAGGCTAAGATGAAATTGGTGTATTTTGTGTACTTTTCAGAACTCAAACAATGTTTTTTTTTAATTATTATTCTAAAACAATTATTGAAATGGAACCTTGTTTATTCTTAGGGAAAGTTCCCGAAATAGGACTAAAACAGTTTTAAAATTCTAAAATAGGACTGTCATGTTTTTTATTACCAAAATAGGAGTAATTACTGGCAAGTTTGGAAAATATTG
Source organism: Cuscuta europaea (assembly GCA_945859875.1). Lineage (NCBI taxonomy): Eukaryota > Viridiplantae > Streptophyta > Magnoliopsida > Solanales > Convolvulaceae > Cuscuta > Cuscuta europaea. Next base: position 7,213,776 of record CAMAPE010000027.1, on the reverse strand, counting down.
CCATGTTTGAAATCTGGTACTGCCAAAACATGACAGTAATTAGTCATATTTTGAGAATAAAAAAATGGCAGTCCTATTTTGAAATTTTCAAACATTTTTAATCCTATTTCGGGTAATATTCTCTTATTCTACCATTGATTTGAAATGTGAAAAATACAGATTAAGAGTTCTCCTTTATAAATGAGTTCTCATTTTAAAAGGGATTTTACTAGAATACTCCCCTATATATCACACTAGTACAAAAAAGGCTTTTCACATCGGTAAAAAAAGGCTTTTCACATCTATCGGTCAAACAGCCGATGTGGTTCCGGCACATGTGAAAAGTATTAACTTTTGACATCGGTCAAACAGCCGATGTGAAAAGTCTTTCTACATCGGTCGTTTAGTGCCCGATCTAGAAGATAGTCCGAAACGGCGTTTTTAATGATATTTCACATCGTTTATTTTACGACTGATGTAGAAAAGCTTCAATTTTTCTCGGAGCATAGGGTTTTCACATCGGTTATAACCCATGTAAACAAGAAATCACATCGGTTATTTCACAACTGATGTGAAAAGCTTTATTTTTTTCGGAACATGTGTGTTTCACATTGGTTATAACCCATGTAGAAAAGCAATCACATCAGTTATTTCACAACTCATGTGAAAAGCTTCAATTTTTTGGTATTTTTCACGGAAAAAATTGCAATATGACCCATGTTTATACTATAATCACATCATTAACAGTATTATCAACTACTATAGCACAATTTTTCACATGTTCGATTGATCCAATTAAAACAATAACACAAGCTATTTTTCAATTCTTCCACAAATGTTAAACAAGTTCAAGTAACAACTTAGTACATAATAATAAGCTAAAATAAAATAATCATTGCACAAGTCTAGAGTAATAGCACAATGTATAAAGTTACAAGTCTCATCATCACTCAAAAACTTAAACAAACACGTTCATCATGTGTCGTTGATGGATTGCGTCATTTCTAAGAAATATGATGTCCAACAAGTTCGTACTTCATCAATCTCTTCTGATGAGAATGGTTGCGGATTGGCGAATCGCTACAAATTAAATAAGAAGGTTATTAAAAAATATTACATGCGAAGCAAACCTATTGAATGTAAATAAAATAATAATGTACCTCATCCTACATTTCAAGAATTACCATCGAAACAATATTCAACATATGCAACATCACATAATAACCACATTCATAAATCCCAACTTGCATCCGAAACTAGAAATTAGAACAACATAATTACAAATAAGAAATTACGGTATTCGACTTGGTGCTACACAAATGAAAGTAAAAATAACATACAATGTAAAGTAGTAAGTATTTACCATAGGAATAATCCATTTCACTCTTCCCTTTCTTGAGTTGAGCCTACGGCTTGCCTCCATTGCACTATGTAATTTATAATATTAAATATATATATATATATATATATATATAATAAATAATTTATGTAATTAAGATATACAATATATATTTAAAAATTAAATAAAACGGAATGTACAAAATACTTACACACCAATAATATTTTTGAATTGTCTATTTGGCTTATTCCCCAAAGAACACAAGAAGACAATAGTGTTTTGGACACAAGAGAATAAAGAGTTGCCAATGATTCCTATATACATAAAAAAGGATAAAAGACAAACAATAATTTTTTAAAAAAAATACATAAAAATATTTTTATCTTCAACAAAGAGCCAAATATGTGTTCTAGTAACTTTTACTTGCTGGTAGTAATACGGAGCCAAGTAACATCACTTTCCACCTTCATTTAATCTTGTAGATATATACATTTGCACCTCATTTACAGAATTGCCTACTCCTTGAATGATGTGTGGATCAATGAATCTATACACATGACCAATATTTCTGGATATGCACAAGCGGTGTAGATACCTAACACAAAAAGATTCAAGTAAATAAAATGCTATTTTAACTAATCTAATGAGTAAACTTGAATAAACTTAAAATAGAGAACTTGTAAAATAATCGCACTAAGGAGATCTCTACCCATGGAAACTTTAACCAATTCTCTAAAACTACAATGGTTAACTATAGGGGCACGTCCTATCACATCTTCGGGCAAATACACGGGTACAGTATCTGACCCCAAGCTCTTAGCAAATAAACACAAACTCGACAAAGGATCATCTACACCTTTGGACTTGAACTTAGGTGCATCCTTTTTATCCTATATAAAATAACAATGCACAATTACTTTTTAATGAAAATTGCTTAAAAGTTTAAACATTAACAATAATATATAGTAATGGAACCTGCTTTTTGACATCCTTTAATAGTCTTCTTGGCATTGCAATGAAGTTCTTAGGAGCTTGCCCCACCGTTTGAACCTCTCCACTTGGAATTGGGACTGGAGCATTTGCTTCTAGAACTTTAACCACCTCCACTCTCACATTTTCTGAACCAACCGTTTGATGATGAATTTTATCTCCAAAATCATGTATCTTTCCCTTTGCAACTAAACGGTGGGGAGGCGGGGTATCAATGAACAAATCATGAAGATCATTGTCGTCGTCACTCTCATCACCATCATCATACTCAGGCACAAAATTACTTCCTCCCGTGCTTACACGCCTTTGAATGGTATGATCTTCTTCCTTAGAATGAGAGGTATTATTTTCTTTCATTTCTTGGCGAAGCTCCTTAAGAAGATCAGCACTCATGTCATTATAAACCTCTCTTTTCCATTCTTCTCGGAAGTCTCTTTTCCATTCTTCTTGGAAGTCTCTTTTCAAAGTCTCTATCACCTCTTTCAACTTCTCTTTCGAGTCAGTACTCTTACGGGATGACGACGGATAGAAATCTCTAAGACCAACACCTCTTCCGGTAGTGCGTACACGACCAGAGTGCTCTGGACCTAGATAAGTGGTGATTATATCATTACGCCCTTCAGGAACAAATGTTCCTTCACTCTGTTGTTTCTCTAACAAATCATGTCAAACATTTACCATGTAAGCACCAATTCAAAACACCATAAGTTATCTTAACTTAAGCAACAAGAAAAGTATTGCCATCTTTTCAGCAACTTCAGCTGCCTCTTGACGAAGAAACACTCCATTTTTGTTCACTCGACTTGCTTTCCAAGTTTGCACCCTAGGCGGGGATGGTGGGTTACTAAGCAACACTGAAGGGTCAGATTGTCATTCTTCCATGTGTTTCCTCAATTGTTCTTCTTTGAGCTTTTTTTTAAGGAGTGCATACCCTCCACGAGACATTCTGTGCGGGTGGGCGTTGTGTGCTTGAGTCTCTATCCCCTTTCTTCTTTTCCCCTATCACAATAAGCAACTATATTAGACTTATAAGTTTAAGCAAGTATACAACATTATAAACTTAAATATTATTAATGTAGAATGCAATAACTAAATATAACCTGAAATGCGGGCTCTAATCGGCTCTTAAGAAACTCAGACCATGTTTCATCATCAATCCATGGATAAGCTTCAGATGGTGATTTCTCACTATTGGTTCCATACACATACATAGAAGTAAGATAAGTCTTAAATGCCCTCCATTGCTCACCAGCATATGAGATCACTTTCTGTTTCAACTTATGATTATTTGGAACATCATAAGTAAGCTACATTATAAATAAACATTAGCATTAATGAATGTTTTGATATGATATAATTGATGTCATTGTAACAATAAAAAATATCGTAAGCTCATGCCAAAACCCGATTTTTCACAGCTTCCTCTACATCCGGCCAATCTTCACGTAAGATACTGGCCCTACTACGCCCAAGTAATGGCAAGTAACTATTGTACTTCTCATAGTTTGGCCCAATAGGTCTCCAGTGATCGTCAAATTCAATTGGTAAGCGTTGATCAGCTGCATGTGTACACATTGATTTAGAGTGCATGTGTCCATGAAGTAATATATGATTAACACAATGTTAAAAGTAATCACATACCAATACGATTGAGAGTCAAATCAGGTAAACGCGTGTAGCCTCTGCCAGATTTTTTGGTGAAGACTGATCAAGATCTGACCTAGTGCTAGTATGAGGTCCATGAGGATCACTCATTTTCCTGTGAAAATAAATAAATAAAATGATTAGTTAAATTTATTTACTTCATAATGTATATTTAGCATGAATAGAAACACATAACTAAGAAAACACCTTATCAATATCTTGACCAATATCAATATTTTCCCATATCCCTTCATCGTGATCATTATGACTTGCATGCACATCATCCAATTCATCAGTATCATCAATGAACGTCGACTTAAGATTTGACAATGGACATGTAGAAAGGGCCTCAAGTGAGTCAATGTTTTCATCTCTTACATGAGGGTTTTTACATTGCAAAACCACTGACCACCTTTTATTAGAAGGGTCGGTCACATAAAACACTTGTTTCGCTTGAGATGCCATGATGAAAGGTTCTTCCGTATATGATAGCTTATTTAAGTTCACCAATGTCATACCTAAATCAGTGGTTTTGACACCACTTTTACTGTCAACCCACTTACATTTGAAAACAACCTCTCTGTGCCAACAATAATCAAGCTCCCAAATGTCTTCAATTACTCCAAAGTACGCTATGGATGCAAGAATAGGGTTCTTATCTTTCGCACTCGAAAAGTGCATGGCTTCAGCAACAACCATGACTCCACTATTCCGTAGAAAGAACATTTGTTAATGTCATACCCACTCCAGCACAACACATCAAACTTTAACCCTAGAGCAAAAAACTTCAACTTATCACAAGCACTACTCTCGTTGATAATTTTCTCTTTGAACCACTTTGTGAAAGTCTTATTGTGTTCATTCATCAACCATTTTTCATTCATGCGGGGGTATTTGTTTCTCACAAAAGCCCTATGAGGAGATAAGTATGGCTGAACCACATCTGTATTATTCAATATATACAAATGTGCTTGAAGAACTTCAGCCCTACTCTTTGACTTAACAATCACAGTTCTTATACCTGCACCTTCGCATCTACCATCATGTCGAGACTTAGGTATCCCAATCGATGCCACATTATCCATATACTCTGTACAAAACTCAATGGCCTCTTCTGCAATATATCTCTCGACAATAGATGCTTCAGGACGATGTCAATTCTTAACATACCCTTTCAGAATTTTCATGTATCGCTCCATGGAGTACATCCACCGCAAATAGACTGGCCCACACAATCTAATCTCTCTTACTAGATGAACGACTACATGAACCATGATGTCAAAAAAGGTGGGAAATGCATCTCTAACTGGCACAGCACAACCGCAGCCTCATTCTCCAAGTCGTCTAGTTTTCTAGGGTCTATAACTTTCTTGCATATGGCGTTGAAGAATAAACGGAGCCTAGTAATGGCATTCCTAAGCTTTTCAGGCAAGATACCCCAAATAGCAATAGGAATCAGTTGTTGCATCAATACATGACAATCATGAGATTTCAAACCAACTACCTTCAAGTCCTTCATTGAAACAAATCGCTTCACATTAGAAATATAATCTTGCGGAACTTTGACGCTATGCAAACATTCACAAAATTTTCTTTTCTCTTCCTTTGACAGTGTATGACTTGCAGGGGGCAAATACATTCTCTTACCCTTTGGCTGAGGAGCTAATTGTAATCGTATGCCCATATCTACAAGATCGAGATGTGATTTCAACCCATCTTTTGTCTTACTTAGGATGTTTAGATGTGTGCCAACAATGCTATCACATACATTTTTCTTCACATGCATCACATCAATACAATGGCGCACATCCAAAGTGCTCCAGTATGGAAGATCAAAGAACACAGACCTCTTCTTCCATTTATTTGTATCACCAATCTTCTTTTTCTTTTTCCCAAAAACAACATTTATGTCTTTCACTTGTTCATAAACTTGTTTTCCTGTCAACGGTAACGGAGCGATTCCATTCTCAGTGCATCCATTAAAAGCCTTCTTCAGTCGGTGATATGGATGATATCGGCTAAGGAATCTTCGATGACCAAGTTAGGCAGTCTTCTTCCCATGTACCAATTGATGGTAGCATGTGTCTTCTGCACGTATAGGACATGCTTTATGCCCATTGTTACTATAACCAGATAAATTTCCGTATGCAGGAAAGTCATTGATTGTGCAAAATAGCATTGCACGCATATTAAAATACTCCTTGCAAGAACTATCGAACACGTCAACACCAAGATCCCATAGCATTCTCAAATTCTCAACCAAAGGAGCTAGATAAACATCTATGTCATTTCCTGGCTGTTTTGGACCCAAAATCAAGAAAGATAACATTACATATTTGCGCTTCATGCACAACCAAGGACTCAAGTTATAAATAATCAACATAACAGGCCATGAACTATGTTGACTACTCAAGTTACCAAAAGGATTCATTCCATCTAAAGCAAGACCAAGTCTCAGGTTTCTTGGCTCATTGCCAAAGTTAGGAAATAACTCATCAATGTTCTTCCATTGCAAAGCATCAGCCGGATGGCGAATCATGTCATCGCATGTCCTTTCTTCTGCATGTCACCTTAGTTTCTTTGCATCATTTGCATTGGCAAACAGTCGCTTTAGCCTCGGAATAATGGGAAGATACCATATCACCTTTGCAGGGGAACCCATTGTAGTCACTACTTCAGAATCACATTCATCGCTCTTAACTTTATACCGTGACACTCCTCAAGCAGGGCACTTGTGCTGGTCTTCGTACTCTTTTCGATAGAGTATACAGTCATTAGGACATGCATGTATTTTCTTGTACTCCATACCCATCGGACACAAAATCTTCTTTGCCTCGTAATTCCGGTCAGGTAATGTGTTACCTTCAGGTAGCATGTCTTTTAATAACTGGAGCAACTCAGTGAAACTCTTAACAGTCCAACCATTTTTTGCTTTGATATTGAAAAGTTTTAACACTGTTGTCAACCGTGTGAACTTAGTGCAACTCGGAAACAATGGCAACTTAGCGTCAGTACACAACTTATCATATACATGCGCTCGTGTGAATGACTCAACACCGAAATCACGTATCATGTCATCCATATGATCATACATATCTCCACGAACTTCCTCCCTGTGTGAAGACATAACTGGCATTTCAACTGACTCACCATGCCTAATCCACTTTGTGTAGCTTTTACAAAATCCATCACAAATAAGATGCTCTCGTATAAGCTCAACATGCAGTTGTCGCAAGTTAATGCATTTAACACATGGACAATAAAATTTATTATTACTGTCAGGAAGATTTTTCTGGGCAAATTCTAGAAACTCTTGCACTCCATTTTCATACTCAACACTAGTCCGTCTAGAATTTATCCATCTACGATCCATAATCACAGTGCCTTCTGTAACATATTCAATCAAACATATCATTTAAAATTTATATGAGATGATTACTTAAAGTTGTGCACCGTCACAGCCCCCTCTCCAACTCCCACACCAGCCCCCTCCCCAGATCACCAGACCCTCCTCATCCCACCAACCCCCTCCCTAGCTCCCTAGCCCCCTCTCCATCCCACCAGCCCCCTCCCCAGCTCCCCAGCCACCTCCCCAGCTCCCCAGCTCACCAGAACCCTCCCCATCCCACCAGCCCCCTCCCCAACTCCACAGCCCCCTCCTCAACTCACCATAACCCTCCCCATCCCACCAGACCCATCCTCAGCTCCCCAGCCCCCACCCCAGCCCCCTCCTCAGCTCACCAGCACCCTCCCCATCCCACCATCCCCCTCCCCAGCTCCCCAGCCACCTCCCCAGCCCCCTCCCCAGCTCCCGAGCCCCCTCCAGATCCCACCAGCCCCCTCCCCATCCAACCAGCCCCCTCCCCAGCTCCCCAACCCCCTCCCCATCCCACCAGTCCCCTCCCCAGCTCCCCAGCCACCTCCCCAGCTCCTTCCCCAGCTTCCCAGCCCCCTCCCCAGCTCCAAACTTGTTAAAAGCGGAAAAAGCGTAAAAAAGCGACAAAGCGCAGGCGAGCGATGAACCTGCGCCTGGCTTTTGAGAAGCGTCCTAGCATGAGAAAGCTTCACTTTTCCCTTCGCTTTTCTGGAGCTCACTTTTTCGAAAAGCGACCGCTTTGCCCTGCTTCTCACAAAAAGCGACATTGACAAGTCATGTTTTTTAAGTTTTAGTCGCTTGACGCTACGTTATTAAGGTTATCAGGTTTAAGTTCGACACTTTCCACACTCTCGTTGCGCTGAAGAAGTCACGACCTGCGATTGAAGAAGCCAGGCCAGTGAGTGAGCTACGGAAGTCTTCTCGTCTCTGTCACCAAGTTCACTCTAAAGAAGCCGCAGGTGAACTCTGCTTCTGATGAAGCCGCAGTTCTATTTCATCTAGACTTTGTGAGCCACAATTCTATTTCATTCAGATTCCAGATTGTTCTCCAGACTTTTTCATTCAGATTGTTCTCGAGACTATTAGTATTTCATTAAGTTTACTCTGCTTTAGTTTGTGCCAAACTTCTGCAGTTCTCTGGTTTTTGTTTTTATTTTTGAAAGTCTTACTCTTACACAGTTTCTATAAGCTTCTAAAACTGATTATATTATATAGATATTATTTAATGAAAGAAATCATGATTTATCATTTTCTTGTTAGTAATTATAGTTTTAAACAAGTGAATTATACTCCGTATATCATAATGAAAGCATAGGTAGCTAATGCCTTTTGTTGAAGAAAGAAATCATTTTCTTGGTAGTCATTGTACCTATTATTCTATCAAGTATTAATGTAGTAAATTTTTTACGAAAATATCAATCTGTTTTCTTGATTAACTAAATTATAGTTTATTCCAATTTATTCATTTTAGTTTTACTAATTAATTAATTTTTAGTTTATTCCAATTTATTCCTTTTAGTTTATTGATTAAATAATTTTTAGTTTATTTGATTTACTTCACTCTAGTTTGTTCCTTTCCGTTTATTGATGAAATAGTTTTTAGCTTATTCCAGTTTATTCCCCTAAGTAATATGGTCTTATGTGTGACTTTTCAAAAGTAAATTGTACCGTCTTATAAATCTCAATTGATCTTTGTACATGGATAGAGTATATCTAGAGAGAAGTGAGAGCTAGAGAGAGAAGTGCAATAATATGCTTCAATAGAATGATTTTGTCACCCCTATAACTACTCCCAAGGGGAGTATTTATAGAGAAAATTAGGGTTGGGCTCCCAAGCCTTGGGCTTGGGAGGCCCATTTACAACTGGACCGCTACTGGGCCGAATACAAAGCCACTAATGGGCTGTACAAATGAGTAAGTATAAAATCCGATTCTGTGAGGTCTTCGTGGCCGACGAGGGCGTGGCCGACGAGGGCACGGCCGAAGAGGGCACGGCCGACGAGGGCACCCGGGTTCCTTGGACTCAGGACCATAATCCGAGTTGGCCCCTTTTCGCATCAAATTCTATACGAGTTCGGAGTAAAATCAGAAACATTTGTGAATATATGGTTAATGTAACACCCCTAAATTTCCCGCCCAAAACATTGATATATTTAAAAGAAATACTTTATTCATTCATCAAAGAATTGAAGAAATACAGCGGAAGTCTAAAAGGGAATTGAGTGTTACCGCCACATTCGGTCATATCTTAACCGAATGCACAGGCAACTCAAAGTAAAACAATAAAAACTAATGTAATAATAAGTAAATGTTTGTTTTATGACTAGATTTAACTAAGGCATCTTCTAATTCGCACTCAAGCTCGAGCAATCCGTCAATCCACATAGGTATCCAACTCATCACCTGATAAAATTTAAGGGAGAGGAGAGAGACAAGAAAAATAACAAAAATTAGCTTTAGATCTAAGTAAGTACTACCCAACCCCGTAAAATAATCAGGTTTGGCTAAAAATAGATTTTTATATAATAATATATAAAAATACTCACACCATCAAAATTCTTTTCACTTTGATTTTTCTCAAACTACTTCTTTACAAAAATGCTCAACTTCTCTTTAAAACTTCATAATAACTCTTCTCTTTGATTTCCTCAAAAAAAATCACTTCTTCTCTAACTTCCTAGTAATTTAGAAGGGCGGTGCTTAACCTTTCGGTAAAGCCCGGTGGACCGTGGTTACGGACGGCCACCCCGAACAAATGCCGGTACCACAACTGCTCTGTTGGAAACGAAACGACTACCTTAAGTGTGCACACCCCCTAAAAGGGATTCCAAGCCCTCCGAGTAGTAAGTCATCCCGAGTGGTCAGAACCCAACCACCCCAATTCTAAAATTCTTGAATGATTAGGGACTACTACTATAACTTCTTCTTAAAAGGGATCATAGATCCAAATCTTACTTAAAAGGGATCATAGATCCAAATCTTGCTTAAAAGGGATCATAGATCCAAATCTTGCTTAAAAGGGATCATAGATCCAAACTGTACTTCTTAGTAGTAGTAGCTCTAATCACCCTCCACATTTATCCGGATGTGGAAAAACCGACACCTCGGATTACTCTCGAGATGCTATCTTCTTATAAAAATGTAAATTTTATCTTTGCTTAATAATACTTCAAAAATATTTCTTAATTTCTCTAAGAAAGTCTTGAAGGTATTTAAAAATATTTAATACCCCAAAAGTACTTGATTTATACTTCTTAACTACCATATATATAATATCTTCTCAAAATCACATACACAAAATTCACAATTAAATATACTAGACCTTAATATTTATTAATTATAAATGGTCCATAAGGTCCTAGTTAGTCATATATTTATCCTATTTTACTCCAATATTTATTTCATAATTATTTTCGTTATTTAGTTAATTATTTACTAAATGTGTATAAATTGGCCCAATTACCATTAAATCCATTAAAAATAGCTAAAAACTTTATTTTCCAATTCTGGTTGGTCCGAATATGTATATTTATACTAGGTATTTAATTTATATTTTTCCAGATTTTATTTATTTCATTTACTATTTTATTTTTAATTTTTATTGCAACTGGGCCGAACTGGCCCAAAATAATAACAGGCCCAAACTAGAATCCAGCCCAAAGGACAGACCCCAGCTCAGCTGGGTTGTCTTCCTCACAGGGTCGCCGGAAAAATGGGAAGGCAAGGGGGGGGGGGGGGGGGGGGGGGGGGGAGGTGTTACCTCGTCGGACGAGCGAAACGGCCGGCTATTGGCTCCGTTTGGGACGGCGAATGATCAGGGATGGTACGGCGGCGGCGGCAGCTCCTCCCTCTTCTCCGTTTTCCGTCGAAAAGTTTTTCCCCGGCGAAACTCCGGCGAGCTATTTCTCCCTACTCCGACGTCCGTTTTCCACGATTCTTTTTCCGTTGGATTCGTCTCACGAAGGGGAAGGTTTGAGGGGTGTTTTCAGGGCTTGTTTCTGGATAAAATGGTGGGTCGAAAATATATATATATACACGTATATATGTATATTTCTCAGATTTTGGGATTAAGAAAACGCAGGTTCTGGCCTATTATTTATAGGGAAAGATGAGGGTTTTAGGCTGAGATGTTAGAGTTGGAGTTGGAGTTTAATCAGCTTCTCCCGTTTTTAACTCCGGTTGGTAGTTTATCTCCGGTAGGATTATAAGTCTATATTATTACGTAGTAGTAGTTTAATAGTAGTATAATAGTAGTTTATCTCCCGTAGGAGTATAAATCTATATTTTTTATATTATTACATATTGTATATTTGTTATATAGTAGTACGCATGTAGGTAGTTTAGTTTAATTCTATAAAACAATATATTTTTATATTGTTTGCAATAGTATTCTACGTATTATTGTACTTTTTGTATAATACAACTTAAAAAGTTATATATAAAATTATTTTTATACTAAAATGTTACATCTATTATCGGATTACTTTTATCTGACTAAAACGTCGTAAACTTGAAAATTTTATCTGATTAGAATGTTACAACTGTTGAATTTTTGTCTGACTCAATTAATAATTAAAATGTTATTTTCGTAATATTTTATCTGATTAAAAATTATTTTTATTTAAATTTTTGAAGTGTCACATTCTACCCTCCTTAAAAGATGTTTCGTCCCGAAACATAAACTAAAGTTAAATTTCAAAATTCTAAAGTATTACATTCTACCCACCTTAACGAGAGGTTACGCCCTCGTAACAAGAATATTACCTGAGTCGAGATTGTGAGCGTTTGCCTGAGTTTGATTCATCACGTAGATTCGACCTCTATTGGGGTTGTTGTCATTGTTTCCATCACTCCTCTGATTCGGGTTTGCCGGTATGTCCGCCTTTTTGGAATTGCATTCAAAAGCTCGGTGTCCTAGCTTGTCGCAATTGAAACATTTGGTTTGACTTCCGTCACAATTTACGCCTGGGTGATCTCTATTACAACGCTTGCAGTAATAGCGCCTCTCACGATCCCTCCTCTGATTTTGACCTTGGAATCTTCCTCCGCCTTGGTTGTTCTGGCGCTGTTCAGGGCAGTCAATCTTGGCCTTCTTCTGTTGCTGCTCCACTTCCGCATTCTTTCGGTCTCTTTTGTGTGCCTCCCTTTCCTTCTGATGTACCAGGTAGTACTTACCAGCCTTTCTATAAGCCTCATTCAAATTCCGCGGCTCTGCTACCGTCACGAACTTTTGGGCCCCGAAGTTAAGCCCATTAACAAACCTGCGGGTCATACTGGCCTCGGTTGACACCAGGTCCTTGGCAAAACGAGCCAGTTGAACGAACTTCGTGTGGTACTCCTGAACAGTCAGGTCACCTTGCTTAAAGTTGACAAATTCGTCATAATTTGCCTCTTTCACGTGATCCGGATAGAAGCGATCACGCAGTGCCACAATGAAGTCCTCCCAATCAAAGCCCGGTTGCCCGAGAAGTGCTGGTCCGTTGGCGGCCCACCAGTGGTCCGCTTCTTTGTGCAGATAATACATCGCAATGTTCACCCGTTGCTCCGACGGGCAATTCAGTGAATCAAAGAGCTTGTCGAAAGTGCGGATCCAGTCCTCCAAGATAAGGTGGTCTTCCTCACCTAAGTATTTTGCAGGGTTTCGCCAGGCAACCCTTGTTGCGTAGTCGATCCCAGGGTTTTGGGGTTGAGCTGCTCCGATGAGCTGCGCCATTCGCTGAACAGTTTGGGCCAGCTCGTCGACAGTTGGGGTCGCATGGATGTCTCTCCTCGGCGGCATGATTCTTAATACAGAAATCGAGTACTAAGTACTAAGGCATTCAAAAAGCTTCTACATTATACAGGTTCTCTACTAAATTCAAACAGATAAACACATACGAAGGATCTTACTTACTCCACATACTTCACATAAGCACGAATTTCATGCATTTCATAACTCAATAATTTCGCAAAGGTTTCTCCCTCTCACCGCGTCCTAAAAGGTCTTTTTCCTAGTATATTCATTCTCCTAATTTTACAAAAACATTTTGAAAATCCCCGCATCAAAACTATAGTTTTCGTCAAAGATTTCGAACGACGAAGTTTCAACACAAGGAGAAATTCCCAGTTAGTTGGACGAGCGCAGGGCTCAATTATGCACCAACTAGCTTAGACTATTATCGTCTTTGTGACAGAATTTCTCCCTACGACCTATTACCTCGTGTTCTAGTCCCTTTGGAAAACCTAAGGCTCTGATACCAATTTGTAACACCCCTAAATTTACCGCCCAAAATATTGATATATTTAAAAGAAATACTTTATTCATTCATCAAAGAATTGAAAAAATACAGCGGAAGTCTAAAAGGGAATTGAGTGTTACCGCCACATTCGGTCATCTCTTAACCGAATGCACATGCAACTCAAAGTAAAACAATAAAAACTAATGTAAAAATAAGTAAATGTTTGTTTTATGACTAGATTTAACTAAGGCATCTTCTAATTCGCACTCAAGCTCGAGCAATCCGTCAATCCACATAGGTATCCAACTCATCACCTGATAAAATTTAAGGGAGAGGAGAGAGACAAGAAAAATAACAAAAATTAGCTTTAGAGCTAAGTAAGTACTACCCAACCCCGTAAAATAATTAGGTTTGGCTAAAAATAGATTTTTATATAATAATATATAAAAATACTCACACCATCAAAATTCTTTTCACTTTGATTTTTCTCAAACTACTTCTTTACAAAAATGCTCAACTTCTCTTTAAAACTTCATAATAACTCTTCTCTTTGATTTCCTAAAAAAAAAATCACTTCTTCTCTAACTTCCTAGTAATTTAGAAGGGCGGTGCTTAACCTTTCGGTAGAGCCCGGTGGACCGTGGTTACGGACGGCCACCCCGAACAAATGCCGGTACCACAACTGCTCTGTTGGAAACGAAACGACTACCTTAAGTGTGCACACACCCTAAAAGGGATTCCAAGCCCTCCGAGTAGTAAGTCATCCCGAGTGGTCGGAACCCAACCACCCCAATTCTAAAATTCTTGAATGATTAGGGACTACTACTATAACTTCTTCTTAAAAGGGATCATAGATCCAAATATTACTTAAAAGGGATCATAGATCCAAATCTTGCTTAAAAGGGATCATAGATCCAAATCTTGCTTAAAATAGAGCAAGATATGTTCGCATCAAATTCTACACGAGTTCGGAGTGAAATCAGAAACATTTGTGAATATATGGTTAATTTTTAACTTTTAGATAATGCATTGTAAATGAAGTTGGAACAATAGATTTAGAGCTCCGGTCTATCTTTCCAACGAGATATAATACGCTCCAAACGGATTAACACACAGCAAGATATGAGTGTCACAAATAATTATCCTTATCTCTATGATTTAGCGTTTTCAGCGAAAATAGAGGACTTTTAGCGTAAATACAGTGTATTTTAGTAATTTGGAATTCATCCCCTGATAGGCTCAGGTCTGGCCGACACGGCCCCTTGCATTTGCAGCCTACGAGCGACAAGCTCAGGCACCCCATTGTATTTTGTATCAGCGAAGGGCTCAGGCCTAGCTGAGAGAGCACATCGTCCTGGCCCCGTAAGCCTAGAAGTGAAACACTCAGGTATGGCCGACGATGTCCCCAGGACGAGGGGCCCGCAAACGGCCCACGTCTTGAAACGGGAAGCTCACCGCGTCGTCCACGCGCCAGAACGCAGGACGACAGGCCTGAAATCATGGCCGAGGTGACAAAATCCCAAAACTCAGGGATGGGCAACGACAGCCGTTGGAAACCGACCAAAAGTCTAGCCCGCGTCATAAATAGGCGACGGGACCCGCCCTGAGACCACGGACGTTATAAACGAAGTCCGAACCGGCCGAAGGACGAGCACACCCTTCGGCCGAAGCCTGAAAGAAGGATACCCCCCGAAACGAAAAAAAAAACATATAAGGGAAAAAGAGGGAAACCGACGGCCGTGCACACTTGCCGGCCTCGAGCAATGAAAAAATAAAATCCCCACAACTCAGGCCCAACTAGGCCAAGTACATATCAGTTGAATACAAGTGTAGTCCCACTGACAGGCAAACATGGACGACACGTCCACGCACTACAAGGTCGGCCAAACTACTGGTGCGGCCCCAAAGCCTGCTCCATCGAAGAAGAAAAGGTCGGCCACTGACGGCCAGAAAAAGTTAACTGAGGCCGGCCTGAGCGCCTCGAAGAAGACGAAGAGGGCTCCTTCCCCTTCTCCGGCTACTGAGGCCGGTACTCTGGCTGTCCCCAGCGTGGACGATAGTGGTCCTGTCGTGGACCTTACTGCTGCTGGTGATGCTGCTCCATCACTGCCTCTCGTCCAGGAGCCACGGACGAAGAGGGCCGGCAAAGAGATTGCAGGTGCCACCTACCAGAAGATGGTGGAATACCCCGTCGGCGGGGGTGTCTTCGATGACGTCGTCCTTGGCCACGACGTCCTGGCGCAGGCCATGCCGGCCAAGGATCGGGCTTACCTGAGGAAGCTCGGGGACGTGAATATCTACGAGGGCGGCATGGACCTCCTCGTCCAAGTAAGTTCTCTGCCTTGTAGTGTGTACTTTTCTCGTCGTCCGTGTAGAGTCGTTTGCCTGATTTTTGTTTTCCTTTTTTCTGCAGAGTGCCTTTATGCTCATGGAGAGCCATAAGAGGCAATACCGGGAGATAGCTCGCTTGAAAGAGCTGGAGCAGAAGGCTGCCTCGGCCGACGAGGCAGTAGCTTGCCTGGATCGGCTCCGGGAGGATGCCAAGGCTTTGCAGCAAAGGGCTGATGAAGCCGCTGCAGCCAGGGACGATGCCCTGGCCAAGCTCGAGGAGAGCAAAAGGGAGCTTGTGGCCGAGCGGCTCAAGAATGAAGAAGCCGTGAAGGCGAGAGCTGAGGCCGAGGCCGCCGTTGTTAAGGCTGCTGACGAGGCCGTTGAGCGGTTCCTGGCCGAGGGGTGGAAGGCCGGTGAGAGGCTCCCCTGGTGCTACGAAGTGGTTGCCGCCAGGCTTGAAGATTGGGGGATGAACTCCCCCGCCGGCCAGAAGTACTTCAGTAGGGAGATGGCCGTCTATTACAACATGGGCCAGGAGCGGATGCAGAGGCTCCTGTGTCGGCGGCTGTCCCGTGCTCTGAAGGCCATGAACTACACGTCCGGGTGGGCCAGACGGAACCTGAAGCTGCCAAAGCTGATGAAGGATCCAGAAGAGCAGGCCAAGCTTCCTCTGTCGGAGCGTGAGTCTCCTATTGAAAGCTCCGGCCTCGGCGAGCCGGATTACACCGAATTTGATTTTCTGGACGACGCCACCAGTGCTGCACCCACCGACGGCCATGAGACTGAGGCCGAGGAGGGAGCTGACGAGGTCGAAGAGCCAGCCACGGATGGAGGTGCCCCAGAGGCTTGATCGGCTACTCCCTGCTCCTTTGTAATTTTCTTTTCATTTCTTTGTCTAACTGATATAATGGCCGAAGCGCCCCCAATTGTAATGAATTGATTAAATGAAAGAATTTTTGCCGTCCTTCTCGGCTTTGAATCCATTGTATGCTTGTTTTCCATTTGTCATTTCAATTCTAAAATTTGTCTAAGTGTCAAGGTCACAACTTGGGTCACCCGCGATTGTCCGCTACGTCCATGGGGTAGTCCACCGTGTCCGGTGGCCTGGTCGGCTTGTTCGTCGTTGCTTAACTATCATAACACTTAGGAATTTTTTCAAAAATTTCCTAAGTGTTTTGGGCTCACTAAGCTGCTTTCTTCCCGGTCTGGTGGCTTGGTCGGCCTGACCGTCATTGCTGTACTATCATAACACTTAGGATTTTTTCCAAAAATTTCCTAAGTGTTTTGGATTCTTGTAGTTGCTTCCCTTTCGGCCTGGTCGTGGTGTCCGCTCCGTCCTGGCGCTGAGTCTCTCCCCATTATTGGCAGATGGTTTGGGTGATTTGCCAAGTGTTGAACCAGTGTCGTTGTCGGCCTGCATTCCTGTGTTGTGGCCGATAAGGGCACCTTCACCTTAGTCTTTTGGACTTTGAATTTGTCCTAAGTACATATGCAAGGCGTAGGTAGCTAACGGCCTTGGAATATATATGTACCCGCTTCGTCTAGAGTTCTTCCACTTGAGTACTTGGAGAATTTTCCAAGTATAGATGTTAGGCATTTACTTCTTTGCGGTACCGCTGTCGGCCAAGGTCTGGCTAGTGGCCGATGAGGGTGCTGGATAAGGAATGGCTTTCCAAGGAGAGGGTCCTACCTTCGTCGGCCAGCCATGGTTCCTTGTTGAGGAACCCTCTTTTTTTTCTCAGGATTTTTTCTAAGTGTCTGGTGAACACTTGAACCAATTCCCAGAGAACTTTCGCTTGACCAACAACCTTGGTGCCAGTGCCTGTATCGGCTATCCTGGGTGCTGTGGCAAGTAAGGATTGTTTCCTGATTGCTTGATTCTTCCGCGGGTGTATGCAGTGCCCGCTTCGACCTGGTCATCCTCAGGATTGTGATTCTTTGTTTCATACCAAGCGTTGGTGCTTCAAAGGACTGTGGCCGATGAAGGTCACCTCTCGCGTGTCACCCAACCGATGCGGTTAGGGTTTTATAGGCGTGTGTGTCGGCCTTGATCATTCCCTTGTAGTGCGTGGACGTGTCGTCCATGTTTGCCTGTCAGTGGGACTACACTTGTGTTCAACTGATATGTACTTGGCCTAGTTGGGCCTGAGTTGTGGGGATTTTATTTTTTCATTGCTCGAGGCCGGCAAGTGTGCACGGCCGTCGGCTTCCCTCTTTTTCCCTTATATGTTTTTTTTTTCGTTTCGGGGGGTATCCTTCTTTCAGGCTTCGGCCGAAGGGTGTGCTCGTCCTTCGGCCGGTTCAGACTTCGTTTATAACATTCGTGGTCTCAGGGCGGGTCCCGTCGCCTATTTATGACGCGGGCTAGACTTTTGGTCGGTTTCCAACGGCTGTCGTTGCCCATCCCTGAGTTTTGGGATTTTGTCACCTCGGCCATGATTTCAGGCCTGTCGTCCTGCGTTCTGGCGCATGGACGACGCGGTGAGCTTCCCGTTTCAAGACGTGGGCCGTTTGCGGGCCCCTCGTCCTGGGGACATCGTCGGCCATACCTGAGTGTTTCACTTCTAGGCTTACGGGGCCAGGACGATGTGCTCTCTCAGCTAGGCCTGAGCCCTTCGCTGATACAAAATACAATGGGATGCCTGAGCTTGTCGCTTGTAGGCTGCAAATGCAAGGGGCCGTGTCGGCCAGACCTGAGCCTTTCGCTCTAAGGTGGCCGACGAGGGCACCTGCTAATGTTTTACTTTGAATTTCCAGAGAAAATCATAACATGATTTTATTCATAAGTGGCTCGAGGGCGAGGGTGGCGTTCAATCAGTAACCCGTTAAGGGGTGAGGGCTTCGCCGTCTACACCTCCTTCGGATTACTGATAAAACTTCACCAGATGGTGTACATTCCATGTTCGTGGTACATTGGACCCATTCGGGCGTTTAAGCTTGTAGGTGCCGGGTTTGACCACGGCACTGACGATGTAGGGCCCTTCGTACTTCAATGCTAGCTTGCCACCCTCTGTCGGCTGGCTTGCTTCCCTCCGGCGGAGGACGTAGTCCCCCACCTGAAATTCCCGGGAACGTACCTTGGCGTCATAGTATGATTTTACTTGACGCCGGTAGTTCTCTGCTCGGACGTAAGCTTGCTCACGCATCTCGTCAACCAGGTGTAGGTCAATCTTCATGTTCTCTTCGTTGGTGTCAGGCTCATATTGTTCCACCCGTCGGCTGGGGATGGCAACTTCCGTGGGCGCCTTTGCTTCAAAGCCGTAGCACAGGGCGAAAGGCGTTTCACCTGTCGCCTTCCTCGGCGTGGTTCTGTAGCACCACAGGATGTTGGGGAGCTCGTCGACCCAACTACCTCCTACGGCCTGGAGCTTCTTCTTCAACCCCTCCATAATTGTTCTGTTAGCGTTTTCGACCTGCCCGTTGCCCTGAGGGTAGGCAACGGAGGAGAAACGATGCTTTACCTCAAACTCCCGGAGGAGCTCTTGGAAAGGGGCTGCCTCGAATTGGGTGCTGTTGTCTGATATGATCTCCTGGGGGACGCCAAAGCGTGTGATGATGTTCTTGTAAACAAATTTTTGGCATCTGGCCCCCGTGATGCTGGCCAAGGGCTCCGCCTCGACCCATTTGGTGAAGTAGTCGACGGCGACGATGATGTAGCGGTTATTCCCGGCGGCTCTGGGCAGGGGGCCGACCAGGTCAATCCCCCATCTGGAGAATGGAATTGCGGTGCTGACGGGGGCGTAGTTGACAGCTGGCCGACCAGGGGCCTTCTGGAGTACCTGGCATGTGGTGCACTTCCTGGCCAGGTCAGCGCAGTCGCGTGCCATCGTCGGCCAGAAGAAGCCCTGGACGACGAGACGCCGGGACATGCTGAAAGGGCCCTGGTGTGAGGAGCAGACGCCACAATGAACCTCTTCCATGGCTGTGTCGGCCTCGTCCTGGTGCAGGCATCGGAGGAGAGTTCCATTATAGGACCGTTTGTAGAGTTTGCCATCTTCGATGGTGTAGCTTGGGGCCCTGAGTTTGGCAAGTTTAGCCCTCTCCTCGTCCGGGGGCAGCTCTCCCGTTGTGATGAAGGTGGCGATGTCGGAGATCCAGTCCTCTGGTCGCTGTTGGACGCACAAGACGGGGCTGGCATGGATACTGGACATGCTCAACTCTTCGACGCCGTGTCCTGGGGCACCACCCCCTCGTCGTTGCCAATCTGGACGGCCAACGGTTGGGGTTGAGGAGGTTGAGTGACGTTCCCCCCAGTCCTTGGCAAGAGTGCGCTGAGGACGGTGGGGTTCTGAGCCAAGCTGGTGATGATAGCCGATAGTGCGGCCTGGACCTGAGGATCTACGGACGGAGAGGCCGCGGCCATAGGCTGGGCCGGGGCGTGATCCGTCTTTTCAGCTCGCTTCTTGTCCAAGCCGAGGCGGGCATCAGGGGTGCCGCCGTTGAGTTGGTTGCGGAGGTCCGTTGTGAGGTTGAAGGCCTCCTGGAAGAGATCTCCTCTGCCGGCCTGGTCGGCCGTGGCGTCCTCATCGTGCTCCCTGGGCTCTTGGTCCTCAGGGATGACTTTGCTGACGAGGTTGCGGTTTGACTTAGTTCTCCCCATGATCAGTGGTTAGCTGTGCTTGGTAGCGACGAGGGGTGCTAACTTGATTGTTAAGCTCTCAACGAGAGCACCAAATGATAGAGTATATCTAGAGAGAAGTGAGAGCTAGAGAGAGAAGTGCAATAATATGCTTCAATAGAATGATTTTGTCACCCCTATAACTACTCCCAAGGGGAGTATTTATAGAGAAAATTAGGGTTGGGCTCCCAAGCCTTGGGCTTGGGAGGCCCATTTACAACTGGACCGCTACTGGGCCGAATACAAAGCCACTAATGGGCTATACAAATGAGTAAGTATAAAATCCGATTCTGTGAGGTCTTCGTGGCCGACGAGGGCGTGGCCGACGAGGGCACGGCCGACGAGGGCACCCGGGTTCCTTGGACTCAGGACCATAATCCGAGTTGGCCCCTTTTCGGCCGACGGGGGCGTCTTGGCCGACGAGGGCGCCACTCTGTTGTCTTGTGCTTTCTGTTCTTCCGAGTATGTGGGTCCGGGGGCTCAGACCCATATACTCCATCAGTACACTTGCTTGATGTCTTGCTTAAATATTTGTGAAACATGTATACGTAGAATTGTAGACAATTATGTTATGGATGTTTTTATCTTTATGCATTACCCTTATGACTTTTATGATTAGTTATGCGTTTTTGCGTAATTGTGTGATGAATGTTTTGAAACTTTATGCCGCACTAATATTATTCTTAATGACTTTTATGACTACTTATGCATTTTTGGCATAATCATACATTATATATTATATGATTTAATTATTTTTATAAGCATCGCTTTTTGTGAGAAAGCTGTGTTTCGCTTAACACTTTCGCTTTTAAGCAAAGCCCAAGGTCATCGCTTTTGAACGCTTTTTGCTTTAAAAACGTTTGCCCAGCTCACCAGAACCCTCGACATCCCACCAGCCCCCTCCCCAGCTCCACAGCCCCCTCCCCAGCTCCACAACCCCCTCCCCAGCTCACCAGAACCCTCCCCGTCCCATCAGCCCCATCCTTAGCTCCCCAGCCCCTCCCCAGCTCACCAGCACCCTCCTCATCCCACCAGCCCCCTCCCCAGCTTCTCAGCCACCTCCCCAGTTCACCAGAACACTCTCCATCCCACCAGCTCCCTCCCCAGCTCCACAACCCCCTCCCCAGCTCACCTGAACTCTCCCTATCCCACCAGCCCCATCCTCAGCTCCCCAACCCCCTCCCCAGCCCTCCATTATAGTTTTCTATAATTGGACTATGATTCTTGCTTGTTGAAGGCTATCAAGTAAAAGACTAAATACAACCTCTCCCCTTACTATTAATCAAATATAGAACAACGACGTATATTGATTTAATAGTAACATTTAATCTTTTTAACTCCTTGATGAAATCAATTGAGATTGATAACCTCAACACAACGGTTTCGGTTTAACCAACAAAATTAATCCCTCTTAAGTCTATTAATCACGACCGTGCATTAATAAACCTGTGGAGGTATTGGCCCATAGGCCAAGGCAGCCCTCTTCTCTTGTTGGGCCTGTTTGCTTGCCTCTTGTCCTGGCCCATGTTGTTCTGCCGCTAGCCTTGTTTCTGGAACCCTCCTTTAGGGTTTCCCCCTGCTGCTCGGGTACTTAAGTCCCTCTTCGTATATTCTTGACGCTGAGGTCTTCGGTTAGAGAGAGAGTGAGGTTAGAGAGAATAGAGAGAGAGACTCCCAGTCTCTTCTCCATCCGGTCCCTCTGTGGTCTTCTCTCTGTGCTTCCCCTTTTCTGACCTTTGGCGTGCGTTGAGATGGCTGGGCTGGCCTGAGTGTGTTTGTCCCTTCCGGTGGTGCTTGGTTGTGTGTGCTGTATGAGCGTGGTCTGAGCTGGAGAGGTGAAAACCTGACAATCCTAGATCCAAAAAGTGTGTTTTCTTGGGTTATCCTCATGGGGTAAAGGGATATAGGTTGTGGGATAGAAGTGTGCCTCGTTTTAAGGTGGTTATAAGTAGGGATGTAATTTTCAACGAATTTGATTTCCCTTGCTTGCTTAAACCTGTTTCTGAGCATGAACTCGAGAGAACACCTGTTGAGGTGGAGCCTCAGGCCCCTTCTGTACCTAATATTCCTTATGTTATGTATGACACTCCTCCTGTTGTTCCTGTCATCCCTTCTGATGTGCATGTTAATACTTCTGCTGATACTGCTACCTCCAGTGAGGTGGAGTTCAATACTCAAGATGACCATGTGCATAATGATTCTCTGTCTGGTGAAACCAATGTGTTTGATGATTCTGCTGAGGGTGATAATGTTGATTTGCATGACTACCAACTGGTTAGGGATAGGGGTAGAAGAACCATTAAGAGAAAATCTGATACTTTGTCTGACTATGCCTTTACTGCGTGTGATATATCTGATTTTGCTTTTACTGTTTTTGAGGCCCTAGACCTAAATGAACTCAAGACCTATAGTGAAGCTATAAGGTCCAGAGAGTCTCAAAGATGGCTTGAGGACATGAAAAGTGAGATGGACTCTCTGAGAGTGAACCAGACTTGGACCCTTGTTCCTAGACCTAATGCCAGCTCAGTGGTTGAGTGCAAGTGGCTGTTTAAGGTCAAGGAAGAACCGGGTAATAACATTAGGTATAAGGCTAGGTTAGTTGCCAAGGGGTTTACTCAAAAAGAGGGGGTAGATTATGCAGAAATCTTTGCTCCTGTAGTTAAGTTTACTACTGTTAGAATCATGTTGGCTTTGGTTGCTCACCATGACTGGGAGATGAAACAAATGGATGTCACCACTACATTTCTGCATTGTGAATTGGATAAGAAAATTTACATGACTCAACCTGAGGGCTTTGTGGATCCCAAGAGGAGTGACCATGTCTGTCTGCTTAGGAAGGCCTTGTATGGCCTGAAGCAATCCCCTAGGCAGTGAAATATTAGGTTTGACAAGTGTATGCAGTCTATGAAATTTGTGAAATCTGCCTGTGATCATTGTCTTTATTTCAAAAATACTAACTCTGTTCCTGTGTTCTTGTTAATCTATGTGGATGCCATGTTGATTATTAGCCCTTGTCTTAAATCTATTATGTCTGTTCAAAAATGTCTTTGTGAGAACTTTGCTATGAAAGATCTTGGTGATGCCAAGAGGATACTTGGGATTAACATTATTAGGGACAGGAGCAAGCATACTCTTGTTCTAAATCAGATTTCTTATGTTGAGAAGGTTTTGAGTAAGTTTAATATGTCTTCTGTTGCACCTGTGCATGTTCCTCTTGCCTCTCATTTTGTGCTAAGTAAAAATCAGTCTCCTAAGACTGCTTCTGAAATTGAGCTTATGAAGTCTGTTCCTTACTCTAATGCTATAGGTTCTGTGATGTATCTGATGGTTAGTTCTAGACCTGATATTGCCTATGCTGTGAGTTGTTTGAGTGGGTTTATGTCTAATCCTGGTATGCCTCATTGGAATGCTTTGAAATGACTTTTGAGATACTTGAAATTTTATGCTAATCATGGTTTGATTTTTACTAAGTGCACTGAAGGCGTGAAACTGAGTGGTTATGGTGATTCTAACTATGTTAATGATAAAGACAATAGGAAATCTACCACTTCCTATGTGTTCACTTTGTGTGGTTCTTGTATCAGTTGGAAATCTCAGTTACAACCAATTGTTGCCTTATCAACCACTGAAGCTTAGTATGTTGCAGCTACAGAAGCCTTCAAGGAAGCCATCCGGTTAACACGTCTTGTTACTGAAATAGGTTTTCTTCAACAGGATGTTACTGTGTTTTCTGATAGCCAGTCTGCTATCCAACCGTGTTTTCTGATAGCCAGTCTTCAACAGGATGATAGAACCAAACACATTGATGTGAGGTTCCACTTTATTCGTGATGTTTTAGATGCAGGTAAGGTGAAGCTGTGCAAGATACCCTCAGAGTTCAACCCTGCAGATATGGGGACGAAGTGTCTATCTGCTTAAAAACTATTGTCTTGTAAACGAATTTTAAATTTAGACTGCGGTTAACTCTGTTTGCAGGTTTTGAGTATGTTGGACGGTAGTTCTTGAAAGCGTAGTGCTTGAGAGAATCTGCTCTCACGGTTAGGGAGAGTACTTTGGGTACTTCTCCAATTTCCTTTTGGGAGTATTTTGTGTATCTCCAATTTGTTTGCCAGTTATGTCTTTAGGATATCACTGGTGACCCAGCGATGATGAACCACGTGCTCATGTTACTTTGTGATACCATGCACCACCAATGATGGCCAATAAGGTGGAGAGTGTGGAGGTATTGGCCCATAGGACAAGGCATCCCACTTCTCTTGTTGGGCCTGTTTGCTTGCCTCTTGTCCTGGCCCATGTTGTTCTGCCGCTAGCCTAGTTTCTGGAACCCTCCTTTATGGTTTCCCCCTGCTGCCCGGGTACTTAAGTCACTCTTCGTCTATTCTTGACGCTGAGGTCTTCGGTTAGAGAGAGAGTGAGGTTAGAGAGAATAGAGAGAGAGACTCCCAGTCTCTTCTCCATTCGGTCCCTCTGTGGTCTTCTCTCTGTGCTTCCCCTTTTCTGACCTTTGGCGTGCGTTGAGATGGCTGGGTTGGCCTGAGTGTGTTTGTCCCTTCCGGTGGTGCTTGGTTGTGTGTGCTATATGAGCGTGGTCTGAGCTGGAGAGGTGAAAACCTGACAAAACCGAAGTTACTTACTTGTGAAACCATCAACGATTAACCATCGGTTCGTTGATCGTTTCTAGTAATAATTAATGTCGAGGCATTAACTAATTGTCACTTAGCAACACTCTCCAACATTAATATAGAGATATAATAAGGGAAGAATTATTATTCAAGGGGAGAAGTAAGAAAATAACTCACAACTTTAACATTCAACAAGCTTCAAGAGCAAAACCAAGAAATGGAAGTTTAGCTCCTCATTTGGAGACTAAACATGCTAGAAAATATAAAGAAAATACTATTCTAAGTTGAGCTTAAGTATATGGAAGAAAGGATGAATAAAAGTGAAGGAAAATGAGGTTATTTATAGGTGTTTTCAACACCTATAGCCGGATACCCGGTTGGATATTTGACATACCCAACCAGGTATTTGTCAAATCAAATCTTTTTCCCACGTCTTTGTGTTCTTTTGCACGTTCGTTTGCCTGAAATCACTTCATACCCGACCGGGTATTTACTAGTTTCGCAACAATTTCCTCTTTCACTTCATACCCGGCCGGGTAAAAGCCATACCCGACCGGGTTTCGCACAAAACTCAGGTTTCTTCATTCTTTTTGCTTCCAAACCTATCCTAAACTTATAGCCCAACTAACTACTACTTACAACGAATAATAAAATGCTAGAAAAACGATTACAATCAAATGCAAACTAACAACTACAAACTATATATCACAATGAAAGTAAGAATACATCACAACTAAATATAAAAATGTAAAGTTACGCACTAACAATTAGTGCATATTAGTAGTATCTTCACTCGGTAGCTATTTAATTGTTTGTAAGTGGCATTTTTGTTTAGAAGCCCTCCATTTCTTATTATCTCTTCAACATTAGGAAGGAAAAGATAGAAACAGTTTTTATAAAGTACACTTGAAATATGCGTTCTAATTAATCAAATAATAGGTCATTTTTTTGCGAGGAAGTAGGTCACATTTTTTAAAAGGACTAAAATTTCCCAATACTTAATAATTCTACTTGGAAGCTAGATAATACTTCATACTAGTATCTTCTAATTATTTAAAGTCTTCAATTCCTCAATTGAAGACCTTAAATTATGAAAAGATCTAAGAAATTAATTCTTAACTATGAATTTAGGCTAATGATGTTTTTAATTTAGCTAGTTTCAGTCTCACACCAGACCAGACCATACCAAACTAGATCAGACTAGATTTAAACATATTAGAAAATACATCGCATAATAGTGCCCACATTCATACATAAGATGGAACAAATGTATGCCAAATCCGACGCTATATCGAATGATATATTAATGGTTAGCAAATGGCAAACGGATGGGGGACATGAGAACAATATGGTGTGGATGAAGAAGAAAGAGGACAATCATAATTAGGAGAAAATTAGATGGTTAAAAAAGGGGAGGCTAGGGTGGAGGAGAAACGATCCTAAATGTTAGGGATGAGGAGTCCAAATGTTAAATTTGGAGATTTTGGATTCCTAATTTGATGTATTGGGGGGTTAAAAGGGGGATTAAATGTGGGAAAGGGACGAACGATTTCAAATTTAGAGGGTGAGTTGACACAGAGAAAAGAAAAAAAAGGAAAGGGGACGGTGCATGCATAGAAGTGGGGATGACTTCATCATTGCGTAAGATAGCCCGACCCTGACTAAGCTCCTCGAGAAGGACACACTGTTTGACTTCTAGAAGGAGTGTTTAGAGGCTTTTGAGTGCTTGAAGGAGAAACTGGTCAAGGCACCAATGGTAGTAGCTCCCGAGTGGTCATTATCTTTTGAAATTATGTGTGATGCTAGTGACTATGCCTCTGGAGTTGTTCTTGCGTAGGGTTGAGAGAAACATTTTCAGCCTATTTCTTATGCCAATAAGACTCTTGTTACTACCCAAGAAAACTACACTACCACTGAGAAAGAATTGCTTGTTGTTGTGTTTGTTCTTGACAAGTTTCGTCCTTATTTGATTCTGTCTAAGGTAGTGATAATCACCGATCATTCGACTCTCAAATATTTATTGCAAAAATCTGATGCGAAGCCTAGATTGATTCGGTGGATATTACTATTCCAGGAGTTTGATATCGAGATTAAGGACAAGAAAGGGGTTGAGAATTTTGCAGTTGATCATTTGACTAGGTTAGAGAACCTCTTTCTTGATTCTTTGAGGGAGAGACATTGAGGGTAATGTTCCTGATGAGAGATTGTTGAGTATACCTGATGAGTAATTTTCCTGCAGACATCGCCAACTATCTAGTTGGGGGTGTTGTTCCTTCTGATTATACACCTCATCAGCGTAAGAAGTTCTTTGCTGATTTGAAATATTATTTATGGGAGGAGCCATATCTCTTTCGTATTCGTGATGACCAGGTTATTAGAAGACATGTCTCTTTTTGTGAATGAGTGGAAATTCTGAAGCATTGTCACTCTGGACCAACGGGGTGGGGGTGGGTGGGGCTATTCTTTTAACTGGACAACCCGGAAAGTGTTAGAATGTAGTTTCTTCTAGTCCTCTTTGTTTAAGGATGCTTTGAGTTTTGTGTTGGCTTGTGACAAGTGTCAACGTACTGGGGTGTTGACCAAGAGGGATGAGATGATCCAGGATTTTATCTTGGCATGTGAAGTTGATGTGAGTTTTCTCGCACTACTAAAAATGTAGTAGTAAAGGGTTTTAGTACGAGTATCGTCTCCATAGAGACGGAAAAGGGAATCAGGAATCAACTAAATTCAACGATTAAAAAAATTAAATAAAATAAATGCGATGTGCGAGATTTGGATTTATGGAAAAATAACTAATGCGAAAAAGCAACTAAATTAATGGGTTCTTTGTAATTAATGATGATACGAAACAAGGATTGATTCCCGAATAATCAAATTTTGGGGCTGATTAGGCTTAATCACATGAAAAATATTTAATTGAACAACTTTGTTCAATACTAAGTTCTTAACGATACAAACTTGTCCAGAAATGACCGTTACATTCTAACAAGAATAATCACGATCACGAGACCGTTTAAAAATATATTGTTCATAACACCTGTAGTATTATAATATAAATAGTAATACCATATAATATATCCACAAAATTAAATCTCATATTATACGAAACAAGATCAAATTAAACAAGATCAATATGATTAAACAAACCAAACAAAACAATATCAGTCCACAAAGAAAATTAGATTCGCTAAAATTTATTACCATATACTCGGGAAAATATCTATATAGGACTTAAATTCATGACAATTCTCGATGTATGATAATACATGATTTCTTTCTAATACATGAGTAGACACATAAGTAATAAATCAGAAAAAGTGAACTCCGAATGAATACATGCTATGTGGTATCATATTAGGGAAAAAGGATAAGTCATATTTTGGGAAACAAAAAAATATATTTTGTTATTATATACTACGACCCCAAAAAAAAATATTTTGGCTCAAATTTGAGTTTTTTTTGCGACTAAATAAGATATTAAGAAGATTTTACGTTAACCGGAGAATAGTTGACCATTTCAAAATTTGAGTCCACTTATCAAATTTGACTCCACTTATCAAATTTGAGTTTTGTTTTTGCTACTTTATAAATCTTTTAATCTAGTTTCTGAATATGCAATTTTTTTGACTAAAAAATTTAATTACAGACAAAGATCAAATTATTTATGATCAGTTAAACATCGTAAACCGTGAGATTACTTCTACTATGTAAATTCTAAATCTAAAGTATAAATATAATACGGAGTACGTAACACGGAATACTGTTTTAATAATGACGGAAAGTGTGGTACTAATTATGATAAAACAATAGCAACAACAATTGATGATGATAATTATGATGTTCCTAAGGGTCATTCTCAATTTAGTAATTGTCCTAAATAGGACTAAAGCTAGGCTAAAATCAGAAATAAGAATACAGTCCCAATTCATTCACAAATAGGGCTAAATATTTATTTTTTACCTTAAATACCTCTAAAGAAATTAATTCATAATGAAATGTTTTAATTCATAATATAATCGTAAAAAATAATAAAAATCTTAGAAAAAAATAGTAAAAATCCATAAAAAAACAAAAAAAAAACATATGGATGTTTTTCCCACCACCCACCGCCTCTACTGCCTCCATGCACTACCACCTCAGACCGCTGTAAAAAATGTCATTTTTAATGCCAAAAAAATGACATACTCTTCTTCCGTAATGTCAAAATTTTAATTGAAACTGCCATTAATATGACATTACTAATGCATTGTGGCATTTTTTCCGGTGATGGGAGGTGGTGGTGCTGAGAATGGCAGAGGCTGAGATGATTTTTTTTACCTCTTTTTATTTATATTTTTTAAATTTTATTTTGTAAAAAAAATATTTGTTTTAAAATTCTTATTGTATAAATATTTCATTAATTTTGTATTAGTTTTTACGATTTTTTATTATTTTTTATGATTTTATTATGAATTAAAAATATTTATATTTGTCCAAACAAGCATAATTATTCATAATAGTGAATTTAAAAACAATGTAACAAGGGTTCTATTTTTTACTCTTGATGCATTTTAAGCCTTCTTAATTTCCTAGTGCATTTTAGTTTAAAGTGAAACGCAATTGAACAGTTTGAATGCAAGCCGGACTGTTAAACCATAGTCATGCATGAATTAGGACCGATTATATGTAAACGTAATTAATCTATAAATAAAAAGTCATTAAACCCTTCATTCTCAATCAACTTATTACGTATTTCTCTGTTGCCTACCACGTCCAAGCTAGGTACCTACGTCCACCTTCTTTCTCCTTCCACTATTATTTAAACAAATTAAACAATAAGCTGTCAAACACATAAGTTTTTATTTCAAAATAAGTAATGCTGGAGTAAATTTGTAGATTGTATTGGCCGAAGTTACTGTAGATGATCATTTTAGCTATTTTCATATAATTTTGTATTTTTGTAGACTGTATTGGCAGAATTAGTCAATTCAGTCACTTCAGTCAGAACTTCATAGATTTCAGCAGTTGATTCAGCCAATTTCAATGTCATCAAACAAGATGTGTGTGTGCGTGATTAATTATAGCTATAATATGACAGTTAAACTAATCCAAAGTGAAACTTATTTAGGTTGTTCGTGATTATTAACTTGTGGAAGATGGCAAGCAAGACAGGATGGAATGTTCGGTGTCGAGTTTTTCTCTCTTTCTTGATGTTCTTTTTTGCTTCTGTTAACGCAATTAGGTATGTAATTATTGTTTAACACAATTTTGATAATCTTGATACACATTTAATCTTTTCTTAGGCTATTTATTCGTTGAATCTTATGCATCACAACTATGTTGTTCTGTATTTAGTCGATAATAAAAATAACTTTGGAAATTAAAATTGCCCTAAATATAAGTAAATAGGTTTTGAAATTTCAAAATATGACTGTTATGTTTTTCTTACCGAAATATGAGTCATTGCTGCCGTAGTTGAAAAATATTACTATTAATAACAGTAAATATTATCTTGTTAATACCTAGTACTGAAACAATTTTGGAGTAATGACTCCAGGATTACAATAAACACCGTCATATTACTCATATTTTGAAAAAGGGCATAGCAGTACTGAAACTTGTTTACTCTTATTTCGAGAACTTTCCCTTAACTGTAATTAAATACTTTGAGAGGAGCTTGCTGTTAACATTATTAGATTCAATATGCGATTCCTAATTTTATTTAGTTCGTTATTATTTTCTCATGTCAAACTAACGTGCCTAAAGAAAGTGGAAGTTTTAAATTAATTAGGTTGATTTCATTCTATTTCTGACTCTATTGGTCGGACCAAACACATCAATTGTTGCCTTTTCCATTCACCCATGTTTGGAATTTGGACCGGTGTCTAAAGTTAGTGTCGTATTTATTTTATTTATAAGAGCATTTCCAATGCTACAATGTGCACGGTGCACATGTAACATGAGAGATACACAAAAATTAAATTTATGACATTTCTTTCTCCTTCTTTCCACGGTTTTGTGTGTTTTTGGTAAGTTTTTCTCAACAATGTCAACCACAATGTCTACATCTAGACATTGTGTTTAACATTGTAGATAAAAACTTACCAAAAACATATAAGACCGTTCAAATAAGGAGAGAGATATTCTATTTGTTATTTTTTAATTGATTGTCTCGCATGCCATGTATGCATCATTCACGTTTTTGCATGGGAGATGCTCTAAGAAATCTAAGAAACATATGTCACAATTCATGTTGCCAAATTTATGTTAACAAATTGTTACCAAATAAAGCAAATCACAGCTTTTGTAGGGTAATTCATTCTTGTGATACTCGATTGTTTTACTCATATTGGTCGATTGTTTTATCTTACTCATTATCAGAAGTCTTGCAAAGTGTCCTAAATTTTCCGGACTCCTAAATTTTCTTGTATCTTAAGTTTAATTTTAGACATAGATTATACTCCCTCCGTTTCTGAAACAAGTTCCATCTTTCCTTTTCGGGCAGATTCAAAATTAAGTTCCACTTTCAAACATTTCTTTATTTGACAAATTATCTACATCAAAACAATGTCAAACAGTGTCAAACAGTGTTCAAACAGTGTCAAACAGTGTTCAAACAGTGCCAAACAGTGCACTCCACAGTAAAGTCAAATTTATTTTCTTAATATGTGTGAAGTCAAATGTGGAACTTGTTTCAGAAACGGAGGGAGTATTTTTTACGCAAGACCCTTTTGAAAGGAAAACAATAATGACAAGAGAATTTTTCTTAGGTGGGACTTAAACATAGATATAATATATAAATAGGATTAACTTATTTTCTTCCTAAAATAGAACTTATTCACTTATAATTAGGGAAGTTTTATGATTTTAATATAATCAAACGGTCCATATTTTGATAATAAATCATAATTATTCCTATTTAGAACAATTTCCTTAATAAATCATAACTATTCCTATTTAGAGCAATTTCCTTTTTAGATCAAACTCAAAAAATTATCATTGTTTAAGTTGTGGAAACCTACAAATCCTACAATTGTTTATTTATGGTGTACGTTCTTGGTTGAGGGTTTAGGAGGTATATTTTTAATTGAACTAAATACATTAGACCAATTCGTATGAGGTTATATCAGACTTAAACATATAAGATCAATTTATATCAGATTAGACTAAACTTAAACAAACTAGACCAATTTAGACCATTTCAGACTAGATCAGACTTCAACTGTTATAAAATACATACATAAAAGACATCTATACAAGTTCAGACCAGTCAAACCAAATCGTGCTTACGTATCTTCAACATAATCGACCATTATGTATTATTACTATTATTACGGAGTATTTAATAAAAAACGTAACGAATAGAATATATGTATCATACTATCATTTACAAAAATTTAATCGTTTTTTGTTTTCTCTCTTAATTCGCCAGCAAAACTTAGACACTAGTACAATATCTTTTTGTTATTTAACTAATTATTATATTTTCACGTGAAATGCATGCAGGTCAATTCCAACAAACGGCGCTCGAGATTTAAAGTCATCTACTTCATTAAGACTTGACATTACAGATACACATGTAAATTAAATTCTGTTATAAATGAGTACAAATAAATATTTCCTCTCTTCCGAAAAGGTTCACCAAATTGACTTTTCGTGGTCAATGGCAATCAACTTTGACCAATTATATTTTTTAATACGTAATTATTTTAAATATGAAAATTATATAAAAATGTTCCTTATTCAAAATATTTTCATTAAAGTATAAAATTTATCAATTATATATAAATATATAATAGTTAAAATCATTGTCCAAAGTTTGTCATCATTGACCAAGAAAAGTCAATACGGCAAACCTTTTCGGGACGGAGGTAGTGCATATTTTGAAATAATATACTACGTACAATGTTTAAACTTTCTTGTTTGATAAGAACAATTATCTAATAAAATTTGGTTTGCCTTATTTATTTTATTATTTATAGGTGGTGATGGACAATGGTTTTATCAAAGTGACACTATCGAATCCAACGGGGGCAATTGCAGAGATTCAGTATCAAGGAATTGATAATGTACTCGAATATAGTTTCAAAGAAACAAATAGAGGGTATAGTTACTTGTTAATAGTATTATGTACTGCTATCATTTATTTATAATAGTAATGTACTAATGTAGCTACTCCACCATAGTATATATAAGGATCAACAAACCCTTCAAATGCACTTATTATTTTCTATGCAGATATTGGGATATTGTTTGGACCAGACCAGGGATAGATGACAATGGAAACTTCGATACGTAAGTCTTTTAATTTCATCATTTTGACGATTTTGTTATGTTACGAACGAGGGGCGGAGGTCGGGGTTCATGTTAGGCCCCGACCCACCATGCTCTTTGTACCGGTTCAATCAAGCTCTGTGTTTTGACTACACCCTTGCTTCAAAATGTCTTCTAAAACAATCTACTAATCAATTGTTATTATTATTGTTACCATGAAGGCTTCAAGGAACACACTTTAGAGTAATCACATCTGATGAAAACCAAATTGAAGTCTCCTTCACAAAAGATTATGATCAAGAAGATCCCTCTTCTGTTCCTTTGAATATAGATAAAAGGTAAATACAAGTTACAAATTTCATGTCATGAATGTTCAAATAAAATAAATACGGCATTTATGTGATGCATTTGGTGATATAAAACGGGAAAAGAATACACGATTTTATGTATTGTAGGTACGTAATGTTACCCGGGCGATCTGGTTTCTACACATATGCAATCTATGAGCATATTGAAGGGTGGCCTGATGTTGATATAGGCCAAACTCGACTAGCTATCAAGCTTCAAAGAGCACTGTAAGCTACACTCTTAGAAGCAAATTTTATTTTTAGGGTACATAACAATGTTATTAATTACTACATATTATTTACGTCATTCTAAATGTTTTTTCTTAATATAGGTTCAACTATATGGCCATATCAGATGAGATACAAAGACAAATGCCTAGTGATAATGATCGATCTACTGGAATGACTCTTGATTATAAAGAAGCAGTCTTACTAACCAACCCATCCAATCCTAATATGAGGGGAGAGGTAGGTTTTTAATTTGAAACTCAATTATATATGATATGATTTCCTTTATGATATTTATGCACTTAGTTTAATCATATTACAATAAGTATTTCATATTGATCTAGGTGGACGATAAGTACCAGTACTCACTAGAAAACAAAGATATTAAAGTACATGGATGGATTTGTCCGAGTCCACATGTTGGATTTTGGATCATCACCGGGGCCAACGAGTTTCGTGGTGGAGGGCCAATTAGACAAGATCTTACATCTCATGTAGGTCCGACTGCATTATCGGTAAGTCTCCCCCCACATTAATATTACTTTTAACCACATATTTATTACGTAGTACTATAAATGGAAATGAAAAAGGTTTTGGAATGACTAAATTAGAAAAGTTGGTACAAAAGTAGTTCCTGAGCACAAAATTTTGAATTGCAACCTTTGATTAGTTATATATGTTGCCTTATCTTTATTTCTTGATCAGATGTTTTTCAGTGGTCATTATGCTGGTTACAATTATGATGTTAGCTTGAGAAATGGTGAAGCTTGGAAGAAAGTATTTGGCCCAGTTTTTATTTATCTCAACTCTGATCAAGGGGATGATCCGAAACCTCTATGGAAAAATGCTAAAGAAGAGGTAACTTAATTAACATAAACTTTTTTTTTGTTATTTACTTCAAGTTGTTTATGGAATAACCATTATAATTATTGGGTAACGATAAGGAAATTAATAATGCAATATTTTGTCTTGATTTATCACTAGATGAATCGATATTGAGGTCGGCTAACATGAATCGATATTGAGGTCGATTCATGTTAGCCGACCTCAATATCTTTTGGGACTAAGGCTTAGATGTTGTTGTTGTTGTTATCACTAGATGGTTGCGGAAACTAAAAGTTGGCCTTACACTTTCCCAAAATCAGAGGACTATCCAAGTGCTAGTCAACGAGGCACGGTTACGGGTCGTTTACTAATTCGTGATAGGTGATTTATTATTATTTCTTTAATTATTTATGGTCATTTATTGAATTTTTTTCATTAAAAAAATGAGTGAACTAATTATGAATGCTCAATTTAGATATCTGAGTGAAGACCTTATCCCAGCAAAATCCGCATACATCGGTTTGGCTCCACCAGGGAGTGATGGGCATTGGCAAGAAGATGCTAAGGTTTGAGGAAATCTTTGTATCCAATTTTTCTTTTTGACTAGATTGATTTAAATCATCATACTTTAACACTAATTTTTTGTCTTGCAATTGTTGTTATTGTGTAGGGTTATCAGTTCTGGACTCAAACAGATGACAATGGGTATTTCAACATTACTGCAGTTAGACCTGGAAACTATAACTTGTATGGTTGGGCCCCTGGCATTTTGGGAGATTACAAAAACAAAGATGATGTCACAATCCGACCAGGAGAAGAAACAAGTCTCGGTGAGATTGAGTTTGGTCCTCCCAGAAACGGTCCAACAATGTGGGAAATCGGTGTCCCGGATAGAAAGGCGGCAGAATTTTTTGTGCCTGATCCTGCACCCGAGCTCATGAACTACGCTTTGATCAACCATACTGAAAAGTAAGATCCTCTAGTTATTCTTTTACAAATTAAATTGTGTGAAACATATTCTGAAACTGTTGTGTATAAAACTTACAGATTTAGGCAATATGGACTATGGGATCGTTACACCGATCTGTACCCTTCCCAGGATTTGGTTTTTCGAGTCGGAGAAAGTGATTATCGCAAAGATTGGTTTTTTGCTCATGTCAATAGGTACTTGTTTGGTCTTTTTTTGTAAACACTTTTCTGGGTACTTGAAACTATTTTTTTCTTCTTGGCTAACTTTTTCTTCATCATATAATGCAGGAAAGTCGGGGACAACACGTACGAACCAACGACATGGAGAATTTCATTCCCAGTCCAGAATGTTAACCAGACAGCAACATACACACTCCGGATAGCATTAGCTGCCACCACCTTAGCCAGAATTGACGTAAGTCTTATTTTTATTTCAGCTTTGACATACATTGTTTCATAAATTGCCTTTAACAACTGTCTCAAGAAACATTCCTAGTCTTATATGTATTGTTCAATATCATCAAATAGTCAAATGACATGCAATTCTTTTTCATGTACTCCTAGGTTTTGATCAACGACCCTAATGCACACCCTAGATTCTCAACCGATGGAGGAGGTGGAAGGGACAACGCGATTGCCCGACACGGAATCCACGGAGTGTACACACTTTCCAGCTTTGAGTTTCCAGGAACTGAACTTCAAAACGGAGAAAACACAATATATTTGAGGCAGACAAGAGGAGGGTATCGGTTTAATGGAGTCATGTATGACTACCTCCGTTTGGAAGGACCAAACTTCTAAGGTTTTATATATACATTACAGTTATATGAATTATGTGTAGATGGTAGATAGATAGAGAGAGATATATAAACATTTACCTTAGTACGCATTATCTTCATTCTGCAGCTATTTAGT
Source organism: Cuscuta europaea (assembly GCA_945859875.1). Classification (NCBI taxonomy): domain Eukaryota; kingdom Viridiplantae; phylum Streptophyta; class Magnoliopsida; order Solanales; family Convolvulaceae; genus Cuscuta; species Cuscuta europaea. The sequence goes on along the minus strand of CAMAPE010000027.1, from coordinate 7,177,122 downwards.
CACCCATAAGGGGCATTTTTGTCTTAAACCTTCTGTTTCTTATTTTCTAATTGACCAGAAGATTAATCTGACTTCCTCTTGAGGAAGAATACCTCCAAAGATGAAGAGAAGACATTAACCAAACATGAGAGTACTAAAAGCAAAGGAATAATCAAGGGAGATTTTTGTCCTTCCAATCAAACAGGGTGTAATAGTATAGAAGCCAAACAAGTTTTTAACTATAAACATCACCATGCATGTAATTTCAGAATTGCCTTGGTACAAGAAACCACCCCACTGAAATAAGTCCAAACAGAACAAAAAACTGGGTGTAAAGTTACAACAAAAGACACAAGAACTCTCTTATAGGAAAAATGAAAGGTTAGCCCAAGGAAAACATCTACCAAGTAAAAAAAACTACAGAAAGTGAGGCATATGTTAGCAACTCACTCATATAAACCGCCTTCTGAAGTTCCTAGCTGTGGAGTGATAACTGCGGACAAGTAAACCAACCCCAATGCCAACTCCGACACAAATTCCAAGGCCAATTCCAACTCCTACTCTCACCCCTGCATTAAACCAAGACAGTTCCCCATCTTCTCCATCCAAATATTCTGGTGAGTGTCGCCAGTATGCATTGTTGTAGTCCTCTTCACTTTCTGGTTTATAGCGTCTGTCGTATTCACTTACCTGCCCAAACAAATGAAGAAGTATCGGAGGATTTACCAAGACTAGTTACATCTAGCATTTCTTGTGAATAAATGATTTCAGACCACAACACAACCGGTTTGCCCAAAAATGGGATTTAGTAAAAAGATGTCCAACGAGTTCAAATGGAAAAGTTCGTATACCGTAAAAGGTGAAATTTAGTTGGGCGGGAGTACTTTTCACAGGAAACAATTGTTTAAGGGCTTGTTTGGTTCAAGGAATTTGGAGGAGAGAAGTGATATTTTTTGTAGGTTCTAGATTTAGTGATTTGCCTATTCTTTGTGAAATTTTGTGATTTGCCTATTCTAATATGGAAATACATGATCTAACTATTTCTATGGTTAACTCTGGCTTAAAACTAACAAATGCAGATAAATTAATAAATAATTAAGAAATCATCTATCCCCTTCCCTTGGGTCCAAAATCCAAAAGCAAACAAGCCATAAATTAAAGTATGTAGTGAGTATGTGGTGAGCTATGTTCCTATGTGAGTATGTGTAACTATAATACCTCACATTAATAAATAAATTAAAGCAGTATAAACTTGTGTGTAGCTAGGACCTCTAAAAAACTGAATATGAGGTGAGCCTGGACCCGGGTTGGCCATATCTACGCAGTTGACTATAAAGGTTCTTTAAAGATGGAGAAGGACAACTGTGCAAAATCAGATGTTCTCTTGCTTCAAGAGTGAGTTATTTGGTTGACACAAATTTTTCTCTGAAGTTTCAATTATTATTTTGGAACAGAGGGAATAAGTATATAGCATAGAATGAGTTTTCCCAGTCCAGTGGTCTTCCTCTTTGTCATTCTCCACCTGGGATTCACCTCCGCCAGTAACACTTAAGATCAAACATTATGATAAAAAATGAAAAAATAGCGGATTTAAAGGGGGAAAGTTGTATCGAATATATCTTGAGTCACATAAAAGTCATTCCTAGCAAAAAATGTACTGCTTTTATCTAATGGATTCTGTGGGGGGGGGGAAATTGAAAATGGAAAATCATACAAGCATTTAGCATTTCAATGGAAGAAAATGTTATAACATATCAATGTAATATATCTATTGGTAATGACAGATGAACCACTTAGCAATAGAAATATAGCACATTACCACCACGCAAAGGCACAAACCCGAGGAAAACAATGCTAAAATCTGAAGTTAAGAAAATCAGAATGGAAAGATAAGGACGTGTTCAGTTTAACTTATTTCACTTGCAGAATAGATCACATCAAGTTATACCAGACTAGACTAGATCTAATCAGGTCAAAGAAGGAACCAGCCATTAACACACATACAAAAAAAAGTTCATATGAACAAGTTGTAAGAAAAAGAAGAATACAATCATGGTTGTCATGGTGTATTGCGATGAGTCATTGTGCTATGGATTATGGCGATGGTGTTTTAATTGATATCCGCTAAACGACCGAAACAAAATATAATATCTAAATGTAAAGTGTTCATGATTCAACAACCAACCAGGGACCTAAAATATTCAAATATTCAAACTGTGAACTACTGAACAAAAGACAAGTTCATATAGTCCAAAATATTTTAACCAAAATGAAAATTCAATGAATTCTAATATAAACTAGAGAGGGTTAAACTGAACTATAGGAATTACAACTTGATTATAAATCTGATCATCTACATCCAATCTCGATGAAGGAACAAAATAATGTTCTCACAAGATAAGCAGCCAAAAACTTCATATGTTTGTTTGTTAATTACGGAGTAATACTTGTACGAAGTGGGTGGCTTAACCGAATACACAATTGCAGTCATTGGTCAACTATGCTTTATTTCTTGTAAGAGTACAGCATGCGAAGAAATTTTGACTCAAAAACTAAACAAGAGAAAATTATCGAACCAGCTCACTTGAAGTAGAAACATGGACAATATAGAATATAATACCTGGACATGATTAAGTCCTGAAGAAGAGATATCATCTCTTTGTGCACCATACATTCCATTTTCTGGAATGGAGCCTAACATCCCATTCCTATGATGCTTCTTCCTGTTATTATTACAAAGCTGCAAACTTTTGGTTAAGATGATTGGCGTCCCAGAGAAACACCCAGCCACATAAACTTCAATTGTTGTTGGAGGTGGCGAATCACAACCATTGATCTGTTTTCCTTTAAAAAATCCACACCCTAAGTCCACCGCAGCTTCACAACTCATTCTCCATTTCCTCATGCTATTCTTCGATTCTCCACCATTTACCTCCAAAACCCCAAAAAGCAAAAGATCATTATCTCCATCAAAAACCTCGAATTTCACACTCCCGGTCAATCTCACACTGTCTGTGCTCACAAATGTAGCTTCTTCGGATTTCTTGTCCACACGGTCCCTTCTCAAAATGCAAGATCCTCCTTCCGGGTGCATTGAACTGTAATTTGAACACCACCTGGCACCGTTAACTTCAAGGAGTGTATCTGGGCTTAGAGGTATATGTTTGACGGCTAGACTCTCTGGGGTTCTTGAATCATCTACCATGAAATTGCTGAATCTGATATAGAAAACTCTAATATCGAGCCAAGAAAGAGATTGTTTGTTGCAGGTTTGGTACAATGGGTGCTTGATGATCTGGAGACCTGACGAATCACCCAATCCTCCATTAGCCGTCAGTGATTCATGAGAAGAAATCTCCATCTTCGGCAGTATTAATTAATTATATCCGGCCTTCATGTGCACCCTGTTCAAATCAGCATCTTTCTTCATCAATTATGCAAAATAAAGTTTATATACCAAAAAAAAGAACAAAAATTGCAGGAAATAATCCATTCCTAGGAAATTTTCATACAGGTCGCTGACCAAAACATAACCTCTCAATGTTTTCGTTTGGTAAATAGAGCACAAGTTCAAGTAGGAGAATCTCGTGAATACAAGAATACTATCTGATCCACATGGACGAAGATATAATTGCATTTCCTCCCTTATATCCACAGCAAAACGATGATTGGGTGAAACAGGCTAAATTGCAGAAGGGGATGGAGAACCAAATTGATGTAATTAGGGATAACTTAGGGGTGATAACAAAAGCAACCCACAGATAATTTTATAAACAGACACCCCAAACAAAATCAAAGATTAAGTCTTTTTATCTCTTCGGATAAAATCAAAGATTGAATCTTTTTATCTCTGGGGATTCAGATTTCAGAAGAGGGCAGACTAGTATGAACGTGAAATGTAACCTCAGTTTGGAAAGAACCAAGAAGAAAGCTCGGATGACATAAAGGAATTGTAAACAAACAAATGAGACAAGTGCAAGTCACCGATTTCGACACGTTTTCAAAACAAACTGAGAACAAAAAAACTATAACGAGAGATAAAATGAGAAAAGAAAACGTATGATGTCCTGGAGCTGAATGCATGAACTTACCCAGGGAAATATGAAATATTACGGAGTATAAAATAAAACATATGTATATCCGCAGAGCCAGTGAACAGTGGAATCTCCTTATGATCTATCACTACTGAAAGTTCAAATCGCTTTCGGGCTTCAAGGTGGGAAGCTTTTCATCTTCTCTGCCCAACTCTTGCGGCTGATGTCGACTGTGGTTTCTCTCTCCTTGTTTTCCCCTCAATGAAAAGTAACAAGGTCCACCTATCTTCATTATTGAAATATGGGAAAAGGGCCAAGTAGACCTGAAACTAGCTTAAAAATACAAATCACCCTTTATATAAGAAGTTTTGTCCGGTCGTCGCTAGTTAAACATCGCAATACATTTCATAAAATTATTTGTCTGTGTCTCGATTGAATTTTTATCTGAAATTTTGTATGGGTAACATAGACTTAATAAAGAAGATGCTAAAAAAGGTCATCAAAAAATTTCACCGGAAACCGCCCCAAATGATGATGGCCGGACATAGCCGCCTATATAAGAGGTGATTTGCACTTTTTAAGTTAGTTCGAACTCTCGTACTATTTCAGTCATCATGATTTTGATCGATATGAAAAACAAAGTCTAATCTTTGAGATGTTATAAATTTTACAACCAATATCACAAAATATTTAGCCAATTTTTTAAATTTGAATATAATTTTAATTAGTATTATGAAAGTGATGGATAGTCTACCCGGGGGTATATATCCGAAGGGTTATTACGGGGAATAACTTAGAGAGAAGTCAGAGCAAGTAAGTAAAAGTAGAGAGAGAGTGTATTCAGTGTGTTATCACTTGGTTACAAATGGGGAAAAGGGGTGCTATTTATAATAGCAATAAATGCCGGGCAGGGACACGTGTCAAGCGCTCATTGGCCGAGGGGTCACCTCAACTGGTTGGCGCTGGCAGCCGCATGTGGCCGCATTTAATGCGGCTGTTGGATGGGACGTCTGTGTGGGGTACGGTGATCTGTACGCATGTGAGGCGGATATCTTGTCGAGTGAGATGCCTTCGGCTATAGAGCAGTAGCCGAGGGCTCTTCCACCCGATGGCACCCTGGTGCCGAGGGCTCACAGTGCCGAGGGCTACTGTTTTCGTCGTTTTCTCCCAGTTTCTTAGTTTGCTTGAGAATCCCGTTCTGTGAGAATTTAGAGCCTTCGGCCAGGGGGCCGAAGGCACCCCTGGCGCGTAGTGCGGGCTGCTTGGTACTCTGGGCGCTGTGATTTGGGCCTGCTGAGCCTTCTGGGCCTGTTGGGCCTTCGCTGGAGTAGTAGGAGTCTGTGGGCCGGGGGTTCCCGGGCCATATACTCCATCAGGAGTCCCTCACTCCTTTTGCCGAAAGGTACTTGAGGGAAAAGGAGTAACTTGTGCTTGCCCTTTGATGTTGTCCCATCGTGATTCCTGAAGTTGGTGAGGAGTTGTTGCTTTTATGTCCCTGCCGAAGGCAGTCCCTCAGTTACCACATGTCGGGACTTGAGGGCTTGCTTTGTTGTTTGTTGGAATTTCACAGATTTTGTAATTTAATGATTTCCCCGAAGGGGTCCTCCAGTCCCCCACTCCTTGAGGCACTTGTAAAGTGGTGAAAAGGAGTAGAGTAGTTACGTTGCTGTTGTGGGCCGAAGGCTGACGCTTTTCGTTTCATTTTGGGGGGATGCCTCGTTAAAAACCTCATTAGGAAAAACCCTTTGGGAAAAAATCCTAATGAGGGAAAAAGAGTGCACCGAATTCCCCCAATGATGAATCGAAAATGTCAAACCTTGGTATAAAGTGGAGAATGACGGGAATGCCGAAGGCTCTCACTTCTGAGGGCTCCTGTGTTGATTAGCCGAAGGCTTGCTGTTGATGTCCTGGTGGCGCCGAAGGGGGGGCCCTCAATCCGGGGATCGAGGGCCTGCCAGATGAGGGCGGCAGTGAAGTTGTTACCGGGGGGGGTCCGCTGTTTGTTGATTTGTTGGTGATGAAGATACCCGAGGGCTCCCCATTACCTGTGTGCCAGGGGCCATCCGTCGATGAGGAACTCCCCGGGGGCTACCCGGTTTTGCAGTGCTGAGGGGGAATCCCCGAGGGGTGCTCTGATATGAAGCCCTGGGTTTCTGAAGGAGTGATCCCGAAGGCGTGTGTAATGTGCTGTGTGGGGCACAACCCGGGGGCACTTCTGGGTGAGTGCACCCGGAGGCTATCCTTGATGAAGTGGAGTGAAGTAGAAAACCCAGGGGCTTCCAGAATATAGCCGTTGGAAATATAGCCGTTGGAATATGTAACGACAGGATATAGCCGTTGGGGGGGTGGCACACGTGGCGTGTGATGGCTGGCTGTTCGTGGGCGGCGTCATCGGTTGGGTGAAACGGCGGTGTGTAATGATGGCGGTCCGTCCGGAGGCCCGGAATCCAGGCCCAAGCCCGGATTCATCGCCTATAAATACCCCAAGGCCAGAGCCATTTCCCCTGTGCGAACTCAGTTGTTTTAGCGAAGCTCTGCCAAAAAATCTAGTGAGAGAAACTCCAGCCTTCGGTCCTCACTCAGCTTTCGAGGTCAGTGCTCCCTGCCTTTCTCCTTCTAGCATAGCTGTACTGTGCCCTTAGGTTAGGAGATAGAAAAGTTAGGAAACACTACTGTCTACGAGCCCTCGAACTAGAGTGCGAATGTCGTCCCAGAGTGATTCTCAAGATATCTCGGGGGCGCCCTCGGTGGAGGATGAAGTCCTCTCGGACGTGGAGTCCTCAAGTGCGGAGTCCTCGGTGGGACAGGATGTCGTCATTGCCCTGGAGTTGCAGAAAGCCCTCGTAGCTGAGGCGGAGGCCGAGGGCTTTGAGCAAGAATGTGAGGACGAAGAGATGGCCATCGCCTGGCAAGCAGCTGAAGAGGAGGCACAAAGAGAAGGCGAGAGGGTCACCGTTGCTGTGCTCCCCCCTCGGGGTGCCGGGGAGGCCAGCACCTCTCGGCCGCTGAATGCGGTCCCCCTCCGGGTGGCCCCCGGAAAGAAGAAGGCCAAGGCCGCTGTTCCCAAGAAGAAGGGCAGCGTAGCGGATCAAGGGAAGCCCCTCGATATGCCCGAGGGGTACTCCTATCTCAACACCGCCGCATTGGAGATCAAGTCGAAGGTTGATGCGGCGGACATCTATGTCACCCAGCTTCACGTGGGCCCCTCGGCCATCGTGGTGACACCGGGTCCGGATGACGTTCTCTCCCGGGCTCCCGAGGGCTGCATTGCGGTGCACGTCCTTTCAGTATCCATGGGACTTAGGTTCCCTCTGCACCCATTCCCCCGGGAATATTTGAGGTTTGTTGGCTTGGTCCCCTGCCAGCTGACCCCGAACAACCATTCTTATATCACCGGCTTCCTTCAGCTTTGTAAGTCCCGGGGGGTGACGCCTAGCCTGGACCTCTTCTTCCAGAGCTTCAACCTATGCCGGGGGGGCACGCGAATGCCGAGGGATTCGCCAATTTGCAGCAGGTGTACGTGTTCAAACTCTTCACTGAGGCGCCCTCCTCGAACAAGGGGTGGAAGGACCGGTGGTGCTATGTGAAGCTAGCCGAGAGTCCCTTCCCGAGGGAGCTGCGTGACCGCTTCAGGAGGCATGAGAAGAGGAGGAGCGCCGCCCTCGAGAAAGATGGCAGGATTCTGGCCATGATCCCGGAGGGCAGGGACAAGAATATCTCCATCAAGGACTGCACCAAAGAAGCAGATCTCTACACCCTCGGGTTCCGGCGGTACCGGTTCCTGGGGGAAACTGATGAGAAGTTCCCAGTGTTTGAGGGAGCCTCCGGAGGTAGGAGCCGAGGGCTTTAGACTCGTTGTACTTAGTTTTTTTTTGCTTGGATGCCTTTGTCCCTTCGGTTAGACCCTTCGGCCTAATCCTTTCTCGTATTTTTGCAGGAATCCCCGTGTCCATGGTGAACGTAAAGGGCCTCGCTCGCCTGAAGAAACAGGACCCGAAGGGGTCGGGACAGGGCAACCAGAAGCCTGCGACTGCCCTCTTCAAAAAGGCCGAGGGCGATGCCGCTGCCAGTAAGAGGAAGGCGGCGACCAAGGGGTCCCCCCCGGCTACCAAAAAGCCGAAGAAGGGGGATATCGCCGAGAAGGAGCCCCCGGTCATCATTGCTGATGAGCACCCCGCCTCCGGGGTGCATGTGGAGAAGCTGCCGGGTGGAACGCCGGCGGGGGCAGAGGAGTTGCTGCCTGAGATCCTCCAAGTCGCATTCCCGAGGGGTACATCTCTGGCCAGCGGTGCTGTCGACCCGGGGGCCATCCTGAGGGGTATGACCCCTGAGACGGATAGGGCTGCCCTCGGGGCCTATAATGATGCGGCCCTCGAGGACCACATTCTCCGCTCCTCCCTCTCTGTAAGTGTTTTCCTGGCTTTCTCCATCTTCTCCTTTGATTATTTTGTGTGATTGCCTTTAACTGTTTTGTCGTTGTTCTGCAGGCTTGCTTAGCCCTCGGTGAACAGGCTCGGAGGCTCCAAGAATGGCGCCTCCACAAAGCGGAGCAAGACGCCAGAATGAGGGAGTGCCTCCTCAAGAACCAAGAGGCGGTGAAGCTGGGGGCCCAGCTAGAAGAGGAGCTCCGGCAGATGAGCTTGAAATTGGAGGCTGCAGAGAAAGGCAAGGCTGATGCTGAGGCCGCTGCTGAGGCCGCTGCTAAAGAGGCCGAGGACTCCAAAGCGCTAGCTGTCGCCAAGGCTCAGGAGGAGGCCGTTGAGGCCTTTGTCGCCGAGGGTTGGAGAGCCGAGGGGCGCAAGATGTGGGTATCCTCGGTCGTGGAGGCATGCGTTGAAGAATGGGCCGAGGGACCTGGGTGGGAATGGATGGCCCGGAAGGGCAGAGAATATTATGAGGCCGGTGAATTCTTCACCCAGGCCCTCATTTACCGGAGGATGGCTCGGCATTTGGGTATTGAGCAAAAGGACTTCTCCCCCTCGGCGTATGGCCTTCCTCCCCTGCAGCCTGATGTCCGTGAGTCGCTCCCAGAAGGTGTTCAGAGGCCCGACCTTGAGGACACGGAGTTGAAGAATGAGGCCGAGGACGACGCTGTCGAGGTCGGAGCGGAGGCATCATCGAGGCCGGCTGCAGAGGGCCCCCCGGTGAATGATGCTGTTGTAGTTGTAGAGTGACTTCATAATTTGTAATGTCTGAATATATTTTGTAACGAACAACATTGATCCTTCGGCCCGTTTGTAATAGTAACATCGCAATTACACTTGCTTTTTTTTTATGATTGAATGATCGCCTTCGGGCTTTGTATATATGACTTGTTCCCTTCAATTCCATTCTTCTTGAATGTATGCCTCCGTTTTCCTTGAGTGTATGCCTTCGGCATTTTTGAATGTATGTGTTTGTTCCTTTGAATGTATGTCTTAGGACTTAGAATACTATCTGATTGTAGCTAGCCCTTAGGAGCCTTCGGTAGTTGGGCACCCTCCGTTGGATATGCAACCGAGGGTTCAGCAACAATTAGGACTTAGAAAATTTTCCTAAGTGTAGCACACCATAGGGCCTTCGGGTGTTTGCAGTAATCCAAATCCTAGGACTTAGAAAAATTTCTAAATGTAGATTTCCCCTTGAGAGCCTTCGGGATATGGCCTCCCTTCCTGATGTGTGAATGTTGGGCCGAGGGCCCAATGCACAGGATTTAGAGATTTTTTGCAAGTGTAGTATGTCATGTAGCCTTCGGCTACTGTGTAGAAATTTTTCTGGAGTGTTGATTCCTTGTGTACTGTAGCCCTCGATTGATAGGTAGCCTTCGGCAATTAGGTCCCTTGAGATGAGGGTGAAATATGTAGGACTTAGAAAATCTTCCAAGTGTAGAGTTTCCCTTGGGAGCCTTCGGGAGATGGCGTCCCTCCATGATGTATGAGTAGCTGACCGGGGGGGGGGGGGGGGGGGAATATGCAGGACTTAGAGAATATTCTAAGTGTAAATTTCCCTTGGGAGCCTTCGGGAGATGGCATCCCTCCTTGATGTATGAGTAGTTGACCGGGGAAAAGCATGTAGTACTTAGAAAACATTCTAAGTGTGGATCTTCCCTTGGGAGCCTTCGGGAGATGGCATCCCTCCTTGATGTATGAGTAGTTGACCGGGGGGGGGAAACATGTAGGACTTAGAAAATCTTCTAAGTGTAAATTTTCCCTTGGGAGCCTTCGGGTGATGGGTGCCCTCTGATTCCACACCACATTGCAGATGCCCGGGGGCTACTCATTTAGGACAGAATACTCTTTTTTTAAGTGTTGTTGTATTGCATGGCCTTCGGCCACCATATTCCCTTGGCTGTAATATTGATTGGGCCGGGGGCCCAATCTTTAGGTATTAGAATTTTTTCAAGTGCTGCTTCCCTGTGTAGCCTTCGGGTGCCCGGGGGCTGCTCCTTCAGGACTTAGAATTTTTCTAAGCATAAATTGATGTTGAATCATGTTGTTGTGAAGAAAGCCAATGAGGAGTGTGTGCCCTCGGCATACACTTTAAAAGTTGTAGAATTTTACCCTTGTCATGGGGAAAGGGCCCTCGGTATTTGTGCATAAAAGATGCCTTCGGCGTTTGTTTGAAGTACCGTTTAGTGGACCTTGGATAGTCCAGTCCCTTTGTATTGTTGAAGCCTTCGGTGTTTTTGTGACCGGAGGTGACCAGGTAGTGGACTTAGCCGTTTCCTGATAATATTTGTTTGAGTGGTGTCCTTCGGGAAATAGGAGCCTTCAGTTACCGGAGGTGTTCCCGTGGGGAGCCCTCGGCTTGTTGTGATCTGTTGGAGTGTACTCTTTGATTTCTCGCTGAGTCTACTCCCCTTCACCCCCTCTTTTTTTTTTTTTTTTGGTTGGTGGTGAAGGGAAGGCATCAAGAAACTTGGTTTCTTGGTAAGGCTGGGCCTATTAGGAGACCATCAGAATACACCAATGGCTCTCCTCCCTCGGGTTAACCTTCCGAGTTCCGAGGGGATCGAGGGACATTTCCTGGGCACAAGATATGGTGGTCCATAACCTGCCTCCCCTTGGGGGATGGCGCGGAAAGCGCCTCATTTTTGAAAGTCGTCCCCTCGGCGGTAGACATAGTCCGTGGCCTGCCACACCCTTGGGGTGGTGGCGCGGGGAGCGTTTCGGTTTGGAAGTCGAATCCTGGGCATTTCTCATACCTGTCATACCCTGGGGGTAGTGACGCGGATAGCGTTCCGTTTTTGAAAGTCGAATCCTGGGCATTTCTCATGCCTGTCACACCCTGGGGGTAGTGACGCGGAAAGCGTTTCAAGGAAGGGTTTTCATTTGCAAATGGCCGGGGGCACTACGTGCCGCCGGCACCGATGGTGACGCCTCCGGTATATGCGTCCTCGTGGGGTACGACTTTTAGAAACAACACTTGGTGTTAGTTTCGATGTGTAGCCCCCGGTACTTGGTACCGAGGGGTCTTCTGTAGGAACACTTGGTGTTCTCCTTTGTTGCAGTCGATGGAGGTGTCTACCCTCGGTACTTGGTACCAAAGGGTCTTCAAGTGAAACACTTGGTGTTTCCCAATAGATGTTTGGAAGTTGATAGGAGAGTATATCCCTGGCACTGGGTGCCGAGGGGTCTTCTTTGAAACATTTGGTGTTTTTTCTTCGTTTCGATGTTTGATGATGGAGGTGTACCCTCGGCACTGGGTGCCGAGGGGTCTTCTGTAGGAACACTTGGTGTTCTCATCTTTTCTTTTTTGATGTTGAAGGTGGGGATGTACCCTCGGCACTGGGTGCCGAAGGGTCTTCTGTAGGAACACTTGGTGTTCTCATCTTTTCTTTTTTGATGTTGAAGGTGGGGATGTACCCTCGGCACTAGGTGCCGAAGGGAAATGAAACACATGGTGTTCCTTGTTGTTGGTGATAGGAGTTTCCTCCCTCGGCACTGGGTGCCGAGGGGTCTTGACTGAAAACACGTGGTGTTTTCACTGTTTGTTGTAGGTGTTGATGGTGTCCGCCCTCGGCACTTGGTGCCGGAGGGGGTTCTTCTCGTGGTGAGGCCTGGGGCCTGTAGTCAGTATGAGGGCTTGATGTCTTGAATGTATCTTCATTCTTCGAAATTGGAGGCCTTGGGCCATAGGATAGTACATTCACTAGTTATGAGGGCTTGGCCGCTCTTACATTATTGATAAAATTTAACTAAATGGTGTACATTCCAGTGCCTAGGGACTTCTTTCCCATTGGGGAGTTTGAGCTTGTAGGTCCCGGGTTTGATGATGGCTGCTATGATGTAGGGGCCTTCGAATTTTGGTGCCATTTTTCCTCCCTCGGTTGGTTGGCTGGCTTCCCTCCTCCGGAGGACATAGTCCCCCACTTGAAATTCTCGGGTTCGAACTTTGGCGTCGATGTAGCTTTTAACTTGCCTTCGGTAGTTTTCTGCCCGGATGAAGGCCTGCTCCTGGCGTTCTGAAATGAGGTGGAGGTCGAGGGCCATGTTGCTGTCGTTGACCTCGGGGTCATACTGGATCACCCTTCGGGTAGGAAGGGTGACTTCCGTAGGAGCTTTGGCTTCAAAACCGTAGCAGAGGGAGAATGGTGTTTCACCTGTAGCTCGCCGAGGGGTGGTGCGGTAGGCCCAAAGGATGTTGTGAAGTTCTTCTACCCAGCCACCGCCCTCGGCCTCCAACTTCTTTTTGAGGCCCTCGAGCAAGGTCCGGTTGGCGTTCTCTACTTGCCCGTTGCCTTGAGGGTAGGCAACGGAGGAGAAGGTGTGTTTGATGCCCCATGCCTCCAGAAGGGCACAGAAGGGGGCTGCCTCAAATTGTGTCCCATTGTCGGAGATGATCTGCTGGGGGACGCCAAACCTTGTGAGGATGTTCTTGAGGATGAAGTGACGGCACTTCGCCTCTGTGATGCTGGCGAGGGGTTCAGCCTCCACCCACTTGGTAAAATAGTCGACGGCCACAATGATGTATCTGTTGTTGGAGGTACCCCTCGGCAGGGGGCCTACAAGGTCTATCCCCCATCGAGAAAATGGGACAGAGGTGCTGATGGGGGCATAGTTGACCGCTGGCCTGCCGGGAGCTTTCTGGAAATGTTGACATGCGGTGCACCTCCGGGCAAGGTCAGCACAGTCCCTGGCCATGGTTGGTCAGAAGTAGCCCTGGAGAATGAGCCTTCGGGACATGGAGAAGGGTCCCTGGTGAGCTGAGCAAGTGCCACTGTGTACTTCCTCCATTGCGACCTCGGCTTCATCTGGATGAAGGCACCGAAGTAGCATGCCATTGTAAGATCGTTTGTAGAGCCTCCCATCTTCGATGGTGTAGCTAGGAGCCCTTAGCTTTGCCAGTTTAGCGCGGGCCTCATTGGCAATATGATTCTTCTTCCGTCGTTTTCCTCATTCCCTCACTCCCGTTGCTTTTATTTGTTTCAGTCGCCATTCTTTTTCATTTTTTAGCCTCCATCCCGTCATCCTAGTTCTTTTTATATTTGTTTTGTCTTTTTTATTTTACTTTTTCATTACTTTTTTTCTCTTCTTTCTTTTTTCTTTTCGTTTCTTTTATTTTACTTTTTCGTTTGAGCACATTGGAGATTTGAACATTAATGTAAATGTGCATTGATGTAACATTAATGAACATTTGAGCACATTGGAGATTTGAAATGAGCTTTTGAATTTTTCGATGTTCATTTTGTAAATTGTATATACTCATTCAGCTTTGGTTGTATGCTCATTTTAAAATGAGATACATTATATTATATTCGCATATTGAAATTCATAAGACTTGGTTATAGATATAATTCAATAAGTTTTTATAAAAAAAAAGAGAGTGAATCTGAAGTTATGAAACAGAATTCACGATGCTTAATATTGGAATCCTAATACTCAACATAATAAGTATGATGCTCATTAAACGTTCATTAATGCTCATTTAACAAAAACTGTGATTTTCATCTCAATAGATGAGGTCTGATGCTCAATTCAAATGTCATGATGTTCGGCTAACAAACCTTACGATTTTCATATCAATGTGCACTTTGAAAGTTATGTATGCTCATTTGGTACTGATGTTATGCTCATTTTTAAAATGTCATATCAATGCATATTTCAAAAGTATCATATTACATTAGATTCGTATATTGGAATTAATATGAGTGGATTATAGATATAATTTAATAAGTTGTATAAAAGAAAAAATAAGAAAAAGAACAAAAAATAGAAGATATAAAGCAGAGATCGTGATACTCATTGTTAGCCTCTTAATGCTCAATAAATTAAGTTGGATGCTCACTAAAAGTACAATATTGCCTATTTAGCGGAAGCCGTTATTTTTCGCCTAAATTACAAAAATGCCACCGAATTTATTTTGGCCTGTATGATTTATTGGGCTGTCTTCCATAGTTGGGTCGGGTGTACATACACCCGGATGTATGATATAGGAGCCGGATTTATGATGCTTGACTGATGATAAAGCAAACAGATCTCTGTCTGCACTCAAATCTTTAGAAAAAAATACATAATCAGATATTACATTAATTAAAAACTTTACAAAATCGCAAAAATCAGAATCAAATTTGATAAAAAATGATATAAAAAGTAAAAAAATTAAGGGGTCGTTTGGTTCAGGGAATGTCAGATTATCAAAGGAATGTCAGATTGTTGGGTATGTTAGATTGATGAGAATATATTCAATTTATTTCTATTTGTGTTTGGTTAAGATTAAGGAAATGTGATATTAATTTACTTGGTTGAAAGATATCTACATTTAATTGTGAAAAGTTGTAGATCCAATTCAAAAATGATTTTTTTTGTTCAAATAGTATTCTAAATATATTTATTATTATTTCAAAAAATTAAATTGAAAAATGTTCAAGTTATTCATAAAACCTCTTTTCAAATTAAAGAAAAAATGATCAGTTTTGCCATTAAATTTTGAAATCCACTCATCAAAAACTTAAATAAGCTATAAGTCTTATAAAATAAATACCTTAAAAAATTTAAATGTTGAGGTAAAAAGAATTATGAAAATAACAAGAATAGACATTCGAATATAATTAAATAAACATATTTCATCTGCCCCACTTAAAAGGTTGTCACACAATCTACGATCGACTGACCATAAAATTACCCGATCTCTTTCAATAATAAGATTATTTTCTAGTAAATAAAATTTTTATATTCAGAAACTACATTAAAAGTTTTATAAAATCGCACTATATAAAGAAATTAAACGAAAAGAGATAATTAATTGAGGTATTTTCCGAAGAAAATTAGACCATCCCCGGGAATGTAAGATAACCTAAGGCATGGATGGTTATAAGATTCCCCTTCATATTACATTCCCAGGAATGTAAGGGCCTGTTTACTAACAGAGATATTTTCCAGTTTTCTAGAGAACTGGAAAACTAGAAAACAGAAAACAGGAAACGTGTTTACCAAAGAAAATTGCTGGAAAACTGGAGAAAGGAAAACAGAAAAGCACGTTTACCAAACCGTTCTCCAAAACGAAAAAAATGAGACATGTCTCTCTTTTTCTTAATGATTTGGAGAATGACTTTTACTAGTTTTCCAAATTTGGAAAACGCAGATGAATTCCATTCTAGTGGTGGGTGCAATGAATTTGCATACACCTAGTGGTGGGTCCGGTCCCGCTCCGATGTCGATTCCATTCTAATACCTCCATTCTCGTACCTTACCCCTTACCCCTACCCTACCCACCCAACCCCCAACCCGCATACTCCTTTTCCCTACAATGACCCTACCCCCACCCCTACCACATGCCCCTACCTCGGTCCCACCCTGATCCACCCTACCCTACCGCCACCCCTACCACCTCAACCCCACCTCGACCCACCCTACCCTACCCCATCCTCGTATATTACCCCCTTACCCCTACCTTACCCCTTCTCACATGCCCCCTACCTCGGCCCCACCCTACCGCCATCCTACCCCCAACCTCGTACCGCCACCCTACCCCTACCCTACTACCATCCTACCCCCACCCTACCCCTTTCCCTACCTCGGCCCCACCCTGATCCCGGCCCCACCCTATCACCATCCTATCCCAACTCCCTACCCTACCCCTACCTTACCCCAACCCTACTCACTACCCCCACCATTACCCCTAACCACCACCATAATCCACCCACTACCCCACCCATAACCCTAGCCACCTCACCCCACCCCCACCCATACCTTCCTTCCCGACCCCTACGAGTAGGTATGGGTGGGTACGACATAGTAGGGGTTAGGAGTATGGGTACACATACGAGGTGATCGACCCCACATATTATATTATACCCCGTATTATATATTTGTGTTCATGAATGTTTGTGTGTCTATATATAGGGTTATTTTGGACATTTTAATGTTAAATGATGTTTTAAACATTTTGAAGTAAACGTGATCTTATAACATTGCTTATTTTATGCGTCGCTTATTAACGCGAGTCTTAATAAGCACCATTTAGTAACCCGTGAAGTAAACGTGTCAGTCTTCTGGATGATCACAGAAGTGGGTGAAAAAATTGATGAACATGTTTTCAGATTTGAAAATGGAAAACTAGAAAATAGAAACAGAAAACTGGAGATAGAAAAACTGAAAAATAAAAACAGAAAATTGGAGAACGAAAAACAGAAGTAGGAAACAGGAAAATATCTCTATTAGTAAACAGGACCTAACTTTTCTGATTTTTTCTCAAACACGTGAACCAAACATGAGTATCTGACATTCCGTGCATCACATTCCGGCCTTCTTGTGAGATTACCCCAAACCAAACAAGGGTTAACAAGCCCTAAGAGTGACTTTTGTTGATTAAGTAAATAAGAATTGTGACATTGTTAGTGGGACTGAGGTAGTACTAAATTGAATTCAAAAAACAAAAATATGATTTATTTAAAAAAAATTACATACCATATTGACTCTTGTCGAATTAGGATGTTTTTACGTGCACTGTAATTTGTTGGTCTGGCCTGAACTGATGTGATCTGGTTAGCTAATCTATATTTATGGCCTAAGATAATATCTAAGATCTATATTTATGGCCTATGAGGCTATGATAGCTAAAAAGTTTGCGGCCCGATTTCCCTCAAGGTAAATATGTTCAACTTTGACAATCCAATTTTGATCTAATAGCTTAGCTCGCGAACCTGTGCGAAGTCATAAGAGTGTTGGTGTGCGTGCTCAGCTTCCGTCCTCGTATTAGGGGTGGGCGCGGTCCGGTCCGGTTCAATATTTGGCCGAACCCGTATCCGTACCGTGACTATTCAAGCGGTTCGGTTCGGTCTTAGATCTAAACTCGTTCAATACAATTCCATTTTCAAACGGGACAGTACCATGTCATACCAATATAAAAAAATACCACTGTTTCCAAGTTTTTAAGAGGAAATTAAGGTTTAGCCATCCTCCAAATATGCACACAATTTATCAATTTTCATACTCTCTCCGTTCCAAATTGACATGCAAAGTCAATATTTTATGATTAATCAACGTTAAAGTTAAATTCTCTTTATTGATAATTAATTCAAATTTTTAACAATTAAAGTTTACATATTCATAAACTACATACATTAAAATCTCTTCAAAGTTGCAAGCTCCAAATTAAATATAATTAAAAATTTACATTCTAATTAAGTGAATAAAATGAAACTGTTTGACCAAGAAAAGTTAATTTTGCAAATCAATTTGCGATGGAGGTAGTATTACATAATTAATAAATTTCAGATAAACTATAGTAGTGTCATGTCCCAGACCGGGTCTAAGCGCGTGTACAACCGCCGTATGACCAAGTGACGTCAATCGCAAGTCAACATGACTTAATCATACAAGGTGTCCATGAACATAATCCATCCATACTCAGTAGTAAACATACATAACAACATCACAATTTAGATTAATCGAATAGCGGAAATATTCAATAATCAATCGTGGCCACACATGGCCAAAACGTGGGCTCGTAGGCCCAAAACAATGTATACGTTACATTAAATATCCATGAGCATAGTTTGTAGTTTTAAACAATAAAGGAAGCATGAACCATGTCTTCCTTTAGACCACTCCGCCGAACAAGATGTGGATAACAAGCTTTAGCTTCAACCTGAAAATGGTGCCCCCCCGAAGGAGTCAGACAAGTACCGAGCGAGTAGCATGCTAAATGTAGCATAACTAACGTTTCAAGTATAAGACCCGAACATAGGGTGATAAATACACTTATATTACTCCCCCCCCCCCCAAGTTATGAAATACATATCAGTATATATACACTTGGAAATACCCGACCCAAAGGTTATTGTTTAATTGGGAAATTCATAGTGGTCAATATCTTTGACTTAAATCCCAACCCACCCATATCCTATGAGTGTATAGGATTCCTCCTGGTCCAAATCAACTTATTCACACAAGTTTGAGGGCAGTACCATCGTCCTTGAATTCTCTACCATTTACACATATGAGTTTTAAGGACAGTACCGTCGTCCTTGGGTCTCCACCGTTTATACATTTGAGGTTTGAGAACAGTACCGTCGTCCCTGGGTCTCCACCATTTATAAATTTGAGGTTTGAGGACAGTACCGTCGTCCATGGGTCTCCACCGTTTATACCATTGAGATTTGAGGACAGTATCGTCGTCCCTGGGTCTCCACCGTTTATACCTTTGAGGTTTGAGGATAGTACCGTCGTCCCTGGGTCTCCACCGTTTATACATTTGAGGTTTGAGGATAGTACTGTCATCCCTGGGTCTCCACCGTCTATATACCGAGTTTTGAGGACAGTACCGTCGTCCCTGGGTCTCCACCGTTTATACATTTGAGGTTTGAGGACAGTACCGTCTTCCCTGGGTCTCCATCGTCTATATACCGAGTTTTGAGAACAATACTGTCGTTCCTGGGTCTCCACCGTTTTACATTCATTCCTATGATCTACCACATATCATACCTAGATAGGGTCTACATCATAATCATTCATCAAGGCTAAACCAAGTCTTATACCCTAAGCATAACAATCCATGCAAAACCATGCACATAAATAAACATTCGTGACAAAACAGCACCAAACCTGCGCCGGTTCAGCCATAACCGGTGCCGGTTCACATTTAAATCAATTTATCATTATTCCCCGTACCCAAATCGGTGCCGATTACAGCCTAAACCGGCGCCGGTCCTCTTCCTCCTTTGCGGTCAATGGTCCGTTGACCGCCCGAACCGACTACAATTGATCCGAAACTTAACCCAAACATGAATTAAGTCTTAAACAATCAATATTTTCCATTTGGCCATACAAAACATTTGGCCATCCAAAATATCACACATGTTTTTATATCATTTTCATATCATTTTCCATGCATAATCATTATGGTTCATTTCATACAAACCCAGTCATCTTGGCTAATCACATGTTTAAACCTTTTTAACATCAGTATGAACACATATTGCATTTACATAGGTAATCTCATACTTAACCCAAGAGTTACAAGACATTAAGTCATCCACTCACCTTGAATGAGCTTTAAGGAAGTTCTACTCTTCCCGGTGAAACTCCGGCAAACTTTGACAACCTCCAGCGACTCTTTCAACTCCGTGAAAGTTCTAGTAACACCTTAGACAAGTTCCTAACAAGTTTTTATTATCACAAAGTCCATATCAACACAAACAACCTCTAAAAGGTTATTTTCCGGCGAACCGGTCGTTTTGGCTTCTAAGTCCGTTCTTGGACTTAGAGCCACCTGCCTACCCCTCATTCTACACTTCTAAATATGTAGAACAATTTCAGGGGTCCTCCATATGATATAATGTCATATGATAGATAAAAAGTAGGAGAAAAGTTATTATAAGGTTATTACCTTAATCCTTCACACTTTTCCTAACTTTTTCCTTCCTTAATCTTCTTCCTTGGACCAACCTTGCTTGAGCTCGTTTTGCAGCAATGAAGGATGAACTTAGAGCTTCTTTTCTCTCTCTTGGAAGTCCTTGATCGGATTAATGGGGAGGGAATGGGTAGAGGTGCTCTTCTTGTCTCATTTGGGCAATGAGTGAGGTAAATGAGACCCACCCATGTATTATTTAGATGCTTATCATCTCAAATCATTTCTCTCCCATCCCTTAGCATACCTACGCCTCCTTGCTCCTTATCTCAAGATATTTATGTGGGGTGGCCCCCACCCATGTGGGAGGTCATCCCAATAAGTCCCGAATTGTATTTCTCAGGCTGTTTTTAATTATGTTTTATTTTATCGGACCAAATAAAATATATCGGTTGGGTTAATGGTCTAACAAGGATTGGTCCATAAGCCCTACAGGCCACGCTACGAACGTCCCCAGAAACATGAGCCAACGGCCGTCGTACCTAGGGGCGGCTGGATTAAGGCGACGTACGTCCCCTGCAGGACGCCAAGGCCCAATCATACGTTAAGGCGACATACGTCCCCAACAGGACGCCAAGGCTCACTCATACGTTAAGGCGACGTATGTCCCCAACAGGACGCCAAGGCCCATACGTTAAGGCGACGTACGTCCCTAACAATACGAAGGCCCATAGTACAATAGGCGACAGAGGACGTTGTTGTTCATGGGACGAACATTCCCATAGCCCAAGCCAACTGGGAAGCCTTTCCCCCGGGTTGTGGCGAGGTTCATCCCCAACAGGGCCAGCCCACATCATCAAGGCCCAAGGGACGTACGTCCCTAGGGCGACTGGCTACCTTGTCCAAGAGGTAGCGCGAGACGTCCGTCCGACACATCAGATTACATCATGCAACGGTCACATCCCGATGTGGGTCCCACGTGCAATTCACTATTCACGCAAAAGTAGTAACAAAAATTTACAACCTCGTAAAATCATTAACCATTTCATAAGGTTCCATACATGATTTACATAAAAGTAAATATATTTGGGGACGGTGTTACAAGTAGTACAAATTTAAATAATTAAACTATACATCGGTCCAATTTCAGGCTTCCTATGAACTCGCAAAGGCGGTGAAAGTGTGAAAGCACTAATCAAAGTAATGGTATAAATGTAAATTTAAAAAATTAAATCACACTTCGGTCTGGTTCGATCATGTACCGGTTCTCATCTTATGAGAACCAGTCATGACATTGTTTAGAACCAGTACGGTCCGCTCGGGACAAAATTCGAGATCCGTTTCAAATCCTGTTTTTTGGTCCGGTGCCATACCGATTCAGTTCAGTACCATGTCAATTTGGTATTTTTGCTCACGCCTACCTCGTACAAGTTTAACTTAGACAGAATTGTCTCTACCTAGACCGTAGGTGTGCAGACAACTATGTCTATAACTCTATATACACTTGTCTGTGTATACCTTTTGCACACCTTTGATGTAAATGGACAAATGTGCCAAACAAGTACACCGAAAACATTTTTCCTTTAATTATCTTGTGTTTGGCGATTAGTTAATACGGAGTACTTCGTACCATCCCGCGACAGCTTACTAAATGTGACATGTCCTTTTTTCTTCCTTGTAACGGTGTGTTTACTTTCCTTTGGTACAGATGGATATCATAATTAATACTCCTAATCTAGCACTCCGTACTTCAATTCACATGTACGTTCAATATAAAAAACGAGAGTAATTGTTGTACACTAATCTTTACATCTTTTCTTACAACAAACACGAGTTTAATTGGTAAGTTAGACAGGTATAATTTTGAAAGTGGTGTCTGAAAATTCAAAAAAAAAAAATTGAAAAAAGAGCATGTGTATGTGCAGAACTAGTATAATACTCCGTAATATTGTACTTTAATCTATGTATCTACAATTTCATACTTTTATTTACATCTACCAGTTTTATTGTAGTTGAAATTGTGCATAATTATTACATCAAACAACATTCTTGTTCAAATTTTATTGATGAGTAACCCAAACATAAAAACTTACTCTGTATAATTGATTACACATTCACAAGCCTAAAATATACAAGGGCTTAATATCCTAAACTCTTTAGTGATATAGAAATTTCACGCAGTAGCCTTTAGTGATTTAAAAATGTATCAAATCCTCATGTGGTATAATTAATTGCACACATCATGATTCCGGTGAATAAGTTTAATTGTAAAATAAAAAATATTTATTATATTAATTACGTAGTATACTACATAGTAGTATAATGTAGGGATGGGCACGAACCGGGTCAGGGCGGGTAATGCAAAATAAAATGGAACTGCCGGTTCCATTATACAGTCCGGTCCGGTCCGGGTATTGCAAGTTTCAAAATAGGAACCAAACCTTACCCGGCCCGATTGAAACGGGTCGATCTGGTCCGGGTTTTTCGGTTCCTATTTCCATGTCTTAAAAGTAGTAAAACACAAACTTATGAAGTTCAAAAAATCAATAATCAATAATACAGTACATTGACAAGTTTCCAAATAACAACATACTCGTTCACATCTAACAGAAGTGACAAGTTCATATATAAAAGATAAAATATTAAAATGACAATCTGAAATCCAATTATACTTTAAAGTAATACAATCTTCACGTACTGTTTTGGTCATTTCATAAAAACTATCGGTTTCAACCAATTAAAAAGATAGGACCATAAGAGTAAGGACCAATTAAAGTAATAGAATTCGGACACAAAACATCAGTTTCAATCAATCAGTTTATACGGAGTATTTGTCTGTTGAAACAATTGAAAGCTTATTGAATCTCCAAAACTGAAATATAGAAAATTTGAGATTCATTGTCGGCCTTAACAATTCTCGGGACACAAAAAACATAACTCCCATGGCTACTCCAAGTCTCCAAATACCTGAAAAGCACATAATGTGAAGTTTGTTAAATTAGTAATATAATTATCACAATTTTACTAGAATAATAATTTTAGTAAAGATATAGTTATCAATTTGTCATAGTTGCAGTAGTCTTATTGTTTCCTACTCCCAAGAGGTTTTCTATCCCTATAGATTTCGATATGAAACTTGTTAAACTAGTGAAACCAGTTAAACTAGTTAAACTAGTGAAACTAGCATAAAAAATTAACCTGATCAAAGGCACAAAATTAAACTTCACAAATAATTTAACTTCACCACGAGGATTAAATTAAACTAGTCCGAAAAAGCACTATATTACAAAAAACTCACCACAAACAGTAACTTTAACTTCTCACAAACATACTCCAGGAAGGCAAAAAATCAGAAATTAATCTTGCAAATAATTTAGTGTATTAGAAGCAAATAATTTATTATCCAACCTATTCATTTTAAAAGCATACCAAGGGTTTCTTTCCTTTATCTATTTCTCATGCTTGAGGAGCTCCAACTTCACTTTGTATAGTTGAGTATTCTTTTGTGATCAATATCACTCTTCTTTGGTTATATTCTAGCATAAACAACAAAAGCATGTTAATTATAAACAATTAATATAAAAACTGGCTGTTAAATATACAAAAATATATTTGCCTTCTTCGCACTTTTGATAAAACTCAAGTTCCATTGGACTTGCTTCATACTCAATGTTGGAAATCGGGTCACTTCTTAACCAATTTTGGAGGCATATTAACGTCTCCATTGTTTGAGGAAGGAGAGAAGATCTAAAAGGATCAATTACTCTTTTTCCTGTACTAAAAGCACTCTCGGTAGCCACCGTTGACACTTGAATGGGCAACACACCTTTTGCTATCAAAGCCAGTGTGGGATATGCACTTCTTCCTTTCAACTTCCACCATTTCAAAACATCAAATGTAGAGCCAAGTGGTGTTTTCTCAAGAGTGTCAAGGAGATATCTATCTACCTCATGCCCTAACGCAATATCTCTGGTGTCTTCTAGTTCTTTCTCCCAATCATCCATCATTTAACTGAATATCACTGGACTTTCTGTTGCAACAGTGGAGGATGGTTGTTTTGACCTTGAACAAAAACTCTTTGCTGCACTGTCTTCTTTACCCTTATGATGTGCTTGTGAACCGAAAGCTTGCTCAGCATATTCATCACACATTGTCTTCAACAATGTCTTCACTTCATCACTTTTTTGAGAAATCTCCTTTTCGGGGAGCTGCAGTTGCCTTTTACACAAATGAAGGTAGTGCCTCAACTTAACCTCAAATCTAACACAAGGGAAACTACAATTATTTGATTCAAGGACATAATGGAACCAAAATACTTTTGATATTTGGCTCTCATGTTAGCTGCCATGAGATGTAACACATGGGCTGCAATATCCTTTGTTTGCATGCATTTAGGTAAAAAGAGCCTCTCAATCTCGTTCTCCACGGTAATGACATCATGAACCACAGTATTAGACGTAGGATACTTGCTTTCACTAACTTTCAAAGTTACAAGATAAAATGCCTTCAAGAAATTCACAAACACTTCTGCCTTATCCCAGTCTCCCTCTTTTGGCGGGCCAACCCTCCCTTTACCTGCAACTTCTTCTCCATCTTCATTTACAACTTTCTCTCCAAAGTAGACCTGCACAAACACGGGCTCGGGCCGGGCTCGAGCCGGGCTTATTCTAAAAAATCTGCCCACTTGTAGTGGGCGGGCCCGGCCCGGCCCGGTAAAACGGGCCTCCTCATATGTCCAAGCCCGCCCATGAGAGCGGGCCGGGCTGCCCACCGGGCTTTTGGGCCCGGAAAATATCCTTTTGTCAACTTTGTTAAAAAAATGAAAATATTTATAAAATAACATCACCACATTTTAAATGCAATTAAATAATTAATGTACTCACAACACATTTTGAACACAAGAATACGTTTAAATGCGAAACACAAAACGATTCTGGAAAATAAAAAGCATCCAAATTCCAAATAAGCATCCATATTCCATAATTAAAAGCACAATCACAGATTCACAATGTGCAGCGGAAATAGTCAAGAGTATCTCCAAAAAGATTTAACAAATGTATATCATTACAGTTCAAATTTAAATAGTAGAACACAAAAAGTAATTGGTATCCCAAGATTCCAAGAACTTCTCGACATTCCTTCATTTCACCAGAAAGTAATTGATCTCCCAGACTGCTCTGCCAAATGCCAATAAATATCAAATAATGAAAACCAAATATTATTTATAAACAAAGTAAAAACATTGAGATAATGAAAATAATGGAAAATAATGACACTTGTGAATAATGACATGGTAATGAAATTATACTTCCAAGTATTTTAAGTTTTATACGTATAGTCATATAATGTATAATTATATATAGAATAATATATATAATATAATATGTTTACGGGCCGGGCTTTTAGGCCCGACCGGGCTTATATTACAACCCAAGCCCGCCCATATTTTAAACGGGCCGGGCCGGGCCCGGCCCGGTGGGCTAAAGCATGTGTCCAAACCCGCCCATTTATATGGGCGGGCCGGGCGGCCCGGCCCGGAATTGTGCAGGTCTACTCCAAAGTAAGAAGAGTATATACGAGAATCATCATCTTCATTCATTCTTTCGAAAGCTTTTTTAAACTTCATACAAGATTCTAGCATCATGTATGTGCTATTCCATCTAGTAGGCACATCCATAACAACTAGACCCCTACTATCCAGCTTCTCATTCTCCAAACATTTTTTGAAGTAAGTGAACCTTCGTGGACTTGATCTCACAAAGCGGACCGCATTTCTAAGAGCCTCCACACTTGTATCCATTTTTTTCAACCCATCTTTCACAACCAAGTTTATAATATGCGCTAAACACCTCATGTGCATAAACTTACCATTCATAATCAGTCGCGTGTTTGGCCAATTTTTCATTTTTCGGATGACATATTCAATTGCAACCTTATTAGCCGATGCATTATCAACCGAGATACACATGACATTCTCAATCCCCCACTCAATCAGATAACTCTCTATCATCTTCCCAATTTCTTTCCCTTCATGACTTGATATCAAACAATACTTCAGAATCCTTTTGTGCATAACCCACTCATCATCCACAAAATGACCGGTGAGGACCATGTAGTTCAAGTTTTGCACACTCGTCCAAGTATCGGTAGTCAGACTCACTTGATTCCTACGTATTGGCCTTTTCAATCGATCTTTCATCGTATCATACATAGCAAATATATTTCTGACAATTGTCCTTCGAGATGGGACATGCAATTTGGGCTGAACTTTACACATCATCTACCTGAACCCTTCACTTTCAACACAACTGAATGGTAACTCATCAATCACAATATACTCAACAATACCTTCTACCGCCTCTTCTTGGCTCCATCCCTTAGCAACAATCATATTCTGAGCAACTCCTGAAGGTCCAGAACTACATAAAACCTTTTGCAAATCATCTGTTCGTTGATATGACTTGCAGTGTTTATTGATGTGTTTTATGTAAGTGCTAGTTCCCCCATCATTTGTATCACATGCAAAAAGGGAGCTGGAGTGTTTACATTTAGCCTTCAACACTTGTTTTTCCACCATCAATTGCTTTCCATCTTTCTCTCCTTGATTCATTTCGGATATAGTGCATTTAGAGAAATGACCCCAAATCCAAGATCTCTCTGATGATGATTTCTCAAGTGTAGCTAATATAGTAGGCTGCTTTGCCTTTGGAAATGGAGGTGCTTTTCTTTTTCTAGAGGATGATGCTCTTTGGAGAACTGTTGTTGATTTTGAATGTGGGGGTTGTGTTTGAACTCGTAGCCTTGAAGGATGTGGTGAAGGTGATGTAGTAGTAGAAGATGCTGCTTTCGTACTAGATGCGCCATGACTATGAGATTCAGGCATTCTTTATAACAAAAAATATAAAGAGTTAATGCAAACTAATTCAATAATAATAAACAAACTATTTTTCCCAGAAAGATTCACGTTAACAAACAAAGAGAAAACACCACGACTGAAGAAGTGCTCTAATGATGGGGATGGGGGTGGAGATAGGATTGGTATCAGGAAAGACAGAAAAAATGAATTGGATAAGCTCTGCAGTTTGCAGTGCTATGGACTGGTGAAAATCTTTCAACCTATAACAAAACCACCCACAGCCTGAGCTTAAGATGGTAATAAAAGCACTAGCTAATAATCTTTGGTGTTTATGTTTACTACTCTATGCACATATATTGGTTTTGATGATTCAAAAACTTCATTTTTGGTTCTAGACAACCCAGGAAGCAGAATAATTTTTTTTGGTTCTAGACAACCGACCATGGCTGAAATGAATAACTCTTTGAAGAACTTCTCGGGTTTACTTAATTCGGCCAAATAGCTCTTAATAAACAAGCTCGTATTCTCTATATTAAAATTAATAAATTTATCCATGTCAATAAACAAGGTCAATAAACACAAAGCAGAACCCCATTTAACCCATGTAATTGTGGTTTCTTTCAAGAAAGCATTATACCAAAACAAAAATGATTCTTTTAAAATACTGCAGCCAATGGTACATCTGTAACTCGATAGCCTGCAAAAATAATAGGCTGCGCTAGTGCATTGAAACACTAGATTCAGATGAAATGGTAATACAAAAAACAAGAAAGAATTACCAAATCTACCTCTTGATCTAATGCTTGGTGCAATTAAATACCAAGCTGCCTGATAAGTAATAACAGTGCAATAAAATAAAAAAATTAAACATAAATGATGCATTCCGTGGAGAACCCAGAAATCTAAAACATACTAAATAAAGAATCAATTGCTAATTCGAAATTGGAATGAGTAATTGAGTATCTAACAGACAAGGTTATAAACCCTAGTTTCATACTCCATATTTTATAGAGCTTATAGAGCCAAAGATGGAAGAGGATTACCTTACTCTATAGAGTGAGAAATGGTCGAGAAAGAAACAAGATCCCGAAGATGAAGGACAGTAAGGCGAAAGATGATGTTCCGCCCCTTACCTTCGCTCTCAATCCCGCAGTGGAGGAACTCTATTGCAAACCAGAGATGTGTTGAAGCTGCTGAATCAAAGATGGGGTAGGTCGACCGGGGACTAGGTTATCGCTCCAATCCTCCATGCCTCCATGCGCGCATCCGTCGTTGCTTGTGATATATGTATTATGTAGTCCGTTGAGAGACGGGAAACATGGGAAAGGCCGAAATCTGAATTGGTAGAGGCGTAGAGCCGGCTAAAGGCTAATGGGCTAACTTGCCTGACTTTCCGCTGCCCAAACACTTGGAAAATAAAAACTACATATATAACGGGCCGGGTCGGGTACCCGACATTTTTAAATTTTGGAACCGGCCCGGACCGGAAAAAATTGATACCCGGCCCTACCCGGACCGTTTTATAGTATAAAAAATTGGAACCGACCCGTTTTGGACCCGAACCGCCATTACCCGGACCAGACCGCGGTTCCAATAACCGTTTTCCCACCCCTAGTATAATGTAAGGATCGTGAAAAATTTAGGCCACACATGTTTAATCGTTACACTAACATTCCTGATCTTTTATTGTAAAATTCATTATTTCAGAAGTTATTTGCATTATTAGTTATTCTGTATAATATATAGGGTATGATGCATTAACTAATCCCAACTTATATATATAATATATTAACCTATTTTTAGTGCAACCTAGTAGATTTATCGACCGAAATTCATTCTCATTTTCCATATCTCATATATTAAATATATTTATAACTTGAACAAATAGTGTGTTATTGTGTAAGTGTGAAACTACTATTGTGAAAGTAGTGCGTAAATAGTGCAAGGCCCTCAAATAGTCAAACGCGATGGTCAAAACTAAAAAAGGGTTTAAGTTATTTTAAAAGGTAGGAAGTTTCCTTATTGATGACCCTAACGGATAAATGAAATATTTAGCCAAATTTTAATAACTAGTAGTCGAAGTGGATTTTGTTAGAATATTTAGTTAATTAATTAATATTCTCATATTGGTCATGTAATTGGGGTTATATATTATTGATATGGTTCATATAGTCCTAGACCTTTAATTGATTTAATGATAGGCTAAATCTATGTTTGAGTCTATCTATGACTAGGTTCCCCAACCCTCTCATCTGCCTCTATATATACGCTTATTCCCTATGGAATAACAACATAATATAAGTGAGAGATATCTACCTGTCAAGAATCTCGTAAGGAAAGAGACCAGAGGAGATAAATGATTTATTTCAATCATTCATCTTTCATGGAACCAGGTATTCCTAAATCTCATATCTATCAATATATGATTATGTATAATTATATGATGCCAATCTTGGAATTTAATCTTACAATTGGTATCAGAGCCCTGTTATTATGACATCATAAATTATAGTGTCGTAGTTCATATATACGATGATAAGATTGGTTTCACCTTGGTGGCAGATCTAATTTTAGCAGTAACGTAGACCGATCCAGTTTAAATCGTTGATTTTATGTAAATTTGATTTTAATATGCCCTTCTGCGATTAGGAATTTACTTGATGAATTTGTTAGGGAGTGTTGGGATATTAGGGTCCGACCCAAGCACAGGCCAAAATATCCTTAAGGGGCCAGGCTTCAATGGAATCCAATAGATAGGAAGCATGCATGGAAAACGTCGAACGGTTCATGTCGAACGGACACTACTGAACGGCCCAAACCTTCTACTTGGCATTTACCATACCAGGAAAGCCAACAATGGGGGATAGAGCTACGATAATTTGCGGGAAACCTTGTTTCTGGCGGGAAGCGCATTTAATGCAAGAGATATGAGAGATTTTATGGTTGTGCTTAGGTCGTCCACTCAGAATCAGCCATGTCATCATCTCCCCCAACTACTCATTCATAGTATAAATATCAGCATTTATTTCATTGTTAGTGGTTAGTAATTTAAAAAAAAAATAGTGGTTAGTAATTTTGTACTCACAACAATATATTGATCTTAGCTCTTGAATTGTAGTAGCCTTCCATTCTGGACATCTCGTCCGGCCATTTAAGTGTAATGAGTATACTAGTATAGTACCCGTGCATACACACGAGAAAAAGCAGTAGGTGCATATATTTTTACTTCTTCTATAATTAAATATTAAAATAAAAATAACTTTGTAGGATTTTACATTTTCGAAAAATAAGAATACAATAATCTAATATCATAAAGTATAAGCCCATACACTAAATGTTCTATGAAGAGTATATAGGAAAAATTAATTAACACCACTCATTAGAATTTGGACTTATTAATTTTTATGATTTATTAATTTTAAAATTTAATACTATTGTAAAAAAGTGAATACAATAATGTTTGAAATTAATTAATAGTACGTATTAGTTAAATAATAACTTGCTACTCATTAGTTAAATTAGTGTTAGCATATGAGAAAGGAATTGAAATTATCATTTCAATTCTTACTCAGCGTGTCTTATACAAAAAAACTACATATAAGAGAAAATTTCCACTCTATCGTTAGCCGGATTAACTTATACCTGAATGCACTACGTACGAGAGGCAAAACTTTATTGTTTAATTGTTAGTAGACTTATCTTATACTCCATCCCATTAGAAGGTTTTCACTTCCCTTTTTGGACATTCCATACAAAGGTTCTCATTTCCATTTTAGGAAACAATTAACAATCTTAAGTGACAAATTAATCATTAAATATTAAAAACAATACATTTATAACATCACAATTATCAATATCAACTACATTATAATATATACCTATTAAAATTATTTCTAAAAATATACTCGAAGTACTTTATTTAATTATTGTCTAAATAATCGTGCCGTTTTGCTATGGGAACCTTCCAACGGGACGAAGGTAGTACTTAAAAGAACTACTTATATGATAATTTCTCTCCTAAATTTTTATCAAGTTTATCTTCTAATATATAAATAACTACATATGAGAGAGAATATTTTTCAACTCAATTATTAGCAAACTTATCTTGTTATATTTAGAAAACACTAAATATGATAAAGAATATTCTCTTGTTTAATTGTTAGTCATCTTATGTTGTATCTAAAAGCACTACATATGAGAGAGAGAAATTTCCCGCTCAATTGTTAGCTAGTCTTATACAAAAAAAGAGCTACATATGAGAGAATTTTTTCACTCAATTGTTAGCCGGGTTAACTTATATCTCAAAGTACTGCGTATGAGAGACAAAACTCTACTGCTTAATTGTTAGCCGGCTTATCTTATACTTAAAACAACTACTTACATGATAATTTCTCCTCTCAATTGTTAGCAAGTTTATCTTCTAATACATAAAAGACTACATATGATAGAGAAAACCTCCCTGCTTAATTATTAGCAAACTTTTCTTGTTATATCTAAAAACACTACATATGAGAGAGAAAATTCTTCCGTTCAATTGTTAGCTGACTTATGTTATTATCGTAAAAGCACTACATATGGGAGTAAAACAATTCCCGCTCAATTGTTAGCTAGTCATATACAAAAAAGAATTACATATAAGATAAAATTTTCCACTCATTTGTTAGCTGGATTAACTTATACCTACAAACATTACGTATGAGAGATAAAACTCTACGGCTTGATTGTTAGCCGGCTTATCTTATACTTAAAAGAACTACTTATATGAGAATTTCCCCGCTCCAATGTTAGCAAGTTTATCCTCTAGTACATAAAACACTATGATGGAGTATATGGCCCGGGAACACCCGGCCCACAGACTCCTGCTACTCCAGTAAAGGCCCAACAGGCCCAGAAGGCCCAACAGGCCCAAATCACAATGCCCAGAGTACCAAGCAGCCCGCAAGGCGCACCAGGGGTGCCTTCGGCCCCCTGGACGAAGGCTCAAATCTCTCACAGAATGGGTTTTCAAGCAAACTAAGAAACTGGGAGAAAAACGGCAGAAAACAGTAGCCCTCGGCACCTGGAGCCCTCGGCACCCAGGGGGTCCCCGGTACTCAGAGCCCTCGGCTAGTCCTCTGCAGCCGAGGGCACCTCTCCCGACATAATATCCGCGCCACATGCGTACAGATCACCGTACCCTGTACAAACGTCGCATCCAACAGCCGCATTAAATGCGGCCACATGCGGCTGCCAGCGCCAACCAGTTGAGGTGACCTCTCGGCCAATGGACGCTTGACACGTGTCCCTGTCCGGCATTTACTGTAACACCGACCCCGAGCATATTTACTTTTAGTAAATTATGTAATAAACCTTGAAAGATGATTTATGAAATTGCGTAATTGTAAATTTTTATTATTTCTTTTACGTGAATAGTAAATTGCATGTGGGGCCCACAGCGGGAACGGGGACCGCCCGATAATTCCCGAACCACATATTATATTCATCTTGGTCGAGATAATATATATATGGTGGTGGATATTTTATTTGGGCCATAAGAAAGGCATGGAGTTGACTGGTTGGTCAAACGAGGCCCAATTACCGGTATTGGTGATTGAGCGGATAACAGCCCGAAATGAGTTTCGGAGGCTCCAAAATTAATGTTGGGGAATGTACATCTATTCTAAAGGCCCATAATTATTGGGAACACGTGATATATTTTATTTGGTCCGATAAAATAAAATATGATTAAAACGGGCCGAGAAATACAACTTTCGGGACCGATTGTACACACCGGGACGTAATGGGATGACCTCCCACATAAGTGGGGGCCACCCCACGTTTTTATGGGTGCTGATTGATCAACTAATGGGGGAGGGGAGCAGCAAGACGTGCTGGTACGCACAAGGGGGAGGGAGGAAGTCTCCTTGAGACAAGAACTTATGCCAAGGGTCCTATCTCACACAAATCAATTGTGTTGATTGAGAAGGCACCATATCTCCACCCCTACACTCATATGACCGACACAAGAGGTGAAGACCTCCAGGAAACCAAATTCCCAAAGCCTCATTGAGGAAGAAGAAGCTAGAGAATCCAAGGAGAAGAGCTAGGCTTGAGGTAAGAACACCAAATAGCTCTTTAACTAGTTTTATTGTGCATGATTTTTAAGAAATCATATGATGGATTAAATCATGAGTTCTACACGTTTAAAAGTGTAGAATATTGATATAAAGTGGTGGTAATTAACTTAGGAGGGTTGGCCAATCGATAGGAGTCGAAACCGCCGGAAACCGCCACTTCAAAGGAGCTAGTCGTAGTTGCAGACCACGAAAGCCGCCCGGCTTTCGTGAAAGCCGCCCGGCTTTTGCCTAGCAGGTCAGTTTTACACCTCCAATCGGCCTAGAACGGGGATTGATCGAGGGGCTTGGCAAAGGCAACTATTTCAGCACTTCATAAGGTGAGGATGGCTGACTATATTGCTTATAATTAGTGAGTTAATTTCATAAGAATGCCTAAAGTGATTAGATGGGATTTTCATGGATTATTAATGACTAATAATGCCTAAATGAAAATAATATGGAAATGAGTAAGTGAAGCATGATATACAAATTTAGAATAATTGTGTATGATTATGCGAAATGAATGGAACGACATGTTAATGAAATTACTATGATGACATCGTGATAAAATATACTTTACTACATGTATGAAATTCATGAATGGATTAAAGTGATATTTTTGATATTGAGATCAAACTATACTTGGGTTGAGAAATCAATGGAAATGAAATGCAAATTGGGAAATAGGAACTTGGTATGTTCTAAGGTTATCCAATTAGTATCAAAATACTAGTCGGGAAATTAATATAAATAAATGATGAAACAAATCCTAAGTGGTAAGATTGTGAATAGATATGCCTTAAGTAGTCTCAAGAGATACTTAAGGATGAATGGTATGAACACTAAGGTGTGATAGGGGTAGGCCTAAAGGCCTCCTACGGGAATTGATTCTAGGCATAGGACTTGCTTGAGAATTCGATTATGAGAATAATTAGAGTTTGACTCTAGGATGACATGGAGATGTAGTTGGGCCGAGCCCATGCCATGTAATATGATTAGCATGGAAACGTAGTTGGGCCGAGCCCTTGCCATGTATATGTGACCTCCGTGGAAACGTAGTTGGGCCGAGCCCTTGCCACGAAGTTATGGTTGGTATGGAAACGTAGTTGGGCCGAGCCCTTGCCATACAAATTTTGATATGATATATTGAGCTAGAGGATTGTATAGAGATGTAGTT
This sequence comes from Cuscuta europaea, assembly GCA_945859875.1. NCBI lineage: Eukaryota > Viridiplantae > Streptophyta > Magnoliopsida > Solanales > Convolvulaceae > Cuscuta > Cuscuta europaea. The sequence goes on along the minus strand of CAMAPE010000027.1, from coordinate 7,143,210 downwards.
GGGCCGAGCCCATGCTATACAATTGGGGCTCGATGGGACCCCACGGGGTTATCGTGACTCGCGGTCACGGGGGAATGGAAAAGATGAATTCTAAATGAGTATGGGCCTACGGGCCGACTACTTGACTTTATGTAAAGTAAGTACAGTTAAAAGAAAGAGGGGTAACCGAGGGTTATGGCCTATAATATAATAGTACCCTGAGATGAGGGTCTTGGAAATTAAAACGTTGATTATACTTAGTATAGTTGCTATTATACTTGTCAAATATTTCCAAGTACTGACCTCCCCTTCACGGGGGAGGCCACCTCACAGTTTCAGGTAGAACTTGAAGGTCGCTGCCATTGCCCGTTGCTTCGGGAGGAATCAAGGGAAGAAGACGTGGTTCGTGCTTCTCCCGTTCTGTTTTAAAAACAATTACATTAATGCTCATGGATAATATTTTCTGAATAAGTACTTTGGGGGCTTGCATGCCTAGTTATGCCAAGTATGGCTTGAACAATTGTATTAATGCTTCCGCTGTTTTAAATGCATGTTTTACATTATGTTTGTTTATGGATGTACTATGTGTGAATGATATTCATGACGCCTTGTATAGTATGGATGAGTTGGACTGCGGTTGACTATTCGTACTGTACGACGGGTTGTTGACGTGTCCGGCTAGGTCCGGGGCGTGACATTTATTGCTATTATAAATAGCACCCCATTTCCCCGTTTGTAACCAAGTCACAAGTCATAAACGCTGAAAACACTCCACACTTATAATATACTATCTCTCTCTATATTTACTAGCTCTGACTTCTCTCTTGTTACTCCCCGTAATAACCCCTCGGATAAGCTACCTCCCGGGTACCCTATCCATCACACTACATATGTGAGAGAGAAATTTTTCCGCTCAATTATTAGCAAACCTATCTTGTTATACCTAAATGCAATACAAATGAAAGAAAAAATTATCTCGCTCAATTGTTGTTGGTTTATCTTATACTTATAAGAACTACCTATGTGAAAGAAAGTTATTCCACTCAATTGTTAGCAAGCTTATCTTGTATAATAATAATAATATCTAATAGCACTACATATGAGAGAGAGAAATCTCCCATCCAATTCCCTTGTGCTCAATTATTGCAAGCTTATCTTGTAATACTCAAAAGCACTACATATATGAGAGAACAATTTTTTCGGATCAATTATTATCAACCTTATCTTATTATACCTAAAAGCACTACATATCGGAGAGAAAGTTCTCTCACTCAATTGTTAGTCAGCTTACCTTATACCTAAAACCACTACTTGTGAGAGAGAAAATGCTTCTTCTCACTTGTTAGCCGACTTATCTTACACTTTAAAAAACTACACATATGAGAAAAAAATATTTCGTTCAATTGTTAGCACGTGTATCTTTAAATATCTAAAAGCACTATAGATTAGAGAGAAAGCTCATCCGCTCAATTGTTAGACGGCTTATCTGATACCTAATAGCACTATATATGATAGAGAAAATTCTCTTGCTCAATTGTTAGCCTCCTTAATTACGACTTAATCTTTTTATATACCTAAAGTCTTATACCTAAAAGAATTACATATGATATAGAAATTATCTCACTCAATTGTTAGACGGCTTATTTCATTTTATATTTAAAAACATTACATATGAGAGAGAAAATTATGGCGCTCAATTTTTAGCCGGCTTATCTTATCTTTTCTTATACTTAAAAGCACTACATGAGTAGAGCAATGCTCTCTAACATTGGTAGGTAATCATGTTGCATAATAATTGGGGTAAGATGGTGTTTTTAATAATGTACTCCTTTGGTATATATAAATATAGATAATTTTAAAAATATTTATAGAGGTTGTTCAATAATTTAAATTTTTATATATTCAATATTGGTCTCATATATAATTTCTCCTCTCAATTGTTAGCAAGTTTATCTTCTAATACATAAGAGACTACATATGACAGAGAAAACCTTCCTGCTTAATTATTAGCAAACTCATCTTGTTATATCTAGAAGCAATACATATGAGAGAGAAAATTCTCTCGTTCAATTGTTAGCCGGTTTGTGTTATTATACGTAAAAGCACTACATATGGGAGTAAAAAATGTCCCGCTCAATTGTTATCTAGTCATATACAAAACAATTCCACTCAGTTGTTAGCTGAATTAACTTATACCTACAAACACTACGTATGAGAGAAAAAACTCTATGGCTTATTAATTGTTAGCCGGTTTATCTTATACTTAAAAAGAACTACTTATATGAGAATTTCCCCGCTTCAATGTTAGCAAGTTTATCTTCTAATACATGAAACACTACATATGTGAGAGAGAAATTTTTCCGCTCAATTATTAGAAAACTTATCTTGTTATACCTAAATGCAATACAAATGAAAGAAAAAATTATCTCGCTCAATTGTTGTTGGTTTATGTTATACTTATAAGAACTACCTATGTGAAAGAAAGTTATTCCACACAATTGTTAGCAAGCTTATCTTGTATAATAATAATACCTAATAGCACTACATATCAGAGAGAGAAATCTCCCACCCAATTCCCTTGTGCTCAATTATTGCAAGTTTATCTTCTAATACTCAAAAGCACTACATATATGAGAGAGCAAATTTTCTCGATCAATTATTATCAATCTTATCTTCTTATACCTAAAACCACTACATATCAGAGAGAAAGTTCTCTCACTCAATTGTTAGCCAGCTTACATTATACCTAAAAGCACTACATATGAGAGAGAAAATACTTCTTCTCACTTGTTAGCCGACTTATCTTACACTTTAAAAAGCAACACATAAGAGAAAAAACTCTTCCGGTCAATTGTTACCACGTGTATCTTTAAATATCTAAAAGCACTATATATGAGAGAGAAGGCTCATCCGCTCAATTGTTAGACGGCTTATCTGATACCTAATAGCATTATATATGATAGAGAAAATTCTCTTGCTCAATTGTTAGCCTCCTTAATTACGACCTAATCTTGTTATATACCTAAAGTCTTATACCTAAATGTTGTGGGGAATGTGAGAGATGTATGTTAGTTCTTTAGCAAGCCTCCTTTAAATAGGAGGAAATAGGGTTTACAAGGCATGGGCCAATGGGCCGTATAATTAAATGCACACAAAACCCTAAATACACTTTCTATCTATAACGAATGCACATTAAAGGTAATTTCCTTCAACACTCCCCCTTGTGCTGAGTTGTAGATAGAATGTTGCACTCCCTGTTGCCTTGTGGAATCTTCGTCAAGTAACAAAAAAACCCTGTGGGAAAAATAAACCTTGACGAGAGATTAGAGTTTATTGCACTTCGTTCATTGAGTCCTTTTGGATTCTTTACTTTGATCGATACTCACAGTTACCTCGTTAAAAACCTTACCAAGTAACCAAAACCCAATGGGGAAAAAATTAAAGCTTGGTTTAAGGAAAAGAGTATAACGTGAGGGTGTAAGACTCCCCCTGAAGTCTACACCTCCCCCTGATATTTACATTAATCAGGGGATTTCAGAAAACTTACGCATTCCAATGTTTTTCACATGTTTTTCGAATGTGGCCTTGGGCAATGACTTGGTAAACAAGTCTGCTACGTTTTCTTCCGAACTTATTTGATTTACTTGGATCTTTGTTGCTGATTATAGAAGAACTTAGGAGATATGTGTTTTGTGGTGTCACCCTTGATGTATCCTAATTTCATTTGTTCGATACAGGCTGCATTATCCTCGTAGATGCAGGTTGGCTCTTCAGTGGTAGGCTTTAAACCACTAGTTCCTCGAATGTGTGCAATGATAGCTCTTAACCATATACACTCACGGACCGCCTCATGTAGAGCAATGATCTCTGAGTGGTTCGAGGAGGTAGCCACAAGGGTTTGCTTAGTTGATCTCCAGGATATCGCCGTGTTCCCGATTGTGAAAACATAGCCAGTTTGGGAACGACCTTTGTGAGGGTCGGAGAGGTACCCAGCATCAGCAAAACCTACCAAGACATCATTTGGGGTTTTCAGGGGGGTGACCATTTTGTCCTTTGTGACCACAACTCAATTTGTGGTTTTCTTCGTCTCTCCGTAGGGAAAGAACAGTCCCAAGTCTTTGGTCCCTTTAAGATATCTAGCTAACAAGTTCACTGAGAATGCTATATCGGGCCGAGTGCATTGTGCTAAGTACAATAATGCGCCTATTGCACTTAGGTATGGAATTTCAGCTCCTAATGCCTCCTCGTCATCTTCCTTTGGACGAAATGGATCCTTTTTAGGATCTAGACTTCGGCCCACTATGGTAGTGCTAGCAGGGTGCACTTTATCCATGTTAAATCGCCTGAGTACCTTTCGGATATACGCAGACTGGTGGATTAATACTCCACAAACTCGATGTTCTAATTCAAGGCCTAGACAAAATCGAGTTTTCCCAAGGTCTTTCATCTCAAACTCGGATTTCAAATAGCTTGCGGTTTCTCTTATTTCGTCAAGAGTGCCGATTATGTACATGTCGTCGACATATATAGCTATGATTGCAAATCCGGAACTCATTTTCTTTATGAATACGCAGGGGCAAAGCTCATCGTTCTTGTATCCCTTCCTAATCAAGTAGTCACTTAGGCGGGTATACCACATCCGCCCGGATTGTTTTAATCCGTAAAGTGAGCGTTTCAATTTTATTGCAAACGCACTCCGTGGTTTAGAGTCACTTGATTTAGGTAGTGAAAGTTCGTCGGGTACTTTCATATATATCTCTGAATCAAGATCCCCATAGAGATATGCAGTAACCACATCCATCAATTGCATTTCCAATCCTTCAGAAACTGCTAAGCTGACTAGGTATCGCAACGTGATAACGTCCATTACGGGAGAGTAGGTCTCCTCATAGTCAATCCCAGGGCGTTGTGAGAAACCTTGCGCCACTAGGCGAGCCTTATACCTTAAGACTTCATTCTTCTCATTACGCTTTCAGACAAATACCCATTTATGTCCTACAGGCTTTACACTTGGTGGGGTTAGCACTACCGGACCAAATACCTGCCTTTTTGTCAGGGAATCTAATTCGACCTGGATTGCTTCTTTCCATTTAGGCCAATCAGCTCTTTGTTGGCATTCTGTCACAGAGCGAGGTTCGATATCATCATGCTCTATAATTTCTTGAGCAACTGTAAATGCAAATATATCATCGATGTGTATGAAAGATCTTTCCATTAGCACATGTGCATTTTCATAATCCATAGAGATTTCCTTGTTTTCTAGAATCATTTCGATCATCGGAGCGTCCTCCAGTAATGATTCATGGACATAACTATAATCGGAGATAATCTCATGTGATGGATGTTGTTCATCGATGATTAATGGATTAGGTTGTGCCGTACTCGTCCTCTTCTTCCTTGGACGAGTATCAATCGAACCGGGTGGTCTTCCTCTCTTCCTTTGAGGAGCCACGGCCTCAACCACACCTCCACTAAGTGTGGTTGCAGTGCCTCCTACTATGGCACTGTGCCCTCCCTTGGAGACTTCTAACCTTGCAGGCACATTTGCAGCTGGTATGTGTGATCTTGTCACTTTTGCAATATCAGAAAATGCATCAGGCATTGAGTCTGCTACATTTTGTAGGTCTATTATTCTTTTCACTTCACTTTCACAATGTGAGGTGCGGGGATCAAAATGAGACAGTGTAGGAACACACTAGGATAATTCACGTCGTTCTTCGGAAAAATCCTTTTTCTTATCTCCCCCTAACGACGGGAATGTTGTCTCATCAAAGTGACAATCCGCAAATCTTGCGGTGAAAAGATCGCCTGTCAAAGGTTCTAGATAGCGGATTATTGTTGGGGATTCGTATCCAACGTATATACCTAATCGCCTTTGAGGACCCATTTTGGTGCGCTGTGGTGACGCAATTGGCACATAGACTGCAGAACCAAATATGCGTAAGTGTGAAATGTCAGGCTCATATCCAGTTACCAACTCGTATGCAGAAAATGGTTGGTTCGCAGTGGGTCGAAAGCGAATAAGTAAGGCTGCATGTAATATTGCATATCCCCATGCAGATATAGGCAAGTTGGTGCGCATAACCAATGCCCTAGCTATTGTTTGTAATCTTTTAATAGTATCTTCTGCGAGACCATTTTGTGTGTGTACATGGGGAACAGGATGCTCTATGTCGATCCCGATAGACATGCAATAGTCATCAAATGTCTTTGATGTAAACTCTCCAGCGTTATCAAGTCTAATAGACTTTATAGGATGATCGGGGTGGTGGGCCCTTAAGCGAATTATTTGTGCTAGGAGTTTTGCAAATGCAGCATTTCTTGTGGACAATAAGGTAACATGCGACCAACGGGTCGATGCGTCCACCAGAACCATAAAGTATCTAAATGGTCCGCATTCTGGATGGATCGGTCCACATATGTCTCCTTGAATTCTTTGTAAGAATGGGATGTTTTGTTTTGTGTCTTTAGCATAAGATGGTCTCGGTCCTGTTTTTGTTAAGGAGCAGGCTTTGCAAAATGAGTTTTGTAATGTGGACATAGTTAGGTAAGCATGGGCTAGTTCTTCTTGTGCTTTAGAAGATCATTGTCCTTGTGGAGGAGCCGCATGGTTAACAGTTTGTACTGAGCTGACTTTTCGCCCTTCTTTATACCTTTCTCGAAAGAAAGGGTGTCCATGTGAATTCTTGAGAATTCGAATCATCATGTCACGACCGGGGTGACCAAGGCGATCATGCCAAAGCCTATACGAGTCTATGTCCAACATTTCATTGTTGGAGACTGCATATGATTCGAAGATTCGAATAGTAGTGACATAGAGTCCACTAGATTGACTCATTAATTTTTCTAATAAGCGTTTTCTTCCGCTTTTACTAGAGGTAATATATAGGTATTCTATCCCTACCTCACTATGAGTTTCAACGTGGAAACCATTATCCTGTATATCTTTAAAACTTAATAAAGTTCGAGTAGCTCTAGGTGCATATAGAGCGTCTGTGACGTGGAATGTGGTACTGTTAGGTAGCATAAATTTGGCAGTGCCTCGCCCTTGTATTACGTTCGATGATTCAATCATCGTAGTCACAGAGGATTTATAGGCTACTAATTGAATAAAAAGTTGCCTATGTCTCAGGATAGTGTGGGTTGTCCCACTATCGACTAAACATTCGAGTTCTCCTCGGGTCATTCCTGTGTAAACATGCATTAGATAATTGTTGGTATATATTTGGATTTCAAAAATTGAATCCAATTATTAAAATAACGATAAGCATGTAATGTCCATAAGCAGGAAATTAAAAGGAATGGGAAAAATATAAAGTTTGTTTAAATTGTCTGGTGGGATAGGGGAAATTTAATCAAAGTCCGGTGCATCGACCAAATAGGTGGTGTTATTTTTAACACCAAAATCCGTCACTGTGAGGTTAACATCAACCTCATTTCCTTCGTCTGTCACAAATTGAGATTCATGCTCCTTTGATTCTCTGTATTTCTTGTAGGCAGCAGCAACTCTATTACTGGCTTGGCAATTCTTATACCAATGACCTGAAACTCCGCATCTGTAGCATGGTTCTTCCCCAACTCGGTCTCGTTTGACTGGAGGTTTTGATGGTGCATTATGGGCCTTGTTAGTTTGACCATTTGTCCTGCCGCTTGTATCTTTCTTCCACACTTTGGAAAATCCTCCACGGCCCGTACCTCGGCCTCCACGCCCGCCGTGATTGTTGCGCCCCCTTCCACGAGTACGACCCTCTCCTCTTCCACTAGGGTGCTTTCCAGTGTTTGCTTTGCCATAGTTGACCTCGGGAATTTTCTTTGTCCCAACTGGTCTGGCATTGTTATTCAAGAGAACTTGATTTTGTCTTTCAGCAACTTGGAGCAAATTAATTAACTGATTAAATGTGGTTATTCTTTTGTTATTATGCTCCAACCTATAGTGGTTCGCTAGTATAAGTGCTGAGGTAGGGAAAGTGGAGAGGGTCTTATCAATCATTTCATCTTCTGTGATTGGTTTACCACAGAAATTAAGGCGCACTTTGAGGCGTAACATGTCCTTATTAAAATCGTTGATCTTTTTGTAGTCGACTAAGCGGATTTCATTCCATTGCACTGTCAGTTCGGGGAGCAATGTGTCATGTATGTTCCCAAAATGACCTTTTAGTGCGTCCCACAGTTCTTTGGGGGTTTTCAATTGTAAGTATTCCCAGCGTAAGCTAGGGTCAATATGGCGTCTAAGGAACATTAACGCAGCAGCCTTTATTTTTTGAGACGGTGCATTATCTTTTAAACTTTCAGGGTCGGCAAGTGTGGCAGAATAGTCTTTAGCCACAAAAGTGGTTTCTATGTCAGAAACCCAGCGATGGTACACAAGTCCTTCTGAGTCCAGGATGTCAAACTCGGGTCGAGTTGAATCAGTCATCTTAAAATATAAAATTGTATGAGTGTCATTCACTACCATTTATCGCTAAAAAATGAATAAAAAAATGTGATCTTTGTGTGAAAATTCTTGTTGGTCCCGGTTATACTGGATACAGTCTAGAGGGGGGGGGGGGTGAATAGACTGTATTGGTTTTTAGCTTTTTAAACTAAGTACCAGATTTACAGAATAGCCTGTTCTGTTGAAAGAACAGACTGGCAGCGGATGGGGTTCTGGGAGGGAGTTCTGTTAGCCTCAGAGAAACAAAGGCAGAAGGCCTTCTGTTAACTCGTAGAACAAGTTCTGCTGAACACAGATACCAAGTCCAAGGAGTTATACAGTTCTATCTAAGTGCAAGTATTAAAAGCAGTAAGTAAACGACACCAGGGATTTTTATAGTGGTTCAAGGAACAACTCGTTCCTCTAATCCACTGTTCCACTAAGCTGTAAAAGCTGCCGTTTACAAAGTCTTAGTCCTAGCACTTAAGAAGCACTCCACGTCTTCTTCAAGCCTAGATGTGTCCTGAGATGCACTGCCTGGCTTCCTTTAACACTGGTCCTTTCACTGAGTTTCCTTGAAGTATCACCACTTCACTACTCCAGTTATTCGGACGTCCTTCTTGTAGCAAGAAGAGTTTCTGTTGAAACAGGGGTTCCTCCAACTAGCTTCGTTATAAAAGATTTGTATGTGATGAGCTTGAAGAGTTGAAGAACACTTTGAACTTTGCTTGAGTTGGAAAGAGTATTTTTCCAACTTCTGCCTTCTCTTGTAGAGGATAGTGAGTTTGAATCTCAAGGAGGCTTTTGCTTTTCAGAGTTTGAATATCTTGCTTGTAGCAATGTGATAGCAAAGTTGAATCAAGGTTGCAAAGTTATCCGGTTGTTCTTCGTAGTGTATCTTTTATACTGAGGTTGTCTTCCCGTTGGAGGAGTAGGAGGACAACTGCATTTAATGCGCGAGCAGTTGACTTGACCAGTAGGACCCGGTAAAGTTGGCGGGTTACTATTTCGGGATAAAGTAATCCTGACATTGCGGCCAATCATCTGCAATTACTCCACGGAGCATGGGGAGCATTAAATGACCATTTAATGCGAGCACTGTAGCTTTTCCGTTTCATACTCCTAGCCGTTGAAGGAATCTTTAAGTTGACTTCCCGGCTTTGTGGATTTCTTCCAAGTGTCGGACCTTCTGGTGTTATTGGCAGAGAACTGAATCAGAGAAGATCATGAGCACTTCTGTTGTTGGTAGCTTACAGAGAACCAGGAGGGTTTCTGTCACGCTAAAGGGTAACAGAGACCCTGACGTATTCTGTTCCTAGACAGAGAACCAAGATCTTCTGTCTGGAGGACTTCTGGTAGAGAGGCCTTCTGGTAGTCGAATATGCTAAGAACTTTACAAGGGAAAATTCTAAAACATAATTTCTAAAAGGGGTACTCTACAGTCCTAATAGATATAGCATCATCAAAATCTAAATACAATTATTCCTTACAATTTCCCCCTTTTTGATGATGCCAAAACCCTTTAACTATTTCCAGAGAAGTGTCTTCACCATAAAAATTTAAAGTTTAAAACTTTTCATTAAAATCTTGGTGGGCAACTTGGCATAGGAAAATAGTAAGAGTACGATACATTCAGATAGCAGAATATAACAGAAATAAACAACCATAAGCAGAAGGCAAAAAGACAAGAATTTGAGGAAAAGCACTTCAAAGTTAGAAGGCAGAGATGTGATTTTATTAGATAGATATTACAGGGTTTAAACCTTACACATTCTCCAGATTAGCTGCCTGTAGAGCTTCTTCCTCTAGTCTTTGAAGCCTTAGCAGTTCTTCGTTTATTTCAGCTCTGATTTTGACCAGATTGCCAGACCTTTGATAAGATGCCCATATAGGAGAAAGCTTACAGTCCAAATAGTTAAGGACACCTTCATGTATGGTCTTCCCTGGGACAATATTCTTCTTGTACCATTCTTCTGCTTCTTCAAGAGATCCTCCATACCTAACTCTGACAACACCATCTTTGTCCAGATAGAGGTGCTGTTGTTGGGTAGGGGTCATTTTAGCCTTCATCTCTTCAAATTGAGCTCTGTCAATTTTCTGAGAGCCACCCAATCTCCACTCTGTGAAGTTGAAAACTTTCTTCTTCTTGGTAGAACCTCTGCGAGGAGAAGAAGGTCTTGTAGTACCAGTTTCTCTCTTCTTCTGTTGGGAGGCCTGGAAGTAAGGAGTTGGGTCGATGTCAGATGAGGGCCCAGCAGTTGGCCTAGAGGGCAATTTTTTCTGTTGGGGGTCCTTTTCCTTTCCCCCCTTTTTGGCATCATCCAGGTCAGAGATCATCATGGCGATTTTCTGGAACTCTGTTGCCTGGGAGATGGCTATCTGCTCAAGGGTTTCTGGCAAGGTCTGCGTGACAGAGGTCAGACCTTCTATTAAGTTCTGTTGACGATCAAGAGCAGATTTGATGTCCTGAGAGCCAGCTTCAAGTAGTATCAGCTTCTGATACCTTTCTTGATCCTTCTTGATCAGGGTGGCCACTTGATCTTTGTGATCATTATTCAAGAGTTGTAGCTGCATAAACTTCTCAGCAGATTGGTCTTCATACCATTGTACAATGTCCAGGGATTCTGTTATGTCCTTGAGTTGCTTACTCTGCTTGTTGAGAATCTGAGACTGGGAGTAGAGAACAGAGTGGACACCATCCACTTCTCTGGCAACAGCATTAAGCTTTGCAGATGATGATTCCATGAAGGTGACCAATGTCTGGGTCAGAGCTTCAACCTTCTCTGAGATATGCTGAAGTCCAGCCTCAAGATGATTGTGAACAAAGGTGAGATGTTCATGGTGCTTGGTGTTGATCTCAGCCAATTGATCCATGCCATCAAGCATTTTACCACCAAAGTCTTCAGCTGCAGTGACAAACTGATTGAAGGAGATTTGGGGCTTGTCTTCTTTGGGTTCTGTTTTCCCAGGCATACCTAGACCTCTTGATTTAGGCATAGGAGGCCTTCTGGGTTGTTCTTCACTCTGAGGAGGGGTCTTCCTCCTTTTGGAAGTTTCATCAGCAGCAATGGAGGATGTAAGAAATCCATCATTGTCACTGGAAGAGGAGGGCACCCTGAAGATAGGTTTCCTGATGGGGGTAGAAGCCACAGAATGTTGAGGGGAGATAGGTGTGGCTGCATCTTGTGGTGTAGGCTGTGGAGAAGCAGTTCTGGATTTGTTGATGGAGGGGTTTTCTTGTTGATGTGAGGGAGCATGCTGTTGTTGTGGAGGAGAGGGTGGAGGTGATGGTGATCTGGATCTGACTGAGGGTGGGGATTTGCAGGGAGATGGATTTTTGGTTTTGGGTGAAGAGGTATTCTGTTGGGGTGAAGTTGCAGAGGAGATGATCTGTTGGTGTTGGTAAGGGATAATTTGTCCTTGAGGGGATGGTGATTTGTTTTTGGGAGGAGAGAACGGTTTGCAGTGTGAAGGAGATGAAGATTTGGGGGTGGAGGGTTTCTGGTGTGAAGGAGTTTTCTGTGGGGGTGAGGGGGATTTCTGTTGGGGTTGGGGAGAAGTGTTTTTAGGAGAGGGAGGGGGAGAAGGAATGATTGGGGGAATTACCTCTAGTATAGTTTCTGTGAACAGAGAGTCTCTCCATTCTTTGATAAGTTTTTCCATGACCAGAGGTAGATCATTGGCAGTAGAGGGTTCACCTTCTCCATGTGCACTGTGGCGAAATTTTATCATTGATTCCTTCCTCTTCTTCTCGACTAGCCAAGCATCAAAGTCGTTCATCTCATGCTCTTGAAGAGCCTTCACATGGTCTTCTGGTGAGTTTCTGACCAGAGGTGCTTTTCCTTGAAGTTTCTCCTTCTTCTTCTGTAGGACAGAAAGAAGAAAATCCTTGTTTAGGCAGGACTCCACATCTTCTGTGTCAGCCCATCTGAGTACTTCTTCTTCTTCAGAGATGAAGTAGGACAAGTTCTTGAGGAGGTCAGTGAGAGGTCCCACTCTCCACTTTCTCCATGCCAGAATCCTGATGAATTTCCTATCAGGGCTAGAAGTACTGCTTCCTTCTTGGTGTTCTGGTGAAGGAACCACCATAGGTTGATCATTTGTAGAGGCAGGAGGAGAAGAATGTAGTTCCCCCTGAGAAGTGGCATTCTGCACAACTTCTTCTTCTTCTGAGTCACTTGACTCAAAGATGATCCTCTTGCCGTGCCAAGCATTTCTGTTGGCTGGGGCAGAGATGACAGAGTCCTCCAGCTTCTCCTGTGCTGCAGGTGTCAAGATTTTGGCCTTCTTTACAATGGGGGAGGCAGAAGGGGTGCTTGCTGAAGAGATAGGTGAAGGAGCCTTTCTCTTAAGGACGGATTTCTTTGCCACCAACTTGTGGACTTTGACAGGTGTGATCTTTTTCTTGGGAACCTTCTTGACCACCTTCTTCAACAAAGGTATTTCTTCTTCAGAGTCAGAAGGGGTAGGGGGTGTCTGTTGCTTCTTTGAAGCTTTCTTTGGTTGAACAACTTTCTGTTGTTGCCTTTCTCTGTTGAACTCAAGGGTTCTGAGTCTTTTCTGCTCTGCCTTGAGAGCAACTTTCCTGTCACTTGAAGTGTTGAGGAAGAGCAGCTTGGTGTAGTCTGCCTCAACAGAGTTTCTCAGCCCTATCCTTGCTGTGAGCAGGATTTCAGAGATTAGGAGACCATAACCCATGGGGGTCTTGAACATACCGGTCTCCTTGTCTTTCTTCTTGATGAACTCAACAAGGGATTTGACAATTACCTGTCCCCAGTTGATGTTCATCCCATGATGAACTGCAAAGACAGCCTTTGCATTCAGCGCATTCATGTCATCTGTGGAGGTGCTCTTGCTCCAGACACACCTATGCAGGATGTTGACCAATTTCTCATAGTCGCTCAGAAGAAGATTTTTCTTCATGTAGAGCTTTGGAACTCTACCCACTTCAGGTCGGCAGTAGAGTTGGACAAAGTTGTCCACAGTGACGTTGACACTGTCCAGAGTGAGGAAACCTTCAGTTTCTTCTTCTTGTGGGTCCTCTACCACGCCAAAGAGAGCGTTGAGGTCTGCAGGAGTGAGGGTAATGTCTTCACCATTCACATTAGACCGAATGGTCTCCCCTTTGTATGTAGCGTTGAGATAGAACTCTGCTACATCCCTTGTACTGTAGGATTCAAAGTGATAACCTACCACTTTGTTCAGTTGGGAGTCCTCCATTCCCTTGATGATCTTCATCATCGTTTCGTGGTTAGAAGCGAGTTCAGGGAGTGCGGAGAGGTCGCAGTTCATCCCTGTGTAAATGTTTGAAACGAGGGTGTTGATTTCCTCCTTGGTGAGGTCGTTGATGTTGATGAAAGCCATTTGATCAGAGAAGAATTGCAGAAAGCTTGAGAGCTATGGAGGTTTGAGAGTTTGAAAGTAATGAGAGCAGTAGCGGTTTAGGTTTGTGAAAGGGGAATTTATGTGTTTGGGTTAGTGGACGTTTGGAATTAATTTATGGTTCCAAGAAACCAATAAATGTAAAAAGGGGCGGAGTAAATAAACGGGGGCGCAGTAAATATTATATGGCTTGATACCGTTTTAAGGGTAAAAGGGTAAAAGACCTTTAATGATTTACTAGGATACCCGGTTTCAGAAAAGTTTCCAAGTCCACAACCTTCTGAGGGTTTTTCTGTAGAAGGGGAGTTTTCTGTTGCTGAGGGGTTCTGCCAGGGTAGGGATCAGAAGGGGTTGACAGAAGGGGTTCTGCTACTGGTATTCTGTCAACAGCAAAAGAGCAACAAAGGGCTTTTCTTTTCAACTTTCCCTTGGAATCTCATCCATCATTCCCAATTCCTCTCTCAGTTTGTTGAACCTAGCCTCAGGGAGAGGCTTTGTCAGGATATCTGCAAGTTGGTCTTCTGTTGGCACATGTTCCATGCAGATGTGCTTCTTCTCCACATGATCTCTGATGAAGTGATGTCTGATCTCAATATGCTTTGTTCTGGAATGAAGAACTGGATTCTGAGTGATAGCAATAGCACTGGTGTTGTCACACAACAGCTTGATCTCCTTTGCTTGAACTCCATAGTCCTTCAGTTGTTGCTTCATCCAGAGTAGCTGAGCACAGCAACTCCCAGCTGCAATGTATTCAGCTTCAGCTGTACTGGTTGAGATGGAGTTCTGCTTCTTGCTAAACCAGGAAACAAGCCTTCCTCCTAGCAATTGACAATGACCAGAGGTGCTCTTTCTGTCTAGCCTGCAACCTGCAAAATCTGAGTCAAAATAACCAATTAGTTCAAAGTTACCTCTCTTTGGATACCATAGGCCTGCATTTGGATTTCCTTTGATGTATCTGATGATTCTCTTTGCAGCACTTAGATGGCTTTCCTTGGGCTTTGATTGGTATCTGGCACAGATTCCAACAGAGAATGAGATGTCTGGTCTGCTTGCAGTTAGATACAACAGAGATCCTATGATTCCTCTATATGTTGTTGCATCTGCATCCTTTCCTTCATCATCTGGACCAATTCCTTGTGAAGTGTTCATGGGAATCTTCACTGATGATTTGCCTTCCACTCCAAACTTCTCGATCAGATCTCTGGTGTACTTCCCTTGATTGATAAAGATCCCTTCTGGAATTTGTTTGACTTGAAGTCCTAGGAAGTAACTGAGTTCTCCCATCATACTCATTTCAAATTGACTCTGCATCACTTGAGAAAATTTCTTGCACAGTTCTGGATTAGTACTTCCAAATATAATGTCATCCACATATATTTGTACTAACAGAATATGATTAGCAACAGAGATTTGAAATAGAGTTTTGTCAACCTTTCCTTTAGTAAACCCATGGTTCACTAGGAAAAGGGACAATGTGTCATACCAGGCTCTGGGAGCTTGCTTAAGACCATAGAGGGCCTTTTTAAGCTTGTAGACACAAGAAGATTGAGTAGGGATGACAAAACCTGGTGGTTGTTCCACATAAACTTCCTCTTCAAGATCTCCATTCAGAAATGCACTCTTGACATCCATCCGGTAGACCTTGATGTTGTTGTAGGCAGCATAGGCTAGAAAGATTCTGATGGCTTCAAGTCTGGCAACTGGTGCAAAGGTCTCATCAAAATCTATTCCTTCTTCTTGACAATATCCTTTAGCTACTAGCCTTGCTTTGTTCCTTACAATGTTGCCATCTTCATCTGCTTTGTTCTTGAATACCCATTTGGTTCCGATGACATTCTGGTGCTTTGGCCTAGGAACAAGTTCCCATACTTTGTTCCTTTCAAACTGAGTGAGCTCTTCTTGCATAGCATTGATCCAATCTGAGTCTGCAAGAGCTTCTTCAACTGTCATAGGTTCCATCTGAGATATATAGCAGGCAAGCATTGCTTCTCTCCTTGATGTGGATCTGGTTTGAACTCCACTTCTGATTTGACCAATCACTTGGTTAGGAGGATGGTCTCTTAACCATGTTAGGTCTGGTTCTGTCAGCTGCTGTCTTGGTCTCTCTGGTTCCTCATCTTCAGAGTCTTCATCTTCATTCAACAGAAGGGGGTTTGGTGCAGGTGTTGGAAATGCAGGGTTGTCTGCCACCTCTTCTGTTGGTTCTGGTGTTCTGTCTTCTATGCTGACTTCCTTGAGAATCTCTGTTACCTCTTTAACAGAGGTGCTTTCATCAAACTTCACATGTATGGATTCTTCAACATGTAGGGTTCTTCTGTTGAGTACTCTATAGGCTTTACTGGTTTTTGAATGGCCTATAAAGACTCCTTCATCAGCCTTTTCTTGAAATACTTTCAGATGCTCCTTTCCATTGTTGAGAATGTAGCACTTGCATCCAAATACATGAAAGTAGTTGATGTTAGGTTTTCTTCCCTTCCAGAGTTCATAGGGGTTCTTCTGGTGATTCTTGTTGATCATGCTTCTGTTCTGAGTATAGCATGCAGTGTTGATTGCTTCAGCCCAATATCTCATAGGCAATCCAGATTCTGCAATCATTGTTCTTGCAGCTTCTTTTAACGTTCTGTTCCTTCTTTCTGCTACGCCATTCTGTTGAGGGGTTCTGGCGGCAGAAAGTTGATGAAAAGTTCCATTCTGATCACAGAAGTCCTTTATGACTTGGTTGACAAATTCAGTTCCTCTGTCTGATCTGATTGTCTTCACTTTCAAGTTCTTCTCAGTCTGAAGTTGCTTTAACAGAGATGGCAACTTCTGAAGAGTTTCATTTTTCTTTGTCAGAAAAACAGTCCATGTATATCTGGAGTAGTCATCAACCATGACTAGGGTGTATTTCTTGCCTCCAACGCTTGGAGTCTCAACAGGTCCAAATAAATCCATGTGGATCAGATTTAGAGGACTTGTAGAAAGATCTCCAGCAATGGGTTTGAAGGAATTCTTCACTTGTTTGCCTTTCTGACATGCACTGCAGAGGGTCTCCTTCTTGTACACAATGTCTGGTAGCCCTTCTACAATGTGTTCTCTGGCTAGTTTGTTGATTGTTTTGAAATTCAAATGGTTGAGCTTTTTGTGCCAGTCCCAGCTCAGTTTTGAATCTTCTTTGGCTATCAGGCAAACTCCATCTTTTGCAGTGTTCCAATCAACTACATAGATGTTCTTCTTCCTTGATGCTGTAAGAACCACTTCCTTTGTTGTCTCATGCTTCACATAGCAGAAGTCCTTTGTGAATTCAACAGTGTAGCCTTTGTCACAGAATTGGCTAGCACTCAGCAAGTTGAACTTCAGTCCTTTGACATATGAGACATCATCAATGATTATCTGGTTCTTGATCAGCTTTCCTCTTCCTTTTGTTTGACCTTCTTTGTCATTACCTCCAAAGGTAACCCTAGGTCCTTTGCATTTCTGGAACTCTGTTAGGCAACTTCTGTCACCTGTCATGTGCCTGGAGCATCCACTATCAATAAACCATTCTTGTTCAGAGATGGCTCCAGCACACAGTTCCTGCAAGATCAAAAGAAAGATTTAGGTACCTAAGCAATGCTCGGTCCTGGGGGGTCATGGAGTCTGGGTAGTTGGTACCATTTTGGTCTCATCAAGTGAAACCTTGGTGGGTGGTACCCATTGTCCACCTGGTAGTTATAGTAAACTGAAGTGTGATTCACTTTGGGCAGATGCTTGTGAGGGTCATGCTTCCTGTTTACATACTTTTGCATAGCTTTCTTTGTTGGAAAGAAGTCCCATATACTATCAAGAGCAGAGGGACGGTTAACTTTGGGCTTCTGAAGTTGACCAGCCAACCTCTTCTGTCTGAAGTTAACTTTCTCTTGATATTTGCCCTTCTGGTGATCATTTCTGGCACGATTGACATGAGGTTGTCTGTCAATGAATGGTCTTTTATTTTTGTTATTTTGAAAACCTCTTCTGTTGTTAGGTTTTCTTCCAGGTTCATTATTTTTCAAAAAGGGTTTCTGTTGAACCTTTATCTTACCCTTTTCTGGTCTGACTTCCTCATGAACAACCTTGGTGCCAGATACACCAGCTTGACAGATGGGGCTAGAGATCAGTGGCTCTATGACCTTATCTGCCTTAGCAACTCTGGTGCTAGGCATTACAGAAGGCTCACCTGATTCTGTTGAGCCATAACCAAGACCAAAACCAGTGCCAATCTGTTGATCAAGCACAATCTTTTCCATGGAAGACTGGGCCTTCTGGTAAGCTTTGTACTTAATCTCGAGAGGCTCTATTTCTCTTATTCTCTTAAGAAGAGAAACATTTTCAGTCTCCAGTTGATCTCTTGCCTCAATTAGAAGATTGATTTTGATCTCAACCTCCTTCTTTAAGTCAAGAATTTCAGCTTTCAACTTACTGTTTTCTTCTGTTACAGAAGAATAAGTGGCTTGTATGGCCTTAAACTCTTCCCAAAATTCTGACATTGAATCAGAATCAAAAGTTAAGCCTACCGAAGAAAAACTAGATTCAGAAGTAGAGGTTACCTCATCATCAGAATGAGCCATGAGGCAAAGGTCTTCTGTCTCAGTATCCAGGCAACAGAAGGCCTCATCAGAATCTGAGTCAGAACTGGATTCTGTTTCTGACAGAGGGTCTTTCTCCAGCTGTTCTGTCACAAGTGCCTTTCTTCTTCTGGAGTTGTCCTCGTACTTGTTCTTTTCTCCATCCTGTCCTTGCTTCTTGGACACTCTAGGATGGGGACAATCAGCCTTGAAGTGACCAGGTTGTCTGCAGTTATAACAGAGAAGCTCTCCACTGCTCTCTGTTGATTTGACCTTCTGGTATGGCTTTCTGTTGAAAGATGGACTCCTTCCATCTTTAGGATTCTTCATAAACTTTTTGAATCTCCTGGCAAAGGCAGCCATATATTCATCAGATAAAAGTACTGAAGGGTCAAAATCATTTACCTTAGATGTGCTGGCAGTGAGGGCTGTAGTGGTCCTCTCTTCTGGTACATCTTCTTTCTCTTCAATCATTTCAAACTCATGAGCTTTGAGATCTGAAATGAGCTTATCAGTGGGATAAGTCTTTACATCCTTGCTGGCTTGGACAGCAACTACCTTCATCTTCCATGCTGAGGGCAGTCCCCTCAACACTTTCAGGTTGATCTCCTTGGTTGTAAGATCCTTGCCAAGCTCAGAGATCTCTCCAGTGAGAGTGAGGAGCCTGTCATACATCTTGGAGATTCTTTCACCAGGGAGAAGTTTGAAGTCTTCAAACTTCTTGTTGGATATGGTTAGTTTGTTGTCCTTCTCTTGCTCATCACCAGCTCCAATGAGCTCAAGAGTATCCCAGATTTCCTTAGCAGTCTTGCACTTCTTGATTCTGTTGAAGTACCTATCATCAATGGACTTGTAGAGGATGTCCTTGGCAATATTGTCTAGGTTGTACTTTCTCCTCTCTTCAGTGGTCCATTCTGATTTGGCCTTGCTGATCATCTGGGGTCTGGTGTTGTCTATGGCATGTTCAGGATTGACCTTCTGGAAGCTTGTGAAGGGGCCAATATCTAGAACTTCCCACATCTCATCATGCAGGGCACAGAGATGTGCTTTCATCCGGATCCTCCAGTCATCAAACTTAAGATCTGAAAACATAAGATTCTTGGACAAGGAGTGATCCATTATATCAGATAGAAATGAGGTAAAACAGAAAAACAAGTGGATCTTTGTTCAACAAATAACCTAAGAGATTATTAGAACAAGGAGGCTCTGATACCACTTGTTGGTCCCGGTTATACTGGATACAGTCTAGAGGGGGGGTGAATAGACTATATTGGTTTTTAGCTTTTTAAACTAAGTACCAGATTTACAGAATAGCCTGTTCTGTTGAAAGAACAGACTGGCAGCGGATGGGGTTCTGGGAGGGAGTTCTGTTAGCCTCAGAGAAACAAAGGCAGAAGGCCTTCTGTTAACTCGTAGAACAAGTTCTGCTGAACACAGATACCAAGTCCAAGGAGTTATACAGTTCTATCTAAGTGCAAGTATTAAAAGCAGTAAGTAAACGACACCAGGGATTTTTATAGTGGTTCAAGGAACAACTCGTTCCTCTAATCCACTGTTCCACTAAGCTGTAAAAGCTGCCGTTTACAAAGTCTTAGTCCTAGCACTTAAGAAGCACTCCACGTCTTCTTCAAGCCTAGATGTGTCCTGGGATGCACTGTCTGGCTTCCTTTAACACTAGTCCTTTCACTGAGTTTCCTTGAAGTATCACCACTTCACTACTCCAGTTATTCGGACGTCCTTCTTGTAGCAAGAAGAGTTTCTGTTGAAACAAGGGTTCCTCCAACTAGCTTCGTTATAAAAGATTTGTATGTGATGAGCTTGAAGAGTTGAAGAACACTTTGAACTTTGCTTGAGTTGGAAAGAGTATTTTTCCAACTTCTGCCTTCTCTTGTAGAGGATAGTGAGTTTGAATCTCAAGGAGGGTTTTGCTTTTCAGAGTTTGAATATCTTGCTTGTAGCAATGTGATAGCAAAGTTGAATCAAGGTTGCAAAGTTATCCGGTTGTTCTTCGTAGTGTATCTTTTATACTGAGGTTGTCTTCCCGTTGGAGGAGTAGGAGGACAACTGCATTTAATGCGCGAGCAGTTGACTTGACCAGTAGGACCCGGTAAAGTTGGCGGGTTACTATTTCGGGATAAAGTAATCCTGACATTGCGGCCAATCATCTGCAATTACTCCACGGAGCATGGGGAGCATTAAATGACCATTTAATGCGAGCACTGTAGCTTTTCCGTTTCATACTCCTAGCCGTTGAAGGAATCTTTAAGTTGACTTCCCGGCTTTGTGGATTTCTTCCAAGTGTCAGACCTTCTGGTGTTATTGGCAGAGAACTGAATCAGAGAAGATCATGAGCACTTCTGTTGTTGGTAGCTTACAGAGAACCAGGAGGGTTTCTGTCACGCTAAAGGGTAACAGAGACCCTGACGTATTCTGTTCCTAGACAGAGAACCAAGATCTTCTGTCTGGAGGACTTCTGGTAGAGAGGCCTTCTGGTAGTCGAATATGCTAAGAACTTTACAATGGAAAATTCTAAAACATAATTTCTAAAAGGGGTACTCTACAGTCCTAATAGATATAGCATCATCAAAATCTAAATACAATTATTCCTTACAATTCTTTATCACATAAAAACAATGTAATGTGGTATGTCTCTTTGCAGACAATATTTTGTATAATGCATCGAAGAGAGGAGATATATATTTATCTCCTTAAAAAAAATCATAGAGATTTTTTTTAGGATGTTATATGGTGTGTTTAATATATAAAGTATTAATATTGGTCTAATGAATGGATTAGGTATATCTCATTTTTTTTTTGAAAAAAAGAACGAATTTAATAATCCTTTTAGTAATATTATTTATATTGTTGAATTATTGAAAATATATTTTGCCATATATTTTAATTATATAAAAAATGGATCTTAAAAACGAATTTAATTATCATTTTTTTTCGAACTTAAATAGTATATTTTGACAAAAATTTCGATTTTTTTTAAAACAAACTTCGAATTATCAAAAATAATTAATTATCGAATTTTAGTTATCCAAAATTAATTTGTAAAAACGAATTTAATGACATAGTAGTTATTTAATATGCATATATTTTAAAAAAAAAATTGCTTCGTATATGCGGATTACCAGAAAATTGAAGTTTTTTTTTCGTTTTTTTTTATTATTAATTTCGGGAATGAGATTGAATTTTATAAAAAAAATGAAAAAATATATAAATTTGCTTCATATTTTGTTAAATAATTTTATTGGTGTGAACAAATGGCAAGTTTAAAAAAATTGACATGAAAATATAGTCTAGAAGTATAAAGAAAAGGCATGTACATGAGTCAAACATATATATACACACGTAACATTTTATTATGCGTGTGGGTGTATGCATGTGTCAATTGTATGTTATGAATAATAAATGTGCATAAAAAAATGGAATAGTAAAGTCACGATTTGTCATATATATTCATTTAAAGGTGGCGGTTTTCTAAATAGAATGGAAAAATTGATTTCATTGATTATTTAGTATTATGATATATTTAGAAGGGTATTTGTATATGTTAATAATTTTTTTTTTGAATTTAAATTCGCACTTTTCATATTTAGATTATTGCCATATATGTTAATATATTCTTTGCATATTAAACATACGTATATGGGGAAAAAATATTAATATAGATGGAAATAAATATTAAACATATATTAAATTGTGAAAACTCCATACGTAATCATATTAAACGTGTATTGATTATGTATACATGTGTATTATATTGTATGAAAACGTGTGTAACATATGTATAGTTCATATATATACATATTACGAGATCATATTGAATCCATAGGATATGTATACATATATCAAACATACGTATCCATACATTAAATTATGAAAACTCTATTACGTATATTTAATGTCTAATATGTTGATTTGAGTATTTAAAAGAGTAATTTTACGTGATTATGGTTCCAACTATATGTATGTGACATATAGCATTACGGAGAAATATAATCACATAATATGTATAAAATATAAAAAAAACATAATATGATCTTAATTCCAACTATATGTATTTATCATATAGCTTTACGGAAAAGTATGATCACATGGATGTATAAAAAAATGAAGAGGGATGCATATTGTGATATTGATTCCAACTATATGATTATAACATATAGCATTACGGAATTATAATCAAAAATTGCATCTATCTAAAAAAATGAATGGGGCATAACATCAAACACTTGGTATGCAAGAAGTTGATTTCAAAAGAATGACAACTTAATCTCAAAAAAATCAATGATGTTCATCACAATGGTAAACATAATGCAATAAATCATATACATAAGATTCTGCAATGATTTTTGAGTAAACGAGTTACCTCAAAAATTCAGATGTAGAAGACTGTCTGGGTTGATTTGCATAGTAGCCTTAACAGAGTATGGAGGCTGCCTGGGGCGGGATTCTGTCCAGTAGGGGCTGTCCAGGGAGGTCCAGGAGGATTTGCTCCTTTGTTGCTTTATTGATTCGAAGCAAAAGACAAGTTCCGTTGAGCAGCTCTCTTTCTACAAGCCAAAGAATTCAATGATCGGCAACTAAGGGGAAAGGAGAATGAAGGCGTAAAAAAATATTTAGGTTTAGAATAAAATTGCTGATAACGTGTTGTGGGGAATGTGAGAGATGTATGTTAGTTCATTAGCAAGCCTCCTTTAAATGGGAGGAAATAGGGTTTACAAGGCATGGGCCATATAATTAAATGCACACAAAACCCTAAATACACTTTCTATCTATAACGAATGCACATTAAAGGTAATTTCCTTCAACACTAAAAGCATTATACATGAGATCGAAATTATCTCACTCAATTGTTAGCCGGCTTATTTTATTTTATATTTAAAAGCATTACATATGAGAGAGAAAATTATGACGCTCAATTTTTAGCCGGCTTATCTTATATTTTCTTATATTTAAAAGCACTACATGAGTAGAGCAATGATCTCTAACATTGGTAGGTAGTCATGTTGCATAATAATTGGGGTAAGATGATGTTTTTAATCATGTACTCCTTTGGTATATATAAATATAGATAATTTTAAAAATATTTATAGAGGTTGTTCAATAATTTAAATTTTTATATATTCAATATTGGTCTCATATATAATTTCTCCTCTCAATTGTTAGCAAGTTTATCTTCTAATACATAAGAGACTACATATGATAGAGAAAACCTTCCCGCTTAATTATTAGCAAACTTATCTCATTATATCTAGAAGCACTACATATGAGAGAGAAAATTCTCTCATTCAATTGTTAGCCGGCTTATGTTATTATACGTAAAAACACTACATATGGGAGTAAAAAATGTCCCGCTCAATTGTTAGTTAGTCATATACAAAAAAAAATCCACTCAGTTGTTAGCTTAATTAACTTATACCTACAAACACTATGCATGAGAGACAAAGTTATACGGCTTAATTGTTAGCAAGCTTATCTTATACTTAAAAGAACTACTTATATGAGAATTTCCCCACTCCGATGTTAGCAAGTTTATCTTCTAATACATAAAACACTACATATGTGAGAGATAAATTTCCCGCTCAATTATTAGCAAACTTATCTTGTTATACCTAAAAGCAATACAAATGAAAGAACTACCTATGTGCATGAGAACTTATCTTGTTATTACCTCCTTCAATTGTTGTTGGTTTATCTTATACTTACAAGAACTACCTATGTGCATGAAAGAAAGTTATTCCACTCAATTGTTAGCAAGCTTATCTTATACTTCATATAATATATAATACCTAATAGCACTACACATGAGAGAGAAAAATCTCTCACCCAATTCCCTTGTGCTCAATTATTGCAAGCTTATCTTCTATCTAATATCCAAAAGCACTACATATATGAGAGAGCAAATTTTCCCGATCAATTATTATCAAGCTTATCTTCTTATACCTAAAACTACTACATATCAGAGAGAAAATTCTCTCACTCAATTGTTTGTCGGCTTACCTTATACCTAAAAACACTACATATGAGAGAGAAAATACTTCTCCTCACTTGTTAGCCGACTTATCTCACACTTTAAAAATGACACATAAGAGGAAAAAATCTTTCGTTCAATTGTTAGCACGCGTAACTTCAAATATCTAAAAACACAATATATGAGAGAGAAAGCTCATCCGCTCAATTGTTAGACGGCTTATCTGATACCTAATAGCACTATATATATATATATATATATATATATATATGATAGAGAAAATTCTCTCGCTCAACTGTTAGCCTCCTTAATTACGACCTAATCTTGTTATATACCTAAAGTCTTATACCTAAAAGTATTACATATGAGATAGAAATTATCTCACTCAATTGTTAGCTGGCTTTTACCCCACTGTAGGTGGGAGCCTTTGCGACACTGGGTAAATGAAAATGATGAAAATGAATTGTTAGCCGGCTTATTTTATTTTATATTTAAAAGCATTACATGTGAGAGAAAATTATGGCGCTCAAGTTTTAGCTGACTTATCTTATTTTATCTTATACTCCGTACTTAAAAGCACTACATGAGTAGATCAGAGCAATGCTCTCTAACATTGGTAGGTAGTCACGTTGCATTATAATTGGGGTAAGATGGTATTTTTAATAGTGTACTCCTTTGGTATATATACATATAGATAATTTTAAAAATATTAATAGAGGTTGTTCAATAATTTAAATTTTTATATATTCAATATTGATCTCATATGAAAGATCACAAAAAATTATGAATTTTGATGTACTTTTTGTAAAAATTGGAGCAAAAATAAAAAAGTTATAAATTTTTAAAGAAAATAGGGGTATTTTATTAATTGGACCCCACTAATTACATCTTCACTCCCTTCATTCCCTCGGGTGTTTCGGTACATTTAATTTGAATGGGAAGAAATTGGCCACGTGTCATTTTAATAGGAAATGTGTGAATTAAGGATAAAGTGACAGATAAGATTCATTAAGGTCAAAATTGTCATTTAAGGAGCAATTTGTTTTCTTATATATATAAATCCTATATACATAAAAGCAAAATCCTTCTCCCAATCCCTTTTGCCCCTTCTCTCTCATTAATCGCATCTCACCCAAATTATCGGTGGACGGTTACCTACAACACTGCTATGTCTTCCTCAATCGCACGTTAACTTTTCCAGCCCCAAATTCAGTGCACATGGCTCTTTAATCGTACGTTTCCGTCTACAGGCGCAAATTCAGGGCAGACAAAGAACACCTTTCTTCGGTCATAATCTACCGTTTCTTCCGTTTTCTAATAACTGAGCTCTTATTACGTCTCAATCGTTCATTCCCCCTCCTCTTCTCTTCTTGAGATGCCCGCTGCAATTCAACTGGCACAAGAAACACCTCTTGCGTTAAGCCTTCATATTTCGTTCTTCATTGAGTTATTTTCTTAGTAGCAGCTTCACAAGCCACGAACTCCTCATCTCCATCTCAACCGGCATCAGAAACATTCGTCTTCTGTTGAAGTTTGATTTGTCTTCCGAAGACCACATTCGAATACATGTTATTCTTCCAGTTTAGGGAAATGACCGTTCTGGTTTCTATTCCTTCTCTTCTCGTCATCAGCCAGATGCCCGCTCCAATTCAACCGCCACTGTGGAACACCTCTTGCGACTTCTGCCCCAAAATAAGGTTTGATTTTACTTTTATCATTAGTCTTTTTTTATTCATTACAATTGCTCGGGTTCAGTTCAGCAAATGTCGATTATATTGATCCTTCTATTACATGGATCCTTATATTATTAATTGGAATCTGATTACTTTTAGTTATTTTGAACGTGTACTTCTCAAATGCCTAATCTAAACCTGCTCGGTTTTTGTTAAATGGTGTTCTTAATAAGGATTCCCTCTTCTTTAATAACTTGAAGATCTAACAGTAAGTCAGCCAATAGTTAGTTTAAAGAAGACAGGGTCAACCATTAAGTTTTCTTGCCAATGGCAATGCTATTTTAAGAAACTTTAGGTTTGTTTAGTATGTTATTAGATGTTTAAATTTAAACTCTACTGTTCTGTTTGATCTAAGGTTAAAGGAATTTCATCATCCTACATATTCTAATGAAATTGTTTAGCTTCTGTTTTGCGTTGTATTATAAAATTGTTTCTAATTTATATGTGCATAAAAGCACCAATTTGGTTTTCTCTATTAATGTTGAGAGCCAGGGGTGAAACTCTGCTTCATATACAAGGGATGGAATTTGCTACAGAGAACATGGCACCAGGGGCTCAGTTGAATACTACCTGAGCTATTCATTCAGCCTTAAGGTTTTTTTAGAATGCTAGGTATTTGGAAGCCTTTTTCCTTTAGATTCAACTTGGGTCTACAAGTTTGTGAATTAGTATTGATGGACGAAGGGGAAGATAAACATATGTTGTTTTTAATTAATCTGCATCTCTAATTGTAAAATCTTTTTTTGGTAAACTCATTTCTGAGACTGCTTATTTTGCTTACAATGCTTTTTTAACATTGTTTGAAAATAATTGACTAAACAAATATAAACAAATCTCTAAAGTAAATTTATGACTTAACTTGGTAAGGCCAATTATAAAACTTTTATGACTTATTGTGTATCTAAAACTCTAAATGCTGAAATATGTGGTGAAATTGGAATAATGAATCGAAAGCACCTATTCATAATCAACCATATAAAAGAAATGTAAGATAGTCACTGCGGTGTAGGGCTAATACAAATCATAAATCATATTACCAAAAATGAGATTAGAAGAAAGATTGTAACACAGTAGCTAAAGGGGATATCAAATCCCAACTTGTGAAATTAAGATTAAAAATTCTGGAATCATATAAACCAGTAATATACACTGAAAGTCTGAACCTCAAAGAAAAAATGGATAAAATAACAAACTTACAGATTTGCGAGATCAGATTCTTATATGATCTATCAATTATCCAAAACTCTAAATGCTTAAATATTTGGTGGAAATGAAATATTGAATCAAAGAGAGGTAGTTCAGCACTTCTAGAATATCATCTTCTACAAGTCCTCAATCGCTATTGCTTATAGAAGAATATCTTCTGTACCACTGTTGTTTTTTTCATATGTGCTTCTTTGGTTGTATTTTTACCAACTTGATTATCTAACTATTGAATAGTATTCTAATTTAGTAAAACCAGTGGTTTAATAATCTCACTTTATAGTGAAAACAAGCCTATATGACTTTTATGATCTATTGTATATCTTTAACTCTAAATGCTGAAATATATGGTGGAATTGAAATATTGAATCAAAGAGAGACAGTTTAGCACTTCTAGAATATCATTTACTTTATATTTCCTCCATAAAAAGATATCAAGGTTGAGATAAGTAATTTTTTTCACTTTCCTATTATAAGTGAAATGTCAAGTATAGACCAAACAATTGAAAATTATCTCATCAAACTTTATATGTGACATGAACTTTTGATTTCATGTAAGTTAATTGTTCAGATGCTAATTGAAAAATTATCAAAATAACTTGCAGATTAATTTGAAAGAACAAAGCTATTATATGAAGCAGGTCAATAACTTGCTCTATATCTTCTTTATCCAGGTCTTAGAGAAAAAATGAAAAGAAGGAACCATTTGAGGAAAAAACATTGGTGTTCACGAGTCTATCAAAGAGCCTATTTTCATGGTATATAATACAAATGTTATAAGTTAGAGTAATTTTTTTTATTGGATGGTATCTGCCTGTCACTTTAGAATGATAGTGCTCTATTAGTTTATTTGTTTCTTTCATTACATACCCTCTTTCATATTGTAAATATTGATTTTGTAATGGTAACGAATGAACACTACATCCAGCAAGATGATGGTACAACGATGAAAGCTTCATTAGGTCGTCTGAAGTATATTTTTGTCTTCACTTATATTCAATTGATACAAAAAAAATTGTACAAAAATATGCATTAAAATATATTCCCTGCTGCATTAAAATGTATGAGGTGAGTAATTCTCAATTATGTTTGGTGGATGATGTGACCTGTTAGGTATTGACCCGGTTCTTTTTTGTAAGCCCAGTTCATTTGTGATTATCCTTGGCCCATGTCTTTATTCTTTCTTCCCACCGCTTTCCTTGTGCGTCGTTCTCTTCCGCTTGGCCAGAGCTTTCGGTTTTCAACCTGTATGGTAAGTTACCATGTTTGAGTTTTGAGCTTAGCCTATTTAATCTCTCTTGCCCGCTGCGATTAGATCTGGCCGAAACCCTTGCTTCTCTGATTACCGCCTCTCTGTGGGTGCTCCTACGAACTGGCCGGAAATTGCTGCTGGCTGACGCCCCTCCCTCCCCTTGTTGATCCTAGTGTGTGAAATTCATCCTTTGTGAATGAAAGTGGTTGAGACCTGAGCTGGATTAGAGTTCTTACAGTGGTATCAGAGACGGGAGAGGTCTGCCGCCGCCACGCCGCCGCCACGCTGCCGCCTGCCGCCGCGTCGACGCCCTCCACTGTTGTCCAGAAGTCACCGGAGGTCCAGGGGTGCTGCCGCCGTTTGCCAGGAGCCAAACCGGTCCAGTCCGCTGCCAGTCCAGTCCGCTGCCGGTCCAGACCTGCTGCCGCCAGTCTGGGAGCTCTGCCGCCACGCTCTGCAGCAGCCCACGCTGCCTACGGTAAGTCGGGTAACCCAACCTCGGACCCCGCTCTGTGATTTTGCAAATTCTGTGTTGAGTAGCATGACTGAAAATGAGTGGTTGATTGACTCTGGTTGTACTTATCATATGACACCTTTTAGATCTTTGTTTGCTTCTTATGATTCTTGCAATGATGGTTTTGTGTCTCTTGCTGATAATAAGAAATGCAAAATACATGGGGTGGGTGATGTATGCTTGAAGTTTGATAATGGGACTGTGTTTAATATGAAAAATGTGAGGCATGTCCCTGATTTGCGTCATAACTTGTTTTCTGTCGCTGCTTTTGAGGGTAGTGGGCTTGAGGGTAAATGGGGAAATGGGTGCATGAAAGTTTTGAAAAATTCCCTTGTTTTGTTTAAGGCAAAAAAGGTGAATAATTTGTATGTGTGCCATGCTCAGCCTTTCTGTGATTCTGCTCATGTTGTTAGTTCTGATAAAACTGCTTTGTGGCATAATAGATTAGGACACATGAGTAATAAGGGTTTAGAGATTTTGCATAAATCTGGTTGTTTTGGTAAGGATTCTGTGTCCTTCATCCCTTTCTGTGAATCTTGTGTGTTAGGCAAGCAGCATAAGGTTACATTCCCCTCTTCCCCTTATCCTAATCCCACTAAGTGTACCTCTGTGTTAGAGTATGTTCATGCAGATGTGTGGGGTCCTGCTAGTGTCTCTACCCACGGGGGTAAGAGATATTTTCTGTCCATTATCGATGATTTTTCTAGGAAGGTGTGGGTCTGTATTCTTGAGCATAAGTCCGATGTCTTTGTGAAATTTAGGGAGTGGAAAACCCTTGTCGAAAATCAAACCGGTAAGATGGTCAAAACCCTTAGGACCGATAATGGATTAGAGTTTTGCAATAAGGATATGGACCAACTCTGTGTTGATTGTGGGATTAGAAGGCACAAAACTGTGCCCTATACTCCCCAACAAAATGGGATAGCCGAGAGAATGAATAGGACTGTTCTAGATAAGGTTAGGAGTATGCTTGCCACCTCCGGTTTGTCTAAAAAGTTTTGGGGTGAAGCAGTCAATACTGCTGTCTACTTGATTAACCGGTCTCCTTCTGTTCCCTTGGGTGGGAAATGCCATGAATCTGTTTTTTCAAACAAGCCCCTTGATTTGTCTAATCTTAGAGTGTTTGGGTGTGTTGCGTATGTGCACCAACAAGGTGACAAATTGGATCCTAGGTCTAAGAAAGGAGTCTTCTTAGGTTATCCTGAGGGTGTGAAGGGGTACAGGGTTTGGGATAGGAACCAAGTAGGTTTCAAGGTTGTGGTAAGTAGAAACGTTGTTTTCAATGAATCCGAGTTCCCTTGTCTGGTTAAGTCAGTCCATGATTCTGAGTCGAGCCCTAGTAGTACACCTGTTGAGGTGGAGTCCATACCATATGCTGCTAGTCCTTTGTTTGCTTTAATCATGATTCTTCTACTTTGCATAATTCTTCTGAATTGCATGATTCTTCCGAGCATGATAATACCACCACTTCGAGTGAGGTGGAGCATTCTCATGTGCATTCAAATGACAATGAATCGCATGATGAGAGTGTTGATTCTAGTGATAATGATTTGCATGATTACCAACTTGTTAGAGATAGAAGTAGGAGAGAAATTAGGAGAACTGCTGATAGCATGCTTGATTTTGCTTTCCATGCGTGTGATACTTCTATGTTTGCTTTCTCTGTGTTTGAGACCCTTGAGCTTAACGAACCTAAAACCTATAGGGAGGCCCTTAAGTCTAATGAGTCCGCTAAATGGCTTTGCGCCATTGAGTGAGATGGAGTCACTTAGAGCGAATAAGACTTGGACGTTAGTTCCTAGACCGCCCAATAGTTCCGTAGTTGAGTGTAAGTGGCTATTTAAGGTTAAGGAAGAGCCTAACGACATTAGATATAAGGCTAGGTTAGTAGCTAAGGGTTTTACTCAAAAGGAAGGTGTTGATTATGCTGAAATCTTTGCTCCTGTTGTTAAATTCAGTACGATTAGAATGATGCTTGCTCTTGTTGCTCATAATGATTGGGAAATGAAGCAAATGGAGGTCACCACTGCTTTCTTGCATGGTGATTTAGACAAGAAAATCTATATGACCCAGCCTGAGGGCTTTGTGGATCCCATGAAGAGCAATCATGTGTGTTTGCTTAGGAAGGCCTTGTACGGCCTGAAGCAGTCCCCGAGGTAGTGGAATATCAAATTTGACCAGTGCATATCATCTTTGAAATTTCACAAGTCCGAGTGCGACCATTGCCTATACTTTAAAAATACTTCTTCTGTGCCTGTATTTTTATTGCTTTATGTGGATGACATGTTGATTGTTAGTCCTTCGGGTGACGCCATTAAAGGTGTGCAAAAGCGTCTCAGTGAGAACTTTGCAATGAAAGACCTAGGTGATGCCAAGAGGATCCTAGGCATTAACATTGTTAGGGATAGGAGTAAGCGTGTGTTAGTACTCAATCAGATTTCATACATTGAAAAGATTTTGAGTAAATATAACATGCATTCTGCTACTACCGTCTCTATCCCTATGGCGTCCCACTTTGTGTTAAGTAAGGATCAGTCTCCCAAGACTGCTCCTGAAATTGCTAAAATGAAATATGTGCCTTATTCCAATGCTATTGGGTCCGTGATGTACCTCATGGTGAGTACTAGACCCGACATTGCCTATGCTGTTAGTTGTTTGAGTAGGTATATGTCTAATCCTGGTTTACCTCATTGGAATGCTCTTAAGTGGTTGCTTAGGTACTTGAAATCTACTGTTAATCATGGGTTGGTTTTCACTAGGTGGTCTGAGGGTGTTAAGTTGAGTGGGTATGTGGACTCGAATTTTGCTAACGATAGAGACAATAGGAAATCCACTACCTCTTATGTGTTTACCCTTTGCGGGTCTTGCATTAGTTGGAAGTCTCAACTTCAACCCATAGTTGCCATTTCCACTACTGAGTCCGAGTATGTGGCCGCTACCGAAGCATTTAAGGAAGCCATTTGGCTTAAACGTCTCCTAACGAAGATTGGTAGTCTTAATCAGGATATTTGTGTGTTTTCTGATAGTCAATCTGCTATTCAACTGTGCAAAAACCCTGTTTTTCATGATAGAACTAAGCATATTGATGTTAGATTTCATTTTATACGTGATATTGTTAGTGCAGGTGATATCAAGTTGATTAAAATTCCATCTGAATTTAATCCTGCTGACATGGGGACTAAATGTCTCTCTGTCGAAAAGTTGTTGTCGTGCAAGCGCACGTTAAACATTGATTGCGGTTAAGTTGCCTGGTGATCTTACCCCTTTGCCTGAATGTGTCTTTGTGATCATTCGGGCAATCCAGCGATGATGAGTCTCAAATTTGTGTTAGAGCTTTGACTCTAAACCACTATGGTCCAATAAGGTGGAGAATGTGTTAGGTATTGGCCCGGTTCTTTTTTGTAAGCCCAGTTCATTTGTGATTATCCTTGGCCCATGTCCTTATTCTTTCTTCCCACCGCTTTCCTTGTGCGTCATTCTCTTCCGCTTGGCCAGAGCTTTCGATTTTCAACCTGGATGGTAAGTTACCATGTTTGAGTTTTGAGCTTAGCCTATTTAATCTCTCTTGCCCGCTGCGATTAGGTCTGGCCGAAACCCTTGCTTCTCTGATTACCGCCTCTCTGTGGGTGCTCCTACGAACTGGCCAGAAATTGCTGCTGGCTGACGCCCCTCCCTCCCCTTGTTGATCCTAGTGTGTGAAATTCATCCTTTGTGGATGAAAGTGGTTGAGACCTGAGCTGGATTACAGTTCTTACATGGTTATTTTAGTTGAAATACTTTGTAGTCTATAAACTAACTTATCTATAAAGGTGGATGCAGATACCGAGACAATGAGAAACAAGAGAGGAATGCTATATATGCAGAAATGGTGGAGAAAAAGAAAGTAACGGATTTACCTCAAGCAATGAGTGAATCATTAGTCCTTCAAATTTACTTGTAGGCAATTCTCTTGATAGAAAGTTTCACAATATTAATGAAAATAGTTGATGGAGTATATGGGCCTGAGCCCCAGGACCCACATACTCGGAAGAACAGAAAGCACAAGACAACAGAGTGGCGCCCTCGTCGGCCAAGACGCCCCCGTCGGCCGAGAAGAAGCCAACTCGGATCATGGTCCTGAGTCCAAGGAACCCGGGTGCCCTCGTCGGCCGTGCCCTCGTCGGCCGTGCCCTCGTCGGCCGTGCCCTCGTCGGCCACGCCCTCGTCGGGCACGAGGACCTCCCAGAATCGGATCCTATACTTACTCATTTGTACAGCCCATTAGAGGCTTTGTATTTGGCCCAGTAGCGGTCCGGTTGTAAATGGGCCTCCCAAGCCCAAGGCTTGGGAGCCCAACCCTAATTTTCTCTATAAATACTCCCCTTGGGAGTAGTTATAGGGGTTACAAATTCATTCTATTGAAGCATATTATTGCACTTCTCTCTCTAGCTCTCACCTCTCTCTAGAATCTAGGAGTTAATACTCTATCATTTGGTGCTTTCATTGAGAGCTAGAACAATCAAGTTAGCACCCTTCGTCGCTACCAAGCACAGCTAACCACTGATCATGGGGAGAACTAAGTCAAACCGCAACCTCGTCAGCAAAGTCATCCCTGAGGACCAAGAGCCCAGGGAGCACGATGAGGACGCCACGGCCGACCAGATCGGCGGAGGGGACCTCTTCCAGGAGGCCTTCAACCTCACGACGGACCTCCGCAACCAACTCAACGGCGGAGTCCCTGACGCCCGCCTCGGCCTGGAAAAGAAGCGAGCTGAGAAAGCGGACCACGCCCCGGCCCAGCCTATGGTCGCGGCCTCTCCGTCCGTAGATCCTCAGGTCCAGGCCGCACTATCGGCTATCATCGCCAGCTTGGCTCAGAATCCCACCGTCCTCAGCGCACTCTTGCCAAGGACCGGGGGGAACGTCACTCAACCTCCCCAGCACCAACCGTTGGCCATCCAGATGGGAAACGATGAGGGGGTGGTGCCCCAGGACACGGCGTCGTCCCACTCCCACCCTGCTTCCCCTCTTCGGCCCGGGCAGACCCCAGCGCGTGGAAAAGCCTCTGCCTTCAATAGGCTAGGTGACACGCGCCGTCGTCCGGTTTCGGAGAGGATGGCGGGACGGATTGGTGATCCTCGTCCTGGCTCGCCAAGGGAAAGCTTGGGGTCTGTGTCCTGGACAGCGGACCAGCCCCGCACGGACAAGGGCAAGGGAAAGTTGCACGAAGATGACGTGCGTCACCAGATCAACGCGGCTCACAACGAGCGCACGAGGAACCAGCCGGGCGGCGCTACGGCCGCCAGGGACCCCCGAGACGAGGTCATCGCCCAGCTGGAAAGGAGGTTAGCTCAGATGGAGGCCAAGCAGTCGGCCAACATCCCTACGGCCGGCGCCTCCAACGACCCCGGCCTCAACGCGCTCATGAACAAAGTCAGCGCCCCGGAGAGGGAGCTGGCCGAAGGGCGGGGTGACCCCGTCATCCAGGTCAGGACTAGGACCCCTTTCACCAACAGGGTCCTCTCGGCCCCCATCTCTGAGAAATACAGGGGGAACGCCATCAAGTCCTATGATGGCCGATTAGACCCCCAGGAGCACTTCAGCCGCTATCAAAACAACATGCTAATGGTGAATGCGTCAGACGAATACCTCTGCCGTTGGTTCCTCTCTACTCTCGAGGGGCCAGCGTACGAGTGGTTCAATGGACAGCCAGAGGGAAGCATTGACTCATGGCAGGATCTCGCCCAGCGCTTCCTCACTCACTTTGCCGGGAGGAAGCGCGCCAAGAAGTATTTCACCCACCTCCTCTCCGTCAAACAGCAGCACGAGGAGTCCCTCCGGTCATTCATCGACCGGTGGACGAGGGAGACCGAGGAGGTCGAGGGGGCCGATGAGCGCACCCTCCTCGCCTTGTACCAGGGAGCCCTCCGCAGCTCCCCGTACGCCAGGAGCCTCATCACTGACCCCCCGAGGTCGTACGCCAAGGCGCTCCAACGCGGAGGCTTGTATGCCGACGCCGACGAGCTCCATAATCACAAGAGAGAGGGGGGCCATCCCCCCAAGAAGACAAATCCTTCGCCGGCCTCGGGTCCGTCCCCGGCCGGCCAGGGTGCCCAGGGCCGCCACGGCTCTGGTGGACAAAGTAAGAAAGACCGCCACTGGCGGCCGAGGCTGGAACGGCCGGGGGTAACCCTCACCCACCCGGTCGGCACCATCCTCGATTATGCCGAGAAGCACGGCCTCATCGAGCAAGCTCCTCGGCCGGCCGAGGAGATCCTGGCCATCCAGCAGGGCGGCACGTACTGCCGGTTCCACAAGAACTCGTCGCACAACACCGACGATTGCATCACATTGAAGAAGGCCATCGAGCGCCTTATTCACCAGGGGGAACTCTCCCAGTTTGTCAAAGGTGGCCCACGCAAAAACACTTGGGTAAACACCGGCAAACGTGGGGGCGAACCCTCTGCGAAAAAGCGCGAGATTGGTAGGCTCAGCGACGACGAGGACTTCGAGGAGCCTCCGCCGAAGAAAAATCACATCCACCTTATCGTAGGAGGGAACACTGGGGGGGACTCCGCCACTCAGAGAAAGAAGTGGGCCCAATCCCTTTACATTGGAGAGGTGTCCCACGTTCCCCCCCCAGCCGAAGAAGCAGCGAACGAAGGCGATCACCTTCACCGACAAGGATCTGCCTCCAGGTACGGAGTCACACCGGGACGCCCTCGTCATCCGATGTGAGATCGGTGACTCCATCATCCACTGTACTTACATCGATACGGGGAGCTCCGTCAACGTGATGTACCTGGACACCTTCAAGCAGCTGAAGCTGGACAGAGCTCTGCTGAAGCCGATCAAGACCCCGTTATCCGGCTTCACCGGGGACTCTATCGACGCCGAGGGCACGATAGTCCTCCCCGTGGAAGTCGGTGACGGCCCCCACCATGCCAAAATTGACATGGAGTTCATGGTGGTCAACCTCTGGTGCGCCCACAACCTGATCTTGGGCCGGCCAGCGCTGGAGGACTTGGAGGCCATCATCTTCATGAAGCACCTATGCTTGAAGTTCCCCACCAATGACGGCATCGGCTACGCCAGAGGAAATCAGAGGATAGCCAGAGCTTGCTACCTCAAGCTGACGAGGCCGGCCGAAAGGGAAGGACAGCGGATAGACACCATCACGGCCGCCGTCGCCATGGACGAGGAGAGGCCACATGCGGAGCCGGCCGAGGAGGTCGAGGAAATCCCTCTGGATACCTCCCGGCCGGAGCGGGTTCTCAGGGTCGGAAAGCAACTCCCCCAGGACCAGCGAGACGCCATCCTCCTCGTCTTACGGTCATACGCCGTTGTCTTCGCGTGGGGCCCGGACGATATGCCCGGCATCAGCCGCCAGGTGATCACTCACCGGCTGACCGTCGATCCGGCCTCCACGCCCGTCAAACAGAAGCGGCGCTACTTGTCCGCTGACAGGCGGGACTTCGTCAAAGGGGAGGTCGCCATGCTCCTATCGATCAAACATATCAAAGAGGTGAAGTACCCAACATGGTTGGCCAACGTCGTCCTCGCACAGAAACCGCCGACGTTCAGAATGTGTGTTGACTACACTGACCTGAACAAGGCGTGCCCCATGGACCCGTTCCCTCTCCCCAATATTGATCAGTTGGTGGACGAGACGGCGGGGTGCGAGTTAATGTCGTTCCTCGACGCTTTCAGAGGGTACCACCAGATCTCCATGCACGAAGATGACGCCGAGAAGACGGCATTCATGACCCCAGAGGGAATATTTTGCTACCTCGTCATGGCCTTCGGACTCAAAAACTCCGGCGCCACCTATACTAGGATGGTGGCCAAAATCTTCAGAGCGGTCCTTGGCCGGACGATGGAGGCGTACGTCGACGATATGATCGTCAAGAGCAGGCAGGCCACCTCCCACGCCGACGACCTCCGGGAAATCTTTGAAATCATGAAGGAATTCAGGCTCCGCCTTAACCCCAAGAAGTGCGCCTTCGGCGTCCAAGGCGGCAAGTTCCTTGGCTACATGGTCAGCCGGAGAGGCATCGAGATAAACCCGGAGAAGACGCAGGCCATCATCAACATGGAGCCGCCCCGCAACGTCAAGGAGGTACAGCGACTGACGGGGCGCCTGGCGGCCTTAAACCGGTTCCTCTCCAGGTCAGCTGAGAGAGCACTCCCTTTCTTCCAGATCATGCGCAAGGCAACCAGCTTCAAGTGGACGACGGAGTGCCAGGAAGCATTCGACGAATTGAAAAGGTACCTGTCGTCCCCACCCGTACTCTCCAAGCCCAAAGCCGGCGAAACCCTCTTCCTGTACTTAGGGGTGAGCACGTCGGCCATCAGCTCCGTGCTCATCCGTGAGGACGAAGGGGTGCAGAAGGCCATCTTCTACATCAGCAAGACACTTAGGGAAGCCGAGCTCAGGTACTCCCCCATTGAGAAGACGGTGCTGGCCATCGTCCACACCGTGAAGAAGCTGGGGCATTATTTCCAAGCCCACACCGTCCATGTGCTTGACCCAGCAGCCTCTCGGCGCGCTCATGAGGAGCCCCACTAGCTCCTCGAGGATGGTGAAATGGGCGATCTTCCTCAGCCAGTTTCAAATTGAGATCAAGCCAAGGCCATCTATCAAAGGGCAAGCCTTGGCCGACTTCATCATCGAATGCACAGCAAGGGAGACGGCCGTCGCCAACCACGGCCCGGAGCCGGACGACACGTGGACCCTGTTCACTGACGGCTCGTCGGCCGTGAAATCATGCGGCGGCGGCGGCGTCCTCATATCCCCTGAAGGATTCAGAGCCTACTATGCCATCCGCTTCAACTTCAGAGTATCCAACAACGAGGCTGAGTATGAGGCCCTCCTCAGCGGTCTCAGACTCGCCGCCGGCCTCAAGGCCAAGCACCTCAGAATCAAGTGTGACTCCAAACTGGTAGTGGGCCAGGTGGACGGATTGTACGAAGCAAAGGAAGGCCGGATGAAGCAGTACAAACAAGCGGCGGAGGAACTGCTGAAAGCGTTTGAAACCCACGAGATCACTCAGATCCCGAGGGCCGAGAACGCCGAAGCCGACATCCTCTCCAAGCTCAGCTCGGACACCCCGGAGCACATCTCCCAGTTGGCCAAGATCGAGGAGTTGAGCATGTCCAGCATCCATGCCAGCCCCGTCTTGTGCGTCCAACAGGGACCAGAGGACTGGGTCTCCGACATCGCCACCTTCATCACAACGGGGGAATTGCCCCCGGACGAGGAGAGGGCCAAACTCGCCAAACTCAGGGCCCCAAGCTACACCATCGAAGATGGCAAACTCTACAAACGGTCCTATAATGGCACTCTCCTCCGATGCCTGCACCAGGACGAGGCCGACACAGCCATGGAAGAAGTTCATTGCGGCGTCTGCTCCTCACACCAGGGCCCTTTCAGCATGTCCCGGCGTCTCGTCGTCCAGGGTTTCTTCTGGCCGACGATGGCACGCGACTGCGCTGACCTGGCCAGGAAGTGCACCACATGCCAGGTACTCCAGAAGGCCCCTGGTCGGCCAGCTGTCAATTATGCCCCTGTCAGCACCGCAATTCCATTCTTCAGATGGGGGATTGACCTGGTCGGCCCCCTGCCCAGAGCCGCCGGGAATAACCGCTACATCATCGTCGCCGTCGACTACTTCACCAAGTGGGTCGAGGCGGAACCTTTGGCCAGCATCACGGGGGCCAGATGCCAAAAATTTGTTTACAAGAACATCATCACACGCTTTGGTGTCCCCCAGGAGATCATATCAGACAACGGCACCCAGTTTGAGGCAGCCCCTTTCCAGGAGCTCCTCCGGGAGTTTGAGGTAAAGCATCGTTTCTCCTCCGTTGCCTACCCTCAGGGCAACGGGCAGGTCGAGAACGCCAACAGAACGATCATGGAGGGGCTGAAGAAGAAACTCCAGGCCGCAGGAGGTAGTTGGGTCGACGAGCTCCCCAGCATCCTGTGATGCTACAGAACCACGCCGAGGAGGGCGACAGGTGAAACGCCTTTCGCCCTGTGCTACGGCTTTGACGCAAAGGCACCTACGGAAGTTGCTATCCCCAGCCGACGGGTGGAACGATACGAGCCTGACGCCAATGAGGAAAGCATGAAGATTGACCTGCACCTGGTCGATGAGAGGCGTGAGCAAGCTTACGTCCGAGCGGAGAACTACCGGCGTCAAGTAAAATCATACTACGACGCCAAGGTACGTTCCCGGGAATTTCAGGTGGGGGACTACGTCCTCCGCCGAAGGGAAGCAAGCCAGCCGACAGAGGGTGGCAAGCTAGCATTGAAGTACGAAGGGCCCTACATCGTCAGTGCCGTGGTCAAACCCGGCACCTACAAACTTAAACGACCGAATGGGTCCAATGTACCACGAACATGGAATGTACATCATCTGGTGAAGTTTTATCAGTAATCCGAAGGAGGTGTAGACGGCGAAGCCCTCACCCCTTAA
This sequence comes from Cuscuta europaea, assembly GCA_945859875.1. NCBI lineage: Eukaryota > Viridiplantae > Streptophyta > Magnoliopsida > Solanales > Convolvulaceae > Cuscuta > Cuscuta europaea. The sequence goes on along the minus strand of CAMAPE010000027.1, from coordinate 7,103,729 downwards.
CGGGTTACTGATTGAACGCCACCCTCGGCCTCGAGCCACTTATGAATAAAATCATGTTCTGATTTTTCTCTGGAATTTAAAGTAAAACATTAGCAGGTGCCCTCGTCGGCCACCTAAGAGCGAAAGGCTCAGGTCTGGCCGACATGGCCCCTTGCATTTGCAGCCTACGAGCGACAAGCTCAGGCACTCCATTGTATTTTGTATCAGCGAAGGGCTCAGGCCTAGCTGAGAGAGCACATCGTCCTGGCCCCGTAAGCCTAGAAGTGAAACACTCAGGTATGGCCGACGATGTCCCCAGGACGAGGGGCCCGCAAACGGCCCACGTCTTGAAACGGGAAGCTCACCGCGTCGTCCACGCGCCAGATCGCAGGACGACAGGCCTGAAATCATGGCCGAGGTGACAAAATCCCAAAACTTAGGGATGGGCAACGACAGCCGTTGGAAACCGACCAAAAGTCTAGCCCGCGTCATAAATAGGCGACGGGACCCGCCCTGAGATCACGGACGTTATGAACGAAGTCCGAACCGGCCGAAGGACGAGCACACCCCTCGGCCGAAGCCTGAAAGAAGGATACCCCCCGAAACAAAACAAAAACAAAAACAAAAAATATATAAGGGAAAAAGAGGGAAGCGGACGGCCGTGCACACTTGTCGGCCTCGAGCAATGAAAAAATAAAATCCCCACAATTCAGGCCCATTTTGGCCAGGTACATATCAGTTGAACACAAGTATAGTACCACAAACAGGTAACATGGACGACGCGTCCACACACTACAAGGGAACAATCAAGGCCGATACACACGCCTATAAAACCCTAACCACATCGGTTGGGTGACACGCGAGAGGTGACCTTCATCGGCCACAGTCCTTTGAGGCACCAACGCTTGGTATGAAACCAAGCATCGCAATCCTGAGGATGACCAGGACGAAGCGGGCACTCATCACACCCGCGAAAGGAACAAGCAATCAAGAAACAACCTCTACTTGCCACAGCACCTCGGATGGCCGACGCAGGCACTGGAACCATAGCTAGCCGACGAAGACAGGACCATCTCCTTGGACAAGCTATTCCTTATCCAGCACCCTCATCGGCCACAAGCCAGACCTTGGCCGGCAGTGGCACCGCGAAGAAGTAAATGCCTAACATTTATACTTAGGAAATTATCTAAGTATTCAAACGAAGGAATTCTAGCCGAAGCGGGTACCAGTATATTACAAAGCCGTTAGCTACCTACACCTCCACATGTGTACTTGTGAAAAATTCAAAGTCCACGAGACTATGGTGAGGGTGCCCTTATCGGCCAGAACACAGGGATACAAGCCGACAACGGCCCTGGCTAAAACACCTGGGATGAATCCAAGGCCAGGACGATAAGGACGCCAACGCCTGGACGGAACGGACACTGCGGTCAGGGCTAAAAAGGGAAGCACCTAAAAGGAATCAAAAACACTTAGGAAATTTTGTGAAAAAATCCTAAGTGTTATGATGGCAAAGGAACAACGGTCAAGCCGACCAGGCCACCAGGCCGAAAGGAAAGCACCTAAGTGGATCCCAAAACACTTAGGGGAATTTTTGAAGCAAAATCCTAAGTGTTATGACAGTAAAGCAAAGAGGCATAGGCCGACCAGACTACTGGACGGGAAGGCCAACCTCACGGACGTAGCGGACACTCGCGGGTGACCCAAGTTATGACTTGATATTTAGACAATTTACAGAATTGAAATGACAAAGCAAACAAGCACACAAGGGATTCAAGGCCGAAAAGGACAGCAAAAATTTCTTCAATTGATAAACTTCATTACAATTGGGGGGCACTACGGCCGTTACATCACTTGGCAAAAAATTGAAAAGCTAATTACAAAAAGTAGACAATCAAGCTTCGGGGGCACCTCCATCTGCGGCCGCCTCATCGGCCTCATCAGCTCCCTCTTCGTCCTCAGCTTCTTGGCCGGCAGCAGGCGCAGCACTGGTAGCATCATCCAGGAAGTCGAACTCAGTATAGTCCGGCTCGCCGAGGCCGGAGCTTTCTATGGGGGACTCCCGCTCCGACAGTGGAAGCTTGGCCTGCTCTTCGGGATCCTTCATCAGCTTCGGCAGCTTCAGGTTCCGTCTAGCCCATCCAGAAGTGTAATTCATGGCCTTCAACGCCCGGGATAGCCGCCGACACAGGAGCCTTTGCATCCGCTCCTGGCCCAAGTTGTAGTAAACGGACATCTCCCGGCTGAAATACTCCCGGCCGGCAGGGGAGTTCATCCCCCAATTCTCCAGCCTGGCGGCCACCACTTCGTAGCACCAGGGGAGCCTCTCATCGGCCTTCCACCCCTCGGCCAAGAACTTCTCAACGGCCTCATCGGCAGCCTTCACGACGGCGGCCTCGGCCTCAGCCCTCGCCTTGGCGACCTCCTCACTCCTGCGCTTCTCGGCCTCAAGCGCCCTGTGGGACTCCGCGAGCTGGCTTTTGCTCTCTTCGAGTTTAACCAGGGCATCGTCCCTGGCCGCGACGGCTTCATCAGCTTTGGCCTGCAGCGCCTTGGCATCCTCCCGGAGCCGGTTAAGGCAGGCTACCGCCTCGTCGGCCGAGGCAGCCTTCTGCTCCAGCGCTTGCAGGCGGGCTATCTCCCAGTACTGCCTCTTATGGATTTCCATAAGCATGAAGGCACTCTGTAGAAGAAAAACAAAGGTCAGGCAAAAACTCTACATAGACGAAGAAAGACAAGAATATAAGGACAATCACTTACTTGGACGAGGAGATCCATGCCGCCCTCATAAATCTTCGGGTCCTCGAGCTTCTTCAAATGAGCCCGATCTTTGGCCGGCATGGCCTTGGCCAGGACGACGTGGCCGGGGACGAGCTCATTAAACACGCCCCCGCCGACGGGGTACTCTATCACTTTCTGATAGGTGGCACCGGCAACCTCCTTGCCGGCCCTCTGCGTCCGTGGTTCCTGGACGAGAGGAAGCGCTGGGGCGGCATCATCAGCAACAGTAAGGTCCACGACGGGACCACCATCGCCCACGCTGGGGACAGTAAGCGTACCGGCCTCACTGGCCGGAGAAGGGGAAGGAGCCCTCTTCGTCTTCTTAGAGACGCTCACGCCGGCCTCGGTCAACTTTTTCTGGCCGTCAGTGGCCGGTCTCTTTTTCTTGGATGGGGCAGGCTTTGGGGCCGCATCTGCAGTAGCCCCGCTCACACCGGCCGCGGCACGCCTGGCCGCTTCGGCCGCCTTAGCAGCAATCTCCTCGGCCGCTTTGGCCTTTGCAATAGCCATCATGGAACGGCGGTCCATGACAAAATCTACAAGGGAAAAGCACAAACAGATTAGTAAGGCAAAGGACAAAACATAAAGACAGAAAGCCGAAGAAAGAATTACCATCGGCCTCAGCAGGAATGCCCAAGTCCGGGCCGTCGGCCTCCTCAAAGGTGGTGGTCATCCTCGGCCAGAGTTGGAGGTCATCCTCCTTGTCACCATAAACATAGTACCTCACGAAGCCGAGGGCGGCCATCTTGTACTCAGTGATGTAATCTTTCACGCTCCTCGGCCCCCCCTCCAGGAAAGCCTCCACCTGAGCGTCCAAAATAGAGCTCTTCAGCGGGTCATGCAGATTAAATCTCCCGGTGTGGCCGAGGGAGGGAAACTCGGTGCCACTCTCACCAATGGACACAAACACGAACTTGCTCTTCCACCCATGAATGGACGTAGGCAAATCCGTGAAGCTCCTCTTCTTCGGCAGCTGCTGAAGAGTAGCGTAGGCCGCACAGTTCTTGTGGCTTCCTCGGCCTATCTGGTACAGATTCATAAATAATGCCGTCATCGGCTTGTAGCCCAACTCCTCACACCGGAGCAAGAACCCCACCATCAAGGAGTAGCTGTTCGGCGTCAGCAAGGCCGGAGGAAGCCCTACCATGTCCAGGTACTCAGTAATGAAAGGGTGAAGAGGAAACCTCAACCCCTTAGCAAAACTCATCGGGTATACTCCAAAGTATCCCGGTGGTGGAAGAAGAACATGGTTTGTCGGCTTGGGCGCCCTAACCCGCCCGAACGGCCCCACGTACATCTGGGCAACCAGATAGTCGGCCGCACTGCTCTCCGGCTTTATCAGGTAGATGTTGGTGAGATCCAAGTAGGAGACGCCGGGCCCACTCTTCGGCCTCCTCACTCTCTTCGGCTTGGCGGCTCCCTTAACGGCGGACACCGGCCTCGGGCACGGAATGACAGCAGAAGTGGACGCCCCGTCCACCACTTGGGACGCACCTACGTCCTCACCCCTTGAAGAAGAGGCAGACTCCTCGTCCTCGCCTTCCTCGTCCATCAGCTCCGCGGATTTGTATGGACTTAAACGCTCTATCTCCTCCTCAAACTCCTCGAGCACCTCGTAGTCAAGTGACCTCGTGGAGGGCTGGTCGTCGTAGGGGTAGTAGTCGTCGTTCAAGCTCTTCATTACTACTACTACGGGCTTAAGGAGAACTTACGATCTAAAGGTGTTTAAATGCCTAACACTAGATCAACTACTTACGGAGCAAAATATGAAAAGTAAGGAAGATCGTGATGAACACTAACCTCAAACAATGAAGAACACGAAGAACAGGCTTGGGAGTTTATCTCTCTAGAAAATCGGCCAGCACTTCGACAAATTCAGAATGCAAATGTGATTCTTCGTCGGAGGGGAAGGGGTATTTATAGACCCCCCCACCAACGGTCACTACACGTGGCACTCCCCCAATGGCCACATCAACGGCCACCACTGGGGGGCCACCACGTCACCAACGGGCCAGGACCAACCCATATCAACGGCCCACCGGCAAATCAGACTCTACGGCCTACACACGCTCAGCGGCTTTACAACTGCCAGCAAGCGCCCACAACGTCCCACTTGCTCACCAAGATCACAAATGCCAAACAATAAGCGGACGGCAACGGCCAGGAACGTAACGGCCACAGAACAAAGGGGACAAATAGCCCACAGCCTTCGGCTCCTCGTAATAACCCTTGATGATAACTCTCTACAAGCGATCTGCGCACAAGGGTTCTCCCACAGGGTTACCTTGGCCAGAACATCGCCATGAGAGTTGGATTCAGGGGGACTACGGCGAGACCACCTCGGCCAGGGACTCAAGCAACTCCTTCACCCCTCACACTCTTCGGCCTGAAGCAGTGGGGGACTGGGGGACTACACCGGCCTCAACAAAACAGGAGTGCGAATAAGGTAACCACAAAGCATGGCCACATCATCCATACAGCACAACAGAACTTCATCGGCCAAAGGCCCATAACGTCACTAGCAACGGCCAACAAGCCACTAGAGGCAAGGACACTCATCGTCCTCCGCCAACAATCAATCTTGACGGGCTCTTTGGCCAAAAACACGAAGGCCAACCAGCAACGGCCAAAAGGAGTGCGCAAACACCCTCATCGGCCACACAAAGGAAATGAGGCCATCGTCCTCAAAGCAAGGAACAACCTCGACGGCTTCACCGGCCCAAACATAAACTTCAACCACCAACGTCCAGGAAAGGGAAAGCGCGCCTTCAACGGCCACCATTCAAAGAAGGACACTCATCGTCCCAAAACAAATTAAGGAAACAACGGCCTCCCCGCTCACAGCGAGGAACAGGTAACGGCCAAAGCACAGGACAGGATCACCAAAGGGGAAACAACGCCAACGCCGCAACGGCTAACGGCCTGGGAATGCCCGCGTCGGCCAAAAGCAACAAAGCACAGAAATCTACTCTCCTTCACTTCGTCTACATCTCAGCTTAGAGAGTGGGGGACTCCTGATGGAGTATATGGGTCTGAGCCCCAGGACCCACATACTCGGAAGAACAGAAAGCACAAGACAACATAGTGGCGCCCTCGTCGGCCAAGACGCCCCCGTCGGCCGAGAAGAAGCCAACTCGGATCATGGTCCTGAGTCCAAGGAACCCGGGTGCCCTCGTCGGCCGTGCCCTCGTCGGTCGTGCCCTCGTCGGCCGTGCCCTCGTCGGCCACGCCCTCGTCGGGCACGAGGACCTCCCAGAATCGGATCCTATACTTACTCATTTGTACAGCCCATTAGAGGCTTTGTATTTGGCCCAGTAGCGGTCCGGTTGTAAATGGGCCTCCCAAGCCCAAGGCTTGGGAGCCCAACCCTAATTTTCTCTATAAATACTCCCCTTGGGAGTAGTTATAGGGGTTACAAATTCATTCTATTGAAGCATATTATTGCACTTCTCTCTCTAGCTCTCACCTCTCTCTAGAATCTAGGAGTTAATACTCTATCAATAGTCGAGAGAAATCATCGAAAATCATGAACGTTTTCTTGTGACATCCTTTTTTAAGTATGAATACCTATATATTGGAGTTTTGAGAGTGACATGTGAGTATGATATAAAAATTGTAGTATGCAGTGACTAAGGAAATCTAAAAAGTTACGGAGTATAATTTAGGGAGTGTTTGCAATAGCCAAAAAAAGTGATTTTCAGCTTCTAGGCTAAAAAAGCTGAAATGAATGTTTTCACCATAGCTTCTACTTAAGTTAAACATTTAAAAACTAAAAGTTGAAAGCAAGTTAAGAGGTGTTTTAAAGCGCTTTTCACTTTTACTATTACACAAAAATCATTTATTTTATCAAAACAACCCACTTTTACTTTTTCAAAAGCACTTTTTCTTAAACACTATTAACTTTTACTATTAAACACTTTATCTAAACACTTCAAAACCCCACTTTTTTGGAGTAGAAGCAATCACACACTCCCTTATAAAAACATCGCTCATAATGAGGTCTTCAATAATTGTTAATTGTGTTGATTAAAATTCTATTTATTTATGATTGCTCTCATTCGTGTGATAAATAATACTACCTCCGTCCAATCGAAAGGTTCACATAACAAAACGGCACGTTATTTAGATAATAATTAAATAAGGTAATTTGAGTATATTTTGAAAAATAATTTTAGTAGGTATGTAATATAATGTGGTTAGTATAGATAACTATGATGTTGTAAATGTATTATTTTTTATTTAATGATTAAATTGTTATTTACAATTGTTAATTGTTTTCTAAAATAGAAATGAGAACCTTTATATGGAACGCCCAAAAGAGAAAAGTGAAAACCTTTATACGGGACGAAGAGAGTAATATAATTTTAAATAAAGTTATAATATTAATTTGCATATTACATCTCGTGCAACGCACTTGTGGAAAACTAGTAAACCTCAACAGGGAATGTAAGGTACGCCCTTAGATATGAGCAGCCTTGCTGCATTTTGTTAATATTCGAAAACCCCATCTAGGTACTGTTCTTGGCTAAATGCTTTATTTTAGTCCAATAAAGTAATAAACTGGTGCTATTTTCGATGGATTGTTTTGCTATTTCATCGTTGCGTAAGATTGGTAAGCGGTAAGGACGTATCCAGGATTTCAAATCAAGAAGGGCGAAAATTTTTGTTAGAGTAGCGGGTCATTTTTTTCAATGGTGTGGCAGGGTGAACTTTTTTTGCTAGTGTAGCGGGCTGAATTTTTCACCAGTACGTGTAAGGCTCTGCGGTTATTTTTATTCAAAAAAATCATTAATACATACACGTCGACATTTTAATCTATATCTTTAATTTTATAATTGAAGAGCTTTAGGAAAAAAGTATTGATACATTAAATCGTAAGAAATGACAAATAAAAGGAAAATAATTTGAAAATAAAAAAGATATATAACGTTTTATTTGAAGATAAAGAGTTTATAAGGAACACATTCATCAATACTTTTAAAACAACTTCTACATTGTTTAAATACATGAATCTTATAAAAATAAAGAATTTATTTTTTAATTACAATTTTTGCCTACCAAGGAGGATGTTCATGAGTCACGAGGACTTTTCTTAATATTATAATAGTATGTATGAGATTATTCTTTTTAGAATAATATTATATTGGTAATTTATATATATTGTGCATATTATATTTGTATTAATGCTAAAATAAGTTAAAATTTATTATCTATGCAATAAAGTCTTTTTAAAATGTAAGATGTAAATGAATTGTGTAATTTAATGTCAATAAACATTTATATTTTGGACTCACTTCATATCATTTGTAAACTGTGTGACTAGTGTGTCTGGTATTTAATATCGTTTATTATATCTTACTATATACAAAAGGAAGTGGAAACTTAGCCATCTTTCCCGCCCAAAATCACGGGTCAAAAAACGGGTAAAAAAAAACAGGTCCGATTGGTTGAAAAATAGTGTCCATGTAAGGCATAGTAGCTGTAATCCGTAGGATAATAAGACTCTCCAACTCTTTGTCCAATGTTTTTCTTGAACACGTGAGTGCACTGTGCACTACAGCTGTCTGTTCATTGGGTGGAGAACCCACGGAGCTTCCAGAGACATAGAGTTGCACACTTACACTGTAGCTGCGCGATAAATAATGAGCCCCCCTCCTCAGACGAGCCTTACATCAATATATACCTACGCCGCCCTAAGCCTCTGCATCAGGAAGCCGACTCCAGGAACCGGTGACGAGGCTCTTGACTCACAACACGCTATCGTGTAACATCAAGGGAGTAACAAATGGATTTCCTCTTCTGATCGAGGTAGAGAAGGCTATGGAAAAGCCGGTGGAATTCAATGCTGATTTCATCAGGAACCACTTCCCGAAGATCAAATGGAAGGCGCTGGTGGAGGTTCCGAGATCGAATCGAATGGAAGATGCGGACGCTGCCACCTCCATGCTCAAAACTGGAGAGTTCCTCCAGGAGGTACATCACGCACTCCTCCAGATTCACCTCGAAGGAGCGCCAGTCTGCCCACAAACTGGCCGGAAGTTTCCTGTTAGTTAGTGATCCCCAATATGCTTCTTCACGAGGATGGGTTTTACATTTATTTTTATTTTCTCCTCTATTTTATAATGATTTTCGGATGAATTAAGAGGCGTGAGGTAGAGTACAAGTGGCTGATTTATACTCTGAGCTTTCTAATAAACATCCTACTTTGATCTTTCTCACTGTTTATGTTGATGAACTTACACTCAACAACCTGTGATATCAAAGCAACTCCAACCTTCTTCCTTGAAAGCGAATAACGAAAATGATAAAATGGCTGTAACTGGTGGAAATGAACAAGCCAGGGCCGCTAGCTAAAGAGGATTACATCAATTGTGGACACCAAAGCTCCTCCTGCGCATAAATAAGCTATTATAGAATTGGCTTTCTTCTTTAATTTATTTGATCTTCATAAATTTGTTTTTTTTTCTTTTATTAAAACTTAAATCAAAGTATATTGGAATATTGCAATTGTAAATATGACAGGCTTTGGATGACACCTTAAAAAACTCCATGTGAGAAGGATTGGTGGAATTTTGGCCAATTTCCCACTCATAATCACGGGTCAAAAACGGGTCAAGAAAGTAGCCTTCTTAGACCGTATAGATATTGCGTCGGGAAGAAAAGCTGCTGCAAGACTTTTGTTGGGCTCAAGATAATGTGTGCTTGGCTTCTCAAGGCATAATGAAAAGGTGCGTGAGACCGTGGGGAACTGGGGAAGTGACAACTCATTGCATGAGCTTGAGTATTTGTAATGGTGCTTGCTATGGTACCCACCATAGAAATTGCCATTTGTAATTTGTAGCTTTATTTGAATTTAAAAGTGGGTCCTAATCAACTTTAAACGTGACACATGAACGAAAACAATCAAATAAAACTAGAGAGTATTACATTTGGTCCCATCCCAGGAGTCCTCCATACCCCGACCCGACAGGATTTTTGGGACTAGGGAGTATTACATAAAATTATTACAACATGTCAACTTCTTGATGCTTGCTTCTATGAATAAAACACCAAACCACTATAAAAAATAATACTTTCTCCGTCCCTTAAAATTTTGCCAAGTTTGACCGGTATGAAAATTAATAAAGTAAAAACTGTGTGGTTGAGATTTGTGTAGAGAAGAGAGGATTAACTGGAATCACAAATTTTTTACTTAAAAGGGAAACTGAAAAAGTTTATGGGACATCTAAAAAAGGAAAGTTGGCAAAGTTTTAAAGCAAGAGATGACGTTATACACCATATTTACTTTTATTAGCTTTTACGGTTCTCCCTACTATTTTATGATGTTGCTCCCATTAATAATTTATATGGAGTATTAATTTGAAATTTGAATTTGCTCATGAACTTTAAATATAATTTGAATCTAACGAATGTTAGTATCTGCTTCATTTCATTTGTTATCAAAGTGTAAAAGTGATTGTTTTTAATGTATTTCTTTGAACTCAATCTATTGCGGGGAGCTGATTTTGTTCAAACTTCAACATAAATCTATCTATATAAAAAAGAAGTGGGATTTTTGATCATTTTCCCACTCAAAAACATCCCATCCCATCAGATACATGCAAATTCTAAAAAAAATAGTGGTTTTCTTTATGAAACACAATACCTAATTGGATTTAGTTAAACTTTCATTTTATAAAATTCAAATTTGAAATATAAATCAAATTTTTAACTTTTTGTAAAAAAAATTGAGTTGATTGTTGAGATTATTGTACAGAGATAGAACCAATCAATCCAGCCATTTCGGTCAGTTTTTTATAAATTTCGGTTGAATCAGTCAATGCAGTCAATTTGTGTATTATCAAACAGGCTCTTAATATATCATTTCTATTTTCAGACATTTATCTTCTTACAAATCATTATACTCTTAGTAATTATTCCGTATAACCTTAATTATATAATACCTGATATTGCCTTTCGGGTTAAAACCCCTCATATTCTATATTCATTACACATTGCATTTAATAAAAAAAATATTGTTAATATCATAAAAAATATAACACCGTTATACTGAATTTTGTCCCGTGCATCGCACGGGTGAGAATCTAGTATTTTACAAAATTGAGTACTAGTTATCAAATAAAGATAATTAAACTTTACAAAATTATGAATTTTTATATAATCAGTATCATAAATCTTAAACAATAAGTTGTTCTATGTTTATTTATTTAAGTTATGTAAATTATTTTAGGTGTTTCTTCTTTTAAATCTCCAAGTAAGTATTACATTATGTTAGATTATAAATCAATTTTGAAAACTAAAAGTTAAGTAGAGCGAATCGAATCAAATTATGAAAATTTTAGGAAAATATTACATAGAAAGTAAGATCATCATGATCATTTGGGGTATTGTGAGTTGTGACATGATCCTAATTGCATTGGGCCGTGTTAATTTAATTTAGTTATGCATCAAAACCATTCTTTGTAAAGATTTTTTTTGGGTTATCCCAGCTGAGAGGAAATAATATAAGTTCTTAGTCCAGTAATTTTAATTCATTAACTAGTATAGTACTCGTGCATACGCACGGGAAAGATCAGTCGGTGCATATTTTTACTCATTATCTAATTAAATATTAAAATAAAAATAACTTTAATTTTTAGGATTCTACATTTTCGAAAAACAAAAGTACAATAACCTAATACCTTAAAATATAAGTTAATACAATAAATATTCAATGAGTATATTAGGAAAAATTAATTAAACACTACTCATTGGAATTTGCTACTTCTTAATTTTCATGATTAAATTAATTTTAAAATTAAATACTATTATAAAAAAGTGAATACAATAAATATTAAAATTAATGAATACTACATATTAGTTATATAAGAACTTGCTACTCATTCGTTAAATTAGTGCTAGCATATGAGAGGAAAATTATCCTATCCAATTCTTAGTAGGCTTATCCGATACAAAAAAACTACATATGAGAGAAAATTCTCTTACTCAATTGTTAGTTAGCCGGATTAACTTATACTTAAAAGCACTACGTATGAGAGAGAAAATTCTACTGCTTAATTGTTAGTCAGCTTATTTTATATTTAAAAGAACTACTACATATATGAGAATTCACCGCTCAATTATTAGCAAATTTATCTTCTAATAATACCTAAAAGCACTACATATGATAGATAAACTTATCCCGCTCTACTATTAGTAAGCTTATCTTGTATCTAAAAACACTACATATGAGAGACAAAATTCTCTCGTTCAATTGTTAGTCAGTTCATGTTATACCTAAAATCACTATATATGGGTTAGAAAATGTTTCCACTTAATTGTTAGTTGTACTATCTGATACTTAAAAAGAACTATATGCGAGGGAAAAAGTTATCTTGCTCAATTATTAGCAAACTTGACTTTGTATACCTAAAATCTTACATATGAGAGACAAAGTTCTCTCGCGCAATTGTTAGTCTGCTTACCTTATCTCTAAAAGTACTACATATGAGAGAGAATAATTTTTCCGCTCAGTTGTTAGTCGGTTTATCTTATACTTAATAGAACTATATATGACAGAGATAATTATTCTGTTCAATTGTTAGCAAGTTTATCTTCTAATACCTAAAAGAACTACATATGAGAAATATGGTCCCCTAAATTATTGTACTCTACGCCGCGAGAGCGGTAAGAACTTAGTAATGATTAGCTAGGCTCAATTAAATTAATTTCATGTAATTATGCCTGATCTGCCATAAATCTGGTTACCCCAGAATAAATCTATGTTCCCTTTGTCATTAATTAGAGAGAAACCAATCTATTTTTATTCGCTCATTCGCATAAGTTAATTTTCAACCAATTAATCTCGCACGACGCTTTTACTTTATTTTCGTTTTGATCGCTGAATTTAGTTAATTTTTATTTCCCTTTTGTCCGTCCCTGTGGAGACGATACTCGTACTTACACCACCATATTACGATATATTTTAAGTGCGAGAAAACTCACATCAGGCTTGTATGCCTAAGTTTGCCAAGTGTGGCTTGAACACTTGTATTAATGTTTTCGTTGCTTTAATGAATATTTTACATTATGTATGTTTATGGATGTACTACATGTGAATAATATTCCAGACGCCTTGTATAGTATGGATGTGTTGGACTACGGTTGACTATTCGTACTGTACGGCGGGTTGTTGACGTGTCCGGGTAGGTTCGGGGCGTGACAGTTGCGGTAATGCTTCATCACTTCATTCCACCCTGGAGGAGAGCCTATCATGCACAGAGATTCTCCATCCTCCAATCCGATCCACGGTCGAGGCCCTCGGAGTCTGTTTGGAATGATGAGATCGTTGAGACTTTGTGGGACGTGAATTCCTTTAATGCTACGCTGACACTTCCTCCTCCCGTTGGGGCACAGATGGAACCCGGCGTGGGGAAGGAGGTCTTCCGTTGGTATCGAGAATGAATCCTTGGAAGGCGGTGGACAATATTTCCACAACCCTCTCGAACGTCGCCAAACTCGCCAAGACTTGCATCGGATCCACGTTGGCAATGAGATTCCCGCTGGCTGGCGTCTGGAACTGCAGTTGGCTTGTTGCGGGACGCCTGGAACTCCCAGCGCCTTGCAGGTGGTTTCTCAAGTTGCCTTGATTGCCACGTTGTCGTTTATCCTCCGAAAATAGCTCCACCGCGAACGAGACTCTTCATCCTCGATCACAGCCTGGTCGTTATCTCAACGAGAGCACCAAATTGTGGAGTTTAATCCAACTACGAGAGCTAATCTACGAGAGGAGATGAAATTTAGGCAGCTTAAGGCAGTATTATTATTCCAGAATCCGGATCCTTGGTAGGATATGTACGGGAAGTATGTATAGACCTTAAGTTCTAGTGTTCTATGAGGAAGTTGATACATTTAATGCAATTAATTAAAATAGTCATGTAACATCTTGAACGTTGTGCAATGATTGTTTCCCTCAGGTCCACGTTCCCTCCGTTATGTCCTGCCTTTGTCATATAGCTATGTACGAATGATAGTTCGCCACATAAGCCCTAGGAAGACTTCGACCTCGCTAGAACTCTGCCCAGGCTCGAGGTCTGCTGGTTGTGGGTTCCTTTCACGTGTTGGATTCCTAGCTAGACCTAGCAGCTATTGTTTAGTATTATTAATCCCGATTGATGGATTAGTCTCATGGATGGGCTGATCCCGTTGATGGGTTTTATTTTAATTTAGTGTTGAACCATGATTGTAATCCATGATACCATCAATACTTTTAGCGCCCGTTTGGTAACACTAAAAATTGGCTGAATTGGCTGATTCTGCTGAAATTTATGAAGTTCTGGCTGAAGTGGCTGTATTGGCTGATTCTGCTGATTCATGAAAAAATTATATTTAAAATATTTGTTATTAATAAATAAAATAAAAAATTATATGAAAAAATAGCTAAAATGATCTTCTACAATAACTTCAGCCAATACAGCCAGAAAAGTAACTACAACCTTACTTTTTCTGCTTATTACACAATTCAGTGCGCGAAATCAAAAGTTACGTGTTTGGTGAAAAAGTTGACTGATAAGCCTGATAAGCCGGAAAAAAAAAGGGTCACCAAACGGGCTCTTAATAGCATCAAATAAGTATTTGTTCCTCTTAATTTTGTTTTGGAAATTCATTTGGTGCCTGGATTATTAAAAAAAGTTGGAACAATTTCTACCCTACAGCTTTGCAATTGGAGAATCCGACATATATGGTCAGTCTGAGCACTGAAATACTGATTTCCTTACCTGGAGGCCCCCAACCCTACACTTCTGACCACCTGGTAACCCAAACCTGGAATGCAAAGACTACCATACCTCTAGAACTGTACAATTAACTGACCATAGTTGAGTCAATGTAACCACACCCTTGAACCCTAGTCCCCATACATTGAGATTCTCCATTATTTTCCTTCTCATTTTTCACTGTCTTGCTGATCCCAGCCCATCTGTTCTTCTTCTCAACACCTCCTTCTTACAGCAGAGGACAAGTAATTTTCACATATCTTTATTTATTTATTTGGTGAATTTCACATTTCTTTATTACCGAGTATCATGTAAAAATGTTTGAAGTAGACATCTCATATCTGGAGGTTTTGGATGATATATTAATTGTGTGAAAATAGATACTAGTATATTTTTCAACTTTTTAATATAATCTATATTTTCACAGTTGACTGGTGAAGCATGTGGGCAACAGGAAATATGTAGGCTAAAGTGCCTTTTTCTTTTGACACATACATGCTGTTTTTTCATTTCAAAATTTCTTTTCATTTGGATTTCGACGGTGGAAATTAAAGTTTGGATTTTTCTTTGATTATCTTTTGCTTTTTTGGTGGTTCAAAGGGTGGGGTTGTATTTTCAAATAATAAAAAGAGTAATGATTGTTTTACGTGGAGGTTTCTGTCATGTGTAATTATTAGTTGCGTTTTTTTCTTAATAAGGGATTACTAATATCAAAAAGCTTCAAAGAATGGATTTTTATTTCTTGGTGAGAAGATGAAAGTCCAAAGATTGGATTTTTATTTCTCGGTAAGAAGTTGAAAGTCCAAAGATTGGAATTTTCTGGGTAAAGAAGTTAATATTTCGAAAATTGCATTTTATGTATGATGGGGAATAAGAAGAGTGTGAAAAAGACAAAGGAGATATCTTCAATGAGCGGGGAGTTTCAGCAGCAGCAGGGTCCAAGAAAGAGAGGCAGGCCAAGGAAAATTGTTCCCAAAGCTGAAGGAGATGAAGTGGTTAATCATAAAGATGCAGAAGAAGAGGTTGTAGAGGGAGAAACTAAAAGGGCCAAAACCAATGGTGGAGAAAAAGGTGGAGAATCAGAAGATAAAGAGGAAATAGGAGAAGGGGTTGCTGCTTCATCTTCATTATTATTACCATCATCACAGAAACAGCAGCCTAAGAGAAGAGCCAGAAGAAAAGGCAAGCCAAGAAAAAGCTGCTAAAAATCAAAGGAAACCCTATTTGCTTTTTTGTTTTGTTTTTCATGGGTGACTACTAGTAATCAGTAATCACACCAAAAATTAAGATTAAGGGGTTATAATGTTTTTCTTCTTATTTCTGTCATTCCCTTGTATTTACAAAACTTTCTGCTTTCTAATGTTTTGGTTTCCTATTACTTTTTTGTCGCTTCATTGGTCGGGATGATTGGTTTGTGGCCTTGTTTTGATCTTATTTCAATGCCCGTAAGCATTCTGCTCAAGGTTAGAACGTAAAGTCCCATGGTATAATTAGTACTCCCAATGTAGTATTTCAGATAGTAAGATCTGGATTTTCCTTTTATTGCTACGTTTACTAGAATGGGTTCCTATTGAAATGGGGTATTAACATTTTTGTTCGTGTTGAAATCATTTTTGTAGGTTCTTCGGTGTTCGGTTGGGTTTTAGTCAATCAATTTTGAAAAGGGCGAAAACAGAACCCGACAACACTGCTTGAGTCGGTTTCGATTGGATACTTTTAGTTGGTTTGTATCGGTTTTAGCATGTTTCAGTCAGTTTTTAAATCAAAAGTTTTTTCGGGTTTTTTCACCCTACTTTATACTCTTTTATAACCTTTCTTTTGGACCTGGAAGCCAATATTTATATTTAACACTGAACTTATTATTTGGTTCTTTGAATTATGTAATAAGCTAAGTTGTGATTGAATTTGATAAATAGGACTTAAACCTTTTATTCATATAAATTTTTCTTCATTTTATCAATAAAATATATTTTGAATTCGATTTTTTCATAAGTTGTTTTAGCTAACAAAATGATATCATTTGCACTCTTGGTACAAAAAAGTTATCAGTTGTGAGAAATATTACACTAATGATCTGTCTGTAACAAGGATTCTAAAGAGTTTCAGTAAAGTGTAGAGTAACTAAAATGAGCAAATTCATTGTAAGACCAAACCCAAAATGCTTCATAGCTCTGCTTAACAATCTCAACATTCAAAGTTATGGCTGCAATCTATGATGACTGCAATCTATCAACGAGTATAAAGAGAAGGGAGAATCTGAGATAGGCTAGATATGCTTATTTCGTTGTTGCGGTTTACTCCCTCCGGTCCTAAATAAACTTCACACTTTGACTTCACACAAATTAAGGAAATAAATTTGACTTTACTGTAGAATACATTGTTGTGACACTGTTTGGCACTGTTTTGCACTGTTTTGATGTATATAATTTGCCAAATAAGGAAGGGAAAAGAAGTGTGAAGTTTATTTTGGACCTACCCAAAATGGAAAGTGTGAAGTTTATTTAGGACCGGAGGGAGTATAAGATTTGGGAAAACTTGCTAACACTACCCTATAAGTTAGTATTACTCATTAAAAGTAAAACTGACTTTAAATTAGTATTACAATTTTCTTGTCTCATCTTTGTCTAATATGGTAAGATCCTTAGTATTATACATACTTTACTAGGCATATTGGACATTGCACTCCCTTTTAAAAACATTAATGTATGCACCACATTAGCTCAAAAAGTGTGAATGAGTGGGTTACAAAATCAAAGGATTTAATTAATAGTGAATTAGGGTGTATATATTAATGATTTTAAAAACATGGTACAAAATCAAATATCACTTTGACAAATTCTCTCATTTTACTTTTGTTTGTAGTCTATTCAGTCTTGTATGTTCCGTTCAAGACTAAATCTAGTCTGGTCTTAGACTGAAACCAATTTAAGTGGAAACATGAAAACATCTTAAATTATATTCCTAAATAACCTATTTAAATATGTGATGAAAATAATACGGATGTAAGGAATAATTGTAATTAGATTTTGATGATGCTAGATTAATTAGGGCTTTAGAGTACCCCTTTAGAAATTATGTATTAGAATTTTCCTTTGTAAAATTCTTAGATGTATTCGACTTGACAGAAGACCTTCAAGAGCAGAAGGGCTTCAAGAACAGAAGGACTTCAAGAGCAGAAGTGCCTCTTAATGCATTATTGAAACAGAGGACCTTTGGTTCTCTGCTCCAGAACAGAAGTCCTCAGGATCTCTGTTAGTCTTGACTCTGACAGAAACCCTTCTGGGTCTCTGTTGGATACTCCCAACAGAAGTGCTCCAGACCTCCTCTGTTCTACTTTCAGACAAAGACGCCAGAAGGTCTGACACTTAGAAGAATTTCAAAGAACCGGGAAGTCAACTAAAAGATTCCTTCAACGGCTAGGAGTATGAAACGGAAAAGCTACAGTGCATGCATTAAATGCTCATTTAATGCACCCCATGCTACGTAGAGTAATTGCAGATGATTGGCCGCAATGTCAAGAATACTTTATCCCAAAATAGTAACCCGCCAACTTTATCGGGCTCTACAAGTCAAGTCAACTGATCGCGCATTAAATGCAGTTGTCCTCCTACCCCTCCAACGGGAAGACAACCTCAGTATAAAAGATACACTACGAAAAACAACCGGACAACTTTGCTATAACTTTGCCAAGATTACATTGCAACTTTTGCTAACCACAAGCAAGATATTCAAACTCTGAAAAGCAAAAAGCCACCTTGAGATTCAACTCATTATCTTCTACAAGAGAAGGCAGAAGTTGGAAAAATACTCTTTCCAACTCAAGCAAAGTTCCAAGTGTTCTTCAACTCTTCAAGCTCATCACATACAAATCTTTTGTAACGAAGCTAGTTGGAGGAACCCCAGTTTCAACAGAAACTCTTCTTGCTACAAGAAGGACGTCCAAATAACTGGAGTAGTGAAGTGGTGATACTTCAAGGAAACTCAGTGAAAGGACCAGTGTTAAAGGAAGCCAGGCAGTGCATCCCAGGACACATCTAGGCTTGAAGAAGACGTGGAGTGCTTCTTAAGTACTAGGACTAAGGCTTTGTAAACAGCAGTTTTTACAGCTTAGTGGAACAGTGGATTAGAGGAACGAGTTGTTCCTTGAACCACTATAAAAATCCCTGGTGTCGTTACTTACTGCTTTTAATACTTGCACTTAGTTAGAACTGTATAACTCCTTGGACTTGGTATCTGTGTTCAGCAGAACTTGTTCTACGAGTTAACAGAAGGCCTACTGCCTATTGCTTCTCTGAGGCTAACAGAACTCCCTACCAGAACCCCATCCGCTGCCAGTCTGTTCTTCCAACAGAACAGGCTATTCTGTAAATCTGGTACTTAGTTTAAAAAGCTAAAAACCAATACAGTCTATTCACCCCCCCCCCCCCCTCTAGACTGTATCCAGTATAACCGGGACCAACAAGTGGTATCAGAGCTTCCTTGTTCTAATAATCTTTTAGGTTATTTGTTGAACAAAGATCCACTTGTTTTTCTGTTTAACCTCATTTCTATCTGATATAATGGATCACTCCTTGTCCAAGAATCTTATGTTTTCAGATCTTAAGTTTGATGACTGGAGGATCCGGATGAAAGCACATCTCTGTGCCCTGCATGATGAAATGTGGGAAGTTCTTGACATTAGCCCCTTCACTAGCTTCCAGAAGGTCAATCCTGAACATGCCATAGACAACACCAGACCCCAGATGATTAGTAAAGCCAAGTCAGAATGGACCACTGAAGAGAGGAGAAAGTACAACCTAGACAATATTGCCAAGGACATCCTCTACAAGTCCATTGATGATAGGTACTTCAACAGAATCAAGAAGTGCAAGACTGCTAAGGAAATCTGGGATACTCTTGAGCTCATTGGAGCTGGTGATGAGCAAGAGAAGGACAACAAACTAACCATAGCCAACAAGAAGTTTGATGACTTCAAACTTCTCCCTGGTGAAAGCATCTCCAAGATGTATGACAGGCTCCTCACTCTCACTGGAGAGATCTCTGAGCTTGGCAAGGAACTCACCACCAAGGAGATCAACCTGAAGGTGTTGAGGTGACTGCCCTCAGCATGGAAGATGAAGGTAGTTGCTGTCCAAGCCAGCAAGGATGTAAAGACTTATCCCACTGATAAGCTCATTTCAGATCTCAAAGCTCATGAGTTTGAAATGATTGAAGAGAAGGAAGATGTACCAGAAGAGAGGACCACTACAACCCTCACTGCCAGCACATCTAAGGTAAATGATTTTGACCCTTCAGTACTTTTATCTGATGAATATATGGCTGCCTTTGCCAGGAGATTCAAAAAGTTTATGAAGAATCCCAAAGATGGAAGGAGTCCATCTTTCAACAGAAAGCCATACCAGAAGGTCAAATCAACAGAAAGCAGTGGAGAGCTTCTCTGTTACAATTGCAGACAACCTGGCCACTTCAAGGCTGACTATCCCCATCCTAGAGTGTCCAAGAAGCAAGGACAGGATGGAGAAAAGAAGAAGTACGAGGACAACTCCAGAAGAAGAAAGGCACTTGTGACAGAACAGCTGGAGAAAGACCCTCTGTCAGAAACAGAATCCAGTTCTGACTCAGATTCTGATGAGGCCTTCTGTTGCCTTGATACTGAGATAGAAGACCTTTGCCTCATGGCTCATTCTGATGATGAGGTAACCTCTACTTCTGAATCTAGTTTTTCTTCGGTAGGCTTAGCTTTTGATTCTGATTCAATGACAGAATTTTGGGAAGAGTTTAAGGCCATACAAGCCACTTATGCTTCTGTAACAGAAGAAAACAGTAAGTTGAAAGCTGAAATTCTTGACTTAAAGAAGGAGGTTGAGATCAAAATCAATCTTCTAATTGAGGAAAGAGATCAACTGGAGACTGAAAATGTTTCTCTTCTTAAGAGAATAAGAGAAATAGAGCCTCTCGAGATTAAGTACAAAGCTTACCAGAAGGCCCAGTCTTCCATGGAAAAGATTGTGCTTGATCAACAGATTGGCACTGGTTTTGGTCTTGGTTATGGCTCAACAGAATCAGGTGAGCCTTCTATAATGCCTAGCACCAGAGTTGCTAAGGCAGATAAGGTCATAGAGCCACTGATTTCTAGCCCCATCTGGCAAGCTGGTGTATCTGGCACCAAGGTCGTTCATGAGGAAGTCAGACCAGAAAAGGGTAAGATAAAGGTTCAACAGAAACCCTTTTTGAAAAATAATGAACCTGGCAGAAAACCTAACAACAGAAGAGGTTTTCAAAATAACAAAAATAAAAGACCATTCATTGACAGACAACCTCATGTCAATCGTGCCAGAAATGATCACCAGAAGGGCAAATATCAAGAGAGAGTTAACTTCAGACAGAAGAGGTTGGCTGGTCAACTTCAGAAGCCCAAGGTTAACCGTACCTCTGCTCTTGATAGTATATGGGACTTCTTTCCAACAAAGAAAGCTATGCAAAAGTATGTAAACAGGAAGCATGACCCTCACAAGCATCTGCCCAAAGTCAATCACACTTCTGTTTACTATAACTACCAGGTGGACAATGGGTACCACCCACCAAGGTTTCACTTGATGAGACCAAAATGGTACCAACTACCCAGACTCCATGACCCCCAGGACCCAGCATTGCTTGGGTACCTAAATCTTTCTTTTGATCTTGGAGGAACTGTGTGCTGGAGCCATCTCTGAACAAGAATGGTTTATTGATAGTGGATGCTCCAGGCACATGATAGGTGACAGAAGTTGCCTAACAGAGTTCCAGAAATGCAAAGGACCTAGAGTTACCTTTGGATGTAATGACAAAGAAGGTCAAACAAAAGGAAGAGGAAAGCTGATCAGGAACCAGATAATCATTGATGATGTCTCATATGTCAAAGGACTGAAGTTCAACTTGCTAAGTGCTAGCCAATTCTGTGACAAAGGCTACACTGTTGAATTCACAAAGGACTTCTGCTATGTGAAGCATGAGACAACAAAGGAAGTGGTTCTTACAGCATCAAGGAAGAAGAACATCTATGTAGTTGATTGGAACACTGCAAAAGATGGAGTTTGCCTGATAGCCAAGGGAGATTCAAAACTGAGCTGGGACTGGCACAAAAAGCTCAACCATTTGAATTTCAAAACAATCAACAAACTGGCCAGAGAACACATTGTAGAAGGGCTACCAGACATTGTGTACAAGAAGGAGACCCTCTGCAGTGCATGTCAGAAAGGCAAACAAGTGAAGAATTCCTTCAAACCCATTGCTGGAGATCTTTCTACAAGTCCTCTAAATCTGATCCACATGCATTTATTTGGACCTATTGAGACTCCAAGCGTTGGTGGCAAGAAATATACCTTAGTCATGGTTGATGACTACTCCAGATATACATGGACTGTTTTTCTATCAAAGAAAAGTGAAACTCTTCAGAAGTTGCCATCTCTGTTAAAGCAACTTCAGACTGAGAAGAACTTGAAAGTGAAGACAATCAGATCAGACAGAGGAACTGAATTTGTCAACCAAGTCATAAAGGACTTCTGTGATCAGAATGGAACTTTTCATCAACTTTCTGCCGCCAGAACCCCTCAACAGAATGGCGTAGCAGAAAGAAGGAACAGAACTTTAAAAGAAGCTGCAAGAACAATGATTGCAGAATCTGGATTGCCTATGAGATATTGGGCTGAAGCAATCAACACTGCATGTTATACTCAGAACAGAAGCATGATCAACAAGAATCACCAGAAGACCCCTTATGAACTCTGGAAGGGAAGAAAACCTAACATCAGCTACTTTCATGTATTTGGATGCAAGTGCTACATTCTCAACGATGGAAAGGAGCATCTGAAAGTATTTCAAGAAAAGGCTGATGAAGGAATCTTTATAGGCTATTCAAACACCAGTAAAGCCTATAGAGTACTCAACAGAAGGACCCTACATGTTGAAAAATCCATACATGTGAAGTTTGATGAAAGCACCTCTGTTAAAGAGGTAACAGAGATTCTCAAGGAAGTCAGCATAGAAGACAGAACACCAGAACCAACAGAAGAGATGGCAGACAACCCTGCATTTCCAACACCTGCACCAAACCCCCTTCTGTTGAATGAAGATGAAGACTTTGAAGATGAGGAACCAGAGAGACCAAGACAGCAGCTGACAGAACCAGACCTAACATGGTTAAGAGACCATCCTCCTAACCAAGTGATTGGTCAAATCAGAAGTGGAGTTCAAACCAGATCCACATCAAGGAGAGAAGCAATGCTTGCCTGCTATATATCTCAGATGGAACCTATGACAATTGAAGAAGCTCTTGCAGACTCAGATTGGATCAATGCTATGCAAGAAGAGCTCACTCAGTTTGAAAGGAACAAAGTATGGGAACTTGTTCCTAGGCCAAAGCACCAGAATGTCATTGGAACCAAATGGGTATTCAAGAACAAAGCAAATGAAGATGGCAACATTGTAAGGAACAAAGCAAGGCTAGTAGCTAAAGGATATTGTCAAGAAGAAGGAATAGATTTTGATGAGACTTTTGCACCAGTTGCCAGACTTGAAGCCATCAGAATCTTTCTAGCCTATGCTGCCTACAACAACATCAAGGTCTACCAGATGGATGTCAAGAGTGCATTTCTGAATGGAGATCTTGAAGAAGAAGTTTATGTGGAACAACCACCAGGTTTTGCCATTCCTACTCAATCTTCTTGTGTCTACAAGCTTAAAAAGGCCATATATGGTCTTAAGCAAGCTCCCAGAGCCTGGTATGACACATTGTCCCTTTTCCTAATGAACCAT
This sequence comes from Cuscuta europaea, assembly GCA_945859875.1. Lineage (NCBI taxonomy): Eukaryota > Viridiplantae > Streptophyta > Magnoliopsida > Solanales > Convolvulaceae > Cuscuta > Cuscuta europaea. The sequence continues at coordinate 7,080,423 of CAMAPE010000027.1, read as the reverse complement.
GGGTTTACTAAAGGAAAGGTTGACAAAACTCTATTTCAAATCTCTGTTGCTAATCATATCCTGTTAGTACAAATATATGTTGATGACATTATATTTGGTAGTACTAATCCAGAACTGTGCAAGAAATTTTCTCAAGTGATGCAGAGTCAATTTGAAATGAGTATGATGGGAGAACTCAGTTACTTCCTAGGACTCCAAGTCAAACAAGTTCCAGAAGGGATCTTTATCAATCAAGGGAAGTACACCAGAGATCTAATCAAGAAAGTTGGAGTGGAAGGCAAATCATCAGTGAAGATTCCCATGAACACGTCACAAGGAATTGGTCCAGATGATGAAGAAAAGGATGTAGATGCAACAAAATATAGAGGAATCATAGGATCTCTGTTGTATCTAACTGCAAGCAGACCAGACATCTCATTCTCTGTTGGAATATGTGCCAGATACCAATCAAAGCCCAAGGAAAGCCATCTAAGTGCTGCAAAGAGAATCATCAGATACATCAAAGGAAATCCAAATGCAGGCCTATGGTATCCAAAGGGAGGTAACTTTGAGCTAATTGGTTATTCTGACTCAGATTTTGCAGGTTGCAGAGTAGACAGAAAAAGCACCTCTGGTCACTGCCAATTGCTAGGAGGGAGGCTTGTTTCCTGGTTTAGCAAGAAGCAGAACTCCATCTCAACAAGTACAGCTGAGGCAGAGTACATTGCAGCTGGGAGTTGCTGTGCTCAGCTACTCTGGATGAAGCAACAACTGAAGGACTATGGAATTCAAGCAAATGAGATCAAACTGTTGTGTGACAACACCAGTGCCATTGCTATTACTCAGAATCCAGTTCTTCATTCCAGAACAAAGCACATTGAGATCAGACATCACTTCATCAGAGATCATGTGGAGAAGAAGCACATCTGCATGGAACATGTGCCAACAGAAGACCAGCTTGCAGATATCATGACAAAGCCTCTCCCTGAGGCTAGGTTCAACAAACTGAGAGAGGAATTGGGAATGATGGATGAGATTCCAAGGGAAAGATGAAAAGAAAGGCCCTCTGTTGCTCATTTGCTGTTGACAGATTACCTGTAGCAGAACCTCTTCTGTTAACCCCCCTCTGTCAACCTCTTCTGGTCCCTACCCTGGCAGAACACCTCAGCAACAGAAACCCCCTATTCTTACTGAAAGACCCTCTCTTGTCAAACAGAAGGTGGTGGACTTTGAAAACCTTGTAAACCGGGTGACCTAGTAAATTGTTAAAGGTCTTTTACCCTTTTACCCTTAAAACGGCATCAAGCCGTATAAAATTTACTGCGCCCCCATTTATTTACTGCGCCCCCTTTTTACATTTATTGGTATCTTGGAACCGTAAATTATCTCAAACGTCCACTAACCCATATCCATAAAACCCCCTTTCGCAAACCTAAACCGTTACTGCTCTCATAACTCTCAAGCTTTTGAACTCTTATCTCTCCAAAAATTCTCTAACCGCAGTAAACTCCATGGCCTTCTTGAGCTTCTCCGATCTCTCAAAGGAACAAAAGGCAACCCTCCTAAAGAATGTCTTGACTGGCCTGAGATGCGAACTGGAAGTACTACCCAGGTTTGCAGAGAAAAAGGAGCGGATGACCGCCATTGTTGATGGTCTATCTAAATGCCAACTGAGCAAGATCATCTCCCATGGTTATGAAGCCTACAGCAACGTGGACACCGTTGAGTTCTATCTCAACGCATCCTTCAAGGATGAAGTCATCTCCTCCGTCGTCCAAGGAGAAAAGGTGTTGATTGATGCTGACGTCATCAACAACATCTTCAACATTCAGCAAAAGGAAGGAAGGGACTCTCTACTCGACTTGGAGGATACGGACATCCCTCTGACAGAATTCAAGAAGAAGTTCTGCAGAAAAGGGGAAGAAGTTGAGAAGATCAACATCAAGAAGAACTTGCTTAAGAGGGAATTTGAGCTGCTCATAAACATTTTCCACAAATGTTTATGGTGCAAGTACTCCTCCACAGATGATGTCACAACTGCCAATGCCAAGGCCCTGTATGCAGTGCATCATGGAGTGAACATCAATTGGGGACAAGTCATGGTGAAGTCCCTGATTGAAGTCATCAAGAAGAAGAACCCAAAAACTAGCCTCTACTCTAGGAAGCTAGGACATGGGCTACTGGTTTCAGAAGTGCTTCTCAGACAAGGAATACACTTGAGGAAGGCTTCAACCTTGGATCACACCAAGGTAATCTTCTTAACTGCTTCTCCAAATAGGGAGAAAGCCATAAAGGCTGAAATGAAGAGACAGCTTCAACTTGAGGCTAAGAGACAACAGGGAGAGAAGATACAGAAACCTCTTTCTGTAGCCCCTTCTGCTGAGAAGAAGAAAAAGAAGAAGAAGAAGACTGAAGGGGAAGCACCTGTTGCCCCCCTAAGGCCGGACAGAAGAGGAAGAGGACCACCAAACCAAAGAAGAAGGTTTCTAAACCTGTGGTTTCTGAATCTGAAGGAGTGGCAGACACTCAGGGGGAACCAGAGATCCCCACCTCTGCTGCATCTCCTGAACAGAACAGGGTGTCTACTTCAACAGAACACCCTAGTCCTGTCAAAGATGGGTATCTGTCCTTGTTAGACAGACAGTTTACCCGGGTTTTCGAATGGAGAAGGTGGAGAATGGGACCCCTCTCCAAAATCATCCAATATTTTGACCATTATGAGCCAGAAGAGGAAGCCATTCTGAACTGGGTTGGGACTGATGATGTCTCAAAGTGCTTTGCCCTCAACTTCCTTCACTCTGTTCTTGAAAAGAAGAAGGCAAGCTACAAAGGGAAGGCCATTCTCATCTCCTCACCTTCAGAAGAGGCTGTCAAACCTTTGGAAGAGGAAGAAATTGAAGCATTCGAGGAATGGCTATTCACCAAGATGGCAACAGATTCTGTGCAACCCCATCTCAACCCAGGAGAGCCCTCTGTACCCAAGACAGAAGGGCAAGCAATGATGGAGCATATCAAGGAGTGGAGGACTTCTTTGCTCAAGGAGAACATCATTGAGGTCATATCTCCAACCCCCTCTGATAATATCCCAACAGAACCCCTCATTCCCTCACCTCCTTCCAGCACCAGAACCCCTCCACCAGAACACCCTGAACCTTTATCTCCTAAACAAAAAAAACCCCACCCCTTCTCATTCACCCAAACAGAAAATTGCATCTCCCTGCAGAGCAATTGTTCCCTTCAGAAACCGTTCACCCTCCCCTCCACCATCTCCCCCTCAACAAAATGCCTCACCTGTTCACTCTCCACCCCAGCACCAGATCCCCTCCCCCCAACAAATCTCCGCCTCATCCTCTGAATCTGATCATCAATCTCCTCCTCCAGAATCTTCACCTCCACAACAACCTGCAGAAAACCTTAAACCTGTATGGTTTCTCAGGGATTCTGACCCTACAACTGTCTCCCCCATCTCTGCCCCTCAAGGGAATTCTAGGCATTCTACTGCCCCCAATCCCTCCTTCAGAAAAAAGAAAAAGGTCATCAGGAACACCATACCTATATACTCCTCTTATGAAGACTCATCTGACATGGATGGATTCATGGTCAGCAAGTCTTATCAAGCCACATCCAAGAGACAGAAGACCTCTCCTCTGACTCAACTGGAACATGAACAGGCTGTCCAATCTCTTTCATCTGTCCAAGAGCATCATCCTTTACCTAAGGGAAGAGGTCTGGAGATGCCTCACCCAGATGGACAACAGCACAACGTTCCCTTCAACAAATTTGTTGAATCTGCTGAAGAATTTGGAGGACAGATCCTCCAAGGCTTGAACAAACTGATTGAGGTCAATGACAAACACTATGGGCACCTTGCTCATGTGAATGACAATCTCAACTCAGGTATGCAGTTTATCTCTGATCGTTTTGAGAACCTCACAGGAACTCTCAACAACTTCATAGCCTCATCAACTGCCAGAACTGATGCCCTGTCAACAGAAGTGGTAGGCATTCACAACACTCTTTCTATCTTCCAGCAGACTCTCCTGAGTCAAGGCCATGCTATTCACAATATCTCATAGCATCTTGAAGCTCTAAAAGAATCTGATGCCAGGACAGAAAGACACTTGACCTCCATTGAGGCAATGTGCAGAGTGCATCAAAAACAGGCTCATGCACTTCTGTCCACTGACAGAGATCGTTATCAGAAGATGGTGCTCCTTGAAGCCAATAACAAGGACATCTTCTCTGCAATACAGAAGCAGCAGGGTCTGATTGAAGGCCTTACCTCTATCACCCGGACACTACCAGAGGCCCTGGAGCAGATAGCCTCAACTCAGGCCTCAGAATTCTAGAAGATCAGTCTAATGACTGAAGATCTGAATGATGCCAAAAAGGGGGAAGAGGACCCTCAACAGACCAGGCCTAGGTCTCACAGAACTCCTACCAGGCCACCCTCCTCTGATGAGCCTGCAGTAGATCCGGCTCCCTATTTTGAAGCTGCCCTACAAAAGAAGAGAGCAGCAGGCATACCTAGACCCCCATCTCCAGTAAAGAAGAGCACCAAGAAGAAAAAAGTTTTCAACTTCACTGAGTGGAGATTGGGTGGCTCTCAGAACATTGACAGAGCTCAATTTGAAGAGATGAAGGCTAAAATGACTCCTACCCAACAACAGCACATCTATCTGGACAAAGATGGTGTTGTCAGAGTTAGGTATGGAGGATCACTTGAAGAAGCAGAAGAATGGTACAAGAAGAACATTGTCCCAGGAAAGACCATACATGAAGGTGTCCTCAACTATTTGGACTGTAAGCTTTCTCCAATATGGGCATCTTATCAAAGGTCTGGCAATCTGTTCAAAATCAGAGCTGAAATAAACGAAGAACTGCTCAGGCTTCAAAGACTAGAGGAAGAAGCTCTACAGGCAGCTAATCTGGAGAATGTGTAAGGTTTAAACTCTGTAAAGCCTATCTAATAAAATCACATCTATGCCTTCTTACTTTGAAGTGTTTTTCCTCAAATTCTTGTCTTTTTTGCCTTCTGCTTGTGTTTGTTTATTTCTGTTATATTCTGCTATCTGAATGTATCGTACTCTTACTATTTTCCTATGCCAAGTTGCCCACCAAAATTTTAATGGAAGTTTTTAAACTTATTTTTTTTATGGTGAAGGCACTTCTCTGGAAATAGTTAAAGGGTTTTGGCATCATCAAAAAGGGGGAAATTGTAAGGAATAATTGTAATTAGATTTTGATGATGCTAGATTAATTAGGGCTTTAGAGTACCCCTTTAGAAATTATGTATTAGAATTTTCCTTTGTAAAATTCTTAGATGTATTCGACTTGACAGAAGACCTTCAAGAGCAGAAGGGCTTCAAGAACAGAAGGACTTCAAGAGCAGAAGTGCCTCTTAAGGCATTATTGAAACAGAGGACCTTTGGTTCTCTGCTCCAGAACAGAAGTCCTCAGGATCTCTGTTAGTCTTGACTCTGACAGAAACCTTTCTGGGTCTCTGTTGGATACTCCAACAGAAGTGCTCCAGACCTCCTCTGTTCTACTCTCAGACAAAGACGCCAGAAGGTCTGACACTTAGAAGAATTTCAAAGAACCGGGAAGTCAACTAAAAGATTCCTTCAACGGCTAGGAGTATGAAACGGAAAAGCTACAGTGCATGCATTAAATGCTCATTTAATGCACCCCATGCTACGTAGAGTAATTGCAGATGATTGGCCGCAATGTCAAGAATACTTTATCCCAAAATAGTAACCCGCCAACTTTATCGGGCTCTACAAATCAAGTCAACTGATCGCGCATTAAATGCAGTTGTCCTCCTACCCCTCCAACGGGAAGACAACCTCAGTATAAAAGATACACTACGAAGAACAACCGAACAACTTTGCTATAACTTTGTCAAGATTACATTGCAACTTTTGCTAACCACAAGCAAGATATTCAAACTCTGAAAAGCAAAAAGCCACCTTGAGATTCAACTCATTATCTTCTACAAGAGAAGGCAGAAGTTGGAAAAATACTCTTTCCAACTCAAGCAAAGTTCCAAGTGTTCTTCAACTCTTCAAGCTCATCACATACAAATCTTTTGTAACGAAGCTAGTTGGAGGAACCCCAGTTTCAACAGAAACTCTTCTTGCTACAAGAAGGACGTCCAAATAACTGGAGTAGTGAAGTGGTGATACTTCAAGGAAACTCAGTGAAAGGACCAGTGTTAAAGGAAGCCAGGCAGTGCATCCCAGGACACATCTAGGCTTGAAGAAGACGTGGAGTGCTTCTTAAGTACTAGGACTAAGGCTTTGTAAACGGCAGTTTTTACAGCTTAGTGGAACAGTGGATTAGAGGAACGAGTTGTTCCTTGAACCACTATAAAAATCTCTGGTGTCGTTTACTTACTGCTTTTAATACTTGCACTTAGTTAGAACTGTATAACTCCTTGGACTTGGTATCTGTGTTCAGCAGAACTTGTTCTACGAGTTAACAGAAGGCCTACTGCCTATTGCTTCTCTGAGGCTAACAGAACTCCCTACCAGAACCCCATCCGCTGTCAGTCTGTTCTTCCAACAGAACAGGCTATTCTGTAAATCTGGTACTTAGTTTAAAAAGCTAAAAACCAATACAGTCTATTCACCCCCCCTCTAGACTGTATCCAGTATAACCGGGACCAACAACGGAGTATATGCAAATCTTCATGCAAGATATTTATCCTAAGTGCTCACATAATCATTGGAGATGTGGCCGGATTTAAGTATTGGAGATTTCCCCAATAAGTAAAAAGAGGTTGTTTCCCTACATAGAAGTACCATTTTTTCCTAAATATGAACCAGTATTGCAATCTTGAAACCATAGCATCATATTAAGGTATTATTAGTACTATCATATTAATAATTAATATTTAATGTCACCTTATTTTTACTCCTAATCTAATCTGAGAAGCCCCCCTTTCAATATTGGAACTTGGAATTGCTCTTTTTCTCCAAGAAAAAACTAGTACTCCGTAGTCTGTATTACTTTGTCAACCATTATCTTCATTTTTATCAAAAGGACGTGCATATGCTTTTTGGCTAAAATTTATAATTTCTAAAGGTGGTGGTTATTTTCAGAATAAGGAATGCTTGATATTTTTTTTGAAAATCATTATTAAATACACACTTTTATAAACTATATATACTACAAGTTTTATCTAACAGCAATAAGAAAATTTGAATATGATTAGAAAACGACACAAAATCAGAAAATAAAAAGAGCCATTGGCAAGTAAAATGGCAAACCTTTCAGGGATTGAGGAAGTAATGCTATTTAAGAAATGCTAAAGGGAAGTAAAAGTAAAATGGTTCTCAGCTAGGAGTAGATCTGTTGTGATGTCTCTCTTTCTTGAAACGAGACTGGTCAGGATCAAAACCGCCTTCTTGAGCTCCATACACGGCCCATGATGGTGTGGGAGCCATGTAATCTCTACTGCTAAATGGCTTTCCCAAAGCGACCTGAAGGAAGGCTAAGATTTGATAACCCGAAGATGAAGAAGATTGCCCATTAATGAGTAGAGGGAGAAAAAATTAAACGAACCAGATCGTGAAACTTGTCATAGTCTATCCACGTGAACCACTGGCCGTTGATCTTAAACTGGTCGACTTTTGCTAGTAGAACACAGCAAGAATGCACATGCTCACATGCAACTTCATACTCCCCCTTGCTTTTCTTCGCCAGCGCTTCTGAAAACTCCTTCACATCCTTATGCCATGGCACATTTTCCATTGTCAACTTTGATGTAGCAGACCTGCACCAAATAATACATGCATGCATGTGTTGAACCATTCTTGAGATGATAGATGATAAACTTATCCTCCCTACAAGAAAAAGAACACTTACGTTCCACAGTAAGTGACGCCTTTGATTTCGATGAAATCAGGATTTCCAACGCTGAAGAGGTTAGAGTAGGCGTCTACATCTTCTGTGTTCCACCCTTTAACTAGTGTCAACCTGTACACAGTCCGTTGTTGCTTTTCCTTAAGAGCTTTCAAGGAATCCTACAATGCAATTCTGGCTTAGAAACATCACCAGGTGACATACATGAAATTGATTTCTTTGTACAATCCGTCTTATATTCACATGATGAAAGACCAGTAAATATTACTGAAGACAAGTATCATTTATTATGCTGGAAGCAAATCCATTACTCCCTATAAGAACAGAAGTCTTATTTTTAATGGTGTTTATAGGGTTAGACTTTGCAGCAGAACTCTTTCTAGAACGAGTGATGTAGTATCACATTCTAACTATCCAGTAGTCTAAGGTCTTATGTGTTTTGTATTTAGCCGTTGAAAATCACTTGGGAGTTAGGATGCACATGCAAAATAGTGGCTCGTTAGGAGTTTACCAACCTCCGCTTTCATATTAAGATTTTGATTTCATCCTAAAAGATCTCAAACTGAAATAATGGATCCAAAAAAAGTCAACTTCAAATGAAGATCCTACAAGGTTAACCTGAAATGATGACTAACTCAAGATCTAATATGGTCTCACAGTCTATAAAGCCCTAACGGGCAACTCGATCACAGAACACCTCAAAATAGACTTCATTTGTTTCAACTAACCACCACTCTTATAGAGCATGCTGACTCAACCCAAACTGACCAAATATGAAGATATTACGTAACATATAACGCCTTGGATTACATCTATTTAGTTAAGCTTTACAGAGACTCCAAATCTTAATACTATTCAGCTCACTTTGGTACGTAATGATGACTGTTGTACAACTCATAAGTTGTGACGACCTTTCACTTTGAGGGAGTGTATTTGGTACTTTCATGGGAAAGTTGTCAAAGTGGAACTTAATTCACTTTTTTCTATTAAAACCATACGCTATTTCCTTCAAAAATGTGTCTGGTTGCCCATAAATTGTATTTTCCAAGTAAAAGGGGGGATCAAGCCATGTCTTTGGCACAAAGAAATAATACTTCAAGGCCAATCCTAAACGGAGCGTAAAATATTTCTCAACTTGTGTAGCACAGTAGCAAACCTATCTCTAACAGAAGTAAAAGGCAATAGTAAAAGGTTGAGAAATATATAGGAGTTGTTTGGTTTGGGGATTTTGGAGGAAGGGGGAGAAGTGTTTTTTATTTTTTAAATCAATTCTATATTTAGATGGTTGGAGATAAAGTGAATATAAAAAACTATTTAGAAATGCATGATCTATCCATTGAGATAGTAATAGTAATTTCTTCTTTCAAAAAATAGATAGTAATAGTAATTTCAAATCTAACACTAATAAAACAGATAAATTAGTACGTAAAATAAAAGTCAATCATACATCCCTTTCCCTGTCTAAAATCCATGAACCAAACAAGCCATTAGGCACACGAAGTAAAGTACCACTACTCACAACAAATCGCTCCCAGAAATCTCCGAATAGTGGTCTATCAATTGCTTTCAAACTATCCTTTGTGGCTGCATCAACACTAACATACAACTGCATAGTTTTAAGGAAGCAATATAAGATTCACATATGAAATGACCATAGCATCCCAAACTTAACAACAAACAGAAGGGTGAAAATGGATGATCACTCAATCACTATGTGTATCTATCTACCTGTGTGACTGGTTTTAGCATCATAATTCTTTCAGGGAACTGTGCATTGGTTACTAAAAAAGTTGAAATGCGCCTACGGTGCAATTCATCTACAAGTGAGTTTATCTCTGGATACATAATAGGTTCACCAACAAGTGATAATGCGCAATGCCGAGGAGAAAGGCCCTCGGCCAAGCGATCTGATTTTACCCCTGCAAACAAATACAAACACCACAGGTATTTGAAGTCAGGAGGGACCAAACAAAAAAGTAACAAGCAAATAATAGGGACGAAAATGTTCTCCAATTCTCTCTTACTATAAGTTGATTTAAAAGTTCTATCTCCCTCGTCAGTGTTTACTACTACCTCCACCCCACCATGTTTTCAGCACCACTAGTTACTATATTTGCTGAACCTGACTTTTTATTTCCACTGACTACTCTTAAACATTCCAGTATTATTCTTTTGGAATTGGTTATCAATGTTTCATAGTGCTTTAATGCTTTTCAACTTTAATGTATTTTTAAACATCAAATTTCTGCTGCTGTAAATAACTTAAGTCTTGCCTAGTGCGGTGAGTTAAATTGAATGAATTGTCTAAGAAGAGTATCATCAATATATTTTCAAAATACTAAACAAAATAATATTCAAAATATGAAGGTAGAAGGGTCACTTACCATCATTTAAGTTATTTCAAATGAAAGTAGTTTTTTCTTATTACCAACTAATGCAACAAAATTACTTAGTGTCAAAAACATTGCTGGTAAGCCAAATAAGGACAAACGGGCACACATTATAATCTGCACTAAGCAGTTAAACAGTTAAAACTATCCAGTTTTGGCCTCTTGTTTAATGATTCATTGGTCTCTATGTATGTGTTGTGTTACACAACAACAAAAATTACCAACATAATGGGGGTCATTGACAAAAAAGCGAGCATTAGGAAAAGACGAGAAAATTTTACGAGATTATTTTGGGTTTTCTCTGAAGACGGGATCATTTTCTTTTTTGCGTATGTGAACCTTCAATACGCGTTTGAGTTTTCTCAGTGATTATACCATACCATCTTTTTCCTTGTTTGACCAACCTAGGGATGAAAGAAAATAAAAAACACAAAATAAACCCAAGATCCAAACCTCCCCTTCTTCCCTGTTTAACCAACCTAAAGAATTAAAAAACACAAAAGTAAACCCAAGAATCCAACCTTCCATGCAATCTCCTTGTTCCATGTTCAACCAACCCAGCAGAAAAAGAAACAAAAATAATAAGTAAAAAAACAGAAAAAAAAACGCAATTTAACCTCCCCAAACCTACCATGTCTGAAATGGCCAAACTAATTATCTACATTTTCTACCATACCCAGACATTAACTTCTCAAAAGAAACTCCAAAACTGAAAGCAAGGAAATGTTGATTGAGCTGAAGAAAGAAAAGAAAAAAGCACAGAAACCAGCTCCAATAGTCGGATTACATAAATCTGAAAATGGTCAGACATTAAAGTCCCGTGTTTTTGTACGGTTGTACCTGAAATGAAATCTACACATTTTGGGAATGGTGACATAAAAGTCCCGCTTATTAGTCATTTCCTCAGTCTAGAACAGTGCATGCATGCCAGACTCTATAACAAAATAGCTTAACTGAATAACAAGCATTATGAATGAATGAACGAATCACATAAATAGCAGTACAAAACGTAGTTTCTTTTATTTTTGCAAAAGAAGTGACTACTACCTGGAACTCCTTTCATTTGTTTTATCATTTTCGTGTGCAACTCTATTGCAGTTTCCACAATCTGCAAAGGATCATCCATCTTCCACCGCCAGCTTTTCCCTACAGGGTTCGTATGATGTCTCCAACAGAAAACACACTTGTTGGCACATGCTAAGCTAGGGGTTGTCTCCATGCACCTAAATACATAATAATTACATAGCACCATTCAAAACTGTTATTATTCCTATAAATGTGAAAGTGCAAAGTTGGCATAACCTATATTTAAACAAAAGAAGGTAATTTTCATTGAATTTGATGTTTTCAAAAAAATGTTCCAAACAATTACATATGTTATAATTTAGTTAAAATCGCATACTAATGTAAAATTCTGATAAAGTTTTGACAATTTACAAGTGCCGTACCTTAAGTAAATTAAAAAGACGTATCTTGATAGAAAATGAAGGCATAAAAAAGCTGTGCTAACCTGTGGCTCTCAATGCCATAAAAGGAATGCTTGTAACAGCCTCCTCTCCCTCGAAGCTGTGATTTTGTCCATCTACAAATTTTCACACCGCTATGTGAACCTATTATTTTGTACCCCTAAGAATACATAAATAATGAGAGGATGAACTAACAACTTTGCGTCTTCAGAAAATTTATTGGTATTATAAATACATAAGGAAATCAGAATTGTTAACAACAACAATTCCAAGAAAATGATCAATGATTAGTAAACTCATTGAAATAAAAAATCAAAGGCTGCAATTTTAGTGACCTGTAATTAAAGAACAAGTTACCTGCTTCTCCAAACTAGCCCGAATGACGGGAGTGACCATTTCTTTCTCCCTGTTTAATATTTCACCATTCACCTTCCCATTATTAGCCTTAGTAGCGTCAGTTGTTTTACCAGCAATATCCTCAATATCAACAACCCCCTTGTCCTCACCATGTTCTTCTACCTCACTGTCATATTCGTCATCATCCTCACTAACCTCACCATCACTCTCCTCAATAGCACCACTTTTAGAAAAATACTGTCCACAGTTACCTTTCAAAATCATTGCCATCCTCTTACACCAACCATCAAATGCATCATTCAAATTCCCCTCGTCTACATCCCCCTGGCACACCTCCAAAACCTCCCCTGCCCCAAGTTTTCTCAATCTTTTAGAGAAATCTCTAGCAACAGCATTGAAAGTTTCACCATAAGATCTACTGCCAACACCAAAGATTGCGAACTTGCAATTGCTGAGCAATAATGATCCAACCCTAAAGTCATCAGAGCTCTCGGTCAACCAATTCCCTAGAAATCTACCATTTGCAGGAGGCTTCCCGTCTTCCCAGGTGGAAGCTACAATCAAAAATAGACTTTCTGTGTGCAGATCCTCCGGCTCATAGTCTTTAGGATCAATGAGGTCGAACGGCAGATCACTTAGGGCTAGGAAGGCGTGAAGACGATGAGCTAGGGCTCTCGAAGTGCCAGTTTCAGAGAGATAGAATATTTTGCCTCTAGAGTTATGGTTAGGGTTTCGGGCGGGAAGTCCTGTAAGGGCTTTGAGGCGGTTGCGGAGGTGCCGAATGTGGGGGCGAGACTTGTAGAAGAGGTAGATGGTTGTGGCGGAGAGTAAGCCAAGCACGGCTAGACGTGTACGCAGAGAAGAGAGTGAAGGGGACATTGTGAAAGTCAAACTTCCCGACGAAAAAATGCAGACGAAGCAGCGTCAGTTTGAAGGCTCCATGTTCAAATGGTCCCCGGCGGCGTTAACTGGTGATTCTTTAGCTGAGTGAAAGAGTTCCGCCATTAAAATGGGCCGTTCTTGTGACAGTGTGGCGGGTGGCTCCCGCACTCTAGGGGTAGTTTGCTGATATAAGTTGGATAATTATTTTATAATTTTTTTACATACTCCGTATTTAAACCTAAAAAATGGTTATAAAATGTAAATATAACTAGTGATCGGTGTAATAATGGAATCATTTCAAAAAAAGTAATAACGGAATCATAGTAATATATGTTGAAATTGTCTAACTTAAGATTATAGTACGAAGTAACTATTAAGCATATTAGTGTAAATAAATTTTATTTTAGTAATATTTTTGAAAATGTCTCTTTTATAAAATGAGGAAGTCACTTGTTTTTTAAAGAAGACGCTTGTTTATTTACCTAAAATAATAGGAAAAAAACAAAACAAAAAAAACACATTTTATATTTGTCTTTTAATTAAGGATTCTAACTTATGTACCATAAATTGAGGCCTCTTACTAAACTAGTGGTGATGGATCACCTACCTAGGGGTAAGCGAAATCTGGGATAATAGTGAGGGTAAAAGTGCTAAATATAATCGAGTAGAAATTTGGGCGGAGTAACAGCAAGTTCTTACACCACAAATCAGATATCTTTCTACAAGCTGAAAGGTGATACTTATACTAAGGAAGAAATATGATGAAACGGTTAGTGACACAAGGGGGGATTGTGTGTGTGGAACTGTGACAGTTTTTCGCCAAGTTCTAGTGTGGGGTAAAGAGTGAGACAAAGTAAATAAGTACACAAGAATGTAACGAGAAAAAATATCTTGGCTCAAAAGAGAATAGAAAACATCAACCTCCCTCGGAAGAATTTTAAAAACTTCACTAAAAGCATTTGAATGGGTTACAAGAGAAACTCTTCTAGTCTACTCTTGAGTCACCCGAACTCTATCCTCTCTAGGAAAGTTATGCTTCTCTACCCTGCGAGCAGAGAGCCTCTCAACTTTACAACAAAGCTCTCACTACACACTTACCAACTCAGAGGATGCTACAGTAGTCAATCCTCAAAACCCCATTACAAAAAGAAGAAGGGAAAAAGGGAAACTATATCTAGAACTCAATAAGAGCAATTCCAGTTGTCTTGAGCTTCAATAGTTCTTCAGTGTATATGTATCCTTTTCTTATCTTGGTCAAGCATACCTTCTTCTTCATTTTGATCTCCGATATATAGGACTCTTGTTTGTACAGGCCCGTTGAGATTTTCCTTATATGGCATTCCTCCAAATTCGAGACTTGCCTTGATATTACTTAAAAAGTTTTCCTTATATGTAGTTTAGGAGTAACTCATGTAATGATCCAAAAGGCAGAAAGTAGATTACGCAATCATGTATTCAATGCACTCAATGTACTTAACCATGCAACATGCAAGGATCCTTTCAAAAAATATTAAGTTATTTTGAACAACTATGAATAGCCAAACCTGCATGAAAAGTCTACGAGAAGATCCTTGCATAAGATATTGATGAAGTAAATGGCCTATTTAAAGAATGATCTCATATACCACGTAGATCATGCAGCCACATATGGAAAGCACATTAAATAATCATATAAGTATGTTGTGCACACAATATACTTGGAACATTGGATAGTTATGTCTTTTGTTCCTCCTGCAGGGTTAGTCATCAACAAATGATCATAAGTATGTTGTGCACTTAATATCCATTGAAACATTGTATTACCCGTGTAGGTTACACGTGTATTACCCAGAATATTATTCATTTTATCTGCTTGGGATGATGTGACGCTTCGTACAGTGTTGGTGATGTGGCGATAGCTTGTGCGGCACTTGATTTCGTGAAACGCCTAAGTCCATATAATGTTGGTGAGACCCCGATCTCCCAGAGGTCAGAGCTCGGGAGGCTTGAGCTCGTTACTGGAGGATTTGTCTCTAGTCTTTGGTTTTGTCTTGTAGTAGCGATTCTCGCGTTGACTTCATTTGATTCCAGATGATCTCGTATCAGTGCCACAGATCGGAGCTGGCGCCGACCTCAGCGTGTCCGAGGTCGGCCTCATATCTTGCCTTATCTGGGTGATTCCCGAGTTCCGACCTCGAGGGTCGAGGTCGGCCTCGTGTGAATTTCTTGCCCTTGTCGATTCACTGTCTCGTATTTTTTCGCGACCTCGGGCGTCGAGGTCAGCCTCGGCTGGAACTTCGGTAGTTAGGTGTTTTGATATGTCTGGGAAGCCTTTTGTTCGTTTATTGTGATACCCCTGGGGTATATGGGAATATACTCCATCAAATCACTTTAGATATGTGATTATTTGTGTTTCAATGGAATTTTAACATAGTTTATAGATATACTTGTCGCGTTCTTTAAAATTTGCAACATTGAGATTTTTGTACTATTCATACACTTTACTTTGACTACAATTTTCTAATAATATATATAATCAAATTATTATGTATAAAATGTTATTAAAATTATACTGATGTAAACTTCCAAAATATTAACTTTTTTAATGTTTACTAATACGTAATTAAATATACTTACAATCAAAGTTGTGCGTTGGCAAACGTGAAAGTCAAACTGATGCAACTTTTAAAGAACGGTGTGTAAATTTTTTGCAAAAATAAATTGAGAAGAATTAACTTAATGAGTTAAGCGATGGTTTTAGAGGTAATGCTAACATTTATCATTCCAGGCCAATGAGAGAGTGACAAATCGACATTTCATGACTAAAGTATAGTAATATACTATATAGAACAATAGAAAAGATTGACTAACGATATAATTAACCGTAAATTGTAATGTGATAATATGTGATATATCTCTTACGTACTAATAGGCCCGAAGTTATTTAGGATATTTTTAATTGGACAGAAATTTTGTAGTTTCATTGGATTTGGTTTGATAGGTGTGTTTAATTCTGGTTTCATTTTATTTGATCTAACCTAGTACAAGTATAAAGAAATGAAGATATTATTATTTTATGCCTCCCATTTTCACAACGTTGAAAATAAAGAATGAAACCACTTGATGTATATGTTGTGCAAAAGTGCAAAATAAGAAGGAAAACAACGTACTAAACAAAACAGCAACTCCTGGAGGCATAATTCTTGCACAAAAACTCAGATATGACAATAATGCAATGTAGCTAAGAATAATCAAGTAAATTTATAAATAAATAAAAAACATTATCACAGAAGTTAATGTTAACTGGAGACCAAATCCAAAGCTATACACTCATCAAAAATACAATGTAGGTTAGAAGTCGGTACAAACACACTTGTATATAAATATATAATGTTCTTTTGGTTGTTTTTGTTTTGCTTTTTTCTTTGTGCAGTTGAAGAATGGTGAAGAGAAACAAAATACAACACTGATGGTTGGGAAAGAATCTTCAAGGTCGCCAAGAGGTTTTTCGTGCACAAAGGATACCCTCCTTATTTTGAGCAAATGTCATTCGGATCTCCCAATTCAAGCTCCTCAATATTTTTTCAAGTGAATCGAGTATCTCTACTTTGTCGCGTACAATGGCCCAACCTCCAGGTCTTAATATACGATCCATCTCAACTACAATAACTACCGGCTGCTTACACCTGTGCGCAAAATAACACATTTAAATCAAAACCAGAAGCCTTTTTCATTTAGGAAAATAACAAGTTATATTGTTGTAGACATATAATCTAACCTGTTCTTGAGCCTAGAAAACAGATGATCAGCGTGAAGAAGGTCATACGATCTCGGGTAAGTCCCAAATGACTCACACCAGTCATGGTAAATGCCAACCAGACCACGATCAAAAATTATTGGAAGGGTGTCGGGAGCATGTATGGGTGGGACCACATTCATTACCCAAACCTCCTTCTGCCTCCTCCTAAGAGCAGCTGCAAACCTGCACAACTCCAAGTTATACAGTCCATAAAATACAAACATGGGAAAAACGGTTCGTACAAGCTTCTTTTTGTGGGAATAAATATTAAGACTCCAGGTTCTAACCTAAAATACCCTTTTTGGAGGAGCAATTTGATGTCTGTATGTAAGTTTGTATCTCTTTATTTCATTGGGGGGTTTACATGACTGCGAGATGATGACTTGATGGAGCACAACAATGTTGAAATATATTGACTCTAATTTAATCTTAGCTGGATCAAGTTGCTCGTTTGAGCCTACTGGGCTCTAGTACACTACAGATTTCATCCTAAAAAGTCTAAGGAGAAATAATTAAATAACATACATGTGTGTGTACAAATTTTTATTATGCCAGTGTAAGGTGTTTTTACAATAATTTTAGCTTGCTTACCCTCCATTGATTGCTTTCATGTCCATTACATTCCTAATGTTCGACCAGTCAATTCCAAATCCAACCAAGTAAGATTTGTCTAATATATCTTTCCAGTGTTCATCATCAGAAATCAGCTTTTCTCTATTGTTGTTCATCATCCAGTCAGGAAAGGTTTCGAGTCTCTTTGGCCATTCTTCAGGCCATTCAGTCCCTCGTTCTTCAATTGCTGATGGAATCTGATTCAAACAGATTTTGATGGGCGCATTCCTGAAACAGTCCCCCAAAAAACATGAACAAACAGCGTGGGTAGATAATAGAACAGAAATGCTCCGAGGAATTCATCCCTTTCTTCTTACCAGGCAGCATCTGAGTTGTCTTTTACATTGCATAGAGGGGGGACCTTTTTCCTTCTCAGTTCATATATATCATTTGATTCAGGCTTTTGATAGATTTTAACTCCTATATCACTGACATCATCAGTTTTGTCAGCCAGTACATTCCAACAAATAGATGCTGTAAGTGTGGACATAGCTGGAAAACAACAAAAAACGGATTAAAAGAGATTGTAATAACTAATATGACATGTTTAAACTGCACTATTGAAAGATACTATAGTAATCCTTCTAAATCCACGGGCCACTTTGGTAAGTTCTTTGGCTAAAATTAATGAATCTGCTGGAATTCTTTGGCTAAAATCCATGAGCCGATTATAGCTACCAAACGCAACCTGTGTTTATATTATGTCTGGATTGCAAACTAGTATTACCCTTATTAAGGGCTACGGAAAATCATAGATGGGGAAATTAATATGAAGGCCAAACCTTCTTCAGCCTCAACACTATTGTGCTTAGTCGACAAAATAAAATAACCTCCGGGTCTCAGGATTCTGTTCACCTCAAGAAGGAGTTTGCCCCCTGAATGTGATATAAGAGAATGGTTAAAGAAAGCTCAAGTTTGTCAACGAAACGGGACTAACTTAGAGAGAACTTACAGACCATTAGAATGCCAAGAAATGGGGCATTCGCCGCAATGGATTGTGTCAAAAACCCCACTAGGGAAAGGAAGTCTGTGGCTCGCAAATGGGGTAACTAGTGCAGGGAACCCACGTTCCAGGGCAACTTGTGCAAGGTCAAAAGGGTCATCTTTCAATCCCAAAGTAAGTGCTAATACATCCTTCTGAACTAGAGAAGCAACAAAACTTGAATCTTTGCATCCAATGTCCAGCACTACACGGATGTTCTTTCCCCATTCTATGTCGGGTACCATCTATCAAATACACACATTATAATGAAGTAATAATAATAACTACTGATTGGTGATGAGTTCAGCCCAACCAACAGGCCAGACAAAGCCATCATCACCAAGTGTTTTTCTTATGTTTAATTTGACCTTGTAAAGGACAAAGGAAAAAGAAATATCATTAATATTTTTATTCTTTTACATTAGATTTCTTAGTCTTCACTTAATAGGAATCAGTAAATAAATATGAGTTTGAACAAATATTGAAAGAAAAGTTATAGAATTTGCACTAATGTTTTAATTTCCTTGACATTTTCTTTCCTTCCAAAATTACTCCTGTTTTTTTCCCTCCCTAATTCCTTTGCCCAAAATTTCCCAAGTTCCAAGTGGACTCTAAGCGAAAACAATAAACAACAATTATGTACATGCCCACCATGAAATTCATTATAGAATCGAATGTCTGACTGGATATGTCAATTAAAGATTTAAAGTAACTTACTTCCTGAATGGATTCCAGGTAGTGCAAAATTCTTCCCTTGGAAGCTGATTGGTTCTGTGGAAAGGTGAGATATTCTCCAGACTCCATTGCCCAGCTTTGTGTCTTAAGAAATTCAGCTAACTTCTGGTGCACAATATTCTTGTAAATTATCTACAAATGATTTTGAATGAATAAAAATGTGAATTTAGTAGCCCAACAGAGAAAATTACAAAAAAAAAAAACTATTTTACAGTTCGGTACACCTTAGATATGCTTTCAGGCCAGCCAACTGGAGTCTGATAACCATAAGGGGGAAGAGAAACAAGACACATTTGATTTGCCCTACGGCAATTCCTCTCAGGATGCCTTCTATACCTTTTCACCTTAGCCCCTCCACTCTCATCAATGTCAATGCAAGGGATATAGTTATGCTTGCTCCTTGTGTTACACAGTTCCCAGTCGTAATGTGCATTTGAACCAAACAATGTTCCAACCAATTTCTTGTTTTTCTTACCTGCCCCTCCACCCTCTTCTTCCTCCTCATCTTCTTTCTTCACATCCTCCACATTCCCATTCTCCTCCTCTTCTTCCTTTACCTCTTCATCCTTTACTTTTTCTTCTTCATCTTCTTTTGGTGGTGCTTCAGATCTCTTATCAGGATCATCTTTCTTATCTTCATCAACTTCTTTGGGCACCCCAAAGATCTCCCCTTTCACTTCCCCGCTACTTCCCTTTTTGCCCACATCGTCTAATTTCAGCTCCTTCGCACCAGATTCAGACTTTATTTGTCTTTTTTCATCCTTTTTCTCATCCTCAATACCAGTAACTTTTTCTTTCTTTATGTTCCCAGAAATGGGTTCTGCAAAGGTCTCTCTTTGAGAGGTGACAGAGTAAGAAGAAGGCGAAAAGACAGACCAAATCACCACGAAACAGAGACCCAAGATTACAACTGCAATTAGCTTCAGGCGGAACCCATATGTCTGATATGTACGCTTCACTTGGCGACCAAATCTTGAAATAGCCATATCCCCACCCCTTTCTCCTAGAATCTTTGAGCATATGAGAACAAAAAACCAAACATAGTATCGGAATGTAAGGAAAGATGAAGAATGAGGAGTGGAGTAGCTGTACTACTTACGAGTTCAACCCTCAAGTGAAGGAAAGTGCAAGGTTAAAGCAATTTGGAGCATGGGGTTGAAGCCATTTGGCTCAATTGAATACGGAATTAACTAGTTTTAAGAAGTTGATAGCTTAGATGCATTCAGTTACCCAATTACCAGGTAGTGAGTAATTTTTCCATTTTAATAAGCTTGAGTGTAAGCTTGGTAGTTGGTAGGGTTGCCCACTCAAGTTAAGTCTAGCTTTTTGTTCGTCGCTCAGACGAGTATGTTGTCGAGAAAATCTTTGTTATTGGCTACAGAAGGAGATCACAAGAAGCAACATCTTATCATCTTATCGTGGAATTGTGGAGAACTGTATAAGAAGATGACGATTGGGGCCGAAGAAGAAGAACTTGATCTAGATTAAACTGATGTCAAGGGTGTGGTGGATGAGTGGCGGGGGTGACCCCCTCCTGAGCCGCCGCCATGGAGTGCAAACAAGTCTAGGGTTTGGAAAAAGATGGGTGAACTTTATTTTAATTGTGTTTTATTCAGTTTGTGTTTTTCTGTCGAATTGCATATTGTTTTGGACGTGTTCTTTTTTCATAGCAGATAAATTCTTAAATTTAGGTTAGGTGATGAGAAGTCTCGTTTATCAGTCATTGGCTCAGTTATGCTCATTATAGGGTCAACGAATGTTATTTCTTCTACAAAAGTGATATATTCTCAATCTGGTTCGAGGGCGGACGGGAGACATAAGGTTTTTTATCGTTTTGTTTACTCATTTTTCCTTGATTGTATTATCAGCCATGTGACGAACATTATTTTGATTTAATATATTAGTTGGATTTGATGATCAAAAAAATAAACTTGAGTGTATTTTTAGTCCCAATAAATAAGGCCCATTTTATTTTATATACTTGTAATACTACATCTATCTCAAAAAACTTTTCCACTTCAAAAAATTGAATACTGATTTTGATTAGTACTTCTTTCGTCCCTGAAAATTCTTCTCACTTTCCTTTTTGGAATATTTCAAAAAAAAATCTCATTTCCTTTTTTGGAAAGTTTTGTGTGGCTAAGATATTTTTTATTCTTTTTCTTACTCAACCATAACCATACATTTTCACTTTATTCTCACTTTCTTAAACTCCGATCCAAGTCAAACCAGGAAGAATCTTCCGGGACGGAGGTAGTATACTATTATGGAAGTTATAAATTTTGTAATTTTATGAAAATATTTTTAACAAAGAACATTTTCATATAATTTTTATATTATAAATTATTTCCAATAAAAAGATATAGTTGATTAAGTTTTGAAAATGACAAAGTTTTTGGTACGGATGTCGTATATTTTTAAAAATTGCCTAAAGTATGTGTAAAACATAAGGGATGCGTAAAAATAAGAGTTCATGTTTTAATTTTCCTAAATAGTTGTAATATATTAGTAGTGAACAAAAATATCACAGTGTTTAGAGTTAGAGTTTAGGGTTTTGGGAGATTGCTTCTAGCGGTAGCAGAGATCCGGTGACCAGTGACGGCAGTCGACCGCCAGCAACGGTGGTTGTTTGGTGGTGGTGATTATAAGCTTGGAACCCTACAAGTGTGATTATCAGCTAGTCGTGCCAAACATACCCATGACAGTTTCTTTTTACTCTTTCTCTAACTCAAACACGATTTTCATTTAGTCAGCTTTGTTTCGTTGTCAAAAGGAAATTGTTATGATCAATGACAGAATAAAAAGAAAAATAGTATGTGGTATAAATTAAAACGGGAAATTCCCAAAATATGAGTAAAAATATTTAGTAATTCCAAAATATGAGTGTTATGTTTTTTTCTAAATAGGAATACGTTATTGTTATCCTAAAAAACTATTGTCATGTTTTGATATTACCCAACTTCAATTAGGGTTGTATAGTGTCTTAAGTGGCAATAATTACTCATGTTTGAGGAATAAAAACATAGCGTTGCTATTTTAAAATTCTGAAATATATTTATTCTTATTTATGGTATTTTCTCTAAATTGAAATGATCAAAATCAAAATACTGATTTTACAAGGTTGTGAAATAATAAAAAACACAGCTGTAGGGTACAACAGCATATATAAGCCTTGAACAAATAAATACAACTAATCAATTTTACGAAAAAAATCATAAATAACGTTAAAAAACAAATTAGCATTAAAAAAACAAATTTTATATGTATGTTTTTGCATTATCACATTTAAAAACGAAATTAGCATTTAACAACAAAAATTTACCGGGAAAATTAACAGTGAACTAAACAGCAAAAAAGCATCAATTTAATTAAAAATTTAAAAAAAATTATTTGAAGTGTAAATATTAATAGAAATAATTACATATTTATGACTAAAATAAATCTTGTTTACAGAAATGTAATTAGTGACTAGAGTAGTAACTATTAGTCATATTTTTGTAAATAAATTTTATTTTGTTAATATTTTTTAAAAAAGCCCACATTAATAACCAATAAAACATATATTGGCCCCTAAAACTTCTATTGATCAAGAGGTTTGAGATTGCAAAAGGATGGTTTATCATATTTTACATTAAAAAATGCTAGATATACACAAGTGTCTACACACTAGCTTAGACACACTTTTTTCCCTGCGTTTGATCTCCCTTTAGTTTCTGTATCTTTCATTTCAATTTCAATTTCAATTTCAGGCTTTCGGTAAATTCTGTTTAGCTCCAAAACATATATTTATAAATTAGGTAGTAGAGTCTTTAGTTTCTTTATCTTTAATTTGCCTGAATATGAAAAATACACCATGAAAAACTTTAAGATTTGGTTTTGGGAGTTTTATTATTCAGGTTTCCTTCATTTATTTCATAACCACATATATGGTTCCTTTTTATACTACGTACTGCCTTTTTTTAAACAACTTGGGATGTTTCATACCATATCTGCATGTGCCGTGTTCCATTCCATTGATTTTTTTTGACACCCTTAATTCTTACGTTGTAGGCCCGGTTAAGCTCAAATATTTGAATTTAATTTTGAATTCCTCTAAGTCCAGCGGAGCATTGAGCCTCCCACCCGGCCTCCTGCTCTGTCCTCCATCCAATTTCAACCTTTTAAGGTATTTTTAAGTAATTGGGCACGAGTCGTCTTTTTTCTCTACATCATCATTTTTTGCAAATTTGCATGTGTTTTTTTTCTCCATATTATTTTTCTCTCTATTGAATCAGGAAGTGAATATGAATCATTTAGGTTTTTTAAATTTCATTTTTCACTACTATAATCCATCATTTAGATATCTTTTGTATTGTTTATACATCTTGATGTAAGGAGTATAATGTTTTTGTACATATACTTTTATAATATAATCATTTTTATATTATAAACAATTTCTAATAAAAAAAAATATAGAAGGTCAAAGTTTAATTTCATTAACCAAAAAATTCAAGTATGGTAAAGTTGTAAGAGACGGGGGAGGAAAAGTCGTGGTGTAATAATAATGAAGTTGGGTCGTGTTGTCGGTGTAGTGTGGTGTCGTAATTTTTTTAAACCGCTACGTACTTGTCGTACTATATATATGTGCATACCCTAAGCTCTGATGTTTGGGTCCCCCACTGCACATGATATAGAAAATTAACATCAAAATGAGTTATATATGACATTTGGTCTAAAGTTTCTGCTATTATATATATATATAAATGAAGTAGGAATTAATTCACATGCTCAACCTACTTGCATAAGTACGGTACATGCAGATCATCTCAAGTATCAATGCATTTGTTAGTCTGACGTTCGTAGGCTTTTAGGAAAGCTACGTCAGACACTCAAGCAAGAATTAGGAAAGTAATACGAATAAGGAAAATTGCTAAGAGATTTAGTTGTCAGAAATAACGATGGAAATCACATCCACTAATATCCTTTGAAACCATTTATATACATAATCTTTCACATTGGTCTATATTTCTTAGTAACATTTTTGAAGTCTCAACTTTGAGTCTTATCTTGCAATTTGGAAGACTTGGTGTTAAGAATTTAGAAACTCAATTGACAATGATTCAAGTGACTCGGTTGTCAATGATTCAAATGTTTCTCTTTCGACTACATCCGACTTATCTACAAAATCAAAAGCTAGATATTCTCTTTCTTTGCCTAAAATAATACTACCTCTATCTCAAAATACTTTGTCACTTTATAAATTTTGGTCAGCTATATATTTGTATTGAAAATTAATTATTATATAAAAATGATATAAAAATATTCGTTGTTAAAAGTACTTATATAAAAGTATAAAATTTATAACTTATATAATAGTAGTATTATACTAATCAAAATAATGGTCTGAATTTTACAAGATGACAAAGTTTTTTGGGACGGGGTAGTAAATTTCAGTAAGAATTGAACTATATATTAACATGATGTTACGTTGTACTACGTAGTTATTTGTGACAAATATGGAATTGAGAAATTACGTAATGAAAACCTTCTCAAATGAAAATAACCAAAATTTTAAAATTTCAATAACAATTTTTTCAATATAATCTAAATTTACTTAGTTTAAAGGAAAAACTGACAAGAATAATCTCATCTTTGACCGATCTTCTCATAATAATTTCACTTTTATGTAATCCTAAAATAATATCACATTTCCACCACATCTTCTTTCGTTGGACCATGATCGATGGGTGACCTACTATACCAGGTTTTTTCATTTTTTTTGAAAAAACTTAAATAAATAAATTCACATTTCACAAATCTGTTCAAAACAGTCACATGTTCCATTTTTTCCTTTATCTCCCTACAATTTTTCTTTCTTTATTTTATCCATAGACACTATCTTTTATTCCTTTTCCCTACAATTGTTCTTATTTCTTTTCCATATTTATTATTCTATTTCTGGAAAAAGGAATAAAAAAGGAACTAAGGATAAAATAAAGAAAGAAAAATTTTAGAGAGAAAAATTAAAAAAATGAAACATAAGACTGTTTTGAGTAGATTTGTGTAAGGTGAAATTATTTGTATAAGCTTTCCAAAAAACGCAAAAATTCTGATATAATAAATCACCAACGAGTCAGAGTCTAACGAAAGAAGATGGAGTGCAAGTGCGAGAATAATCATTTTTTTTGAAAGGAAAACGACTATATTGATATCATTAGAATCAGGATCATTGCAACAATTTCAAAATGACCAGAACTAACAACAACCTTCACCTTCCAACTACTACTCTTAGCCCTACGATTAGACATAGAGACGATCACCCCTAAAGGAGCGATACGAATCGCTAACCACCAGGCGGGCATAATGCAGCTATAGGTGAAAAATAGATTTGTCCCCCACTAACAATATCAAATCTAGCCGAACCCTCGATCAATGTAAAAAACCTATTACCATAAGCAAATACCAAAAGCAAAACGATAGCAACTAATTTCTTTGAAAACAGACTAAAAATGGGGACAATGAATTTAAGTAGGATGAACTTATTGAGCCGATGAAACCAATCTTCCAGCGCGGTGTTCTGACCGCTAATCACCCATTTCCAGCATGGTGGCGGTTCAGGAGGGGGGCAGATCTTCATCCTTTCATCTTCTTCCTTCAACACCCTGATTTGCCCGTGATTCGCCTCCATCTCTTGGCCAACATACCACACGAGCACAGCCAGTCCAAACGCAACCAGTCTTCAGATCCTTATCATCTCCCCTGAGCTGCAATTGAGATTCGCCAAGACCCTCCGATCTCAAACGCTCACACGCCCCACCCTGTGCTCAAGATGAGGAAAACTAGCAAAACTCCGGGACACTGAAGCGCCAAGAAAGCTATAGCGCCGCCCGCTGAAAATCTAGACTTGCTAGGACCGACACCGCCTTGAAACTAAACCCTTCGGTCCTCTTCTCTCTACTCATCTCTCTCTAAATCGGCAATGTGAGATTAATCATGTTAATTTTTCCTAGTTTAAACGTAACTTTAAGTTTTTCATTATGTAAAAATCAGATCGTAATGGAAAATGCAACCATGGCTGCACGTACAAGCCCTTTTATCTTGTTTTCTTTGAAATTACGTGTTAAGTAAGAATTATTAAACAGACTGAAAACTAAATAATTGGGGATGTAGCTCAGATGGTAGAGCGCTCGCTTAGCATGCGAGAGGTACGGGGATCGATACCCCGCATCTCCATTTTTTCATACATTGTTTTTACCATCGATGGGTGTTTCATTTTACCAATTGTTTTAAACTTTTAAGTACATCTTTGATGAAATTATCGACCATTATGGCATTTTGTACAAGTATATTAATATTAGGTATAATAACGGTTTTAAGTTTTTAAATAAAATAAAAGGTTTATTTTTACACTATGTTTGTTTCATTATTAATCGTTTATTACTCCCTCTAGTCCTTAATTAACTTTACACTTTCCTTTTCGGGCCGTCCCATATTAAACTTTACACTTCCTTATTTGCCTTATTTGGCAAACAAATCTACACCAAACAATGTAAAATAGTGTTAAACAGTGTCAAACAGTGTATTCTACAGTAAAGTCAAATTTATTTTCTTAATATGTGTGAAGTCAAAGTGTAAAGTTTAATAAGGACCGGAGGGAATAATAAATTAGCTATGATTGCAAGATTATAACATAAAATGCAACAATGGTTCTATTTATACTAATACTTATTATTAGTCATTTAAACGTATATTATTGCATAAAAAGTGATTTTTATCGTAATCATATACACCAAATTGTGACGCCAATTGGCATATTTTTGAACTTTATTAAGCACATTTTATTATTGACTTTGACATGTTTAATGGTGTCGGCAAAAAATAGTGAACATTTCATTAAAATATTTAATTAATAAAAATATGTGAAGACCCCGTCAAACTCTTTCTCTCTCTCGAATGATGGGTTTGATTCACTATGTCCTCCAATCCATTTTTATTGATTGAATTGTCCATTTTTGTTACTTAATAAATAATTGAAAAGTAAAATAATGACTTACTCTGTATTTTTTTAATGACTTCTTATTTAATCCATTGCACAAACTTAATTCACACACTTTTATATTTCATGTGACAATCAAGCTTGGTAAAATTTTAAGGAATGAAGCAGTAGTTTGTTTCAAGAACATGTAATCGGTGGAGGACCTAAGGGGGCAAGTGCCCACACTTTCGGCCAGAATTTCACTACTAATACTTAGAGTAAAATCAGTGCTCCCGCTTTCGGTCAAGAATTTCACTACTAGTACTTCGGGTAAAATTAGTGCTCCCAACCCGTACAAAAAATTATCAATATTAGATAATTAAGATACTAAAATGTTATGCTTATATAAATTAAAAGTTAATACACAATGTTGGGATATTGGACCAAAGGCCCAATACCCGGGCCAAGGGCCCAGATTATCCAGTACAAAACAGTTAGCCCGGAATCCAGGCAAAGAGCGGGCCCAGAGAGAAATATGTACCGAACGGGGATCGGGTCAACCAAGATACTTGGGCCAAATAAAAAACGTTTCAGCATGACCCACCACTCCGATCGGGCAAGAGACCATTGGCAAGTGGCGAAGTGCATTAAATGCTAGAGTGTGACATGAGCAAGTGGGAGGATGGGCATTCAAGTGGTTGGATTAGCAACCAATCAGCAAGGAGCACCTCATACCCCCATTAGTATAAATAGAGGGATTAATCTCATTGTAAAGAGTTAACATTTTGATACTCAAAGCCTAGAATAGCTTAATTACTCTTGTTCTTGTATAATTACTGTTCCGACGTACCGTTCGGGGAATTTCCTGTGTAATCAGCGAATTGAATAATACAAGTGAGCTCTTGAGATTATCAACACTTTTCAGCTTTTATATTTCCTTATACTCACAAATCATAATCCACATCCTGAAATATCCAAAGCGTGTGTTGGGCTTTTGGATCTACGGGACTAAACCTCAACATTGGCGTCGTCTGTGGGAAACTGAACAAAAAGTTTCAAAATCAACCAACTATCCAAACATCAGCCTATTGTTAAAATGGTCAGAATCTGTTGGTCCCGTTTATATTAGGAACAGTCTAGAGGGGGGGGGGGGGTGAATAGACTGTTCAGGATTTTTCAAAACTTTTCTCAAAGTCAACACTGACTTATCAGAGAAGGTCGAAATCTGGTGACAGAGAAGGTCAAGTTGTGATGGCAGAGCTGGACCTGGCAGCGGATTGGTTTCTGTCCGGGTAGCCTCAGAAAGATACTAAGACAATTGCCTTTCTGATAACTCTTAAGGACGATCTGCTGGACACAGAGTCCAACCTTTTGAGTTATGCAGTCAAAGTCTAAAGTGCAGAAAGTAAATGCGTAAAGTAAATGACACCGCGGATTTTTATAGTGGTTCAAGGAACAACGCGTTCCTCTAGTCCATTGTTCCACTAAGCTTGTAAATTAACAATTACAACGCCTTAGTCCCTAACACTTAAGAAGCACTCCTCGTCTTCTTCAAGCCTAGTTGCCACCCGGGATGCAGTCCTGCTTCATGATGGCTGGTCTCGTTTCACAGAGTCTCTTGGAAGTATCCACACTTCACTTACTCCAGTTAGTTTGAGACGTCCCTTTTTTTCAAGAAGTATTTGATATAAAAACGGATTTCTCCAACGTTGCTTCTTCACAAAAGATGTATAAGTGAGGCTTTCGAAGTGTTGAAGAACTGGAGGAACTTTGCTCTTTGTTGGATGAGAGGATAAGGAGTTGATATCTTTCCAACGTAAGCTTTTCTTGTTGAAGTGAATGAATTTGAAATCTCAAGAAAGCTTGGATGCTGAGGGTGTAGTTTTAGCAAAATGTAGAGCAGAAGTTATCCTGTAGTTCTTTGAAGTGTATCTTATATACTGGGAGCAGTCTTCCCGTTGGAGTGTAGAAGACAGCTTCATTAAATGCTTGTACTGTTGATTTGACCAGTTGGACCTTCGACTTGCTATTTTGGGGACGAAAAGATACTCGCATGGTCAATCATCAGCTTTCAATATATCTTCGTACGTACAACATTAATTGAGCATTTAATGTGTGTACAGTACCATGTTTCTGTCGAATGGCTCCTAGCCGTTAGGGAATTTCCCGTTAGTTTCACGGCCGTTGGGATGTGCCTTCGAATTCTGCTAAGTAAGAACAAGTCTGATGAGGCTTTCTGGTCCGAACTCTGATGTCTTCCTATGATGCCAACTTCGGTACCCAACTCTGGTAGCTTCTCTGGAGAGCAACTCTGGGAGCAACTCTGGTGGCTGTTCTGGTCAAGAAGACCAAGAGGGTTTCTGGCATGACGAGTATGCTAATACTTACAAAGAAATTTCTAATACAGAATTTCTATAGGGGTACTTTCAAATTCTAATTACCCTAGCATCATCAAAATCTAATTACATTTATTCCTTACAATTTCCCCCTTTTTGATGATGCCAAAACCCTTTAACTATTTCCAGATAAGTGCCTTCACCATAAAAGAATAAAGTACAAGAACTTTGATTAAAAACTTGGTGGGCAACTTAGCATAGGAAAATAGTAAGAATGTGGTACACTCAGATAGCAATCAATAAAGAAAAAGGGTACCAGAGCAGGAAACAAATATAAACACAGAAAGCAAATATGAACAGATAATTGAAGATGCCATGCAAAGTAGAGGCAGAGTTGGTATCTTATTATTAGAGAATACAAATACAAGAGATAGAAGAATTTAAGAGTCTTCTTCTCCTACCTGTGCATCAGCTTCATCAATTCTCTTGAGCTTTGCGTTGACTTTGGCTCTGATGGAGGCTAGATTCCTCGGATTCTGGCATTCTGCCCAGTGAGGCTCTAACTTGCAGTCCAAATAGTTTCTCACGGCTTCTGATATGTTTTTGCCTGGGATGACCTTCATTTGCCACCAGACTTCAGCTTCTTGTAATGAACCACCATGGTTGATTTGGACAAGTCCATCACTGTCCATGAATAGGTTCTCTTGTTGTAGTGGAGTCATGAGTTTCTTCATCTGAGTGAACTGAGCTCTGTCTGGCCTTGACATCCCACTTTTCATCCATTCATTAAATGAGAAGCTTGAAGATTTCTTCCTGGAGCTTTTAGGAGGTGGAGGAGGAGGTCTGATGCTTGCAGCAGCTAGCTTCTTCTTCTTTGCAGCTTCAAAGTAAGGTGCAGGATCAACAGATGAAGGGTTTCTGATGGATAGAGTTCTGGTGCTAGGGCCTTCTTCTTCTCAGGTCTCTTCCCCTTTTTTGGCATCAACAAGATCGCCAAGGAGAAGTTCAATTTTGGAGAATTCTGAGGCTTGAGCATCTCTGATTTCCTCAAGGGCTTCAGGCAACGTCTGAGTAACAGAGGTCAGTCCCTCAATCAAACTCTGTTGTCTCTCCATTGTAGATTGGATGCTCTGAGTGCTGGCTTCAAGGAGTACCATCTTCTGGTATCGTTCCTTGTCATTCTTTAGAATATTTGAGGCTTGCTCCTTGTGTTCTTTACAGAGAGTCCCTATCTCCATAAATCGCTCTGAGGATTGATCAGCATTCCATTGTAGAATGTCTATGGATTCAACTATCTCCTTAAGTTGCTCGTTCTGCTTGTTGAGAGATTGGGAGTGGAAGTAGAGGAAAAAGTTGATTCCATCCACTTCCCCGGAGACTGCATCAATCTTGGTATTTGAGGAATTCATGAATGCATGCAGGGTCTCCATCATAGAGTCAACCTTCTCTGATATCTGCTGTAAGCCTTGGTTGAGGTTGATGTTGGTGTGGGTCAGATGCTCAAAGTGCTTGTCATTAATGCGGATAAGGTGATTCATATTCTCTAGCATCTGATCACCAAATTCTTCTGCAGATGCAACAAACCGAGTGAAGTTAATCTGAGGCTCTTCTGGTGTAAACCCTGGCATCTCCAAACCTCTGCTCTTAGGTAATGGAGGAATTGTGTCAGTGGGTTTAGGAGAGTTATCTCGTGGAGGTGTCTTCCTCCTTTTGGATGTAAGATCACCAGCAACAGATGAGGTAAGGAATCCATCATTATCATCTTCTAAAGAAAGAACCTTGAAGATATGCTCTTTCTTTGGCTTGGATGCCACAGAGTGTTGGGGGGAATTCTGTGGGGTGTGAGCTCTGGAGTTAGGTTTGGATTTCTGCTGAGGGGGTGAGCAATGGGGAGTAAGGGTTTTCTGGTGAGGGGAGCTCTGATGAATGGGGGATCTTTGGTGGGAGGATATCTGGTGTGAGGAGCTCTAGTGGGGGATAGGTTGAGGTGGTGGAGATGGTGGAGGTGAAGGTGAGCGGTTTCTGGTAGGGGTTGCTTGTTTACAAGGCGGGGTAGGTTTAGACTTTTGTGGGGTTGGTTGTTTGGGTGATTGCAGAGGGGAATGAGTTTTCTGTTTGGGTGGGGATGGAGATTTGGCTGGGTTTTCTGGTGAGAGGTTGAATGAGGGGGAGAGGCAGATTTTGGTGGGGTGTTGTCAGGAGAGGTTATAACTAGTGGAGGGGATTTAGGAGAGGGAGGAGGGAGTTCTGTGGAGTTATGAACAGGAGGGGTATTAGGAATTACCTCCATGACAGTTTCCTCAAACCGTGAGTCTCTCCATTCTTTAATCAGTTTCTCCATGGCCAATGGAAGGTCGTTAGCAGTGGAGGGTTCTCCTTCTCTATGTGCACTTGGGCGAAATTTGATCAGAGATTCCTTCCTTTTCTTCTCTATCAGCCAGGCTTCAAAGTCAGCCATTTCATCTTCTTCTAAAGCCTTCACATGCTTCTCTGGTGAAGAAGTCAGAGGTGCTTTACCTTGATATCTTTCCTTCTTTCTCAGTAGGACAGATATGAGAAATGCAAGGTCAAAGCATTGAGACACATCTTCTGTGCCTACCCAGTGAAGAACGGCAGCTTCCTGAGCTTCATAGGAGTCAAAGTACTGAATGCTCTTTTGAAGTGGCCCCATTCTCCATCTTCTCCATGCTAGAACCCTTTCAAATTGTCTATCAAGTGCAGCATTGTAGTCAGTTTCTGGAATTCTGACGAGAATAGCTTGTGGTTCTGGTGGAGAATCCACGATGGGCCTTTCTGGGACAGATGAGGGTTGAGCATCTGGTGCAGGTTCCCCCCTGAGTTTTTGATCCCTTACTAGGTGAAATTGCTTTCTTCTTCTTCATTGGTTGAGGGTCAGAGTTGTCAGAGTCCTCACTCTGTACAACCAATTTTCTTCTTCTTTTCATCTTCTGCTTCTTAGCAGGTGATTTTCTGATTGGCTTTGGGGAGGCCAAATCTGATGTAGCCACCTCTGGTGCATCCTCCTCTGGTGCAACCTTCTTTTCATGAACCTTCTTGGTTCTGATCTCCAGCTCAGTCCTTTTCTGTTCTGGTTGAGAGGAAATCTGAGTGGATTTCTTGATGATTTTCTTTGTTGCAGGTTTAGGCTTCACAACCTGCTGTTCTCTTTTCTTCTCCAGCCTTTCTTCTCTTTTAAGCTCAGCAAAGATAGCAATATTCAACTTGGGAGAGGTCAACTGGAGAGGGGTCCCTGAGTTGAACTCCTTGAGCAGTAAGGATGGCAGAGATGAGGAGACCATGGCCCATCTTTGTTGAGAACATGCCAGTCTTCTGGTCCTTCTTCTTGATGAATTCAGTCAAGGAACCGAAGATTACTTCGCCCCAGTTGATGTTCATTCCATGATGCACTGCAAAGATTGCTTTGGCATTGACCTTGTTCATTTCATCTGTTGAACCAATCTTGCACCACAAGCATCTGTGCAATACACTGACCAGCTTTTCGAAGTCCTTCTTCAGCAGGAACTTCTTCATGTAGAGCTTTTCTAGTCCAGGGAACTCAGGGCGACAATAGGTTTGCACAAAGGACTCAGTGGAAACATCCACAGACTCTAAGTCAATGAGAGTGGGGGTTTCTGGATCTTGAGAGTCCAGTTGTACCCCGAAGAACTCGTTCAGGGCATCTGCATTCAAGATGATGCTTTTTCCCTGCACCTGGGATTGAACAGCGTTCTTGGTGAAGTTGGCGTTGAGGTAGAACTCGGCCACGTCCTTCGTACTGAAGTGCTCATAGGGGTGAGCAACCACCTTGCTCAGGTAGGACTCATTCATTCCCTGGATGATCTTTGTCATCCTCTTCTGGTTTTCTGCTAATAGTGGCATTGCACTCATATCCACTTTCATGCCCATTACTATGTTGGAGATGAGGGTTTTCACTTCTTTCTTAGTGAGATCGTTGATGTTGATGAAGTTCATTTTTAGAGAGTGAGAGTTCTGGGAAGGTTTGAAAGCTTGAGAGCAAAAGCAATTTTAGAGAGATGAAGTGCAGTAGCGGTTTAGGTTGGAGAAGGTTGGTATAAAAGGCTTTGGGTTAGTGGACGTTTGGAATAATTTGTGGTTTCGAGGTAGCATTTAAAGAAATGCGGGCGGAAAACGTTTCCGTTGAAGGAGTAATAATCAGGGGTAAAATTGTAAAAGACCTTCTGATAGGATTGTAAAAGACTTGTTCAAGTAATTAGGTCTTGCCCATACCTCGAAAAATAACTAAGTCCACAACCACTTCTGATGAACTTCTGATAAGGTTGGTACTCTGGTGATCAGAGACAGAGGTACTCTGATGGAGGGTTCTCTGGTCCAGATATCACAGTTCTAGTCCAGGGTAATTTGAGTTCATGCATCTCTGGGAAGATCATCCATCATTCCCAGTTCTTCCCTTAGATTGTTAAACCTTGCCTCAGGTAAAGGCTTGGTTAGAATGTCCGCTAGCTGATCTTCAGTTGGTACATGCTCCATACAGATATGCTTCTTTTCGACATGATCTCTGATGAAATGATGTCTGATCTCAATGTGCTTTGTCCTGGAGTGAAGAACTGGATTCTGAGTGATGGCAATGGCACTGGTGTTGTCACACAGAAGCTTGATCTCCTTTGCTTGAATGCCATAATCCTTCAGTTGTTGCTTCATCCACAGAAGTTGGGCACAACAGCTTCCAGCAGCAATATACTCAGCTTCTGCTGTACTGGTTGAGATTGAATTCTGCTTCTTGCTAAACCAGGAGACAAGTCTCCCACCAAGCAGTTGGCAGTGACCAGAGGTGCTCTTCCTGTCTAACCTACAACCTGCAAAGTCTGAGTCAGAGTAACCAATTAGTTCAAAGTTACCTCCCTTGGGATACCATAGGCCTGCATTTGGATTTCCTTTGATGTATCTGATGATTCTTTTTGCAACACTTAAATGGCTCTCCTTGGGCTTTGATTGGTATCTGGCACAGATTCCAACAAAGAATGATATATCTAGTTTGCTTGCAGTTAGGTAGAGAAGAGATCCAATGATTCCTCTGTATGTTGTTGCATCAACATCTTTTCCTTCATCATCTGGTCCAATTCCTTGTGAAGTGTTCGTGGGGATCTTCACTGATGATTTGCCTTCTACTCCAAACTTCTTGATCAGATCTCTGGTATACTTCCCTTGATTGATAAAGATTCCTTCAGGAACTTGTTTCACTTGTAGTCCTAGGAAGTAGCTCAGTTCTCCCATCATACTCATTTCAAACTGACTCTACATAACTTGTGAATTTTTTTTGCATAATTCTGCGTTAGTACTTCCTAATATAATATCATCAACATAATTCTGCGTTAGGTCTTCAACAGAGTTGTGATCATCAAACTTGACATGAATGGATTCTTCAACAAGTAGAGTCCTTTGTTAAGTATTCTATAGGCTTTGCTTGTGCTTGAATAGCCTAAGAACATGCCTTCATCAGCTTTTTCTTGGAACACTTTGAGATGTTCCTTTCCATTGTTGAGTACATAGCATTTACATCCAAATGCATGAAAGTAACTGATGTTAGGTTTTCTTCCTTTCCATAGTTCATAAGGGGTCTTTTGATGAGTCTTGTGAATCATGCTCCTATTCTGAGTATAGCATGCAGTGTTGATTGCTTCAGCCCAATATCTGAGTGGTAGACCAGATTCAGCAATCATGGTCCTTGCAGCTTCTTTCAATGTTCTATTCCTTCTTTCTGCAACTCCATTCTGTTGAGGAGTTCTGGCGGCAGAGAGTTGGTGCATGGTTCCATTCTGGTCACAGAAATCCTTTATGACCTTGTTTACGAACTCTATTCCCTTGTCTGATCTGATAGTCTTGACTTTCTGATTCTGTTCATTCTGTAGTAGCTTCAACAGAGATGGTAGTTTCTGTAGAGTCTCATTCTTTTTCTTCAGAAAGATTGTCCAAGTGTATCTCGAATAATCATCCACCATGACTAAAGTATATCTTTTGACACCAACACTTGAAGTTTCAACTGGTCCAAATAAATCCATGTGGATCCGATTTAAAGGACTTGTAGAAAGATCTCCAGTGATCGGCTTAAACTTGCAAGTGTACAAGTGCCAATGTAGTAATAAAATCCGGTAGAAATACCGGGTCGAACACAAGGAAACGTTGTTTATATGATTCAAAAGTTTAGAATAGAAATTGTAAAAGACTTAGTAAAAGAGTATAGATTTTTGGTTTTTAAGTGATAATAAAAGCAACCAAGGGTTCGAGATTACTCCTCAACGACTCCTAGTAATGAATATATGTTCTTTCACCAATTCTTATGAGTGGAATGTCACTAAAGTATTCTAACTCCTGTTACGACAACAAGATTGTGATTAATTCTACGTGTGAATCCCATCATGGTTCACATTCATCTAAAATTAACCCCATTGAAGATTAGAACATTATAAAATCCACCATATTCAATTGAGGTATATTTCTATCCACAATTAGAATATGTCTAAACCTTTAAGTGCACGGTTTATAACTCAACGTTAATTGCTCAAATAAACCCAACGATATAATCATACGTTGTACACCGTACTCATACACATTAAAATATAAAGGAAAGATCATAATAATTTGGTTGAGGACATACATCAAACACCTAGAGTGCGTAAAGTTTCATCCCTAACCTTGGCTATAGAAAATTAGCTAGAACAATTCATAATGAAATTACAAATATTGAAATGATAAAATACAATGAAATACATAAAAAAGTAGTACCACAACTCCAAAGCTATGGTGGACAATGGAATTCCCAAGTGTAGAACTTCTCCCAAGATCAAGGGGTTGATCTTGGAATGCTAAAATGGAAGTAAAGTGTATGGAATATGGAATATCTTGTTGAAAGGGCTTCAATCCTCTTAAATAATGAGTCCTCAACGGCCATTTTTGGACAAGGAAGCAATCTCCTTAATGAGGTTTGGAGTTTCTCCTGAATGATTATGATGACTGTTGCTTGTTTTAATCAGTTCCAGACGAAAGGCGGGCGACAATCGCAAAAGCCGGGCGGCTTTCGGGCGTTTAAAATGATATTCTCTGCTCTAGGGGTCGAAAGTCGGGCGGCTTTAGCCAAAGGCCAGGCGGCTTTTGGCTGGTTTTATAGAAATAATTCTACGGCGCCCAAAGCCGGGCGCCTTTCACGAAAGTCGGGCGGCTTTCGTCTTCTTTGGATACGGAGCCTTTTCTTCATCTTCGGACGGCAATTGGTTGTTTTGCGAGTGAAAACCGGGCGGCTTAGGTGAAAGTCGGGCGACTTTCACCCCTTTGGTGTATTTTCCTTTCTTTCTTTTGTTCCTCGGGATGCGTTTGGTTGACCTTCTCTTGTCAAAATCTTTCGTGTGTCTTTTCATCCTCGTATTTGGTCCAATTGTCAATTATAGTATTTCTAGCAAAACGAGGCATATGTGTGAGAGTTTTATCCTTTTAATTATAAAAGCGTTTATAAATTGTTGTATAAAAATACGTTAATAAAACGCTTATCATCCAGCAATGGGTTTGAAGGAGTTCTACACTTGCTTTCCTTTCTGGCATGCACTGCACAAGTTTTTCAGAAATTATGGACCAAAAATGAACAAATTTTCAAAGTAAAGTCACCCCCCGCACTTATTCCACATTGTCCCCATGTGGATCACAAAGAATGATTTAAGCAAGGCAATAAACTCATATCACTTAATAATAGTTTAGAGGTACACTAACAACAAAAAGTAGTTTTAGCAAGACTAGATAAAAAAAAGTTTCAAGTTTAGTACACTTCCCTTTTCTCAACTACTCCTCATCCTCATCTCCATCTTCTCGGTGAGGGAAATAAAAGTGTGGGTTGTAAGGTGGCGGTAGTGGTATGTTGAAATGACACCCCAACTCTTGGCAATAGTAGTTCACGTTCCATAGATGGCCTCCCAAGCCTTCGATAGCCCGCCGTTGGTTCCGCAAATCCCGTCGATGAACCGCGAGCTCCGTATGAATTTGACCAAATTGTTCGGTCAAGTAGTCCATGTTGTCATTAGCTACGGCTTGAGGTACATGAGCCGCTTCTTCATGGTGCTACTCGTGGCCTCCCTCGGGCTCCCATCCTTGGGCTTCTACTCCTTCCATCATGTCTTCTTCATTGTCTTCCGGCACAACTCTATGAAATCTCTCCACGCACCTCCATGGTCCTCCGTGCGGTGGTTTGAAATAACGAAGGTGTGTCATAACATTATCATCAAACATAGCATGTGTCTCCCGTTCCTCTTCCCCTCTAAAGCTAACACCAAAATGTTCAAAAAATTTAGAGAGTAAGATAGGGAAAATAAAGGCCTTATCTTGATTGTTGCTCAAGGCCGCACTCCATAATTGCTTGATGATGATGCTTGATAGAGGAATCCCCTCTCAACGATCAAGCCCGGTAAGCATCCTATATGCAAAGTAGAGGTCGGCACTTCGAATTTTATTGTAGCCGCTTGCTCTCGGCATGACGTTGAATGAGTAGAGGTACATCAAAAGTCGGGCCCGAATGTGTGGTTGACCAAGGTTCTTGGTCATTAGCTCATGTTCTTGCAAGCCAAAATATTGCACCGCATCCACGGGGTTGTAGCTACCGTCGCTATTCATCGTTCCGGCTTGGGAAGGGGCGAAAGGAGTGCCATACTTGGCGATGTGAAATTGAGAGCATAAAAGATCATTGGTGATAATGATTTTTACCCCTTTTAATCGGCTCTCAATTTTCTGTTGGGGGTAATTCCCGTCAACATTTGCAAAAAAATCCTTGACGAGTTCCGGGAGAAAGGACCTTGGAGATGTAGCACCGGCTCCCAATCGATATTAGCGAAGGCCTCGATGAGCTGGAACTCATGGTCAATAGGCTGTGATACCGTCTTCTCAACAACGAAATCGTTGTCCCTAGACTCCAAATACCGCTCATAGCATTTGGTGTTGATAAAACGGCTAGACGGCAAGATGGTGGAGGAGGCTGCGGGTGCCTTGTTGTTCTTAGCCCGCTTAGGGTTGCTCGGGCCAGCCTCATTTCTCACAGATTTGTCCTTTGAAGCCATTTTTCCTACAAACTCAAAAGATCATAGTCAATTTCTCAAAAAATTTGACAAGGTTTTCCCTAAAAATCGACTTTAATCACAATTTAGGACAACAAGGGACAACATACTCACAACCTCATTCATCAACAATTAATCACAATAATTCAATTGAAAATCCCCAAATTTGACAAAATTTCGAACCCTAAGCCCTAATTTTAACCAAATAGCAAAAATTCCAAATTTTTTGAAAATAACTACTTGGAAAGAGGTTACAATGGTTCATACAAGCAATATAGGCAACAAGAACAAGATATCATGCAATGAATTTAGCCTAAAAGCTATCAATTTGCATAAACCCTAAATTTCAGAATTTGCAAGAACAACCAAACCTATCGATTAAATGATGAAAAAGTTGTGAAATAAGGATTAAGGAGTGAAAATGAGTGGATATTACCTGATTTGAGCTTGAAATCTGAGAAGAAATGAGAGGAATCGGGTGTATCTTGTTGTTGTGCTCGAACGTCGGCCGGAGTTCGTAGGGGTGTGCGTGTGTTTGTGTTTAAAAAGCAGGGTTTTAATGATCCCACAACCCGTACGCCGGGTGGCTTTGGCGAAAGCCGAGCGGCTTTCGCTTGACAGTAGGATCCCCGCGCACGTAAGTCGAGCGGCTTACACGAAACCCGGGCGGGTTTCGATTTAATTAAATAGCGAATAAACTACGGCGCACAAAGCCGAGCGCCTTTCACGAAAGCCGGGCGGCTTTCGTGCGCGAGAAAAATACCTGGAATGCAAACCTGAAAGCCGGGCGACCTTTATGAATGTCGGGCGGGGTTCGCCTTTTTCACCTATTTCGCCCTTTTTGTTGAACTTTCGCTTCAAGACTTCGAACTTCTTGCCTTTTTCTCTCCCCCTACACTTGAGTTGCATTGTCCACAAGCAATAGGAGTATAAAAACACAAAAGAAACAAAACATGTAAATAAAAAGGATATGAGATTGGGTTGCCTAGCTCCCAATAAGTGCCTTCTTTAACGTCGTTGGCCGGACGTTCTTCGTGATCATTTCTTGGATGGGTAGGAAGTGGTGTAGTACTTTTTGTGCAGCTTCAAATGATGGCTATTCGCAACAAAAGGTGGATTACTTCCTTGTTGGATCATCATTGTTCCAAATGGCTGGACCTCAGTGATGGTAAACGGTCCCGACCAAGGAGATTTCTGTTTTTCGGGGTACAACCGGAACTTTGAGTCATGAAGAAGCACTCTATGCCCAATTTGAAGTTCGATTTCATCTTTCTTTTTGTCATGCCATGCTTCAATCTTCTCCTTGTAGATACGAGAATCCTCATGAGCTTCCCGCTTTAGAGTACCTTGGGGTATAGTATCAAAACCATTGAAATTAAATAAAACATGTGGAGTCGTTAGGAGGATTCTTTAGGGACTCCCAAACATGAAATTCTTGCTCCTCTTCTCCAATACGGAATTTCACTATTCCGTTCTTGACATCAATAAGAGCGCTTGCTGTGGCTAGAAATGACCTCCTGAGAATAACCAGAATCTCCATTTCATCCATTTCTAAAATAAGAAAGTCAACCGAGAGAGAATTTGCCCACCTTCACAAGAACATCTTCCACCACTCCGATGGGATAACGGATTGTTCTATTCGTGAATTGAAGAGCTATAGTTGTTGGTTTAGGTTCCCCCACACCTAGCTTCTTGAATAAGGAGAGGGGCATAAGGTTGATGCTAGCTCCATGATCACAAAGGGACCTTACTTCTCCTAAACTCCTAATAGAACAAGGAATGGTGAAACTTCTGGGGTCCTTCAACTTTGGAGGTAGTTTGTTTTGGATGATAGCACTACACTCCTCCGTGAGTGGTATGGTTGCAAAATCCTCTAACTTCTTCTTGTTATTGAGGATATTTTTCAGAAATTTCGCATATGAGGGTATTTCCGCTATAGCCTCGGCGAAAGGGATGTTGATGCTCAACTTGGTAAAATGTCTAGGAACTTCTTGAATTGCTTTTTCTCATCCTTCTTCTTCAACTTTTGAGGGTAGGGAATAGGGGGAACATATGTTGTCATGGGTGGTGGTAATGAGACATGCTCCTCTAGCTTTTCATCTCCTTGCTTCTCCAAGGGTGCATCTTGAATAACCGGCCCCTTCATTTCCTTACCACTTCTCAAAGTGATTGTCATAGCCGTTTCTCTTGGATTAACCTCCGTTGTTGTGGGAAATCTTCCATGCTCTCTAGTGGTCCTTTCTTGAGCAAGTTGACCAATTTGAACTTCCAAATTGCGAATGGACGATTTGGTATATTGCTCAAGGCTGTCCATGCATTGATTAAGCTTCCTATTTTGATCTTCAAAACGCATGTCAAGTTTGGTGAATTGATTGTGGAGATTCCCAATGGATGCCTCCATTCTACTATGATTTTCTTCATTTTGGGCTTTCATAGCGGCTACATTCTTTGTGAGAAGCTTCATCATCTCCTCCATAGTAGGTTCTTTGGATTGGCCGAATGTAGGAACTCCGGATTGTTGGGTTGAAGAATTTCCTTGCGGCTTATAATTATTCCCTTGATTGTACCTTTGTTGATTGTTGGAGAAATTATTTCCTCCTTGGTTTCCTCGTTGCCCGTAAGAGTTCATGTAACTAACATCTTCAAGATGTTGAGATGAGTTACCTTCCACGTTTGAGACACTCTCCACATTTGCTACTTGTTGAACACCTCCAATAACGGATTGCAAAGCCGTTTGAATTGATGTTTGCACATTTTGTTGGACTTTGATTTGAAATTCTTCAGATCTTTTGTCTAGTTCATGAGTGATAGAAATCTGATTCACTCCCGCCACCTTGATGTCTCCTCCTTGAAGTTGAGGATTTGAAGCAATAGACTCAAGAATCCTAAAAGCTTCCGTCTCGGTTTTGTTGCCGATGTATCCCTCCGCTCGGTTG
Source organism: Cuscuta europaea (assembly GCA_945859875.1). NCBI lineage: Eukaryota > Viridiplantae > Streptophyta > Magnoliopsida > Solanales > Convolvulaceae > Cuscuta > Cuscuta europaea. Next base: position 7,039,082 of record CAMAPE010000027.1, on the reverse strand, counting down.
TCCACAATAGCTTGACAAGATGGGTTCAAGCCATTGTAAAAAGTGTCTATTTGAAGGTCAAGAGGAATACGGTGATGTGGACATTCCTTCAACAAAGACTTGAAATGCCTCCATGCGTCTTGAAAGAGTTCTCCAACTTGTTGTTTGAAGTTGAAGGTTCGTTGCCTTAGTTCTTGTGTCATTGTTGGTGTGTAGTACTTGGAGATGAACACATTGTATATTTCATCCCACGTAGTATAGGATGCTGGTGCTTGCTCTAGAAACCACCATCTTGCCACTCCCTTCAAGGTGTAAGGGAAGCACTTGAGCCTAAGATCACCTTCATTTAGGCCATTCCTTGGCACCTTGAATGAACCCATAAAATTCAGTGATGAAATTTAATGGATTCTCTCCGGTTGTCCATAAAAGTGCGGCATAGCGTTGAAGTAGCTATTCCGCAACTCATAGTCTCGTGCCGCCTCGCTAAGCACGATGCAAGAAGGAGTAGTTGCAATGACGGGCGTCTTCCTTTCATTGAGAGTGGGAAGTGCGGGAAGCATTGTTGGTACTTTTGCTTCCTTCTTCTGATTCCTTCTACAAGCTCTCTCAATTTCAAGATTGATAGGTTCAAGGTTTGTAGAGCCTTGACTTCTCAATAGCATGCACTAAGAGCTTGTCTACACAACAAAATTCAAAATAATACCAAGTGAAACGTAAAGGAAAAAAAATCAGGAATTTTTGTTGAATCGTATAAAACAAAACCGTTTCCCCGGCAACGGCGCCAAAAACTTGATCGTCTTAAACTTGCAAGTGTACAAGTGCCAATGTAGTAATAAAATCCGGTAGAAATACCGGGTCGAACACGAGGAAACGTTGTTTATATGATTCAAAAGTTTAGAATAGAAATTGTAAAAGACTTAGTAAAAGAGTATAGATTTTTGGTTTTTTAAGTGATAATAAAAGCAACCAAGGGTTCAGGATTACTCTTCAATGAATCCTAGTAATGAATATATGTTCTTTCACCAATTCTTATTAGTGGAATGTCACTAAAGTATTCTAACTCCTGTTACGGCAGCGAGATTGTGATTAATTCTACGTGTGAATCCCATCACGGTTCACATTCATCTAAAATTAACCCCATTGAAGATTAGGACATTATAAAATCCACCATATTCAATTGAGGTATATTTCTATCCACAATTAGAATATGTCTAAACCTTTAAGTGCACGGTTTATAACTCAACATTAATTGCTCAAATAAACCCAACGATATAATCATACGTTGTACATCGTAGTCATACACATTAAAATATAAAGGAAAGATCATAATAATTTGGTTGAGAACATACATCAAACACCTAGAGTGCGTAAAGTTTCATCCCTAACCTTGGCTATAGAAAATTAGCTAGAACAATTCATAATGAAATTACAAATATTGAAATGATAAAATACAATGAAATACATAAGAAAGTAGTACCACAACTCCAAATCTATGGTGGACAATGGAATTCCCAAGTGTAGAACTTCTCCCAAGACCAAGGGGTTGATCTTGGAATGCTAAAATGGAAGTAGTGTATGGAATATGGAATATCTTGTTGAAAGGGATTCAATCCTCTTAAATAATGAGTCCTCAATGGCCATTTTTGGACAAGGAAGCAAGCTCCTTAATGAGGTTTGGAGTTTCTCCCGAATGATTATGATGACTGTTGCTTGTTTTAATCAGTTCCAGACGAAAGCAGGGCGACAATCGCGAAAGCCGGGCAGCTTTCACGCTTTTAAAATGATAATCTCCGCTCCAGGGGTCGAAAGTCGGGCGGCTTTAGCCAAAGGCCGGGCGGCTTTTGGCTGGTTTTATTGAAATAATTCTACGGCGCCCAAAGCCGAGCGCCTTTCACGAAAGCCGGGCGGCTTTCGTCTTCTTTGGATCCGGAGCCTTTTCTTCATCTTCGGACGGCAATTGGTTGTTTTGCGAGTGAAAACCGGGCGGCTTAGGTGAAAGCCGGGCGGATTTCACCCCTTTGGTGTATTTTCCTTTCCTTCTTTTATTCATCGGGATGCGTTTGGTTGACCTTCTCTTGTCAAAATCTTTCGTGTGTCTTTTCATCCTCGTATTTGGTCCAATTGTCAATTATAGTATTTCTATCAAAACGAGGCATTTGTGTGAGAGTTTTATCCTTTTAATTATAAAGGCGTTTATAAATTGCTGTATAAAAATACGTTAATAAAACGCTTATCATCCAACAATGGGTTTGATGGAGTTCTTCACTTCCTTTCCTTTCTGGCATGCACTGCACAGGTTCTACTTCTTGTACACAATGTTGAGCAGTCTATCAACAATGTGATTACTTGCTAGTTTGTTGATCGTTTTGAAATTCAAGTGACTCAGCTTCTTGTGCCATTCCTAGCTATGTTTTGAATCCGCTTTGGCTAATAGACAAATCCTTTCTTTTGTAGTTGACCAATCAACAACATATATGTTTCTTTTCCTGGTAGCTGTCAGAACCACTTCCTTAGTTGTCTCATGCTTGACAGAGCAACCTTCTTTGGAGAATTCAACAGTGTAGCCTTTGTCACAGAACTGGCTAGCACTTAGCAAGTTGAATTTTAGGCCTTTGACATATGAGACATCATCAATGATTATCTGGTTCCTGATCAGCTTGCCTTTCCCTTTTGTTTGGCCTTCTTTATCATTGCCACCAAAAGTGACTTTTGGCCCTTTGCATCTCTGGAACTCTGTAAGGCAACTCTTGTCACCCGTCATGTGCCTGGAGCATCCACTATCAATATACCAATCTTGCTCAGAGATTGCTCCAGCACACAGTTCCTGCATTAATAAAAGGAAGATTTAGGTACCCAAGCAATGTTGGGTCCTAGGAGGTTATGCAGTCTTGGCAGCTGGTACCAATTTGGTCTCATCAAGTGAAACTTTGGTGGGTGGTACCCATTGTCCACCTGGTAGCCATAGTAAACGGAGGTGTGATTCACTTTAGGCAGATGCTTGTGAGGATCATGCTTCATGTTTACGTACTTCTGCATAGCCTTTTTGGTTGGATAGAAGTCCCGTATACTATCAAGAGCAGAGGGGCGGTAAGCTTTGGGCTTCTGAGATTGACCAGCCAACCTCTTCTGCCTGAAGTTTACCTTCTCTTGATATTTGCCTTTCTGGTGGTCATTTCTGGTGGGGTAGTCATGAGAATGTCTGGTCAATTTCTGTCTTTGATTTTTGTTATTTTGAAGACTTTTCTTGTTGTTAAGTTTTCTGCCAGGTTCATTATTTTTCAATTTTTGTTTGGGTTGAACCTTTATCTTTTGCTTATCTGGTCTGACCTTCTCATGAACAACCTTAGTACCAGATACACTAGCTTGGCAAATGGGGATAGAAATCAGTGGCACTATGACCTTATTTGTCGTAGCAACTCTGGTGCTAGGCATTATGGAAGGCTCACCTGATTCTGTTGAGCCATAACCAAGACCAAAACCAACGCCAATTTGTTGATCAAGTACAATCTTTTCCATGGAAGACTGGGCCTTCTGGTAAGCTTTGTACTTAATCTCAAGAGGTTCTATTTCTCTTATTCTCTTGAGAATAGAAACATTTTCAGCTTCCAGCTGATCTCTCTCCTTAATCAGAAGATTGATTTTGGTTTCAACCTCCTTTCTTAAGTCAAGAATCTCAACCTTAAGCTTACTATTTTCTTCTTTGACAGAGGAATAAGTGGCTTGGATGGCTTGAAACTCTTCCCAAAATTCTGACATTGAATCAGAATCAAAAGCTTTGCCTACCGAAGAAAAACTAGATGAAGTAGTAGAGGTTACCTCATCATCAGATTGACCCATAAGACATAGGTCTTCAGTTTCTGTATCCAGGTAACAGAATGCCTCATCGGACTCTGATTCTGAACTGGACTCTATCTCAGATAGGGGGTCCTTCTCTGGTTGCTCTGTGATGAGTGCATTTCTCCTTCTATGCTCATACTTCTTCTCTCCTTCTTGGCCTTGCCTTTTGGAGACTATTGGGTGTGGACAGTTGGCCTTGAAGTGCCCTGGTTGTCTGCAGTTGTAGCAGAGAAGCTCTCCACTACTTTTTGATGGTTTGGATTTCTGGAATGGCTTTCTGCTAGATGATGGACTTCTGTCATCCTTGGGCTTCATGAATTTCCTGAACTTCCTGGTAAAGGCAGCCATATATTCGTCAGTTAAAAGTAAGTAAGGGTCAAAGTTATTTACCTGTGAGGTGCTGGCTGTGAGGGCAGTAGTTGTTATGTCCTTAACCTCTTCTTTCTCTTCTTCATTCATCTCGAACTTATAAGATTTGAGATTAGAGATGAGTTTCTCAGTGTTGTAGGTCCTCAGATCTTTGCTGTCTCTCATGGCAGTAACCTTCATCTTCCAGGGTGAAGATAGACCTCTAAGAACCTTCAAGTTGACTTCCTTGGGAGTCAGTTCCTTCCCAAGTTCTGAAATATCAGCAGTAAGGGTGAGCAGGCGTGCATACATCTCAGCTATGCATTCCTTAGGGAGAAGTTTGAAGTCTTCAAACTTCTTCATGGCAATTGTGAGCTTGTTGTCTTTCTCATGTTCATCACCAGCTCCTATCAGGGTAAGAGTATCCCAGATAGCCTTGGCAAATGTGCACTTCTTGATCCTTGTGAAGTATTTATCATCAATGGCCTTGTACAGAATGTCCTTGGCTATGTTATCAAGATTGTACTTCCTACTTTCTTCATTAGACCATTCATGGCGAAGCTTAGTGATCATTTGGGGTTGACCACTGCCAGCAGAGTACTCAGGATTTACTTTGGGGAACTCAGTGAAAGGACCTGCATCTAGGACTTCCCACATCTCATCATGTAGTGCGCAGAGATAGGCTTTCATGCGTATATTCCATTCATCAAACTTGGTAACTGAAAACATCAAGTTCTTTGACAAAGTGTTATCCATAATAAGATATTTAAAAGAGGCTAAAACAAGTGGATCTCTATTCAGCAAGTAACCTAAAAGATTACAAGAACAAGGAGGCTCTGAGACCACTTGTTGGTCCCGTTTATATTAGGAACAGTCTAGGGGGGTGAATAGACTGTTCAGGATTTTTCAAAACTTTTCTCAAAGTCAACACTGACTTATCAGAGAAGGTCGAAATCTGGTGACAGAGAAGGTCAAATTCTGATGGCAGAGCTAGACCTGGCAGCGGATTGGTTTCTGTCCGGGTAGCCTCAGAAAGATACTAAGACAAATGCCTTTCTGATAACTCTTAAGGACGATCTGCTGGACACAGAATCCTACCTTTTGAGTTATGCAGTCAAAGTCTAAAGTGCAGAAAGTAAATGCGTAAAGTAAATGACACCGGGGATTTTTATAGTGGTTCAAAGAATAACGTGTTCCTCTAGTCCACTGTTCCACTAAGCTTGTAAGTTAACAATTACAACGCCTTAGTCCCTAGCACTTAAGAAGCACTCCTCATCTTCTTCAAGCCTAGTTGCCACCCGGGATGCAGTCCTGCTTCCTGATGGCTGGTCTCGTTTCACTGAGTCTCTTGGAAGCATCCCCACTTCACTTACTCCAGTTAGTTTGAGACGTCCCTTCTTTTTCAAGAAGTATTTGATATAAAAACATATTTCTCCAACGTATCTTCTTCACAAAAGATGTATAAGTGAGGCTTTCGAAGTGTTGAAGAACTGGAGGAACTTTGCTCTTTGTTGGATGAGAGGATAAGGAGTTGATATCTTTCCAACGTAAGCTTTTCTTGTTGAAGTGAATGAATGTGAAATCTCAAGAAAGCTTGGATGCTTAGGGTGTAGTTTTAGCAATATGTAGAGTAGAAGTTATCCTGTAGTTCTTCGAAGTGTATCTTATATACTGGGAGCAGTCTTCCCTTGGAGTGTAGAAGACAACTTCATTAAATGATTGTACTGTTGATTTGACCAGTTGGACCTTCGACTTGCTATTTTGGGGGCGAAAAGATACCTGCATGGTCAATCATCAACTTTAAATATATCTTCGTATGTACAACATTAATTGAGCATTTAATGCGGGTACAATACCATGTTTCCGTCGAATGGCTCCTAGCCCTTAGGGAATTTCCCGTTAGTTTCACAGCCGTTGGGATGTGCCTTCGAATTCTGCTAAGTAAGAACAAGTCTGATGAGGCCTTCTGGTCCGAACTCTGATGCCTGCCTCTGATGCCAACTCTGGTACCCAACTCTGGTAGCTTCTCTGGAGAGCAACTCTGGGAGCAACTCTGGTAGCTGTTCTCATCAAGAAGACCAAGAGGGTTTCTGCATGACGACTATGCTAATACTTACAAAGAAATTTCTAATACAGAATTTCTATAGGGGTACTTTCAAATTCTAATTACCCTAGCATCATCAAAATCTAATTACATTTATTCCTTACAGAATCACTTCTCATAATACTGGTGGAAGTTCTGGAAGACGTGGGGAGAGCAGGACCCCCCAAGGGCAATCTAGTCAGGGGTCGTACCAACATTGTTGATGGGGATTTTTTCATCCCCGAAGAACTGAGGAGGAACCCCAATGCCATGCGGGATCTAGCTCAGGTCATGCAGCACATGGCAGATGAGCAAGATGGGGGGCGATCCAGCTATATGGGGGAAACCAGGTACACGACCCCATCCACGATGCAATCATTCGATGAAGAGAGCACCGATACAGAAACCACCACGGCTTCGAACCATTCACGAGCCCATCGGGGAGAGCACTTAAGGATTCATATGTCTGGGGGTAGGCATCACACTCCCAATGACCACACCCCGACCGGGTCCCGAGCCAGAGGAGATATGTCAATTGGGTGCCATGTCCATTATGGAGAACATGATAACACCCGATTCAGGCAGGGACGTCAGAATCAGAGAACAACCCCACCGGAAGGAACTCGAGAGTTTGTTAATCTCGGAACTCCACCACCACCTCCCCTAACAGCCCAGGAGGAAGAGATGGCCGCAATGAGGAGGTAGATGAACGAAATGATGGACCAGATGAACAGGGCACCTCTACAACCTACCCCGGTGCGAGTTGGGATCACTTCCCCCTTTACCCGGGAAACAATGGATGCCAAAATCCACAGAGATGCCAAACCGCCGACCGGTCAGATATATGATGGGGCGGGAGATTCCCATGTGCATTTGAGGAGTTACCAAGGGGGCTCATGCTGTTGGGGGAAACAGAGGTGGCTATTTGCCGGCTTTTCTTCAGCACACTCAGGGGACCTGCCCATGAATGATTCAGAACTCTGCAGCCAAGATCGATAAGCAGCTTTGCTGAATTATCATCCTTAGTTCTGACTGAGTTTGCTTCCAGTGCCACCCCAAGGAAACCCTGAATCAATTTCTGAAAAGAAGGAGGGATGAAACCCTAAAAGTTGGAAACATGACGAATGATACAACAATCACCCTATTCACTAACGCTCTCCGAACGGGTGAACTGTATAAAGACTTGAAAAAGAATCCGGGCATTGTGTATTCTGAAGTGCTGGATAGATCCCGGAAGCATGTGGCTCTGGAGGAGGAAATCATGATCAGGGATAAGGTAGCTACACCCCCTGCCCCAACAAGATTGGTCGATCGGCTGGGTCCTATTCCAGCGGCCGCTCCTCCTCCAAAGCCAGGATGATTCACCCCTTTGGTCCTGTCTGTTGCGACAATTTATCAGCATGAGAAGGACAATATCCCCCCCGATTGATACCAAAGGCTACATGGGGGTAGATGAGAATTCCTTCTGTAAATACCATAAGAGGAAGGGTCACCCCACCCATTTTTGTCAGGCATTACAGATCGCAATTGAAGAATTGATCCAGCGGGGTCATCTGGACAAATATGTGAATAAAGACCTGAACGCTGGAGGCATCCTGAAGCAGGTCAAGAAACCCAACAGCTGGAGACGGGATGGTCAGCGTGATGCCCAGCGCAGGAAGGATGTTTATATTCCCCCAAGGAAGAAGCAGAGGGTTCGGAGAACCCGGGAAAAAAGCCAAGAATGGAGGTAAAAATTATATTTGGGGGTGGGGAAACAAGTGATTCGAATGTCGAACGAAAGAGATTCGAACGGAGCCTCTATGTGGTCTCCGTATCCACGCCACCCCAAAAGAAAGGTAGAATGGAGCAGATCACATTCGGACCGGCAGATTGGCCCAATTCACCAAGTCCGCATAGGGACGAATTGGTCATAAGCATGTGCATAGACAATGCACTGATCCGCCGGGTGTTGGTTGACACGGGAAGCGGTGTGAACGTATTGTACCTACAATCGTTCGAGAAAATGGGACTGCAGAGGAACCAACTAACCCATCTGAGGACACCGCTTGCCAGTTTTACCGGAAACTACATTGAAGCGGAAGACACCATCGAGTTGATGGTTGAAATTGGAGATGAAGCACACAAGGCATCGGTCTGAATGACGTTCGTGGTGGTGGACATCAATTGTGCCCACAATGCCATTCTGGGGCGACTGGGATTGGAAGATCTGGAGGCGATAGCCTCTGTCCCAACGGGCACTAGGGTCGGAGTGGCCAGGACTGATCCAGCAACGGCCCGAACTTGCTATCGGGAGGCCTTGAAAAATATGAATGCCCGAGGGATGCGGGTTAACAGTATTGAGGTCGAAACTCGTCGAATAGAGTTCGAAGCACATCCTGAGCCTGCTACCCTCTTAGAGCAAATCGACATTGATTCTCCCCCAAGTCGAAAAGTGGCGATCGGGGTGGACTTGGAAGCTGGAATTCAGGAAGGGGTTATTATGGTTCTGAAGAAATTTCAGGTGTAATTCGCTCGAGGGCCAGAAGACATGCCTAGCATTGACCCATAAATAATCTGCCATAAGCTGGCCGTTCGCCCTAACGCCAAGCCGGTTCAACAGAAAAAAAGATATCAGGCTGCCGAACGGCGTGATTTTACTAATCAGGAGGTTGCCACCTTGCTACGGATCAGACACATCAGTCCAGTTATCCATGTGGAATGGCTGTCGAACGTGGTACTAGCACCCAAGGGATCCACTTGGAGGATGTGTGTAGATTACTCTGATCTGAATAAAGCCTGCCCGATGGATCCCTATCCAGTGCCACAGATTGATCTCCTGGTAGATGAAATGGTTGGGTGTGAACTATTAAGTTTCATGTATGCCTTATGGGGATATCATCAAGTCTTCATGCACCCGGATGATGCGGAAAAAATAGCGTCCGTCACTTCAGATGGCGTATTTTGCTACATTGTGATGTCGTCCGGGTTAAAGAATGCCATGGCTACCTTCCAACAGATGATCGGGATACTTTTCAAAGAAGTATTGTGGGTAACGATGGAGGCTTATGTAGATGACATTCTGATCAAGAACCGGAAGAAGGAGGATCATGTACCGGACATGGAAAAGGTGTTCGGGATAATGCAAAAGGCAAACATGAGATTGAACCCCAAGAAATGTGCCTTTGCAGTTAAGGGAGGCAAATTTTTAGGTTACATGATGAGTGAGAGGCGTATTGAGCCTAATCCAGAAAAGGTGAAGGCGATCATGGACATGGAAGCCCCAAGGAACCTTAAGGAGGTTCAGAGATTGACCGGCCGATTGGCTGCCTTGAGCAGATTTTTGTCCAAACTTGCCGACCGAGCAATCCCATTCTTCCAGATTATGAAGAAGGCAAACCCTTTGGAATGGACCGTCGAATGCCAAGCGGCCTTCAAGGAATTCAAGTTGTATCTGTCTTCTCCCCTGGTCTTAATAAAAGCTGATTCAGGGGAACACCTGTATATGTACCTCGCCGTGGCCGATCTGGCTGTAAGTTCAGTATTGCTGAAAGAAGAAGATGACATCCAGCGGCCCATTTATTTTGTAAGTAAAGCCCTGAACGGACTCGAGACTAGGTACACCCTGATGGAGAAAATGGTATTGGCCCTAATAACAGCCATCAAACGGCTTGCACCCTATTTTCAGGCACATCAATAACCGTGTATACAACTCAGCCGCTAGCTACCATCCTAAAAAATCCAATGGCTAGCGGGCACATTACAAAGTGGAGTCTCCTGATCGGGCAGTATGAGGTTGACTTTAAACCTCGACCTACTATCAAAGGAGAGGCCTTAGCAGATTTCATAGCGGAATGTACCGCTCGGCCTTCAGAAACTGAGTCAGAGAGAAGCATGCTAGGTTGTGGGGGTGGAGCCGTGATCACATCACCCGAAGGGTTTAAAGCATACAACTCCATTCATTTTGATTTTAAAGTAACCAACAATGAGGCCGAATATGAGGCCCTCATTGCAGGTTTGAAGTATGCAAAGGCCCTGGGTGCCGATCGGCTCAAGATCCGATCTGATAGCCAACTGGTGGTCAACCAAGTGAATGGCACGGCCGAAGCAAAAGAAGAGAGGATGAAGGCATACAAGGAACTGGTCGAGGAGCAAATCAGAAAATTCGAACATGTGGTAATCGACCAAGTATCAAGAATAGAAAATCATGAGGCAGATATCTTATCTAATTTGGAAAATGTAGCCTATAATGATCGAGTGCAGATGATCCCAGCTCACATCCAGCGGTTTGCCCATCGGGAAACCCTGGCAACACCAGCAACTATGATCCTCCAGGTAGAAGCTATTTCTTATGCCATTCCCAGTTGGGTCACAGATATGACCAACTACCTGAAGGACGAGACTCTCCCAGAAGACAAAAATTCAGCATATAAAATGAAGTGCATTCAGAGGAGGGTTTCCATGTTCAAACTGGAGGACGGACAGTTGTACAAAAAGACATTCGGAGGACCATATTTAAAGTGCCTTCCAACCGGTCTAGCAGCGGCAGTAATGGAAGAAATTCACGAGGGTATCTGTTCAAGCCATCAGGGGCCTAAAACACTGGCAAGAAAGATCATCTTGCAGGGATACTACTGGCCAACCATCCAACAGGGCTGCTTTGCACATACCAGGAAGTGCAAGGTTTGCCAACTATATGCACTGGTTCCCGGTCCGCCAGCAACTTTCTACACTCCAATGACCATTGCTCTTCCGTTTGCTAGGTGGGGGATCGACTTGCTAGGGCCCCTACCTACTGCTCCCGGAGGACAAAAATATATAATCTTTGGGATTGATTGTTTCACAAAATGGGTGGTGGCTGAACCACTGGCTAGCATCACAGATTTCCAGTGCCAGAAGTTCGTCTGGCAGAACATTATTTTCCGGTTTGGCCTCCCTGAGCAGATCGTCACGGACAACGGAAGGCAATTTGTAAGCAGAAATTTCGAGGATTACTTGGTCCAAGTGGGGGATCAAACATTCTAGAGCATCTGTGGCATACCCCCAAGCAAATGGCCAAGTGGAAAATATGAACCAGACCATCATGGATGGCATGAAGAAAAACTAGAAGAATGTTCCTCATCGTGGCCAGATCAACTGAATTACATCCTATGGACGTATAAGACCACACCCCGAACGGCTACAGGAGAAACACCTTTTGCCCTCGCTTACGGTTTCCAAGCAAAAATTCCAACAGAAGTCCTAGTTCCCACACACCGAACAGTGCACTACAACCCAGAACGCAACGAGGATAATCTATGGGCCGAATTGCACTTCATCGAGGAAAGAAGGGATCTAGCCGCAAAACGGATGGAGGAATATCATAGGGTGACGAGGAGATACTTTGATAAACAAGTAAAAATTCGATCAATCGAAGTAGGGGATTTGGTCCTAAAGAAGCGAGAAAAGAGCAAGCCTCTCGAAGGTGGAAAAATGGCCCAAAACTGGGAAGGCCCTTATCAAGTCTGCAAGAAATATGCTTCAGGAACGTTGGGCCCACAATCTACCGAGGGCCGACCGGCAGGGATATGGAATGTTGAACATCTGAGAAAATTTTACCAATAAAAACGGCTGTTGCCACCTCTTGTAAAAAAAACAAGAGAAGTTTTTGAGAGAGGGAGACATAACATCCATGAAAGTCTCACCTCAGCTTTTAACATGTGAAATCATTCCGGACGACCGAATGAGGAACGTGTTAACATTTTGGAGGGAGCCATCATCTCAGCTAAATTTTTTGACCTTATGATTATGAACGAACGAATATAGGGATCAAAGCGGCTTGGAGGTGGTGTCAAAACTATAAGTATGGACGAATCGAGAAACGTTCGGTAACACGGATTGTTCGTCCTGGGATCAGAACTATGGTTTTTAAATCTCACATCAGTCATTAACTTGATTTGGAAGTGAGTCGCCATTTTAGCTATAAGTAGGAAATGACCCAACTAGGGGATCTTATTTATAGTTTGAAAATGGTCATCTCAAACCCCTAATATGGATGATCTGGATCGGAGGAAACCAGACGGATTGCATCGGAATTTTGGGTTTGGAAGATAGAAAGAACAATGAAATGACATAATCAGGGACGAATTGATCTTTATTCTTCGACACTAATGACCGGGAAATACAAGAAAAATAAAGAATAAACAAACAAGACTATGCTACTGGATGATCCCTGTTCGGGGAAGATAGAGGTTGCGGGCCATCAAGCTGTGTCACATCACAAGAAGTCGTTTTCTATCTCTTCTCAATGATCCGATCATAAGTATTCCTGAACAGATCATGAAACCCCAAATCATCAGGATCGAACGGCTTGGGGAAATGTTCCATGATCAGATCAAGGTTCCTGTCGAGAAGCAGATCCTGACTTTGCTTCACCGTCTTCTCGGTCAGGACGTCCAGGAAGGATTTCCCTTCTGGTGTGCCATCCACGAGTTCAATCCCCGCATTGATGGGATCCTCACTCTCACGCAAGAATTAGCCAAGATGATGTCCCAACTCCCAAGAACTGCCGAGCGGTGTTTTGCAGGGCAACGTCCAGCCATTTCCCTCGTTGGTAGTCAATCACCACATGTGTGGTGATCTTGGAAGTATCAGCAATATAGGGAACATGAGGATTTTCTCCCTTGACTTTGTCAAATTTCAGAAGAGCAGATTCGGCCACTTTCACCTTAGCCCTGAGATCCTTGATCTCCCGATCAAGACGGCGGATCCTCTCCTCCATCTCGGCCAGTTCAGCCATTGCTATCTCACCTTTTTTAGCACTGTCCTGCAAGTCCGTGATCAGCTTACGAGCGGCAGATAGAAGCATCTGACCATCATCCCGATCGTTGGCCAGGCGTTTCATCTCCTGCTCGGCTGTCAGGAAAGCCCGGTGATAGTATACTCCGGCCTACAAGCAATGGCAAACAAGATCAGATCAGATCTAAAAAATCAAAAAATATGTAAATTAAACAAAAAGAAATTAAAAGGATCTATACCTTGAGAGCCTCTTGATGACCTGCCTCGAACAGATTAAACCAATGAGTGAGGTTGGAAAAACTAGGGGGGACCTTTAAAGAGGTGCTGCACCACATGGATGATGGCATTTGCCTGAACAGATACCTCCCTTCAGCACGAGGCCCCATATTAGAAAATTCTACAAACATCCGATCGTCGATCGGCATGTCAGTAAGGACAGAACCCCCTGATTTAGCACTTGGGATGATGGGCTTCTTGGGTTCAGTCTCTGGACCGGTCAAATCTACTATATGGTCGATCGGGACAAGCTGAGTACCGTCATTGACCCGACGCCTTTTCCGGGTTTGTTTGCCACCATCCCAATGTTCAAAGATCATTTTTCCTTGCCTTTCCCAGTAGAGGCAGTCGAAATGGGAACCAGTGTGGAATGTCGAGCGGCAGCAGAAGGAATCACACCTACACAGAAAGGAAAACAAAGATAAGGAACAGAACTGAACGAAGCTGGATCGGGGTCAAATAAGCGAACTTACCAGTTCCAACAGCCAACATCTTGGAAGAAGTGACAAAAGATCGAAGATTTCGAGAACCTCCCAGGCGTAGAGATTCAGATTGGGAGAGAAGAACGACATCCAGCCTAGGTTCAGAATCCCTAACTGGGTAAGCATTCCACCGATCGGGGTATGGAAGCGACTCGCGGACTCGCCCACACGAACGAAAAGAAATCGTGCCTCCCAGTTAGCTGGCGCAGTGGGGTTCTCCGTGAAGAACTGACGGTCAGCTCGAGCCACCAACTTCAAATACCCGGTGGTCCAGTAAGGCCGATAGCAGTAATGGTACAGGAATAGATCAACATTAGGAGAAATCTTCAGTTCTTGACACCGAATGATAAAACCGTTCAGAATGTGGTAGGTGTTGGGCACGAATTGAGCAGGGAGTATAGAGACCCGTCGCAGAAAGTCTATGATGAACGGGTGCAGAGGAAAACGAAGCCCAGCAGCCAAAGCATCGAGGTGAACAAGCACGTGTCCCGGATGGTGCCTCATCGAATGCTTAATAAATCCAGGATAAAATTCCCTTGGGGGGGGGGGGGTAAAAATTGGCGAACCTGCCGTTCGACATCCTCAGGAAGGCATTGCCTTTGTTTCCGAGTACGGGTGAAGTGCAAAGGGATGTGAGGTGATCGTTCGGGCATCCCCTTGTTGTAAATAGTGAGATCATCGCCCGATAGGCACCCATCATCTGGGAGAGGTTGTTCGGGCCGTTTTGACGCAGAAGGATTTGTGGGGTTAGGTACTTGGGATGATGAGCCCCGACTTTACTAACAGGGGAAGTTTTTCCTCTAGGTCGACGAATGAGCGGCATTCCTTCTTCTGAAGAAGAACCGGAGGAGAATGACATAAAAACAGGGAGCCTGAAGATTCTAGAGAGAGAAAGCTTAAAGAGAAGCAAGAAGAAATTGAAGAAACAGTAGAAAAAACAAAAAGGAAGCACCTCTATTTATAAATAAAAATGCCGCCCAAAACCCTAACCCATGACGAACACGTGGCAGAATATGGTTGCAAGCAATCATGACGTATTTATGGCATGTACCCCGAACGGTGCACATTCAAATGACGACAATGAATATCCTAATACAAGCTTGTATGATTAATCCAAGTATCTTAAAATATCCCGAACGGGTACTATTTGAAGAACAAAAGATAAAGGAAGTATTAGCAATTTGAGGGGGCCCTCATCTTAGCTATTTTTGGGAAAGGGTTTCTAACGGTTTGAAGATGATGTCAAATCTATAAAGATACAGGATCCGGGCGACATTCAGTAATATGGATGATTTGTCCTTTTATGTTAGTTAACCCGAACGGGAAATTGTGGAATTCAGGCTAATGAATTGGTGATGTCTCTATTTTAAAATGTAGGCAGGAAACAACCCGAACAGGGGGTCCTATCAATGGTTAGATAGGACAAATGGAGTGTCATAAACAAAAAGCGCGAAAAACGGATAAGTCCTACAAAACTGTTTGAAGCCTGGACGGCTATCCAAAGAAAATAAGAATCAAAGAACACGAGAAACAACCAAGTCCTACAGAACTGTCTGAAGCCCGGACGACAATCCAAAGAATGATAAAAAAGCGCAAAAAACGACTAAGTCCTATAATACTGACCGAATCCCGGATGGTAAAACAAAAAAGGACAAAGGCAAAAAAAAGAAAAGAAAAAGTAAATTTCGATAAAACATTGGGCAAAAAAGGTTCCATATATATTCATCGCCTCTACTAGCCGGGAAGTACATGGATCATTTGCAAAAAGGAAGGGGGGGATTACAATTATCAAAGTACTCAGCTAAATCTACTGATCGGTGGCCTCCTTGTCATCATCATCATCCTCACCCTCATCTGAGTCAGAAGGGGGTTCAGGCTCTTTTCCTGCTTCACGATCGGCGGCTCTTTGCAAGTCCCGTAAATATTTGTCATATTGAGCTTCGACAATTTCAACCGGAGGGAGATCAGAAGACTGAAGTGGCCTCCCCAGCAGTTCTTGGAGCTTGGCAAGAAATGGGGTCAGAATGTGCTGACAGCCCATCACATAAAGAGATTTGGCCAGGGAATCATTGAAATGTTTACCCCGAGGATCCCGTTCGAGCAGTTTCACTCCTTCCGTACGTCGAAGATCACACCGGGGGAATTGGTCAAGATAAGCCCCCAAAATGCCTGGGAGTTGTTGTCGGGCGTACTCCTCCATGATGGCGGTGAATTCATGAGAAGACTTAAACATCTCCCGGACGGCGGACAGATCCACATTCATCTCAATAGGACCGCCCAGGATGCGGGGGCGTTTCTTCAAATTTAACTTGAGCGGCCTCAGCTGCAAAGACCTTAGCTTGGGATACAACCAACTGAACACGAAGCCCCCCCCCCCCCCCCCCCACCTCGTTCTCAAACCTCTGCTTCTCCTCGGCAAAGGCTTTTCGTTCAGCCTCCAGAGTTGCGAGATCAGCAGCAGCACTCTGCTCGGCGGAAGTTTGGGCAATGATCAATTCTCGTTCCTTGGCCAGTCGGGCCTCCCTCAGTTGCAAGTTGTATAGCCCCATCTACAGGATTCCGTTCGAGAAAAAAAAGATGAGACGATATAGAACGAATGATAACTTATGGAACAAAGTACAGGGGAAAACAAAGTACCTTCAAAGCCGCTACGGCCAAACACTCCTCTGCCCGCTCGACCGGCAGTTTAGGGACATCAAAGTTATTGAAGAGAGTGGAGGTGGACCAGATTTGGCTCGCAGAAGAACCAGCTTTTTCCAAGACCTCATGAATGGGATCTGCCAAAGAGATCCGTTCGACCTGCCCAGAGAGATTAACAGTGTGGGTCTCACCCACACCTATATTGGCATCCTGAGCAACCTGAAAGTGCTCAGAGAAATGATGCAGCTGATCAGACCCGAACCGGTTGTCGATCATCATATTTTCGAACTGGTCCTGATGGGGAACCCGCTGAATAGGCTTAGGCTCCTAAATGGGCTGAGAAGACCCGACATCTTGATTGGTGGCGGTGGAAGGGTTGGCCTTGGGGTTCTTCTTGGCCTTCTTCCGTTTTCCCACTCCATCGGCTGCTAACACGCGACTGTTGTCCATAGGATCGTCTGGATTGGAAACTGGAAAAAATAACAAAGGCAAAAGTTACTACCGAGCGGTGTTATCGTATGGGAAACTAAAAAAGGGTCGTTTCTCGCACGAGAAGGACCGCCCGGCCCATGGCACTTGGTTTTCAGACAAGTAAACCCAGGAATACGGGCAGTACCTATCCCGGATTTGACAAGCTGATCGTGAGTCAGGTACGTTATAATGTTGCAAGTTTTGGCCTCCTCCACGACAAAAACATCCTTACAGATCGTCTCGGTCAGAAACGGATCCGGTGATTTATGAGGGAAAGCGTTCCACCTATTTGGAATCAGACCGTCCGGGACGGAAATGAAGAAAAACTTCTCTTTCCACCCCTTAATTGAGGTTAGATTTCCCTTAAAAAGTATATGTCCCGTGCGGGCAGTTGCGGCCAAATATCCATGGGTATGCTGAGGGGTTACCTTAAAAAATTGATGAAATAATTCAAAAGTAGGCGTGACCTTAGCATCTACACAATGGTAAATAAAACCAGCCATCACTCGATAGGAGTTCGGCATGACCTGGACTGGTACGATTTCATAATTTTTTTAAAAAGAAACAAAAGAGGGGTGCAATGGAAACCTAAGCCCATCTCTAACCGAGTCTAAGTGAACTACGACCATTCCAGGGGAGTGGCGCATTGGGTGAAGCCCGACCCGCAAACGGAAGTCCACTAGGTCTGGAATTAAGGCCGGGATTTGGGCCATGTTGTGGGAGGTCAGTTTTTGCCGCTTTTCCCTAATCAATCTTAGGTCAACTTTGTAATGGGGAACATCGCCCAGGGGTCCAGCCGCCATGGAAGCAATTTCATCACCGGATTCCGTATCATCAGATCGTCATCAGAAGAAGAAGAATTGACGGAAGAATCCTCCACCTCCGCCCTGTTATCGTCCGCCGCCTCATTTGTGCCTTCAGCAAAAGGGATGGGTATGGCATCCACAACGGCGACATCATGATTTTCCCCTTGGGAAGCCATTTCTGAATCAGAGGAGCATGATCGAGGACACATATCGATCAAAGCAAAGAGTGGAGGGAGGTTAAGGGACGGGGAATACCTGAACACGAAAAAGATTGAAGGGCCTATAGAGAAGGCAGAACAAAGGCACGAGGGAAATGAAAATTCAAAACCCGTATCCAAGAAATTCAAGGCCTGTTTATAGTCTGACAAGCGCCGAATCAATAACCAACCAGAAGAAGACACGTCACCTGGACTATTTGAAAGGACACATGTCGCATGGGAAAGCAAATGCCAGTAATCATGACAAATATGGGAAAAATCAAATCGCATCCGTGAATAAGGTACTAATCAAGACATAGGGAACCGGCGAACTCTGAATCTCGATCGTCATTCGGCGTACAAGTTCTACTTCCTAATGCACTCACTATCATTCGAGACATCGGAAGTGAGGGACTCGGGTTGGGATATTGGACCAAAGGCCCAATACCTGGGCCAAGGGCCCAGATTATCCAATACAAAACAGTTAGCCCGGAATCCAGCGAAGAGCGGGCCCAGAGAGAAATATGTACCGAACGGGGATCGGGTCAACCAAGATACTTGGGCCAAATCAACAACGTTTCAGCATGACCCACCACTCCGATCGGGCAACAGACCATTGGCAGTGGCGAAGTGCATTAAATGCTAGAGTGTGACATCAGCAAGTGGGAGGATGGACATTCAAGTGGTTGGATTAACAACCAATCAGCAAGGAGCACCCCATACCCCCATTAGTATAAATAGAGGGATTAATCTCACTGTAAAGGGTTAACATTTTGATACTCAAAGCCTAGAATAGCTTAATTACTCTTGTTCTTGTATTAGTTACTGTTCCGATGTACCGTTCGGGGAATTTCCTGTGTAATCAGCGAATTGCATAATACAAGTGAGCTCTTGAGATTATTATCGATTTTCAGCTTTTATATTTCCTTATACTCAAAAATCACAATCCACATCCTGAAATATCCAAAGCGTGTGTTGAGCTTTCGGATCTGCGGTACTAAACCTCAACACACAATATTTAAATTTTAGCTGAATTAAAATAAAAGATCTCAAAAAAGGAGAAGAAAATAGTTAAGGGTTGTAAACGAAAAGTAACGAAAAAAGTTAAAATGTAAACAATAACCAAATTAATGTTTGGCCAACTAAAAGTAATCTAAAGCAAGTAAAAGTTAAAAAACAAAATCCACTAATAACTCACTAATACTCTACAAGGCAAAAGAGGAAAAATTCCAAAAACTAAACCCTCACGGACGTTTACACTCTGGTCTCTTTCTGGGGCTTGCCGCTGCCTTGCTAAACTACCACTGCAGCGCCGCAGTGCCCAATCACCCCTTTATTTGTATTTTGTTTCTTTCGAGTTTTGTTCCGGCACCTGCTACTAAACCTCACGGAATTATATTCATGCGATTTTTCATTTGTTGATCAAATATAGCTAAAAGAGTAACTCCAGGTGTGGATATATGAAATGAAAACAAATGAATTATTTTCTGCCGTACAGTATCAGTGAAGTTTGTAAAAAGATAATTGTATTACGAATGAACGCAAAAGCTATCAACTTCATTAACACATACCACACACACACACATATATATAGGGGATGAAATCAGGGTTACAGGATAATCGGGCCGGATCATAAGAATACATATGGGCCAGGAGAGTAATGGACATCCACATAGTATAACACTCCCCCTTGGATGTACATTGCAAAAAATATACATTATTGTTCTCTTTATCTGCATTGGTGATGTCGCCTCGTTAAAAACCTTGCCGAAGAACACCCAGTGGGACAAAACCTTGGTCAAGGAAAAAAGAGTGCAGCGCATGTATACTCCCTCTGTTGATTACATCACTTCAGGTCTTCTTATTGAATCCAATTCAATCCAATCCAGTTGCTAACTTCTCGAATGAATTATTGTACTATGTGTATGCCTCATTAAAAACCTTGTTGGAAAAACCCTTTGGGAAAAAACCAATCAAGGAAAAGGGTACATAATATATGTAAATCGATGTGTTGGATTGACTGCCTCATCAAAAACCCTTAACTAAGAAAATCATGTGGAAAAAACTTAGTAAAGGAAAAGAGTACAGTCACTGATCTTCGGGGCCTAATCTTCTGGATTGCATTTGAATTTACTCTTCTAGAGAAAAATAATACTCCGAATTTTATGTATCATAATATGTTATTTCAAAGTCACAAGCTGCCTCGTTAAAACCTTTCACCAAGAAAACCCTATGGGAGAAAACTTGGTTAAGGAAAAAGAGTACAGTTGTATATGGTCTTCCGGACCAATAAATTATTCGATCTCACAAGGACCAATTAAGACATTCAGGGTACTATCTCCCAAACTAATATTAGAATCATTCTTTTAGAGGATAACAGTCTTCTGAATGTTATGTATCTTTCTCACTTTTTAAAAACTACAAAATACCTGAAAACCTTTGGCCAAGAAAAACCCTTTGGGACAAAAACTTGGCTAAGGAAAAAGATAGCACATGGTCTTCTGTACCACTTCAACAACAACAACTCAATATGTTTAGGTGAAAAAAATATACGATAAGTGGAAGCAATTGTCTAAATTCATGATTATGCAATGTGTATTTCATCAAGTTTATTGTTATTATGCACGTCAAATATTCAATAATTGAGTATTCTCAAATATTGGTCCGTAAAACTTAAATGCGACATGTTTTGATCTTCCTAGGATCTCAAATTAGTTTACAAACACTTCAGGTGTTCACAATATAATGACTAGATATTTTATTTATTATATAATCAAACACCATTCAAATCAAAAGATTTTCATGTGTTGTTTCTAGGTTTGGCTAGATGCTTAAAAGCATCCAACACCTTTATTTATACAATTTGGTTCATAGAATAATATATGTTTACTTCACGTAAATAAATAGAAGCTTATGAGTAATTGCAAATCCATTGCATAATGATTTCCTCATTCAACTCTTTCTGCAGGAAAGGTTGATAAGTAGTAGGAATATAGTTCACTTTAAATTAGTTTAAATTTTAGTCATGATATCATGTGAAAACACATAAGAAAATTGTTCAAATTAGATCCTCTACAGGAGGCACTTACTACGAGTGATATATTCACATGGTGCAAAGACCTTGTTCAATCATGATATTAAAATAATTTGCACCATGATAATCAAGCATAGTTCTTCCACAAAATAAATCATGTCATCAAAACTTAGTTTGATCACCCAGGTTGGGTTAGGCACAAGCATCTCTTTTTATATTTCCAACTGTGCTACAATTTACTGCATTTCTTATTGTTGCAGTTTTTCAATCAAATTCAAATTCATTTCCAAGAATAATTCCAAAAATAATAACTATAACTCACATAATGTCCTTATCTAATTATTGAATACATAAAAGAATTTATATTCATGTTGTATGTTGTGTGCACATATTTCTTTTCACTATTGACCTTCAGGGACACAATTGATATTATATTATAACAATGACATCCAATTTTCTCATCAACTGCCACATTTACAGAACTTTAAACTATAATAGGAGTGCAGTCTCAAAATCATTCAATCCCAAGTATTGTCACCCCACGTACACAATATCTTGATTTATAGGACTTCAGACCCAATATAAAATATTTTCTCATCCATAAACATCGATCATAATTCACAAATCTTTAGGACTACAGGTCCATCATATTTCGTCTGGCCAAACTTTATTATTATGGATTATGAATCGATAGTCTTGGAAAAATAAATCATTGACGTCAATATAATAACTATGATTCCTGTTTCATCAAAGTCCCTCTATATGAGCCATAAAAGAGGAATTCATGTTCTGTATCATATAAATTATCAGCTGCAGCATTTAACTTATATCATCCTCTTGTAGAGACATAAGTGACTTACTGTAATAAGATCTAGTTTCATTTTGTGTACACATAATGACCGTCAAACCATGCTTCATGAATTGGTTGAGCTCAAACTTTATGATCATTTGTATTTGTCACTTTGGCAGTTAACTTATCATATTTTAAACGTTTCTCTTTTAATATCAATCGATCCTTCTGGGATATTTTCCCGACATTCCAAAATATAATTATGCTTATGCCTTTATATCTCCCCCTAATGTCGGGAAATGTGTCATAATATTTTTGAACAAGGATTTACGTACATATGGAGCCACTTCTGGGGTCCGAGTACATCATTTCTGTAGTGAGATTTCAATGTTGCCACACTTTGGCTCATTTTAATGTGTAAACTTTGGGAGTTAGTTGTTAATTATAACAAATTCTGAATTAATATAAACTAGATTTTCTTCATATATTTAAGCAACTTTCTAGCAGTTTATCTCAGGCGTAACATTCATCTTATAATGCTAGATATATTTTGTGGGTTACCTTATGCTCTTCACTGTATTTCATTGAAGCCGGCAAAATGGTCTTATACCACTCATTATATGAAGACATTTCAGGAGAGCATATCTTGAGACCAAATTTGATATTAACCCACATTGTGAAACTTCAAGTTCACTCAACTCTCATGGATCCACTTTTAAAATATTTGGGAGAATAGACGGTCTTGTCATTTTCTTATCTAAGAAGTACTCCCTCCATCCCTTAAAGGTTTGCCAAGTTTGACCGGCACGTAGTATAATAAAGTAAAAATTGTGTGGTAGATATTTGTGCAGAGGAGAGACAAATAACAGGAGCCACAAATTGATCGATTAAAATGGAAAGTGACAAAGTTTTTGGGACAACCAAAAAAGGAAAGTTGGCAAAGTTATAAAGGACGGAGGGAGTATTTATATAGTGGATGTCTTATACGGCATTTGGTTTAAACCTGGGCTGACCTTAAATTGGTCATTTATTCAAAAAATTTAAACTTCATGCAATACATGTTTAAACTATTCAAGTATATATAGTATGGTGTGAGGAGAATTCTGCAACAAGCAGATATTATGGAAACACAATTTACACTGCGTTGGTATGGTCTCAAAGTATCACCCAATAAGTATGATATCACTTTTTAAATTATTACTTCGCAGTGTTTGAGTAGCTTCTTTGAGCTTACACTCAATGCCTGAGATTTTATCATTATTATTTATGTGCACAACTTGTTTATAAATATAATTTGTGCTTCCATTTCCTTTTATCCCTAATCTGTATAACTCTATCAAAATCTAACATATTTCGGGCCCCATGCCAAAGTATATACATGCTTTAGGCATTATATCATCCCCAAGACAAAAATAATTTGTCTCTAAAATAATCATTTAAATAGTGATTTCTTATTTTTATAAATGTATATAGAGAGTCTAAAGATTAGATAATGCTACTTTTGGAGTAACATAAAAGTTATCAAATTTGTTAAAGAATACTTAAAGACTTGTCTCAAAGTATTCACTTGAATGAATTTCTTAAAATTTACCTTGACATATAGTAACATATTGTACGTTTTTGTACTTAAGGAATTCACGACTTTAAAACACGTCCACAAGTAAGGACTTCAGGCCCCGCTTATAAACACACACACCAATAGTGATGTGAGAACTTCATGTTCACAACACACTCACTTGTACATCAAATTTATGCTTTTATAGTGACTTCTGACACTGTTATAATTTCATATTTCAATTATGAAATTTGTTTGTTTTCTCCCCCTCACAAGTATATTAACTTGATTTAATTAATCATTCCCCATTAATAATTTATATTTTATTGAGAAAGTCAAGTACATTTCAGGTGCATCATACCTAAGCTTACTTCACATGCTAAGCTTTACTTCACATTCTCTAAACTAGCTCCGAAAACATAACACTAGCTTATACTTTTCAAGTAGTTGAGTACAATGATATGAATAACTATTCATATATAACATAGAATATCAAATGATTAATAACTAATAATCAAATTTACCATGAACATAAACACATATATAAGTGGATGATCAATACGATGTTGTAATAGCACAATAAGTCATAACAAGGACAAATTTAAGAAAAATCAACTATAAAAGTTCACTTTAGTAGTTTTTTTTTTTAATCTAAAAAAATCAAATAGTCTCATGGATGTGCTTTTCTTATCAAGATATGCATGTGTTCTTACCAAAATTGTGAGAATTATTGACGAAATCACGGAGTAAAAATATGATTGAAAAAATTCGATAGTACGTGTTCTCAAAAATATGAAAATTTCACCAAAAATATTAATAACTCATTATCTAGTGTGAGGATGCCAGATTGAAAATCCACTCATTCAGCCCAACATTTTTTTAACACCACAAATTCATTTAAACTATGTGGGGACTTGGAATAATTAAGAGCACTTCAAATGAATGTATTTCGTAATTTGATTTCTGAACGTTATCATTTCACTACTTTTGTTACTTCAGAATTTTCTTATGAACTTTAATAGCGGTGTGGAGCTTTATTTTACCATTAAATGATATTAATTCCCGTATTTAATTTTTACATGATGCACCAATGAGGCCTTACCTGACTTTCACGTTGGAATCCTATATTATTCAAGATGCAAACTTTTAAAGCTTTATTTGCTTTATTTCCAATTTTCTAGACTATAATGTTTGCTAACTGTTGGATATATATTCATGTCTTAATTATTATTTGATAGATCAATTGCAAATCAATTTTTTTTTTCAGTTCCAACGTAGTATATTCATTTAAGAAAAACGTTAGTATCTATTACGTAGCTAAAAAAATTATTTTGTGACTGCCTCATATAATAACTCATTCTGCTATACAAAAACTTTCACCATAACCGTTATTGGCACATACTTTCGTATAATTGAAAGGGCAACAGATAAATTAAAATGCACGGACAAATATACAGTAAAACTATAAGCATGATATCTACAATCTGATATATGCAATGCTAATTCAAGTTCAGATTTTTTTTAAACTATCCGAATTACATAAGTAACTCTCATCTATGTATAGAAAAAATTAGGACATATGCACAACATATGAATTATAAGAAAACTATCTGCCTCTTCATATGTATGGTTCAATATATTTACATATTTGTAAGAAAATGAGATGCATTTGAATCATGACCGAGCAAATTATAATTATAAGAAAATGGTAGCTATTAATCAATTTTGACCCCGCTAATTGGCACTAAAAATTCAGGCATATAAAATCACTCGCCAAATTCCGATATTCAAAAAAAACATGTCCACAATAAATAAATAAAAATTGACATTATACAAGCTTGACTGTGGAGACTTATACTGATTGAGTATATACGGAGTATATCCTACGGGCGGTAAAACAAAATTAAATTACTATAGATAGCTTGCTTTTGCTCGTCAAATTATAGCTTGTCAATTTTTTTAGGTAGATTCTATGGTACCGTACCATACATTTGTCCACATAGACCAATGTCAATGCTACAGTTGAATTATTTAAATTTAAATTAAAAATGATATAATGATTTGGACCGATCAAGTGATTGATAGTTAGGATATCCCAATTTTTAAATGGGTACGGGAGTTGTCACTGTTTTTATTAATTAACAAATGAGCAAAAATCATATATGTGGTTAAAATCTATTTTATGAATTTTGTTTACAATTGGATTGAGATTTAGCAGATCTATGTAAATTGGAGTAAAATCCAAAACATACCTGGAAACCTCCTCTGGTTTATACTCGATAGACGACTCTAGCTAAATAGCTGGTTTTATCATTGGAAACCTGGGACTGCTTGTTTATTGGTTTACTTGATCCGTTGGGGCATCATATGTGGTGGTGACCGCGATCGCAGATCGGCGGAGAGTAGTCTAAGATAACGGATGCGCAGGAAAAAAAAGGTTCTTGCAGAGTGCAATGGCGGCAAGTGTTTCTCGCGGTGCCATTGGGATGAAAAAGAAGTGAGCAGCACATAGAAAATCGTGCAAAAGGAGAGAAAGAAAAGTCGTTTTAGCAAATCGGGCTGATAACGTATTACGAATGAACCCAAAAGCTATCAACTTCATTAACACATACCACATATATAGAGGGGATGAAATTAGGGTTACAGGATAATCGGGCCGGATCCTAAGAATACATATGGGCAAGGAGAGTAATGGACATCCACATAGTATAACAAATTGAGCTTAAAGTTCACAATTCTTTTCACTTGGTATATCATCTGATTGAGTTGACTTTAGTATTACCGGTTGCAACAGCCATCGTTGAAAGAGCCTTCTCCGCGATGAATATTATCAAGACAGATCTTCGCAGTAAGATGAGAGATGATTATCTTACAGACTGTTTGGTGTGCTACATCGAGAGAGATGTTTTTAGAAGTGTTGATAATGAAACTATTATGCAACATTTTCAGAATATGAAAACTCCATATAATTTATGCTATTGCCATACTTTTTACCATCTTTATTACATTTGATATTTTTATTATAAAGTAAGTTTAGTGTCTAGTATACCCCGCTCTGACAAATTTCTGGGTCCGCCACTGCATGCAACAAGTGATCAATTATGAAATGGCGTTCAATCAAGATATAACTCATTTAAGAGTTCATGCATAGTCTTTTTATTAAGCATTATAGTGGAGGTTTATACAATTTAATTACACCATGATTGTCGCGTATTTATTGATCGCCCCACGCTTCTTCCTCAACTTAGGTAATAACAATGTCACGTTGTTTTCAATTACCATTATTTTACACAATGTTTTCATTTTTAAATATATTGCGAAACTGATTATACAATCTTCTGTATCTGAAAAACACATCTAAGCGGAACATCAATTACACACACTCGGATAAATATCACGACATGACTCCAAGCCAAAAATGAAATTTTCATAACTAGCTCATATAACAAAGACAAATGCACGATATCTTCAATATAATATATTTTGGAGTATAATATGTTAGTACTATAAATCACACATATGGGTATAAAGGTATTAAATTATTAATGATGTAATATTATGCATTTACGTTACGCCGGCAAAGTCACACGCTCATTTTTTTTTTGCTATAAACATGTTATTGTATGTTGTTGATAAACATGTTTTTGTATCTCCATTGACGAGATTTTATATTGTCTTGTAATCATATAGTATACTTATACCTTCTTTGAAATTTGATTCGTCACTCCCTACAAAAGAAGGGTGAAAACACAATTTAAAGAAGATGTTTTCTTGGATAACTCATAACCAAACATATAAATTATATTAATTTAATTAAGAAGGCTAGGCATTATCTTTCGATTTATTTTTCTAGGAGTAATTGCTTTTTCAGCTATCATTTATAATCTTAGAACAACATTGCTTGAATAACTCGTGATCGATTAAGGTGCCCAAGAATAGTCTCTTGTTGAATGTTACTTTTCTGTCCATTTTTTCTTCAAAAAGATCTTAGAGTATAAGAGTATTGAAACACATAGGGAAGTTTGTAATTTTTTGCGACTGATAGTTTTTCTGAAGCATGTGCACCCACACAAAAGGAATTAAAAAAACATGTAAACAAATGAGAATGATATAATATTAATATTAATCTGTAACATTTGTGAGCTAGGTTTAAGGATCTATTCAACACACATACTTCAATGAGTTCCAAATTTTGAAATCATGGTTTCTTTGCATATACGAGAGAACATTCCGCTTCCATTGCCATTGTCATGAATCACCAATGGACTTCTATGTGTATATATACTTTTTAGTTCCACAATTTGTAGCACATCATTGATTAATCTTCTTCTACACATAACTTGAGACAATTCTCTCTCTACTCAATCCATAAACATTTTCTCTCTCTTCTTTCTTCACTTCTCATCCTCAAATCATCAACTAATATTCAATTCATCTACAACTAATCACTTCCTTATTCAAGATTAGCAACAAAGTTTCAAGGATTGTCATTTATCACAAGTTTGATCTTCGTTATCTCTTTAAATTTTGTGCTTTAATTATGAATTCATGTTTTTCTAAACTTCTCAACATGTACAGCTAAATAAAATTAGGGCTAGAAATGGGTTAATTGTCTTATATATCATGCTTAACTTTGAATTGATAAGTTGATTGATCTATTTGGATTGGTGTGTCCACGGTAAAAAACATAGATTATTGCGTTTACGATATATATTATGAGTACTCAATCATAAGCATATTGTTTGTTGAGTACATAAATGTACAATTTTTCGTGTGAAACGGGCTATGTAAGGACGTCTAAAAACATGTACATGAAACATTGTTAGCTTGATAATTACATTGTCAAGGGAGTGAATTTAAAAGTTGAGTATTTGATAAAAAACGATCAATAAAACTAAGAGCTCGTTTGGTGGTCATGTTTTTCTGCTTATTAGGCTTATCAGCCATCTTTTTCATTAAACACGTAACTTTTGATTTAGCGCGGTGAATTGTATAATAATAATATGTCGGAGTTAGTTTTCTGGTTGTACTGGTTGAAGTTATTGCAGAAGATCATTTTAGCTATTTTTCATATAACTATTTCTTTATTTTATTAATAAAAACTAATTTAAATATAATTTTTTCATAAATCAACAAAATCAAACGATCTAACCAACTTCAATGTTAGGGTGTTACCAAACGAGCCGTAAGAGTGTGAAAATAAAATTGAAAAAATGACCCGGATATAACTAATGGACTTTTGATTTCCAAAATATATGACTCTTTTCAAATTTTTCAAAAAACTGACCCTCTCCATTACCTACGTTATACACACCTGCCTTCCCCTCTTTATTCTGCGCAAGGCATCAACGCCAGGGCTGCCATGGACGCAAGCCACGAAGCTCCAACGTCAGACACATTCTCTATGCTGCCACTGCTCCAGCCGTCGTTGCTTCGTCGACGGTAATACCTCCATCCTCTGCTTCATCGACGACGGCAGACATAGGGAGCTGAGCTTGGCCGACAACGACGGCAGACATAGGGAGATTCATCACTTCCCGCCGCTGCTTCCTTTCATCATCTTCTTCTTCTATTTCTTGTTGCTCCCAAATGATTTGACTATCTTTCTGCAACTGAGATTGGGATTAGGAGAGCGGGATTAGGGTTTGGTTTTTGTTATTAGGAATTAGGAGGAGTGTATTGCAATTGAAATTGTTGGCTATGGGTGAAATTTGCGATTGAGATTGTTGGTTGTACATGGAGGAAGTTGTTGAAGGCGAGTGGATGGAGTTTGCGACTCAGATTGATGGCGGTGGATGAAGTTGTTGAAGGTGGGGTTGGGGTTGCGATGAGAGGGGTTGTGGAAGGCTGGGTGCGGTGGCTGAGGGCAGGGAAGGGCGGCGAGTGCTGGGGAGGGGGGTTTGGAATCTGGGGCAGGAGGAGGGTGGTTGCCATAGAGGGGCAGGGGCAGATTGGTCATTGATGGGGGCGGTTGGTCACTATAAGCCGGCGGCGGGTCACCGACGGTACTTGCCGGAGGTAATGTAGGCGGCGACCCGATGTTGGTTGTGGCGGCAGTGCCTGGGCGGCGGACGGCGGAAAATATTGTCACTGTAAATTTGTTTGAGAATCAGGTCACTGTAAAAGCCGGTGGACAGTCACTGAGACCGGTGGCGGTGGGCAGGCAGTCACTGAGGCCAGTGGACGGTGAGCGGCAATCACTGGATGGGGCGGCAATAGTCACTGGATGGGGCGGCGACGGAGTCAATGTGGCGACGGAGTCACTATGGCGGCGGGTCACTGTGACGGCAGGTCACTTTAACTAAAGTCACTTTGCATCATAGGGTTAATTGTGATGTTAGATCACATTTTTGGAATTTTGAAAAAGATGTCCATTTTTATCTTTTGTATTTTTTAGTAATATCTAGACCAAAATACCAATAAAATTTACCCAGTGGGCTTTAGATAGCATGCCCTACTGGGGCCAACAAATCGGGTTACAAACCGAATTACAGCCGCATCCTGAATAGTGTATAGGATAATAGGACACAAGGAAAGCAAATTAGTGCGGCAGGGCGGGGGAGAAAAAGCGGGGAAGTTATCCGGAAGTAAAAGCCAGTCCCCCTTCCAGTTCCCCTTCCAGTTCCAAGCTCTCTGAATCTCATCAAGATCTAGCCAGAATGGGTGCCGGATTTCAATGCAAAGCCGACGAGGATGGGGGTGAAAGTCTCACGGAAAGCTATGCTGCTCCGGTGGTTGTGGGTCTGCAGCCGTCAGCTCTGGTGGATCACATAGCTACGGTCGATTTGTCTCTTCTCTCCCTAATCCCCGGAGAGATTGGAGGCTCCTTCCCTGTACATTCCTCTCTCTTTCTCTACTGAATTTGCTGACTTCCTTAGGCTCTGTTTGTGCCCTGGCAGACTTCCATGAGGCCCACTCCGTTTTTGGCCGAAATATAATTCAACTTTTCATATTTTTTCGGCCATTAGTTCGAAGTAGAACCCATTGATTTTAATAATTTGATCACGTCAAAAGTTCAAATTTACCAAATATAGAGACAAGAAACTTTTTTTATTGGATTTGATCTAACTGTTGAGATTACTTTATACTAAAGACTTGAATTTTCCACGTAATTTAATGATTAAATTTAATAGATGATGCTTAGAGAGAATAATCTTAACTGTTAAGTTATATTTTTGCCCAAAACAGTGTCTGGTGAATAATGGAATTCAGTAATTTTAATTAAGATGGCATAATTTATTTATTAATTTTATATGTCGGCCCTACATGTATCATAAAGATGCCACCTTCCTACACCCGCCTATCATGCTATGATTCCCAATTTCATGTTGTGGTCCTGTTTTTTTTCATTACGGATTCTTAAGGGGATAATTTGAGTTTGACCCCATTTTATCGTCTAAATTGGATTTTCCACATCGTTTTTAAAAATCTTTGTATTTACATCCAACCCCGTATGAAAAGACAAAAATGCCCCTCGATCAGGAATATGTTGAAGGCCAATAGAATTGTTAATGGAGGGGCTTTTTTGTCTTTTGATACCGGGCTGGGGGTGCAAATACACCGATTTTTAAAAAAGGGGTGTGAAGTTCAATTTGGACAATAATATGGGGTTCAAACTCAAATTACCCCATTATAGAATTATGTACTCGCTTTTTAAAAGAATGATGATTTGGATTGTTCCCCAGATATTAAGAAATTACTTGTATTATTTAAAAATATAGATAAAATATAATTAGTTCCCCATATTTTTCTATTTAAAGTATGAAAATGTGAGAACTTGTACTAAATCAGTTGAGCGAAACCAGGTAAAATAAAAAATAATAATAAATGATGTTTAGGAAGGGAATGTTAAATCACAAATAATTTAGGGAAAGATTGAAAAGAAAATTATTTAAAGAAGGGAGAAGTAATTATTTGTATGAGGTCTTATAAATCTTGCACCTATATTTTATTGTGTAATCATACTTAAACCTACTCACTAAGAATATGTAATTCAAAGATTTAATTTATTGGATCGCTTGTATTAGTTTTTGTATTGCTACGTCAAAAATTTGCATTTGTAGTTGAGATATTCGTCAAAGAATTTTGGTATATAGATACATTGTTTTGGTTTGTTGAGATTGCTGATATGAATAATTATTTAATACATACTTCAGTATCAACTTAATTAAAATTAATTAATTTTAATATTTTTATTTTTAAAATATCAATTCAACATGTTTTTGACAGTTTTTTCTTTGCTTCCAATATAGATGTTATCATTTTTTGGAGTATCCATCTAAACCTACTATAATATCTGCTCATTATAATGCTAACATCTTTGATTGGGATGGGATCATCAGTGATGCCATGAGACCACAAGATACTTGGCGAGATATTATCATTAAATATAAACTTCCAACAGCACAATCATATTTACTTTATTAAACAAGTATTAAATTTGGTAAGTGTTTTGCATCTTACATTTCTAGTTTAGCATTGCTTAGCATTCCCCCACAGGAGAGGATCTATGTTAGGGCTACAGTGTCTGAATCCCAGGGCAATGTAATTTTTTTCAATCTTTTTAGTGTTCATTTTTCATATTTAGCTCATCCCGTTAATGTTTAAGCCTAGTATAATTACTTTTCACTGCAGTCCAAATTCCTGGATCCGCCCCTACCCCACTACATAAAAAAGAGAATTATAATAGACACATGCAATAAATATCAATACTGAAAGAGCGTGCATTAATTGTACATGATTAAAAGTTAAAAGTCTTACACTATAACGGTGTTTTTGTCTTAAAGGTGAAACGGTTATGTAGTACTGCGTATAGCACAACTTAGAATTGCATGTGAAACTTAGAGATGGACATAAGCTCAGGGCATTAACCTTTCTTTACAAACATACGTTTCTTATAAGCTCAGGGCATCTTCAGAGCCCATCCTGAGAAAAGTCATTTGTAAGTCTTAACGCTCATAATTTGTGCAAATGACTTTCAAGGCTCATTAATTTCATTATCATTATTATTATGATTTCCTTGTATAGGTGATACTGCACATGTATTCTTAGAGTATCTTCAACAGTTAGCTAGTTGTCAGTGTGGTTTGATTTGCCACATCAACATTTTCAGCAAAATTATTTTCAAAATAAAAGGTACTTCAGTTTCCTATGTATATTATTAATGATATTATAATTTATAATTCCCTTCCCTCAAAGCTAGTAGCTCTTTTGGCTATTTTGTTTCCTCAATTAAAAAGAAAAGCAATCCTCCAATAGTTAACAATTTGCTGTAATATTGCAAGAAAGTTCTCCAAATCAACCATTAGAGATGCTCTTATTACTGTCATGAAAATGAGTCAAGCTTCAGATTCTTTTGTTTCAAATATAGTCATATTTGATTAAGCAAACTAGTTTTTCATTTTTATTTCCAAACAAAATGTAGGATTGCATGACTTTTTCTGGGAGTCAGGGAGTAAAATCTGCCCGGTAAACAGTTTAAAAATCCTATTGGTAAATAATCTATTTTGCTGTCTTGAATGTTTTCACTCTTTGGTTTATTTATACAGTTATTATTAAATACAAGTTATCCTCTTCAGCCTATACAGTGACCTATTTATAAAATCTGATTATTTGTTCCTTGAGATTGGTAGTTTTGTCATTCATTACTCTTTGGCGTGGTAGGCTACATTGAATTTGAGAATAAGGGTGTTGAAATGAGTTTAGTATTGCCATTCTGTTTGATTACGTGGGTATTTTATGCTCTAATTCAAATTTTGTGCATTACTTGTTTCAACTAAAGGTTGAAACTGAAGAGCTGAAACATATTCTGAACAAGATTAATGCATATATCCTTCCAACCCCAGAAAATATGTCCCCTTTGAAGACGATAGCTGGAGGAAGTGTAGCAAACACGATCAGGGGGTTGGCTGCTGGGTTTGGGGTTCACTGTGGAATAATCGGCGCATATGGAAATGATCAACAAGGAATGTTATTCTCAAATAATATGAGCTCTTACCAAGTGGATATCTCTAGATTGAGGCAAAAGAATGGACACACAGCTCAGGTGAACATTATCATATTTTTGCTTGTTGAGACTTGGTGTCATGGCTTAACATGCTTTATAAAGTTTGTTCCATCTCTTAAAACTTATGCTTATTTAAGGTGTACATAGATAAGATTCGAGGTTCTATCATAAAAGATCAACCTTGAGAACTGCATAGGAAAAGGAGGCCAACATCGTATTACGTATATGTTCAATTGTATTGTACTATCATTACATCTGTTTGATGTGGGGTGATTTGACATAGCTAACTCCATATGATTAGCTTTGGGCACACAGCTCATTTGAACTTACATGCTCCATAAGATTGTGTCTCATCTCATACTCACATTGGAGTAGACTTGTTTTGAAATTTGTATGCTTGTTTGAGGTTCTCATAAGAAGAGTGCTCCAAAACTTTACATGTTGATATCATATATTTGGTCGATGTAGGATGTCATAACATAGCTAGTTCTAAATGATTGATTGATATAAAGGGCTAAACCAGTATAAGCTTTTCCCTGTGACAGTGTGTTTGTATGGTTGATGAATATGGCAATCGTACAATGCGTCCCTGTCTTTCAAGTGCTGTGAAAGTTCAGGTGCATGCCGTCTTAACCATCTTGTCAAATACAAGCAGTTCATGATTCTCAACAATTTTTCCTTGTGCAAATCTTGTTGTGCCCTCTTTAACAGGCTGATGAACTGAAGAGGGAGGATTTCAAAGGGTCAAAGGTAGTATATGTTCGCAAAATGAAAAGATATTATGTTTGCTTTTGGAAACAGTTGCTAGTCTGTTCAATCACTGATCTCATTTATTGTTACAGTGGTTAGTGCTAAGATATGCAATACAAAACTTAGATGTTATCAAGACAGCCATTCACATGGCCAAACAAGAAGGCCTCTGTGTCTCGCTTGATCTCGCCAGCTTTGAGGTAAGACATTGCTCAAACTCCTTGTTGTGGCCAGAGTGGTCCCACTGGTTGGATTAGGTTCAACAGCTGTTATCGTATAAATGTATAGCACTATAGCCAAATTAATGAATGAGTAAATATCATGTCACAGTCTAAGTGATATTTTTTCAATTTTTCTGCATATGAAGTGTATAAGAACACAGTCAATGGAATTAGTATGGCAAATTTCACCTATGCAGTTTGTCTGTTTATTGTAATTTTCAACCTGAACAGATGGTGAGGAAGTTTAGGTTGCCACTTATCGATTTATTAGAGTCTGGGAACATAGACCTTTGCTTTGCAAATGAGGACGAAGCAAAGCAGCTGCTAAGGTGATTGTCCTTTTCTTAAGCACCTTCCACAGGGTCTGTTTCCTAAGCTTTTACCGAATTATTGTTAGAGCTTTGATTTACTTAATTTTTCCCATGCAGCAGTGAAGAAGATATAAATCCTGAGGCAGCAATTGGATTTTTAGCGCAATACTGCCGGTGGGCGGTTATCACACTGGGCCAAAATGGGTGCATTGCAATACATGGAAAAGAGGTACCCCTCCGTCCCGAACCCCCGCCCCTCCCTCCTTCTCCAAACAAAAATCGTCATATTTGATTATATTTTTTTGCCCCAAGGTCCTTTGTGGAACAAAAGATGCCAAATTGCACACTTTTTGAATATGCTGTGAAAAAGTGACCCTTACAAGTTAAGTTTGCCAAGTATGCATTTGGTATTCTCAAATGGGCTGATAAGCCTGAAAGTTTTGTCAAAAGCCACATGGTTTGGCTGAATTTAATTTTCAGTCAAAACAATCATTCCAGCCCTTATACCCTTTTTGGCTGGTTTAGCTGATTTCAGCTAAAATCACAAATTTTCTTTCTGTTTGCCCAAATAAAAGTCACATTAATTCTGCCCATTGAGTCATTTCTTCTATTTCAGCAATCCCGTACAGGCTCTAAGTTTAGTTAAAGTGTTAAACCAACCAATAGGTAGTACTAGTAGTTAGCATGATGACTTTATAGTTGCAACAACAACAAAATCCAAGCCTTAGTCCCAAAAGATTTTGGGGTCGGTTAACATGAATCATACATGATATCAGAACTAAAAGGAGATGACTTTATATCTCAGTTGTAAAAATCTCTGCCTAAGCACCATAGTGCTTTAAAAAACAAGAATGGATTGCTTAATGCCTTTGTTATCAATCGTTCACTGATGATTGCGTATTTGAAAATCGCGGTGGGAGGATGAATAGGTGGCGCATGTTGGGGCAATAGGAGAGTCAAAGGCAAAGGATGCAACCGGGGCAGGAGACTTGTTTGCAAGTGGGTTTCTGTATGGACTGATAAAGGGTCTGTCACTCGAAGAGTGCTGTCGAGTCGGTTCATGCAGTGGTGGTTCGGTCGTAAGAGATCTTGGAGGTGAGGTCACTCCTTTAAACTGGCTGTGGATGTACAAGCAAATGATGTCCCATGGGCTTGCGGTGCCCTCTCTCAGCAGCACTTCTGAATCAGGAGTTTCATAATATTCTATTTTTTATTCATTCATATATTTTGCATATGGCTAGCTTTTTCTCTTCTTACCCCCACCCTCACACGCATTGCTTCCCTAAAAAAGGATTAGGTAAGAAAAGGGACAAAAACTGTTGGGTTTCTATGAATCTGCTTTAGTGTTTTTAATTATTTTTTGGAATCGAAATTTGAACCAAAATATGGTTTGCCATAAATTTGATTCTTTTGAGATTAAAGTGAACGGAATGATTTTTTTGAATTTTCTCGTCATAAAGCGACACAGTCCAATACAAGTAATGTTGTGGAGCATGTCTCCCATCAGGGGTGGAATAATCAAACCTAGAAAGGGATCATTCCAAGTTGTTTGACAGGTTCTTCAAGCGAGTACAAAAAAAGCCTGAATCTATTACGGAGAAAAAAATTGAACATCTATTAGGAGAGTAACAAGTTCTATAACCCTGTATGAACTTAGAGAATTTACTGATTTGTAGACTTGTAGTGATTGTTATTTGTTAATAACAGCTCGGCATTGTGCAGGCCTGGCCCGGTTGATTCAACAAGTGGGCTACGGGATCCAAAAATGGTGGACCGGCCTGACCCAGCCCAGGCTCGGGCTGGTATCAGGCCTGAATACGTTTGACCCAGAGCTCGGCCTGACCTGGGCCCGGTCCACCCCTATTCTGAACGGCTATTTGTAATGGTTATCTTCAAACATATTTTGTTTAGCGAAGGTGGGAAGTAGGCATGGATATGGTTCTGGTTGAGGCTGAGATGGTCTTTGCCAAAAGAGTGTCGGGAAATCGTCAATAGAATTAAATATCAACCTCGGCAATATGAAAAGGGTCAAATAGGTCCTTGTACCAATTCGGATTGCTCAATTTGCCCTCTCAACTCAAAAAAGCTCCAATTGGCATCCTGAACTCGATAAAAATATTCAAATTTCACTTTTTGCAAGTTTCAATTCGGTCACCGCCACGTCACCCCGGTAGGGTGTCAACTGTGCATGTGATGTGGCAACTTAGGGGGTCAAATAAGCCGCTGAACCTGATCGAATCGTTCAATTTACTCCCTCAACCCTAAAAAATGTCAAAAAATATTTAAGGGTTGAAGGGGTAAATTGAACATTTCAGTCAGGTTCAGGGGCTTATTTGACCCCCTAAGTTGTCATGCCACATGCACAGTTAGCACCCTACCGGGTGATGTGGCGGTGACCGGCTTGTGACCTGCAAAAAGTAAAATTTAAATCTTTTTATGGAGTTTAGGATGCCAATTGGAGCTATTTTGAGTTTGTGGGGCAAATTGAACAATCTTATTTGACCCTTTAGCCATATGAAAATAGTACATCGACTTCGTCAATGCAGTTTTTTAGTACATCACGTAAAGAGAAAACTATCACATAGACCCTCCTAGTCTCCTACTATACTCAAAATCGCAATCAAACCCTCTTACCTAAATATAAACCAATTAGGCACTCCAACTTAGAAAAAAACATCCAAAGCTACTTTTTAATATGTCACCAACAAGTTACCCGTTATGCACTTACGTCGCCTCCCACATGTCATTTTTTCCTTTTTGGTCAACAATTTCAGAGCACGCCTTCTTCATCAAGCATCTGCCAAAGATCTAGAACTCGCTTTCATCAAAAGAGTGCACCAAAGCTCCTCAAAG
Organism: Cuscuta europaea; assembly: GCA_945859875.1. Lineage (NCBI taxonomy): Eukaryota > Viridiplantae > Streptophyta > Magnoliopsida > Solanales > Convolvulaceae > Cuscuta > Cuscuta europaea. Next base: position 7,001,687 of record CAMAPE010000027.1, on the reverse strand, counting down.
CACAACACTTTTTCAACTTCTAAGTGGTTTCGTGATTAGGAAAACGAACCGTGAAACCTCCACTTCAAAGGTCTCCGCCTCACAACCACCGTGACTTGACAATGTAATTCAACAAATTGTTTCCAGATGGATTCATGATTTCGAGGAGGCTAACGATTTAAAGGGACATGATCGGAGGAACACCAAGGATTCGAAGGAATTCATGAAGGAAGTTGGGAGGTCCATCGAAAACAATGACACCGCTCACCCTTCTTTCCCACGCAAATTATACCGTGGGATCGGTCCACCTTGCGCATGGTGTGCCGATCCCAAACGGTGTAGTTTTATTAATTAAAAATAAAACTAATCTTATTCCGTAAAGTGAAATCGGCTCTGTCCTCCGTCCAAACCCACCGCAAGCAGGAAGGATCGATCCAGAGCTGCCTGCTCCTATTCGTCGCTGGATTGCCTCAAGCTTTCTAAAAAGAGCAACACCGCCCTTCTAAACACCGCCCTTTTACTGGCACACAACTCAAAAAGGGACGGAAAGCTTCTTCCTGCAACTTGTCATACTTAATTATGAATCTTCCTTTGTTTATATATACTTCCTCCGTTTCTTAAAAGTTGCAACATTAGGATATTTGCACTATTCGCACACCTTACTTTGACCACAATTTTCTATTAATATATAAAATCAAATTATTATGTATAAAATGTCATTAAATTTCTATTGATGTGAATTTTCAAAATATTAACTTTTTATAATTTTTACTAATACGTAATTAGAAATAATTAAAGTCAAAGTTGTGTGTTGGCAAACGTGAAAGTCAAACTGTTGCAACTATTAAAGAACGGAGGAAGTATATATATATATATATATATATATATATATATATATATATATATATATATATATATATATATATATATATATATATATATATATATATATATATATATATATATATATATATATATATATATATATATTGAACAAGTTACATTTTGACTTGGCTCAAGTTACATTAAAAAATACTCGCGGTTACATTTTTGTGTGCGCGAGTTACACCATTCATGTGCGCGAGTTACATTTAGAGTTTGTCTATCAACTTTGCCCAACAAATTACATCTTCCTTACACGTGATTTACATTTTGCATAATACGAGTTACAACACAATAAGCCCATGTTATTCAAAGAAAAATCATTTTCATAAAAAATCGTTTTTATAGCACTGATATTAAAAACAAGATATATACACAATTTATGTTAAATAGTTGGACAATTAGACTCCTTTTTTTTCATTGAAATCAATTTTTTTATTTTTTATGTTATGTATTGAACTAGTTACATTTCGACTAGACTTGAGTTACATTCATCAATCACGTTAGTTACATTTCTTTACACGTGAGTTACACCATTCTGTTACTGGAACAAGAGAAAAAAAAGTTACTGTTCACGCATGTATTGTTCACGTGTGTACTGTTCACACGGTATAGGAACTGCTTTCCCCCGAGTTGTCTATAGCTTCAAAGACCACAGGGACATAAGGAAGTGAACGGATGGGTCAGGGATCTGTTCACAATTAGCCCAAAACCGGAGTTGGAAGCTGACTTCACCTGGTTACTGGACAATTCTTGGCAGGGCAACAAAATCAGAGTCAAAGATGACAGGCACGAAGGTGAAGAGCTGTTGCAGAAGAGAAGAAGAGTTTGAAGAGGGCGAAGAAGAATCGTCTTCCTCCTTCCGATGGTGTCCAAGGAGGCTTGTTTCCACAACAGCTTATGGTGATGGCGGGGGAGATCCAGGAGCAGCACATATGGTTAACATTGGCTGAGCTCAAGACTGATTTCCGGCGAGAATCTCTGGACGCTACGATGTTGGGTTTATTAAGGAGGAGAAGAACATCGAAGAATTGGCCAAGTCCATGGAAATTTACCAACCTACGTGTGCATTTAACATTGGTCACATAAGAGCATCTATAATGCTATAATGTGCATAGTGCACATGTGGCATGAGAGAATCTACAATGCTATAATGTGCATAATGTGCATAGGCACATGCTCTAAAAGGACTTAAATATTTGTGCCACATAGATCGCCATGTGTCCATTTAACTTGCAAACCGATGGTTTACCGGTTAATAATTCAATTTGAGCGTCTTTTAAAAGTTGGAGTGTCTAATTGGGTGATATTTAAGTACAAGGGCTTAATTGCTATTTTGAGTATAATAAAAAGGCTTATTTGATAGTTTTTCCTTACTTAAATTATAGGAAAAAATAATGAAAATACTTCAAACTTTGAAGGGGTGTGAAGTAAACACACCTCAAATTTTATATAAAAAGTAATTTTCATATCATTTTCATGTATATATCTTTCAGAGTTAATTGTGTAATTTAAAATAACAAATTAAAAGTGTTGCAATTATATAAATTGGGGGTAACATTATATTTCGCAATAGCAGTTTAGAATGTTAATTATGTTTTCATGAATTCTAACATTCATATTTTGATGTAAAGTTAAAATTTGGTTGATTATATTTTGTAACTTATTTCAGTCAAAGAATTTTAAAACAATAGAAAAAAGCATACCATGTACGGAGTATCATTTACTTGTTGATTTTAATTTGGGCCGTTAGATCATTTTCTTGTTAGACATACCAAATTATCTCACCCATTGCATTTACAATTTTTTAAATTAAGTTGCTGGTGTTGGTTGATGTCATGCTTACATCACCTGCAATATTATTGTGGTTGGGCACCTATGGGTGTAGCTCAATTGGTAGATAGGGGGTGTCACAATGGGTAATCCTCAGGTTCGAATTTCGGCAACTTCGATAAGATGATACTATGCTAAAATGCATAGAGCCTCTGCAAGTACATGGCCAGAGTCTCACTCTCTATCTGTCTGCTTGTGAATAAAATCCAATTTACATTCTCATATCTAACTGTTCGGTCGGTGTTGGGGATCATATATTCACGAGCCCACCGTCCAAGCTACTGCCCCATTTCTTTTGATTGCATTTTTTATTAAAAAGGACTGCATCCATCTCGGAAGGTCCTTCAACATTTAAACAAGTGATATTCTCACCCAATTGTCCATTTGAACTAAACTTATCTCGTATACGCCCCCCCTATTTACCGAATGAGTTACAGTGTTACACTCCCCAGAGTCCCCCATGATTGCATTTCTTTCCTCGTTGCAAACATGGATGTTGATTGGGGTGAAATACACTTTTGACATTGCGAAAATGAATTATATACCCCAAATTTTGTGGAGGTATAATCTCAACACTCCAAATCTGAATGTGCGATATTAATATTATGATTTTTTATAGGGAGAACTATCAAATAAGCTCTTGAACTTTCATAAAAAGTGCAAATAAGTCCTTTTATAGGTGGTTCTGTCCGGCCGTCGCCATTTGAGGCGGTTTCCGGTGGAATTATTTGATGATTTTTTTTGGGCATCTTCTTCATTAAGTCTAGTTTACTCATACCAAATTTCAGCTAAACATTCAATCGGGAAGGCGGACAAATGAATTTTTGAAGATAACGGCACGGTTAGGCAGCGCAGTATATTTCAGAAAATCATTTGACTGCCTTCTCGATTGAATTTTTAGCTGAAATTTGGTATGAATAAATTAGACTTAATGAAGAAGATGCTAAAAAAATTTCATCAAAAAATTCAACCGGAAACCGCCCCAAATGGCGACAGCCGGACAAAGTCTCCTGTAAAAGGGCTTATTTGCACTTTTTATGAAAGTTCGAGGACTTATTTGATAGTTCTCCCTTTTTTATATTGTTAGTGGCTTTAGAAATTAGAACATGCACATAGATTGTTTATTCACAAATGAAAGTTCAAGATGTTTATTGTTCACTCCTAAATATTTGACAAAATTATAAATTGACTTCATAAACTTGTATTCGAAAAAGAAACAATCTACGTCTCGCCATCACCAATCTACATGAATTCACACTTTCTTTGGGATATTCATATTAATTCCCCTTTTAACAGTTTTTATAATATCCCCTCCGCACCAAATTAGTTGTCTTGTAACTTTGTAAGTATTCACGAAGTAGTGGGTATATTACAGTCTACAATCGGTTGTACCTTGAATATGGTACGACCGAATATTTTTGTAATATATTTGAACTTCAAACCTTTTTATGTGATATGCTCTCACTATCTAACCTTTTTATCGTTCGTACGTTAGTTTTTTTCCAGCCGTATTGCTCCTGCACATCTTGATCAGTTGATCCTTGGTTTACATTTTTTTCTTTTCTCTTTTTTTTTTTATCATGTTTCGTTGCTTTACATCTTGATCGCATGTTGATTGTTTTGCTTCTTTCTTTTTGTTTATTTCTTGTTGCTTTTCGTTTCTCTTTTTTATTTTAACAATCTTTTACTTTTTTTTATTCAATTATTATGAAAATGTATTATATAAAATGATGGAGTATATGGGTCTGAGCCCCCGGACCCACATACTCGGAAGAACAGAAAGCACAAGACACGGAGTGGCGCCCTCGTCGGCCAAGACGCCCCCGTCGGCCGAGAAGGTGCCAACTCAGATTATGGTCCTGAAGCCAAGGAACCCGGGTGCCCTCGTCGGCCGTGCCCTAGTCGGCCACGCCCTCGTCGGCCACGAAGACTCCACAGAACCGGATTCTACACTTACTTATTTGTACAGCCCATTAGTGGCTTTGTATTCGGCCCAGTAGCGGTCCAGTTGTAAATGGGCCTCCCAAGCCCAAGCCTTGGGAGCTCAGCCCGTATTTTCTCTATAAATACTCCCCTTGGGAGTAGTTATAGGGGTTACAAATTCATTCTATTGAAGCATATTATTGCACTTCTCTCTCTAGCTCTCACTTCTCTCTAGATATACTCTATCATTTCGTGCTCTCGTTGAGAGCTAGAACAATCAAGTTAGCACCCTTCGTCGCTACCGAGCACAGCTAACCACTGATCATGGGGAGAACTAAGTCAAACCGCAACCTCGTCAGCAAAGCCATCCCTGAGGACCAAGAGCCCAGGGAGCACGATGAGGACGCCACGGCCGACCAGGCCGGCGGAGGGGACCTCTTCCAGGAGGCCTTCAACCTCACGACGGACCTCCGCAACCAACTCAACGGCGGAGCCCCTGATGCCCGCCTCGGCTTGGACAAGAAACGAGCTGAGAAGACGGATCACGCCCCGGCCCAGCCTATGGCCGCGGCCTCTCCGTCCGTGGATCCACAGGTCCAGGCCGCGCTGTCAGCCATCATCGCCAGCCTAGCTCAGAGCCCCACCGTCCTCAGCGCACTCTTGCCAAGGACCGGGGGGAACGTCACTCAACCTCCTCAGCCCCAACCGTTGGCCGTCCAGATAGGCAACGATGAGGGGGTGGTGCCCCAGGACACGGCGTCGTCTCACTCCCACCCTGCTTCCCCTCTTCGGCCTGGGCAGACCCCAGCGCGTGGAAAAGCCTCTGCCTTCAATAGGCTAGGTGACACGCGCCGTCGTCCGGTTTCGGAGAGGATGGCGGGACGGATTGGTGAGCCTCGTCCTGGCTCGCCGAGGGAAAGCTTGGGGTCTGTGTCCCGGACAGCGGACCAGCCCCGCCCGGACAAGGGCAAGGGAAAGTTACACGAGGATGACGTGCGTCACCAGATCAACGCGGCTCACAACGAGCGCATGAGGAACCAGCCGGGCGCCGCTGCGGCCGCCAGGGACCCCCGGGACGAGGTCATCGCCCAGCTGGAAAGGAGGCTGGCTCAGATGGAGGCCAAGCAGTCGGCCAACATCCCTACGGCCGGCGCCTCCAACGACCCCGGCCTCAACGCACTCATGAACAAGGTTAGCGCCCTGGAGAGGGAGCTGGCCGAGGGGCGAGGTGATCCCATTATCCAGGTCAGGACCAGGACCCCTTTCACCAACAGGGTCCTCTCGGCCCCCATTCTGGAGAAGTACAGGGGGAACGCCATCAAGTCCTACGACGGCCGATCACACCCCCAGGAGCACTTCAGCCGTTATCAGAACAACATGCTGATGGTGAACGCGTCCGACGAATACCTCTGCCGTTGGTTCCTCTCTACTCTCGAGGGGCCAACGTACGAGTGGTTCAACGCGTTCCCCGAAGGGAGCATCGACTCTTGGCAGGATCTCTCCCAACGCTTCCTCACCCACTTTGCCGGGAGGAAGCGTGCAAAGAAGTATTTCACCCACCTCCTCTCCGTCAAGCAGCAGCACGAGGAGTCCCTCCGGTCATTCATCGATCGGTGGACGAGGGAGACCGAGGAGGTCGAGGGGGCCGATGAGCGCACCCTCCTCGCCTTGTACCAAGGAGCCCTCCGCAGCTCCCCGTACGCTAGGAGCCTTATCACCGACCCTCCGAGGTCGTACGCCAAGGCGCTCCAGCACGGAGGCTTGTACGCCAACGCCGACGAGCTCCATAATCACAAGAAGGAGGGGGGCCATCCCTCCAAGAAGACAAATCCTTCGCCGGCCCCGGGTCCGTCCCCGGCCGGCCAGGGTGCCCAGGGCCATCACGGCTCTGGTGGACAGAGTAAGAAAGATCGCCAATGGCGGCCGAGGTTGGAACGGCCGGGGGTCTCCCTCACTCACCCGGTCGGCACCATCCTCGATTATGCCGAGAAGCACGGCCTCATCGAGCAGGCTCCTCAGCCGGCCGAGGAGATCCTTGCCATCCAGCGGGCGGCACATACTGCCGGTTCCACAAGAACTCGTCGCACAACACTGACGATTGCATCACACTGAAGAAAGCCATCGAGCGCCTTATTCGCCAGGGGGGACTCTCCCAGTTTGTAAAAGGTGGCCCACGCAAAAACACATGGGTAAACACCGGCAAACATGGGGGCGAACCCTTTGCGAAGAAGCGGGAGATTGGAAGGCTCAGCGACGACGAGGACTTCGAGGAGCCCCCGCCGAAGAAGAATCACATTCACCTCATCGTAGGTGGGAACACTGGGGGGACTCCGCCACTCAGAGAAAGAAATGGGCCCAATCCCTTTACATTAGGGAGGTGTCCCACGTCCCCCCCCCCCCCCCAGCCGAAGAAACAGCGAACGGAGGCGATCACCTTCACCGACAAGGATCTGCCTCCGGGTACGGAATCACACAGGGACGCCCTCGTCATCCGGTGTGAGATCGGTGACTCCATCATCCACCGCACTTACATCGATACCGGGAGCTCCGTCAACGTGATGTACCTGGACACCTTCAAGCAGTTGAAGCTGGACAGAGCTCTGCTGAGGCCGATCAAGACACCGTTATCCGGCTTCACCGGGGACTCTATCGACGCCGAGGGCACGATAGTCCTCCCCGTGGAGGTCGGTGACGGCCCCCACCGCGCCAAGATTGACATGGAGTTCATGGTGGTCAACCTCCAGTGTGCCCACAACCTGATCTTGGGGCGGCCAGCGCTGGAGGACTTGGAGGCCATCATCTCCATGAAGCACTTATGTCTGAAGTTCCCCACCAATGACGGCATCGGCTACGCCAGAGGAAACCAGAGGATAGCCAGAGCTTGCTACCTCAAGCTAACGAGGCCGGCCGAAAGGGAAGGACAGAGGATAGACACCATTACGGCCGCCGTCGCCACGGACGAGGAGAGGCCACGTGCGGAGCCGGCCGAGGAGGTCGAGGAAATTCCTCTGGATACCTCCCGGCCGGAGCAGGTTCTCATAATCGGGAAGCAACTCCCCCAGGACCAACGAGACGCCATCCTCCTCGTCTTACGATCGTACGCCGTTGTCTTCGCGTGGGGCCCGGACGATATGCCAGGCATCAGCCGCCAGGTGATCACTCACCGGCTGACCGTCGATCCGGCCTCCGCGCCCGTCAAACAGAAGCGGCGCTACTTGTCCGCCGACAGGCGGGACTTCGTCAAAAGGGAGGTCGCCATGCTCCTCTCAATCAAACACATTAAAGAGGTGAAGTACCCGACATGGTTGGCCAACGTCGTCCTCACCCAGAAACCGCCGACGTTCAGAATGTGTGTTGATTACACTGACCTGAACAAGGCGTGCCCCATGGACCTGTTCCCTCTCCCCAACATTGATCAGCTGGTGGACGAGACGGCGGGGTGCGAGTTGATGTCGTTCCTCGACGCTTTCAGAGGGTACCACCAAAACTCCATGCATGAAGATGATGCTGAGAAGACGACATTCATGACCCCAGAGGGAATCTTTTGCTACCTCGTCATGGCCTTCGGACTCAAAAACTCCGGCGCCACCTACACTAGGATGGTGGCCAAGATCTTCAGGGCGGTCCTTGGCCGGACGATGGAGCCGTACGTCGACGACATGATCGTCAAGAGCAGGCAGGCCACCTCCCACGCCAACGACCTCCGGGAAATCTTTGAAATAATGAAGGAGTTCAGGCTCCGCCTCAACCCCAAGAAGTGCGCCTTCGGCGTCCAGGGCGGCAAGTTGCTCGGCTACATGGTCAGCCGGAGAGGCATCGAGATAAACCCGGAGAAGATGCAGGCTATCATCAACATGGAGCCGCCCCGCAACGTCAAGGAGGTACATCGACTGACGGGGCGCCTGGCGGCCTTAAACCGGTTCCTCTCCAGGTCAGCCGAGAGGGCACTCCCCTTCTTTCAGATCATGCGTAAAGCCAACAGCTTCAAGTGGACGACGGAGTGCCAGGAAGCATTCGACGAATTGAAAAGGTACCTGTCGTCCCCACCCGTGCTCTCCAAGCCCAAAGCCGGCGAAACCCTCTTCTTGTACTTAGGGGTGAGCACGTCAGCCATCAGCTCCGTACTCATCCGTGAGGACGAAGGGGTGCAAAAGGCCATCTTCTACATCAGCAAGACACTCAGGGAGGCCGAGCTCAGGTACTCCCCCATTGAGAAGACGGTGCTGGCCATCGTCCATATGGTGAAGAAGCTGGGACACTACTTCCAGGCCCACGCCGTCCATGTACTGACCCAGCAACCTCTCGGCGCACTCATGAGGAGCCCCGCCAGCTCCTATAGGATGGTGAAATGGGCAATTTTCCTCAGCCAATTTCAAATTGAGATCAAGCCAAGGCCATCTATCAAAGGGCAAGCCTTGGCCGACTTCGTCATCGAATGCACGGCAAGGGAGACGGCCGTCGCCAACCCCGGGTCGGAGCCGGACGATACATGGACCCTGTTCACTGACGGCTCGTCGGCCGCGAAATCATGCGGCGGCGGCGTCGTCCTCATATCCCCTGAAGGATTCAGAGCTTACTATGCCATCCGCTTCAACTTCAGGGTATCCAACAACGAAGCCGAGTATGAGGCCCTCCTCAGCGGTCTCAGACTCACAGCCGGCCTCAAGGCCAAGCACCTCAAAATCAAGTGCGACTCCATACTGGTAGTGGGCCAGGTGGAGGGATCGTACGAAGCAAAGGAAGGCCGGATGAAGCAGTAAAAACAAGCGGCGGAGGAGTTGCTGAAAGCGTTTGAAACCAACGAGATCACTCAGATCCCAAGGGCCGAGAACGCCGAGGCCGACATCCTCTCCAAACTCAGCTCGGACACCCCAGAGCACATCTCCCAGCTGGCCAAGATCGCGGAGTTGAGCATGTCCAGCATCCATGTCAGCCCCGTCTTGTGCGTCCAACAGCGACCAGAGGACTGGATCTCCGACATCGTCACCTTCATCACAACAGGGGAGCTGCCCCCAGACGAGGAGAGGGCCAAACTTGCCAAACTCAGGGCCCCAAGCTACACCATCGAGGATGGCAAACTCTACAAACGATCTTACAATGGCACTCTCCTTCGATGCCTCCACCAGGATGAGGCCGACATAGCCATGGAAGAAGTTCATTGTGGCGTCTGCTCCTCGCACCAAGGCCCTTTCAGCATGTCCCGGCGTCTCGTCGTCCAGGGCTTCTTCTGGCCGACGATGGCACGAGACTGCGCTGACCTGGCCAAGAAGTGCACCACATGCCAGGTACTCCAGAAGGCCCCTGGTCGGCCAGCTATCAACTACGCCCCCGTCAGCACCGCAATTCCATTCTCTAGATGGGGGATTGTCCTGGTCGGCCCCCTGCCCAGAGCCGCCGGGAACAACCGCTACATCATCGTCGCCGTCGACTACTTCACCAAGTGGGTCGAGGCGGAGCCCTTGGCCAGCATCACGGGGGCCAGATGCCAAAAATTTGTTTACAAGAACATCATCACACGCTTCGGCGTCCCCCAGGAGATTATATCAGACAACGACACCCAATTCGAGGCAGCCCCTTTCCAGGAGCTCCTCCGAGAGTTTGGGGTGAGGCACCGTTTCTCCTCCGTTGCCTATCCTCAGGGCAACGGGCAGGTCGAGAACGCCTACAGAATGATCATGGAAGGGCTGAAGAAGAAACTCCAGGCCGCAGGAGGTAGTTGGGTCGACGAGCTCCCCAACATCCTGTGGTGCTACAGAACCACGCCGAGGAGGGCGATAGGTGAAACGCCTTTCGCCCTGTGCTACGACTTTGAAGCAAAGGCGCCCACGGAAGTTGCCATCCCCAGCCGACAGGTGGAACAATACGAGCCTGACGCCAATGAGGAAAACATGAAGATTGACCTGCACCTGGTCGATGAGAGGCGTGAGCAAGCTTACGTCCGAGCAGAGAACTACCGGCGTCAAGTAAAATCATACTATGACGCCAAGGTACGTTCCCGGGAATTTCAGGTGGGGGACTACGTCCTCCGCCGAAGGGAAGCAAGCCAGCCGACAGAGGGTGGCAAACTAGCATTGAAGTACGAAGGGCCCTACATCGTCAGTGCCGTGGTCAAACCCGTCACCTACAAGCTTAAGCGCCCGAATGGGTCCAATGTACCACGAACGTGGAATGTACACCATCTGGTGAAGTTTTATCAGTAATCCGAAGGAGGTGTAGACGGCGAAGCCCTCACCCCTTAACGGGTTACTGATTGAACGCCCTCCTCGGCCTCGAGCCACTTATGAATAAAATCATGTTCCTGATTTTTCTCTCTGGAATTTAAAGTAAAACATTAGCAGGTGCCCCCGTCGGTCACCTTAGAGCGAAAGGCTCAGGTATGGCCGACGTGGCCCCCTGCATTTGCAGCCTACGAGCGACAAGCTCAGGCACTCCATTGTATTTTGTATCAGCAAAGGGCTCAGGCCTAGCTGAGAGAGCACATCGTCCTGGCCCCGTAAGCCTAGAAGTGAAACGCTCAGGTATGGCCGACGATGTCCCCAGGACGAGGGGCCCGCAAACGGCCCACGTCTTGAAACGGGAAGCTCACCGCGTCGTCCACGCGCTAGATCGCAGGACGACAGGCCTGAAATCATGGCCGAGGTGACAAAATCCCAAAACTCAGGGATGGGCAACGACAGCCGTTGGAAACCGACCAAAAGTCTAGCCCGCGTCATAAATAGGCGACGGGACCCGCCCTGAGATCATGGACGTTATAAACGAAGTCCGAACCGGCCGAAGGACGAGCACACCCTTCGGCCGAAGCCTGAAAGAAGGATACTCCCCGAAACAAAAAAAAATATATACAAGGGAAAAAGAGGGAAGCCGACGGCCGCGCACACTAGCCAGCCTCGAGCAATGAAAAAATAAAATCCCCACAACTCAGGCCCAACTACGCCAAGTACATATCAGTTGAACACAAGTGTAGTACCACTGACAAGTAACATGGACGACACGTCCACGCACTACAAGGGAATGATCAAGGCCGAAACACACGCCTATAAAACCCTAACCGCATCGGTTGGGTGACACGCGAGAGGTGACCTTCATCGGCCACAGTCCTTTGAAGCACCAACGCTTGGTATGAAACAAAGAATCACAATCCTAAGGATGACCAGGACGAAGCGGGCACTTATCACACCCGCGGAAGAATCAAGCAATCAGGAAACAATCCTTACTTGCCACAGCACCCCGGATACCCGATACAGGCACCGGAACCCAGGCTGTTGGTCAAGCAAAAGGCCTTTGGGAATTTATTCAAGTGTTTACCAAACACTTAGGGAAAATTCTGAGAATTAAGGTTCCTCAAGAAGGAACCCGGGCTAGCCGACAAAGGTAGGGCCTTATCTTGGGGAAAGCAAGGGGCACCCTCATCGGCCACAAAGCCAGACCTTGGCCGATGATGGCAGGTCCACCTCCTAGCCGGCAGCGGTACCACAAAGAAGGAACTATGTCCTACATTTATACTTAGAAAATTCTCTAAGTACTTAGATGGAGGAACTCTAGACGAAGCGGGTACCTGTATACTCCAAGGCCGTTAGCTACTTACGCCTTGCATATGTGCTTAGAAAAAATTCAAAGTCCAAAAGAGTAAGGTAAGGTGCCCTTATCGGCCACAACACAAGGATGCAGGCCGACAACTACACTGGTTCAAACACTTGGGAAATCTCCCAAAGCATTTGCCAACAATGAAAAATCCCATGCCAGGACGATGAGAACACCCATCCACTTGAAGTTAGACGCTTAGAAAAATTCTAACAAAAAAGAAGAATGGGACAACGCCAGGACGGAGCGGACACCACGGTCCAGGCCAGAAGGGAAAGCACCTAAGTGAATCCAAAACACTTAGGAAATTTTCGAAAAAAAATCCTAAGTGTTATGATAGTACAGAAATGACGGTCAGGCCGACCAAGCCACCAGACCGGGAAGAAAGCAGCTTAGTGAGCCCAAAACACTTAGGAAATTTTTGAAAAAAAATCCTAAGTGTTATGATAGTAAAGCAACGACGAACAAGCCGACCAGGCCACCGGACAGGATGGACTACCCCATGGACGTAGCGGACACTCGCGGGTGACCCAAGTTGTGACCTTGACACTTAGACAAATTTCAGAATTGAAATGGCAAAGGGAAATAAGCATACAAGGAATTCACAGCCGAGCAAGACAGCAAAAAATTTTCATTCATAGTCAGTTCATTACAATTGGGGGCGCTTCGGCCATTACATCAGTTCGGCAAAAAAATGAAAAGCTAATTACAAGGGAGCAGGGAGTAGCCGATCAAGCCTCTTGGGCACCTCCATCCGCGGCTGGCTCTTCGACCTCCTCGGCTCCCTCCTCGGCCTTAGTCTCCTGGCCGGCGGCGGCTGCAGCACTGGTGGCATCGTCTAGGAAATCGAACTCGGTGTAATCCGGCTCGCCGAGGCCGGAACTCTCAATGGGGGACTCCCGCTCCGACAGAGGAAGCTTGGCCTGCTCTTCTGGATCCTTCATCAGCTTTGGCAGCTTCAAGTTCCGTCTAGCCCACCCGGATGTGTAATTCATGGCCTTCAGAGCACGAGACAGCCGCCGACACAGGAGCCTCTGCATCCGCTCCTGGCCCATGTTATAGTAAACGGCCATCTCCCTACTGAAATACTCCTGGCCGGCGGGGGAGTTCATACCCCAATTTTCAAGCCTGGCGGCCACCACTTCATAGCACCAGGGGAGCCTCTCATCAGCCTTCCACCCCTCGGCCAAGAACTTCTCAACGGCCTCATCAGCAGCCTTCACAGCGGCGGCCTCGGCCTCAGCTTTCGCCTTCACGGCTTCCTCGTTCTTGCGCCGCTCGGCCTTCAGCGCCCTTTGGCTCTCCTCGAGCTTGGCCAGGGCATCGTCCCTGGCTGCAGCGGCTTCATCGGCCCTTTGCTGCAAAGCCTTGGCATCCTCCCGGAGCCGATCTAGGCAAGCTACCGCCTCGTCGGCCGAGGCAGTCTTCTGCTCCAGCTCTTTCAAACGAGCTATCTCCCGGTACTGCCTCTTATGGCTCTCCATGAGCATAAAGGCACTCTGCAAAAAAAGAGGGCAAACCAAGACTCAGACAAATAACTCTACACGGACGACGAGAAAAATTACACATTACAAGGCAGAGAACTTACTTGGACGAGGAGGTCCATGCCGCCCTCGTACACCTTCACGTCCCCGAGCTTCTTGAGGTAAGCCCGATCTTTGGCCGGCATGGCCTGGGCCAGCACATCGTGGCCGAGGACGGCATCGTCAAACACACCCCCGCCGACGGGGTATTCCACCACCTTCTGGTAGGTGGCAGCGGCGATCTCCTTGCCAGCCCTCTTCGTCCGTGGCTCCTGGACGATAGGGAGCGATTGGGCGGCATCACTTGGAGCAGCAATAAGGTCCACGAGGGGACCACTACCGTCCACGCTCGGGACAGTCAGAGTACCGGCTTCGGTAGCAGGGGAAGGAGACGGTGCCCTCTTCGTCTTCTTGGCGACGTTCAGGCCGGCCTCAGTCAATTTTTTCTGGCCGTCAGTGGCCGGCCTCTTCTTCGATTGGGCAGGCCTTGGGGCCGCACCAGCAGTAGCCCCGCTTCCCTCGGCCGCGGCACGTCTGGCCGTCTCGGCCGCCTTTGCAGCCAACTCCTCGGCCGCTTTGGCCTTAGCAATAGCCATTATGGAACGACGATCCATGACAAAATCTACAAAGGAAAAACAACAGATTAGCAAGGCAAAAGAACAAATCATAAAGGAAGAAAGCCGAAGAAATAATTACCATCGGCCTCAGCAGGAATGCCCAAGTCCGGGCCGTCGGCCTCTTCGAAGGTGGTGGTCATCCTCGGCCAGAGTTGGATGTCATCCTCCTTATCGCCATACACATGGTATCTAAAGGAGCCGAGGGCGGTCATCTTGTATTCAGTAATGTAATCCTTCACGCTCCTCGGCCCCCCTTCCAGGAAAGCCTCCACCTGAGCGTCCAAGATAGAGCTCTTCGGCGGGTCATGCAGATTAAACCTCCCGGTATGGCCGAGGGAGGGAAACTCGGTGCCACTCTCACCAAGGGACACAAAAACGAACTTGCTCTTCCACCCATGAATGGACGTAGGCAAGTCCGTGAAGCTCCTCTTCTTCGGCAGCTGTTGAAGAGTAGCATAGGCCGCACAGTTTTTGTGGCTTCCTCGGCCGATCTGATACAGATTCATGAAAAGGACCGTCGTCTGCCTGTGGCCCAACTCCTCACAGCGGAGCAAAAACCCTACCATCAGTGAATAGCTGTTCGGCGTCAGCAAGGCCGGAGGGAGCCCCACCATGTCAAGGTATTCAGAGATGAAGGGATGAAGGGGAAACCTCAACCCCTTAGCGAAATTCATCGGGTATACTCCAAAGTATCCCGGTGGCGGAAGAAGAACATGGTCCGTCGGCCTGGGTGCCCTAACCCGCCCGAACGGCCCCACGTACATCTGGGAAACAAGGTAGTCGGCCGCGCTGCTCTCCGGCTTAATCAGGAAGATGTTGGTGAGATCCAGGTAGGAGATGCCCGGCCCACTCTTCGGCCTCCTCACCCTCTTCGGCTTATCTGCTCCCTTCACGGCAGACACCGACCTCGGGCAGGGAATGACAGCGGAAGTGGACGCCCCCCGTCCACCACTCGGGACGCACCTGCGTCCTCACCTTTTGAAGACGAGGCTGACTCTTCGTCCTCGACTTCGTCGTCCACCGGCTCTTCGGATTTGTAGGGACTCAAGTGTTGTATCTCCTCCTCGAACTCCTCGAGCACCTCATAGTCGAGTGACCTAATGGAGGGCTGGTCGTCGTACGGATAGTAGTCTTCGTTCAAGCTCTTCACCATAACTACTACTACGAGCCTAAGGAGAATAACTAAGGATCTAAGGGTGTTCAAACGTCTAACACTAGATCACTAGCCTAGGAAGCAAAGTATGAAAAGTGCAGAGGATTGCGATGAACACTAACCTTGAACACGAAGAACATGAAGAACAAGCTTGGGAGTTTATCTCTCTAGAAAATTGGCCAGCACTTCGACAATTCAGAATGCAAATGAGATTTTTGGTCGGAGGGGGAGGGGTATTTATAGAACCCCCCACCCAACGGTCACTACACGTGGCACCCTCCCAATGGCCACATCAACGGCCACCAATGGGAGGGCACCACGTCACCAACGGGCCAAGCTACATGTCAACAGCCCACTGGCAAAACAGACTCTACGGCCTATACACGTGCTGGCTTCACGAGTGCCAGCAAGCGCCCACAACGTCCTATTTGCTTGCCAGGTTCACAAACGCCAACAATAAGGAGACGACAACGGCCAGGAACGTAATGAACGTCCGTAACGGCCACAGAAGCAAAGGAACCAAGAACCCACAGCCATCGGCTCCTCGTAATGACCAGAAAATCGCCATGAGGGTTGGATTCAGGGGGACTACGGAGAGGCCGCTTCGGCCAGGGACTCAATCAACTCCTTCACCCCTCACACTCTTCGGCCTGAAGCAGTGGGGGACTGGGGGACTACACCGGCCTCAACAAAACAAAAAGGAACAATACAAAGAACATGACTATAACCAACAAAGCATTGTCACATCGGCCATGTATCACACTGCGCCTCGTCGACCAAAGGCACACAACGTCATCAGCAACGACCAACTGGCCACCTAAGGCAAGGACACTCATCGTCCTCCGCCAACAGTTAATCATGATGGGCTCTTCGGCCAAGAACACGAAGGCCAATCAGCGACGGCCAAAAGGAGTGCGCAAACACCCTCATCGGCCACCCAAAGGAAAGGACGCCATCGTCCTCAAAGCAAGGTTCAACCTCCGTGGCCTCATCGGCCCAAACATAAACTTCAACCATCAACGTCCAGGAAAGGGAAAGCATGCCCTCAACGGCCACCATTGAAGCAGGACACTTGTCGTCCCCAAACGAACACATCAAGGAAACAACGGCCTCCCCGCCCACAGCGAGGAGCAGGTAACGGCCAAGGCACAGAACAGGATCACCAAAATGGAAACAGCACCAACGCCGCAACAGCTGACGGCCTGGGAATGCCCGCATCGGCCAAAAGCACTAAAGCACAGGAATCTACTCTCCTTCACTTCGTCTACGTCTCAACTTAGAGAGTGGGGGACTCCTGATGGAGTATATGGGTCTAAGCCCCCGGACCCACATACTCGGAAGAACAGAAAGCACAAGACACAGAGTGGCGCCCTCGTCGGCCAAGACGCCCCCGTCGGCCGAAAAGGTGCCAACTCAGATTATGGTCCTGAAGCCAAGGAACCCGGGTGCCCTCGTCGGCCGTGCCCTAGTCGGCCACGCCCTCGTCGGCCACGAAGACTCCACAGAACCGGATTCTACACTTACTTATTTGTACAGCCCATTAGTGGCTTTGTATTCGGCCCAGTAGCGGTCCAGTTGTAAATGGGCCTCCCAAGCCCAAGCCTTGGGAGCCCAGCCCGTATTTTCTCTATAAATACTCCCCTTGGGAGTAGTTATAGGGGTTACAAATTCATTCTATTGAAGCATATTATTGCACTTCTCTCTCTAGCTCTCACTTCTCTCTAGATATACTCTATCATAAAATATTATTAATGTTTGAGTTTGTTTTTTTCTTTTTCCAATCAACCTTCTAACTTAAATTTTTTAATTTGTGCATTATAAATATTTTAGTATTAATGTTTATTTTTTCTATTATTAATTTTAAGATGAATATTTATTAGTTTATTAAATATTGTGTGTTTACTAACACGAGTTTTGTCTTATACTAAAATGAGTACTCCCTTCATCCCTTAAAACTTTGTCAAGTTTGACCGACACGAAGATTAATAAAGTAAAAACTGTGTGGTTGAGATTTGTGCAAAGGAGAGAGAATTAACTGGAACCACAAAATAATTGAATAACAGAGAAAGTGACAAAGTTTTTTTGTACATCCCAAAAAGGAAAGTTGGCAAAGTTTTAAGAGACAGAGGGAGTATAATTTAAAATAAATGTGCATACACAATTGTTAATAACGAATCTACTAGATGTATGTATCATAGAAAAGAGTTTATGTTATATTGGAATAAGTATAACGATTAAAAAATGAGCATACATAATTGAATATTTGAACACATTAGGGAATTCAAATGAACTTTTGAATTTTTCGATGCTCATTTTGTAAGTTACATATGCTCATCAGGTATTGGTTTTATACTTATTTTAAAATGTTATATCAATGAATATTTTCAAAAGTAACATATTAGATTAGATTCAAGTATGATTTAATAACAGATACGAGAGCACAGACTCGAGGTTTAAACTTCGAGATTACAATCTCGAGGTTTAAATCTCGAGATTACAATCTCGAGGTTTAAATCTCGAGATTACAATCTCGAGTTTATCCCTTAGAAGAACGTCGAAATCCACCTGCAAAAACAACACCTCAAGACTTCGAAATCTTTAGAATTTCAAAATGTTTAGAACATCGAAAACTTTGGAGTTTCGAAAGCGTCAGAATACCGAAAACTTGCTGTTTGAAAAACATCAGAACATCGAAAACTTTGAAAAAATTTGAAAAGCAGAGATTCATCCAAAAATCCTATAATTTAAGCTTCGAAATGTTCAGAACAGAAAGATATCAAGCTTCGAACGATTTTGAGTTTCACGAAACTCCAAACTTTGAAAGATTCAAAACATCAAGAAATTCGTAAAATGTCGAAATCTTCAAAAACTTCGAAATCTTACGTGTCATATAAAAACCAGAATCTCGAGATCTTCCAAGGTATCGAGATCTAACAAAATCTCGAAATCTTTCAAGTTGAAAATTTCGAGTTTTGAAATTTTGAAAACAGTTTTGAAAAGCCCTTGATCTCGCGATTCCTCCTGTACCAAATTCAAGTCAAAATCGTTTCTGCAGCGGTGAAAAAATGGGATCTCGAGATCTCAGTATAGAGATCTTCGGAATCGAAAAATTGTAGAAATCGAAAACAAAGAAGTGATGTAGAATCAGTAAGAGGAGGCGATTCCAACAGTATAATTTTTACAAAGTTTCGACCAAAAACAATATCACAAAGGCAAATATCGAGATAATGAAATACTAGAGAAAAACAGGGTCTGTCGAAAAAGCAGATTCGAAAAACGCAGATAGATTCAACCTTTTTCACGCCTCGGCTCTGATACCAATTGATAAACCCAGATATTTAACAAACAACAAACATAAGCAGTGAAGAAGAAGCAGATAGAAGGATGTCGATATTATACACGAATCTGGTATACCGTATGAAACCTCGCTGCTCTCCCTCGAGAAGGAGAGCAGCGGAAACTCTTCTCTCTATCTCGCCTCTACGCACTCTAAAGGCTTTTCTCAATACTTAGGGTTCCTGTAAGTTAGCTTCCTTTTATAGGAGAAGTTGGCTAACTTACGGGTTACAAGGAATCTAATGGGTTGATACACATTTGTGGCCCATATTACACATCTAAATGCTAACTACACAAATACAAAGATATTTAATCTAGATTGGACACCATAAAATATTCCTAAACATGTTTTCTTTTTATTTTCACTTTTCCACTTTTCTTTAATAAGAAAAAAATGATTAATAAGAAAAACAAAAAAGAGAAATGAAATAAAAACAGAAAGAAAAATAAAACAGCAAAAAGGAGCTATTTTGAAGAGAAATTTTACAAAAAAAAATCTCTCCTAATAGAGTACGAAATTGAATAAAAAAAATGAAAAAGAAAAAGGAATAAAAAGTGTGCAGGGATGAAAACAAAGAGAAATTTTAGAAAGAAAAATGAAAAATGAAACATGGAAGTATGGAACCGTTTTGAGCAAATTTGTGACATGTGAGATTATTTATACGGAGTATAAGGTTTAAAAAAGAAATGGTAAAAAACCTGATATAGTAGGTCATCAATAGGTCAGAGTCAATGAAAGAAGATGAGGTGCAAATGTAGGATTAGGGATGGACTAAACCGGGCCAGCCCGACACGGAACCGGCCCGGCCCGCTACAGTGTAGGCCCGGACCGGACCGGGACCGGTTGGCCGGTTCCGGGCTTTTAGCCCGTTTGGGCGGGTCGGGCGGGCCGGGCTCGGGCCCAACTTTTGTTGAACCGGCCCGGGCGGTTCGAGCCAGGCCCGGTTCAATTTTTTTTTCTTTTCCTAGGGTAGGGCTAGGTGTTTTGGGGAGGTTTGGGGGGTTGGGGGATAACAAGAAATGCAAAAAAAACAAAAAATTAAACATGGAACCGGGCCCGATCCGGCCCGGTTAGGCCCGGACCCGGTATCAACCCGAGCCGGTTCCGGGCCCAAGTAATTGCAAAAAAAGCCCGCCCGGGTCCGGCCCGGAACCGGACAGGCCCGGGTCCATCACTATGTAGGATTATTCTGGTATTACGTAAAGATGAGATTATTGCAAGAAAATTGGTGAAATGTGGAATTATTCTTGTCAATTTTTTCATTAAAAATTACTTCATCCGTCCCTTTTTGGGACGTCCCAAAAAACTTTGCAACTTTCCTTTTTAATCAACTATTTTGTGGTTTCTATTATTTCTCTCTCCTCTGCACAAACCTCAACTACACAGTTTTTACTTTATTATTCTTCATGTCGGTCAACTTTGTCAAAGTTTTAAGGTATGGAGGTAGTTATTATACATAAATATACCCGCTATAAGTCTATAACTATAAACACGCCACTAATACTATTCAAATACAACTCTATTTACTTGAAACCAAACCTATCTAGGCGGGTTAGGAGGAAAATGTAGAGTTTGTAAAAATTGGCATGCAATGTTTGATGGCATATTTCTTTGCTAATAATAAAGCGCTGCTTCGCCAGCCTAAAGAAAAGCATTTTACTGTAAAATGAAACTCAGATTACTGTCTCGTAAGTAAACTTCAAAACCATAAAGTTATTATGAAGTTAAACAGAACACACATTCCTACACCAATTAAGCAAAAGATGATCTCCAACCTGCTGGAGTACCATCCAGAATCCAGATCTGCAACATAAATCCACACTTCAAATGAAAATCGATGAAAAAAGAAGTTGGAACATTACTATCATCATATATCCATTGGAGCCGCTCCTTCAGCAGCAGTTGGGTCTGTGGCAGGAGCAGCAGGAGCATCACCCTCCCCAACTGCTTCTTCTTCTTCACCTCCTGCTACCTCAAACTCATTGATTAAAGATTGTATAGCTTCCTTATCCAACACGTGGAATGGCTCTCCTACCCCAAGCACAGCAATTGTGCAGGCTGAGCTCGTCAGCTTCTCTCCTTGCAAGGTTTCTCTCAATGCAAAGAGTGCATCCTTGAGCAGGCTTTCTCTTGGGGAATCCATGAAGGTTTCATATCGACGCTCTAAGTATGTTTTTGCAGCTTGTGAGCGAGACCCAATGGCAAATGCTTGGTACTCGAAGTAGTTTCCACTTGGGCAGTTGTAATAGAGGTGTGCTCCCGACTCATCTAGCCCTCCCACAAGGAGGCCAACACCATATGGCCTTTTCCATGACCTCTGTGTGCAAACCTGAACAAACAATAATCGTGTTAGCAAAGCCGAGGCACAAGTAAGGGCTTGTTTGGCAAGGGTTACTTGGATCAAATAACTTCTTTGTAAGGAAAACCATTTTGTAAAATCGATTTCTGCCAACTAAGCAAGTCAAAGGGACTACATTGGTGGATGTTCTGCTGATAAGCAGGATAAACCGATTTATACAACCAAACAGGAATAGAATAATCTGACCAATTCTTTCAAATAGAGCGCTCTGTATATCCCCATTTGCTCTTCTTCAATCATTTTCATTTCATTTTCATTTACCCCAGTGCCGCAAAGGCTCCCACCTACGGTGGGGTAAGGGGGGGTTGGATGTACGCAGCCTTACCCCTGTACTAAAGCACAGAGAGACTGTTTCCGGATGACCCATAGTGAAAATCCCGTCCAAAATTGCATGGACTGACTGCTGCTTCATAACAAAGAAGCGCAGACAGTTGAGTGAGCCATTTTGCTTTATTCCATCATAATCTCAAGCCAAAAAATAATGAATCTTTGGCTCCATTGCAAATGATGGAAATAGTATGGTCGAGAATTGTTTAAAAAAAATATCAATTTCAATCACACAATCTTTCCTTAAAAGATAATGAGAAGTTTATTTTGGCACAACAAAAAAGGATTGAAAACAATTGAAAATTTACTATGGGACTAAGGGAGTAATGGGTAGGGTGTACAACACTACAGAGAGAGTGAGGGAATGACTTTTCCATCATGTTTTGCAGTCGTACTTGTAGGCAACACAAATGTAGTCAGTCTGGTATTACCTGAGGGGTAAGGTAGAATAAGCCGAGTTCCATCATATTGTTCAGTCATAGTTTTAGGCAATTACCTTCATGCACTACCTATTAGCAGGCATGTTGAGGCACATACGATAAGGTGGTAACTGGTAGGCAAATTAAATATACCAATTTTTGTATATACAACCTGGATTGTTTTAATTTTTTAATAAAGCCAGTCTCTGTACCAATATTTTCAGCAAACCTCGGATGATACATTGCACGCCTAGAAACTATTAATGCAGCCAATCTATTTAGTTAACTGGTAAGGAAAGAGACATTTGGATAAAAGGGACCCCAATACAAGAGACTCGTAAATAAAAATCATACTATTTTGGTTTGGTTTGGTTTGGTTTGGATTTTTTCTTTAAAATATATTAAGAATTTTTTGAATTTTACACATTGGTTCAGTTTTATTCGATTTTTCATGGGTTCGGTTTGATACAGTGAAAGAAATACTACCAAACTCAAATCGAATTGGATATGGTTCGGTTTCGGTGTGATATAGCTCGGTTTGGTATAGTTCAGTTCGGCCAAACCAAACCAGTATGCCGACCCCTACTACAAATCATGATGAGACAACACAATGAATAGCATGACGAAGATAGATGCATATTAATCATTAATGTCAGAATTTCAGGCAAATCTCAATTAACTCCTTATTTCTTTCTATTGTTTTCAAATTTCACCTACAAAGTATAGCTCCGATTTTTTTATTTTGAGGAGTGTATTTGTCCAACTTATTGAATCTGATCAATGATCATGCAGTTTTAAAAAGCAGCGCTCGGCTATTTATTGGGTGTTCAATTAATTTTTTTAAAGTGATTATCATGCAAAATGATTTTAATTAGGGAAAATGGAAACTAATAATCCAACCTTTTAGCGGTCTTTTGACAATAGTCCCACCTTTTCATTATTCATGAATAATCCAACCTTTGCACCCCATCTTCATTCAATGGTCCCTGACGGATTTATGATCTGTTATTCCAAGTTATTTTCTTATCTTTGCAAAACTTTATGTGATCATAAGGTGGGAATTATCGTATAACTTGGAATGAAGATAAGAAAATACCTTGGAATAATAGGTCATAAATCAGTCAGGGACCCGTGAATGAAGATGGGTGCAAAGGTTGGATTATTCATGAATAATGAAAAGGTGGGACTATTGTAAGAAGACCGCTAAAAGATTGGATTATTAGTTTCCATTTTCCCTTTTAATTAACCCAAGATTATAATAACTTACTCTGATTGTCATTTTTATCTTAAATGGTGTTTGGAGGTTTTGATTCAAAACTAAAAACAGAACCCAGATTAGTGTTGTGATGTGATAGATGGTTTATCCAAATTGTATCACAATTACTTGTAATAGAGCTTCAAACTGAAAAAAAATGGCAGATTTGCTGTTGTAACGTGATAACAGAAGAATAACTACAAAAATTAGAGCCAATTCTTATAAAAACGAGTCAGGAGAGTCACTTCTTAAATGGATCAGTTAGAAGCTCCTAGAATCACTTTTAGGAATTCTAGCAAACACATTAAAAAGCAATTTTTCGACTTTCTGTATTTGAATAATAGGATCAGTCGGGTGTTCAAGCATGGTTATTATAATAGGAAAAGTCTGGTAACAAAACAGTACACACTAACCTAGTGGAGTTGAGTTGGCCTCTTTGAGAGAAGAAGCTAAACATTATTGATCTAGTGTTTAGTTAAGTTTATAGGCTCGTGATAGGAAGTGCCTGAAACACAAAATGGAGTTCGCAATAATCTCCAAGTGCATTTTAAACTTTCACAAATTACAATCCAGTGACTAGCCGTCCCCAAAAATCCAGCAACTTTAATTTTCCTTTGACAGTCTTAGGAATCCTAAGAATATTGAAAAAATAAGCACTTGTTGCTGGCTAGTTTTCTACTTACTGCTCAGGATGAATTAACCAGCAGATAGCACTTTAGCTAGAAAGTCACAAGTGCACTTCCTTGCTAATGGAAACGGATAACTATTAACTGACAAAGTGATAGCTTTCTCTGCAGTTATACCAAGGCTTCCTAGTAAGTAAAATGCTATGTCGATGGCAGGACTTTAAAAAACGTTCACGGATGAATTAAATATCCAAGGTCAACTGGTCAAGAGGCATACAAAAAACAGCACCCAGATATTCAAATTAACTAAAGATAAGAATTGGATAGGATATTCCAACTGAGCTTCGCTCAGAGAAAGAATCGATCAGTGGAACACGATTCGATAGCTCGTGCATTGAAAAGATTGACTAGAATAAAAAGCGCATAAATTAGGGTTTTCATTTCGAGTGAGACCTGTGCTTTATCGGCAAGCTGAACAACAAGTCGGCCAACAGGGAGTGGAGACTCGTACGAGTAACTGTAATTAATGCACTCATTGCGCATGTACCGGGAGAGGACACGGCCATCGGCGGTGAGGCCGGCGATTGCAACTCCAATGTGATCGTCGACCTTGAAGATCTTCTTCTGGTGAGATGAAAGCTCGGAATTGGCTTTGTTAACGGAAGCAAAGACTACGTGAGTCTTCGATCTCAGACCTATCGCCGCCGAACCCTGTTTCACCGCCTCCATTGCGTACTCCACCTGGAACAGCCGTCCAGCCGGCGACCATGTCGTCACATCTGTGTCATACTGGTTCCTAAACATCTTCGAACTTCCTGCAGTCGATAATCACGCCTTGTTTCAACCGAGTCGCGTCGTTACCGAGTCAGTTCGGTGCTTCGTATATATAGAACGACACTGCTTTTGCTTTCTTTTCCTTCAAGGCAGGAGTGACCGAGTGAAGCAATCTCAGGGATTGTCAAATTTTTATGTTTATTATAAATACGAGTATATAAATTCAGTTCATTGTTTATAATGTATTGGGCTGTTGGGCCTCTGTTGTGAGCCAACTTTTCTAAACGGGCCTTAATGTGGTGCATTGGTACTTAGTAGAAACTAGAAATTCTCCATGGATGATATCAACTTCAAAAAGAAGATTATGAAACCATTTGGCAACACAAAATCTAAGAGGTTGTATATTTTTTTCTATTAATTTCTATCTTGATTAAGATGTTTTTCTAAATTAATTGATATTTGTATATGAAATCTTTTGTTTTGTGTGTTGAGTAAAGAATAAAATAAAATAATCAATTTAGTATTATTATTGGGTTATAATGTCACTGAAAAAACTTCGTTTGCCAACATAAATATATTCCACATTTTATTTAAAAAAATTAACAAAAACTATGTCTTAATGAAAGGACTATTTTTTCAGCTTAATAATTAAGTCGGTTTATTACTAAAGGATTAAGTTATGGTTTCAATTAAGTCGTAAGTGAGAATGACTTAATGGCTGAACGATTAAGTCGTTATTCTCATTAAGTTGAAAATAGATCGGCCCAAATTGAATCTTGTGAATCTATTTAAATTGTTCAAGTTATGCTAAAACACCTAAACCAGATGAATCTACTGATTATGAAATTATTATATCTGAATTGGTAGTAAAATATGTCATTTGAAAGCACAAGTGAACACATTGAGTTATAATAGCTCTGCAATTGGTCTATAAGAATACACAAAAAATTTGAGCCCAACAATAGTGTTGTCTCCTTAAATTGATTTAACTCCACTAACGCAGTAATTGTCTCTCAGGATAAAACAGATTCATTCCCGATGACGGGACTCCTGCAAACCCAAGGGTGCAAGGATTTAAGGAAAAATAAATGATGGAGGGAGAAGAAGTTTTCGGACTTGTGGTTTTCTTGCAAATTGGTTGGGTATTTATAGTTTCTGGCCAGGAAATTCTCACTCAAATTGGTTGTGACCTTTCTTTCAAGCTAAAGAGTCATGCTTTTTTTGTCAAAATACAAATATAATCCAAAAACGTAAAGTCTTTAAGTGGACTATTGAATACTCGTCAAAGACTCGGACCTGAATTCAAACCAGGCGGTGGCGGCGTGGTGAAAAGTTAATTCCACAACGCTTACTGTATACGGGTCTCACTGCTCAAGAAAACTCAATGTCCCAAAGGCCCAATCTAATAGCTAAGGAAAGTTTAAAAAAGACATTTTCTTAACTCTCCATTTCCGAATGTGGGACAAACTCACTTTTGAAACTAGTTTTTGACAAAGTTCGAGGAACAATTTCTCATTCATTTCTAAATGATTTTGCACATTTTAATATATGGTTGTGATCGCCTTTTGGAGCACTATATGTTAAGACTTTGGTCCTAACACAAACTAATTGTGGATCTCTTGTTTATTTTAGTTCTAAGGTGACCATTATATTAAATTAAAACAAATTTTCAAACCATGTGCAACTAAGGATGTTTTTACTTGGACTTTAATTCGTCCCAGACCAGACCAGATCAGACCAGACCAGACCAGTTCAGACGAGATCAGACCAGACTTGGATAGTTATAAAAATACAAAGAAACCATATCAGACCAGATCAGACTAATTCAGACCAGACCAGACCAGACCATATCAGACCAGACCAGACCAGACCAGCAAATTACAGTCCACGTAAAAACATCCTAACCATGATAATGGATCCACGGGACTTGCATCTGATATGAACTAACACTTGGACAGCTGGACCTACTGGTGAGCTAACTATAATTATTATAGTTCATAATTATTTGTTTAGTGTTTTTTATATCATTACTATAATTTGTGGACCAAATGGGACACTATAATTATTATAGTAATGATATAAAAAACACTAAACCTCAATTTGCATCTGATATGAACTAAAACAAATTATTGAATAAGATGGTGTCCCATTTGTGATTGAGAGTTAACTGAGATGTAAGTAGAGTCTGTTTAATAACATTAAGTTGGTTGTATACGTTGAATTTGATCAAAATTATTAGTTGATTCTGTTTATATATGAAAAAATATATTTAAAATATATTTTGTTAATAAAAGAAAGAAAAATTTATATGAAAATGGTTAAAATGGTCCTTTATAATAACTTCAGCTAATTCAGTCAGAAAAGTAACTTCAACTTTATTTATTTTGAAAATTAAACATTTTGACGTGTGTAATCAAACATTATGTGTTTTATAAAAAAAGTTGGCTTACAAAATTGATAAGCGGAAAATACATGAACACCAAACAGGCTCGTAGTACGGTTGGTGCGATTGCAATATACAGAGTATGACACAAGCAACCAGGCTGCTAGGCTAATCTTGGGCCGAGTTGAATATTAAATTTTAGTTACAAAGTTTCATGATTATTTTTGTGTAAACCTTTTTTGTGTGTGGTGGTTAGACTTTAGACGCCTATGAACATTATAAAATTTTAAAATGGTCTAATATTATTTTAGTCATTCTGGAAAAAAATCAAAGATTTTCAGGCCAGTGCACTATCCGGCTAGTTCTTAAAGACGGGTATGAACATGTGGTTAGACTCATTTCTTGTGGGTCAGATGAGACCCGTCCACATAAAATTTAGAAAAAAATCAGACTCTAATCTTTGGGCCATAACTCACCATATTTAGTTTATACGGAGTACTATCGATAGCTAAACTTAAGTGGCGGAGCAAAAACTTAAGTGGCGGATCATTTGAAGTGGGAGATGATCATCTTTTAATGAATAATTTGGTGTCAAATTTTCTAAAGAAGTTCATCAATCAAGTTGAGATAATGGGAAATGAATAGACGCATGTAATCATATACCAATGACAAAAAAGTTAAAGAAAAAGCAAAAGTGTGTCTTTTGAGGAAACTTATTTGGCTCCCTAAATCCCTCTGCCTAATACCGAGTAATAATTAGTAGTCTTTTTTGGAGGCTGGTGCCTTATATTAGAAAGAAGGAACATAAGCAGGATACAAACTGACAAAGAATCCATTGTCTATCGTCCGTCCGTGAACCAGACTTTGAATCTGTCACCTCAAATGAAGCAACTAGATTCGTTGATCCTAATTTGGGCTTACTTGAGCCAACGACTAGTAAACTAAGTTCCTCATCATCTGTCCTATGTTCTAGTGTCTTGGCAAAACAAAAAGCAACAACATTCAAAAACACGTGATGTCCATGGCAAAATTCAGCAAAAATAAAAACAAGACTAAATGTAGGGAAAACTTTAATTCTCCAAGTGCACCAGATCTTCACGTGTTGTGACGGATCTGGGACTTCAGACCGCCTCCTCCCCGTTTTTTTATCCTTCCAGCATCATGGTGTCCTCTTCTAGTTGCTCCCGCTCTAGCTCCTTTGCTTCCCATGTCCATCTCCTCTTCTGCTCTTCCGTCCCACTGTTGTGAGTCTCTGCTCCCACGATCCTTGACTCGCCCCCATCACCCTGAATCTGGTTTGCCATGCAGTGCATTTCATGTTCTTGTAATAATTAGTAGTCTAACTTCTTCTTTTTTTATTATATCCATAATTAAACTTATTTAATGTTTAATGATTGTATCCTTGGGTGCTTGGTTCATCATATGATACTATCTATGTTCCTTAAAACTTTGTCAAGTTTAACCGACACGAGGATTAATAAAATAAACTGTGTTGTTAAGGTTTGTGCAGAGGACAGAGAATTAACTAGAACCACAAATTCTTTACCAAAATGAGAAAGTGGCAAAGTTAGTGGGACATCCAAAAGAGGAAAGTTGACAAAATTTTAAAGGATGGAGGGAGTATTTCCAAATGCGAGTTGGGACTTCCTAATTGCAAAATAACGGGTGCAATATAACTAAGGTGTTTGAGAGATGGTGTTTTGTCAAAAAACGAATGTTTGACCCTTTCAACGTTTCAATAAGTGAAAAAATTGTTAAGTAAATAACAGTTTGACTCTATCGTTTTTGGACGAAATCGCTGAAATGGAAACACCACAAATAGGAGAGTTTCGGGTATTGTTTTGAAATATCGCATTTTCTATGAATTGTTATGACCAAACAGCTACATTACCAAACATATTCTGGCAGTCCGTCAACTTATTCTGCTAGTCAACATCACTGACTAAATCAAATATTGACAGTCCGCTAATATAATCCGCTAACCGCCAACCTATAAATGCCAAACACGTCCAATGTGAGTCTATAATGTTTTTAATCGGACGGTAAGTTTTTGACCTGATCTAGTTAAATTTGTTTATATCTGGTCCAATATGTATTTTACAAATGTTTGCTTCGTGTGCTTACAAATTGTTGAAGTCTAGTTTGGTCTAATCTAATTTGGTCTGATCTGATCTATTTAAATCTGATATGAAACTTAAATGAGTCTAATTAAAAGCATCCTACCTTATAAATGGCTAGAACTTTATTTGTTTTGATTTTTAAGTAGGTGCCGTCTCAACTTATACCTTCGTATCAATCTACTAAGGGGCCAAAAATAAACACTCAAGAAACTTAAGGATCAAATAGCAATTATTTTATTAATAGTATATATTTGTAATATTTCATACTTCAGGACTATAAACTATCTCCTTTGTAACCATTTCAAAGTATCTATCACATATACATGGCTCAATCTTCGATCAACGCTTCTGCCTACACCTTAATTATATCATGTCAAACCCCGACTCATTTTTTTGTTCTTATTCCATACAATTTGACTCGATCTTCTGCAAATCCTACCAAAGATCCATCTCCTTTTTACCTTCCTCCAAACAACCATTATGAGATCCGGATCATATACAAAACATTCACGAGAGATAACCATAACACATGGAAAAAATATGTTGTCATGGCGTTTACGATAAAGAATATGATGTAGTTTCTTGAAGGAACAATTCAACAACCATTAACAAATGATTCAATTCCTTACTCTGCTTGCTACCGAGTGAATGCTTTTCTACAGTCCTAATCGTTAAGGATACAATGTTTTTTCTTTTCTGAAAATTAAGAAATTAAGAAAAATAGATGAAAGAATTGGATAAAGAACTAGCACAGGTTCAGTCAAAGCATGTGCAACGCACACTGTCCTTAAAACTAATTCACTGCATCACGGTGCTATGAACGTTACAGTAGTGTCGGTTTCCCATGATACGATGACTAACGAACAACTGTATTGAGCACTCAATAGGTTGCTCCGATGAACTGGAACAAAGGTTAGAACTGGGGAAGTTTTGTCGGAAGTTTGGCAGAGCATTCCTTTTGAGGAGACTATGCAACAAATATTTTTGTGTTCTCAATGGTACTCTGGTTGTGTGAACTCAACTCTCGTGAATCCAAAATCTGTTTCTAAGCTTTTATAAGGGAGGAGAAGCCTTTGTATTAATTATGCATTCAACACCACACCTATTGTGTGAAAACACCCATTAAACACACATTGTGTTGTAATGGGTTTGAATGTTTCAGGTTGTTAACCATTTAATTAAACCATGTTGTAATCACATTTTTCAATTTCTAAACGTTAGGCAACATTCGAAACTCTATCCGTTCGAAGAGAGATTAGAACGACAATTAATCGACGGTAGTTCTACGTGTAGTTCTACCTTCGGAAATTTCCAATTTCTCCATCTCAACAAGTGAACTTCGAGAAACAATTTCTCATTCACCCATTATCCATTTTGAGTATATCACTCTTCGAATTGATCCCCTTACAAAAATGGAGACCCCAAAGCCATTTTGACCCGACCCAAATCGAAAGTGGATCTCACTCAAAATACTACCCGAAAATAGCCATTTAATGCAATTATTGATACAATTTGCCAACAATCTTCCATATGAATGAAAGTTGATTTTCGAGACTTGAAAAAAGACATGAGGATATGTAGATGCGATTGTTTTCATCGGATGATCCTTGCATACGGAGAGGTAGGTTTTATCCTTTGAACCTTCCGCTGTAAAGAAATGTTTTACTACTGGCTGTCTAGTGGACTCGGTGTCATTAAACTATACCGTCGTTGTGTAAACATTGACTCATCTTTACATGGGAACCTTCCACCTTTGTTCCGTTCTTATGGGTGTGCCCGTTTTGCCAATGGGTCACCGTCCTGGTTCTGCGATAGTTTCTAAAGAATTGAGCCTTCACAATTCTCCTTTGAAGCGGCCCTCTTCTAATGTTATCACACAAATCAACATTTCAGAATCATTAAAGCAAACATTTTGCTAACCTTGTGCAGGAGTTACTGTTTCAACTAGGAGTGGGTAGGAGTTTTAGACCCCCACAGTGATCATCCTTCGTTCCGTAATTTAGTTGTCATTTTTGAACCTAGGGCCAACTAGGTTGGGTATCCACTATAGAACTTCTCAATCCAAAGGTTTTAGTCTCATTCCTCGCGACAACTTCTCCAACAATTCTCTATCCAATGCCTTAGTAAGCGGATCCGCCATGTTATCTTTTGATCTCACGTAATCAAGTGTGATAACACCTATTGTGAGAAGTTGTTTAATGGTATTATGTCTAGACGAATGTGTCTAGACTTACAATTATATATATTGCTTTGTACCCTTCTAATTGCCGCTTGACAGTCGCAATGAATGCAAATTGGAGGGCCATGCTTTTCCCAACTTGGAGTATCCTCGAGAAAATGGCGTAGTCATTCAGTCTCTTCAGTGCACTTATCCAATGATATTAGCTCAGATTTCATCGTGGATCTAGCTATTATCGTCTGTTTCAAGGATTCCCATGATACGACTGCACCTCCCACAATGAAACATATCCACTCGTAGACTTTGAGTCCTTAATGTTCGATATCCAACTAGCGTCGCTATACCCTTAGAGTACACATGGATGTCTTCCATAGTACAATCCAAGGTTTTGGGTTTTCCGTAAATACCTCAAAACCCTTAATATTGCCTTCCGGTGTTCATCACCGGGGTTGCTAGTATATCTACTTAACTTGCCAACCACAAAGGCAATATCAAGCCCTATACAACTCATTAGACACATCAATCTTCTAATAATTCTAGCGTATTCTACTTGAGAAATACACTCTCCATGATTGTTTTAAGATGTACGTTTTTATCTGATGGTGTCTTTGCCTCTTGATAATCATTCTTATTAAACTTCGTAAGGATTTTATCAATGTAATGGGATTGACTTAGCACAAGACCGTCCGGTCCTCTAATGATTTTAATCCCGAGGATTAAATCGGTTGGCCCCATGTCCTTCATGTCAAATTTAGAATTTAACATGCTTTTGGTAGAATTAATCATTAAATTATTACTATCAACGATGAGTATATAATCCACGTATAAACACAAAATGACATAGTCGTCTACTGTGCTCTTCACATAGACGCATTTGTCACTTTCGTTTATTCTAAACCCATTAATTAACATCGCATGGTCGAACTTTTCGTGACACTGCTCATGGGCTTGTTTCAATCCATACAATGATTTAATTAATTTACACACTTTTCTTTCTTGGCCATAAACACTAAATCCCTCGGGTTGTTCCTGATGGATAATTGATACTCATAGTGTATAAATTAGGAGAGATGAACAAAGAATTGAGAAGAAGATGAGTAGTGTATTATGAGTGAGTTTGTGACTTAGGTTTACAAGCCTCCTATAAGGAGTATATATAGGGAAATCCGGGTCTGCGCCTCTAATATGGGCCAAACAGACCCGATTACATAAATGGATTAGTAGTATAAAAAGCTAATCTAGTACATACAATGAATATGTAAACTATACAGTGATATAAATGTTGTCTGCTGGTGTACGTGAATCGCTGTCCAGGCCAGATAATTGGCAGACTGGGGGGTCGAGGTCCATATACTCCATGAGTTCCATATAGATTTCTTCGTCTATATCGCCATTCAGATAAGCGGTTTTTACATCCATTTGAAAAAATTCCAATTTCCACAGTGGGGTAATGGCTAGTATCATCCCAATAGTTTATTCTCGTTACAAAGGAATACATGTCAAAGTAATCAATGGAACCGTCAGGTTTCATTTAGTTTTAAAAATCCACTTGGATCCCAAAGGTTTACATCCCGCAGGAAGATCAACTAATTAACCAGTTCCCACATCTGACTTTGTAGGATAGAACTCACTTTACTTTTGATGGCTTCTTTCCACATAGGACCTTAGGTGGACGTCACGACTTCCATATAAGTCCGCGACTCATTTTCTACCAAACATGTTCGAAAATCCAGTTCATTTTCTACCATACATGTTAAAATGCCCGAATCAATTTCTACCAAGTAGGTCAGAAAATCCGGACCGAAGGATTTTTCTATTCTAGCACGTTTGCTACATCTGAGTTTGGCTTCATCTCCGGACCTCTCACTTGTATTTTCCATAGCTACGTCAAACGTGCATTTTGACGTGCTTGGTCCATTGTTAGACTTGCATGGAAAACGTCTTCAAAGGATGATGCATTCCCAGATTCAATTATTGTGTTTTTATGTATATCGAGATTGTTCGAATCGTACACTGAAAATCGATACGCACTACTATTGTGTGCATAACCAATAAAAATACAATCTACTGTTTTGGACCTATTTTTATTTTCTTAGGTGTTGGTACCAACACCTTTACAAGACACCCCACACTTTTAAATATTGATATGAATGCTTTCAATCTTTCCACAACTCGTATGGAGTTTTATCATATTTTTTACGAGGAACCTTACTTAAAAGGTTGCTTGACAAGACTGCTAACGGAAAATAACAAAGTTTGTAACAAAGTTTCTTTCATACGTTTTTATCGAATATTAATTGATTAAAATGGAAAGTAACGAAGTTTGTAAGATTACAAAAAGAAAAATGTCAAAATTATAAGAGATTGAGTGAGTATGTAAAACTTGATAATGCTAATGTATGATAAGAATGCAATAACTTACTCCTATATAAAGTTAAAACATATTGAGAAAAGTGTCAAATTGGCCTTCCTACTTTGTACGGAAAATCAATTATACCCTCGTACTTTAAATTTCTCTAATTAAGTCCTCCTATTTTGAAAATTTTGTCAAATCTGTTTTTTAACAGGTAACCTACCGATCAGCAGGTTACCTGCTGACGTGGCGCACACGTGGCCTGACATGGCACACACGTGGCATGACATGGCACACACGTGGCAGCCCACGTCACTTTTTTAGTTTCTTTTTCTTCGTTTTCCTTTCTTCTTTCTTTTCTTTCCCAGCTGACCTTTCTTCTTCTTTTACGCAGCAGTGAGGTCACCGGTGAACAAAAGTCGCCAAAATGAAGGATGCTCGGAAAATTAAACTAAAAATATGAGGAGATGCTCCGGTTCAAGACGACCTCCATTGTGTATTCTATTTTTGTGCCAAGGCGTAAACCCGTCGGGAAAACATGCCGGAGTAGTCCGAAAAAGAGAAGCGCCGACGAGCTACAAACCAGCCCCAAGAACTCATTTCAGCTGCTCAAAATTGATATGGAGCGTCGTCCCTTTCCATAGAACTTCAATCTAGGGTCCAAAATAAAAATAAAAACAAGCCACATTGGAGTTATGAGCAAAAATTAATCTCCAAATAAACACTAATCTTTTTTCCCTTGTCAGTCGTTGATGGAGAAAGGAAGAAAGGGGAACGAGAAAGAGAATTAAAGGAAGAAGAAAGAAGGTGGCAGCAAGATTCCATGGACGGTTTGCAGGTTTTGAGGAAGAAGATGACCTGCGATTCTACGAAAGGGGAAATGGGGGAAGGAAGGAAAGAAAAAAAGAAAAAGAAAAGAAAAAAGAAAAAGAAATTAAAAAAGTGACATGGTCTGCCACGTGTGTGCCGTGTCAGGCCACGTGTGCGCCACGTCAGCAGGTAACCTGATGACTGGTAGGTTACCTGCTAAAAATCGGATTTGACGAAATTTTCAAAGTAGGAGGACTTAATTGAAGATTTTTAAAGTACGAGGGCATAATTGACTTTCCGTACAAAGTAGGAGGGCCAATTTGACACTTTTAAAGTTTGTTACACCTTTTTTTTCTTGGGTGTATTTAAATGTTTTCTACACTTTATTTGTTTGTTAAGTTTTTCCTTTAAAAACACTTAATTACATTTACATTTTATACTTTTTATTTTCGTTTGCATATTTTTTCACCACCACTCTTATGGCTGTTTACTTTTTTTTCATTAAGTCCTGTCTGGATTAAGATGTCTGTCTGGATTAAGACGTCTGTCTGAATTAAGTGACACTAGAATAACAAGTTGTTTACTTTGTGTGCTGAATGTGTAGTCTGAATCATATCAAGTTACTAATTTACCCTTCTGTATGTGATACGTGATGAATATATATATATATATATATATATTGTGTGTTTACTTTTTGTTATTCTGAATGATATTCCTAAGTGTAGAAAATTTATTATAATACAATTCACTCAGCAAATAAGTTCACAAAACACGACTTCAAAAATTCAAGAATATTACAACGTGTTAAGTTTAAGCGTTTACTACTAATCTATTAGCAATTTCTTCTCGTATATTCATCTTTGTATGCTCTGTGTGCCCCATCTATTTCTTCTTCACTATCATCTATTTCTTCTTCATCATTGCCTTGACCTTATAATTCTCCTCCTTCATTGTTGAATATTGTATCATCTTTAAATTGTTCAAATATGTCATCTTGAATGTTTCCGGCAAATTACACGCGACAGATTGTTGTACGAAATGCTTAGGGCCTGTTTACTAACAGGGATATTTTCCATTTTTCCAGAAAATTGGAAAACTAGAAAACAGAAAACAGGAAACGTGTTTACCAAAGAAAATTGCTGGAAAACTGGAGAAAGGAAAACAAAAAAACGCGTTTACCAAACTGTTTTCCAAAACGAAAAAATGAACCATGTCTCTCTTTTCCTTAATGATTTGGAGAAGTGACCTTTACTAGTTTTCCAAATTTGGAAAACGCATATGCTACAGGCTGCTGCAATGAATTTGCATACTTACACCTAGTGTAGGGTCTGGTCCCGCTCCGATATCGATTCCATTCTAGTACCTCCATCTTCGTACCTTACCCCTTACCCCCTACACTACCCTACCCACCCAACCCCCAACCCCGCATAGCCCTTTTCCCTACAATGACCCTACCCCCACCCCTAGCCCCTACCTTGGTCCCACCCCAATCCACCATACCCTACCGCCACCCCCTACCACCTCAACCCCACCCCGACCCACCCTAACCCTACCCCCACCTCATATATTACCCCTTACCCCTACCTTACCCCTTCCCACATGCCCATACCTCAGCCCCACCCTACCGCCATCCTACCCCCATTCTTGTACCGCCATCATACCCCCACCCTACTGCCATCCTACCCTCACCACCATCATACCCCCACCCTACCCCTACCTTGGCCCCACCCTACCACCACCCTATCCCAACTCCCTACCCTACCCCTACCTTACCCCAATCCCAACCCTTAGCCCTAACCACCACGCTAAACCACCCACTATATCACCCAAACCCCCGTACCCCTAGACCTTACCACCCTACCCCCAACCATACCCCTTACCCCACCCCTACCCCAACCACTATGAGTAGGTATGGGTGGGTATGAAGGGTTTTAAGGGAGTATGGGTAGAGTGTAAGATCGTGGTAAGGGTAGGGGTGGGGATAGGAGTCAAGGGTGTGGAATTGGGTGTAGGGTGTAGGGTGGGGGTACGAGGTATAGGGGCAGTGTAGGGGTTAGGAGTATGGGTACACGTACGAGGTGATCGACCCACATATTATATTACTCCCTTCGTGCCAATTTGTAAGATACTTTACGGTTTACAATGTTTGACCGACGATAAAGCAAATTGATCCCTGTCAACACTCAAATTAGTTTTAGAAAATAAAATTTACACATTCACAAACTACAATCAAACTGCTACAAAACCTGCAAAAAATAATTCAAATTTCATAAACTTTTGATATATAAAGCAAAAGATTAAAAGTGATTTATGTTGACCAAGTGAAAAGAAAATGTATCTTACAATTTGGGACTGAAAGAGTATATATTTGTGTTCATGAATGTTTGTGTGTCTATATATGTATAGGGTTATTTTGGACATTTTAATGTTAAACAGTGTTTTAAACCTTTTGAAATAAGCATGATCTTATAACATTGCTTATTTTATGCGTCGCTTATTAACGCGAGTCTTAATAAGCACCGTTTAGTAACCCGTGAAGTAAACGTGTCAGTCTTCTGGATGATCATAGAACTGGGTGAAAAAATTGATGAACATGTTTTCAGATGTGAAAATGGAAAACTAGAAAATAGAAACAGAAAACTTGAGATACAAAAACTGAAAAATAAAAACAGAAAATTGGAGAACGAAAAAGAGAAGTAGAAAACAGGAAAATATCTCTGTTAGTAAACAGATCCTTAGATTTGCCAAATCAAAGGATTCAAAATCAACATGGAAGGTACTGATAATGGACAAACTAACATTAAAAATAATGTCATATGCATGCAAGATGGCAGATATCACATAAGGAGTTTCTTTGGTGGAAGATATTTATTAGGTTCACAACAATGATCTATATTTGGATGATCTGCAAATTTAAGCTGGTTGCAAGCATTTGGCCTGTCATTTCCATAGGGCAGCATTTCTATTGTATTCATATATAGATCCTGTCATCCGGATTCATTTTATGACCTTCCATTCCATTAGATTCGTAAGGCTTACACTTATATACCACACCGCTGTGTGTATAAATATACTTCATGTTGTTTGCCCCTAGATGAAAAAAAGAGTAAAGAAAATTATGAAACAAAAGCAAAGTAATCTGCTATATAGACATTTCAGAGTTGTCGTCTATATGAAAAAGATAAGTGTAAGTGCAAGGGTAAAGCTAAAACAATTCAGCAAAAAAATGTATTACTATACTTTGGATTCAATATTGTTATAATATGAGTAATATCTTAAGTGAGTTGCTCTCTACCCATAATGGTTAAATTTTGTTAAATGTATTGGAAACTTGGAATGCATGAATTGAAAAAACTTGACAATTAAGTCTTAAGATTAAAGATCACCCTGTTGGACGGCCAATTTGTTTGAGCTATACCTGAAGTGAAAAGTGCTTTGACAATCTACTACATAAGACAACTTGCAACCAAGATGGACTCCAACCTAACTCTCGCACTGTTCATACAAAATCATCTTGCACCCTGATGGATAGTCTACCCGGGGGTATATATCCGAAGGGTTATTGCGGGAAGTAACTTAGAGAGAAGTCAGAGCAAGTAAGTAAAAGTAGAGAGAGAGTGTATTCAGTGTGTTATGACTTGGTTACAAATGGGGAAATGGGGTGCTATTTATAGTAGCAATAAATGCCGGGCAGGGACACGTGTCAAGCGCTCATTGGCCGAGGGGTCACCTCAACTGGTTGGCGCTGGCAACCGCATGTGGCCGCATTTAATGCGGCTGTTGGATGGGACGTCTGTGCAGGGTACGATGATCTGCACGCATGTGAGGCGGATATCTTGTCGAGTGAGATGCCTTCGGCTATAGAGCAGTAGCCGAGGGCTCTTCCACCCGATGGCACCCTGGTGCCGAGGGCTCACAGTGTCGAGGGCTACTGTTTTCGCCGTCTTCTCCCAGTTTCTTAATTTGCTTGAGAAACCCGTTCTGTGAGAATTTAGAGCCTTCGGCCGGGGGGCCGAAGGCACCCCTGGCGCGTAGTGCGGGCTGCTTGGTACTCTGGGCGCTGTGATTTGGGCCTGTTGGGCCTTCGCTGGAGTAGTAGGAGTCTGTGGGCCGGGGGTTCCCGGGCCATATACTCCATCAGGAGTCCCTCACTCCTTTTGCCGAAAGGTACTTGAGGGAAAAGGAGTAACTTGTGCTTGCCTTTTGATGTTGTCCCGTCGTGATCTCTGAAGTTGGTGAGGAGTTGTTGCTTTTGTGTCCCTGCCGAAGGCAGTCCCTCAGTTACCCACATGTCGGGACTTGAGGGCTTGCTTTGTTGTTTGTTGGAATTTCACAGATTTTGTAATTTAATGATTTTCCCGAGGAGGTCCTCCAGTCCCCCACTCCTTGAGGCACTTGTAGAGTGGTGAAAAGGAGTAGAGTAGTTGCGTTGTTGTTGTGGGCCGA
Source organism: Cuscuta europaea (assembly GCA_945859875.1). Classification (NCBI taxonomy): domain Eukaryota; kingdom Viridiplantae; phylum Streptophyta; class Magnoliopsida; order Solanales; family Convolvulaceae; genus Cuscuta; species Cuscuta europaea. The sequence continues at coordinate 6,962,808 of CAMAPE010000027.1, read as the reverse complement.
AGGCTGACGCTTTGCGTTTCATTTTGGGGGGATGCCTCGTTAAAAACCTCATTAGGAAAAACCCTTTGGGAAAAAATCCTAATGAGAGAAAAATAGTGCACCGAATTCCCCCAATGATGAATCGAAAATATCAAACCTTGGTAAAAAATGGAGAATGACGGGAATCCCGAAGGCTCTCTCTTCTGAGGGCTCCTGTTTTGATTAGCCGAAGGCTTGCTGTTGATGTCCTGGTGGCGCCGAAGGGGAGCCCCTCAATCCAGAGATCGAGGGCCTGCCAGATGAGGGCAGCAGTGAAGTTGTTTCCGGGGGGTCCACTGTTTGTTGATCAGTTGGTGATGAAGATACCCGAGGGCTCCCATTACATGTGTGCCTTGGGCCATCCGTCAATGAGGCACTCCCCGGGGGCTACCCGGTTTTGCAGTGCTGAGGGGGAAACCCCGAGGGGTGCCCTGATATAAAGCCCTGAGTTTCTGAGGGAGTGATCCCGAAGGCGTGTGTAATGTGCTGTGTGGGGCACAACCCGGGGGCACTTCTGGGTGAGTGCACCCGGAGGCTATCCTTGATGAAGTGGAGTGAAGTGGAAAACCCGGGGGCTTCCAGAATATAGCCGTTGGAAATATAGCCGTTGGAATATGTAACGACAGGATATAGCCGTTGGGGGGTGGCACACGTGGCGTGTGATGGCTGGCTGTTCGTGGGCGGCGTCACCGGTTGGGCGAAACGACGGTGTGTAATGATGACGGTCCGTCCGGAGGCCCGGAATCCAGGCCCAAGCCCGGATTCCATCGCCTATAAATACCCCAAGGCCAGAGCCATTCCCGCTGTGCGAACTCAGTTGTTTTAGCGAAGCTCTGCCAAAAAATCTAGTGAGAGAAACTCCAGCCTTCGGTCCTAACTCAGCTTTCGAGGTCAGTGCTCCCTGCCTTTCTCCTTCTAGCATAGCTGTACTGTGCCCTTAGGTTAGGAGATAGAAAAGTTAGGAAACACTTACCGTCTACGAACCCTCGAACTAGAGTGCGAATGTCGTCCCAGAGTGATTCTCAAGATATCTCGAGGACGCCCTCGATGGAGGACGAAGGCATCTCCGACGTGGAGTCAAGCAGTGGTCAACCCTCGGATGGTGGTGATGCAGCCCTGGAACGGGAGGTCCAGAAGGAACTCATTGCGGAGGTTGAAGCCGAGGGCTTCGAGCAGGAGTGCGATGATGAAGACTTAGCCCTCGCATGGCAGACAGCGGAGGATGAGGCACAGAATGAGAGCTCGAAGGTTACGATTGCTGTTCTCCCCCCTCGGGGTTCCGGGGAGGCCAGTAGCTCGAGGCCGTTGGATCCGATACCTCTGAGGGCGGTTTCCGGTTTGAAGAAGAAGAAGGCCGCTACCAAGAAGAAGGAGAGGGCCGTCGATCAAGGAAAGCCCGTGGACATGCCCGAGGGGTATAGTTGGCTGAACACTGAGGCTCTCGAGATCAGGTCGAAGGCTGACAGGGCAGATCTGTACGTGACTCAGCTGCACGTGGGGCCCTCGGCCGAAGTGGTGGAGCCAGGTCCCGACGACGTGTTGTCCAGGGCGCCCGAGGGGTGTATCGCTATTCACGTCCTTTCGGTTTCCATGGGACTTAGGTTCCCTCTGCACCCATTCCTCCGGGAATATTTGCGGTTTGTTGGCTTGGTCCCCTGCCAACTCACGCCCAACAGCCACTCCTACATTGTGGGGTTCCTCCAGCTCTGCAAGTCCCGAGGGGTGAAGCCCAGCCTGGATCTATTCTTCCAGAGCTTTAATTTGTGCCGGGGGGGGGGGGGGCACGAAAACGGCGAGGGGTACGCCAACCTGCAGCAGATTGCCCGCTTCAAACTATTCTCCGATGCTCCTTCTTCCAACAAAGGATGGAGGGAACGTTGGTGCTATGTAAAGTTGGATGAGAGCCCATTCCCGAGGGAGCTGCGTGATCGATTCCGAAGGCACGAAAAGATCAGGAGTGCCGCTCTCGAGAAAGACGACCTAAAGCTGGCCAAGTTCCCGGAGGGGAAAAACAAGAACGTGGCGATCAAAGACTGCACCCTCGAGGAGGATTTATACACCCTCGGGTTCCGGAGGTACCGCTTCATAGGGGAGACCGATGAAAAGTACCCTCCCTTCAACAAGGCCTTCGGAGGGGCCGGAGGTAGGAGCCGGGGGCTTTAGAATTTTGTACTTAGTTTTTTTTTGCTTGGATGTTATCGTCCCTTCGCTTAGACCCGTCGGACTAACCCTTTGTCTCCTTTGTGCAGGTATCCCCGTCTCTATGGTGAACGTAAAGGGCCTTGCACGTTTGAAGAAACAGGACCCGAAGGGGTCGGGACAGGGCATCCAGAAGCCCGCCACTGCCCTCTTTAAGAAAGCCGAGGGCGATGCCGCTGCCGGAAAGAGGAAGGCAGTGACCAAGGGGTCCCCCCGGCTACCAAAAAGCCGAAGAAGGGGGATGTCGCCGAGAAGGAGCCCCCGGTCATTATCGCTGATGAGCACCCCGCCTCCGGGGTGCAGGTGGAGAAGCTGCCGGGTGGAACGCCGGCGGGGGCAGAGGAGTTGCTGCCTGAGATCCTCCAAGTCGCGTTCCCGAGGGGTACGTCTTTGGCCAGCGGCGCTGTCGACCCGGGGGCCATCCTGAGGGGTATGACCCCTGAGACGGATAGGGCTGCCCTCGGGGCCTATAATGATGCGGCCCTCGAGGACCACATTCTCCGCTCCTCCCTCTCTGTAAGTGTTTACCTGGCTTTCTCCATCTTCTCCTTTGATTATTTTGTGTGATTGCCTTTAACTGTTTTTGTTGTTGTTCTGCAGGCTTGCTTAGCCCTCGGCGAACAGGCTCAGAGGCTTCAAGAATGGCGCCTCCACAAAGCGGAGCAAGACGCCAGAATGAGGGAGTGCCTCCTCAAGAACCAAGAGGCGGTGAAGCTGGGGGCCCAGCTAGAAGAGGAGCTCCGGCAGATGAGCTTGAAATTGGAGGCTGCAGAGAAAGGCAAGGCTGATGCTGAGGCCGCTGCTGAGGCCGCTGCTAAAGAGGCCGAGGACTCCAAAGCGCTAGCCGTCGCCAAGGCTCAGGAGGAGGCCGTTGAGGCCTTTGTCGCCGAGGGTTGGAGAGCCGAGGGGCGCAAGATGTGGGTGTCCTCGGTCGTGGAGGCATGCGTTGAAGAATGGGCCGAGGGCCCTGGGTGGGAATGGATGGCCCGGAAGGGCAGAGAGTACTATGAAGCCGGCGAATTCTTCACCCAGGCCCTCATCTACCGGAGGATGGCCCGGCATTTGGGCATTGAGCAAAAGGACTTCTCCCCCTCGGCGTATGGCCTTCCTCCCCTGCAGCCTGATGTCCGTGAGTCGCTCCCGGAAGGTGTTCAGAGGCCCGACCTTGAGGACACGGAGTTGAAGAATGAGGCCGAGGACGACGCCGTCGAGATCGGAGCGGAGGCATCATCGAGGCCGGCTGCAGAGGGCCCCCTGGTGAATGATGCTGTTGTAGTTGTAGAGTGACTTCATAATTTGTAATGTCTGAATACATTTTGTAACGAACAACATTGATCCTTCGGCTTCGGCCCGTTTGTAATAGTAACATCGCAATTACACTTGCTTTTTTTTTATGATTGAATGATCGCCTTCGGGCTTTGTATATATGACTTGTTCCCTTCAATTCCTTTCTTCTTGAATGTATGCCTCCGTTTTCCTTGAGTGTATGCCTTCGGCATTTTTGAATGTATGTGTAGGACTTAGAATCTTTTCCTAGTGTTTGAATACAGGTGTAGCCTTCGGTAGTCAGGCATTCTCTGATGGATATGCCACCGAGGGTTCAGCAGCAATTAGGACTTAGAAAATTTTTTCTAAGTGTAGCACAGCATGAGGCCTTCGGGCGTTTGTAGTAACCCACATCCTAGGACTTAGAAAAATTTCTAAGTGTGGATCATCCCTTGTGAGCCTTCGGGAAATGGGACCCCTTCCTGATGTGTGAATCTTGGACCGAGGGCCCAATGTTCAGGACTCAGAGATTTTTTGCAAGCGTAGTATGTCACGTAGCCTTCGGCTACTGTGGAGCCCCACCTGTAATATTGAATAGGCCGGGGGCTAATTCTTTAGGACTTAGAAGATTTTCTTGAGTGTTGATTCCTTGTGAACTGTAGGACTTAGAAAATCTTCTAAGTGTAGAGTTTCCCTTGGGAGCCTTCGGGAGATGGCATCCCTTCATGATGTATGAGTAGCTGACCGGGGGGGGGGAAAACATGTAGGACTTAGAAAATATTCTAAGTGTGGATTTTCCCTTGGGAGCCTTCGGGAGATGGCATCCCTCCTTGATGTATGAGTAGTTGACCGGGGAAAAACATGTAGGACTTAGAAAATATTCTAAGTGTGGATTTTCCCTTGGGAGCCTTCGGGAGATGGCATCCCTCCTTGATGTATGAGTAATTGACCGGGGGGAAAACATGTAGGACTTAGAAAATATTCTAAGTGTAAATTTCCCTTGGGAGCCTTCGGGAGATGGCATCCCTCCTTGATGTATGAGTAGTATCCTTCGGGAAATAGGAGTCTTCAATTACCGGAGGTGTTCCCGTGGGGAGCCCTCGGCATGTTGTGATATTGTTGGAGTGTACTCTTTGATTTCTCGCTGAGTCTACTCCCCTTCACCCCCTCTCTTTTTTTTCTCTTTTTTTTTTGGTTGGTGGTGAAGGGAAGGCATCAAGAAACTTGGTTTCTTGGTAAGGCTGGGCCTATTAAGAGACCATCAGAATACACCAATGGCTCTCCTCCCTCGGGTTAACCTTCCGAGTTCCGAGGGGATCGAGGGACGTTTCCTGGGCACAAGATATGGTGGTCCGTAACCTGCCTCCCCTTGGGGGATGGCGCGGAAAGCGTCTCATTTTTGAAAGTCGTCCCCTCGGCGCTAGACATAGTCCGTGGCCTGCCACACCCTTGGGGTGGTGGCGCGAGGAGCGTTTCGGTTTGGAAGTCGAATCCTGGGCATTTCTCATACCTGTCATACCCTGGGGGTAGTGACGCGGATAGCGTTCCGTTTTTGAAAGTCGAATCCTGGGCATTTCTCATGCCTGTCACACCCTGGGGGTAGTGACGCGGAAAGCGTTTCAAGGAAGGGTTTTCATTTGCACACTAGTTGCAAATGGCCGGGGGCACTACGTGCCGCCGGCACCGATGGTGGCGCCTTCGGTATATGCGTCCTCGTGGGGTACGGCTTTGAGAAACAACACTTGGTGTTAGTTTCGATGTGTAGCCCCCGATACTTGGTACCGAGGGGTCTTCTGTAGGAACACTTGGTGTTCTCTTTTGTCGTAGTTGATGTAGGCGTCTACCCTCGGTACTTGGTACCGAAGGGTCTTCAAATGAAACACTTGGTGTTTCCCAACAGATGTTTGGGAGTTGATAGGAGAGCATCTCCCTGGCACTGGGTGCCGAGGGGTCTTCTTTCGAACATCTCGGTGTCTTCTGTAGGAACCCTTGGTGTTCTCATCTTTTCTTTTTTGATGTTGAAGGTGGGGATGTACCCTCGGCACTGGGTGCCGAAGGGTCTTCTGTAGGAACACTTGGTGTTCTCATCTTTTCTTTTTTGATGTTGAAGGTGGGGATGTACCCTCGGAACTGGGTGCCGAAGGGAAATGAAATACATGGTGTTCCTTGTTGTTGGTGATAGGAGTTCCCTCCCTCGGCACTGGGTGCCGAGGGGTCTTGACTGAAAACACGTGGTGTTTTCACTGTTTGTTGTAGGTGTTGATGGTGTCCGCCCTCGGCACTTGGTGCCGGAGGGGGTTCTTCTCGTGGTGAGGCCTGGGGCCTGTAGTCAGTATGAGGGCTTGATGTCTTGAATGTATCTTCATTCTCCGAAATTGGAGGCCTTAGGCCATAGGATAGTACATTCACTAGTTATGAGGGCTTGGCCGCTCTTACATTATTGATAAAATTTAACTAAATGGTGTACATTCCAGTGCCTAGGGACTTCTTTCCCATTGGGGCGTTTGAGCTTGTAGGTCCCGGGTTTGATGATGGCCGCTATGATGTAGGGGCCTTCGAATTTTGGTGCCATTTTTCCTCCCTCGGTTGGTTGGCTGGCTTCCCTCCTCCGGAGGACATAGTCCCCCACTTGAAATTCTCGGGTTCGAACTTTGGCGTCGATGTAGCTTTTAACTTGCCTTCGGTAGTTTTCTGCCCGGATGAAGGCCTGCTCCCGGCGTTCTGAAATGAGGTGGAGGTCGAGGGCCATGTTGCTGTCGTTGACCTCGGGGTCATACTGGATCACCCTTCGGGTAGGAAGGGTGACTTCCGTAGGAGCTTTGGCTTCAAAACCGTAGCAGAGGGAGAAGGGTGTTTCACCTGTAGCTCGCCGAGGGGTGGTGCGGTAGGCCCAAAGGATGTTGTGAAGTTCTTCTACCCAGCCACCGCCCTCGGCCTCCAGCTTCTTTTTGAGGCCCTCGAGCAAGGTCCGGTTGGCGTTCTCTACTTGCCCGTTGCCTTGAGGGTAGGCAACGGAGGAGAAGGTGTGTTTGATGCCCCATGCCTCCAGAAGGGCGCAGAAGGGGGCTGCCTCAAATTGTGTCCCATTGTCGGAGATGATCTGCTGGGGGACGCCAAACCTTGTGAGGATGTTCTTGAGGACGAAGTGACGGCACTTCGCCTCTGTGATGCTGGCGAGGGGTTCAGCCTCCACCCACTTGGTAAAATAGTCGACGGCCACAATGATGTATCTGTTATTGGAGGTACCCCTCGGCAGAGGGCCCACAAGGTCTATCCCCCATCGAGAAAATGGGACAGAGGTGCTGATGGGGGCATAGTTGACCGCTGGCCTGCCGGGAGCTTTCTGGAAATGTTGACATGCGGTGCACCTCCGGGAAAGGTCAGCACAGTCCCTGGCCATGGTTGGCCAGAAGTAGCCCTGGAGAATGAGCCTTCGGGACATGGAGAAGGGTCCCTGGTGAGCTGAGCAAGTGCCACTGTGTACTTCCTCCATTGCGACCTCGGCTTCATCTGGATGAAGGCACCGAAGTAGCGTGCCATTGTAAGATCGTTTGTAGAGCCTCTCATCTTCGATGGTGTAGCTAGGAGCCCTCAGCTTTGTCAGTTTAGCGCGGGTCTCATTCTCGGGTAGCTGCCCTGTGGAGATGAAGGCGATGATATCCGAGATCCAATCCTCTTGGCGTTGTTGTATGCTCATCACGGGGCTTGCATGGATGCTTGAGAGGCTGAGTTCCTCGATTTTGGCAATTTTGGAGATGTGCTCGGGGGAGTCGGCCGAGAGCTTAGATAATATGTCGGCCTCGGAGTTCTGAGCCCTCGGTATTTGAGTAAGAGAGTGTGCCTCAAATACCTTAAGCAACTCCTTGGCCGCTTCCTTGTACTGTTTCCTTCTCCCCTCCGTGGCCTCATATTCTTCGGAGATTTGGCCAACGACCAACTTGGAGTCGCATTTGATGTGGATCTGTCGAGCCCTCATGTTGGCGGCCAGCCGAAGGCCACATAGGAGGGCCTCATATTCGGCCTCATTGTTGGAGACTTTGAAGGAGAAGCGGATTGCATAGTAGGCTCTGAAGCCCTCGGGAGTAATGAGGACTACCCCTCCCCCGCATGCTTTGGCCGCGGAGGAGCCGTCAGTGTAGAGGGTCCACCAGTCGTCCGAGGTAGCCGAGGGCTCCCCGTCCGTGGCTGCCCTTGCGGTACATTCCGTCACAAAGTCCGCCAGGGCTTGGCCCTTGATGGCAGGCCTTGGACGGATGTCAATGATGTACTGACTCAAGAAGATAGCTCATTTCACCATGCGAGAGGAGCTGGTGGGGCTCCTCATGAAGGCGCCGAGGGGTTGATGGGTGAGGACCTGAACCGGGTGAGCCTGAAAGTAGTGGCCCAACTTCTTGACAGTCCAAACGATGGCTAACACCGTTTTTTCCACAGGGGAGTACCTGAGCTCGGCCTCCCTTAGAGTCTTGCTAACGTAGAAGATGGCATGTTGGATGCCGTCTTCCTCCCGGATGAGCACAGAGCTGATGGCCGCCGAGCTAACCCCCGGGTAGAGGTAGAGGGTCTCCCCTACCTTGGGTTTGGAGAGCACATGAGGTGAAGATAGATATCTTTTGAGCTCGTCGAAAGCCTCCTGGCATTCCGGAGTCCATAGAAAGCCAGCCGTCTTCCTCATGATCTGGAAGAAGGGTAGAGATTTCTCCGCCGATTTAGATAGAAAACGGTTGAGGGCTGCCAGGCGGCCCGTCAACCGTTGGACTTCCTTCACATTGCGTGGGGGCTCCATATTGATGATGGCCTGGATCTTCTCGGGGTTGGCCTCAATACCCCTTCGGCTCACCATGTAGCCTAAGAATTTGCCCCCTTGGACGCCGAAGGTGCACTTCTTCGGGTTTAGCCGAAGGTTGAATTTTTGCATGATGGCGAAGATTTCCCGAAGGTCGTCAGCATGGCTGGAAGATTGCTTGCTCTTGACGATCATGTCGTCGACATAGGCCTCCATGGTGCGCCCTAGGACGGCTTGAAAGACCCAGGCCACCATCCGGGTGTAAGTGGCCCCCGAGTTCTTTAGGCCGAAGGCCATCACTAGGTAGTAGAAGATGCCCTCGGGAGTCATGAAGGCAGTTTTTTCGGCGTCCTCCTCGTGCATGAAAATTTGATGGTACCCTCGGAAGGCATCGAGGAAGGACATGATCTCACACCCTGCGGTCTCGTCCACCAATTGATCAATGTTTGGTAGAGGGAATGGATCCATAGGGCATGCTTTGTTGAGATCGATGTAGTCCACGCACATGCGGAAGGTAGGGGGCTTCTGTGCGAGGACTACATTCGCCAGCCATGAGGGATATTTCACCTCCTTGATGTGCTTAATGGAGAGGAGCATGGCGACCTCCTTCTTCACAAACTCCCTCCTCTCGGCGGAGAGGGGTCTTCTTCGTTGTTGTACTGCTTTTGCCGAGGGGTCCACCGAGAGGCGGTGGGTGATGACCCTTCGGCTGATTCCCGGCATGTCCTCCGGCCCCCATGCAAAGACATTGGAGTAGGCGCGGAGGGCGTCGGTGATACCGGTCTTCAAATCTTCAGGGAGCTGGGCTCCAATCTTCACGACTCTCTCCGGCTGGGCCGGATCGAGCGCAAAGTCTTCTACGTCCTCGGCCGGTTCAGCCCTCGGCCTTCTTTCCTCTTGGTCGACGGCTCCGGTGATGGTGTCAACACGGAATTCCGTCTTGCTTACCTTCTTAGTGACCTGAAGATAGCAGGCGTGGGCAATTTTTTGGTTCCCCCGGGAGTAGCCAATGCCCCCCTCGGCGGGAAACTTGAGGCAGAGATGCCTCATGGAGATGATGGCTTCGAGGTCCTCGAGGGCTGGTCGGCCGAGGATGATGTTGTGGGCGCAGTCAATGTTGACGACGACGAACTCCACCTCGAGCTGGGCTCTATGGAGCCCGTCGCCGAAGATCACCGGGAGGGTTATTACCCCCTCGGAATCAATAGTGTCGCCGGTGAAGCCGACAAGAGGGGTCTTAATGGGCCGAAGGGACCCCCTCTCCAGATGCAGCTCTCTGAAGGTGCTGAGGTACATTACATTGACGGAGCTGCCCGTGTCAACGTAAGTTCGGTGAATGATGGTGTCGTTGATCTCCGTTCGAATCACCAAGGCATCCCTGTGAGGAGAAGAAGTAGGAGGGAGATCTGCGTTGGTGAAGGTGATGGGTTCCTCCCTCAATCGCTTTACCGGGGGCATATGAGTGACTTCCCCTACGTAAAGCGATTGAGCCCACTTCTTTCGCTAGCTGGTGGAATCGCCCCCTGTGTTGCCACCGGTGATCATGAGGATGTGGCGTTTTTTCTCCTGGTAGTGGGGGTATTCCTCCTCCTCTTCTTCCAAGTTTCCAATCTCCCTTTTTTTGCCGAGGGGGATGGTATTCGGGTTTACCCAAGCGTTCACCTTTGTGTGATGCCCTCGGGGAGGCCCCTTATGAGAAGGTCCCTCCTGCCGAGGGCTCTGGACAAACTGGGACAGGTGCCCTGCCTGTATTAATCTCTCGATGGCCGTCTCCAGCTGATGGCAGTCATCGGTCCTGTGCCGATGGAAGCGACAGTAGGGGAACTGAGGGTTGATAGCGTGTACCTCCGGGGGTGCGCGAGAGTCGCGCTCAACGAGGCCCCTCTCCTCGGCAAAATCGAGGATGATGCTGACGGGGTGCGTCAATGGTGTCCGAGGGCGGTCCAGGAGAATGGGCTGGGCCCAAGTCTTAGGGTTGCTCTTATAACCTCCCCCGGGCTTGGCTTGGCCTTGCCGAGGGCGGTCATCGGAGGGTCCCGAAGTCTTGGGGCGATTTGGAGGAGCCCCCGGCCCTCGGTTATGCTTGTTGTCAGCCCTCGGGGGCTGCTGGTCCGGGTGTTGGTGATACTTCTCCACCTCCTCGGCCTCAGCATACCGGTCCCCCCGCTGCAAGGCCCTTATGTAGTCGCGGGGGGGGGGGGGGGGGTTCAATGATGAGGCTCCTTGAAAAGTTGCCGGTGCGGAGGACGGTTTGTAGGAGGGCCAGGAGGGTCCCGTCATCAGCACCGTCGACCTTGTCGGCCTCCGTCCTCCAGCGCTCTAGGAAATCCCGAAGGGTCTCATCCTTCTTTTGGCGTATTGTTAGGAGGTGGGAGAAGTGCTTCCTTGTGCGACGTCTCCCGGCAAATTGTGTCAAGAATAGCTGGGTGAGTTCTTGCCACGAATCAATGCAGCCCTCGGGCAGCCTGTTGAACCATTCGTATGCTGGTCCCTCTAAGGTGGAGAGGAACCAACGACACAAATATTCGTCTGACGCCCCCACCATCATCATGTTGTTCTGGTACTTGCTGTAATGTTCCTGGGGGTCCGTTTTCCCGCTGTAGGGCTGTATGTGTTGCCCTCGGTATTTTTCCGGGATCCGGGCCGCCAATACCCTCGGGGTAAATGGCGTCCGAGTCCGGAGCTGGATGACGGGTTCCCCGGAGCCCTCGGCCACCTTCTTCTGCAATTCCTCCATTTTGGCCATCATGGCCTCGTATTTGAGGTCTGAGTGAGGGGTGGAGGTGGTGGCGTGAGCTTTGTTGGACTCCATCTCGTCAAGCCGGCGTTGGAGGGCCGCAATAATCTCGTCCCGGGGGTCCCTCGCGAGGGTCTCCGCCCCCTGCGAACGAACCCGGGCCGAGTGGGCCTGGTTGATTTGGTGCCGAGCATCATCGGCATGAAGGGGTGCCTTGCCTTTGTCCCGAGGGGGACGCTCCTCGTCTGCCCTCGAAACAGATCCCCCGCTTTCCTGGGGCCTTTGGAGTGCTTTCCCCCCGAGGCGGTCTTGGACCCCTCGGCGGTCTGGCCCTCCTCCGATCCGGTTGAGGGCGGAAGTACGGGGCCTCTCCCTGTTATCATTATGGCGGTCCCGGGACTGAACTTCCTGGGAGGATGTTTCTTGGGCCACCACCCCTTCGTCGTTTCTCACCCGAGGGGTGGAATTTCCGAAGGGGTGTGGCAGAGGGGGAAGTATGATATTTTCCCCGATCTGAGGGTGAGCTGGAGCCAGGGTGCCGAAGGCACCCGGGTTCTGGGTGAGCGTCTGGATGAAGGTGGAGAGCGCCGATTGTACGTCGATGGTGAGAACCGGAGGGCTGGCTTGGTCATCGCTCCGGTTTTTCTTCTTGGCCTCGATGCCGAGGCGGGCATCGGGGGCATTTTGTTGGATCTGAAGGCGTAGGTCGACAGCCGCCTGCTCCAGCCCAGCGATGACACCGCCCTCGGGAGCCCTGTGAGAGGCTTCGGGGGCGTTGACGTCTCCGAGGGGCAGGTTCTTGTCTTCTACGTTTTTTGAGTTGGCACGTGTTGTCCTCACCATTTTGATAGAGGGCTAGTGTTTTGTGTTTGGTCGAGGGGGAGGGTTTCTTACTCGATTGTTCAACCTCTCAACGAGAGCACCAAATGATGGATAGTCTACCCGGGGGTATATATCCGAAGGGTTATTGCGGGAAGTAACTTAGAGAGAAGTCAGAGCAAGTAAGTAAAAGTAGAGAGAGAGTGTATTCAGTGTGTTATGACTTGGTTACAAATGGGGAAATGGGGTGTTATTTATAGTAGCAATAAATGCCGGGCAGGGACACGTGTCAAGCGCTCATTGGCCGAGGGGTCACCTCAACTGGTTGGCGCTGGCAACCGCATGTGGCCGCATTTAATGCGGCTGTTGGATGGGACGTCTGTGCAGGGTACGGTGATCTGCACGCATGTGAGGCGGATATCTTGTCGAGTGAGATGCCTTCGGCTATAGAGCAGTAGCCGAGGGCTCTTCCACCCGATGGCACCCTGGTGCCGAGGGCTCACAGTGCCGAGGGCTACTGTTTTCGCCGTCTTCTCCCAGTTTCTTAATTTGCTTGAGAAACCCGTTCTGTGAGAATTTAGAGCCTTCGGCCGGGGGGCCGAAGGCACCCCTGGCGCGTAGTGCGGGCTGCTTGGTACTCTGGGCGCTGTGATTTGGGCCTGTTGGGCCTGTTGGGCCTTCGCTGGAGTAGTAGGAGTCTGTGGGCCGGGGGTTCCCGGGCCATATACTCCATCACACCCCAACTCTCAACTTCAACCACCAACTTAATTAAATATAGCATCCACCTTTTTCAGGCAACAACAAACAAATATTGCAAATAAAATTCGCCTGGGGGGGGGGGGGGACTGTATAGACCGACATTAATCTAAACAATATTTCCTAAGATTAATGGTATGAAAATATCCCAACAAATCAATGCACTAAAATGCTAAAAACAAGCATAATTAATGCACTAAAATGCCAAAAAACTCCTTTATGACTGCAATTTGATCAGATCCACAACAGCTATCAACAAGTATTTAGTTCAAGCATTAATGTTATTGTGGTTGTTGTGTTTCTAGAACTTCAAAGAAAGTATTCATTTACGAAATTATTATTTGATCAGAATTGCACAAATGCTATACAACATGTTAAATGTAACAATAAAAAAGGTTTGCCCACTTTGTCCAACAAAAAAAACCACTTTAAGGTCATAAAAGTTCATGCTCTATCAAACAAAGGAAGAACTAATGCAGCGGCCAGTTACGTAGGTGGTTTTGTGCTTGGTGGGATTCTTGTTGAGGCATTGTGATGCATACATTCACCACCAGTCTATATAAGATTGTAGGTAGTTTTGAATGGACTGTTTCACAATGAAGGTAATTTGATATAAAAAACAAGCTGAATTAATCAAATATGCAATTACTTTCATTTTCAGTAGTCGATTCTCAAGAAAAACAAAAAACTTCTTCGTATATATTTTTTGGGACAAACCCCTCATACAATTATTTAAAAATCGTTTTATTTTTACCTTAATTTCTATATCAAATATACTTTCCAGAAAATCCGAAACTAATCGGATTCTATTGAATGTCAAAATTCAGATCAAGTATATAAACAAACTCTTCAATCTATAAATCTATATTAATTTAAAGAGAATACCTAGAGAATGAATGTAGGAGGGGGTATAGGTTTGGTCACTGCTTTCGTGATATGTTGCTGGCGATGGACTGGATTCAGAGCGCAGGTGTAGGCAACGAGAGGTGAAGAAGAAGGTAAGCGCGCTGAAGATTGGTGAAGACCAAGGCAAATATCTACGATGAAGGCATGTATCAACAAAGAAGGTAGAAGCTGAGAATTCAGTGTTAGACAGGACACCAAATAAAATGGGATGTCTAAATGGGAAGGACAATGAAAACGGAGCTGAACGAATAAGTTAGAAAATGTTTGAGCGAATAAGTCATAATTTGTATTAAGTCCCAAGTAAACAAAAGTGTATAACTGACCGAATAAGTCACCCGTTCAATTTAGTGTTGGGTGTGTCTCGAAAAAAATGAAGAAATATCAATTAATATAATTAATTAATTAATTAATTAATTAAATAAATAGCCAAAGAAAAACAGAAAAAGAGATGGGACAAAGTTTAGCCAGAGCTCATGCTACGCACGATGTCCTTAAAACGTATTCGTCGCCTCCCACGGTGCTAGGAGCATTGCAACGACCGTTTCTCAGGATACGGTGGCTAACGAACTAACGTTTGAGCACACAAACGAGAGTTCCGGTGAACGGGAATGATGTAGAACACTTAGGAATTTTTCAGAGAGCTGCATGTGTTTTTCAGAGCTAAAACGTGTGTATGGTTGCTTGTGAACGTGTAAAACCGTATGTTTGTTACAAAGCACCTGCCAGCTATTTATAGGAGGATTTGTTGTGTGTTAAATGGAGTGTTGATGGACCTGAAGCCAGCAGAGATCTTCGCTCTCTGGTCTAGAGCAGTTCTATCCGAAGCCAGCAGAGATCCTCGCTCTCTGATCCGAAGCCAACAGAGACGCATGCGGCCTTCTGGTTCCGGAGCGAACAGAACACCTCGAGGTATTCTGTTGAGAGCGACCAGAGAAGGTATTATGTTGCGCACAACAGAACCCCTAGGCCTTTGTTGCGTTTCTGGAAAACTGGAACCGTTACGGTAAGAAGCAAAAATAAATCGTATCTTTGAATGATAGATTTTTGGACGACATTCGTGTCCGCAGATCGTCCGTGCACACGAGTCGCGATTTTTCTTCTCCGTTTTCGGGATTTGATCGGCACCCCCCCCCCCCCCCGTGAGTCGTGAGAGAGAGCCTTTTCCTTTAGAATCTTAAATTCTTAACTCCTTAAAAGATGCTTCCCTTTATAAGGGGGTGAAAATCCCTTGAGTTTTCCGGTGTGGTATAAAACACACTAGAAACCCATCATTTTCCCAGTTTTTCCATTTCAACAAGTGAACTTCGAAAATCAATTTCTCATTCACCCGTAATCCGTTTTGAGCGTACCATATATCGAACTGTAGCCCTTGAAAAGAACAATCCGAAACCACTTTGACCCGACCCAAATCGGAAGTGGACCCCACTCAAATAATTGCCCCAAAATGACCATTTAATACAATTTTTAACACATTTTTCCAACAATCCCCGACATCAATGAAAATTGATTTTTGAGACTTAAAAAGACACGAAAATAGGACATGTAGTTTTCACCGGATTATCCTTGCATACGGAGAGGTAGGTTTTATCCTTTGAACCTTCCGTTGCAAAGACACTTTTATTTACTGGCTGTCTAGTAGACTCGATGTCCTTGAACTATCCTGCCGTCGTGTAAACATTGACTTATCTTTACACAAGAACCTTCCAACTTTGTTCCGTTCTCATGGGTGCGCCCGTTTTGGCCATGGGTCACCGTCATGGTTCTGCAAGAGTTTCTAAAGAACTGAGCCTTTACAGTTCTCCTTTGAAGCGGCCCTCTTCTCTCTCACATAGGTGATTCTTTGACGAGTATCCCGCGTACTCTTCCAATGTTATCGAGTGGATCAACATTTTAGAATCATTAAAGCAAACGTTTTTGCTAACCTCGTGCGGGAGTCACTTTTTTAACGAGGAGTGAGTAGGAGTCCGGGACCCCCACAATGACCATCCTTTGCTCTATAATTTAGTTGTCCCTTTTGAACCTAGGACCAACTAGGTTGGGTATCCACTATAGAACCTTTCAATTCACTGGCTTTAGTCCCATTCCTCGTGACAACTTCTCCAACAATTCTCTATCCAATGCCTTGGTTAGCGGATCCGCTATGTTATCCTATGACTTCACGTAGTCAACAGTGATAACACCCGTTGTGAGGAGTTGTTTAATGGTGTTATGCCTATGACGAACATGTCTAGACCCGCCATTATACATGTTGCTATGTACCCTTCCAATTGCCTCTTGACAATCACAATGTATGCATATTGAAGGGACATGCTTTTCCCAACTTGGAATATCCTCGAGAAAATGGTGTAGCCATTCAGCCTCTTCAGTGCACTTATCCAAGGCTATTAGCTCAGACTCCATCGTGGATCTAGCTATTAACGTTTGTTTTGAGGATTTCCATGACACGGCTTCACCTCCCAAAGTGAAAACATATCCACTTGTGGACTTTGAGTCCTTAATGTCAGATATCCAACTAGCATCGCTATACCCTTCAAGTACAGCTTGATAACTTCCATAGTCGAGTCCAAGGTTTTGGGTTTTAAGTAAATACCTCAAAACCCTTACTATGGACTTCCAGTGTTTATCATCGAGGTTACTAATATATCTACTTAGCTTACTAACCACAAAGGCGGTATCAGGCCTGATACAACTCATTAGATACAACAAGCTTCCAATAATCCTAGCGTATTCTACTTGAGAAATACACTCTCCACGATTTTTGGTAAGGTGTACGTTTTTATCTAATGGAGTCCTTGCCTCTTGATAATCATCCTTATTAAATTTCGTAAGGATTTTATCAACGTAATGGGATTGGCTTAGCGTAAGAACGTCAGGTCCTCTAATTATTTTAAGCCCAAGGATTAAATCGGCCAGCCCCATATCCTTCATGTCAAATTTAGAATTTAACATGCATTTGGTATAATTAATCATTAGATTATTGCTACCCACGATGAGTATATCATCCACGTATAAACATAAAATGACATAGCCGTCTACCGTGCTCTTCACATAGACGCATTTGTCACTTTCGTTTATTTTAAACACATTAATTAACATTGCATGGTCTAACTTTTCGTGCCACTGTTTAGGGGCTTGTTTCAATCCATACAATGATTTAATTAATTTACACACTTTCCTTTCTTGGCCTGGAACACGAAAGCCCTCGGACTGTTCCATATAGATTTCTTCGTCTATATCGCCATTTAGAAAAGCGGTTTTTACATCCATTTGATGAACTTTCAATTTCCGCAATGCGGCAATTGCTAGTACATCCTAATGGAATTTATTCTCGTCACAGGAGAATACGTGTCAAAGTAATCATGGTCCTCGCGTTGCTTGTATCCTTTGATTACAAGTCTGGCCTTGTACTTATCGATGGAACCGTCAAGTTTCATTTTCCGTTTAAAAATCCACTTGGATCCCAAAGGTTTATTTCCCGGAGGAAGATCAACCAATTCCCATGTGTGATTTTGTAGGATAGAATCCACCTCACTTTTGCTGGTTTCTTTCCACATAGGACCTTCGGTAGACGTCACGGCTTCCGTATAAGTCCATGGTTCATTTTCTACCAAACATGTTAGAAAATCCGGTTCATTTTCTACCATACATGTTAGAATATTCGAGCCAAATTCTACCAAGTATGTGAGAAAATCCGGTCCGAAGGATTTTTCAACTCTAGCACGTTTGCTACGTCTGGGTTCGGGTTCTTCTCCGGACCCCTCGCTAGTATTTTCCATAGCTACGTCAAATGTCCGTTTTGACGTGCTTGGTCCTTCGTTGGACTTGCATGGAAATACGTCTTCAAAGAATGAAGCATTCCTTGATTCAATAATTGTGTTTTTATGTACATCCGGATTATTCGAATCGTACACTAAAAACTGATAAGCACTACTATTTTGTGCATATCCAATAAAAATACAATCCACCGTTTTTGGACTTATTTTTATTTTCTTAGGTGTTGGTACAAGCACTTTGGCAAGACACCCCCAAACTTTTAAATATTGATAGGAAGGCCGTCTGCCTTTCCACAACTCGTACGGAGTTGTATCATATTTTTTTCGGGGAACTTTATTTAAAAGGTAATTGCTTGACAAGACTGCTTCGCCCCACATATTTTGTGGTAGGCCCGAACTTACTAGCATCGCATTCATCATATCTTTCAATGTGCGATTCTTTCGTTCGACAACACCATTTGATTGAGGTGAATAGAGTGCGGTACGTTCATGTACTCACCACCTCGATCACTTCTGACCGTTTTAATCCGTCGATTAAGTTGGTTTTCCACTTCATTCTTATAAAGAATGAATTTATCGATTGCTTCGTGTTTATTTTTTAATAAATAAACATAGCTATAGCGAGTGCTATCATCGATAAAAGTAATAAAATATTTATTACCGCCACGTCTTTGTATTGATTTAAAATCACAAACGTCACTATGAATTAATTCAAGTGGTTCCATTTTTCTTTCAACCGATTTCAAAGACATTTTCGTTAGTTTTGTCTCTACACAAACTTCACGTTTGTGTTTTACATCAATTGTGAATTTAGGAATGTGTTCCATGTTAATTAATCTACGTATAGAATTAAAATTAACATGTCCTAGTCTACCATGCCACACATCGGAAGACTCAAGCAAGTAAGCAGAAGATATTTTATTATTATTATTATTATTATTATTATTATTATTATTATTATTAATAGTCATTATATTGAGCTTAAACAGCCCATCAATTGCATACCCCTTGCCCACATACATTCCCGACTTAGACAAAACCAGTTTGTCCGACTCAAAGACCATGCGGAAGCCATGCTTGTTCAACAACGAGCCGGAGATCAGGTTTTTGCGTATCTCCGGAACGAACAACACTTGGTTGAGAGTCAGCTCCTTGCCCGAAGTCATCTTCAGGATCACCTTGCCCACGCCTTCCACCGCGGAATGAGCTGAGTTTCCCATCCACACGTGCTCACCATTTGATGGCTCAAAAGTAGTGAATAACTCTCGGTTAGAGCAAATATACCGGGTAGCACCGATGTCCACAAACCACTCCTTGGAATTGGATCCAACGAGGTTGACCTCGGTCACCACGGCTGCAAGGATGATGTCTTCATCCTTTTGCCCACCTTGCACCAAGTTGACGTGAGAATCTTTCTTCCTCCTTGGTGCCTTGCAATTTGAGGACTTGTGTCTATTCTTGTTGCAATTGAAGCATTTTCCGTTGAACTTTGTCTTGGAAACGCCTCCCTTGGGATCGAGCTTGCTCTTCCCATTATTTTTGGTTTTGGAGCCCTTTGCATGCTCCACCACATTTGCCTTGGCGCTGGTAACGATTGGGAGTTTCCCATCGTTCTTCCGGTTATCCTCTTCAATCCGCAGACGGAGGATCAACTGCTCCAAGTTCATTTCCTTTCGATTATGCTTAAGGTAGTTCTTGAAATCCTTTCAAGCCGGCGGCAATAAATGGATAATTGACGCCACTTGGAAAGGCTCACTAACTGTCATTCCTTCATCTCGAATTTCGTTGAAGATCATTTGCATTTTCTCAACTTGACTCGAGACCGTCTTCGAATCCACCATTTTAAAATCAAGGAATCGACCAACAACAAATTTCTTTGCACCGGCATCCTCGCTTTTATATTTGTGGCCCAAAGCATTCCATAGCTCCTTAGCCGTAGCTAATTTGCTATACACGTCGTACAAAGGATCATGCAGCCCGTTCAAAACATAGTTTCGGCAAAGGAAGTCAGAATGCTTCCATGCTTCAACCGCGTTGAAAGATTGCGTATCCACCTCACCCCCGGTTGCTACCAGCGCATCTTCGGTCAAGAACCTTGCAAGACCGAGAGTGGTGAGATAGAATAGCATCTTTTGCTGCCACCTCTTGAAGTTTAACCGATTAATTTTTTCAGGTTTCTCCACAGAGTTGCTTGGCACAGTAACCATAGGGATTGCCCCTTGGTTGCCCAAAGTAGATACTCCGCGTTGTGAACCATTGTTCATCGGAGCTCCACTTTCAGAATGAGCGTCGTTTAGCATGTTCTGCCCACCAACATTTCCAATATCTTGTGAAGCCATTTTAACGTTTTCTTACGTTTTCCGAAAACACAAAAAAATAAGTTCGTTCACCAAAGTGACAAACTACGATTTAAGATTGTTTACCGGAGTAGAATAATCACCGAATACGTTTTAAGATTGATGGTTGTGTCTCGGAAAAACGAAGAAATATTAATTAATAAAAATAATCAATTAATTAAATAGCCAAAGAAAAACAGAAAAAAAGATGAGACAAAGTTTAGCCAGAGCTCGTGCTACGCACAATGTCCTTAAAACGTATTCGTCGCCTCCCACGGTACTAGGAGCATTGCAACGACCGTTTCCCAGGATACAGTGGCTAACGAACTAACGTTTGAGCACACAAACTAGAGTTCCGGTGAACGGGAACAATGTAGAACACTTAGGAATTTTTCGGAGAGCTGCAGGTGTTTTTCAGAGCTAAAACGTGTGTATGGTTGCTTGTGAACGTGTAAAACCGTATGTTTGTTGCAAAGCACCTGCCAGCTATTTGAAGGAGGATTTGTTGTGTGTTAAATGGAGTGTTAATGTACCTGAACGTTGGACATCAATGACCAGTCCGTTAGGCATTGAATCATCCATAAACTGTCCATTTAACGCAGCATTAAAAGATAAGAACGTTGGGCATTAACTTTCGTAACGGCAGACTTGCGCGACCAGAACACCCTAGGGCTTCTCTGGTCCGGAGCCAACAGAGACCCTCGCTCTCTAGTCTGGAGCAGTTCTGTCCGAAGCTAGGAGAGACCCTCGCTCTCTGGTCCGAAGCCAACAGAGACCCATGTGGCCTCCTGGTTCCGGAGCGAACAGAACACCTCGAGGTGTTCTGTTGGGAGCGACCAGAGAAGGTATTCTGTGCGCACAACAGAACCCCTAGGCCTTTGTTGTGTTTCTGGAAAATTAGAACCGTTACGGAAAGAAGCAAAAATAAATCGTATCTTTGAATGATAGATTTTTGGACGACATTCGTGTCCGCAGGTCGCCCGCGCACACGAGTCGCGGTTTTTCTTCTCCGTTTTCGGGATTTGATCGGCACCCTCCCTGCGTGCAAGAGAGAGTCTTTATCTTTAGGAATCTTAACTCCTTAAAAGAGACTTCCCTTTATAAGGGAGTGAAAATCCCTTGAGTTTTCCGGTGTGGTATAAAACACACCCGAAATCCACAATTTTCCCTGTTTTTCCATTTCAACGAGTGAACTTCGAGAATCAATTTCTCATTCACCCGTTATTCATTTTGAGCGTGCCATATATCGAATTGTAGCCCTTAACAAGGACAATCCGAAACCATTTTGACCCGATCCAAATCGGAAGTGGACCCCACTCAAATAATTACCTCAAAATGACAATTTAATGCAATTTTTAACACATTTTCCCAACATTTGGTCCATCAAGTTCAAAATAAACAGAACCTTACTACGTTATTCATTATTTTAGTAGCGCTTAAATAATTTGTCCAAAGCTATTGCAATGAACTTTAAAAAACATGGAGAGAGTGTTATTTTATACTACCTCCGTAACCCTAGAATCTTCCCAGTTTGACTCTTTTGGGTCAAACTTTATAAACTTTGACCATTAATTACTCAAATCTCACATTTTGTTATGATTAAAAATTTATTTCATATACCTCATTGTAAAATATATTATTTGAATGTTATTTTATTATGAATTTTATAAATATAGATATGTAGATATTTAGAGTCAAAGTTCAACTTAGAAGACCGTGAAAAGTCAAAATGGGAAGATCTTTGTGTTACGGAGGTAGTATATTTTGGGAACTTTCCAATAGAATTGGCAAAGAGGAACAAATAAATACAGACAAACAGTAGGATAGCTAAATCATTTATTAACATTTAAGTAAAATGTCGGCATTTTTGTATGAGTGCAGTATGGTAACAGTGTGATATCACGATTTAATTGGTTTAAAAAATGAAAAACTAAATTTGGAAAAATTACAAAAAGAAAGAAAGTTGTAAAGAGAATGAGGAGGGAGAGAGCATGATTATTAGTTTTTCAATTCAAAGCGTTTTGTTGCCTTTCATCTTTTCCTTTATTTCTTTATATATCTTTCTCTTTCCTCGTCCTGTCTGTCTGTCTGCCTGCCGAAATTTTGTGTGCAGACAAACTACACCTTCGAAGTAAGCAGAGAAGAATTTTCCCCACACAAAAAAGAAGGAATTTTTGTAAAGAAAAGGTAAATTGTTTCAAACCCTAGCTAGAGCCTCTACTCTCTGTTCATCTCTGTCACTGTAAATGGAGTCTTTATCACGGCCATCTCACAGACGGAAGCTCAACAGCGCAGCCAATGGCGTCTCATTTTCAGCAAAAAACGCGTACGACGACGTTTTCTCGTCCACCCCGAAGAAGCGAGGAGCTGGACCGACCAGACCCGTCTGGGACTACGCTGAGATTTTCGGGCCTTCCCGCGGGTCGTCCATTCCGGTTCTTGATCTTTCATCTCTTGAGGAGCGGGCCGGCGCGTCGGTGGAAGATTTTCGGAGCTCTAAAATTGATTATTCCAACATTTTTGGTGGCCTTATTGATGAGGATATAGCTTTGCCTTACGAGGATGTGATTGCTAAAAGGGGAAAACAACGGTCTTCTAGTCAAGCTAGGTGAGTTCTTATTTTGGGAAGTTTTTTTTTCTTTTTCAAATCATGCTTTTCAACTATTGGTTTTTTTTATCACTGGGTTATGTGACAATTTAGGTGATCATTAGATCATATACATGATTTTGTTGACCTTTTTTATGGTGGTATTTTCTGCAATGGCGGCTTATTAAACAGTTTTGATTGGTGAGTATTGTTAGGGGTGTTTGGAACTTATTCTGCTTCTGCTTCTTTTTTTAAAGCAGAAGCAGAATCAGAATCAGTTTTCAGAAGCTGCTACCCCCAGCTTCTAAAAAAAACTGATTCTAGGAGTAAATTAGAGCACCAGAATCACGTCTGCATTTTCACCCAAACACTCCAACTTCTGCTTCTGCTCCATGAAGGAGCAGAAGCAGTTTTAAGAATTAGATCCAAACACCACCTTAAAAAGAAACTATGTTTTTAATGAGTATCTCATAAGCTATTTAAAATAATTTCTAGCTTTTTTGTAGTTAATGGGGAGTCTTGTTTTGAAGGATTTTCTTTTCTCTTCTTCTACTACTAATGAACTAATATACCAGCTTAGAGTTAAAATAAAAAAGAACAGCTACATGAGGAAAGTAGTAATACTGCGTTCGTGTATTTGCTGTCACTTTTCAGTTTATCCTGGGCTGCTAAGTGTATGAAGAATGAAACTTGAGAAATTCTCAAATTTGAGTTTGTATACAGATTGGCTCTTTTTGGTGTTTTCATATATTAAGTAGTAGATGGATTCAAATTAAGCAACTCTTTCATGGTTTTGGGGTTTCTCAATTGCTTCTGCTAGAATATCTCATTCATGCTCTAGAAATTTAGTTTTGTGACATTTACCTGCGTTGAATCACTACCTTTTGCAGGATTCGTTCCCAAGAATCAAATCATTTTAGTACTTCAAATGAAACAAATGAAGCCTTCACGTGTGATTCTTCTTCTGATCAATCTTTTGATGGGGAAAAGCGTGTTAACATGTCCTATAATAAGACCAGTTTTCAAGGAACTGAAGATGGTTCAAATGGGATGACACGTATTGCTCAACTCCATGCTGTTCCTGGATTTACCTTTTTTATAGACGAAACAGCCCGCCTAAAGACAACTGGTAGCATTGAGCCACCACCATCACCACCACCACCATCATCACCACCACCACCACCATCACCACCACCACCACCACCATCACCACCACCACTGCCGCCTCTACATGTGAAACATGACAAGAAAAGCTTCAGTGGGGAGATGGCCAAAAGCTATAGTTTGGACGGATTCAATTTCAGCGGTAATCTATCTAATCCCGAGTCAGTTCCATCTAAAGTGACTAGCCCTCCAAGTTCATTGGATGATGAAACCAATCTTCATACACAAACAAAATCCAAATCCAAACAGGGTGTAAACTCCACATCACCACTTTCTTCTGATGAGGAGCTTGATGTGAACTCAGATGCAGCTGTTTCTGCAGCTGCTCTGAAGAGGGCCATGGAGAAGGCTCAAGAGAGTATAAGGCTGGCGAAAGAGCTTATGGAAAGATACAAAGAGGGTATTCCAGGTCATCAAAAGCAGCGGAGTTCTAAAGTTGGGGATGATAAACAAGATTGTATAAAAGGGTGCAACTCGAAGAATATGAAGGGGAAAAACACTGATTCTCCTAACCATCATGCATTTAGAAATGGTGATATTGCTTCGTGCCTCAAACAATGTGAGGAACTCTCTACCAATGGGGACCATAATTCTGAAACTTTGTTTTTTGAAATGTTAAATGCCACAAAACACGAAAAGTGGACCGTTACATCGCAGCATGGGAAGAAGAAGAATAAGGATATGAAGGTAATATCTGAAAAGGGTCCTGATCCAAGGGAGGAAGAGTTTTCTGGAAGAACTGGACAGCTGGGGGTAAATGTGAGAAACTTAGATTCGGAGGAGCAGGTGGTTGCGTCAGTGAAGATGAATGTCCTTTGCGGGTCGTGCATTCCGGTTCTTGTTATGGCTAAACCAGGAAAAAGCGAAAATATGAATGTCAACAATGAATTTGAACTCAGCAAGGAGAGAGGCGAGTCTTCTAATGATTCGGAGAATTTGGAGAAAATGCAAGATAATGATAAAGATGACAACTTTATTGCCCAAGAACTGAAAAATGATACTCGAGACAATGGATTTGAGAAACCATCCGAAACTGAGAAGGAAAAGCTGGAGTATGTGGAATGTGATGAGCTGCAGAAGGCAGATGAAGTTGTTCCTGACTGTGAAAAAATAACCAGGAGAGTACGGAAGACATGGAACAAAAGAGAAACTGAGTTTCAACACAGAGGAAATGGAATTGATTTTTGGTTTGAGATTGAAGAAAGCTGTGCGGGAAGCCACCAAGTTTTTCAAGAAGGGGAAAAGGACAGAGTGAGATCAAATAGAGTTGACATGCCTAACATTAATGAATCCAAAGAAACAGAGAGACTAGTTGAAGATCATGTAAGACAATCAGATGAGGTTCAAGAGCCTGAAACACATGCACTGGAAGGCTCTGAGAAGAATACTGATGAAGAAGAAGAACATGCAAGAGTGGAGGAGAGGGTTCAAGCGATTTACACCGATGAGGTAATTGATGGTAATCAGATTGAGAAGACTGATGAAAGGCATGAAAATCAACATATTGAAGCAAATAAAGCTGCTGGAGAAGAAAGTGAGTATGTAGAAGTAGAAACTGATACGGATGATGAATATCAGGAGATAAATTTAACTCAAAGCGGGGATGAAGAATTTGAGAGCAAAGACAAAGAATATCAGGAAAGCATTGTAATCCTCAACAGGGAAGAAGAAATTGCATGTGCGCAAAGTGGGGCCGATGAAGTTACTCTTGAGGCTGATGATGAGGTGAAGACTCACCTGACTTCTACTGCATCTAATAGCTGTGAAAGTTGTAGTTTACATGAGATTGGAGAAGATTGCACATTGCCAACAAAAGAAGTCAGTGCGGAAACAAATGAACAGAATGTATCTTATAAAGAGAATGAGGGACTGCAGGGGATATCTGATATTTTCTCCAAGGAACCCGGCACTAATGGTGGCCTTCAAAGTGCTCATGAAAGAGATATATGCCAGGATGAGCAGAATGAAGGGCAAGACACTAGTGATGACCTTTTCTGTGATGCCTCTGGAGAAAGTATTGCTTCTATGATGCATGCGCAAGAAATTCCAAACGAGAAGGAAGGTTCCGGAACAGATAGTTTGATTTCTCAGAATCTAATGCAAACACATGAAAGGGTTGAATTTGAAAAAGATGGTTTGACCAGTAACATACCTGATGAGAATGTCATTGGATGCAATTCAGATGATGAGCCGAAGATCCAAATTTGTGAAGAAGTTATAGGCCTCGGAGAACAAATTATTTCAGAGAATGGTAAAGAATCAGAGTTTACCTCCAATGCTTTCAATGGAGAGTACTGGAGAGTAGACGAATCTGCAGGGGATGATGAAACCATCAAGGAGGCGGATTTCGTCTATGATGATGTAGCAGATAAAGAAGTTGTAGCCGTTGGTAAAGAAAGCAGCCCTGCTGTGAATCAGAAGGAACAGGAACCTTCTCACGTTCCCTTGACCAAAAATGAGGAATCTACAGTTGGTTATGAAGAAGACAATGAAACTAGAACTGCCAAGAAAATCGCTGTCCCTGAAGAGCATGAAGTTAAAAAATCTGGGGGGAAAGGTGGGGGAGATAATAAAGATCAATACAGTAAAGTTGGAGTGGACAAGAAAGAAAGAGAGCGTGACAGAGACAGAATAGTTGTGGAAAGAGCCATTCGTGAAGCTCGGGAGAGAGCATTCGCTGAGGCCCGTGAAAGGGCTGCTGTGGAAAGGGCAACAGCTGAAGTTCGACAGAGGGCAATGACTGAAGCAAGGGAAAAGGCAGGAAAGTCTTCTGCTTCTTCTGCTGGAAACAACAAACAGTCAGTTGGAAAAGCTTCTTCTGAAGCAAAGCTTAGAGCAGAACGTGCTGCTGTGGAGAGAGCCACTGCTGAAGCACGTGAGCGTGCTTTAGAAAAGGCTTTGTCGCTCAAGTCCACTGCTGAAGTCAAAGTAGTGGCTGAAAAACTTGGTGGTAATACAAAGTATTCTGGTGCTTCTTCTCAAGAAAATGGATTGAAGCATTCTCTCTCTTCTTCTGTGAGTGTCTTTGTCCTTTGTCTAGTTCTGGAGAACCTCCTAATTAGAGGTTTATGGAGGCCAACTTATATTTATGACTAATAATATCATGCTCATTTAACTGCGCCTCAATCCAAACAGACATTTATCATTTTCATCCAGATTAACCAAATAATTACTCAAACTATAATTTTATATATGCACCTGGTTCACCGAGGTTCAACCAGTTATAACTAGACCTAGGTTTAGTTAAGTTCATCTCACTTGTTTGAAAAATCACTCTATTCAAACAGACTATTGAAGTCTCACATGGAAAAAATGAAGAGAGAATGATGAGTTAATAAGAATTTGGATGAACTAGGTAAAAATTGAATTCAGTCTCTTATTGTGGTTTGATCTCAGTGTCTTATAACCCAATTGAGTGACCCGGCCCATTCCTGAATTCTATTAACTTGGGCCTAACTGACCCCAAAAGGAACCTTAAGAGGGGGAGAGTCTGGCACACTCAAGTCTCCTTAACCTAAACCAGGCTTAAGAATGACTTGAGGTTGACAAATAGGCTAAATTACCCTAAACAGTTTACCCAAATAATGTGTGCAAGTAGACAAACAAACCACAACCGGACCTATATTTGACACTATTAAATTAGCCCAACACACCCCAAAAGAATCTTCAAGAGATGGGACACTTTAACACAACGTTTGCAAGCATATCACATCTAGGGTAATGATTTATCTTGTGCAGGACTTGGAGAGGATTAGTGCAACCAATGGATCAGCTCAGAGGCGTAAAGCGATACTGGAAAGGCACCAGAGGATAACAGAACGAGCGGTATGTCATGCTCATAAGATATTTGTGATCCAACAGCTATGGTCCTTATCTGAATTTCTCTCTTCTGAATGGGTACTTTTCAGGCAAAAGCTTTAGCAGAGAAGAACATGCGTGATCTTCTAGCCCAGAAAGAGCAAGCAGAGAGAAATGTAATTCTTCCTTGTATCAATTATGATACGCTTGTAGCGTTCATTTATGTTAGCACGATAATAATGAACCCCTTCCATTTTATTGCAGAGACTAGCACAATCTTTGGATGCTGAGATCAAGAGATGGGCTAGTGGGAAGGAAGGGAACCTGCGGGCACTTCTTTCTACTCTCCAATATGTATGTATTTATCTTTCCCTCCACTCCCAGCTATTTTCCAGTAGCAACAAACAAATAGGTGCAAGGGAGATCTATGAAAGGGGCCTTAACACTTTTCCCCTCGGGTTGGAAAAAATAGAAGAAGTTCCATAAATAGAACAAAAATATAACAAATTTCTACAACTAGGACCAATATCGTTTTTTCAAAAAATTGTCTCTTTCAATCATAGAAAAAGAATTATTAACTACTTTTATTCTTTTTAAGACTGACTGAATCCTATTTTTATAGAAAATAGAGATGATTCTTTATAAAATCTATCTTACATGTAATAATGTTTCACACTTTTTTCTAGTTTTTAACATGCAGCCCCCCTAAGTCGGCTAGTTTTAGAATATTTTAGTTATCTATAGATATTAAAGTATATTTTCCCCCTTTAATATATTGTGAGCCTATCACGTGGCAGTGCTAGCAGCTCTCGATTTGAGATCAGAATTGTCAGAATCAATATAGTTTTAATCTTTAAACACTACTTTTGGCAAAACACATATTTGCTGATATAGTAATATCAGTATCTTTGCTCATGTTTGGACTGACTTTTTTGGCCATGCAGATCCTTGGGCCTGATAGCGGTTGGCAACCAATTTCTCTCACTGAGATCATAACCACATCTGCAGTAAAAAAAGGGTACAGGAAAGCTACTCTTTGTGTTCATCCTGACAAATTGCAGCAAAGGAGAGCAAGTATTCAGCAAAAGTACATATGTGAGAAGGTTTTTGACATGCTCAAGGTATGTTGTTGAAATGCCTCTTTGTTTCCATAATGCACCCTACACCTGGTGCACGGGGGAGCCTTATAACCGCTGCTAAGCACATAGTTAGTGTGACTATGTGTGGATCAATAGGGTTTAAAGCATACCGTGGAATGGTGCACCAAGTGTAGGGTGATGTTGAACTGTTTCCTCCTTTTCATGGTCTGAAGTTCCGAACCCATTTAAAGCATGCCTTATTCACCCAAAAGGTGAGGTTTACCTCATACTTATATATACTTGATATTATTGTGGTAAACATGTGATGTATGATGCTTAACACACCTTTCAGTTAAAATTGAGGGGAACAGCTTGAGGTGCGGATAAATTTCTCAAACCTGAGTCCCAAGAGACTAACAACCGGATCAAACTATGATACCATATTAGAAACGGAGTATTAAATTAGCTAACTCACCCTGAAAGAAAAGCATCATCTCTAGGTGTGGTTTAATCCATACTTATTCAACACTGAATGTGGAAACCTTGACCATAACAGTAGACTTTCTTGCCGAGTATTGTCATTGTTTTTGGCTTGGCTGGCTTTTTTTTTAATGTTGCCTCTTGCTTTGAACTTCAGGCTGCATGGAACAAGTTCAACTCTGAGGAGAGGTAAGCAATGAATGTGGCAGGGGGGGTTAACTAGCTATCCTACACATATTCCGTGGGCAATTCTTTTTCCAAAAGGGGGAATGGAATCCAGGGCCCAAGGCGTCTTGTCGTATATTTACATTAGATTTGATTAGATCAACTTAGAGAACATTTCTTTAACTATGCAGTAGAATCATGTAGCCAGAGACTTTAAGTTGATCGACTCTCATTATTTGGAAAGATGAAATCATTGTTTCAACTAGCCAAACCCATGTTGATGTGTATATTAAGAGCATCTCCAAAGGGGGCTATTTCCAAATCCTAATATTATTATGAATTGTTATTATTGTGAAAAAGAGGAGGCCAAAACACTATTGAAAATAGATGGATTATCTTTGACTCCCTATATCTAGAACAATATTCTCTCGATTTTGTTCAACTTCACAAATCCTTTTTCCTTTTAAGTTAATTTGTATCAAGAAATCCTTCTGCTTTAAACCTTTTTCATTTCCGCATTTCATAAAAAAAATGAGATCATAGAGAGCAATAGGTTAACGGTTACTTTTGGTCCCCCCTTTTTTCCTCATTTAAGGTCATTGCCTATACCCCACCACTGATTGGGGGTGTAAACTGTACAACCTGAGATATTTTTGTAATTATAGTTGAAATGTGATGTCTGCTAATTGAGCTGATTGTACTTGTATCGAATACTAAACATATTTTGTTGAGTATTAAGAGCCTAATATTGTTTACCATGATTTCTACTTCATATCTTCTTATTAAATTTTTATACAAAATTCTTAAATTATATCAATAATCAACTGCTATAAGTTTTATTATTATGAGAATTTAATTTAATGTTGTACTTGTGAAATCTGCATTGATATGCAATTGAGTATAAAAATTTCAAAAAGCTTAAATCATATAAGACCCATATATAAGACCCAGATGTGCAAAAGAAGAAAAGGAGAAGAAGTCATAGAAGAGAGCAAAAGCATACAAGGGGGAAGACCATTAAGAGAAAATACTAAAAAGAGAAGAACTCGTGGTTTTGTTGTAGCCATTCAAATTACAAAGGAATTACAAAAGTACCTGGATGTGTAATGACCATTGTACACCCAGGTGTACGGTATAATTTGCGATTTAGGTTTGTGCTCATTCCTTTCATAGTAACTTGTGCAAAATAAATTTTAGTTATGTGTAAAGACATATCATGTTATGTTGGATTATCTGGAGAAAAGTGTGAAAATCGGATAAACCTCGCCAATCTGGAAAAACCCAAATCTGGACAAGTAAAACACTAAAACCCGACTAACTTGGGAAAATATTATTTCGGATGCTTTTGAATTTTTAAGTTTTTGTTACTTATTACTATTTATTTTAAGCATTTTTAATCTAATAAAAGTGCATATCCAACTTCACAAAAAAGAGAAAAGAGGCAAATAACCCCTTGGACTAATTGGCAATTTGCAATCAAACCCGACAATCGGTTGACTGTGAAATTAACTCAATTAAACCCTCTCGTCCTTAGTGGGTAAGCTTATAATCATATCCAACGTGAATCCGACGAGGAAAAAAACGTAGAGATGGATGCTGAGTAGGACAATAAGACAAGAAGCTTGTCTTTCGCGTTTGAGCACTGAAACATTCTCCTTCAAAAGGTGGTACACTTTGAACAGAGCACTTCATCACAAATTTTTAATCGTTGGAGCACAAAACCAAAATTGGAATGAAGAGCGACAGTTGATGCGAAGAAGATACTTGGTATCCCTGGGCGCGCCTACAATCTCCATGCTTTAGCGCGACCCAAGTCTTGCATTTAGGGTTTACTCATGTATGTTATTCCCCATTTAAAATTGCTTTCCAATTTGAAGTCTTAGTTGATAGGGTTTTGTGCGTACAATGGGTTTGTTAAATTATTCTGTGTTTGTATGAAACAGGTTGATGATTGTTATACAATGTTTGCTCAAGTGTATTTAAACATTCACCATGGGGGGGATTTTGTGCGAGATCGTACAATTACATATGTGAATGGTGAAGTTGAAAAAATAGAGGTAGACCCTGACTACAACTCTTACCCTCACCTCATTCATTTTCGTCATCATTTTCATTTACCATAGTGCCGCAAAGACTCCCACCTACGGTGGGGTAAGGGAGGGGGTCGGATGTACGCAGTCTTACCCTCACCTCATTAAGTATATAAAAAGGACAGAATTCAAACATTGTGGATCTTTACTATAAGTTGTGTCATGAGGGCATGAACAAGTTACGACTCTTGGGTGATGATTAGAGTAGTGTTATTTTGATTGAGTATGTTGCAAAATGGGGCGAAATTGAAATATATGTCGAACACGGGTTAGATGATGATTACCTTCATTTGGAGTTGTCATGTATCAGTGCAAGTATTGATGTTGGGATGTCAAATGAAGTTGGTGAAGCATGTGATAGCATATGTGAAGACACACCAGTGGTGGGAAATGTTGAAATGAATAATGAGGGTGTTCCTCTGGAAATTAATCCTACGCCACTTGAACAAGATAGTTCCAATAGTACTGATGATGAAGATATTGTTCTTGGGGATGAAGACCAAGAGGATAGTGATGAAGAAGACTAGGAAAAGACTTATGAAGTTAGTGTGCAGATCTGAAAAACATGAAGGAGTTATGATATTGAAGAGAGTGAAAATGAAGATCCTCTAAGTGATTATGTAGACAATGACAATGTGTACTATGACAGTGAAGAACCCCTGAGTTATGTATCTAAAAATATGGAAGAAGAAGCAAAAAATAGAGACAAAATCAACTTTCTTTTCCATAATAATGAGTCTGATCCACTCACATTGGATGTGGGGGTGTTGTTTGGTGATGGAAAGCATTTCAAGAATGCTATGATAAGATGTGCCATTCATGAGAAAAGGGACATACGTTTTGTCAAAAATGAGCCATGGGTTAGACTCAAATGTGTTAAAAATTGTCCCTTTGACTGTTCAGCATCCACGGAAAGAAACTTTTATTGGTAGAGCAATAAATGCAATGCTGAAATCAATAAATGCCAAATTCGAAGAGCAATTAAAAGAATGTGATTATGCACAAGAATGTTTGGACTCTAATCCCGGAAGCAATGTGAAAATCTTCACATAGAGGCACACCCCTCAAGGACTTTGTGTGTTTAAAGGAATGTATGTGTGCTTTATGCTATGAAAGCAAGCTTCCTTGAATGGTGTAGGAAGATAATAAGGCTGGATGGTTGCTTCATCAAGACTGCTTCAAATGGTGAGATATTGTATGCAGTTGGGAGGGATGCCAATAACTAAATGTACCCCATCACGTGGGCTGTTGTGGAGATAGAAAACACTGATTCATGGAGATGATTTTTATCGTCTTTGAAGGATGATTTGGGCATTGAAAATGCTGCTACTTGGACATTTATCACCGATCAGCAAGAGGTAATCCTAAGATTAGCTTTGGTTTTTTTAGTTTACAATATTTTAGTTGTATTATATTATTGGATTGTTTTTTACTGCTTTATTTAGTTCATTGTTATATACTTGTATTATTTTTTTGTTGCTGTCTGTTTTTACTTGAATTATTTGTTAGTTTGTTACTTTTATTTAGTTTAGTGTTTGTAAGAGTCTTAATTATTAGTTTGTTGCTTAGTGTTTTTTTAGTTTAGTGTTTTTACTAGAATTATTTGTGTGTTTCTTACTGTTTTCAGTGTTGTTTACTGTTTTTCAGTGTTGCTGACTATTTGTTAGTTTATTTGTTTCTTAATATGTTTTTTAGAGCTCTGTTTTGTACTTATCTCTTATATTTGTTAATTTTAGTACTTGTTTGTTTCTTTCTTGTAGGGACTACTAAATGCAATCAATGAGTTATTTCCAAATGCAGAATTGAGGAACTGTGTTAGGCATATCCGTGCGAATCGGAGTAAGAGCCACATAGGCAAAGCAATGAAACAACACTTTTGGCTATGTGCTCAGTCTACTAATGAAGTTCAGATCAGGTACAACATGGAAGCATTGGGAAAGGTTGATCTAGAAGTCAAGGATGATTGAGAGAAATGTATTCCCTCACTGTGGTCAAAAGCATTTATTCGAATATAGAGAAGCTGTTGGACAAGTAGTCTCACCTCAAGCTATAGTAATAGTAAAAGATCGGACCAATATGACATTTATAATGGATGTAACAACATAATATGATATGTTATACACATAACAACAGAAATTATATTAAAAATGAATCTTTACCATCCAATTTTGGCGCCCTAGAAATTTCCTATCACTCTCGCGTGAAACAACCAAAGGAGCTTTAAGGCCACATCGATAATAGAATGAGGCTTCATAATTTAGGGTTCTTCTTCTTGTAGGACTTTGTGAAGCACTCGATGCACTTGTCGAATAGTGGTTACGGTTGACGAAATCCATTTCCCAAGTTTACGCCTTCGAGGGGAAGAACATCGATAAAGAAGACAAATGGACCGTCTCCAAAAAGAATAGGGGAAATTGGAAACATAGGAAAATAACTTCTTGTTCGATGTGAGGAAGAAGATGGGCGGAGAAAACAAAGAGATAAGGACGAAAGATGAAAAAGGAAATAGAAAGAAATAAAGGAGGTAAAGCTGATTAAATTACATGTCACGTGTAAATGAAGCATCGAAAGTTGACCAACCAGCCACGTGAGCGCCAACTACAAGCATACCGGCTAAGGACGGGAAGGAACCGGTGAAGAGGGACTAATTAAGTTAATTTCACGGGTTAGAGTGGTTAGTTGTACGGTCATTCGGTTGCAGGGTTTGTTTGCAAATTCCCAATATAGGAATTGTTTATGTTTACTCTTCTTATTCTACCTCCTTATAATCCCAACATAATTTCTATTATTGTACTATCCAATTGTGTATATAACATTTAAATATAAGTTCAAATGCTTACAAAACATTTTCAACATTTTTAAATTTATGTTTGAACAACGTATGCTATATAACAGTAGAGAGCCAGGGGCGGATCTACATAGTAAAGAGGAGGGGGGGGGGGGGGGGGGGCAGCTGCCCCCAATAAAGTCCTATTAATGCCCCTTAATCCATTTAGAGAAAATACTAGTCCACTCATTTTCCCTCAATTAAAAAATAGAAATGCCCCGAATAACAACTCAATCTCTTCAATGTGTAAAGTAAAATCTTTTCTAACTTTTCAGTTTAGGCTATACAGAAGAAAAGTAATAGCAATTAAAAGATTTAATCCCTAAACATAGAAGAATTAGGTTGCAGATTAGTTTGAGAAGTGAGAACATCAAGATGACTAATGAATAGCCAAATTCGAGAATAACAAATACGAAGTAGATAAATTTAGAAGTTACGGACTGTGATGAGGTCTTGTTCCTGCTTGATACTCCGTATTGTTTATCCTTAATAAAATAAATAAATATTATGACTCATTCTAATTTATAGAAATGTTAATACATTAGCTAGTAAGCTAGTCAGTTAAAATTAAGTAACTAGCGATATAAAATTTTAAATTAACTATAGAATTATGTAAATAGATCTTTTATCCAAATGTAAAATTAATTACATAATAATGTAATTAACACCTTTATGCTAAATACTGTTAAGATAGTAGTAAAATCAGAACTACATGCTTTTGCTGCTAGTTGTTTTATAGAGATAACACAAAGTTTGAGATTTATTAGTAATGCATTAGGATGTTTTTACTTGGATTAAAATTTGCTTGTTTGGTCTGGTCTGGTAAAATGTTTGGTCTCTGTATATTTTATAACTACAAAAACTACGAAAGTCTGATTTCATCTGATCTGAACTGATTGATCTGTTTAAATCTACCATGGTTTCATCTCAGACTGAAAATAATCCAAGTAAAAGCATCCTAGTTATAAAAATCCAAAAACTTTAGTTGTACATATTGTTTTAGAATTAATGGTGTGATAAAATGAAGAAGATGAAGATCAAATTTAAGAGATATATATATATATATATATATATATATATATATATATATATAGCTCTAAATTACTTCTTCTTAATATCTGTATATTTTCTAAATTTCTGAGTGAGTTTACAATGCCTCATCAAGCTCCTATTTATACTGTTTGAACTTGATGATTAGTCACTTAAGGGATGAATCTACAGATTTGGTGGCAATAACAATTTGAGCCATCTGTTCTAACTAGGTTACAAGGATTAAACATAATTTCTGGATTGATGACAAGGATGAATAATTCACACTTGTCATTTCCAGGATTTTACAACACTCCCCCTTGAATGTTCATCCTTGAATAGTTGTCTATTATTTTTAAAACTTATTGTGAAAATTAAGGGGTAAAAATTACGACTTATAATGTCGTTGTATTTGGATGTACTGTCTCGTTAAAAACCTTATCAGGAAAAACCCAGTGGGATAAAAACCCGATGAAGGGAAAAAGAGTGCAGTGCATTCAAATACTCCCCCTGAATTTAGTATTAATTATGAAGACGTCGCATGCCGATTTTCTGTACAAGTTCCATGAATTTCTTCGGGGGTAAAGATTTGGTGAAGAGATCGGCTGGATTTTCACTGGATCTGATTTGTTGAATGTTGATCGTCCCTTCTTTCTCGAGATCATGAGTAGAGAAGAACTTTGGTGATATGTGTTTTGTTCTGTCTCCTTTGATGTAGCCTTCTTTAATCTGAGTTATGCACGTAATGTTGTCTTCGTAGATCACAGTAGGATGACAAGTAATAGACTTCATACCGCATTCATTTTGGATGTGTTGAATCATAGATCGTAGCCACACACATTCTCTTCCGGTTTCATATAGTGCAATTAACTCAGAATGATTTGACGATGTAGCTGTCAATGTCTGCTTCATCGATCTCCATGAGATTGCGGTGTTACCATAAGTAAATACGTACCCGGTTTGTGATTTCGCCTTTTGAGGATCTGATAAGTATCCAGCGTCTGCATATCCGATTAAAGCAGCTTTTTCATCTTTGTGGTAGAATAAGCCAAGATCAACTGTACCACGTAGATAACAGAATATGTGCTTGATCCCGTTCCAATGACGTCTTGTTGGGCATGAACTGTACCTAGCTAATAAATTTACGGAGAATGCAATATCTGGTCTAGTATTATTAGCTAAATACATTAAAGCTCCAATAGCACTCAGATATGGTACTTCGGGACCGAGTATTTCTTCATCATCTTCTCGGGGACGGAATGGATCATCGTGTATGTTGAGAGATCGAATCACCATTGGTGAAGTCAAAGGATGAGCTTTGTCCATATAGAATCTCTTCAAAACTTTCTCGGTGTAATTGGATTGATGGATGAAAATTCCATTCTTCAAATGCTCAATTTGAAGTCCGAGACAAAATTTGGTTCTCCCTAGATCTTTCATTTCAAATTCTTTCATAAGATATTTTGCAGTATTTTCAATCTCATCGGGAGTTCCAATAATATTTAAGTCATCAACATATACTGCAATTATGGCGAATCCCGAATTTAATCGCCGGATGAAAACACATGGACTAATTGGATCATTCTTATATCCTTCCTTAAGAAGGTATTCACTGAGACGATTATACCACATTCGTCCAGATTGTTTTAGTCCATACAATGACTTTTGTAGTTTAATGGAAAACATTTCTCGAGGTTTTGAGCTATAAGCTTCAGGCATTTTAAATCCTCCGGGAACTTTCATATAAATGTCTGTATCGAGTGAACCGTATAAATATGCAGTTACTACATCCATTAGGCGCATTTGCAGCCTTTCAAAAACAGACATGCCAATGAGAAACCATAATGTAGTTGAATCAACTACTGGAGAATAGGTTTCTTCATAATCAATTCCCGGCATTTGAGAAAACCCTTGGGCAACAAGTCGGGCTTTATATCTTACAATTTCATTTTTCTCATTGCGTTTACGCACAAATACCAATTTAAAGCCTACTGGTTTTACGCCTTTTGGCGTAGGGACTATCGGTCCAAAAACATCACGTTTTTCAAGTGATTTCAATTCAGCCTGAATTGCTTCATTCCATTTTGGCCAATCGTGTCGTTTCCGACATTCTTCTATTGATGTTGGCTCATTGTCATTGTTTTCATTCATAACATTTGTGGCAACGGCATAGACAAATATCTCATTAATATCAATATCTTTACGATTCCATTGCATTCCAGTAGAAACGTAGTTTATTGAAATTTCATAATTATCAACGTTTCTATCATTATCTGGAATATCTTCCTCATTTAAGGAAGTTGGATCATCATTTGAGATATTTGTTTTGTCAATATCATTTTCTATGCTAATATTTTCAAATTGTTCATTTTCTTGTTCAGAAGGATGAACATCTTTGGCATCACAGATCGATTCCTGCCTTTTAGTTTTTCTTGGTTTTATATCTTTCGATCCAAGTGGCCTGCCACGCTTTTTGCGTATAGAAGAATCGTTTGCAAAAGATTTTTCAGAATTCTCTGTTGGGATTTCGATTCTGGCAGGGGCATTCATGGCAGGAATATGTGACTTTGTCACTTTCTTTGTGTCTGTGAATGCATCAGGCAACTGATTTGCAACATTTTGTAAATGGATTATCTTTTGCACCTCTTGCTCACATACATTTGATTTTGAGTCAAGATGTGATAATCCTGTTGCATTCCATGTTATTTCTTTCGTACTTGGGTCCGATTTATTAGTTTCTCCCCCTAAGGTTGGGAATACTGTCTCATTGAAATGACAGTCAGCGAACCGTGCGGTGAATAAGTCACCAGTCATCGGTTCAAGATATTTGATTATTGAGGGAGATTCAAATCCAACATAAATTCCCAACCTTCTTTGAGGACCCATTTTTGTACGATAAGGTGGAGCAATCGGAACATAAACAGCACAACCAAATATTTTAATGTGTGCTAAGTTTGGCTCTTGTCCAGTAACTAATTGCATTGGAGAATATTCATGATACGCAGTCGGTCTAAGCTGAATTAAATTTGCTGCATGTAAAATAGCATGTCCCCAAGCTGATGAAGGTAAATAACACTTCATTAATAATGGTCTAGCGATTAATTGTAATCGTTTAATCAAAGATTCAGCAAGACCATTTTGTGTATGGACATGAGCAACAGGATGCTCCACATCAATCCCAATCGACATACAATAGTCGTTAAATGATTGGGATGTAAATTCTCCTGCATTGTCAAGTCGGATTCTCTTTATAGAATGGTCCGGAAAATGAGCTCTTAATCGTATGATTTGAGCAAGGAGTTTAGCAAATGCTAAATTTCTAGTCGATAAAAGACTAACATGTGACCAACGTGTTGAAGCATCAATCAACACCATAAAATATCGAAATGGTCCACATGGTGGGGCTATCGGCCCACAAATATCTCCTTGAATCCTCTCTAAAAATGCAGGTGATTCAGTTGCAATTTTGTTCATTGAAGGCCTGATGATCATTTTGCCAAGAGAACAGGCCTTACAAGGAAAATCACTTGATAATGGAACCCTGATATTCTTTAATGGGTGTCCAAGTGAGGTCTTAATGATTTTATGCATCATTACTTGGCCTGGGTGACCTAAACGGTCATGCCACAACATGAATGTTTTCTGATCATCTAACTTTGTGTTAGAAACCAAATTTATTTCAAATGGACTAATATATGTGAAATATAGTCCTGAGGAATATGCTGGCATTTTTTCACAAATATATTTAGTGCCAGATTTAGTTGTTGTAAGACAAATATATTCCTTTTGGTTTTCATTCATGGTTTCTATGTGATAACCATTTTGACGCATATCTTTAAAACTCAATAAATTCCTCCGTGATTTGCTGGAGTATAGAGCGTCATTTATAATTATTTGTGTCCCGTTAGGGAGCATCACAT
This sequence comes from Cuscuta europaea, assembly GCA_945859875.1. Lineage (NCBI taxonomy): Eukaryota > Viridiplantae > Streptophyta > Magnoliopsida > Solanales > Convolvulaceae > Cuscuta > Cuscuta europaea. Next base: position 6,924,076 of record CAMAPE010000027.1, on the reverse strand, counting down.
ATGCTTTCCCAGAGCCTTCAATGAGCTTTGCAACACCTGATATTGTATTGACTTTAGCTTCAACTAAAGTCATTTGAGAAAAATATATTTTATTTCTCAAAATGGTGTGCGTTGTGGCGCTGTCTATCAGACATAGCTCTTTATCATTTGAGTGATCCATATCTTCAATATGTGTAAATAAACATAAGCTTGATCACAAATTGTACATATAATTTAACACAAAGTACATATATTACACACATTTATTTAAAAACAAAAGAAAAAGGGGAAGAAAGAAAAAGTACATAAAACTAATATGTTACAACATAAGGATTAGAGTCTAATATTTTATTTTGTGACATTTTGATTTATTGCAAAAGCATCGTCCATAATGGCATCATTCACGAAGAAGTCGGACACATCAAATTTTGTCAGAGGTGGAGTTGTGTCATTAACATAATTAGCTTCCACATTTTTGTCTTTGTTCATATTCATGGAAGCTTGAAATAACTCCACCAGATGTTTAGCCGTGCGACATTTATTAGCCCAGTGCCCCGTCATACCACATTTATAACAAGTCGTCTTTACCGAGGTTTTTGTAGGGCGATTTATTTGATGAGCCTTTTGTTTGCCCTTGCCCTTGTAATTCAGTCTTTCGACCCGTTTATATCCTCTGTAAGACTTGTTATTATGACCACTAAAATGCCCACGTTTAAAATGCCTTCTACTGTCACTGTGTGTTGCATTTGATTCAGTGGCTAAATTATGGCCAGATGGACCATAAATCGAAGGACTAGAACCGGTGGGTCTCAAATTGTGGTTTTTCATCAAAAGGTCATTGTTTTGCTCAGCTACCAATAATACTGATATTAAGTCAGAGTATTTTTTAAAACCCTTTTCTCTATATTGCTGTTGTAGCAGCATATTAGAGATATGCACAGTAGAAAAGGTTTTCTCCAACATATCAGCGTCAGTGACTTTTTGTCCACATAACTTTAATTTGGATGTTATTTGGAACATAGTAGAATTATAGTCACTGATAGATTTAAAGTCCTGGAATCTTAAATTGATCCAGTCATACTGAGCTTTTGGTAAAAGTACCTTTTGTTGGTGGCCATACCTCTCTTGTAAATTGTCCCATAATTCTTTTGGATCATCAACCAAAAGATATTCAGATTTGAGACTTTCATGGAGATGGTGACGAAGAAAAATTATAGCTTTTGCTTTATCCTGGGAAGATGATTGATTAATAGCCTCAATAGTGTCTTCGAGACCATTAGCCTTTAAATGTGCTAGAGCATCAACTTTCCATTCCAGGTATTTTTGACCGGATAGATCAAGAACGTCGAATTCTCGTTTGCTAATGTTGGCCATTATATAACTACAAGGAATTATTAATATCGGTGTAATCAGTTAAGTGTATATTTACACCAGCAAATACTTACCACTATATTAAATAAATAATTTAAAGTATGTTGAAATAAATTTTATAAAGAAAATTGTATGATGTATGCTGATTTTCTTTTCTTTTAAAAATTACTTACGTTATAAATTGTATACATAAAGAAAAGATGTGGTAACACTAGACTCCTAATTTATGTCGAAGCCTAATCCAAAACAGATGTCAAAATGACAGTAACGTGATTGCCATTTGTCTAGTCACTTTTCTATTAAGATATACTCGATTTACGAAAACTATTAAAAGAAGAATTTTAAAATAGGTTTGGTGTACTTACGTACACATAGATACTTAGTACGTATAAAGTGTATGGAAGCCATTTATATATGTTTGGTAAAAACAACTAATTTGAATGGTTTGAATGTGCAGTACTTAAGATATTGAAATTTAAAATTAAAATAGTGTTGGATAAGAACAAATGCTTGGCTGATCAAATAAAAGAAACCTCTAAAAGTTGTCAGCCATATATGTGGTTGAAATAGTTCAAATATTCCCAAGCTAAGGCATCTTTCTTTTATTTATTATTTAATCATATTAGTTACGTTGAACGAGTGATCAGGATTCCATTTAGATAAAAAAAATCTGCACTTTCTGATGGAATAGAACAAATTTGTGCAGATCATGAATTCTGACAATTATGAATTTAAGCAGTAAAAGTGTATGCCCGTGACCTGGTGCATGTGAAAGAAAGAAGATAACCATACGTAGTATTTAAATATCAATGTCCTAAATATTACCAACCAGTATAGTTTATCTCTACATATATACTGACAGTTTTCTTTCATCATTGCATTACTTCTCTCTTTCTTTTGCTTATGGTTCATTACGTATTTGGTATTAGTTACTGTTTTAAATTTTAGGTATCAGCTGGTGTTCTCCTTTACTCTTCTACTCCGTATAAAAGATTTATCAAGATTCATTTTGAAGGTATGTTATCTATATTTTCTATTCATATACTCAATATGATAGAAGATTTTATTTAAAAATTCAGAATAATATTCTAGTTTGAGTAATAAAAGAAGATGATAGATATTAATACCTGCAGGATATGATGATTTCTTGAAGGTTTTGAGCAGATTCGTGCTGATAACGTGTGATAAAATGAAGAAGATGAAGATCAAATTTAAGAGAGATATATATATATATATAAAGCTCTAAATTACTTCTTCTTAATATCTGTATATTTTCTAAATTTCTGAGTGAGTTTACAATGCCTCATCAAGCTCCTATTTATACTGTTTGAACTTGATGATTAGTCACTTAAGAGATGAATCTACAGATTTGGTGGCAATAACAATTTGAGCCATCTGTTCTAACTAGGTTACAAGGATTAAACATAATTTCTGGATTGATGACAAGGATGAATAATTCACACTTGTCATTTCCAGGATTTTACAACAAATGAATAGTTTTTTTTTAATAAAACACCCTTATATTTTTGCACTGGTTAGTGCAAAGTACAGATATATCTAGTAGTATTTGAATGCACTAAGAAGTTAATATAGATGACTAATTTGAGCAATAAAATAATTTTTGATTAGTTTTTGAGTTACAATCTAATTTCTTTCATAGAAAGGGGTTTATTTTTCGGAAACAGTCTCTATGTTTGAGTCTAGGGGTAAGACTGCGTACATCCGACCCCCCTTACCTTACCGTAGGTGGGAGCCTTTGCAGCATTGAAGTAAATGAAAATGAAAAAATGAAAGAGGTTTATTTAAGGGTCACTACTCACAAATGAAATTGTAATAAATCACTTTCAAAAGAAAAAAACTCAAGAAAACTGAATAAAAACTCAAAGGTGTTTAGTTTCTTTTAATTGTAATACGCTTTATTCATTTTTAAACAATTGTCGTATACTTTATAACTGTTTTTTTCTGTTTGATCTAATATGCTTTAATAATGTATTTCCGCGGACATATTTTGTGCATTATTTTTCTGCCCCCAATAGTCTTTATTCCTGGATCCGACACTGCAGAGAGCCTTATATCAGTAAATTTAGATACCCGGAGTACTATATTACTTATTAATATAATAAAATTGCTGAAATTTTCTTATCATAGTGATTGATGGGTAATTTTTTTTAGATATACTCTGTAGTAACATACGGAGTATTTTATTACTCCCTATTACTATAAAAGTTTGTACTCTGTGTAAAATTGAAATTAAGGAGTTTCCGGGTTAACCCGCGACTTACCCTCCAATAGGGATGAACGTGCTCCGGAACGGTCTGGTAAATTGGTAAAATCCGTAATGTATCCGTGAGGTTTTTAATTGTCCGGTATGGTCAGGTTCCAAGGATAGAACCGTTCGGTACCATGTCATTTCGGAACGGTACAAAACGGTACGGTACAATACCAAACACATGCTAATTTTTTTGAACGAATCTTGCAGTTAGTAGATATCATCACACCAACCAACTCACATGAAATGTTGAAATAAATACAAGAAATTGCATACGTAGTACTAAAATTCACAAATACACAAATAATGTAACACAACTAAGAAACAATATAACAAAACGATGACTCACGAGATAAATATCATTTTTAATTTAATAAGTTAATGTGAAAATATAAAAACGAATATCATCAAATTGTTGAATACTAGTATAATAGAAATCTTTAACATTCTTCTTCTTCGTTCTAGGTTAAATATTACTCCGTAGTTCTGATTTAATTTATAGTTGAACCTTGAGAGCTAAGATTTAAACCATATTAATTAAGTTGTAAAAAATGCACAAACATGATACAACAAAAAGTCATGTACACTACATTACTAGAAATAAATATTCATTAATGATTTGTAAAATTTTAATATTCTTTCAATACATACCAAAATATAACATAAATTATCTAAAAATAAAAACTAACAATATATATAAACACATTTTAGATATTTTAGGGACACATGAATACATACTTGGAGTATAAAATTGTTGGTCTAGATCTATTGATATAGAAAAAATATAAAAAAATTCAAATGCATTATTTACGAACGGTTCGGTCCAGTATTTTTTAGTTCTCAAAATCTAGGATCGGTCCCGTACCCGTTTCAAACGGTACAGTTTCGGTACGGGATAAAAATCTATAGAACCATTTAAATACCCGATATTCGGTTCGGTACCATTATGGGACGGTTCGGTACTGGTTCGGTTCGGGTTTTATGCCCATCCCTACCCTCCAATGCTTAAGTAGCCTACATTCAGGTTACCCCCACCATCAAGCAGTCTCCGAAAAAAGGGTTCAGTGGCTCGTCGATCTCTCTAGCAGTTTTCTTTCTTTTTCTTCAACCTTGTTCCGTGTACCATCATCATCCATGGCTGACAAGACCGAGTCCGATTCTCGCCCCACTCAAATCTCCAAAGGTACTGTATTCTTTTCTGGCATTAGTTCAAATCTTATTCCATGCCATCACATTCAACTTCACCTACTGGTTCTTTGTATTTTTCACATCCCATAATGTTTTTCTGTTCCCGTTCTTTTAAAACTCTTATACTGGCACTCACATTCTCGCTCCCAATGGCGGGTTATATGTGACTTAGTTCGTTCCTTTTTTCTGATTTTCTAATTATTCCTTTGTCACTTACCCTTTTGTTTTGACTCAGCCTTCTGTAAGCTATGCCTTTTTACCTATAATTTCTACGATTGCGCGTTCTAAATGCCTGTTAAAGGAGTGTGGAATACCCGCTCTGGAAAGACCGTTCTTGTGACTGATTAGTGCCAATTACTAGCGTGTATGAAAACTAATTTATGTCATAAATCTATCATTCTGTGTAATATTGTTAGCATATCTCTCTTTATCCATGCATCTTTCAGATAGTAAGGATGTATGCTAGCACCTTTTGGATGATGGGAACCAAACTTGTTCTATCTTAGTGATTAAGTTTGTGAAATTTTGTAGTATGAAGTATTACTACCTCCTTACAAATTACTCCTTAGTAATCATCCTTTAAAATATTCACCATATTTCCCTAGTTTATTATAAATTATTCGGGTTTGCAGTTTTTGCATTGTATTTTAGCGTTATAATAAGTAACACACTAACACTCACATAATTATGCTAATGGAGCTTATTGTGCTCTTCAAATTTAAATATTAATCTTCTGGTGGGGCTAACTCAATCCTTTTTTTAATGATGATTGTATGTTATACATATTGTGTTTTGTTCCCCTCCACCTTTCCGCCTTTTGTTTGTATTTAATAATTCTAACACTTGTTTTTCTAAATTAACTCAGTTCTTTTGTTTCATTTACTCTTTAGAAGACACGCAAGGATCCATCAATCCTGTTCCGCTTTCACCACAATGGCTTTTTCCAAAAGCTGGGGAGAACAAATCGGGGACATCAACAGGGGTGTGTTATTTTTAGTTTGAAAATTATCTTTTCCTTTGTAATATAATACAGAGTACAATATTTTAGCTGACATCGGAAAGTGATGATTCTATTTAATCACCATCGGTGATAGTGAGCTCGTGCTGGAGTCTGATATGCAGTTGATGACTTAATTGCAGGAGGTCAATTTCAGCCCACATTCAGCTTATGTGGGTCAGTCCGACTCCCCAAAATCCCCAAGGATGGGAGATGATGTTAGTGACCAACAGAAGAAGAAAGGCATATTTAAGCCTTCTGTGATGAACACGGAATCTGCAGGCCATAATCGCTGGCGTGAAGAAGAAAGGGACACTAATTCCTCTATCCGCTGGGACCATTCGAGGGTGGGGGATGGTGATGATCGCAAGGTGGATCGCTGGACTCCTGGTGGAAGGCATTTTGGAGAACCTCGCCGTGTTCCATTGGAACGTGTTGCTGATTTGGGAAATAGGGAGAGTAATTACGATCAGCATCGAGATGGAAAGTGGAACACACGATGGGGGTCTGATACTAGGGAAGCAGATCTGCATGAGAAACAGAGTGATTTCATCAAAGATGTTGAATATCCCTCAGAAAAAAGGCAGTCTAGTCTTGGATATCACAATAATGAACAAAGAGAAGGGGACAACTATCGTCGCTGGAGATCTAATTTGTCCCTGAGTCAAGGTAGGGTAGATCCCTCTCACCATCTAGACATGGCGCCAAACAAGCAGGGCTATACAGTAAGTCATGGTCGGGGACGTGGAGAAAATGCTCCAACTTCCCCCCCTGGTCAAGGAAGGATGCCCTCTCTAGGCAGTCATATGGATGATGTTTCTTCTCATATTTGGTCAGAGAAGGTTGAAAGTATCCACAATGAGTCATCTCCTTTAAGATACAGCCGGGCCAAGTTGTTAGATGTGTATAAGGTTACTGATATGACATCCTCTAGCAAAATTTTAGGAGGGGCTGTTCAAATACCTTTACTTGTGCAAGAGGAAACTCTTGAGCCTCTAGCCTTTTGTGTACCCAGTGCTGAAGAAATGGTAATTTCAAGTTGTTATTTTATTGTCTAGTTAAGTGTGTCTCATTTAGTCATGTATATATAAGTTTTCATAGGTAATCCTGAAAGGAATTGACAATGGGGAAATTTTGAGTAGCGGAGCACCCCAGGCGAATAAAGATGGTCCTGCTGGGCGAAATTCAACTGAATTTTTGCAGTCAAGAAAAAATCAACAAGGTTCTTTAGTTTTGATTTTAGTCATTTTAGTTTGCCCCTTTGCCCAAATTAGCATTGCTGGGAATTTGATTTTTTATGTCATTACCTTGATATTCTAACAATAGTTGCATTATCAGGCAGTCAAAATGGAATGCATCTTAGACATGATAATTACAGAGATGAGACTACAGATGATAAAAGAGGCAGGCATTCCAAACCCTTCTATGAGAGACATATACACTCTTCGCACTTCAACTCTAAATTTGAGGTCACACAGGATTCTGAAAGATTTTCTGACCTCAAGTTGAATGCTGAAGGAAAGTGGAGACCATCATATATTAGTGACCGGCCACATGTAGTCTCTAAAGGATTTACAACGATGCCTATGAATGCTGGCTCCAATATTGGCTGGTCTGACCCCCATACAGATTTGGCTGATGAGCGTCACAGAAGTCTAACAGATTCATCTTACACCAAAAGTGAAGGACAAAAACAACAACATGGGAATGATCAGTTGCTCAAAAGACACGATTCTGTTATTCTAGACAAGTCAGAGTCAGATTTGCAAAAGTTGCCACAACCATCCCCAGAAAACCTAGTGCTTTATTACAAAGATCCACATGGTGAAATTCAAGGCCCGTTCTCTGGCGGTGATATCATTGGTTGGTTTGAGGCTGGATATTTTGGAATAGATTTACTTGTTCGTTTAGCGGGTGCCCCGGCAAATGTACCATTTTCTCAACTTGGGGATATTATGCCTCACTTGTGTCCCAAGCCACGACCACCCCCTGGTTTTGGTACACCAAAGCCTAACATTGATGTTTCAACTGGAATGAATTTAAATGCCTCCGAAAATGTTCTTTCAGGTCCAACTGAGAATGATTCTTCAAAAAGTGGTCAAAGATATAATCCCAGCTCAACATGTGGTGAGGCTGAGAATAGGTTTTTGGAGTCGCTCATGTCTGGTAGCATGAGTAATGCACCCATGGAGAAGTTTGTTCACTCAGAAGGTCAGTTCCCATTATGAGATTTGTATTGCATTTAATCCTTTTGTTCTGCCTTTCATTTTGTTTTGCAATACGTTATGCAACATGCACTGATATTTTTGGGGTCAATTAGTCTTCTGTGAGACTCTAAAGAATTAACATTTTTCTTCTGCTAATTGATAGGGGAAAATCTGTACGCCCTGGCAAAAATGATGTCACTTGAGAGGCAAACATCCTTACCAAATTCTTATTGGTCAGCAAAAGAGGTCAATCCTGTTGTTCCAACACCAGATGTGGTTCATGATAATGCTCTCCAACACCAGATGTCTTTACTTCCAGGTATGCCAGATAGATCAGCAGGAATGAACAGTGGTTGGTCCAACTTCCCCTCTCAAGGAGGACTGGGGAACCTTCAAAGCTCACTAGAAATGCACAATGCTCAACGATTGAACACCCAAGCTGCGTTTGGTGGGAACCAGCAACCGAGACTACCAGCACAAAACCCTTCTTTATATGAGTTTATGGGTCAAACATGGGAGAATAAGCCGACCAGCATTTTAGCCCCTCCCGGGATTTCCCAAGATCCACAAGTGTTAGGTTTGCTTCAGCAGCAGTACTTATTGCAGCTGCAAGCACAGTCTACATTGCCACCTCAGCAACTTTTGGTTCTGGAAAAACTGTTGTTACTCAAGAAGCAGGAACAAGAACAACAACAATTAGCACACCAACAACAACTGCTTTCTCAGATTCTGGCAAACAATCATTCTTCCGAGCAGCACATTGGTGAACATCTGTCATATGCCCAATCACAAAAGAATGGGACATCGACAGGAAATCTCACAACCATAGATCTTGCCCATTTACAACCACCACATGCTTTGTTTACCCCGAGCACTCAAAATCCGGTACCTGATATAGCTACAGGAAATCTAGCTACTACAGGCCATGCCTACTCACAGCCATCACATGGTTTGTATGCTCTGGGAACCCTAAATCAGGTACCAGATATAGCTTCAGCATATCTTACTACTACGGGTCATGCCCACACGCAGCCACCACATGCGTTATTTACCCCGCACACCCAAAGTCAAGTACCTGCTATACCCACTGGAAATCTTACTGTGGGTCAGGCTCATTTACAGCCGCCACATGCTTTGTTTACTCCGGGCACCCAAAGTCAGATACCTGCCATGGAAGAAGACCGAGCTTCAGATTACTGTGCCTTGCCAACTACCATTTCTCTGGATATGGCAAATCGCAATGTCAGTTCTGAAACCTCTTCTATACATTTGCCACATCAACTTTTTGGAGCTCATCATAAATCAGAAAGTACCAAACCTGCCTCAGTAATGAATTCTGTGGCTGTTCCAAAATTTACACCTCCCTCTGGGCATGATATTCAATTCAGTCTTGATAAGAAAAGTGAACATGTACAGCCATTACCTGAATGCCATAAGAATCAACAATGTGAAGGTGATCAAAGAGCCTTTGAATTGTCCTTGGTAAATAATGAAATGAAGGATGTTGAGTCATCTTCTCTGAAGGACACAAAGAGTACTGCATCATGTGAAGTTAAGAAATCCATAGAGAAGAAACCAAAAAAGCAAAAGTCTGCTAAAATGCAAGCTGTTGACACTGGGAATGGATTGTCTCAGACAAAAAACTCAAAGTCATCAGAATCTAAGGGCATTGCTCTTTCTCATGTGATATCTGAAGCACATGGTTATCCAACTGCATTAGATGTAGCCTCTGAACCTGAAACATTGGAGAGGAAAAAAAACAAAGTTGTGGTCAATAATGTGAATGCACAACCAGAGGGAAGTGAAAATGATGGAACAAAGGTGTCTGATATTGAAGATGATGGTGAACCTTTTATTGAAATAAAAAATACGGAAAAAAATCGCAAGAAGTCGGCAAAAGCTAAGGGGGCGTCATCTAGGAACTCGGCACATGTTGTTCTTCCTGTGGAAATTTCTGAAGGATCAACAAGCCTCATTGAGAACAAAGGCAAGAGTGGTTCTCGTCAATCTCAAACGGATAAAGATGCTTTACTTGCTGTACCTTCGGGCCCTTCTCTGGGAGATTTTGTTTTGTGGAAGGCTGAGAGTGCAAACCCTTCCGCTCCTACTCCCGCGTGGTCTGGCTCTGGAAAAATACCAAAACCCACATCTTTGAGAGACATCTTGAAGGAGCAAGGAAAGAAGGCTCCTCATGGTCAACAGCAGCACATTCAAGTGCCAACACCACAGAAACCTGGTCCGAGTCAACCGGCTGTAGGAGGAGCCACAGAAACCTCACGGTCAACAGCAGCACATTCATGGTCACTTACTGCTTCCTCTCCTTCCAAGACTGCTACCCCAATTCAGATCAGTACACGAGGAGCTCCACAAGAAAACATTCAAGAAGATGATTTGTTTTGGGGGCCAGTAGAGCATCCGAAGCAAGATGGAAAACAGTATGACCACTCCTCTCTCCTCCTCTCTCAGTTATATTCATCGTTTGAACTCCTAATTTTGCAGTGTTATGATAATGGTGTGAAAATTTATCATATCATATTTTCAATTTCTTAGTATTGTAACATCTCTGTTTTTAGTGTCCTGGAATGGCGCACTAAAGTTTTGATGTACATGCTCAACTCTTGTGGAGCCTTTAAGCACATGTGGAAGTTATATTAGGATAGTATGAGTATTAAACTGATTTACAATGACCTATATTCCATCAAGATTATGACAATAAATAGTTTATAGCAAGGTTGTCAAAGTCGTGAGGCGCACTCAAGGCGACGGAGTACTCCCATCGCCTGAGGCGCAAGGTGCAAAAAAGTGCTCACCTAACGCATGTAAGGTGCATTACTTAGAAAATATCACATATACTATTATGCAAGTATCAAACATGATGTATATAACATAATATTGAACCAACTACATTAAAAAGTCATGTTTCTAAAAAATATAGTCATGATTCACCAAAATAAAGGCATGCATTTGCATCATTTTCATGAGCCAAGTAATTTTGTTTTAAAGCCGGGTCTGTTTTTGCTGATTTGGCAGCTTGAGGACCTGTGGCCGAAGTTGGACTTTTCATGTCCTGTAAATGTACAAGGCAGATATTATTTATACAGTATACTTCATGAAACTATTCACTGATTAGATTATATGAAGTGTACATGAATACAAATATTAAATAAGAAAATGCTGATAAATGGAACAATAATTAGAAAAATGGAAAATATTTTCTAATTAAATGATTAGAAAAAGGAATAATGAAGAGAGTCACACATGACAGACGACTATATTGGTAGTTTACAAATATATATGTTTGACTTGTATAGAGTTTATAAGAAGTAGATGCTGAAAGAAGAAAAAAACAAAGAAAATGGAACAGTGAAGGAGAAGAAAACTTGCTTTCATTGATTGTGCTGCCATCTTCTGCAGTTGATGAATGATGTGGGGATAGCGAAGACTGAGGTAATGGGAGTAGAGCAGAGCAGGAGAGTTAAAGACTTGAGTAGCGAACACTGAATTTTGTTGATTAACGCAAATTTACATAGTTTTGACCTTTTATTTAGATATTTAGTTGGGCTTTATCATATTAAAGATATGGGCTTCTTAATAAATAATAGGGCTGGCAATATCACCCGCACCCGCGGATATCCGGTCAATCTGAACCAAAAATATGGACGAAAACCCGAAAAAGTATGGATGAAAAATGGATGACAGGTGGATTGAAAGACGGGTTGGATTGGGTGTGGATGAAACAACTCATCCAATCCACCACCCAACCCGTCACCCGGTCCATCCACCCACCCTCTAACCCGCATATAAAAATTAATAAACATTATATTATATATAATATCTATTTAATACTCCCTCGGTCCCTTAAAACTTTGTCAACTTTCCTTTTTTGGATGTCCCACTAACTTTGCCACTTTTTTATTTTAAGTAAAGAATTTATGGCTACAATCAATTCTCTCTCCTCTGCACAAACCTCTATCACATAGTTTTTATTTTATTATTAATCCTCGTACCGGTCAAACTTGGCAAAGTTTTAAGGGACAGAGGAGTAATATATATACTGATTAATATTAATGTATTACAGAGTGATGGATATGTATTTGTTAATGGAGAAGACACATATCTATGAATTGTTGAAATAAAGACAATTGAAGAGTTTCAAGAAGTGGCAATTGAACTGCAAAAATAGTTTTATGCCGATGCAGAAATGTAGAATTTGACAGCTTGAAAAAGTTTTATGTCTGTTTTGTTTGATAATCACTTTTCTTTATTGTAGTGAATTAATGATTGTGATATACGTAATTGTTCAAGTTTTTGTTGTTATTATTCAATGAATTTTTATATTGTGGTTTTTAATTGTCATAATTTCTATTTATAATATATTTATTTTGTATTCAAGTTAAACCATTTATGTTCACCCATTACTCACCCGATCCACCCGATAACCCGCTCATGATGGATGGGTTGGGTGTGGATGTAATTTTTAATGGATGATGGATGGATGGGTGGAATATGAAAAATTAACGGGTGGACGTGGATGAGCCTTCATCCGGTATAGATCCGACCCGCTGCCACCCCCTACTTATTTAAAAAAGTCTGAAACTAAAATATTAGGCTTAAAGTTTCCACCTCAGGCGAGATTAGCGAGCGCTTTTGTGCTTCTGCGCCTTACACAGATAACTGTGCCTGGCCTTTGTTCAGTCGAAAGGGTTGATGTGCGCTGCGCCCGGTGCGCTTAAGCGCCCAAGCGCTCGCTTTTGACTACCTTGGTTTCTAGAAATTATAAGACCAGAATATTGAAGTCAGTTAAGTGTCCTTGAAATGTGCTGGCATGTGATGAATTTTTACTCTGCCTAAGTTTTCTCTGATTTGTAGGTGGGGGTCAGTTAAAGGTTGCATTCCCAGTGGATCATTTAGCAAGCAAAATTCGATTAGCAGAACCCCTGACCCGGGTCGGTCAACATCTTTGACAGGGAATAAAGTTCTCCCAACAAAGCACTCAGGTGTGTAAACACAACTGCATGTCTACTACCTATGTTGAAAAAGTTTGATGCAAAAAACACTGACCCACATTGTATTATATATATGTGTGTGTGTATATATTCCAGAAGCCACTGATTTCAGAAAGTGGTGTGAAAGTGAGTGTGAACGGCTCCTCGGGTCCAGAGGTATTTTACATTCACTGGGTTGTTTTATTTTTCCCTTGTATTTCTCGAATCTTCTTTAATTCATTATTATTGTTGGTTTGTCTTCCAGATACAAGCATTCTAGAGTATTGTTTAACACAATCCAGATACGAGGCTGAAATGCTGCTTATCCAGAATATGGGCTCCTTTGATCCTGAGCATCACTTTATCAACCAGTTCCTAAGCTACAAGGACTTCTTGGCCTCTGATGTTCTTGCTATGGCCTTCGACAGTCTGAAAGATCTAAAGGTCTCCACTGGTAAAAGTGCTTCTGGAGATGCGACTTCGGATGCAGGTCCGGGCAGCGATGCTGGTGGTGCTTGGAATGTGGTCACGAGAGGGGGTGAAAAGAAAAAGGGAAAAAAAGGTAAATAAGTCAGAGCTTGGGCTTAATGTGGAGGAGATCCAGAGCTTAGATTAAATACTGAACTAGGTGTAAATACTGTTTTTAGCAATTGAGACTGTACATGGAATGGATGGCTTGTTGAAATTTAGATTTCTTACAGGGAGTAAAGCTCAGCAGTAATATTTCATGTGCACCGGCAATTTTTGCGGCCTTTTTGCGCTGTTCTTTTTGTTTGTCATTGGTTTTGATCTTCTAAACTAATCAGGTTGTGCTTATGTTGGCAAATTGACAATGGGCAATAGTACCTCACATGATTATAACCGCATTGTTGTGAATTACTAATATGCTCTTGAGCTCGATATTTGTTTACTTGGTGAGAATACTATTTTATGGTTTATTTTGTTAAAAAGGATACTTCCGAATTACTTAATTAGATTAAATTGTCATTTTATTATTAAGCTAATAGTGCGTTTGTTAAAATTGAAATCAGTTGAATCGAGTGATTATCCTGAAATTTATGATGTTGTTGCTGGAGTATATATTTAAAAACATGTTATTTTAATAAATTAATTACGTAAAGATGATAAGCCAAAAAACAGGTGACATAACAGAATAACAGCTCTAAAATTATTGAATACAAGTTGTTTGGGGCGATATGTTCTATAATAATAAGAAGGCTTAAATACTTTTTAGTCCCTGCAAATATGACACTGTTTTATGTCCCTATAAAATATTTTTCTCCCGTCCTTGTAATATGCACTATTTTGGTTTTAGATAATCTCTAAATCCGAAACCAACTTACTCAGAAAAAAAGTTATTGTCAATTGCATAAATCTACTAGAATTATTTACATTTGTCCTTTTATATTTTTTTTTGAGGCTAATATGAGAATTAAAACAACGTGAAACTAAGTAATCACATTTTAAAAATATATATTTAAAACATTCTAAAAAATAAAATAAAATATTTTTTGAATAACATGACAAAGAAATAAAGGAAATCTATTAGTTAAAGTTATTTTGAGATCAAACGGAGATTGTTATCATCAGTGATGGACTAAAAACAAAATCAACATAAATTGCAGAGACAAAAACAGAAAAAATAATTGAGCAGAGATGTAAAACAAAATGTACTACATTTGCAGGGACTAAAAGCATACTTAAATAGTTAAACCTAATAAAACATGTAAAAGTAGGACTGGAGTATCAGAGTTATTGTTTGATTTCTATCACTGCCTATATTTCTAATAAAACACTAAAAGTAGATTTTACTTGTTCTCCAAGTATTTCACTTTACACTTTAAATATCACCTTCCAACTTGTGGAAAATGATCACCATTCTTGCGCAAAAGCTTGTTGTTACTCTGCCAATTTTTCTACTCAATCTATAATTAACACTTTTCATTTCTCCCTCGGTTTCTGCTACCCCCGGGTCAGTGAAGCCATCAAACGGTTTCTACGTTCCCGAAGGACAACGGCTATAATGGAGGATCAAAGGAAGAAGATGGAGACGGTAGGAAGATTTTTGGATATAAAACATGCAAGCAAGAAAGTGTATAAATAGAGCTCTGGCGAGAAGACTCTATTCAAAAGACATCTCTTTAAAAGAAAGGTCACAACCTTTCTTTCAAAACAAAAAGTTGTGTCTATTCTGCCCAGGCTTTATACAAAAGTAGGGAGCATAAAATTAAACATTATCTTTAAGCCATACAAGCGAGCGGACAGATCTAGACCCGAAGTTGACCCGACCAAACTGACACACAACGGCGATGTGTGTGTGTAAGATATAACATCACACTTATTTTACGGGGAACAGTTTCTCATTCATTTCAAAATGATTATCTAATATGACAATAATAATAATTTGCAAAAACATTTTCTCAATAGATATTAGTTGTAAACTTGTAATTCATAGTTGCATCGTGGAAGATAACATTTAAATCATATTAATTTAGTTGCAAAAATATACAAATATGATGCAACAAGTAGTCACATACACTACATTACTTGAACTTAGTAGTCATTAATTATTTTCCAAATTTTAGTATTCAAAATATAACATAAACTATCTAAAAAAGAATAACAGAATTTAAATAAACACACATTTAAGTATTTTAATGACGAGTGAAACCATACTTGGCTTATAAAATTGTTGGTCTACATAAAACATTATTGGGATGAAAAAATACAAAAATCTAACATGTATTAATCTTGAACGGTCTGTCCAGCCAGATATTTTTGATTCTCAAAATCTAGAACCGGTCCTATACCCGTTTCAAATAGTACAGATTCAGTTCGGAATAAAAATCTATAGAACCGTTTGAATACATGATATTCAGTTCGGTACCATTACAGGTCGGTTCAATACCGATTCTGTTTGGTTTTATGCCTGTTTAAGGTTTGGGTTTCCTCAATAGTTGGCCCTAAATTGGCCAAAATCTTGTCCAAATCCTAGGGCGTCCGAAAATTAAGAACCTTAACCTCACTTCGATGAGTGATTTATGCTTTTTCTTTCAAATGATTAGTTCTAAACTTCTGATCTCGGAACCATACTCCAGGAAAAAGTTTTGGGATATATAACTTGTCCCCTTTTTATTATTTAAAATTGGAAAAATCGCACTTTTAGTTCCTGAAATAATCACCATATTGAATGTCAAATTCGTATTTCTGAGATTGTAAATGTCACACCTCAATTGTCCAAATTGCTGTAAATGTGGTCATTTAACGGATGAAATATACTTTTCGCCCACATTGTATATTTCACCCCTCAAATGATTACATTTACACTAATTTGAACAATTGAGGGATAACATTTACAAACTGGGGAACACGGGTATGACATTTCAATATGGTGACTATTCCAGAGACTAAAAGCGTAATTTTCCCTTTAAAATTTACATACCTACAAAAGTCAATATTTAAGAAAATCAAAATTTAGTATGATGAACAAATCATACACATTCACTTTTCTTCCACAATCAAGGAGTACAAGATATATTCGAGTTTGACATGAATTTTATGAAAAATCAAGTTTTAGTAATTGATAGTTTCACCATTGAAACGTTGTAAAGGAAAAAAGTAGCAGTGATCTACTCCCTCCGGTCCTTAATTAACTTTACACTTTCCTTTTTGGGTCGTTCCATATTAAACTTACACTTCCTTATTTGCCTTATTTGGCAAATAAATCTACACTAAACAGTGCAAAACAGTACCAAACAGTGTCAAATAGTGTCAAATAGTGTCGAACAGTGTCAAACAGTGCCAAACGGTACACTCTACAGTAAAATCAAATTTATTTTCTTAATATGTGTTAAGTCAAACTGTAAAGTTTAATAAGGACTGGAGGGAGTATAAAATTTTAAGAGTGAAATGATTACGAGCAAGTAATAAAGTAAATGACCAATTGAGAAAGTTGTAAGATGAATTCTACTCCGTACTATATTTAAGTTTTTTTGAATATACGATACTTTTAGTTACATAAATCAATCGGCATATAACCAATCATTCCAGTCCGGCTGATTGTGAGGTTACCGTATCAAGCGGGAGGTCTCGAGTTCAAAATTCGCTAAGTACAGAAGGGCTTGAAACTAAATGGAGTGAGTTTCAACCCTAATTACTCTAGACTCCCCAACCCCCTCCCCCAGCCCCTGGAGTTAAAAAAAAATCAATCGGCATATTATTGTTGAGTAATTTAAAAAGAACAATAGGGAGTATAATAAAATGATGTGCATAAGTGGTAAGTACCTCAATTGAAATTTTAAATAAAGAAATATAATCCGTATGATTTTCATCTGTTCTCTGACTTGTGTACAAATTTCAACCAATGATTTTTATTTTCTTATTTATATTCCATCCATTAGGCAAAATATTATTCGATTTGATTTGGATCAGAATAAAGTAGAAATGTATAATTGTGGTTGAGAATAAAAGAATTTTTTGGAACGTCCAAAAAAGATACGGAGTAATTGATAAAAAATTGTAGAGAGGGATGAGTAATCCTCGATTTGGAAAGTTTTACGGAAGAATAATTTTTCCCGATTTGACTTGACACACTTATTAAGAAAATGAGAATAAAATAGAATATTACGGGTGAAATAAAAAAGATGTGAAGCAAACGAATTTTTTCTAAGGTAAGTGAGAAAGAATTTTGTGAGTGAGGAGCAGAGGAGGGAGGCACTGTATAAATTTATGGGAGTTTGGACCGTCTTGTTCGTCTGGTGATAAAGCTGCGTGCAACTGAGAACTCGAGGAGCTCTTGTCTCGTTTCTGTCTGTCCAGGAGTGGGAGAAAAATGAAGGGCGTGCTCAAAGCCCGATATGAAATGGACAAAATGACGGCCACCTCAACCGTGTCCGTCAGGTCCGGCGACATCAATCTTCGCGCTTCTATGACTGACGCCACCCTGCTCAACGGCCCCTCCCTGAACGGTTTAGCTTTTGCAGTCGAAAAGCCTGGCTCGTTCATTATCGACTACAACGTCCCCAAAAAGGTACTCCATATCAATCCAATTCCCTACAATTTCCTTGTATTTAACCTCTTGCGTTAATATCCCCAATGCTTATTGGGGTTTTCAGGACCTTAGGTTTCAATTCATGAATACAGTTAGGGTTTTAGAGAAGCCTTTGAATTTGAACTACGTCCACTTTAAAGGAGATAACCGGACAGTCTTGAACGGGACTTTGGTTTTGGATCCTGCTAACAAGGTTTCAGCTAATCACACGATTGGCTCTGCAAATTGTAAGCTGAAGTATACTTTCCTGCATAATGGACTAACCACCTTTGAGCCGACCTATGATTTCGCCAAGAATGAGTGGGATTTTTCTATTTCGAAGAGAGTATACGGTGATGATGTGCTGAAGGCTGTGTACCAGCCGTCCAGCAAGAATGTCACCCTTGAATGGTCCAGAAGCTCAAAGTTGAATGGCTCTTTTAAGGTAATTTGATGTAACCATTGTCCTGTTTATCTGTTTGCGTGATGTGTTTTAATTTTGGTATTTTCTGGTTGCATCTGTTACATTTTTCTTATGCACGAGGAAAATTTTGTTGGTTAGTTTTCAAAGTTTTAACCCTTTTCCTTTTAAACAACTTTTGCCGTTGGATGAGGTGATCTGCTATATGCACATGGTCTTCTTACAGATTTACAGAATAATATTTTTTAGAATATGTGGTCTATTTAGTGTACTTTTTGTTGGTGGCTCTTCGAATTTGGAGTTTTATTTGTGCTCTTCGAATTTGTACTCAAATAAAGTCCAAAAATGTTTTCTTGTTCGTTATGTAGTGAAGCAGACAAGTGATTTGCTAGTTGTTGTATATTTATGAATTTTATTTTGTTGATTTAGGGAGAAGATAGTACTCTAGCATATTCTACCTCCTTATTTTAAGATACCTTTCATCAGTTCATGCAAAAGTAACCTACTTACCTACTGGAATCTCATGATTGAGCGCCTCTCATCCATTGAATCAATTACTCTCAAGGACTTTTGTGTATGGTTTTGGATAGGAAGGATTTGGAAGGTTTAAAGAATTTGTATTTGTTGCTACTTTGGATAAGTGATTTACTTTAGAGATTACATAAACGGTGCTTAATTATAGTGAAAAGGTAGAAGTAAGAGCGTTTGAGGAAAAACTGAAAAAGTACTTTTTATCTTTCAAGTGCTTAATTAAGTAGAAACACTTGTTTGAAAACACTACTATTAGCTTTCAACTCCTTTAATCTTGATAAAGAGAATGTTCATACAAATAAGGAAAAGGTGATTGATGTTGTATACAATGACATGTTATGCAAACCTTTCAATTTATATAAAATGTCAGATATATAAATCAAGATAGATATTAAGCCCACTAGCCTACCAAATAATGGCATATCCAGGAATTTGTTGAGTGGGGTCAAACTTATGCTATATTAATATCACCCATTTCACAAACACTCAACCCCATTCAATCAGAGTATGCTTATTACATTCTAAAATCAAGTTGAAATAAAATAGTTTTCAATCAAAATATATTAATATTATTCTTTTCATTTTTCTCTTGTCCAAAAATTATTGCTAAATTAATACCATATTAATGACTTACCAAAAATTGCCTTTATCTGTCAAAACATTGGTAGCAAAGAGCATTGGAATCTTAATAAAGACGATGTCTTTATTACAAAATACAGTTGGGCGTCGTGAAGTATTTCATGAGAACATAACTCTAATGCTACAGTGAAATATGTAGTAGTGTAGTACTATACACGGTACTCTTAATCCCGATTTATTAGATACACTTGGGTTTGGCATGCTTTTTAAGAACAAAAGTGATGCTATTTAGCTAAATCATTCATTTTCATTTCATTTTCATTTACCCCAGTGCCGCAAAGGCTCCCACATACGGTGGGGTAAGGGGGGTCGGATGTACGCGGTCTTACCCCTGTACTAAAGCACAGAGAGACCGCTTCCGGATGACCCATAGTGAAAATCCCGTCCAAAATTGCATGGAATGACTGCTGCTTCATATCAAAGAAGCGCAAACAGTTTAGTGAGCCATTTTGCTTTATTCCATCATAATCTCAAGCCAAAAAATTATGAATCTTTGACTCCATTGCAAATGATGGAGGGAAGATAACACTTTTGAAATATTAAAGAAAAATAGAACATGATTGCCCCATTGTGCTTTATACCTCTGCTTTCTGTTCCGGGTTTCAATTTTCGAACCCATCAATTTCTAGGAATCTCCAACGAAAAACAAAACAATTTGCTCATACACCACCTTTTTATTCACGACTCTGATGCTAAGTTGCTAACAAAATCTTGCAATACTACCACCTGATAGCTACTCGTATAAAAACACCACATGTTTACCATTCCCTCTTCAAATAAGCTATTACTTACTATGTTGGAGTAACATACATAATTAGTAGGGCAGAGTAATTTTGGGTCTGACTGAGTGTTCGCTCATCCTGCGAGCTGGAGGGTTTCGACTTTGGAGGGGGGCAGGGGCGGATCGAAAGGGGGAGGGGGAAGCTGCCCCCACTCAACCCACTGTACTCCCATTGTATATATAGTTTATATTTATATGCATAAATTGTGCGTGTTTTATTTATATTTAAATTCAAAGCTCTCCTATGTGGCATTAGTGGTATATTTTTTAAAAAACATTAGAATCCATTTAATATTTAAAAATACCTATGGTCTACAATTTTTTGCTACCAATCATATTTAATGTTTTTGTTTTTTTCTTTATTTCCCCTCTTGTCTCACCTCTCCTGTTATACTTCACATTTTATATACCAACTTTATAAAAAATTTGTGGTTAACTAGTCAATTATACTTATTTTAGATTTTTTACATTTAAAATCATCAGCTTTACTAAATACTCTAAAACTTTATGGGTAGCATATTTTTTTGGGTAGCAAGATTATTGTACTCATTTTAGATTTATTACATTTATAAAATATCAAAATTGCTTAAGTATTGGGTAAGGGTCATGTAGGCGGCTAGGCCCATGCTGATAGAATCCTCCAGAAGTTCAATGGAAATCACAGAAATTTATCAAGAACAATTCAAAGCTTTATTGAATCAAGAACCTAACAAGAAACTATTGCTGAAGCCCCCAAAAGCCGAAGCTCCCAAAGAAAGAGATTATTAGTCTCAGTCTTCCCAAGTCCCAAGACAAAGAGTCCAAAAGCCTCCTTACTACCTTCCCTCTACATCTATTTATACTAGAGACCCTTATTACTAATATTATTATTATTACTTCTCATATTATTCTAATAAGTAGGTCCCTATTGAGAAACTTGTGAACGAGAAATTCTTTGCGACCTCGATGACTCCTGTTTCCGCTGCCTGCTTAACGATGATTCCTGCGAACTGAATGAAGAAGTTCTCGATTGCGAACTGGAAGAAATTCTTCGTGACTTCGATGAGTCTCGGTTTTCTGTCTTTTCTGTCTTCGGCCGGCGTGTAGTTGGAAAATCCCTAATCAAGTCTTCCTTTAGATCATTCCAACTATCTTCTCTCTTATGAAAATCCCACCAATGAAACCAGCCATCTGCGGCTTCCCCCATTGCCTTTTCTGCCATGTCCACTTTAAATCTTTCTGCAATAGCTTGGACTCAGAAATATCTTTCCATCCTTTCTATCCATTTGTACGCTTCATCCTCGTAGAATAGAGGTAATTCCTCTGTCTTTGACCTAGCTAAATTCCGAGAAGCGACTTTAGACGAAGAAGGCGAACTCTGATGCGAAGAGCGATGATATGAGTGATGATTAAAACTCTGCGAAGAGGGATGCGAAGAACTTTGCGAAGAGTGAGGGAAATAACTCTGCGAAGAAACATTTCGCGAATCTGCCTGCGAAGAACTTTGCGAAGTGTGAGACGATGAGGAAGACTTTGTTCGCGACTGGAGACGGTGAGAAGATCTTCGCGTTTGCGAACGATGAGATTGCGACGTAGTTCGCGACTCTGACTGCGAAGTAGTTCGCGACTCCGACTGTGAAGTAGTCTGCGACTCCGACTGTGAAGTAGTTCGCGACTCCGACTGCGAAGTAGTTCTCGACTCCGACTGCGAAGTAGTTCGCGACTCCGACTGCAAAGTAGTTCGCGACTCCGACTGCTTACCTGTGAGCAATTGCGACGAACGAAGATTATGGTGCGAGGTACTGTGTGACCTGTGCGAAGAGTGCGAACTGCTCTTCCATAGATTCCTCGAAAGTCCCCGTCGTTTCCTTCTGTTTTCTCTCCAGCTCGTTCAATCTAAAATCCATTTGCGCACAGTGATGAACGTGCTCTGATACCAATGATAGAATCCTCTAGAAGTTCAATGGAAATCACAGAAATTTATCAAGAACAATTCAAAGCTTTATTGAATCAAGAACCTAACAAGAAACTATGGCCGAAGCCCCCAAAAGCCGAAGCTCCCAAAGAAAGAGATTATTAGTCTCAGTCTTCCCAAGTCCCAAGACAAAGAGTCCAAAAGCCTCCTTACTACCTTCCCTCTACATCTATTTATACTAGAGATCCTTATTACTAATATTATTATTATCACTTCTAATATTATTCTAATAAGTAGGTCCCTATCACATGCACTCACAAAAACACGCATGCAACTGTTTAAGTTGAGTTAACCATGTCGTTGTCATTATTAGAATATTTAATATGTCGCACACTTTTGGACTTCATCTTTTTTCACCTTCAAGGTTCTACTAAATGGCAACATCAATTAAGCCAGAGGACTCAGCACAATTGTTTCCTCCGTCTCAGTCGGTATGGCTGATGGTGAGGAAGTCCATGTATTGATGTTTTGGGATCAGTTAAGCCACATACTTGTACATGTTTTCATAAGAAATTGTGTGTGTTATAACTGAATTTTTGATACAATCACACAAGTATGTGGGCCTGTTATAGAACTTTTATCCTGTTGAATATTTTGGTGGATAATAGAGAAAAACAAAAACATGGAAACAATAAAGATGAAGAGAAAGTAAATGTGGAGTAGTGTGCTTTTGAATCACAAATACATCATTTTTTAATTGCTAGTAAGGTATTTCAAAAAATGATATTGAGGCATAATGATCATATTGAAATTATTTAATGTTTCATTTTGGACAAAATTGAATCCTAGGTTATGTTTTATAGCATGAAAATGAGTTGATCTGGAAAATGTTTCCTACAAAATAAAGCCAATTACAAACATGACATCCATTTTTGGAAAGTGGAAGTCACTCTCCAAAGAAATTCAAAGAATCATGGAACACTTTCCAAACAAAAGAAAATCCAGAAAAGATTTTCTAGTTCTGTCAAGCAAAAATAGCCTTAAGCTCTTAATCTAAGCTTTTTTCACCCAAGTTGAAAATCTTCTCCATAGTATTTTTTATGGAGTGTTGATTATTGTATTTGAGCAAAAAAGTTTAATACGAGAAAATGTATTAACAGGCAAGTAATGCAAACTTAGAGAAAATTTATTCTCCTCGACTCCCTGAGCCTGGACACGGTATTAAACTTTGACAGCTTTCTTTACATGACCATCATAAAAACATTGTCACTTTCCATTTAAAGAAACAAATTCATGGTTTATATTATTTCTCTCTGTTCACAAACCTCAACCATACAATTTATACTTTCTAAGTTTAGATGGGCCAAGGCAGTACTTTATTGCATTACATTACTATATGTCTATATGTCATATCTGTCAGTCTACCACACTACATCTTAATACAGGCTTATTGTATTTCTGTAGAATGCATGTTTGAATCAGTATACTTTCATGTAGAACCTTAATACATGTTTGGTGGTTCAGGATGCTGGTTTAAGCTTTTAGAATTTATAATTGTTATAAATGACACCTTAACAATTTTTTATATAATGTCGTATGCCATCAGGTTTTTGCATCTCTTAATCTGGCAGAGGATCATAAAATGCCAAAGCTGAGTGCTGAGACCACATGGGACTTTGAAATGTGATACTTCTCTATGTCACGCCTCTTCATTTTTCCTCCAATTATACGAATATATTTCCATTGACTCGTAGTGGTTATCTTTTGGCCGGCTTGTACTGACACTCAATACTGCATGTATTCTCAAAATGTCTGAAACAGTATCTGTGTCCTGGTCTCCTGGAGATTCCCCAAATTTTAGATTTTTAATGTTGTTTATTTAAGCAAATAGGGCATTTTTATATTCGTTACAAATAACCCCATCCAGTGATTATTGTAGCTTAAGGTGGTTTTTCATTCACCCTTTTTAACATAATTTTTATTTTAATCATACCAGATCACCGGACCATAAATATTCAGAAGGTGTCGGATAGATTCAAACCAGACCATAAAGATCCAGACCAGACATTCAGATCATAAAGATCTAAACCAGAGCACATACGGAGTATCTTATATTTATGATATGAAAATTAGACAAGATCAGAAGCATAGAGATAAGTTCAAACTAGGCCCAAATGGTTAAACCAGACCAAAATCATTCAAACCAAGCTTAATGGCACCGAGGAGAGGAAGACCATGACTTAAATTGTTAGGTAGAGTTATGGATGGACCCGGTTCCGGTCCTGGACCGGCCGGTCCTGGACCGACCGGTCCCGGTTCCAGTCCCGGACCGGCCGGTCTCGGGTATCAAATGTGAAGACCGGAACCGACCTGGGTTTCAACGGACCCGGTTCTGGTCCAGTGTACTCGGTCGGTTCCGGTCTGGTCCCACCCCAGCCTCCTAGCCCCTCTTCAATAAATTAAAAAAAATTAGCCGTTGGGACCGGAACCGGGACCGACCGGTTCCGCTCCCCAATTTGCTTACCTGAGTCCGAGTTCGGAATTACCCGGTCGGGTACCCGGTCCAAGACCGGGACCAGAAAACCGGACCCGGTCCGGTCCCACACAATAGTGGGTCCGGTTCCGGTCCGGTCCGGGACCGCTAACCGGGTCCACTCCTAGGTAGAGTATATTGTAATGGAATATGATTTACATACTATAATGTAAAACATTGGCATGACTATATCACATGTTAATGGTTGAGGCAGCGGGGTCAGGGGGTGATTTGGCACCTCAACTGGTGACCTAAAAATTAGGGAACTGTTAGAAGTATGAACCCATCACTATTATACATCAAACTATCAAAGGCGCGCGCTAATGTACACCAAAAGAGGAACCCATGATCAATGTGCACATCTCGCGATTGAAGTGGAGGTAGTTCTGAATGTTGTGTTTTTATCTTGTCGAGGATTAGTCAGACCTCGGCCTGGAATGCCTTGATTATAAAAAAGAAAAACTAGGTGTACATCAAAGGAGGATTGATAATGAATGGATTAATTCTATGAAACTATTTTATGCCTGCTGCCGCACCATAAATGCAATTCAACATGTTGAATGCAAATCAGGAGTTAATTGTTTCATAAAAAAATGACTGAAAATTATTCCTGTATTTTTTTTGACATTTATGTTGTAACGGATGTTATTTTATACATGAAACTAAATTCTGTTAAAATACATATTATTTTGGGCTTTTTCCTTGAATATTACCTAATTGAAGCTAATTTCCAAATGGGGGGTAAGCTTTGGGTCAATTAAGCTAGAAGAGAACTAGGACGTGCACCATTTAGGCGCTCAATCTCTAGCCCATAACCAGGTTCTCAAGCGGATTAAAGATCTTCCGAACTTAGCTAAGAAGGCTTATTATTCGGTATCCCCTTTTCTAGATTTAGTTCCTTTAGCTATGAAGGTTTAGCCCCCCATTTGTGTTGAAGATGTTAAAGTGGAGTTCTTCCGGAGGACGTGTACGGTACACCTGGATGTACAACGCTCCCTGTACATCCGGGTATTTTTGTAATAAACTACAAGATCCGGAGAACAGGGCGATGGTGAAGACGGTAACTGCCATGGCTAAGGAGCTGATTTCATCGTTTTCCGGCAAAGTTGAGTTGGCTTACCAATGTAGGAGTTCCAAAATTCCGCTCTGGAAGATACGAATTCTCTCGGTAGCCATGGAATGGCTCCCAGAAAACAGAGGATCAAGAAACATGTTTTTTGCAAGTGAAATCCATCCACAAATTGCTTCTACACTCCATTATCCTAACTGTAGCGCAAATTCGGTTCCCCAAACCATCTTTGACATCCTTTTTGCAATTACAAGCTTCTATTCAGGATAAACTAATGACAATTTTTATATATAATAGACCTACCACACCTGCATATTATAAAAATGAGTATAATGCCTAAAAGAAATGAACATACACGAATAAACTTTTATATGTTACAGTACTCATTTTGTAAGTTATGTATCTCATTTGGTACATGTGTTATGCTCATTTTAAATTGTTATATCAATGCATACTTCAAAAATATCATATTTGATTAGATTTAAATAGGAGCAAATCATGATACTCAATCGCATGATTCTAATACTCAGTAAAGGAGGTTTGATGCTCAATGAAAATGTTTTAATGCTCAACTAACAAAACTTACGATCTTTATATCAATGCTCATTTTGTAAGTTGCGTCTGCTCATTTGATATTGTTGTTATGCTCATTTTTAAAATGTCATATCAATGTATATTTCTAAAGTAGCATATTACATTACATTCGCGTATTGAAGTTCATAATTTTTTAAGTTTTTATAAAAGAAAGAGAGTGAATTGAAAGATATGAAGCAGAGATCACGATGCTCATTGTTAAGCTTCTAATGCTCAATAAAATATGTCTTATGCTCACTAAAAGTGCATCAATGCTCATTTAGCAGAAGACGCAAATTTCATTTAGATTACCAAAATGAGCACACTAAAGATTTAAAATGAGCATGCAATAATGAATATACTTAAATGTGATCTGGACATTCGGACATATATGTTTACCTTTTTATTTTTTCAATGCTCATTTCTTAAATGTGATCCGGACATCCTGACATATATGTTCACATTTTTATTTTTTCAATGCTCATTTTTTAAGTATTGTATGCTCATTTGGTACTGATGTGAGCTCATTTTAAAAATGTTATATCAATGCATATTTATAAAGTATCATATTACATTAGACTCGCATATTGAAATTAATAGGGGTGAATTATAGATATAATGTAATAAGTTTCTGTAAGATAAAAAATAAGAAAAAGAAATAGAATTGGAACGGAGGGGCAACCAGCGGATTTCGTCTGATCAGTGCTCTACACCGTTCGGCTGGGCTGTTTTGGGACGGCATAACCATTCCATCAATGGATATAGATCCAAAGTACCTCAAACCATGGATTCGAAGGTGCGCTCTTTTGGCCGGAAGAATCAGCGAGGACATTATCGACCTAGGCAGTGGGGTGATGGTAAAGTGCATTGGGGTTCACCGTTTGGGGCGCCACAAGGAATCAAGGACTGTGCTCGCTTCTCGAAGCCACTTGAGAGATTCACCTCTGAAAATCAATGGTTGCCACCAGATCAAATCGGAACTTTGCCTAGGGATGGTTTGACTACTCGAATGGGCGTAGGAATTTTTAGCGAAGAGGAAACATCCTGAAATTCAAAAGGTCTCCGTTTGCCGGTGGGTCTTCAAATCTCCACAGGGATGGCTGGAAGCAAGCTGGGCAGTGCCGGGAGGATTGGGACGGACGAGAAAACCTCTACTCCGAGAGACGATAGTACTCTTCAACACATTTTGGGGTAGGGCTATAAACGAGCCGAGCCGAGCCCGAACACCCAAAGCTCGAGTTCGGCTCGATAAAGTGGTGTTCGGGTTCGAGCTCGATAAAGCCGAGCCGAGCCCGAACACCCAAAGCTCGAGTTCGGCTCGAGTTAGTGGTGTTCGGGTTCGAGCTCGAAGCTCGACGAGCTTTACAAACCGAGGCTCGTGTTCGGTTTGTCAGGCGTTCGATGTTCGAACCAAGCGCTTGATAAGCTCGATAAATATACTTGAATTTAAAATTTTAGGTGATGCTCGTTAATAGGCTCGTGCTCGAATAATTCGACAAGTGCTCGGTTCGTTAAAAATCATACTAATTATATTTAAATTTTGATATATATATAAATTATATTTAAATTCCAGGTGTTCGATAGGCTCGAGTTCGAACCGAACCAAATACTACTATGTTCGAGCTCGGTTCGATTAAGTTTTCAAACTTAAAACTCAGCTCGGGTTCGAGTTCGAAAGCTCGTTAAGCTCGATTCATTAGGTTCGAAACCGAGATCGAACTCGAATAGTTCGATAAAAGCTCGATACGTTTACGGCCCTATTCTGAGGATCATTTGGCCATTTGGGGGAGAAATTGGTGTTTTCAATCGATAGCAAAACTTTTTGCTTCAGTTTATCTTCTAATTCTACGGAGATCAATCAATTGAAAAGAAATTTTTATAGTTCTATTTCTTTTGATATGGATGGAGTTGACTTGTTTTGCGATGCTTTTCGACAACTTCAGTCCGGAAATACTTGGCACTTCATTAGGTATGAAAACTATAGAATGATTTCTTTATCTTTGGAAAATAATAGATTTGGGGAATTGATTCGTTTAGTGGCTTTTGAGAAAGGAGTTAACACCACTATTATAGTGCCTAAAGGACGAAAAGGTAAAGGATTTAATTTGTTCTATCCTGCTCTTCTTCGTGAGTGAGGCCTTTTGAAAGAAGCTAAAAATAGAGTTTCACATAGCTCTTTGGAGGATTTTGGGAATCTTTGTGCAAGCTCTGAGATTGAAAAATCAGATATTGGGAGTTCATCGATTCCATCTTTGATTTTCCATGAAGATTTAACTGACATTGGATACTCTTCTCGTGGGTCAGAGATTTGTTCCATTGAAACCGAATATTTTGAGAAGGAGGAGACTCATGAGGGATTAGTAGCGATTAATGAGGAGAAAGGTTGTAATCCTGACGTAATACTTGAGGATAAACCGCTTCAGACTGCTTTCCCTTCTCCGAAGGTGTCAGAGATTACTGAGAATTGTTATGATATTATGGCTAGAGAAGAAAGGGAGGATGAGAGTAATGTGGAGGAAACCATGCAAGTAATATCGATTCAAGTCTCGTTCCCTAAACAAAGTCATCAAAAAGCAATCAAGGGCGGTTCTTAATTGGATTTTGATGCGGTCTCAGATGAAGGGTTTTCGGGATATGACTCAGATCAAGAGCGGCTTGCTCGACTAAGTAATCCTAATTATAAAACAGCTACTCAACTTAAACTTAGACGAAGTGCTCAACTTCAAGCTAAAAAGGGATTAATGCTTAGTTTTACCATGGGATATTGCGATTACATCTTCATAGGGAAGATTTGTCATAAATTTTGGGATGGGTGGCTTCAGCTTATTTATTTGGTATTGTTGAAGATCTTAGCTATCAGTTTCTATCTTCATTAGGAGGAGGGCTTCATTTTTGGGTGTGGATCGTTAGCTTGTTATTTCAATAATTTTTTGTTTAAAAAAAAGAATTAGAAGATATGAAGAAGAGATCGTGATACTCATTTTTTGTAACTTAATAAAAAAATCACGGCTTCTGCTAAATGAGCAATATGGTACTTTTAGTGAGCATCTGACATGTTTTATTGAGTATTACAAACGTGAGTTTTGTGTTATATACTAAAATTCAAAAGCTCGTTTGAATTTCCTAATGTGCTCAAATGTTCATTTGTGCACACATAATGACAAATATAATAATTTATATTAAAAATAATTTATAGTCGTTCTTTCTCGAATTACAAATATAATCGAGTTCTTTTTATAATTTTTTACCCACGCATACTTATTTTACACTATACTCATTTTAGTATAACACAAAATTCACGTTTGTAATTAACACACAATATTTAATAAACTAATAAATATTCATCTGAAATTAATAGTAGAGAAATAAAACATTAATAACTAAAATATTTTATAATAGATAAATAAAAAAACTTAATCAGGAAGTTTGATTGGAGAAAGAAAAAAAATAAACTGAAACATTTAATAATATTTTATATTATACATTTTCATAATAATTGAATATAACATTAAAGTAGAAGGTTGCTAAAAAAGAGAACAAACAAACAAAAACAAAAAAATGAGAATAAACAAAAAAAGAAAAGAAAGGAGAATGTACATAACTAGCAAAATAAGAAACAAGGATGAACGCCGTTGAAAAAAAAACAAGAGCACAGGAATGGAGCATGGCATGCTCGGGAAAAAAGAAACACTATTCATGCTACTAATTACAAAAAAACGGATATACATATACACACAGGTGTAGGATATAAGCACTCGTTTTGTAGGCATACGCTCAAGGAGTCAAGGATAGCACATGGAGTGTGTCTCCCCAATTATATGAACATGTCCCATTATTAATTGTAACTAGGGG
Source organism: Cuscuta europaea (assembly GCA_945859875.1). Lineage (NCBI taxonomy): Eukaryota > Viridiplantae > Streptophyta > Magnoliopsida > Solanales > Convolvulaceae > Cuscuta > Cuscuta europaea. The sequence goes on along the minus strand of CAMAPE010000027.1, from coordinate 6,893,758 downwards.
CGGAGGTAGGGCACTTGATCGTTATAAAGAATATTTTTGAAAAAAAAAATTACACGAAATTTTTTACACTAAAAATATGAATATTTTTAAAATTTTGGCTGGGCCAGGGTCAAGGCTGGCCATCCCCTAGCTACGCTCCTCATTGTAACTTATACAAGGGAGAAAAATTGTTGTTATATATACATGCCAGGTTACACGTTTTTTTGTACACGTCCCCATAGATATGTAAACTACATGCAATTTGTTAAAATATCAAAATTTTATCAAAAACTATATAAAATTGGTCGTATGGCGTCTATCATCTGTACACGCCAAAATGTGTACAAAGTGTGTACACGACTTTATTAATCGGGAATGCCCGGATGTCTGTCTTCTTCTTTATTAATTGGCCTTTATTAACCGTGGCTTAATAAGTTCCTAATAATTTTAAGAGTTTTTCTCAAAATAAAAGATATTTGTGAGAAGCTACCGAATGTAGCATATGTGAGAAAGTCTGTAATTTTTAGTATTAATTAGTCACAACAACTTGTTATACCTAACCAAACTAAATCAAATAATTCAAACAACTACAACCTTTTTCATTAAAGATTTTTTTTAGTTAGTAAAAGCTAACAAATACTAGAACAACCTATAATCTTTTCAATTAATTGTGTCAAACATACTCCAAGTATATTGTATCCAAGTATATTGTATCTTTTTATAGCCGTCTCGTGATAAGCCAAGTATAGTGTATCCAAGTATGAAGTATATTACTATCTGGGCTTGATTTGAATTTTAAATAATTAAATATTTACCGGCATGAAGTCATGGACCATAATATAGTTGTTTTGATACTTCATATTTCCACCGTAATACTACGTAACAAATAGCAGGATTTGCCGATAACTAACTTTAATGAAAACGGGTGGTGCATGAAGCTACTGCAATATTATTCATGTTTTGTTTCTTAATTCTGTTTCTGTATCATGCCAATAATATAGCTGGTCCCTTGTAAAGTTCAATAAGTGACAATGTTATACATGAAGAGCTATTTGCCTATTTGGTAACAATCAAATTGACATAATCAGTTGATTCTATTGATATGATGAAGTTTTAGCTGAAATGACCGATTGAATCTGCCGAATTATGAAAAAAGAAATTTAGAATATACTCCGTATATTTTTAATAAGATGAGGAAAAATATATATGAAAAATAGTTAAAATGCTCATTTACTGTAAATTCATCTAAAATGTAATTTCAAGTTTACTTATTTTGATTATTAAACAATTTAGCTCGTGAAATTAGAAGTTGCGAATTTGATAAAAATATTAGCTGATAAAACTGATTAGTCAAAAACAGGAATCCTAAAATGGACTCTAAAATTAGGGGACGTTTGGTTCTCAGCGTGTTGAGTGAAAACGCCATTTTTAAACATGGTAAAACACTGATAATACCAGCGTTTTGGGTGGAAAACGTCGGAAAATGGATTTTTTTCAAAACTACTCCCTTCGTTCCTCAATACTTTGCCATGTTTGACCGACACGAGAAATAATAAAGTAAAAATGGTGTGGTTGAGATATGTGCATAGGAGAGAGAAATAACAGGAACCACAAATTTATTGATTAAATGGGAAAGTGACAAAATCTTTGGGACATCCAAAAAAGAAAAGATAGCAAGTTATAAGGGACGGAAGGAGGTATTAATAAATAAAAATTATTTACATAAATATGACTAATATTTATTACAATCTAGTGTCATGGTAACTTAGGTTTAATAAAAGTTAAACATAAGGTACTATGATTCATTACTGTTCTAGTCACTTGTTACCATTTTGGAAATAATCTTTACAAAATGATTTAATTTAAAGCACCTCTAAAGTACTTATTCCTATATACTATCCTCCGTATCGTATTAGTTGCAACATTGAGATTTATACACCATTCATGTACAGTACTTTGACTACATTTTATTTATTAACGTATGTGAATTAATTTTTTTGAAAAATATTGTTAAATTTGTCTCATTACAAAGTTACATAATCTGATTTCAGAAAGAAAAAATTACTAATACAGAATTAAATATAATGACGGTCAAAATTGTGTGTTGGCAAACGTGAAAAAGGAAATGTTGTAACTAAAAATGAAATTACGACTCCATAGTAGATTATAATATTTCAATTAGTTGGTATGGATAAAATTAAATAGGGAAAACTGTCAATTACACCCTCGTACTATGGGCGAACCCTCAATTGAGCCCTCCTACTTTGATAACCTTCAATTGAATCCGCCAAGTCTCCAAAATCAATCAATTAGGTCTACATTACCGGTTGGTTCCCGGTTTGCCGGTTGCTTGCCTTCCTGGCGCTGACGTGGACTTTGCCTATCGGTCTTTCAGTGCTGACTCACTTAAATCATTTTACTTCCACTATCCACACCGTGCCCTAACCTTCATTGACGACCTTAATTCGAAGCTCTGCGAGAAGATAAGCAACATAGCACTCCTCGACGCTGGTCATCCACTTCTCACCGTCCACGTGAAGAAGACAAACGCTAGGTTAGTTTATAGTTGTAAGTCCACCGTATTTACATGAGGTTGGTGATTTGTGTTCGTATTTGTCGCATGAATGTTGCTATTGTGATGATATTATTACGTGAAGCGATAGTCATTTGCCCTTTAGAAACGTTCGTTTGGGTCATTGTTCTTTATCTAATAAAAATTTACACATTCCCAAATCTGATTTCAATATTTTCATATGTACAGCATGTTTGACAAGGTTGAACTAATCATTCACCATGGAGGAAATTTGAAGTCTATTCCTGAGATAATATACGTAGGTGGTGTAGTTGATGTCTTACCAATTGACCCAGATTTGATTTGCTATCCTCATTTAATGAAGTGCCTAAAAACGGGTAGTTATGGTAACATTAAGGCTCTGTATTACAAAAAACCAAGGCAGAGTATGAAATCTTTAAGACACTTGTCTGATGATAAGTCAACCCTTCATCTCATACAACAGGCTACTAGTTGTGGACAGTGTGACATATTTGTGGAACATGGCTTAGATGAGGTGGAATTGGTTGAACTTCTGCCTGCACCTGAGGCATCTCAACCTGAGGCATCTCAACCTGAAGACCATGTTCCTGAAGATGAGCCTGGAGCAAGTGAACATCAATAAACAGGTGCCCATATTCATGAAGATGTTGTTGTTGAAGATGAGGAGTCCAATGTCAGTTCAGATGAATCATGGAAGGCAGATGAAGGTCAGACACATGAATCATGGATGTCAGAAGACTCTGAGGCAGATGAGTCATGGATGGAAGAAGAATCTGAGACAGAAAAAGCTGCATCAACTGACCATCAAGAGAGAGATGAGGATGAGGTCAATGAAGATATACTGGGCTCTGAACACATACCTACACAACAGGGGGCAAACACGTGTAATGATAGTGACAATGAGGAGAACAGTACAGAGTATGATTCATCTAATCCCCGCAGCTACATGTCTGAGGATGAGGATGAGGATGATTCTGGGAGGTGTAAAAGGTTAGACAACATGTATGCTTCATTTAATCCTGAATCAGAGCCCCCAAGTTTTGATGTTGGCATGTTCTTTGAAGATGGAAAGCAATTTAAGAATGCAGTCATTAAATATGCTGTGTTTGAAAAAAGAGATTTGTATTTCAAGAAAAATGAGCCTGAGAGAGTGAGAGTGAAATGTGGGAAAACTTGCCCTTTTTCTTTAACAGCTTCATGGGTGGAGAGATTGAAGTGTTTTCAGGTCAAAGTTTTCAAAGAAGGACATAGTTGCAATCTGAGGTATAGGCTGAGAATAGTGTGCACCAAATGGGTAGCTGACATGTATGAGGAGAAAGTGGTTGAGAATCCATCAATGGGTGCAGTGGAATTGAAAAATCTTATCAAGGCTGAGTATAAACTCAATGTGTCTGAAAGCATGGCCAGCAGAGCTTTGAAAGCTATTGAAGAGAAAAACCAAACTGCTTTCAAAGACCAATTCAAAAAGATCAGGAACTATGCAGAGGAATGCCTTCAGTCAATACCTAATAGTACAGTTGTCATCAAAACTGTGAGAGTTATCCCAGAACAACCAAGTGTATTCCAACGCATTTATGTCTGCTTTGGACCAGTGAAGAAGGGTTTTATAGAAGGGTGCAGGAAGATCATTGGTGTAGATGGATGTTTTTTAAAAGGACAAATGAAGGGAGAGATATTGAGTGCTGTAGGTAGAGATGCAAATAACCAAATGTATCCAATCGCATGGGCTGTGGTTGAGATAGAAAATACCTCATCTTGGACTTGGTTCTTGGAGTTGCTGCATAATGACTTGGATGTTACTGCCCCAGATGAGTGGACCTTCATCAGTGATCAACAGAAGGTTAAGTATCTTCATAACTGCTTACATGTTGTCCATTAATGTATATGATATGACTTGGTTAATATTTTGTTTTGTAGGGCCTGGCTAATGCAATTACCAGAGTCTTCCCTAACTCTGAGCACAGGAACTGTGCACGCCATATTCATGGTAATTGGAGCAAAGCACATCGAGGGATGAATCTGAAGAAGTTGTTTTGGCAGTGTGCGAAGTCAACATGTGAACCTCAGTTGGAATCTAATTTAGCTGAGCTAGATAAGGCTGATGCTCAAGCAGGTATTGACTTACGCAAACACCCATTCAAGTTATGGTGTAAAGCTTTCTTTAGGGATGCAGTGAAGTGTGACACAGTTGAGAACAACCTGTCTGAGACCTTCAATAGCACACTTCTAAAAGCAAGATCCAAGCCTTTGATCCCAATGCTTGAGGACATTCGTGTTGCAACAATGAAAAGGATAGCCAAGAAGAGAAAATATGTTCTGAAATGGCCAGGTCTGGTTACACAGTAATATGTACTATTGATTATTCTATTTGATTATCAAATCTTATTAAGCATTTTTGTTTTCCAAATCTTATGCAGGTTCATTTGGTCCAATAATAATGAAGAAGCTGAATACTAATATTCTATGACAAGGGGGAGGAGGCAGAAGCATACGTTGACCACTGTTACAGTAAGGAGATGTACCAGAAAACTTACTCCTACACATTGCATCCTATCAATGGGGAGCTGTTATGGCCTAGAACCCAGCATGAAGAGATCTTACCTCCTTTGCCAAAGAAGATGAGTGGCAGACCAAAAAAGAAGCGTGTAAGGGAACAAAGTGAAGCACGTCCACCCAGTTCTTCACAACTCTCAAGAAAAGGGCGCATCATGACTTGCTCATTGTGCGGAGGAGAAGGCCACAACAAGAAATCATGTTCTACTACTGCAGGTACAGTGACTCCAAGTGCAAGAGGCAGACGCCCAAGAGGAGGAAGAGGGAAGAGGGGGGGGGGGGGGCAATACAAGCAGAAGGCAATCAGGGTTTGGTGTGTATGTCGATGAAGCTACTGGTGAAACCATTCTGGAAGTAAGTTCACTCCCAATGCTTGTATGTTTAAGTCATTTCAATTTGTGGCAATGATGTTTTCTCATTTTGCTTTGTATGTTATATGCAGCCTGGCCAGCCTGGAGAGACAGTGATTGGAGAACAACAAGAGGGATTGCTTTAATGAACATTTATGGAAGTAGTTTTTTGTCATTAGGTGGATGTAATGATAATGTACTATATTGGGATTGCTTTGGTGTATGGATGTAGGGACGAGGTTCAAACTACCTTTTTTGTGATGACCATTGATGTAGTCATTTATTGCATTATTGTAGTTCAACGGGTACTATGCATTATTGCTGAAGAAAGATTGCTTTTGAACTATTTCATGGGGGCACTACATTATTGGCAGTAATATATGTTAGTTGCTCTTGAATTTCATGGGTGTACTACACCTTATTGTCCATACTTGAATGTCAGTTGTATATGAAAGAATAGATGATCTTATCTTTGTGGTTTTAAGTGTATATTTTGAAGTTTTAATACTACACATATTCTAAGTGTATACAGGTATATGAAATGCCACACAACATACACAATGAATACATTCCAGGAATCTAGATTCTTGACAATACAAAGTACCTAAAATGAAAACGTGTGGTGAACTTGTTCAAACATAGATACCATATGACACTACATTTCACTTTCTATGACAATAAACTGGTGGTGAACTTTTTCAAACATAGATACCATTACATCCAACACAATTCAACTATGATAGCTTGAATACATATTTGTTGCAAAGCACAGAAATACAGCCAACCCTATGACAACGAGCTTCCTGCACCTCTTTCTGACCTTAACCTCATTCTCAAGAACGGTTTTTATAGTGGTTACATCTGCTTGAACATGGCTTAAGCGTTGGACAGCACCTTCAACCATGGTCTTTACTTCATCAAACTTATCTCTCTTTTGGCCAGGCCTGATCATGTCTTCTCTTTCTATGTCATCCTTCCACAAGAAGTAGCCGCACCCTTCTCCCTGTTGACAATACGAACACACCTATTATCACACGAACAGGTTCTTCAAATTCAAAATCACTACCAATACAAGATTTGTTCAAAACATAACCTGCACAACCTACAGTATTATATATGCACATCAAATGAAAAAATGTAAATTCTTTCGACGTTTTACCAGCCAATTTTGACACCTATAGAATTGTCTTCCGCTCTCCCTTCCCACGCACAGCGGCGCTTTCAATCCACACCAACAGTACATTGCAGGCTCGTAATTTGTAGTGCTTCTTTGCTCTTTTGTACTCGTTGCTGTAGACGAGGAGGCCATTGTTGGTCACGAGGTCGACGGTGAGAAGTGGGTGAATCCGTCGAGGAGTGCTATGTCGCAGAGCTTCGAATTAAGGTCGTGAATTAGGGCACGGTGTGGTGTTGATTGGGGGTGGATAGTGGAAGTAAAATGATTTAAGTGAGTCAGCACTGGAAGACTGATAGGCAAAGTCCACGTCAGCGCCAGGAAGGCATGCAACGGGCAAACCGGGAACCAACCGGTAATGTAGACCTAATTGATTGATTTTGGAGACTTGGCAGATTCAATTGAAGGTTATCAAAGTAGGAGGGCTCAATTGAGGGTTCGCCCATAGTACGAGGGTGTAATTGACAGTTTTCCCAATTAAATATGGTCGAGTGGTGGGAGATTTGGAACAATGGACCAATGTTCGAATCCCCGTAGCGACCGGGTGAAGGTCACAGAACCTGAAATAAGGCTGGGCCTCTGGTGCGCACGGGTGTATGGGCCTACTGCCATTCTGCTGACTGAGTCACCGTGACTAACCTCCCCACCATCCTGTCGGGTCGGGGTGGGGGGCTCCTGGGGTGGAAGATTCCACCTTTTGGAACAAAGAAAATATGGTATCTTGGAGATAATTGATTTATTTTAACCAATGTTTTAATGTAGGTGAATGCAGTGCCTATACCGTGCAACGGGTGCATGGTGAGCACCATGCACCCATGGGATATTATTTTCTCTTTTTTTAAAAATGGTAATAACTTTTTTATTTTTGATCCGATTTTTATAAAATTTATATCAACATTTTTTATTTTTCATGATCTTTCAAATGAGACCAATATTGCCTATGTAATTTTAACATATTAACATTTGCGTGTAAAATATGTAACTTTACGTGTTAAAATATGTAACTCACGTTCAGTCAGGCCAAATGCAACTCGTGTGTATAAATATGTATCTCTACGTGTAACAATATGTAACTTTACGTAAAAAAATATGTAACTCACGTTCAGACAGGTCAAATGCAACTCGTGTGTATAAATATGTAACTCGCGTGTATAAATATGTAACTTTACGTGTAAAAATATGTAACTTTACGTGTAAATATATGTAAGTCACGTTCAGGCATGTCAAATGCAACTCGTGTGTATATATATGTAACTCGCTTATAAAAAGATGTAACTTGCTTATAAAAAGATGTAACTCGCTTATAAAAAGATGTAACTTGCTTATAAAAAGATGTAACTCGCTCATAAAAAGATGTAACTCAATGTATTATCAAATGTAACTGAGGCCACTGATCCACTCCCAAACAGATTCGATCTTCTATTTCACAAACCTATCATCTCCCAAACAGATTCGATTTTCTTTATAATCCAATACTCATTAATATAATAGTTCGATAATTTCTTAAAATTACATAAGCAATATTGGTCTCATTTGAAAGATCATGAAAAATAAAAAATGTTGATATAAATTTTATAAAAATCGGATCAAAAATAAAAAAATTGTTATCATTTTTTAACAACAAAAGTAAAAAAAACAAAATCGCGCCTCTTTCATTATTTAATTATTTATTTACACTAAAACTGTTTATTTGTAATTTTCTAATTGATTACGTGAATGTGGCATTGATGTTAGGGAAATTATTGTTGTATACGGAGTATAGAATTACTAATTTTAAACGAATTATCTATAACACACATAAGCATATGAAAGAAATCAAACTTGTGGCTGGGCCTCTGATGCGCACGGGAAAAAAGCCTATCATCATTGGGCCGATTGAGTCACCGTGATTAACATCCTCCCAAAAATTCTGTCGGGTCGGGGTATGGGGGGCTCCTGGGGTGGGAGATTCCACATTTTTTGGACAAAGAAATCAAATTTGTTCACTCTCTCAAAAGAGGGTGATGTTCACCCCACCCTAATTGCTTGTCATGTGACAAGACAATTCTTAACTATTTGAAAATTGTTTTAATTTTTTCATTTTTAATCCAATTGTTTTAAAGAATATATCAAATTTTTATATAAAATTAAAAAAAAATCCAACTTGAAATGAATATTTATAAAAAATGATTTCTTTTCCAACTTTTTTATATACAATATTAATATCATTGGAAAGATTTTTAAAAGTTATAAAATCTGACATATCTTTTTATAAAATTTGAATAATAAATAAAAAGTTAAATTAATTTGAAGAAGAAAGAGGATGGAAAGACAAATGAGGTAAATAAAATTGGACTGGAATATGCTTTGTTTTAAAATACTACCTCCGTTCCCATTTTAACTTCCAAATGCTTTTGGCATAAAGTTTAAGATAGTGAATATTGTGTGGTGGAGAGTTGTCCAGATGAGAGAGAAATGTGTAAGAAATGTTGTGAACCACAATTTCTTTACCAAAAAGGGAAAGTGGAAGTTTTAATTGGAACAGACGAAAAAGGAAAGTTGGAAGTTTATTTAGGAACGGAGGGAGTACGGAGTATCTGATAGAGATAACAGACACACGTGCTCAGACTCTTAGACACGTGCTCAGTTATAACGGGGTGGACTTCACGCACCCACTTCTTATTAGGGGTGCAAACGAGCCAAGCCGTTCGCGAGCCGCTCGTGGATCGCTCGGGAAAAGCTCGACTCGAGTTCGGTCATATTCAAGTTCGGCTCCAGTTCGGCTCGACTCGTATACTAAACAAGCTCGAGTCAAGCCTCTTAATTTTAGGCTCGTGGCTCGCGAGCCGGTTCGCGAGCCTACATGTTGTATAATAATTATATATATAATATTTTTGAAATAGTTATTCTATTTAGAATTACTCTATTTTTAATACTTATTACTACGTATATTATAATAGACATAATAAAATATAGCATTATATATTATTATAATCATTATCTATAATAATTATAATACTACATATATAACACGAAGTAAGTATTAGTTTATTCGTAAAAACAAAAAAAGTATTAGTTTTTTCATTAGTTCACTGGGAATAAGAATAAAAGAATTTGACATCAAAATTTACACAAACAGGTTGGTAGACGGGATGGAATTGCCCTCTTATGATTCGTAGGCAGCCTAGGTTCAAATCCCCTCCAAGGTATTCTTTTGTGTACTCCTTCGAAAATGGCTAAGCTTTCGAGTTTCGAGTCGATCTCGAACGGCTCGTGAGCTCAAGTAAAGCTTTCGAGTCGAACTCGAGTTTCAAATTTTTAAGCTCGATCGAGCATATAAAAAATTTTCGAGCTCGAGTTCGAGCATATGTGAGTTCGGGCTCGGCTCGGCTCGTTTACACCCCTACTTCTTATCAAGTCCTACCGTTTCTTCTTTTAAATTAAATTAGTACCTCCGTCCTAAATTGATTTACAAATTTGACTTTTCTTGGTTAAACTGTTTCGTTTTGATAACTTAATTAAGATGCCAATTTTTAATTATATTAAAATTTGGAGTTTTCAATTTTGAAGAGATTTTAATGTAGTTTATGAATATGTAAATTTTAATTATTAAAAGTTGAATTAATTATGCATATGGATGATTGACTTTTATTATTGGTTGACAAAAAAATGTTGACTTTGCAAAACAAATTGGGACGGAGGAAGTAAATACGTAAGTCTTTCAAAAATTCCTTTTGTAAATCTTTTTATACACTTCAGTACACCCCGTGTTTGTGGGAGTTTTTGTTTGTGAATCCCAATCCACAGACAAAAACAAGTTTGTTTTGTTTGTAGAATTTTTCACAGACAAAAAAAGTCAGTTTTTGTCTGTGGACTAAGATTCACAAACAAAAAACTCTCACAGACACGGAGTGCACCGATATGTATAAGAAGGTGTATATTAAATCTTTTGTGTGTTTTTCTTGCAAAAGAAAAAATCTTTTGTGTTTTCAATGACTCGTTTCTCCCCCATCTTCTTCGTCAACATTTCACCTGAACAAATCTAATAATCTACAGTAATTCTTGCCCTAAGAATCATCAAGTACGGTCAAGATAAGATTACTTATTGTCCTAGAAACTCTACTCCACTCGAGTCAATATCACTTCTTTCAATGTCTCTGTGGCTCTGAATAGAACAACTTCCGAACTAGCTCCCATTTCCATCAATGGCTGCCAGCTCCCGTAAAGGCAAGTTTTTTCTCTTCTGTTTGCTTATATCGTCTCCTTTTCTCCATATATCTTGGGCCTATTCTGACTCAGAGTCAGAACCAGAACCACAACCAGAACCAGAATCATTCCCTGTGATTGAGAAAGATAATGAAATTCAAGAGACGTATAAATCAACACCTGATGCTTTATTAGATGTGTTAGCTAGACACCAAGAACAGTTAGATAAGCTCGAGGGGTTAGTGAAGGATCTAAGTAATATAGTTGGTAGGTTGGAATTAAAGTCAAGATTCTCGGATTATCCAGATATTAGAAAGCCAGATACGGCAAAACCCAGTGTTGGAAACCTACCAAAAGATGTAATTGAAGAGAAATATGATGGGAAGGTGGAGGGTATTAGTGTTAGTGATTCTTTCTTGGAGAAGCCTGGAGATAAACAGCGAGCAGTTTCAGTTACAAAGTACAGCTCTTTTTGGTCTGAGAGGTTCCAATTCGTTTCTGCAGTGAGAGTGGATTCAGATCCTAGTTGTATTAACGTCCTGCCATTCAAAGATTTCGATGGGTTGAGCAAGTATATCTCGATTGGAGATTCTCAGGGTCAAATATATGTTTTTTCAAGAAATGGGGATATTTCTGCAGAGTTTAAAACATCATTGGACTCCCCAATCACTGCTCTTGCGTCATTCATGACACTTTACAAGAATGAGAGTGTTTTAGTTACTGGCCATAAGAATGGTGTGGTTTTGAAGCATAGAGTGTGGGAGGTGGTGCAGAATGGGGAGGAGTGGCCTATGCTTCATATAGAAACTGTTGGGAAGTTCGATTCACCCGAATCCGGGGAAGGTGGATCGTCAATTACTAATTTGGAAGTGCATCATATGGGGAGGAACAGGTTTGTCTTGTCAATAGATTTTGACGGGAATCTTAGGGTTTTTAGGGCGAATGGGTCGGTTTATGGTTTGGTAGTGCCTAAAAGCAGACCACTCGCCTTCTTGAAGCAAAGGCTTTTGTTCCTAACCGAAACGGGTGCCGGGTCATTGGACTTGAGGACAATGAGGATTAGGGAGTCTGAATGTGAAGGCTTAAACAACTCCTTAGCTAAAACCTATGTTTTCGATGCCATTGAATGGTCAAAAGCATATGGCTTTACGTCTGAAGGAGAAATGATTCATGTTCTCCTGTTGGGTGATATAATCAACTTCAAGTGCCGTGTGAGATCCAAAAAGAAGCTGGAAACGGGCATGGAAGGGCCTCTCACATTTCAGGCAATCAAAGGGTATTTGCTCATCTCCAACGTGGAGAAGGTTTGGGTATACAATGTGTCATCTCAGCATTATGTTCGAGCTGGCGTGCCCAAACTCGTTTTCTCTGCGGGTCTTGATGAAGTGGCAAATTCATTTCTCAATCACCAATCTGATGATTTGAATCAAAAGAAGAAAATGCTGATTCCTCTTCTAGCTAGTGACCGGGAAAAGCTTGTTGTACTCGGGACAAGAAGTGGTTATATAGGAATTTACCGTTCTAATCTTCCGATTTTCAAGAACGAATTTAACACCATGCTATGGGCAAGTCCGGTGTTGCTCTTCATCCTTTTCCTTTTTGGTGCCTGGCATTTTTTTGCCAATAAAAAGGAAGCACTTACATCTTGGGGCCCTGATGACCACTTCAGCTCTACTACCTCAGTTACGGATGGAACACAGCTGGGCTCAGACATAATGGACCTAAGGAACAGCAGTTTAAGAGGTTCGGGTCCAGCGGGAAGGTTTGGGTCTCAATTGCAATATCAAAATACGAGACCATCTTCTGTTGATCAGAGTTTCAGAGCAGCACAGGAATTGAAATATAGGGGTGGAAATCTTGACACTTCTGCTTTCCCTAAAAGAAGGGATGGCCTGTTTGTCAACACTGCCGTTGTCGATGATAGCTAGAAGTTGTGATATATGAAATATATGGGCGGTCCGGATAACAAATAGAAGGCACATTTGGTTCGGGAACTACGACTGAGCGGAACTCTTAATATGTATACTCTTACAGTTTGGGAAGGAATAGAATAAAGGCATTTTGGACATCTCTTTCGACTGTCTTGAAGTTCCTAACAGTTTTCCTTACAATTTTCCTATTTGTCATTCCTTATTCACTTATGAAATGACACTAGTTTTACCGATTGCAATGGTGAGTGTTGTATGAATATTTTATGCAATATAATGAAGGGCATATACGAAAGCATTTGTTATGAGGGAAAGTAAATAAATTTCTGTGTAAACTGTAGTGTTGACAAACAGCAGAGGAGAACCTCTATCCTCAAAGGTAAATCTTTGAAGAAATATAGGACTTCCTCTCCCATGGGGATAGAGGTGAACAAGTGTAGGCAAAAAATAGGTTTGAAGACCTTCTTTAAAGACAATAGAAACTAAGGATGTTTTCTTTTGAACTATTTTCAGTCTCAGACAAGATCATATCAAACCAAATCAGATCAAACCAAAGCAGACTTCCATTGTTATAAAATACACAGAGACCAGACATTTATCATAGTAGACCAGTTCAGACCAAATCAGATCAGATCAGCAAATTTAAATCCAAAAGAAAACATCGAAACACGAAAGAAAAAAGAAAGGGACTGCTTATCAAAATTGTTTACCTATTATGGTCACATTACTATATCGAGTCGCTATCAAATCAGAGTTATTCAGTATATGTAATGCAACAGAAGAAAGGGACTGCTTTTAAATGGAGTGATACATGGTGGGTACAAAGTTTAAGCGAACCAAGCCAAAGCGTTCACAAAAAATCCAGCACAACAGTGTACTACTCGTTGGTGTACCACTGTACCATCTCCAAAACCAAACATTCCATAAATCTACAAAGTAAATATACTAATTTTAGCATTGGCTCCAAACAAACTTTTCAAAATAATTATGGGTTTAATGCACCACACTCTCTCATGAAATATAAATTTGATCCATTATTCCCTATGATTTAAAAATGCTTCAAACCCCTTGCGTTATAATTATTTATGTGCATAGCGCCCTCCAAGAACAAATTTACGATTTTGAAATCACCTTTCTTAATAATATGATGTAATATGCAAGTAACTTTGTCAAAATTTCTAAATTATACAAAAAAAATTAATCATTCTTCATTTATTTGTCAATTAAATTTGTTCATATAAGGGTTTTTGTGCATGGATAACTATACCACATGGGAGTTTGACGCATTTTTTAAATCACAGGGGACTAACGCGCCAAATTCATATAACACGAGGGGGTATGGTACATTAAACTCAAATAATTATTCATTTGGACATATTGGACTCCATGACTAGATCCAATTTAAACACATCAGATTAAATTTAAATAGATCAGATCGGAAACATTCAGATCAGATCAGACATATGCAGATCAAGTCAGATCGGATCAGAAAGATTCACATCAGATCAGAAAGATTCAGATCAAATCATAAAAATTCAGATCATACGAAGAGAACAACTTCTTAGTGTACGGGTGAACTCGATTAAGAAGTTGAACTTGAATTGAGGGGGTAAACCACCCGAATCGATAATGAATTGCTTAGAATTGGATCCATCCCTCTAAATGGATCTTAACATGTTTGTTTTGGATCCTGATTATTTGCTTTTGAATACTAGTATAACTTAATCTAACATGATTCTAATTGAAAATTGTGATATCGCTTTTAGGAAAAGACCAAGCTAATAAAAGGGAAATTTACCGGCATATGACCAGAACATGGGGAGATTCCCAATATATGACTAGTCATGTGAAAGTGATAAACCTATGAGTTGGTATGGGGCAGGAAAAGGAAAAAACAGGAGATACCATCTATTATTATTATGCATGGCATGTGGCAGTATAATAGAAAATATAACTGCCTAGTCATATAATGGGAAAGATCAATTATTTTAATCATACGCATGGTGAATTTCTCTTAATAAAACTGTGAAAGCACGTTTAAGGCCAAATTGCTATTTTTATAAAGGGACAAATAAACACAAGAAAGTACATATGACCTAAATAAAATAATCCACGTGAAATCATGGGGTCCAAAAGAGTTAATTATTAAGAAATTATCCACCATAGCAACCAAACATGAACATAAATGATTATAACCATTTTTTATTTCAAAATACCCCGAGATTTATTCAGTCTTAATAAAAGAACTACAATTAAAATTCTCTTTTAAGCTTTTAACAAAGTGGTTCATGCAGTTGCTAATATTGCGTGCATGTTCCGTGTCTAATTTTATTATTCATGTATTATACAATGATTGTATTAATGTTATCTGAATTTAATTTTCTCAAAAAATAGTTTCCTTTTAAGCTTATTTAGAAAATTAAATGTAAACAATGTTTTATGATTTAGTATTAAGGTTGTTTTTACTTGGACTGTAATTTGTTCCAGACCAGACCAGACCAGACCAGACCAGACAGACCAGATCAGACCAGACCAGAACAGACCAGACCAGACCAGACCAGACCAGACCCAAACAAACCAGACCAGACCAGACCAGACCAGAACAAACCAGACCAGACCAGACCATATTTTATTATTATTATTGTTGTTGTTGTTGTTATTGTTATTATTGTTATTATTATTAGTAGTATTATTACTATTATTACTATTATTATTACTATTATTATTATTATTATTAGTATTATTTTTATTATTATTTTTATTATTGTTATTATTAGTAGTAGTATTATTACTATTATTACTATTAATACTATTATTACTACTACTACTACTATTATTATTATTATAACTAGTAGTAGTAGTGTAATTGTTGTTATTATTAGTACACTTACTATTTTATTATTGTTTGGTTTAATCTGTTCGTATTTTAAGTCATACAAGTGACAGAATAATATAGATGATCTTGATTTGTAAAAAAATTGTATGAATAATGGGTAAACTATAAATCTTTTTAGAACAAAAAAAGTACTATAAAATAGTAAATATCATCATGCATCCGTTGCTCTGGGTTTCTGAACGTCTTCCCAAATTTGTTTCACAATTTCCACGCGAACATTGTTCATAGCTTCTTTTCGTCCATTGTTGAACATATCCGAATCAACCATGCCTTCTCCATTCCCATCATGTTCATAAATTGGCATTCCCATTTTGCACATGCTGATAAAATTATGAAGTGTAAAAGTAGAGAAAATAATTGCTTGTTGATGCTCTTCTTTCATTTTGGGCATATTGTGAAATATCTTCCATCTTTTCTTCACATGCGAAAATGCTCTTTCAATGGTAGTTCTCAGTGATGAGTGGCGATAATTAAAATGTTCCATTACTCCTCTTGGTTTACCACCGTCACGAAATTCGAGCACGCGTTTCCTCATTCCCGCATCATCAAATGGAGCTAAATATCCAAGTGTGTTTGGATATCCTGAATCTACTAAGTAATATTTACCTACATTTTCAATTGACTTTGTTAAAAGGATACTATTTTATATTTACAAAAACCTTTAATAATAAATTTATTTGTATTTTATACCTGGTGGGGGGTGAAGAAAATGATATTTTGATTGCATTAAGGAATCAACCCACACTCTTACGTCGTGAGCGCTTCCTTCCCAGCCAATATTGACAAACGTGAATAGTTTATCAAATGAACAACATGCTAAGACATTCCAGGTTTTGACTCCTTTGCGTCCTCGAAATGGCACCCCCTTTGCATCTGATATAACTGCTTCTATGTGAGTACCATCTAATGCTCCAACTGAATCCTAATACAATAAATAAAAAACATAAATAAAGTCTAACACATATACAAAAATAAATTAGTTTTCATTGACTTTTAAAAACGTTGAATAATTCATAAATATACCTTGAAATACGGCCAATAGAAGGAACTGTTGAAAACTATGGTGTGGACGTCCAACAAATTGTGATGTGGTTGAATTATGTCAAAAGATAACTCAACCAAGGCATGCAATACTAGATTGAAATATTTGCATATGGTTCTCAAAGAATGCTTAAAAACATCAGCTGCATCTGTGTAAGAAGCTCCCTTGGCCAATATATAGAGACCAATTCCAATTTGCTCTGCCACATGAATGAACATTTCTCTCGTCAACCTTAATTGCTCTTTACACAATCCAGGATGACCATTCAACATTCTATGTATATATTCACCTCCCGTTTCTCCACCTACTCTCATTGGTATCCTAGTCTTCTTTTGTTCATCATCTTCTAGTAATGATCTGAGCTCTTCTAATGCAATAATTAGACATGACTGTCTAACTTCAACATTCATTCTACACAAATAAAATAATGAATTCCAATGCACATTAAAACAAATGGTAAACACATGTTATAACAACGATAACACGATATGTTTGTAAAAGATAACAATCCACATAATTTTAGTTCAAACAAACATATAAAAAGTTCAAAACGAATAGATAAAACTTTAGCATGCTGAAAATAAATAATCTTAAGTTCAAAACGCCATATATCAATCTTGATTGCCGTAAGGAACTCCTTTCTGTAGAAACATCCACCTCTGATTTTCAGATCAAAGTGTCACAAAGACCTCACCCTTATTACCTTCACTTAAGAAGGTCATTGCATCCACATAATATTGATCACCGTATTTCTTGTCAACCTCCATCTCATCAAGAAGTTTAGCCACCTTTTCGATCACAGATTGCTCTTTTACTGAAGCAAGCTTCACAATTTCTAAACATCTATCTATTTCCCCTCGCTTTCGTGCTAAGCTTTCACCGACGCTGTTTTTTCCCTTTCGCTTCTTAGTTGATGTGGATGATTGATCTACCATAATAGGTGAATCACTTTGTTCACCATAAACTGTATCATGACTTTCATTTTCATCCGGACTACCGGTATCAAAAGATTCTTCGGTGTTTATGTTCTGAGTCTTTTCTACCACGACATTACTATTAAGAATGGGTGTTATCCTAGCGCTAGCAGGTGAGCTACCCCGTACACCATGTGCAGTTTGTCCTTGGAATAAAGCTTCTAGGTACTGAAGATATGGCATCTGCTTCTTAGCAACTGTAGCTCCATGTCGCTTATGTTTCTAAAAGATATATTTATATTTATATTTAATAATACAATTAAATAATATTAGTAAATGACTTTTATTTAGAGTAGAATTTTAAATTAAAGAAAAACGTAAGTGCATTTTTACCTGTTGATATGCTTTCCATCTATCTAATGAACGTTCTTCTACTTGAACTTCACCCGTAACTGGATCAAAATTTATGCCAGTGCAATTTTGAAGGTCAACCCATGCTTTGTATTTATCTTTCAACTCACTAAAGTGATTTCGCGCTTTCTTACAATCAAAAAGAGTACCCGTTTGTACATGAAGGTTGTTAACAATTTTATTCCAATCATATTTAGTATTTCCTTTTGCTTTTTCTTCAGCACAAATCTTCAAAAATGTAGTTGTGGTGGTGTCATTCCAAAGTGTCCTCTTTGACATTGTCTATAATTGATAGTAAAATAATACATAATTATAACTTCATTCCAAGGTGTCAAAAACTATTTGACTTTGTGTAAAACATTAACAATTCCTCATATTAAATACGACATTAAATTCAAATAATTCAACAAAATATTAAATACCCTACAATTTTTTTAGAAATATTAAATACAAAGTTAATATACAAGGTTGGATGATTTTAAATCCACGTACCCACGTACTATGACAAATCATATCGAAATTAAGATAGATTGAATACAAATGTCATATTCAGGGAAAAAGCACGACACTATATAAGGTTTGCAATATTCAAAAAATAAGGGGGGTGTATTGTATATGGATTGTGATAGACTTTTTTTAATCCATGAACTTTTAAAAAAGTCCACCGATTTTAAGTGAATGACTTTTAAGTGAATGACTTTTAAAAAGTCTATGGATTTCTATTGATTTATAGGGATTTCTATAAATCCATAGACTTTTATATGAATTAAATTTGCAGACTTCAAAAATATAAAACTTACGCAACAATTATATTAACTAGCTTTCTTCAATCATAAATGAGGTCCAGTACTAGCGTGATACGAAATAATTATAAAAATTACCAATGAGGTCCAATCCGCGTTAACACGAAAAATTGAACAAATATTTTCTTCTATTTGAACAAGAGATCGGAAGTTATTCATAAAACAACATTGCTCACACAAAAAATCTCCATATTCTCGGTTGGAAGAAGTTTCAATATGGGAGAGGCAAACATTATAATAAGCATCCGAACATTATAATAAGCACCAAACAAGAAGTGCTCTTTTATGTCAAGGAAACCCTTGACCAATTCAATAAGCAGCAAATACGAAGTGCTCTTTTAGAATAGGTACGTGTAACGTCAAACTTAAACCACACAATATGTATAATAATCAAAATATTAATTACGATTGGAAGAAAAAAGTAATGTGCAGAAATAAGGTTTATAGGTGCATAGGAAAATCAACAAAAACATATGGAGAAGAAATCCAAAAAAAAAGTAACATACCTCGGACAAAGTTCTTGGCGAGCTGGGCGAGAACAGGAAGAGGCGAGTTCTGTTTTTAGGATGTTTTATATATATGTGTGTGACTATACTCGGCCAATCCCCTAATTTTATCTTTTGTCCTGTTCTTATTTGGACCAGTTCAGTGTAGTCTGATATGGTCTGGTCTAGTTTAAGTTGTTCTGTATTTAGGATGTTTTTACTTGGACTGTAATTTGCTGGTCTGGTCTGGTCTGGTCTGGTCTGATCTGGTCTGATCTGGTCTGGTCTGGTCTGGTCTGGTCTGGTCTGCTTCGATCTGGTCTGATAAGCTTCAGTCCAAGTACAACGATAACAATTTTCGATAATTTGGAAGGAATATTATTATTTTTAATTATAAATGAATAAAATATAATTATTAATGGATTAATATATATATATATATATATATATATATATATAATAAAATCAGTATGCAAAAAATATAAAAAATAAAATTTCAGACCAGACCAGACCAGACCAGACCAGACCAGACCAGCAAATTACAGTCCAAGTAAAAACATCCTAAATTAGAAATTGTTTAGGCTACAAATGAAAATTACCACAGACTAAAGTAAGAAAGCAAAGATGGAAGCTCGCTAGCTATTTAATTTATAAGTCCTGAGTCCTTATTAAATTAAGCATAGTAAGACATTTTATTAGCATTTAACCGGGTCTAGTGGTTTATTAGTACAACTGGGTTGGTGTAATCTGATGATGAAGATTTGCAAGAATGGTCCAAATGGCATGCATGCATGCTCGTGCACCGTAATCTTGAAGATTTATAAGAATGGGTCCATATGGTATGCATGCTCATGCACCATCGAAGGACACGCAACATTAAGGAAACTTTTCTTTGAGCAAATTAAACTCAATTAGCATTAATATAATCATTGTCTAATACATGAATAATAAGTGAGACACGGAACATGCACGCAACATTAGCAATTGCATGAACCAACATACACCACAACACCCATAGGCATGACCCAACCAATTAATTAAGTGTTATAATGATGTTTTTGGAAGTATCTACGTTGTTGTTGTTTTTGCTGCCATTCAGAAGTTTGGTTTACAACCCCTTTTAAATTTGATATTGCTTTAAACTAAGTTATCCAGTATAGCAACAAAACATTAACATATATAATTATACTTTTATTTTGAATTCAAAATACTCCATACGATTTAGTCAGTCTTAATAAAAGAACTACGATTAAAGTTCCCATTTAAGCTTTGAACAAAGTGGTTCATGCAGTTGCGTGCATGTTTCGTGTCTAATTTTATTATTCATGTATTAGATTATGATTGTATTAATGTTATCTGAATTCAATTTGCTGTAAAAAAAGTTTCCTTTTAAGCTTATTTAGAAAAATTAAATTGAAACAATGTTTTATGATTTAGTATTAAATTAGAAATTGTTTAGGCTAGAAATGAATATTACTACAAACTAAAGTAAGAAAGCAAAGATGGAAGCTGGCTAGCTATTTAATTTATAAGTACTGAGTCCTGATTAAATTAACCATAGTAAGACATTTTACTAGCATTTAACCGAGCCCAGTGGTTTATTATTGCAGCTGGGTTGGCGTAATATAATGATGAAGATTTGCGAGAATGGTTCAAATGACATGCATGCTTGCTCGTGTACTGTAATCTTGAAGATTTGTAAGAATGGGTCCAAATGGCATGCATGCTGATCCACCATCGGAGGACACAAAACATTAAGATAACTTTTTTCTGAGCAAATTAAACTCAGATAGCATTAATATAATCATCGTCTAATACATGAATAATAAGTGAGACACGAAACATGCACGCATTATTAGCAATTGCATGAATCAACATGCACCACAACACCCCCATGGGCATGACCCAACCAATTAATTAAGTGTTATAATGATGTTTTGGAAGTATCGACATTGTTGTTTCCGCTGCCATTCAGAAGTTTGGTTTACAACCCATTTTAAATTTGATATTGTTTGAAACTAAGTTATCCAACATAGCAACAAAACATTAACATATATAATTATAATCATTTTTTTTGAATTCAAAATACTCCATACAATTTAGTTAGCCTTAATTTAAGAACAATGACTAAAGTTCCCTTTTAATCTTTGAACAAAGTGGTTCATACAGTTGCTAATGTTGCGTGCACGTTTCGTGACACATTTTATTATTCATTTATTACACAATGATTATATTAATGCTATCTGAATTTAATTTGATAAAAAAAGTTTCCTTAATGTTATGTGTCCTTCAACGGTGCATAAGCATGCATGCCATCTGGACCCTTTCTTACAAACTTCAAATTATGCCAACCCAACTAATAAACCACTAAGCCTGATTAAACACTATAAAATGTCTTACTATGGTTAATTTAATAAGGACTCAGGACTTATAAATTAAATAGCTAACCAACTTCCATCTTTGCTTTCTTAATTTACTTTGTAGTAATATTCATTTGTAGCTAAACAACTTCTAATTTAATACTAATCATAAAACATTGCTTCAATTTAATTTTTGTAAATAAGCTTAAATGGAAACTTGTTTTTGAGCAAATTAAATTCAGATAACATTACTTTAACCATTGTCTAATACATGAATAATAATATGAGACACGAAACATGCCGCAACATTAGCAACTTCATGAACCACTTTGTTCACAGCTTAAAAGGGAACTTTAATCGTAGTTCTTTCATTAATACTGAATAAATCGTATGGAGTATTTTTTAAATATAAAAAATGGTTATAATTATATATATTCATGTTTGTTGCTTTGCTAGATTATATAGTTTAAAAAAAATCAAATTTAAAAGGGCCTGTGAACCAAACTTCTGAATGGCAGGAGAAACAACAATGTAGATACTTCCAAAAACATCATTATAACACTTAATTAATTACCTGGGTCATGCCCACGAGTGTTGTGGTGCATGTGGGTTCACATGTGTGATCGATGACGTCCATAATTAGTGTATGAAGCCATTTAATAGTTTAAACACTTAATTGCATTATCTTGCACTATCTCAATTATATATAGTTAGTTTCATTTATTAATTTTACTTGGGTGTGTATAAGTGAAAAGACCATCTCTCTCTATTAATTTTGTATGTACTAATATTTATTTGTAGCCTCAACAATTTCTAATTTAATACTAAATCATAAAACATTGTCTCAATTTAATGTTTCTAAATAAGCTTAAAAGGATTTTTTTTTGAGCAAATTGAATTCACATAACATTAATACAATCATTGTCTAATACATGAATACTAAAATTAGACACTGAACATGCACAGAACTGCATGAACCACTTTGTTCAAAGCTTAAAAGGGAACTTTAAATCGTACTACCTCCGTTCCCATTTTAACTTCCAAATGGGTTTGGCACAAAGTTTAAGATAGTGGATATTGTGTGGTGGAGAGTTGTGCAGAGGAGAGAGAAATATGTAAGAAATGTTGTGAACCACAAATTCTTTACCAAAAAGGGAAAGTGGAAGTTTTAATTGGAACGGACGAAAAAGAAAAGTTGGAAATTTATTTAGGAACGGAGGGAGTAGTTCTTTTATTAAGACTGAATAAATCGTATGGAGTATTTTGAATTCAAAAAAATGATTATAATTATATATGTTCATGTTTTGTTGCTATGGTGGATATCTTACTTTAAAACAATATCAAATTTAAAAGGGGTTGTAAACCAAACTTCTGAATGGCAGCAGAAACAACAACACAGATACTTCCAAAAACATCATTATATCTCTTAATTGATTTGTTGGGTCATGCCTACGGGTGTTGTGGTGTATGTTGGTTCGTGCAATTGCTAATGTTGCGTGCATGTTCGTGTCTCACTTATTATTCATGTATTAGACAATGATTATATTAATGCTAACTGAGTTTAATTTGCTCAAAGAAAAGTTTCCATAATGTTGTGTGACCTCCGATGGTGCATGAGCATGCATGTCATTTGGACCCATTCTTATAAATCTTCAAGATTATGGTGCACGATCATGCATGCATGTCATTTGGACCATTCTCGCAAATCTTCATCATTATATTACGCCAATTGGACTTATTAAATGCTAATAAAATGTCTTACTATGGTTAATTGAATCAGGACACAGGACTTATAAATTAAATAGCTAGTCAGCTTCCATCTTTGCTTTCTTACTTTAGTTTGTGGTAATGTTCATTTGTAGCCTAAACAATTTCTAATTTAATACTAAATTATAAAACATTGTTTCAATTTAATATTTCTAAATAAGCTTAAAAGTAAACTATTTTTTGAGCAAATTAAATTCGGGACAGAGCCACACAAAAACATTGATGTAAAAGGAAAGTGACAAAGTTGTTTGGGACAAACAAAAATGGAAAGTTGTCAAAATCCGGTGAGACGGAGGGAGTATATATAGTCGTGATGATGCAAACCTACCTAGTCTGTAATTATTTATGATGAATCTAAAACATGCAACTACACCAATATATACACACCCAAACAATACAAATTTGATTTTTTGTTTTGATCGCTGGAGACTGGAGTAAACAAATGATTTTTTTGGATGCCAAATGGGAGCAAGTAAAAAAATACTTCGTATTGCATCTACGGAAGAGGAGCGATCAATCTATCTTCAAAACAGCGAGGGAGTATATTAACAGGGTAGCTGATCAGTCAATAATTTAAATAAAAAGGATTAAATTTACTCATATTTTAATATTAAAAATTCCAAACGGACACTAAAAGTTGGACCGTGAGACTTCTGCATTGGAATCGTTTTTTATAGTTTGATATCTAGTAAGTTCACTACGTATTACGTGTATTTGAAAGCCTTTTGGTTTTTTCACACTTAAGAGTACTAAGTGTCATAACTGGTTGTGGTCTTTTTTCCGTCATTGCTTTAGTTATTGTACCGTAGATAGTTTTTGGGAGAATTTGACTTTGCACCCCATGTTTTGGGTGATATTTGACTTTGCACCATATTTTCAAAATCATTAATGTATGCACCCCAATTCACTATAAAATTATTTGATTTGCACCCCACTCCTTCACAATGTTTGGGCTAATGGGGTGCATACATTAATGATTTTAAAAATGGGGTGCAAAGTCAAATATTACCCAAAACATGGGGTGCAAACTCAAATTCTCCCATAATTTTTTCCGTTATCTTTAACTCTATTCTGTTAATGATAATTAAATAGTGGAGTCACAAGTGGTCTACCCCAAACGCATCACATCTTAATTATAATAATCCACTATGAATTCCACTATATGCATTTTCCATTTACGTAAGGTGGATCTTCTTCTATATTTCTGGCAACTGTATTACGAGTCGGTTGTAGCTTTGGGTTTCCGGTTTGCAGTGTGCTTCGTGTTCGTGTATTCCTGATTTGTGGAGTTGCTTTGACGGTATGTACTTTGTTCGATTTTCGATTTCCATGGATTTTCAAATTAAATCGTTGTGATAAATTTCTATACATTGTGTTTTAAGAGTATGAGTATTGAGTAGTGGGTTGAGTGCTATTTCTAATATTCTATGCAGTATTATTGTATTCTTCTTTATTAGTTGTCTACAAATTAGCTGTCCGTAAGGTGTTTGTCAAATAGTCTCAACCAATAAATAGTAGATGGAGATTGTATTCCTCTTTATTAGTTATCTACAAAGTGTTTGTCAAATTGTCTCAAAGGAGAAATCTTTGATATGAAATAATCTTTACGAAAGGTAAAAATTTTATTACAGGAGAATCTTTACTAAATTTATTAAATTTTTCTCTTTATTAAATTTACTAAATTTGGAGATTGTATTCCTCTTTATTAAACTTTTCTTGATTATTACAGGAGAATCTTTACGAAAGGTAAAAATTTTATTCTCTAAATTCAAAGTAAGGAGAATATAATTATGTTTTTTGAAAATTTTAAGACACTCATAGATAAAATATAGTCAAAGTATATCACAGGAAAGGAATAGAGGTAGTAAAACATATGCATTGTGACACATTTTTTAGTGTGCTTTGGTTAGAAGTATTAAATTTTTCTTGATTATTACATGAGAATCTTTACGAAACAAGCAGTTTCAGAGGTAGCTTGGGGTAAGTGCTGTATACGTTTTGTTTCCTGTGTGTCATTATGTGTCAATGTGAAGTTTTTTTTGTCTTATTATGGTTGTCGAGTATATTTGAATATGTTACATAGTTAAGGCTCTCCCCAAATGGAACTTGGAGAATCATCTTCAAAATCTTTTAGGCGCAAGACGAAGCGTGATCAAACAAACTTTAGGCGTAGGCTTCGATACCGTGAATTGCATCTACATAATTTGACTTCGTGTACTCGTAACATTGCGATTAATACCTCAGGTGAAATTTACGTTGTTGTGTCATTTGTTAAAATGTGGTCTTCGTATTGATGTAAGGATATTAACTTATTTTTTGTTGTCGCATCGTTACCCCGTCTTCGCTTCATATCGATGAATCTTTCTACGAAACCACACACTGAACATGATCTTGAGTTCTTCTTAAAACCCACATCATTGGACTCTGTCATATTTATTTCTTTTCTTTCTATTGATTGTGACAAATCTATTCTTAATATTTATGCATCCTTTTTTGACTCAAATCGTTGAATCCTTTCTATCTGAAAATACTACTAAAATTCCATCGTCGTTATTGGGCATCAACTATTCCCGTTGAATATTAGCAACCATAGAGGATCTACCATTCCGGTTAAATATGATCAATGATTGCTTTTATTGTGGTGCGAAACGAATGCAATATGAGCCTCCAGGGTTTTGTTGTTCTTCTGGTGAGGTCGTTCTTGTCTCAAATGAGATGCCTATTAAGTTGAGAAAACTTTTTATAGGCGGGGGAAAGAGTGCCACACAATTCCGCTCTTGTGTTAGGACGTATAACAACACGTTTGCGTTCACACCTATAGGCATTTATAATTTTGACAAGGCACTGTGTCAGAGAAATAAAGGCATTTATACATTCAAGGTTCAGGGTCAGATCTATCATTTTATTAACGACTTGTATCCTGATGGGGTACCACCCAAAAATTTGCAGCTCTATTTCTTTGACACAGATCATGTTGTTGAGAACACAGTCCAAATAATTGATCGAATGGATCCTCAAATTGTGTCATATTTGATGGAAATAGTTTCTTCTAATCCTTATACACAGTTTTTTAAAAGTCTAGGGGATTTCTCACGCATGGATGATTTCAGTATTTTGTTACACTCTAATTGCTCTCAAGATCAGAGAGTTTACAATGCTCCGTCTGCGTCTCAAGTGGCTGCTATGTGGTTAGAAGATGGCAATAGTGGTATTGAGGGGAACAGAAATATTCGTGTTTATGCACATAGTGGAAGATCTCAAAGTATCCAGTATTATTACGGGTGTTACGATACCTTACAATACCCTTTATTATTCACGCACGGTGAGGTAGGTTGGCATGAAGGCATTGAGAGGGTTTTGCAACGTGGGCGTGTTAGATCTGGTTTGCAAAGTGATCTCTTATGTCCTCGTGATTCTGAACTCACTTCTGTAGACAATATCATTGACGCAGAAGAGCAAGCATTCAATGAGGGAAAGAAAAAAAGGGCAGTTTCTTGTCGAGAATATTACGCTTATAAGTTTTAGATTCGTGATTCAGATCACAGTTTTTTACTGCATACTGGGAGGTTATTGCAACAATTTATTGTTGATAACTTGATATTTATGTGAAGATTGAAACTCAACGCTTGGATTATTTTAGTAAAAAACAAAGTGAAAGTCGTTTTGAATCATATCAAGGTCTGGTTGACAGTTTCCATATGGGTATTACGAATGGGCAGTCTCTTGGTCGACGGGTTATATTACCTGTATCTTTTATTGGGGGACCTCGAAACATGCGAAGGAGATATATGCATGCGATGACATTGGTTCAAAGATATGTAAAACCCGATATTTTCTTAACAATAACTTGTAAACCTAACTGGCCAGAAATAAAAGACCTACTAATGTATGTGGATGAAGCACAAAACCGACCAGATCTTGTAGCAAGGGTCTTTCGTGCACGTTTGGAGGAACTCAAACATGATCTTATTCAAAAAAAGTATTTTGATGATGTTGCGGCGTATACATATGTAATTGAATTTCAAAAGCGAGGCCTTCCACACACACACTTTCTTATTATTTTGAAAACATCAACTATCACATCTCCATTTATGTGCGACGAATTTATATCTACTGAAATACAAGATCGATGTAAGACACCCCGCTTATATGAATTGGTCAAAAAACACATGATGCATGGTCCATGCGGCTCCATGAATATCAAATGTCCATGCATGATTCAAAAAAAAGGTCAACAATACGCTACATGTAAAAGCCAATTTCCTAAACAATTCATTAACACAACTGAATTTGATTCTGGATCCTTTCCTTTGTATCGTCGTCGTGACGATTCAGTTAGTGTCACTGTCAGGAGGTTTAATCTCGACAATAGGTGGGTTGTACCTTATAATCCAAATTTACTATTGAAGTTTGATTGCCACATTAATGTTGAATTATGTGCTAGCATTCAATCTATTAAATATATATATATATATATATATATATATATATATAAAGGTCATGATAGGGTTAGCTTTGCACTCTCCGCTAATACTGAAGAAGTAGATGAAATAAAAGAGTTTCAAAACGCACGTTGGATTTCGCCACCTGAAGCTGCTTGGCATGTTTTTGGGTTTACCATTGCTGAAATGAAACCATCTGTTATTCATCTGCAAGTTCACTTAGAAAATTTCCAATATGTTAACTTCTATGGCCACGAAAAAATCACTAGAATTTTGGCTGATGATGCCAGTGGTCATACAATGTTGACATAATTTTTCAAAATGAACAAAGAGAATGTGGTTGCCAAGAACCTAAAATTGCTCTATATTGAATTTCCGGAACATTTTGTATGGTCTCCCACATGCAAAATGTGGACTGCAAGGAAAAGGGGAGAGGTAGTGGGCCGATTAGTAAGTGTTAATCCCACCGAAGGAGATCGTTATTACTTGCGATTGTTGTTGATTAATATTCGAGGTCCTTGTTCTTTCGATGACCTAAAAACTGTTGGCGATTTGAAGTATGCAACATTTCGTGAGGCCGCAGAGTCAAGAGGCTTTCTCTCAGGAGATTTTATGGTTCAAGAATGCCTTGAAGAAGCTGTTTTATTTCAGATGCCATCAAGTTTGAGACATCTCTTTGCTACACTTCTCCCTTTCAATAACATTGTTAATCATAGAGAGTTATGGAACTCATATAAATCATATATGTATGAGGATCTTGCACGAGTGCATACACACGACATAATAGATGTAGAATCCGTTCGGCTTCACTACATTGCTGACATTTTGGAAAAAATGGGGAAAAAATTAAAGATTACAATCTTGTTGATTTTGATATATACGTCACACATGTAGAGAAAATAAGTCAAGAAGTTTCAGCTGAATACAATTTACAGGTTTCAGACATGGACATTCTCTCTTTTCAACAGTTGAATCATGAACAAAAACAAGCATATGACGCAGTCATGCGCAATTTTTTAACAAGAACCAGCTCAATTTTCTTTATTGACGGTCCTGGAGGAACTGGAAAAACTTTCCTGTACAGATGTCTGTTGGCAACAATTAGATCTCATAAATGGATTGCCCTGGCCACCGCCACGTCTGGAATTGCTGCTTCAAACTTGCCTGGGGGACGCACAACTCATTCAAGGATTAAGTTACCTCTTGATACCGAAAGCAACTATGTTTGCAATATTGGGAAACAAACCGCAGAAGCTCAAGTGCTAAAACAGGCTAGGCTGATCATATGGGATGAGATATCGATGGCTAATCGCAAAATCATTGAAAGTCTAGACGTCACCCTGAAAGATCTCATGGACTCACAAGAACTTTTTGGAGGTAAAGTAATTGTTTTTTGAGGCGATTTAAAGACAAATACTGCCTGTAATTAAAGGTGGTAAAAGAGAAGATTTCATTGATGTTTCTGTAGTCAGATCTGCCGTAATTTGGCCTCATGTGAGACGATTCACATTGACACAAAATATGAGAGCCCGCGAAGACCCGCCTTCTCCTCGTGTTTGATGAAGATTGGAAATGCCACAAAAGTAAAAGTGTATAAAAACATAGTCAGGATTCCATCTTCCTTTCTTGTTTCATCTAGTGATGGAACTTCAGCTCTCTCTTCTTTAATCAAACTTGTGTTTCTGGATTTAAGTTCATTTTTACATGATCCTTATCCACTAATGGGCAGGTGTATACTCACAACAGAAAAGGAAGTTTCAGTGATGTAGGATTGTCCATATACTGTCACTTATGTGATTCATGAAACATTCTCCTAATACACCATGTTTCCAGAACATCATTTTATGGGTCAGAGGGAAGTTAACACTCATTGATAACGGATGGCCAACATTTTACGTTGGATGCAACGCATGTAACAAAAAAGTGAATTCTCCGACAGACATAACATTTCAATGCATGCACCGTGGCCAACAAAGTAGAATCACATCCAAGAGGTATGCTCAAATATTAGTTATTTATACATTATCATTTCCAGCCTCACAACAAAAAACTCCAACTTCATATTTCATCTTTTTTTTTAAAACCCGGAAGGCAAACCACCAAAATCAGTGGCGCAAATGCCGGGGAACATTTGCCGTTATTTTATTAAAATGAGAGAGGAGTACAAAAAGAGAGGGGGACCAGACCAAAACCTCTCGACAGAGGCATTCCTCTGGATAAATACATGAAAGAAATAACAAACATAAAAAAAAAAGAAACGAAATTTTGGGGGGGCTAGACCTGACCCAAAATTAAAATTACAAAATAAAGGAACAAATTAAGATAAATGTCTGAAAGTAGGAATTCCAAACAGATCCGAATAATAAGCCTTACGAGCCTGATCCGGTAAATCAGAGGCCCTGGAAAACAAAACTAAATGGGCCAAACATAGATCGGCCAAAAAATGTGCCGCCCAGTTTCCTTCTCTCAAAACATGGCCGAAAACCACACCCCTTCTTTTCACTTGCAGCAAAGTTTCCTGAAAAGAACCTCTCCATCTTCCCACACTTCCGTCTGAGATGTACTTCAAAGCCACAGCTGCGTCCATTTCAACCTGAAAATTGGAGTAGCCAACATCGAGCGCCCATTCTGTAGCGTAGAGAACTGAGCCGAGCTCAGCTTCCAACGACGAGGAAGCTTTGAGAGGGAAGGATAACGCGAAGATCAGCTCTCCTTCCTTGTTCCTCATAATAGCTCCACCCGCAGCACAGTTAGGTAAGAATTTTGCATCTGAGTTAAGCTTTAGCTGTTGTTGAGGCTGTTTCCATCTAACTGCCTTGAAGTATAATCCTTGTAGCTTAAAGTTAGGAGGAATCATCTTCTCTTCAAATAACACACTGCCAGTTGAATTAAATCTCAAACCAGATAAACTAATTACCCAATTTTGGGTAAATAGTTTGATTTGAAAAATTAATTGATCCGCAGAAGGTTTTTTATCATCATAGCCCCAAATGATTTTTGAATATTCTCTCCACAGATGCCAACAAATAATACCAGGAAGGTTATGTTTGAACAGATCTGTGAGTTTTTTACTCCCTGCCTTAAACCACCAGGTCATGAGAACTTGTCTAATAGACTGAATATGATTGTTGAGAGGAATCTCAAAAATACCCATGAAATAACTCCATATTTGTTTAGCCACTTTACAATCAAAAAATAAATGATTGACAGAGTCTGCATCTTGCCTACACATAGGGCAAATAGAAGGATAGATGACAGAATTAAATATGCTCAAATTATCTGTAATAGGCAAAATCCCTTTTAAAATTTTCCATTGAAGTAATTTGATATGTAAGGGCTGTTTAGGATGCCAAGCATGCTTGAAGGAGAAGGTGGGATAAATTGTTGGGTTTGTTTCGGAAAATAAAGAAAATTAATTAAAATAAATTAATTAAGTAAAATGACTAGAGAAAAACAAGAAAGGAGATGAAGCAGAATTAGCCAAAGCTCGTGCTACGCACGATTTCCTTAAAACGTATTTGTTGCCTCCCACGGTGCTAGGAGCGTTGCAACAATCGTTTCCCAGGATACGATGACTACGAACTAATGTTTGAGCACACAAACAAGAGTTCCAGCGAACGAGAACCAAGTATGAACACAGAAGGATTTTGGGAGTAGCTGGAAGAGTTTTTAGCTCAAGAAAACGTGAGGAAAGTGATGTGCGTTGTCAAACCGTGTGTTTGTTGCAAAGCACCTGCCAGCTATTTATAGGAGGATTTGTTGTGTGTTAAATGGGGTGTTAATGGACCTGAACGTTGGACATCAATGAGCAGTCCGTTGGGCATTGAATCGTCCATAAACTGTCCATTTAACGCAGCATTAAAAGATAAGAACGTTGGGCATTAATTGTTGTAACGGAAGAAGTGCGCGGCAGAGGACCCCAACAGAACTCCCCTTGGAGGGGTTCTGTCCGAAGCCAACAGAACTCCCCTCGGAGGGTTTCTGTTCGAGGCCTTTCCCTTTAGGAATCTTAACTCCTTAAAAGAGGCTTCCCTTTAAAAGGGGGTGAAAATCCCTTGAGTTTTTCGGTGTGGGATAAAACACACTAGAAACTCATCATTTTCCCAGTTTTTCCATTACAACGAGCGAACTTCGAGAATCAATTTCTCATTCACCCGTTATCCGTTTTGAGCGTACCATATATCGAATTGTAGCCCTTAACAAGGACAATCCGAAACCACTTTGACCCGACCCAAATCGGAAGTGGACCCCACTCAAATAATTGCCCCAAAATGACCATTTAATGCAATTTTTAACACATTTTTCCAACAATCCCCCACATGAATGAAAATTGATTTTCGAGACTTAAAAAGACACGAAGATAGGAGGACACGTTGTGTTCACCGGATGATCCTTGCATACGGAGAGGTAGGTTTTATCCTTTGAACCTTCCGTTGTAAAGACACGTTTATTTACTGGCTGTCTAGTAGACTCGATGTCCTTGAACTATACTGCCGTCGTGTAAACATTGACTTATCTTTACACAAGAACCTTCCAACTTTGTTCCGTTCTCATGGGTGTGCCCGTTTTGGCCATGGGTCACCGTCCTGGTTCTGCAAGAGTTTCTAAAGAACTGAGCCTTCACAGTTCTCCTTCGAAGCGGCCCTCTTCTCTCTCACATAGGTGATTCTTTCACGAGTATCCCGCATACTCTTCCAATGTTATCGAGTAGATCAACATTTTAGAATCATTAAAGCAAACGTTTTTGCTAACCTCGTGCGGGAGTCACTGTTTTAACGAGGAGTGGGTAGGAGTCTGGGACCCCCACAGTGACCATCCTTCGCTCTATAATTTAGTTGTCCCTTTTGAACCTAGGACCAACTAGGTTGGGTATCCACTATAGAACTTTTCAATTCACGGGCTTTAGTCCCATTCCTCGTGACAACTTCTCCAACAATTCTCTATCCAATGCCTTGGTTAGCGGATCCGCTATGTTATCCTTTGACTTCACGTAGTCAACAGTGATAACACCCGTTGTGAGGAGTTGTTTAATGGTGTTATGTCTACGATGAACGTGTCTAGACTTACCATTGTAGAGATTGCTCTGTGCCCTTCCAATTGCCGCTTGACAATCGCAATGTATGCATATTGGAGGGACAAGCTTCTCCCAACTTGGAATGTCCTCGAGAAAATGGCGTAGCCATTCAGCCTCTTCAGTGCACTTATCCAAGGCTATTAGCTCAGATTCCATCGTGGATCTAGCTATTAACGTTTGTTTCGAGGATTTCCATGACACGGCTGCACCTCCCAAAGTGAAAACATATCCACTTGTGGACTTAGAGTCCTTTATGTCGGATATCCAACTAGCGTCGCTATACCCTTCAAGTACAGCTGGATATCTTCCATAGTGCAGTCCAAGGTTTTGGGTTTTACGTAAATACCTCAAAACCCGTATTATTGCCTTCCAGTGTTCATCACCGGGGTTGCTAGTATATCTACTCAGCTTACTAACCACAAAGGCAATATCAGGCCTGGTACAACTCATTAGATACATCAAACTTCCAATAATCCTAGCGTATTCTACTTGAGAAATACACTCTCCACGATTTTTGGTAAGATGAGTGTTTTTATCTAATGGCGTCCTTGCCTCTTGATAATCATCCTTATTAAATTTAGTAAGGATTTTATCAACGTAATGGGATTGGCTTAGCGTTAGACCGTCAGGTCCTCTAATTATTTTAATCCCAAGGATTAAATCGGCCAGCCCCATATCCTTCATGTCAAATTTAGAATTTAACATGCTTTTGGTAGAGTTAATCATTAGATTATTGCTACCCACGATGAGTATATCATCCACGTATAAACATAAAATGACATAGCCGTCTACCGTGCTTTTCACATAGACGCATTTGTCACTTTCGTTTATCTTAAACCCATTAATTAACATTGCATGATCGAACTTTTCGTGCCACTGTTTAGGGGCTTGTTTCAATCCATACAATGATTTAATTAATTTACAAACCTTCTTTTCTTGGCTTGGAACACGAAAACCCTCGGGTTGTTCCATATAGATTTCTTCGTCTATATCGCCATTTAGAAAAGCGGTTTTTACGTCCATTTGATGAACTTCCAAATTCCGCAAAGCGGCAATCGCTAGTATCATCCTAATGGAATTTATTCTCGTCACGGGAGAATACGTGTCAAAGTAATCATGGCCCTCGCGTTGCTTGTATCCCTTGATTACAAGTCTGGCCTTATACTTATCAATGGAACCGTCTGGTTTCATTTTACGTTTAAAAATCCACTTGGATCCCAAAGGTTTACATCCCGGAGGGAGATCAACCAATTCCCACGTGTGATTTTTTAGGATAGAGTCCACCTCACTTTTGATGGCTTCTTTCCACATAGGACCTTCAGTAGACGTCACGGCTTCCGTATAAGTCCGTGGCTCATTTTCTACCAAACATGTTAGAAAATCCAGTTCATTTTCTACCATACATGTTAGAACATTCGGTTCAACTTCTATCAGGTAGGTGAGAAAATCCGGTCCGAAGGATTTTTCAATTCTAGCACGTTTGCTACGTCTGGGTTCGGGTTCTTCTCCGGATCCCTCGCTAGTATTTTCCATAGCTACGTCAAATGTTCGTTTTGACGTGCTAGGCCCTTCGTTGGACTTGCATGGAAATACATCTTCAAAGAATGAAGCATTCCTTGATTCAATTATTGTGTTTTTATGTACATCCGGATTATTCGAATCGTACACTAAAAACCGATAAGCACTACTATTTTGTGCATACCCAATAAAAATACAATCCACCGTTTTTGGACCTATTTTTATTTTCTTAGGTGTTGGTACAAGCACCTTAGCAAGACACCCCCACACTTTTAAATATTGATAGGAAGGCCGTCTGCCTTTCCACAACTCGTACGGAGTTTTATCATATTTTTTCCGGGGAACCTTATTTAAAAGGTAATTGCTTGTCAAGATTGCTTCGCCCCACATATTTTGTGGCAAGCCCGAACTTACTAGCATCGCGTTCATCATATCTTTCAATGTGCGATTCTTTCGTTCGGCAACACCGTTTGATTGAGGTGAATAGGGTGCGGTACGTTCGTGTACTATACCCACACTAGCGCAAAAGTCACCAATTGGTGCTTCATACTCACCACCTCGATCACTCCTAACCGTCTTAATCCGTCGATTAAGTTGGTTTTCCACTTCATTCTTATAAAGAATGAATTTATCGATTGCTTCGTGTTTATTTTTTAATAAATAAACGTAGCTATAGCGAGTGCTATCATCGATAAAGGTAATAAAATATTTATTACCGCCACGTGTTTGTATTGATTTAAAATCACAAACGTCACTATGAATTAATTCAAGTGGTTCCGTTTTTCTTTCAACTGATTTGAAAGACGTTTTCGCTAGTTTTGCCTCTACACAAACTCCACATTTGTGCTTCACATCAATTGTGAATTTAGGAATGTGCTCCATGTTAATTAATCTACGTATAGAATTATAATTAACATGTCCTAGTCTACCATGCCACACATTAGAAAACTCAAGCAAGTAAGCAGAAGGGATTTTATTATTATTATTAATAATAGTCATTACATTGAGCTTAAAAAGCCCATCACATGTATATCCCTTGCCCACATACATTCCCGATTTGGACAAAACCAGTTTGTCCGACTCAAAAACCATGCGGAAGCCATGCTTGTTCAACAACGAACCGGAAATCAGGTTTTTGCGTATTTCCGGAACAAACAGCACTTGGTTGAGAGTCAGCTCTTTGCCCGAAGTCATCTTCAGGACCACCTTGCCCACGCCTTCAACAGCGGAATGAGCCGAGTTACCCATCCACACTTTCTCACCATTTGATGGCTCAAAAGTTGTGAATAACTCCCGGTTCGAGCAAATGTGCCGGGTTGCACCGGTGTCCACAAACCACTCCTTGGAATTGGATCCAACGAGGTTGATTTCCGTAACCACAGCCGCTAGGATGATGTCTTCATCCTTTTGCCCACCTTGCACCAAATTGACTTGGGAGTCTTTCTTCTTCCGAGGTGCCTTGCAATCCGAGGACTTGTGTCCATTCTTGTTGCAGTTGAAGCATTTTCCATTGAACTTCGTCTTGGAAACGCCTCCCTTGGGACCGAGCTTGCTCTTCCCATTATTTTTATTTTTGGAGCCTTTAGCATGCTCCACCACGTTGGCCTTGGCGCCATGAACAATTGGGAGTTTCCCATCGTTCTTCCGGTTATCCTCTTCAATCCGCAGACGGAGGATCAATTGCTCCAAGTTCATTTCCTTTCGCTTATGCTTAAGGTAGTTCTTGAAATCCTTCCAAGACGGCGGCAATAAATGGATAATTGACGCCACTTGGAAAGATTCACTAACTGTCATTCCTTCATCTCGAATTTCGTTGAAGATCATTTGCATCTCCTCAACTTGACTCAAGACCGTCTTCGAATCCACCATTTTAAAGTCAAGGAATCGACCAACAACAAATTTCTTTGCGCCGGCATCCTCGCTTTTATATTTGTGGTCCAAAGCATTCCATAGCTCCTTAGCCGTAGCTAATTTGCTATACACGTCGTACAAAGCATCATGCAGCCCGTTCAACACGTAGTTTCGGCAAAGGAAGTCAGAATGCTTCCAAGCTTCAACCGCGTTGAAAGATTGCGCATCCACCTCACCCCCGGTTGCTACCGGCGCATCTTCGGTCAAGAATCTAGCAAGACCGAGAGTAGTGAGGTAAAATAGCATCTTTTGCTGCCACCTCTTGAAGTTTAACCCGTTGAATTTCTCGGGTTTCTCCACAGAGTTGCTTGGCACGGTCACCATAGGGATAGCCCTTTGGTTGGCCAAAGCAGATGCACCGCGTTGTGAACTATTGTTCACCGGTGCTCCGCTTTCAGAGTGATTGTCGTTCAGAACATTCTGCCCAACACCAATCTCGTTTTCTTGAGAAGTCATTTTCGTTCTTTAACGTTTTTCCGAAAACACAAAAATTAAGTTCGTTCACCAAAGTGACAAACTACGTTTTTAGATTGTTTACCGCAGTACAACAACCAAGGCAAAATACGTTTTAAGATTGTATCCGTATGATACAAACTCAACAAATACGTTTTAAGATTGTTGGGTTTGTTTCGGAAAATAAAGAAAATTAATTAAAATAAATTAATTAAGTAAAATGACTAGAGAAAAACAAGAAAGGAGATGAAGCGGAATTAGCCAAAGCTCGTGCTACGCACGATTTCCTTAAAACGTATTTGTTGCCTCCCACGGTGCTAGGAGCGTTGCAACAATCGTTTCCCAGGATACGATGACTACGAACTAATGTTTGAGCACACAAACAAGAGTTCCAGCGAACGAGAACCAAGTATGAACACAGAAGGATTTTGGGAGTAGCTGGAAGAGTTTTTAGCTCAAGAAAACGTGAGGAAAGTGATGTGCGTTGTCAAACCGTGTGTTTGTTGCAAAGCACCTGCCAGCTATTTATAGGAGGATTTGTTGTGTGTTAAATGGGGTGTTAATGGACCTGAACGTTGGACATCAATGACCAGTCCGTTGGGCATTGAATCGTCCATAAACTGTCCATTTAACGCAGCATTAAAAGATAAGAACGTTGGGCATTAATTGTTGTAACGGAAGAAGTGCGCGGCAGAGGACCCCAACAGAACTCCCCTTGGAGGGGTTCTGTCCGAAGCCAACAGAACTCCCCTCGGAGGGTTTCTGTTCGAGGCCTTCTGTCCGGAGCCAACAGAAATAGATTTTTGGACGGCATTCGTGTCCGCAGGTCGCCCGCACACACGAGTCGCGGATTTTCTTCTCCGTTTCGGGATTTGATCGGCACCCCCCCCCCCTGCGCGTAAGAGAGAGCCTTTCCCTTTAGGAATCTTAACTCCTTAAAAGAGGCTTCCCTTTAAAAGGGGGTGAAAATCCCTTGAGTTTTTCGGTGTGGGATAAAACACACTAGAAACTCATCATTTTCCCAGTTTTTCCATTACAACGAGCGAACTTCGAGAATCAATTTCTCATTCACCCGTTATCCGTTTTGAGCGTACCATATATCGAATTGTAGCCCTTAACAAGGACAATCCGAAACCACTTTGACCCGACCCAAATCGGAAGTGGACCCCACTCAAATAATTGCCCCAAAATGACCATTTAATGCAATTTTTAACACATTTTTCCAACATAAAGTTCAGCTCTAACCATGTTGTATGCAGATTTCAAGGTAAATATTCCATCCTCCTCAGGTAGCCACTTCACACTGCCATCAACATTCTCTTGACACATCTCAGAAGCAATGGTATTAATATCACAAATCCTTCTCCAAATAGGAGAATCAGTTATCTTAACATTCATATTTGGATTTCTAGGATATCTGGCCTTAAGAAAATCAGACCATAAAGATTTATCAGATCTCCACTTCCACCAAAGCTTAATAGAATAGGCCTGCTCCAGATCACTAAGAAATCTAATGCCTAAACCCCCTTCTTCTGTAGGCAAACAAAGATGCTTCCACCGAATCCAATGAAATTTAGGCTTATTATTAGAGGACCCCCAAAAGAAAGAGGCCATTTTTTTCTCTAAAGTATTGATAACTTTTCTAGGCAGCTTATCAGTTGCCAAAATATGAAGAGGAAGTGCATTCAGGACATGTTTGATCAACACTAATCTGCCTCCCTGGGATAAGTTTCTCTGCTTCCAAGAACTTAATCTCTTTTCAAACTGATTGATAAGATGAGCGCAATAATCAAACCTATTTATGCCCTTATGCAGGTTCACTCCAAGGTATTTGATAGGCAAGGAAGCTTTTTGCATACCCAAAATCCTGTGAATGATTCTGGTTCTAGCTCTAGCATATTTGCCACATATATAAGAGCTCTTATCAAGATTGACAGATTGCCCAGAAGCTGCCTGGTAAGCATTGAGAAAATTTTTAAAATTTTGTAATGATTTAGCTTCTCCATTAAGGAAAACTAGAAGATCATCTGCAAAACCAAGATGAGAAATAGGATAGCCCACAGTACCCATCCAATAAGGTTTAATTAATCCAGCCTGCATATTCCACTTTAGCCCTCTAGAAAAGGCTTCAGAAGCAATAATAAAAAGAAATGGAGATAAAGGGTCACCCTGTTTGACTCCTCTTGTGGGCTGAAAGAAACCAAATGGAGCTCCATTGACAAGAATAGAAAGATAGGTTGCTTTGAGATTGTTGGTAATGACCTGAATAAAATTCTGAGAAAAGCCAAATCTGTCCAGAATCTGTGCAAGAAACTCCCATGAAAGCCTGTCAAACGCTTTAGCCATATCAAGTTTAACCATCACATTAGAACCCCTCATTTTCTTATCAATAGAATGAATCATTTCCTGAGCAATAAGTATTTGATCTGAAATATCCCTGTTTTGCATAAAACCAGCTTGCTCAATGGAGATGATATTAGGCAAAATTCTGATCAGCCTAGTAGCTAAGACCTTGGTACAAACTTTATTTACAAAGTTAGATAGGCAAATAGGCCTAAAATCTGCAAATGTATTAGGATTGTCCTTCTTAGGAATCAAAACAACCAAGCTACTGGATATACCCTTTGGTATATGAATACCCATAAAGAATTCCTGTACAGCCCTTACCACATCAATTCCAACAATATCCCAGCACTTTTTAAAAAATTTACCATTAAAGCCATCAGGACCAGGAGCTCCATTTTGATTTAGATCCCAGACTGCCCCTTTAACTTCCTCTTCAGTAGGTAAATGCATGAGCATATTATTGTCATCATCACTGACCAAGGATGGTATGTGCTGCAGGATACTATCATCTTCCATATGGCTCTCTACTGAATAAAGTTTGGTGAAAAAAGAGACAGTTGCATCACCAATGTCAGGCAAGGTGGTAAGCAGATTACCTTCCTCATTCAAAATTGATGTTATTTGTTGTTTTTTCTGTCTCACTTTTACATAAGAATGATAGAAGTGAGAGTTACAATCTCCTTCTTTTAACCAGTGTATGTGAGCTTTTTGCTTCCAATATTTTCTCTCCAACTTGTACTTTTTCATAAGCAAAGCTTTCAAGTGTGACCAATTCTCTCTATTGCTAGCACTGGGATCATTATCATATTCCTGCTCAGCTTGTTGAACCAAATTTTCACAATATTTGATGTCATCAAAGAGATTGCCAAAAACTTCTCTATTCCAAGTCTTTAAATCATTTTTAAGGCATTTCAATTTAGACACTAAACCTTTCATTCCTCCTCCAAAAGAATTTGAGAGCCAGCTTTTTTTAACAGTGTCTAAAAAACTAGGATGAGTCAGCCATATGTTTTGAAATTTGAAAGACTTTGGACCATTAGAGGAATTCTGATGACACTGTAGGAGTATAGGATTATGATTTGAAGGGGTTTTCTCAAGAATAGAAATTTGAATCTGACTAAAGAAGTGAAGCATTTGATTATTGATCAAACACCTATCCAGTCTCCTGTAGACTCTCCCATTGGATCTGTTACCTGACCAGGTGAAATAAGGACCCACATGAGGCAGGTCAATCAAGTCACATGCACTAATACAATCTGAAAACTCTATCATGCTGGTAAAATTAGGGACAAAATTTCCTTTATGTTCATAGTGAGAAGCTATTGCATTGAAATCTCCCCCTACAATCCAAGGATCATCCATACTAGTAGCTATATGAGAAAGAGCACTCCAAAGAGACCTTCTAGTAATGTAGTTATGACCCCCATAAATGGCAGAAAACCAACCAGAAAAATTACCTTGTTTAATTTTCATGTGTACAAACTGAGGATGCCAGGTAATATCTGAGATTGACATTTCATAAGGATTCCAAAAAATCCAAATTTTGTTAATGTCTGAATAAAGAACCTTCTGAAAACCCAACTCATACATAAACTGACTTGCTCGATTGCTATTAACAATAGGTTCAATGATAAAAAGAGCTTGAATCTTCCAATATTTCACTAAGGAGCAAAGCCTGGAACAAGAAGAGTCCAGACCTCTAGTATTCCATAGTAAAATATTCATTAATCAAAATGATTAAGAGCATTAGACACAGAACCCATTGATTCTGTATGATCCTTCTTTCTTGCAGTATTTCTTGTAATTCTGGGCGGTATCTCTGATTCATCTTTCTTCCTGTGTTTTTTGTGATTGACTTTGATGAAGTCATCATCAGGCATATTAGGAATCATATCATCTTTTGGTATGTCAGAAATCTGAGTTGGCTCTGTTCCATTCCCTGGTAGTTCCTGAATGTTAGCATCCCCCAATTCTGGAGAAAAAGTAGGTGATTTGGTAGCCTCCTTTGAAGCATCTTTTAATGCCATATCTTTAACAATGATGTCAACTTTAACTGCAATGTCTGGGCAGATCTCTTTCCAATTTTGTAATGGTTCCCTAATCTTTGTTTTTTCTCCATCAGAGTCATATTCCTTGGAAGAGAGTTCTGGATCAAACTCAAATTGCTCCATAAGAGGTTTGAGATCAAAATCATCTTTGCAGGTAGAAATGTCCTTGCTGTGTTGAATACCTGGAATCTCAGTTTGGAGAAGTATTTTCATCTCCTCATGGGAAAACTTTTTTGTTGCAGGAACAGGATGCTGCAAATCTTCAAAGGGAGTAACTTGCTTTCCTGGAGGATCCTCCATGATAATTTCTTCTATTCCAGCATCATTAGAAGTAGAAGGATCTATAATTAATGTTTGAGCAATCCCTTTTCCTTTTTCCTAAGCTGTAAACTTCCCCCCTTGTGTATTGGTATCAGTCTTAGCATTAGGCTTAGGAACCCACGAATCCTTAGGTAGAGTGATTGCCTTTGGAGTAGGGTTACGTTTGGGACAATTAATATCTGCGTGTCCCAAATGTAAGCAATGAGAACAGTAAAATGGCCTATTCTCATATATCACATTTTGAGAAAAACCAAAACTTCCACAATTAATCCAAATTTTCTGAGGCATCTCTTTTGTCAAGTCAATCTCCACACAAATTCTAGCTAACGAAGGCCTAGCTAGATTGGCCGTAGCCGAATCAATTCTCAAGGGTTTCCCCAATAACCCAGCAATATCAAATAAGGCTCTCTTATCATGAAGATGGATAGGAAGGCCTTCAAAGGCAATCCAAACTGGGACTATGGGGGATTCAACGTTAGGCCTGAAAGTAGGGGACCACTTAGTAACACGCATAATTTTACCTTGAATAGTCCAGGATTGTCGATTCCAGCACCGAAAATAGTCTTCTTCTTGATCAAAACGAATTAAAACATGTTTCCTCTCCAAGACCCCTAGATGGAATGTCCCTTTGAAGCCAATCTTCTCTAAAGATTTCCTCAATGAATCCAAACTAGGTCTACCACGATAGAAGTATCCAACAAGCGAATGCCTGTGTCGCTCTGCAAGGATCTGGATGTCGCTTTCTGGAAAGGAAATAGCTGGCATGCCCTTAAAACGAGTGGGAGTTTTAGCAGAAAGAGATCCATTCAATCGGCCGGCCACCACTTCAGCAAAAGACTTACCAGTCCACGCTGATGTTGCCGGCTGTGCCAAAGTAGGCGGTTGAGCCGCCGTTAGGGTAGGCGGTTGTGCCGCCGTCAGAGAAGTAGGTGTCGTCATTCCCTCTTTATTTATTTATTGGAAAGTATTACTAACTTTCACTTCATATTTCATCTCATTTACAGATTTAGAATACCAGTCCAGTCGGAAGACAAGACTGCAAAACTTGACAGCACTTTGTTCAACCACGATGTGGAGAAGCTCTTTCAATATGCAGGGATTCACAGAGACACGGAAATTGAACTACAAGAGCTTGACGATAAATTGGCTACATTTATCTTTATCGCTGGAGTGAAGTCCATCTCTAAATACCAGCAACCCAGGTCATCCGCAAGTCACTCTATAGTATGCCTCACCAAAGTCAATTTGCCACCACCTCCAAACGCCACGCTTCGTAAAGACAATGACAAACAAACAGAAAACGCTGAAACTCCAGAAACCAAACAAGGTCATTCTGCCACATCCTCAAAACGACAACTTGAGATACCAAATTCCTTTGAAGAGCCAGCCAATTCTGACCCAAGCATCAGACCAAAGTGTGCCAACATCAATACACCCAACCAAATCCCAATGACAGAAGAAAGTGAAGAAACGAGCCCCTCATCAAGACAATCTGAGGAATCAAGAAAAAAGGCCACAAGTAACGAACAATGCACGGACTCCTTTAATGATAACATTTTGTAATATCCAGCACATGTAGAAATCATAACTGCATGATCCGCTGCTATGTAAACTACTCTTTTGAAAATCCTTAGGAATTGCTTTACTGGCAACCCTAAGACTCATGTACATATGAATGTCCAAATAAATAAAATCTAATGTTAAAATGCGAACATCTCAATCCGGGCAAGCATAAAATATACGCGCACAGCGCGT
Source organism: Cuscuta europaea (assembly GCA_945859875.1). Classification (NCBI taxonomy): domain Eukaryota; kingdom Viridiplantae; phylum Streptophyta; class Magnoliopsida; order Solanales; family Convolvulaceae; genus Cuscuta; species Cuscuta europaea. Next base: position 6,850,489 of record CAMAPE010000027.1, on the reverse strand, counting down.
AAAACCTAGTAATTATTATAAGCAGAAACCTTTTGTATAACTACCACATATTTCTTAATTTTCAAAAGTGAAAGAAACATTGGCTTATCTAATTTGTGATGGAAAACCGGTTTAACCATCAATGCGTCCTTCGTCAATCGAAAGCACGTCCCCTTTTTCTGGAAGTTCAACGTTTCCATCGGTTAAGTAACAACAGAAGAATTTGTATATGCACCGGTTAGCTAAATTATATTTGTACAACTTTACTTATGGGCCATAAGTTATGACATTATTTGGAACACAATCAAATATTGAGGGAGTAATCTGTTTGTGCCACAAAACTTTGTCAAAATTCCTTATTTAGTCCTCCAAAAAAAACTTTCATTTCCAATTAAAATAATAAATTAAAATAATAAATATGTGATTCAAATTATATCTCTCTCATATGCATAAATTTAACCTCAGAGTATTTACTTTATCAGTCTACGTGCTAAGTTAAACTTGACAAAGTATATATGATGGATGGACTATTAATTAATGATAGAGAATGAAATATTTCTTACCACAAAAGGAAATTAATGACACTTGACCATTTAGGATGTTTTTACTTGGATTGGAATTTGTTATGCTTGATTGGTCTGGTCTGAACTGGTCTTGTAAATGTTTGATCTCTGTGTATTTTGTAACTATCCAAATCTGGTGTTGGACTGAAAATAGTCCAAGTAAAAAACATTCTTACTTTGCACTGTCAGACCACAAAATCAAAGGATTTTTACCAGTTACTTTTTCCAAGATAAGTTAAACACATTCTTGTGATTGGGCGAGTTTTCTAAGCAAAAGTATGACCTTGTCATCCTATTGCAAACTCACATTCTTTAAGCAACCTTTTATGGAGCCATTGAAATCATATAGGTAAGTATAACACAATGAGTAGAAAGTAAAAGAGGGTTTAAGTGCACAATCAGTTTAGCAGAGCTAAGCCTTAATACTTAAACCAAAGATGGTGCCATATAGACCATAGTTAACCGTATAGTAATGTGTATCAAAGCATCTGGAACCCCAACAACTACATTTTTGGGTTAAAAATGAACTTCCCATGTCCAGCACACCTCAAATTAAATAATTCTTTCTTCAATCATATGCCAATTATTAGCAAAACCAATCCTCAATTTAAATAATTATTTCTTCATCATATACCAATTTTTAGCAAAACCAATCACAAATTCAAACTATCAATGTCTAGAAAGAAGAGACCAAATATAGGTCTCGTTTGGATATGAGCGGTTTAGGCCAAACTGTCATATATTTACAAAGGGAAACCGCTGTTTTTTGCAGCGTTTTGACTGAAACAGCCAAGAAACAAACGGTCCCATATTGAACTATGGAAGGACCTTAACAAGAGCGTAACGATTAGATTTTAGAAGGATAAACGTGTATTGCTACCTCCCATTTGGAAAACTGTTTGGTTAGGAAATTAACCAACATACGATTAACTAAACAAAAACCTTGAACATGAAGGCAATTATAAACACTTCTGTTGAAACTTGAAATTCTTACCGGAAAAGGTCAATGATATGTTTTCTTAAACATGATACCTTGGACAACAGTTAGTTCCCATAAAAACAACCATACAATTAAGCTTTAAAAAATAGATTAAACATATTTAAAAAAATCAATATTCAATAATAAAAAAACTGCAAACATTATATATAACATTATATATAGAACCAACTCCCAGCAATAAAAACAAAAAACTGAGAAGGTACAACACTGCATAAAGTTTTCTCTCAACACTGCATTGTTGAGAGAAAACTTGCATTTCTAACCCTTGATTCCAACGAAAACTACAATTAAGTAAAAGTAAAGTATGAGTAAACTATAAATGGCTATTCGTAAAGTAAAAGTAAAAGAAAATAATCAAATATACCAGATTTTCCAATTGTATCCACGTTTCCAATTGTATCCACGTTTCTGTAAGGGCCATAATACTTGGGAGCTAGCTTTTGGTTGGATCTGTTAGCAACAGAAGACTGTCTATAACTTTGCAACTTCAAATAAACCCAGTCTCTTATCTGAAAGATCCAATCTGATCTTTTCTTTGTAACTGAAACTTCAGTTCTTTAATTATCTCCTCTCTTTGAGTCAATCTTCTATCCACAGTATCATTTTGAGATTCCCCCGATAAGTAAGGCAAATGTAAAGGTGGAGTCTGCACATACAATATCTCATAAGGGGTGGATTTAGCAGCAGTGTGAAAGGATGTGATAGGATTGCACAATTCAGCCAGGCTCAATTGATTCCAAACATCTGTTAACTAATTCTGTTTGACCATCTATTAGGGGATGCTATGCAGTAGATCTGAGCGATTCAACTCCCTGCAATCTGAATAATTCTTCCCACAAATTACTCAAAAAGATGGAATCTTTATCATTTATTATGGCATCTAGGAGACCATGGAGCTTGTAGATGTTATCTAAGTAAAGTTGAGCTACATCAATGGCAGAAAAAGGGTGGGACAGAGCTAAAAATGAGCTGCTTTACTTAATATATCAGCTACCACCAGTATAGCCTCCTTTTCACAAGACTTAGGTGATCTTTCTATGAATTCCATGGATATATCTGACCATAGTCTTGTAGGAAGAGGTAATGACTGTAGTAACCCTGGGTAGCTAACATGATCATATATGCACCTTTGACAAATATCACAAATCTGATGTATGCATGGACATATTTAAACATCCCTTTCCAGTAGCATAAACATTTTAACCTCTAAATAGTAGCATCTCTTCCAGAATGCCCCCTACAGCTGAATCATGTGCCCAGTGTAAAAGCTGCTTCTTCATATCAATATTAGAACCAATGACCATTTTTTCTTCCTTCTAAGTTCATTACTAACCCAACTGTAATGATTATGAGCAGAAGGATCATTTTTGAGACTTTCTATCATTCGTTGCATGTCATTATCTCTTTCACGTGACCTCCTTATCTGTTGTAACAAATCAGATTGGATCTGATTTGTAGTGATCTGTAACAGTTCACCCTTTGATATTGATGTTCTAGATAAAGCATCTGCTACCTTATTCTCTTGCCCACTTTTGTACTGTATCTCAAAATCACACCCCATACTTTTTTCCATCCAACTTTGTTGACAAAGGGTTAAAATTTCTATGCTCCAGTAGGTGCTTTAGACTCCTCTGATCAGTCTTTATAATGAAATGCCTATTCAGTAGATAGGGACTCTACTTTTGAATAGCAAACACAACAACTAATAATTTCCTTTCATAAGCTGACTTGGCTTGGTTTCTAGGTCCAAGTGCTTGACTAATGAAAGCAATAGGGTGCCCTTGCATCAACACAACTCCTATCCCATAACCTGATGCATCAGTTTCAGTAATGAAAGTTTTATTGAAATCTGGCAAAGCAAGTACTGGAGCACTGCACAATAGCTGCTTCAGTTGATTGAATGCAATTGATACTTCCTCTGTCCAGGAGAACTTATCCTTCTTAAGTATGTCAGTAAGGGGTTTAGCTACTTGACAGTATCCCTTAATAAACTTTATGTAGTATCCTGATAACCCCAAGAGCCCTCTCAATTGTTTCAAGGTATTAGGAACAGGCCATTGTTCTACAACTGCCACCTTACTTGGATCTGTGGCTACACCTTTGGCAGATATGAAGTGTCCCAGATATTCAACTGTATCTACTGCTAGGGCACACTTGCTTTTCTTGAGAAACAAGGAGTTATTCTGCAGTATAGAGAATACTTCTTCTAGATGCTTCATGTGATCCTCCATTGACTTACTGTATATTAGTATATCATCAAAAAATACTAATACATGCTTCCGGAGAATAGGTTTAAAGATGTGATTCATGAGACTTTGAAATGAAGGAGCATTTGTAAAACCAAAGGACATTACAACAAATTCATAGTGACCTTCATGAGTTTTAAAGGTTGTTTTGTGTATATCATCTTTGTTCATTATCAGTTGATGATAACCAGACCTTAAATCCAATTTTGAAAACACACAAGCTCCTCCTAATTCATCCAACAAATCATCCAACGAGGGTGTAAGAAATAAATACATATGAATAGTTGAGATAGGAAAACTAAAGTGGGAGCTCTAACAATGATACATGCACAATAATATGTGGAACTCCTTAGGCATGTTTCGAACCTCTATCTTTGTTTAGAGGAGAGAGAATCGAACATCCTATTAAAATTAGGAAACCTACACGTATGGAATTAATTCATTATCAGTTGATGATAACCAGACCTTAAATCCAATTTTGAAAACACACAAGCTCCTCCTAAATCATCCAACAAATCACCCCCGCTTAGGAACGCAACGTCCTCGTTGCGCCCATAAACCAATCTCAAACATATCCCAGAATCTTTTCCCCTGCTAAGTGCCCGCTCGATATCCAACGGATCAGCACACTGTTGCAGGGTTGCTCTGATACCATCTGTAACACCCCGACCCCGCAGACCCCGATGTTGTTACTTCTGACCTCTAGTACTGTCCTCACAAACCACCACGAGACTTTACCGCGCACTTTGTCCTCACTCGTGTGTGCCCTGAGAAACTTCCCAGGGGGTCACCCATCCCAAGACTACTCCTGTGCAAGCACGTTTAACTTCGGAGTTCTTGGCTGATGAGCTCCCTTAAAAGGAGATACACCTCTGTTGGTATAAGTAGTACTATTAATCCTCTTAAATTAATCTCGAATATTACAGTAGGGGCAGGTGATATGGGGTAAAGGGGTAGGGGTCATGGTATGGTAATGGGAGTGGGTGGGGTCGGGGTCGGGGGTGGGGTCGAGGTGGGGTCGAGGTAGGGGCAGGTAGTAGGGGTAAAAGGGTAGGGTCGAGGTAAGGGGTACAGGTAGGGGGTAGGGTGGGGTGGGAGTAAGGGGTATGGTCGTCTTGGGGTAGGGGTGGGTCGGGGTAGGGGCAGGGGGTAGGGGGTAAAGGGGTACGGTCGAAGTAGGGAAGGGGTGGGGGTGGGGTAAAAGGGGTGGGGTCGGGGACGGGTCAAGGTAGAAGAAGGTGGTAGGGGTAAAGGGGTAGGGTAAGGGTGGGGGTGGTGAAGGGTAGGGTCGGGGTAGGGGCTGAGGTGGTAGGGTAGGGGTTGGGTAAGGTGGTGGGGGAGGGGTCGAGATTGGGGTGGGGTCAAAGTAGGGGCAGGTGGTAAGCGGTAAAAGGGTAAGGTCGGGGTAGGATAAAGGTAAGGAGTACTAGTGATGGTGGGGGTAGGGTGGGGTCGGGGTCAGGGGTGGGGTCAAGGTGGGGTCGAGGTAGGGGCAGGTGGTAGGGTCGAGGTAAGGGGTACAAGTGGGGGTAAGGGGTAGGGTGGGGTGGGGGTAAGTCGAGGTTGGGGGCAAGGGGGTAGGGGTAAAGGGGTAGGAAGGGGGTGGGTCGGGGTCGGGTCAAGGTAGGGGAAGGTGGTAGGGGGTAAAGGGGTTGGGGTAAGGGGGTGAGGGTGGGGTGGGGTATGGCAGGTGGTGGAGGT